>CM035162.1:132313760-133724450 GCA_020205615.1 Panax quinquefolius | reverse complement strand
CTATTATTATTCTATCGAATAACTCCGCCTATGCAAGCACCGCATTTACGACGGTGATTTCTTTTATTATTCCATTCTTTATTATACCCAAATTGGTTAAAACTTTCACTTCTATACTCCATGAAATTAGTAGAATATCCTCGATATTTATGCTTTCATCCAAAGATCTTTCATGGAAATATTCTTCTCGATTATTCTTGAATTTTACTCTACAAAACAAGATTATGTCAATAATTTTGGACGTTAATAAATTCCCGGATTAAATAATTTCTGAACTTGTTTTATTGAATTATTAGCGTCATCATGTCATCATCCTCATGTTATATTATGTTATCTTCCTGCTATTACGCCACAGCATAGATGAACTTAGTATGATTGGCGATTTAAGCGATCATCTTCGCAGATAATCAAGATGGCTTGATATAAATGATGCGTGACAAAGTCCTATTCAAAGGGCCCTCAGAATGCAATTGTCGATGGATAAGTTTTGGTAATGACTACACTTGATTGATGGTAATCGCGCTGACTTTTGAATATCTTTGAATAATTGATCTCAACCAAACAACGCTCTGCTTTGCTTCATTGTATAGCGAAATCTACGGAAGTGATTTGAAGATGTAGGCTGTCATGGTTTCTTTTGTGGATTTCGAGGATATGCTCTAGTGTCACAATATGTAAATACATAAATATTGTGATCTTCCATTGTGTGGATCGGTAAATATCATGCATCGGCATTATCCGACAATGATTGACGTTGAATTCTTGGATCAAATATTTGAGATCTATACTTCCACGGAGGTATCTCTCAAAATGTGTTTGATCCATCCCAATGTCTAACTTAGTGGAGAAGAACTATCTATCTAACAGTTGGCAGCTAAAAAAGTAATATCGGTCGTATACGGTTTGCAAGATCACATGTGAAACTACCTATTGCATTGGGTATGGAACTTCAGGTCGAAACTTCTTCCCACTTTCAGAGGTAAAATGGATCTTTATCAACTTCTAAGATCAGAACAACCATCCGGGTAGTCAAAGGATGAGCTTTATCCATATGAAAGCAGTAGAATCTTTACCCCGACATATGTGGATTGATGAAGCAAAATTCCGGATGCTAAATGCTCGGCTTGTATTCCCCAAACAAATTTTGTCTTTCAAGATCTTTCATTTCAAATTCATCTTTTTAAATAAATACGCGAGTTCTTATGAGTTCTTGAGGAGTACCCTCTGAATTGAATCATCCATGCATCATGATGATGGAAAATCCACTTTGTGATTTCTTAATAAAACACGTAGACATACTTGATCATTTATATATCCATCTTTTATTAAATAATCACTAAATCGATTATACCCACATCTGACAGGCTATTTCAACCCATCTGATGGCGTTGTAACTTGATTGAATATATGTAGCGTGGGGCCTTTGTGATTGACCATTTCAATCCTTGAGGATTCTCATGTTAATCTCCTTGTCAGTGAGCCATATAGGTATCTTTGTTACAACATCCATGAAGCGTGTTTCCAAACCTTCCATGGTTGCCATACCTGTCGAGAAAGTGAAAAGTGACTCCATCCATTCTTTGGAAAGTATGTATCACGATAATCGATACGGGTTTTTGTGAAAACCCTTGAGCTTCTGATCGGGCTTTGTATCTCCAATTTCATTTTCTCATTTCGTCTTTCGTACAAATACCATTTGTTTCCAATGATTACACTGAGTGGTTTTGGACTCTTGGTCAAATACTTCTCTTTCAATAGAGATTGTAGCTCGGTTTGAATAGCATCTTTCCATTTTGGTCGATCTTTTCTTTTAGACATTCTTCCACGTTTTGTGGTTCGGGATCGATGTCGAGAATCAAAGTAATATCTGATGCTATAGAAAGCAAATATATCGTCAATCATGACTTTGCTTGATCCATATTTTCTCATCATGTATACGTAATTTATTGAGATCTCTTGGTGTTCATCTCTTATCCTTCTTTGAGATTTTGAACTCTCTACAAAATTTATTCCCTCTTGGAATATGTTAGCTTCTTCTGGGCCGGTTTGTACCTCTTAGAGGCTATTCTCACTCTTTGAATAAGTGCTACTTACCGGGTGGGTATTCTTATTCCACTTATTTCTTTTGATTTTAGGTGATACGGTGTCTTTTGCACTGGCGGTCTTCCAACTTGAGCTTACGTGGTTTAGATTCTTCCCATTACCTTATTCATTGATTCTCCGAAATTAATTTTCAATAGGTATTTCTATCCTTTAGTTTGGATATTCACTGCGTATGTGACTTTATCACTTTTCTAGCATCATTAAATGCATCAGCATTTGATTTGCAATATTTGTAAATGAATAATTCTTTGAACTTCAATTTCACATTGTCACATGCGAGAGATCAAGTGAATTTAAATCGATGCATTCCATGATATTTTTAGAGGGTTTTTATTTAAAACTTTCCTCCTCACAATGTTGGAAATATAGATTCATCGAAAATGATCTACATAGCGTGCGATAAAAAAAACATCTCGATTAAAGGTTCAAGATGTCTAATAATGAGGAGAATCAAAACCAACATAAATACTATTCTTCGTTGGGCTCCCATTTAGTTCTTTGTGGAGGTCTTGATTGGAACATGCACTTCCTAAACTTCGAAAGTGTGATATGTTGGGTATCATCCAAGAACTAAGCGTAGAGGAGAGAATTTATGAAGAGTCGTTGGTCTTACTTTCGAATGATGGTTGCATGGCATGAAGAATTGCATGACCCCAAGCGAGGTAGGTAAGTTAGCCCATAGCATTAATGGTGGTACAATTAGTTGAAGTCTTTATTAAAGATTCATTAAGCCATTTGTATGAATATGAGGAGCAGAATGCTCGATAAATTCAGATAGTCTTACAAAAATCATTAAAAAGTCATTGATGAAAATTCAATTTGCGTTATCAAATCGAATTGACTTGATTGGATGATCCGAATCAGCCATGAACTTGATTATTTGAGCGAAGTTTTGAAAAAGGCAAAATTTAGAAGAGAAAACAAACATGAGACCATCTAGTTGAAGCATCTATTAAAACCATGAAATATTGAAATGGGCGGAATAATGGTTGAATAGGTCCACAAATGTCTCCTGAATTCTTCTAGAATTTTAGGAATTTTGGGGCTTCTTTATAAACTTTTCTTGGTGATGGTGAATAATTAATTTTCCTCGAACACATGACCTGAGAAATTCACTACTTAGGAAAAACCTTTTTATCTTTGAGAGGATGACACCGTAGAATTTTCAATATCTGACGACATCATAGAAGTACTGGATGATGAAGTCTTTCATGCCAAGCATAAAGGATTTGGGATCTATGATTTTGGAATCATAACATTATGAGACTCAATTAGTTCAATTTTATAGTATATAATCCGAAGAAATTGAATGAAGTTTTCTAAGATATTCTTTTTTTTCCGAAATAGTAGAAGTAATGAGAAGATATTCATTATCATTCTCATTGGTTGTTTCAATGTGAAAACCATTTAGTCGAATATCTTTAAAAACTAAGCAAATTTCTTCTTGATTTACTAGAATATAAAGCATCTTTGATAAAAACTTGTGTCTCCATTTGGTAGCAAGAAACTAGCTTTTCCAAATCTCTCGATTAAATTTGATGTGCGAGATAGTTCTTATATTTCCACTAAACTTTGATCAGTTTGTGAAAAATATTTCTCACTTTGAAGGATTGTATGAGTTGTTGCCTTTGTCTGCCCCCAAACATATATCCTCCATATCCATTAAAAAATAATCTCGATTACGCATATATAAAACATAAATAAGAAAAGTTATATTTCAAATATAATTTAATTCTTGAAAACACGTACCACATATAGAATGAAAACTAATAATATCTATACATGCAGGATGTTTAATTAAAACAAGAAATTAAGCGATATCCCAAACTACTGGAAAGGTTGATGTAATATCATCGACTCTTTTCACCGTTGTTTAAAATTATTTGGTGAATGCATCAACAATATTCATTTGATGATTAACAAAGTTTGTTTTACGCCATTACTTTTGTTCTTTTGAGACTCTCGGAATAAATTAGCGAAGATGCCTCTGCATCCCACGGGGTGTGACGACCCGATGCCCTTTCATCCCACACCTAAAACAAAACATCTGGTTTGTTCTTTATGATCTTGCATTTTCTTTATTTTACAGGCAGGACACTTGCCATTTCTTGCGGCGCCCCCAAAATAGGTCCATTCCATCCAACCCATTCGAGTCGCCAAATACATGGTATGTAAATAACTACAACTTTATTATTATTACAACATATAACCGTGAGTTTAAATACGATATATTGCCATCTAGACAATATCCATTCACTGCAAATAAATCCCCATCATAATTATTGATACATTATTTTACAAAATGGTGAGGACTACTAAGCAATCTCTCTAGAACCTTCATTCCATACCACCGACTAATCACTACTTACATTTTCGCCTCCCGAGAAGAAAAAATGGAACAACAAGGAAAAGGGTGGAGCCTCAACTAGCCCAAGAGAAAGAATATTATGACTAAGATAATATACAACAAATTATCGTTAGTCTCCAGCAGGAAAAAATCTAATAGAATACAATAGACAAAAGTTTTAAATCAACAATCATAGCTGAAAAACAATTCATTAGTAAGAGTTAAGTAGAAATGCAAACTACTATCTTCTATATGAATTTAAAAGTTCATCGTCGATATTTTATCCATTTAACATCAATCAATATATATCTCGAATCAAATATTCATCTTTGCACTACGTGCCAAAGATATTCATCGCTTAATCATGTTCATCTAAACACTGTTCATCTTTTTACTCGCCAAAGATATTAATCACCAATATGTTCATCTCAACACCTGCTTCATCTTTGCACTGAGGCAAAGATATTCATCAAGAAATCATTCATCTCTTTGCCTACACAGCCAAAGATATTCAAAGAATATCATCATTTAGGACCGAGGATGATGAAAATATTTTAAAGAAAACGAATCCAAATGGAAACAAAAGAACGAGTATTAAGGATTAAGGATTAGATACTTTTGTTTTATCCATGTCCAAAAATACCTCAAAATAATCATAGTGGTGTAAAATTCAAGAATGATCAAAACATGGATACAATCAAAGCTAGTATCCGAGAATAGATATTTTAGACAAAAAGAAGAATTTCATTTTTAAATGAATAGTCTGAGATTACGTGAATAAAGGTCTGATATGCGTGAATAAGTAACTCACCAATGAAAAAGATAGAAATTTCACAAAAAACATCTTCACGCCTCGTGAATAGTACTACCGTGAATAAAGAATCTATTGAATAGTTACTCATGAATAAGAATTCGTGAATAAGAACTCATGAATAGTAACCCAGACATGCATATGAAAAAGTTCCAAATTTGATAAAAATTTTCAAACTATATTTCAAAGATAATGATATTGAAGAAATAATATCATTTTCGAAAATAAAATAACATCCTTACCCTCGAAGACAAGATTTACAAATTAAAACACCTGAGGATATAAGCTATGATTTCAGACCAAGATCGTATAGCAACATCAGTATACTCACTCACAAGAATACGCCAAATATATCGAGAGAATAGAGAATTTTCAGTGTGATTTTTTCAATTAACCTATGCTTCTATTTATAGAAAATGTTTTACATGGAAGCGTAAAGCAGAAAATTGAATAATATATAATATAATTATACAATTTTCTGTATAGCCCACCTTTTGGTCAAAAAACACCAGCCACACATGTAAATAATTTCAACAAAAAAATAAAAAATGTTTTTTGAACTATAAATAATTTAAACTCCAAAAATCAATTCGCATGATTATAGTCTCACATTCAAAAAAATACTTATTATAATTCATAATAAATAAATTCTTTCATCAAAAAAGATCAATCTCGCTTTTTTTTATAGGAAATTTGATTCTACTTACTTTACGAAGAAAGTTTTCCAAATTCAAAAGTAAAAGTGGCCAGCAATCCATTAAACAGGCGATTTTACAAGCTATAATCAAATTTCTAATAAGAAATGGGGTCCACTAACACACAAAAACATAATTTTATGAAATAAAAGTATTCAATTTTTTTAATTACTATTCACGAAGTTACTATTCACGAAGTTACTATTCACGAAGTTACTATTCACGAAGTTACTATTCATGAAGTTACTATTCACGAAGTTACTATTCACGAGTACTATTCATGAAGCATGATAATTTTTTTCGTAAGAAGGCATTACTCAATAATTGTTACAAAGAATTACCGCTCAATATTTTATTTTATCGATTCAATAATTGCTACGCTGATATTTTATATTATTGTTGTTTCAATAATTGTCACAAAGACAAGATTTTCCATTATCTGAGCAATAATTCATATTATCCTAATAATATTATTGATAACATTATTGGCAATGTCTAGAAAGTTCTCGCTTAAGGAGAGGTTTGGTCACCTAATCATGCTACCAAGAAGAGAAATTTTATCGGAAAGCCCCTTTCCTGAACCCGCCTCGTCATAATATCAGGATTATGTAATATTATTTGTGAATAATTAATTATTGATTTTATGATGAGAAAAATATTTATTTTATGTGGATATAGATGGAGAAAATTTTTAAATGACAATTGTTGAAAATTAATATTTTATCTTTTTCTCGATAAAATAATTCATTTAAATATATTATTTTAATAATATATTAACGTAAGGTGATATTTTTATAATGAATGTGGGATATATGAGTATATGAGGAGGAAGAGTATTTTTGTGGCATTAAATGATTAACACATGTTTTGTGTGTTCATGACCCCATTTCTCGACCGAAATTTGATTATAAATAGAAAATCGAATCGCTTGTGGATTTCGGCCAATTTATGTTTGGAATTTGGAAAAACTTTCTTCCGCAAAGTTGTAGAGAATTGAATTTCCTATAAAAACTCGAGATTCAAATTTTCTGATAAAAGGGCTATTTATTATGAATTATCAAGTTCAAGTTCAAATAATTGATTTTTTGAAGTTTTAATTATTTTTATTAATAAAACGTTTTTTATATTTTTGTGGCCTCATTAAACATGTGCAAAATCAGCTGATTTCAAATGTCTAGAGGTGGGCTTGAAATTTGATAATAATATTATTATTATATTCAATTTTCTTTTGTGTTCTAAGCAATTTCCTATAAATAGGTGCTTAGGTTAGAATTGAAAATCACACCGTAAATCAAGTTTTCTCTCTATATTATCGAGCGATTCTTGTGAGTATTTTGAGTATACTTTGAGTATTGCTATACGTAAGTTCGCTCAAATAAGTTATTCCAAATGTAAGATCGCTTTTTCGAGTAGAAGTGATAAGTAAGTGATTTTAAGGGTTATTATGTTTTTAGTTTCAAATTTTTCTGAACCTTCAAAAATTTTGGAAATTTGAAATGATATTTTGATGAGTTTTAGAGAGTGTGTCCAAAATGGCGATTTTTGGATGTATAGATTAGAGTTATGGATTTTATGAGAAAAGACTATTTTAAAAGTAACTATTTATAACTCCTCAGGATTAACTCCAAAATTGATGAAATTTTTATTGGGAGTACATCTATATAATATCAGTATACCGTAAAATTTCAGAATTTTTGGACAAAAGTATAATTTATGATAAATGTTTAAATATTCGGTGGTTTTGGCCATATGAAAAATAGTAAATGAATTTTTAAAATTTAGAGAAAATATATGTTCAATATGGACTATGTTATGCTAAATCCCAGAAAAGAAATATTTTTGAACTGATTTGGTATTTTTCATGAAAATATTCTAGTTATGAGTAAATGAATTAAATATGTTATGTGAAGTAAGAAAATTGAAAAATATGATTTTATGGCTTTGAGAATCATATATGAGGTATATGCAGATTTTTGATGAGGGTTTTGGTTATTGGTGATGAAATCTTATGAGTTTGGCATTTTATGATGATTAAATGCATTAATTAGTAAAGTGTAAACAATTTAATTAAATTGTTTATAAGTTTTAGAAATGATTAAAATATTATTGTAATATTAATAATATTAGATTATGAGATTTCTAAGTGATTTATAACATTTGGATTAAGGTGTTATAAATATGGATATGAATTTTATTACGAAACTTTATCTTTTCGTGTCGAGGTTACTACGCATCGATATACTTGGACTACGTATTTAATACGGGTACTATTCATTTAACAAATTGGTTTCTTCTCTCCACCAAATTATCGCTGATTTATGAATCTTACTCTTGAAATTAAAACCATATTTTGATTATATTGTTTTTATATAACATTCTTATAACCCTAATGATAATATTTCTTCGACTTGAGTGTAAAGATGGGTAGATTATCGGGTACGATCGCGACTATAGGTTCTTTTGGCCAAGAAAGTGCAAAAGTTGAATTGTCGATCGGTATGATCATGACCATCAATTTACAATTGAATATTTTTAGCTTAAGTGCAAAGGTGAATCGATCAACACGGTTATAATTATTGTTATATAACTTCAAATGATTACGATTTCGATTGATATATGAATATCTTCGCTCAGAATGCAAAGATGACTTGTTGTCGAATATCTTTAAATCTTTAAAAGTGCAAAGATGAATTATCGATGAATATCTTTGCTCGTAATGCAAAGACGACCGTTGTCAATATCTTTACCAGTAGCAGCAAAGATGAATTATTGATGAATATCTTCGCTCAGAATGCAAAGATGACTCATTGTTGAATATCTTTAGCCGTAGTAAAAGATGAATCGTTGATGAATATCTTCGCCCGCAGTAAAAGATGAATTTATTAGTATGATTATGAATGAAATGTGATTCGGTATAACCATGATATTTGATGTTTCGTAAAGACAGTGATGAAAATTATCTTCGCCCCGGATGAGAAGAGGAATTTAGAATCACAATTATGATTACGAAGTTATTCATATGATTGTGGAAAGGAACTCGCTGATTGATGTTACAGTGATAAAATATTGTCAGTGGACTTTAACGTGAGAAGACAATAGATTTTATACTATTCGACTTTTTTTAATGGATCGCTTCGTTCACCGCAACTACGGTTGAAAAGTTTTATCATCTACCATATGTTCTAAATCTCCGATTCATTATCGATGAAGACTATTGATAATTTATTTATCTTTAGTCATAATATTCTTTATCGAGCTAGTTGTGGCTCACCCTTTTGTTTCACAATTCCTTCGTGTAATAAAAGTGTAGCCGGGTCGAGCTGGGATAATGGTAGGAATAGAGTGGTGGTCTATAGATGTCGAGGGTGAGGTGAATTTAACTTTGAAGGGTGTTTTGCCACTATCATACAAGATGTCTAATGACATACAAACTCGTGTTATCATAAGACAAGGTCAGTGTTCATCCACTTGTCGAGTATATTTACAAGCACTACCTATATAATCTTGGTGTTTGTTTGGAGTATAATACCCAATTAGAGACAAAGTGAAGATAATGATATGTCAAGAGAAGACTCACCATCGGGAAGAATATGATAGTAATCTTCTCGCTTTTCTTTGGGGTCTATCAATCAACCAAGGATAATTCTGCGGCTATACGATATCTACCATAACCTAAAAGCACGGCCTCCCATGTACGGGTTGTTTCTCGAAAGCACTTCCCAAAGATTCTAATTTCTAAAATAGCTTTTGACTATACCTTTGTGTAAGGTGTCATCAGGACGTACATTTTGGTATATATTTGTATCCAAACTCACAAAGATACGTTCTAATTTGCATTTTGCACGACAATTAATAAAGTTGTAGTTGTTTTTCGCACTATATATTTGGGTGTCGTAATGGGTCGATGGAATGGACCTATTTTGGGGGTCGCTACATTTGGTATCGTAGCTATAAGTAAAGAGCCCCGAGCCTCTCACCGGTGACTTCCTCGCTGATGGGGATGCACCGCCGCATCTCCGTAGGGGACGCCGCTCATGCAGGGCAAACCGACAGTATCAATGTGAGGTGTCGATACAAGTTGGTGTCCAGAGTTACATTTGGTATCGTAGCTAGGATACGATCTCCAAGCGAGATCGGATTAGAACTAGAGGGAGAGATGAGTAAATCCTTCGCTAGTGTGTCCTACCTAAGCTTATTTGTTGGGTCACCATAATATCGGATATTACGTGATATGTTAATTTGTTAAATTAACCTTTGTTTTGAAGTCGATTCTAGAATGATATCCAAATATACGTGAGATGAGCAATGGAGAAATCATGATGACAAGGGAGATAGAATCAAATGAAAATAAGGTATTCTCAACTCTTTCAAATACTGTGTACGTAAATTTCGGGGACGAAATTTCATAAGGAGGGAGATTGTAAGACCCCTAATTTTATGAAATAAAAGTATTCAATTTTTTTTTACTATTACTATTCATGAGTTACTATTCACGAAAGTTACTATTCACGAAGTTACTATTCACGAAGTTACTATTCACGACTATTCACGAGTTACTATTCATGAGTAGTTACTATTCACGAAGTTACTATTCACGAGTACTATTCATGAAGCATGATAATTTTTTTTTCGTAAGAAGGCATTACTCAATAATTGTTACAAGAATTACTCGCTCAATATTTTATTTTATCGATTCAATAATTGCTACGCTGATATTTTATATTATCATTGTTTCAATAATTGTCACAAAGACAAGATTTTCCATTATCTGAGCAATAATTCATATTATCCTAATAATATTATTGATAACATTATTGGCAATGCCTAGAAAGTTCGCTCTTCAAGGAGAGGTTTGGTCACCTAATCATGCTACCAAAGAAGTGAGAAATTTTATCGAAAGCCCCTCTTCCCGAAACCGCCTCATCATAATATATCAGATTATGTAATATTATTTGTGAATAATTAATTATTGATTTTATGATGAGAAAAAAATTTATTTTATGTGGTATATAGATGGAGAAAATTTTTAAAGTGACAATTGTTGAAAATTAATATTTTATCTTTTTCTCGATAAAATAATTCATTTAAATATATTATTTTAATAATATATTAACTATGATATTTTTATAATGAATGTGGGATATATGAGTATATGAGGAGGAAGAGTATTTTTGTGGCATTAAATGATTAACACATGTTTTGTGTGTTTGCGACCCCATTTCTCGACCGAAATTTGATTATAAATTTGAAAATCGTCTGCTTGTGGATTTCTTGGCCAATTTCTGTTTGGAATTTGGAAAACTTTCTTCTGCAAAAGTTGTAGAGAATTGAATTTCCTATAAAAACTCGCGAGATTCAAATTTTCTGATAAAAGGGCTATTTATTATGAATTATTGAAGTTCAAGTTCAAATAATTGATTTTTGGAGTTTTAATTAATTTTTTTAATAAAAACGTTTTTGTATAGTTTTGTGAACCTCATTAAACATGTGCAAAATCAGCTGATTTCAAATGTCAGAGGCTAAGGAATTTTTGTTTATAATAATATTATTATTATATTAAATTTTCTCTTTTCATGTTCTAAGCAATTTCCTATAAATAAAAGCTTAGGTTAGAATTGAAAATCACACCGTAAACTCAAGTTTTCTCTCTATATTATCGAGTTTATTCTTGTGAGTATTTTGAGTATACTTTGAGTATTGCTATACTTGCAAGTTCGTTCAAATATTATTCCAAATGTAAGATCGCTTTTTTGAGGTAAGTGGATAGTAAGTGGATTTTAAGGGTTATTATGTTTTTAGTTTCGAAATTTTTCTGAACCTTCAAAAATTCTGGAAAAATTTGAAATGATATTTTGATGAGTTTTAGAGAGTGTCCAAAATGGCGATTTTTGGATGTATAGATTAGAGTTATGGATTTTATGAGAAAAGACTATTTTAAAAGTAACTATTTATAACTCCTCAGGATTAACTCCAAAATTGATGAAATTTTTATTGGGAGTACATCTATATAATATCAGTATACCGTAAATTTCAGAATTTTTGACAAAAGTATAATTTATGATAAATGTTTAAATATTCGGTGGTTTTGGCCATATGAAAATAGTAAATGAATTTTTAAAATTTAGAGAAAAATATATTTCAATATGGGACTATGTTATGCTAAATCCCAGAAAAGAAATATTTTTGGAACTGATTTGGTATTTTTCATGAAAATATTCTAGTTATGAGTAAATGAATTAAATATGTTATGTGAAGTAAGAAAATTGAAAAATATGATTTTATGGCTTGAGAATCATATATGAGGTATATGCAGATTTTTGATGAGGGTTTTGGTTATTGGTGATGAAATCTTATGAGTTTGGCATTTTATGATGATTAAATGCATTAATTAGTAAAGTGTAAACAATTTAATTAAATTGTTTATAAGTTTTAGAAATGATTAAAATATTATTGTAATATTAATAATATTAGATTATGAGATTTCTAAGTGATTTATAACATTTGGATTAAGGTGTTATAAATATGGATATGAATTTTATTATGAAACTTTATCTTTTCGTGTCGAGGTTACTACGCACGATACTTGGACTACGTATTTAATACGGGTACTATTCACGCACAAATTGGTTTCTTCTCTCCCACCAAATTATCGCTGATTTATGAATCTTACTCTTGAAATTAAAACCATGTTTTGATTATATTGTTTTATATAACATTCTTATAACCCTAATGATGATATTTCTTCGACTGAAAGTGTAAAGATGGGTAGATTATCGGTACGATCGCGACTATAGGTTCTCTTTTTCACCAAGAGTAAAAGTTGAATTGTCGACCGGTATGATCATGACCATCAAATTTACAATTGAATATTTTTAGCTTAAGTGCAAAGGTGAATCGATCAACATGGTTATAATTATTGTTATATAACTTCCAAATGATTATGATTTCTTTTCGATATATGAATATCTTAGAGTGCAAAGATCTTGTTGTCTATCTTAGCCTGTAGTAAAAGATGAATTATCATGAATATCTTTAATGCAAAGATGACTTTGTTGAATATCTTTAGCCAGAAAGAAAGATGAATTATCGATGAATATCTTTGCCTCAGAATGCAAAGACGACTGTTGTCAATATCTTTATCAGAGTGCAAAGATGAATTATCGATGAATATCTTCGCTCAGTAATGCAAAGATGACCTTCGTTGTTGAATATCTTTAGCCTGTAGTGTAAAGATGAACTCGTTGATGAATATCTTCGCCCGTGGTGCAAAGATGAATTTATTAGTATGATTATGAACAGAACCGTGATTCGGTATAACCATGATATTCGATGTTTCGTAAAGACAGTGATGAAAATTATCTTCGCCCCGGATGAGAAGAGGAATTTAGAATCACAATTATGATTATGAAGTTATTCATATGATTGTGGAAAGGAACCGCTGATTGATGTTACAGTGATAAAATATTGTCAGTGGACTTTTAACGCGGAGAAGATAATAGATTTTATAGTCTATTCGACTTTTTAATGGATCGCTTCGTCTACCGCAACTATGGTTGAAAAGTTTTATCATCTACCATATGTTCTAAATCTCCGATTTATTATCGATGAAGACTATTGATAATTTATTTATCTTTAGTCATAATATTCTTTATCGAGCTAGTCAGGCTCACCCTTTTTTGTTTCACAATTCTTTCGTGTAATAAAAGTGTAGTCGGGTCGAGCGGGGATAAATGCGAGGAAATAGAATGGTGGTCTATAGATGTTGAGGGTGAGGTGAATTTAACTTGAAGGGTGTTTTTGCCACTATCATACAAGATGTCTAATGACATACAAACTCGTGTCATCATAAGACATGGTCAGTGCTCATCCACTTGTCGAGTATATTTACAAGCACTACCTATATAATCTTGGTGTTTGTTTGGAGTATAATACCCAATTAGAGACAAAGGAGATAATGATATGTCAAGAGAAGACTCACCATCGGGAAGAATATGATAGTAATCTTCTCGCTTTTTTGGGGGTCTATCAATCAACCAAGGATAATTTCGTGGCCATATGATATCTACCATAACCTAAAAGCACGGCCTCCCATGTATGAAGGTTTCCTCGAGCACTTCCCAAAGATTCTAATTTCTAAAATAGTTTTTGACTATACCTTTATGTAAGGTGTCATCAAACGTACATACATTGGTATATTTTGTATCCAAACTCACAAAGATACGTGTTGTTGTATTTTGCACGACAATTGTTGTAATAAAGTTGTAGTTGTTTTTCAGTACTATATATTTGGCGACTTAGTAATGGGTCGATGGAATGGACCTATTTTGGGGTCACAGCATTTGGTATCGTAGCTATAAGTAAAGAGCCCCGAGCCTCTCTCACCGGTGACTTCGCTGATGGGGGATGCACCGCCGCATCTCCGTAGGGGACGCCTGCTCATGGCAAAACCGATAGGTATCAATGTGAGGTGTCACACAAGTTGGTGTCCAGAGTTACATTTGGTATCGTAGCTTAGGATACGATCTCCGCGAGATCGGATTAGAACTAGAGAGGGAGAGATGAGTAAATCCTTCGCTAAAGGTGTCCTACCTAAGCTTATTTGTTGGGTCACCATAATATCGGATATTATGTGATATGTTAATTTGTTAAATTAACCCTTGTTTTGAAGTCGATTCTAGAATGATATCCTAAATACAGAGATGAGCAAAATGGAGAAATCATGATGACAGGAGAGATAAATCAAATGAAAACAAGGTATTCTCAACTCTTTGAAATACTGTGTACGAATTTTCGGGACGAAATTTCATAAGGAGGGAGATTGTAAGACCCCTAATTTTATGAAATAAAAGTATTCAATTTTTTTTAATTATTATTCATTTCACGAAGTTACTATTCACGAAGTTACTATTCACGAGTTACTATTCACGAAGTTACTATTCATGAAGTTACTATTCACGAAGTTACTATTCACGAGTACTATTCATGAAGCATGATAATTTTTTTTTTCGTAGAAGAAGGCATTACTCAATAATTGTTACAAGAATTATCGCTCAATATTTTATTTTATCGATTCAATAATTGCTACGCTGATATTTTATATTATTGTTGTTTCAATAATTGTCACAAACACAATTTTTTCCATTATCTGAGCAATAATTCATATTATCCTCAATAATATTATTGATAACATTATTGGCAATGTCTAGAAAGTTCTGGCTCTAAGGAGAGGTTTGGTCACCTAATCAAGGCCAAGAAGAAGAGAGAATTTTATCGAAAGCCCCTCTTCCTGAACCGCCGTCATCATAATATCAGTGATTATGTAATATTATTTGTGAATAATTAATTATTGATTTTATGATGAGAAAAATATTTATTTTATGTGGATATAGATGGAGAAAATTTTTAAATGACAATTGTTGAAAATTAATATTTTATCTTTTCTCTCGATAAAATAATTCATTTAAATATATTATTTTAATAATATATTAACTGATGATGATATTTTTATAATGAATGTGGGATATATGAGTATATGAGGAGGAAGAGTATTTTTGTGGCATTAAATGATTAACACATGTTTTGTGTGTTTGCGGACCCCATTTCTCGATCGAAATTTGATTATAAATTGTAAAATCGTCTGCTTGTGGATTTCTTTACCAATTTATGTTTGAATTTGGAAAAACTTTCTTCTGCAAAGTTGTAGAGAATTGAATTTCCTATAAAAACTCGCGAGATTCAAATTTTCTGATAAAAGGGCTATTTATTATGAATTATTGAAGTTCAAGTTCAAATAATTATTATTTTTGGAAGTTTTAAATTAATTATATTAATAAAAACGTTTTTGGTATTTTGTGAACCTCATTAAACATGTGCAAAATCAGCTGATTTCAAATGTCAAAGGTGGGCTTGAAAATTTTTTTATAATATATATTATATTTTATTCAATTTTCTCGCTTTCGTGTTCTAAGCAATTTCCTATAAATAGGTGCTTTAGTTGTTAGAATTGAAAATCACACCGTAAATCAAGTTTTCTCTCTCTATTATCGAGTTTATTCTTGTGAGTATTTTGAGTATACTTTGAGTATTGCTATACTAAGCAAGTTCGTTCAAATAAGTTCCAATGTAAGTATCGCTTTTTCGAGGTAAGGATAGTAAGTGATTTTAAGTGGTTATTATGTTTTTAGTTTCGAAATTTTTCTGAACCTTCAAAAATTCTGGAAAAATTTGAAATGATATTTTGATGAGTTTTAGAGAGTGTCCAAAATGGCGATTTTTGGATGTATAGATTAGAGTTATGGATTTTATGAGAAAAGACTATTTTAAAAGTAACTATTTATAACTCCTTGTGATTAACTCCAAAATTGATGAAATTTTTATTGGGAGTACATCTATATAATATCAGTATACCGTAAATTTCAGAATTTTTGGACAAAAGTATAATTTATGATAAATGTTTAAATATTCGGTGGTTTTGGCCATATGAAAAATAGTAAATGAATTTTTAAAATTTAGAGAAAAATATATGTTCAATATGGGACTATGTTATGCTAAATCCCAAAAAGAAATATTTTTGAACTGATTTGGTATTTTTCATGAAAATATTCTAGTTATGAGTAAATGAATTAAATATGTTATGTGAAGTAAGAAAATTGAAAATATGATTTTATGGCTTTGAGAATCATATATGAGGTATATGCAGATTTTTGATGAGGGTTTTGGTTATTGATGATGAAATCTTATGAGTTTGGCATTTTATGATGATTAAATGCATTAATTAGTAAAGTGTAAACAATTTAATTAAATTGTTTATAAGTTTTAGAAATGATTAAAATATTATTGTAATATTAATAATATTAGATTATGAGATTTCTAAGTGATTTATAACATTTGGATTAAGGTGTTATAAATATGGATATGAATTTTATTACGAAACTTTATCTTTTCGTGTCGAGGTTACTTACGCACGATACTTGACTACGTATTTAATACGGGTACTATTCACGACAAAATTGGTTTCTTCTTCACCAAATTATCGCTGATTTATGAATCTTACTCTTGAAATTAAAACCATGTTTTGATTATATTGTTTTTATATAACATTCTTATAACCCTAATGATGATATTTCTTCGACTCGAGTGTAAAGATGGGTAGATTATCGTACGATCGCGACTATAGGTTCTCTTCGGCCAAGAGTAAAAGTTGAATTGTTGACCGGTATGATCATGACCATCAATTTACAATTGAATATTTTTAGCTTAAGTGCAAAGGTGAATCGATCAACACGGTTATAATTATTGTTATATAACTTCCAAATGATTACGATTTCTTTGATATATGAATATCTTCGCTCAGAGTGATGACTTGTTGATGAATATCTTAGCCTCAATGAATTATCGATGAATTCTTTGCTCAGAATGCAAAGATGACTTATGAATATCTTTAGCCTCAGAAGTGCAAAGATGAATTATCGATGAATATCTTCGCCTCAGAATGCAAAGATGACTTCGTTGTCAATATCTTTAATATCTTTAGCCCGTAGTGCAAAGATGAATTATCGATGAATATCTTCGCTCAGAATGCAAAGATGACCTCGTTGTTGAATATCTTTAAATTCAGAAGTAAAGATGAATCGTTGATGAATATCTTCGGGCCGTGGTGCAAATGATGAATTTATTAGTATGATTATGAACAGAACTGTGATTTGGTATAACCATGATATTTGATGTTTCGTAAAGACAGTGATGAAAATTATCTTCGCCCCGGATGAGAAGAGGAATTTAGAATCACAATTATGATTATGAAGTTATTCATATGATTGTGGAAAGGAACCGCTGATTGATGTTACAGGATAAAATATTGTCAGTGGACTTTTAACGCGGAGAAGATAATAGATTTTATAGTCTATTCGACTTTTTTAATGGATCGCTTCGCTCTACCGCAACTATGGTTGAAAAGTTTTATCATCTACCATATGTTCTAAATCTCCGATTTATTACCGATGAAGACTATTGATAATTTATTTATCTTTAGTCATAATATTCTTTATCGAGCTAGTCAGGCTTCACCCTTTTTGTTTCACAATTCTTTCGTGTAATAAAAGTGTAGTCCGGGTCGAGCTGGGGATAATGAGGAATAGAATGGTGGTCTATAGATGTTGAGGGTGAGGTGAATTTAACTTGAAGGGTGTTTTGCCACTATCATACAAGATGTCTAATGACATACAAACTCGTGTGTCATCATAAGACACGGTTGTGCTTTCATCCACTTGCCGAGTATATTTACAAGCACTACCTATATAATCTTGGTGTTTGTTTGGAGTATAATACCCAATTAGAGAGACAAAGGAGATAATGATATGTCAAGAGAAGACTCACCATCGGGAAGAATATGATAGTAATCTTCTCGCTTTTCTTTTCGGGGTCTATCAATCAACCAAGGATAATTCTGCGGGCCATATGATATCTACCATAACCTAAAAGCACGGCCTCCCATGTACGGGTTTCTCTCGAGCACTTCCCAAAGATTCTAATTTCTAAAATGCTTTTGACTATACCTTTATGTAAGGTGTCATCAGGACGTGCTACAGCTTGGTATATATTTGTATCCAAACTCACAAAGATACGTGTTGTTGTATTTTTGCACGACAATTGTTGTAATAAAGTTGTAGTTGTTTTTCGCACCATATATTTGGCTAACTCGTAATGGGTCGGATGGAATGGACCTATTTTGGGGTCGCTATTTTGGTATCGAGCTATAAGTAAAGAGCCCCGAGCCTCTCACCGGTGACTTCCTCGCTGATGGGGATGCACCGCCGCATCCGTAGGGGACGCCTGCTCATGCAAGGGCAAACCGATAGGTATCAATGTGAGGTGTCACACAAGTTGGTGTCCAGAGTTACATTTGGTATCGAAGCTAGGATACGATCTCCAAGAGATCGGATTAAACTAGAGGGAGAGATGAGTAAATCCTTCGCTAAAGGTGTCCTACCTAAGCTTATTTGTTGGTCACCATAATATCGGATATTATGTGATATGTTAATTTGTTAAATTAACCTTGTTTTGAAGTCAGATTCTAGAATGATATCCAAATATGTGAGATGAGCAAATGGAGAAATCATGATGATGGGAGATAGAATCAAATGAAAACAAGGTATTCTCAACTCTTTGAAATACTGTGCACGTGAATTTCTGGGACGAAATTTCATAAGAGGGGAGATTGTAAGACCCTCGAATTTTATGAAATAAAAGTATTCAATTTTTTTTTTAATTACTATTCATGAAAGTTACTATTCACGAAGTTACTATTCACGAAGTTACTATTCACGAAGTTACTATTCATGAGTTACTATTCATGAGTTACTATTCACGAGTTACTATTCACGAGTACTATTCATGAAGCATGATAATTTTTTTTCGTAAGAAGGCATTACTCAATAATTGTTACAAGAATTATCGCTCAATATTTTATTTTATCGATTCAATAATTGCTACGCTGATATTTTATATTATCATTGTTTCAATAATTGTCACAAAGACAAGATTTTCCATTATCTGAGCAATAATTCATATTATCCTAATAATATTATTGATAACATTATTGGCAATGTCTAGAAAGTTCTCGCTTTAAGGAGAGGTTTGGTCACCTAATCAAGGCTACCAAGAAGAGAGAAATTTTATCGAAAGCCCTCTTTCCTGAACCTACCGGTCATTAATATCATGATTATGTAATATTATTTGTGAATAATTAATTATTGATTTTATGATGAGAAAAATATTTATTTTATGTGGATATAGATGGAGAAAATTTTTAAAGTGACAATTGTTGAAAATTAATATTTTATCTTTTTCTCGATAAAATAATTCATTTAAATATATTATTTTAATAATATATTAATGGTGATATTTTTATAAATGAATGTGGATATATGAGTATATGAGGAGGAAGAAGAGTATTTTTGTGGCATTAAATGATTAACACATGTTTTGTGTGTTTGGGACCCCATTTCTCGAATCGAAATTTGATTATAAATTTGAAAAAAAATCGATCTGCTTGTGGATTTCGGCCAATTTATGTTTGAATTTGGAAAAACTTTCTTCTGCAAAGTTGTAGAGAATTGAATTTCCTATAAAAACTCGCGAGATTCAAATTTTCTGATAAAAGGGCTATTTATTATGAATTATTGAAGTTCAAGTTCAAATAATTGATTTTTGGGAGTTTTAATTAATTATTTTAATAAAAAACGTTTTTTATTTTTTTGTGGCCTCATTAAACATGTGCAAAATCAGCTGAAATCAAATGTTCAGAGGTGGGCTTGAAATTTTGATAATAATATTATTATTATATTCAATTTTCTCGCTTTGGTGTTCTAAGCAATTTCCTATAAATAGGTGCTTAGGTTAGAATTGAAAATCACACCGTAAATCAAGTTTTCTCTCTATATTATCGAGCGATTCTTGTGAGTATTTTGAGTATACTTTGAGTATTGCTATACTAAGGCAAGTTCGTTCAAATAAGTTATTCCAAATGTAAGTATCGCTTTTTTCGAGGTAAGTGGATAGTAAGTGATTTTAAGTGGTTATTATGTTTTTAGTTTCAAAATTTTTCTCCGACCTTCAAAATTCTGGAAAAATTTGAAATGATATTTTGATGAGTTTTAGAGAGTGTGTCCAAAATGGCGATTTTTGGATGTATAGATTAGAGTTATGGATTTTATGAGAAAAGACTATTTTAAAAGTAACTATTTATAACTCCTTGTGATTAACTCCAAAATTGATGAAATTTTTATTGGGAGTACATCTATATAATATCAGTATACCGTAAAATTTCAGAATTTTTGGACAAAAGTATAATTTATGATAAATGTTTAAATATTCGGTGGTTTTGGCCATATGAAAAATAGTAAATGAATTTTTAAAATTTAGAGAAAAATATATGTTCAATATGGGACTATGTTATGCTAAATCCCAGAAAAGAAATATTTTTGGAACTGATTTGGTATTTTCATGAAAATATTCTAGTTATGAGTAAATGAATTAAATATGTTATGTGAAGTAAGAAAATTGGAAAATATGATTTTATGGCTTGAGAATCATATATGAGGTATATGCAGATTTTTGATGAGGGTTTTGGTTATTGGTGATGAAATCTTATGAGTTTGGCATTTTATGATGATTAAATGCATTAATTAGTAAAGTGTAAACAATTTAATTAAATTGTTTATAAGTTTTAGAAATGATTAAAATATTATTGTAATATTAATAATATTAGATTATGAGATTTCTAAGTGATTTATAACATTTGGATTAAGGTGTTATAAATATGGATATGAATTTTATTATTAAACTTTATCTTTTCGTGTCGAGGTTACTACGCACGATACTACGATTACGTATTTAATACGGGTACTATTCACTACAAATCGGTTTCTTCTTCCGACCAAATTATCGCTGATTTATGAATCTTACTCTTGAAATTAAAACCATGTTTTGATTATATTATTTTTATATAACATTCTTATAACCCTAATGATAATATTTCTCTTCGACTCGAGTGTAAAGATGGGTAGATTATCGTACGATCGACTATAGGTTCTTTCGCCAAAGAAGTGCAAAAGTTGAATTGTCGAATCGGTACGATCACGACCATCAATTTACAATTGAATATTTTTAGCTTAAGTGCAAAGGTGAATCGATCAACACGGTTATAATTATTGTTATATAACTTCCGAAATGATTATGATTTCTTTTATAATATATGAATATCTTTGCTCAGAGTAAGAATGCAAAAAGATGACTTGTTTATTGATGAATATCTTTAATTGTAGTAAAGATGAATTATCGATGAATATCTTTGCTCAGTAATGCAAAGATGACTTATTGTCAATATCTTTAAATGCAAAGATAGCTGCAAAGATGAATTATTGATGAATATATCTTCGCTCAGAATGCAAAGATGACCTGCTTGTTGAATATCTTTACCAGAGTAAAAAGATGAATCTGTTGATGAATATCTTCGCCCGTAAGCAAAGATGAATTTATTAGTATGATTATGAACAGAACCGTGATTTGGTATAACCATGATATTTGATGTTTCGTAAAGACAAAGTGATGAAAATTATCTTCGCCCCGGATGAGAAGAGGAATTTAGAATCACAATTATGATTATGAAGTTATTCATATGATTGTGAAAGGAACCGCTGATTGATGTTACAGGATAAAATATTGTCAGGTGGACTTTTAACGTGGAGAAGATAATAGATTTTATAGTCTATTCGACTTTTTAATGGATCGCTTCGTCTACCGCAACTACGGTTGAAAAGTTTTATCATCTACCATATGTTCTAAATCTCCGATTTATTATCGATGAAGACTATTGATAATTTATTTATCTTTAGTCATAATATTCTTTATCGAGCTAGTCAGGTTTCACCCTTTGTTTCACAATTCTTTCGTGTAATAAAAGTGTAGTCGGGTCGAGCTGGGATAATGAGGAAATAGAATGGTGGTCTATAGATGTTGAGGGTGAGGTGAATTTAACTTTGAAGGGTGTTTTGCCATTATCATACAAGATGTCTAAATGACATACAACCTCGTGTCATCATAAGACATGGTTGTGCTCATCCACTTGTCGAGTATATTTACAAGCACTACCTATATAATCTTGTGTTTGTTTGGAGTATAATACCCAATTAGAGACAAAGGAGATAATGATATGTCAAGAGAAGACTCACCATCGGGAAGAATATGATAGTAATCTTCTCGCTTTTCTTTGGGGTCTATCAATCAACCAAGGATAATTCTGCGGCCATATGATATCTACCATAACCTAAAAGCACGGCCTCCCATGTATGGGGTTTCTCGAGCACTTCCCAAAGATTCTAATTTCTAAAACAGCTTTTGACTATACCTTTATGTAAGGTGTCATCGCGACGTACCATAGCTTGGTATATATTTGTATCCAAACTCACAAAGATACGTGTTGTTGTATTTTGCACGACAATTGTTGTAATAAAGTTGTGTTGTTTTTTTCACCATATATTTGGCACTCGTAATGGGTCGATGGAATGGACCTATTTTGGGGTCGCACATTTGGTATCGAGCTATAAGTAAAGAGCCCCGAGCCTCTCGGCCGGTGACTTCGTTGATGGGGATGCACCGCCGCATCTCGTAGGGGACGCCTGCTCATGGCAAAACCGACAGGTATCAATGTGAGGTGTCACACACGTTGGTGTCCAGAGTTACATTTGGTATCGTAGCTAGGATATGATCTCCAAGAGATCGGATTAGAACTAGAGGGGAGAGATGAGTAAATCCTTCGCTAAAGGTGTCCTACCTAAGCTTATTTGTTGGTCACCATAATATCGGGATATTATGTGATATGTTAATTTGTTAAATTAACCCTTGTTTTGAAGTCAGATTCTAGAATGATATCCTCAAATACGTGAGATGAGCAATGGAGAAATCATGATGACAGGGAGATAGAATCAAATGAAAACAAGGTATTCTCAACTTTCGAAATACTGTGTACGAAATTTCTGGGACGAAATTTCATAAGGAGGAGATTGTAAGACCCCGAATTTTATGAAATAAAAGTATTCAATTTTTTTTAATTACTATTCACGAGTTACTATTCATGAGTTACTATTCACGAAGTTACTATTCATTCAAAGTTACTATTCACGAAGTTACTATTCATGAAGTTACTATTCACGAAGTTACTATTCACGAAGTACTATTCATGAAGCATGATAATTTTTTTTTTCGTAAGAAGGCATTACTCAATAATTGTTACAAAGAATTATCGCTCAATATTTTATTTTATCGATTCAATAATTGCTACGCTTGATATTTTATATTATCATTGTTTCAATAATTGTCACAAAGACAAAGATTTTCCATTATCTGAGCAATAATTCATATTATCCTAATAATATTATTGATAACATTATTGGCAATGTCTAGAAAGTTCTGCGCTTCAAGGAGAGGTTTGGTCACCTAATCAAGGCCCAAAGAAGTGAGAGAAATTTTATCGAAAGCCCTCTTTCCTTGAACCGCCGTCATTAATATCAGGATTATGTAATATTATTTGTGAATAATTAATTATTGATTTTTATGATGAGAAAAATATTTATTTTATGTGGATATAGATGGAGAAAATTTTAAAAGTGACAATTGTTGAAAATTAATATTTTATCTTTTTCTCGATAAAATAATTCATTTAAATATATTATTTTAATAATATATTAACTTCATGATATTTTTATAATGAATGTGGGATATATGAGTATATGAGGAGGAAGAGTATTTTTGTGGCATTAAATGATTAACACATGTTTTGTGTGTCTTGGACCCCATTTCTCGAATCGAAATTTGATTATAAATGAAAATCGAATCGCTTGTGGATTTCGGCCAATTTATGTTTGAATTTGGAAAACTTTCTTCCTAAAAGTTGTAGAGAATTGAATTTCCTATAAAAACTCGCGAGATTCAATTTTTCTGATAAAAGGGCTATTTATTATGAATTATTAAAGTTCAAGTTCAAATAATTGATTTTTGGAAGTTTTAATTAATTTTATTAATAAAAACGTTTTTTTATATTTTGTGGCCCTCATTAAACATGTGCTGAATCAGCTGATTTCAAATGTCTAGAGGTGGGCTTGAAATTTGTATAATAATATTATTATTATATTCAATTTTCTCGCTTTGGTGTTCTAAGCAATTTCCTATAAATAGGTGCTTAGGTTAGAATTGAAAATCACACCGTAAATCAAGTTTTCTCTCTATATTATCGAGCGTATTCTTGTGAGTATTTTGAGTATACTTTGAGTATTGCTATACGGCAAGTTCGTTCAAATATATTCCAAATGTAAGTATCGCTTTTTCGAGGTAAGTGATAGATAAGTGGATTTTAAGGGTTATTATGTTTTTAGTTTCGAAATTTTTCTGAACCTTCAAAAATTCTGGAAAAATTTGAAATGATATTTTGATGAGTTTTAGAGTGTGTCCAAAATGGCGATTTTTGGATGTATAGATTAGAGTTATGGATTTTATGAGAAAAGACTATTTTAAAAGTAACTATTTATAACTCCTCAGGATTAACTCCAAAATTGATGAAATTTTTATTGGGAGTACATCTATATAATATCAGTATACCGTGTAAATTTCAGAATTTTGGACAAAAGTATAATTTATGATAAATGTTTAAATATTCGGTGGTTTTGGCCATATGAAAAATAGTAAATGAATTTTAAAATTTAGAGAAAAATATATGTTCAATATGGGACTATGTTATGCTAAATCCCAAAAAGAAATATTTTTGAACTGATTTGGTATTTTTCATGAAAATATTCTAGTTATGAGTAAATGAATTAAATATGTTATGTGAAGTAAGAAAATTGGAAAATATGATTTTATGGCTTGAGAATCATATATGAGGTATATGCAGATTTTTGATGAGGGTTTTGGTTATTGGTGATGAAATCTTATGAGTTTGGCATTTTATGATGATTAAATGCATTAATTAGTAAAGTGTAAACAATTTAATTAAATTGTTTATAAGTTTTAGAAATGATTAAAATATTATTGTAATATTAATAATATTAGATTATGAGATTTCTAAGTGATTTATAACATTTGGATTAAGGTGTTATAAATATGGATATGAATTTTATTATTAAACTTTATCTTTTCGTGTCGAGGTTACTACGCACGATACTAAGACTACTACGTATTTAACACGGGTACTATTCACGACAAATCGGTTTCTTCTTCCACCAAATTATCGCTGATTTATGAATCTTACTCTTGAAATTAAAACCATGTTTTTGATTATATTGTTTTTATATAACATTCTTATAACCCTAATGATGATATTTCTTTTCGACTCGAGTGTAAAGATGGGTAGATTATCGGTACGATCGCGACTATAGGTTCTCTTCGCCAAGAGTGCAAAAAGTCGAATTGTCGACCGGTATGATCATGACCATCAAATTTACAATTGAATATTTTTAGCTTAAGTGCAAAGGTGAATCGATCAACACGGTTATAATTATTGTTATATAACTTCAAATGATTATGATTTTCGATATATTCGCTTCGATATATATATCTTTTGTTGTCAGAATGCAAAAAGATGACTTGTTGATGAATATCTTTAGCCCAGAATGCAAAGACAGATGAATTATTGATGAATATCTTTGGCTCAGAATGCAAAGATGACCTGTTGTTGAATATCTTTAGCCAGTAGTAAAAAGATGAATTATCGATGAATATCTTCGCTCAGAATGCAAAGACGACTATTGTTGAATATCTTTAGCCCGTAGTGTAAAAATGAACTGTTGATGAATATCTTCGACCTGCCCGTGGTGCAAAGATGAATTTATTAGTATGATTATGAACAGAACCGTGATTTGGTATAACCATGATATTTGATGTTTCGTAAAAGACAGTGATGAAAATTATCTTCGCCCCGGATGAGAAGAGGAATTTAGAATCACAATTATGATTATGAAGTTATTCATATGATTGTGGAAAGGAACCGCTGATTGATGTTACAGTGATAAAATATTGTCAGTGGACTTTTAACGCGGAGAAGATAATAGATTTTATACTCTATTCGACTTTTTAATGGATCGCTTCGTCACCGCAACTACGGTTGAAAAGTTTTATCATCTACCATATGTTCTAAATCTCCGATTTATTATCGATGAAGACTATTGATAATTTATTTATCTTTAGTCATAATATTCTTTATCGAGCTAGTCAGGCTCACCCTTTTGTTTCACAATTCCTTCGTGTAATAAAAGTGTAGTCGGGTCGAGCGGGATAATAATGGGAATAGAATGGTGGTCTATAGATGTCGAGGGTGAGGTGAATTTAACTTGAAGGGTGTTTTGCCACTATCATACAAGATGTCTAATGACATACAAACTCGTGTTATCATAAGACAAGGTTGTGCACATCCACTTGTCGAGTATATTTACAAGCACTACCTATATAATCTTGTGTTTGTTTGGAGTATAATACCCAATTAGAGACAAAGGGAGATAATGATATGTCAAGAGAAGACTCACCATCGGGAAGAATATGATAGTAATCTTCTCGCTTTTCTTTTGGGGGTCTATCAATCAACCAAGGATAATTCTGTATTATACGATATCTACCATAACCTAAAAGCACGGCCTCCCATGTACGGTTGGTTTCTCGAGCACTTCCCAAAGATTCTAATTTCTAAAATGCTTTTGACTATACCTTTATGTAAGGTGTCATCAGTGACGTGCATAGGTTGGTATATATTTATCCAAACTCACAAAGATACGTGTTGTTGTATTTTTGCACGACAATTGTTGTAATAAAGTTGTAGTTGTTTTTCGCACCATATATTCGCGACTTCGTAATGGGTCGATGGAATGGACCTATTTTGGGGTCGCTACATTTGGTATCGTAGCTATAAGTAAAGAGCCCCGAGCCTCTCACCGGTGACTTCTCGTTGATGGGGATGCACCGCCGCATCTCCGTAGGGGACGCCGCTCATGCAGTGGCAAACCGACAGTATCAATGTGAGGTGTCACACAAGGGTGTCCAGAGTTACATTTGGTATCGTAGCTTAGGATATGATCTCCAAGTGAGATCGGATTAGAACTAGAGGGGAGAGATGAGTAAATCCTTCGCTAAAGGTGTCCTACCTAAGCTTATTTGTTGGTCACCATAATATCGGGATATTATGTGATATGTTAATTTGTTAAATTAACCCTTGTTTTGAAGTCAGATTCTAGAATGATATCCAAAATATGTGAGATGAGCAATGGAGAAATCATGATGACAAGGGAGATAGAATCAAATGAAAACAAGGTATTCTCAACTCTTTGAAATACTGTGCACGAAAATTTCTGGGACGAAATTTCATAAGGAGGGAGATTGTAAGACCTCGAATTTTATGAAATAAAAGTATTCAATTTTTTTTTACTATTCAATTACTATTCATGAAGTTACTATTCACGAGTTACTATTCATGAGTTACTATTCACGAAGTTACTATTCATGAGTTACTATTCACGAAGTTACTATTCACGAGTACTATTCATGAAGCATGATAATTTTTTTTTCGTAAGGCAGGCATTACTCAATAATTGTTACAAGAATTATCGCTCAATATTTTATTTTATCGATTCAATAATTGCTACGCTTGATATTTTATATTATCATTGTTTCAATAATTGTCACAAAGACAAGATTTTCCATTATCTGAGCAATAATTCATATTATCCAATAATATTATTGATAACATTATTGGCAATGCCTAGAAAGTTCGCTTCTAAGGAGAGGTTTGGTCACCTAATCAAGCTACCAAGAAGTGAGAAATTTATCGAAAGCCCTCTTCCCGGGAACCGCCTCACCGTCATAATATCATGATTATGTAATATTATTTGTGAATAATTAATTATTGATTTTTATGATGAGAAAAATATTTATTTTATGTGGATATAGATGGAGAAAATTTTAAAGTGACAATTGTTGAAAATTAATATTTTATCTTTTTCTCGATAAAATAATTCATTTAAATATATTATTTTAATAATATATTAACGATGATATTTTTATAATGAATGTGGGATATATGAGTATATGAGGAGGAAGAGTATTTTTGTGGCATTAAATGATTAACACATGTTTTGTGTGTCATGGACCCCATTTCTCGACCGAAATTTGATTATAAATTTGAAATCGATCGCTTGTGGATTTCTTGGCCAATTTATGTTTGAATTTGGAAAACTTTCTTCTGCAAAAGTTGTAGAGAATTGAATTTCCTATAAAAACTCGCGAGATTCAAATTTTCTGATAAAAGGGCTATTTATTATGAATTATCAAGTTCAAGTTCAAATAATTGATTTTTGGAGTTTTAATTATTTTTATTAATAAAACGTTTTTTATATTTTGTGGCCTCATTAAACATGTGCAAAATCAGCTGATTTCAAATGTCTAGAGGTGGGCTTGAAATTTGATAATAATATTATTATTATATTAAATTTTCTCGCTTTGCTGTGTTCTAAGCAATTTCCTATAAATAGGTGCTTAGTGTTAGAATTGAAAATCACACCGTAAACTCAAGTTTTCTCTCTATATTATCGAGCGTATTCTTGTGAGTATTTTGAGTATACTTTGAGTATTGCTATACGGTGCAAGTTCGTTCAAATATATTCCAAATGTAAGAAGCTTTTTTTTTGAGGTAAGTGGATAGTAAGTGGATTTTAAGGTTATTATGTTTTTAGTTTCAAATTTTTCTGAACCTTCAAAAATTCTGGAAAATTTGAAATGATATTTTGATGAGTTTTAGAGTGTGTCCAAAATGGCGATTTTTGGATGTATAGATTAGAGTTATGGATTTTATGAGAAAAGACTATTTTAAAAGTAACTATTTATAACTCCTTGTGATTAACTCCAAAATTGATGAAATTTTTATTGGGAGTACATCTATATAATATCAGTATACCGTAAATTTCAGAATTTTTGGACAAAAGTATAATTTATGATAAATGTTTAAATATTCGGTGGTTTTGGCCATATGAAAAATAGTAAATGAATTTTTAAAATTTAGAGAAAAATATATGTTCAATATGGGACTATGTTATGCTAAATCCCAGAAAAAGAAATATTTTTGAACTGATTTGGTATTTTTCATGAAAATATTCTAGTTATGAGTAAATGAATTAAATATGTTATGTGAAGTAAAAAAATTGAAAATATGATTTTATGGCTTGAGAATCATATACGAGGTATATGCAGATTTTTGATGAGGGTTTTGGTTATTGGTGATGAAATCTTATGAGTTTGGCATTTTATGATGATTAAATGCATTAATTAGTAAAGTGTAAACAATTTAATTAAATTGTTTATAAGTTTTAGAAATGATTAAAATATTATTGTAATATTAATAATATTAGATTATGAGATTTCTAAGTGATTTATAACATTTGGATTAAGGTGTTATAAATATGGATATGAATTTTATTATGAAACTTTATCTTTTCGTGTCGAGAGTTACTACGACGATACTTTGACTTCACGTATTTAACACGGGTACTATTCACAACAAATCGGTTTCTTCTTCGACCAAATTATCGCTGATTTATGAATCTTACTCTTGAAATTAAAACCATGTTTTGATTATATTGTTTTTATATAACATTCTTATAACCCTAATGATAATATTTCTCTTTTGACTCGAGTGTAAAGATGGGTAGATTATCGGTACGATCGCGACCATAGGTTCTCTTCGGCCAAGAGAGTGCAAAAAGTCGAATTGTTGATCGGTATGATCATTACCATCAATTTACAATTGAATATTTTTAGCTTAAGCAAAGGTGAATCGATCAACACGGTTATAATTATTGTTATATAACTTCCTCAAATGATTATGATTTCTTTTGATATATGAATATCTTCGCTCAGAATGCAAAAGATGACTTGTTGATGATATCTTTAAATTCAGAAGTGCAAAAGATGAATTATTGATGAATATCTTTGGCTCGTAGAATGCAAAGACGACTGTTGTCGAATATCTTTACCAGAAAGTAAAAAAGATGAATTATCATGAATATCTTCGCCTCAGAATGCAAAGACGACCGTTGTTGAATATCTTTAGCCAGTAGAGTAAAAAGATGAATCTGTTGATGAATATCTTCGCCCGCGCAAAAAGATGAATTTATTAGTATGATTATGAACAGAAACTGTGATTTGGTATAACCATGATATTTGATGTTTCGTGTAAAGACAGTGATGAAAATTATCTTCGCCCGGATGAGAAGAGGAATTTAGAATCACAATTATGATTATGAAGTTATTCATGATTGTGGAAAGGAACCGCTGATTGATGTTACAGGATAAAATATTGTCAGTGGACTTTTAACGCGAGAAGATAATAGATTTTATAGTCTATTTAACTTTTTAATGGATCGCTTCGTCCACCGCAACTACGGTTGAAAAGTTTTATCATCTACCATACGTTCTAAATCTCCGATTCATTACCGATGAAGACTATTGATAATTTATTTATCTTTAGTCATAATATTCTTTATCGAGCTAGTTGGCTTCACCCTTTTGTTTCACAATTCCTTTCGTAATAAAAGTGTAGCTCAGGTCGAGCGGGGATAACGAGGAATAGAATGGTGGTCTATAGATGTTGAGGGTGAGGTGAATTTAACTTTGAAGGGTGTTTTGCCACTATCATACAAGATGTCTAATGACATACAACCTCGTGTTATCATAAGACAAGGTTGTGCTCATCCACTTGCCGAGTATATTTACAAGCACTACCTATATAATCTTGGTGTTTGTTTGGAGTATAATACCCAATTAGAGACAAAATGAGATAATGATATGTCAAGAGAAGACTCACCATCGGGAAGAATATGATAGTAATCTTCTCGCTTTTTCTTTGGGGTCTATCAATCAACCAAGGATAATTCTCGGGCATATGATATCTACCATAACCTAAAAGCACGGCCTCCCACGTACGAAGGTTTCTTTGAGCACTTCCCAAAGATTCTAATTTCTAAAATGCTTTTTGACTATACCTTTATGTAAAGGTGTCATTGTGACGTACATATGCTTGGTATATATTTGTATCCAAACTCATAAAGATATGTGTTGTGTATTTTTGACGACAATTGTTATAATAAAGTTGTAGTTGTTTTTCCGTATTACCATATATTTCACGACCGAATGGGGTCGATGAAATGGACCTATTTTGGGGTCACACTTTTGGCATCGAGCTTATAAGTAAAGAGCCCCGAGCCTCTCACCGTGACTTCTCAAACCGATGCAATCAATCCAATCTCCAGAGGGACGCCTGCTCATGCACATAGTATCAATGTGAGGTGTCATTCAAGTTGCGTGTTCCGTAGTCACATTTGCATCGTAGCTAGGGATACGATCTCCCATGAGATCGGGATTAGAACTAGGAGGGAGAGATGAGTAAATCCTTCGCTAAGGTGTCCTACCTAAGCTTATTTGTTGGTCACCATAATATCGGATATTATGTGATATGTTAATTTGTTAAATTAACCTTGTTTCAAGTCAGATTCTAGAATGATATCCTAAATACGTGAGATGAAAGAATGGAGAAATCATGATGACAAGGGAGATAGAATCAAATGAAAACAAGGTATTCTCAACTCTTTGAAATACTGTGCACGTAAATTTCTGGGACGAAATTTCATAAGGAGGGAGATCAGAAGACCCCGAATTTTATGAAATAAAAGTATTCAATTTTTTTTTAATTACTATTCACGAGTTACTATTCACGAAGTTACTATTCATGAAGTTACTATTCACGAAGTTACTATTCATGAGTCTATTCACGAGTTACTATTCACGAGTACTATTCATTCATGAAGCATGATAATTTTTTTTAGTAAGAAGGCATTACTCAATAATTGTTACAAGAATTATCGCTCAATATTTTATTTTATCGATTCAATAATTGCTACGCTGATATTTTATATTATTGTTGTTTCAATAATTGTCACAAAGACAAGATTTTCCATTATCTGAGCAATAATTCATATTATCCTAATAATATTATTGATAACATTATTGGCAATGCCTAGAAAGTTCTGCTCAAGGAGAGGTTTGGTCACCTAATCATGCTACCAAGAAGTGAGAAATTTTATCGAAAGCCCTCTTTCCTGAACTACCGTCACAATATCTTGTGATTTTGTAATATTATTTGTGAATAATTAATTATTGATTTATATGATGAGAAAATATTTATTTTATGTGGATATAGATGGAGAAAATTTTAAAATAACAATTGTTGAAAATTAATATTTTATCTTTTTCCTCGATAAAATAATTCATTTAAATATATTATTTTAATAATATATTAACTATGATATTTTTATAATGAATGTGGGATATATGAGTATATGAGGAGGAAGAGTATTTTGTGGCATTAAATGATTAACACATGTTTTGTGTGTTTGCGGACCCCATTTCTCGACTCAAAATTTGATTATAAATTTGTAAAATCGAATGCTTTTGGATTTCGGTCAATTTATGTTTGAATTTGGAAAAACTTTCTTCTGTAAAAGTTGTAGAGAATTGAATTTCCTATAAAAACTCGCAGAGATTCAATTTTCTGATAAAAGGGCTATTTATTATGAATTATTGAAGTTTTGAGTTCAAATAATTGATTTTTGAGAGTTTTAATTAATTATTTTGAGAAAAACGTTTTTATGAGTTTGTGAACCTCATTTAACAATGTGGCTGGTGTTTTGATTTCAAATGTGGGCTAAGGAAAATTTGTATAATTATAATATATTATATTAAATTTTTTTCGCTTGGTGTTCTAAGCAATTTCCTATAAATAGTGTGTCTTAGGTTAGAATTGAAAATCATACCGTAAATCAAGTTTTCTCTCTATATTATCGAGCGTATTCTTGTGAGTATTTTGAGTATACTTTGAGTATTGCTATATACGCAAAGTTCGTTCAAATATTATATCCAACATTCAAGTATCGCTTTTCGAGGTAAGTGGATAAGTAAGTGGATTTTAAGTGGTTATTATGTTTTAGTTTCAAAATTTTTCTGAACCTTCAAAAATTATGGAAAAATTTAAAATGATATTTTGATGAGTTTTAGAGAGTGTGTCCAAAATGGCGATTTTTGGATATATAGATTAGAGTTATGGATTTTATGAAAAAAGACTATTTTAAAAGTAACTATTTATAACTCCTCAGATTAACTCCAAAATTGATGAAATTTGTATTGGGAGTACATCTATATAATATCAGTATACCGTGTAAATTTCAGAATATTTGGACAAAAGTATAATTTATGATAAATGTTTAAATATTCTATGGGTTTTGGCCATATGAAAAATAGTAAATGAATTTTTAAAATTTAGAGAAAAATATATGTTCAATATGGGACTATGTTATGCTAAATCCCAAAAAAGAAATATTTTTGAACTGATTTGGTATTTTTTCATGAAAATATTCTAGTTATGAGTAAATGAATTAAATATGTTATGTGAAGTAAGAAAATTGGAAAATATGATTTTATGGCTTGAGAATCATATATGAGGTATATGCAGATTTTTGATGAGGGTTTTGGTTATTGGTGATGAAATCTTATGAGTTTGGCATTTTATGATGATTAAATGCATTAATTAGTAAAGTGTAAACAATTTAATTAAATTATTTATAAGTTTTAGAAATGATTAAAATATTATTGTAATATTAATAATATTAGATTATGAGATTTCTAAGTGATTTATAATATTTGGATTAAAGTGTTATAAATATGGATATGAATTTTATTACGAAAACTTTATCTTTTCGTGTGTCGAGGTTACTTACGCACGATACTGGTACTACGTATTTAATACGGGTACTATTCACGCACAAATCGGTTTCTTCTTCTTCCACCAAATTATCGCTGATTTATGAATCCTACTCTTGAAATTAAAACTATGTTTTGATTATATTATTTTTATATAACATTCTTATAACCCTAATGATAATATTTCTTCGACTTGAGTGTAAAGATGGGTAGATTATCGGTATGATCGTGACTATAGGTTCTCTTTGCCAAGAAGGCAAAAGTTGAATTGTTGACTGGTATGATCATGACCATTGAATTTACAATTGAATATTTTTAGAAAAGATGAGAATACCTGGTGTTTTGAAATCGACGACGTACGACTTGCAGTGTTTCAATTTACAATTGAATATTTCTCTTTGACTTGAGTGTAAAAATGGGTAGATTAATAGAAAAGTTGAATTGTTGACTGGTATGATCCTCGAAATTGACGACGACGTGCACGGTGTTTCAAAAGATGAGAATACCTCGCTTTCATTTCGCTTCCAACTCCCGTGTCATTTCCTCAATAGCATGGTTTCTCCACAAAACTTTAACTCAGTGGTATAACCTCGATACATAGATATGTTTTTCCTATCCAAGATCTTGATAGTACCCTCCTCGTGACGTTAAGTCTTCTATATCTCGTCCTGCTTCTAACTCAATGACGTAGTTCGGGTCGTCCACATATTTACGTAACATCGATACGTGAAAAACGCTATGAACATGCATCATACTTGGCGATAAAACGAATCTATAGGCCACGCCTCCTATTCGATCGAGAATTTCAAATGGATTAATAAATCAAGGTTTGAGCTTTCCTCACCTCACCGATTCTCGCTTTTGAAATAACTTCTTGCACCTCCTTCTTCAAATTCATCACCCGGTTGTGTAGGCTTGAATAAATTTTTAACTTTATCGATTAAAGTCGATTATACTCGATATCATCACGCGGGTAACTAGAGTTTTCATCTCCATCTCTATTATTTGTAAATTATACTGAAATGAGTCTTTGACAATATCGTACTCAGATTTCAGATAACGATCTTCTACTCAACACGTCACTACCACGTTCGCTTTTCCAGGATGGCATAATGTCGTAACACGTCTTTAAATGAGTCTCCTCTCGAGTTCTTCAAGCTCTTCCCACATTCCTCGCTCCATTCGAATTTTGTATCTCTACGAGTCACCATACGTTGCGTTAATGGAATAGCGATTCGAGAATATCCTTCAACGAATCTCCGATAATAACCAACTAAGCCTGTAAAGCTACGTATTTCGATTATCGACTTAGGTTATTCTCAATCGTGACTCATATCCCAACCTTGATAAGACGTTACAATGACACCTATCGCTTTACTATCGCATCGAATATGGTGTCCCTTACGGAGAGTTCGCCTTGGTGCATTCCACAAAGGAAGTCACGGATAAAGGCTCGTACCAAATTTATAGTTGAATTTTTAACTCTCGAAGTTCAATAAGAGCCATTCGATATGAGATTTTAGAAATGAGTTTTGTCTGGGGTTCAAAGTCGATACAAAATTTAATATCGTGCTTTAGGAGTAAGCCAAGAAATTCTTCAGAAATACGTCCAAGAAAATCAATAACAACAGAATATTATTCATATCTCGACGTGTCTTTATTCAAATCCATAACACGGACTAAGAAAACTTGACATCCGTAATAAACGAATGACTTCATGGCTTTGATATGAAAATGTTTGACTACAATGGTTTGATTGTTGAATTCAATAACGTGTTGCTTAGGAATATGAAAACTAACAACCTTACGAAAGTAATCAATTTGGCGTGATGAGTAGTTAACCTTAAAATCATATCAAAAGCAAATATCTCTATAAAATAAGGTTAACGTAAATGTGATAGTGCCATCCCTGAATCAAGCAAGATTTCTAAACAACGGATGTAATGAAAGTTTCTCCTAATCTGAGTCTCCATAAATAGGTCAAAGTCTAATTTCTCCAGTAGTCAAGTTCAAACGCTGAGCGCAAGCAAGAGAGATAAAAGAATGGGTAGAACCCAGATTCTAGTAAGGTATAAACTTCGCAAGAATTTATAATTAACTAACCTGTGCTAACTTCGTTCGGGTTCCTCGATTTTGACCGGCCACGACAAACGCGCTTCTTCCGTGAATCGCTGACTTTGACTTTTCTCAGATCCGCTCTCGCCAACAACGTCCCAACCGGACTTGATTTCGCTTATAGACAAAATTGAGCTATGTGACCATCTTTTCCATAACTAAAACATACCTTGAAGGCTTTCAACAGTTTGACCTTATATGTCCCTCCTCTCCGTGATCTCAGTAGCATCTAACTCATGATCGTTCTCTTCCCCAAAATTTGTTCTTTGGTGTTGATCTTTGCATTGACGCCTTCCCGTCATCGTTAAATCTTCTCTTTTTAGATTGGACATCTCTTTCCATAATATCAACGCTGTCGCAAGTGCTTTTTTACCCACGCATCACTCATTCTCACTCGTTCAGCTTATTTCTTCTTTCACCGATTCCAAATTTATCATCTTATACTCGCCAAAGAGTGCTTCATTCAAGCATCACATATCGGGTAACACAAGCTTGAATCGTTGCATCCTTTTGCTCCACGATCGCCTGCAATTCTTCACTGCTTCTTCTAACTCATGAATACGATTTTGCAATTCTATATTTTGATCATAAAATACCTCTAATAAACTCTCTTGAGTACCTCTTCTTCCTCTTCTTCCTCACTCTCACCGTGTTACCTCTGCGATTATCTCGTGTAATTATCAATTCTTCACTCACCACATGGATATCTCTAATTCCTTCTTCACCGACATCACATTATCCTCGGTCATGATTAGAGGTGTCTCCACGATCTCATTCACTCCATTGTTAACGCTTCAAAGAACCATTCTTAAAAACTATCATAAAACAAGGGTTAATTAAATAAATTAACAAATCACATAATAATACCTATATTATGACCAACCAACAAATAAGCTTAGGTAGACACACTAATGAAGGATTTACTCGCTCTCCTCCTAGTTCTATTCCCCGATCTCCGCCAGAGATCATATCCCTAAGCTCGATACCAACCGCGACGCCCCCAAAATAGGTCCATTCCATCCAACCCATTCTCGAGTCGCTAAATACATGGTACATGTAAATAACTACAACTTTATTATTACAACATATAAACTGTGAGTTTAAATACGTATATTGCCATCTAGAAAATATCCACACGCAAATAAATCCCCATCATTATTATTGATACATTATTTTACAAAATGGTGAGGACTACTAAACAACTCTCTCTAGAACCTTCATTCCATACCCTCGACTAAGTACTCGCTACATTCTCGCCTCCCGAGAAGAAAAATGGAACAACAAGGAAAAGGGTGAGCTCAACTAGCCCAAAGAAGAATATTATGACTAAGATAATATACAACAAATTATCGTTAGTCTCCAACAGAAAAAAATCTAATAGAATACAATAGACAACCAGCTTTTAAATCAACAATCAAGTGAAACAACAATTCATTAGAAGAGTTAAGTAGAGAATGCAAACTACTATCTTCTATATATGAATTTAAAAGTTCATCGTCGATGTTTTATCCATGTAACATCAATCACTATATATCCGAAATCAAATATTCATCTTTTGCACTACAGCCAAAGATATTCATCACCGTCATGTTCACCTAAACACTGCTCATCTTTGCACTACGGCCAAAGATATTAATCGATCGATCGTGTTCATCTCAACACTGCTCATCTTTGACTACGGCCAAAGATATTCATCAAGAAATCATTCATCTCTTGCACTACGTGCCAAAGATATTCAAGAATATCATCATTTAGGATCGAGGATGATGAAAAATATTTTAAAGAAAACGAATCCAGTGAAACAAAAGAACAAGTATTAAGGATTCGTATTTCAGCTATTTCATGTCCAAAAATACCTTGTAAATAATCATAGTGGTGTAAAATTCAAGAATGATCAAAACATGGATACAATCAAAACTAGTATCCGAATAGATATTTTGACAAAAAGAAGAAATTTCATTTTTCTATGAATAGTGTCAGATATCGTGAATAGTAACTTCGACACCAAAAGATAGAAATTTCACAAAAACATCATCACGTGCTTAAATGAATAGTACTTTAATGAATAAGAACTCGTGAATAAGAACTCATGAATAAGAACTCATGAATAAGTAACCCCAGATATGAAAAAGTTCCAAATTTGATAAAAATTTCCAACCAATATTTCGGCATAATGATATCAAGAAATAATATCATTTTCGAATAAAATAACATCCCTTACCTCGAAAGACAAGATTTCTTAAATTGAAACACCTTGATATAGACTATAACTTGAACTCTTGCAAGTATAGCAACACTCAAAGTATACTCACAAGAATACGCTTCAATATATCGAGAGAAAATAGAGAAAACTTCAGTTTACGTATGATTTTCAATTCTAACCTAAGCTCCCTATTTATAGGAAAATGCTTAGAACACCAAAGTAGAAAATTGAATATAATATTAATATAATTATACAAATTTTCCTTAGCCCACCTTTTGGTCAAAAACACCACCACACATGTTAATGATGTCCAAAAAAATACAAAAACGCTTTTTCTAACAAAAATAATTTAAACTCCAAAATCAATTCACACCCGATATACCAAAACTTCAATAATTCACAATAAATAGCTCTTTTATCGTAAAATTCAATCTCGCGACTTTTTATAGGAAATTCAATTCTCTACAACTTTGCGTAAGAAAGTTTTTCCAAATTCCAAATGTAAATCGATCAAATCCATAAACCAAGCGATTTTACGAGTTATAATCAAATTTCAACAAGAAATGGGGTCCATCGACACATAAAATATGCTTTAAATATTTTTGATAACAAAATACTCCTCCTCCACATATACTCATATATCCCACATTCATCGTAAAAATATCATCATTAATATATTATTAAAATAATATATTTAAATGAATTATTTTATCGTAAAAGATAAAATATTAATTTTCAACAATTGTCATTTTAAAAATTTTCTCCATCTATATCCACATAAAATCAATATTTTCCTCATCATATAAATTAATAATTAATTATTCACAAATAATATTACGAATCACAATATCGACAACCAGTGCTTCCTGGAAAGAGGGCTTTCCAATAAGGATCTCTCCTTATCGGCGCCGCAATTAGGTGACCAAACCTCTCCTTGCATGTAATATTCTAGACATCGCAATAATGTTATCCAATAATATTATTCAAATAATATGAATTATTGCTTCGATAATGAAAAATACTTTGTGTAATGACAATTATCAAACAACAAAGAATATAAAATATCAATGCAAAGAATTATTAAATCAATAAAATAAAATAATTTGAATGAAGAATTACGTAATAATTATTGAGTAAAGGCTTTCTACTTAAGAATCAATAATTGGTGCAATACTGGTGCTTCTTCGCTCAACAACGCTGCGATTAGTGTGTTTTAACCACCGGGTATTCCAACAAGATTAATCTGTAATAACTACGCCTGCTATTTATAAACAACTTATATTTGTGCTTTCATCCAATCGCTTTTCCGTTATGGGGCCCACAAAAGATCAAGCTACTGTCAGATTTAATATTCCCTGACAAGATCACGAATATTCCACGACCAAACGAATATTCCCGACGATAAATGAATATTTTATAACCACTTGCTTATTCAAATATTTATGTATTTTACCCATAACTATCCACATTAATCAAATCAACCCTTACTATTTCAAAAATAATAAATAGAGGAAAATAAATTTTATTTATTAATAATTTGGGGTCTTACACAGACATTTGCCACTTCTGGTGGCCTGAATTGTCGCGGTTCTGGAATTTATTGTTACGATGACCTCGTTTATTCTTTCTTCCCCAAGGCTTCTTATTATATAACCATCTCTTGTCACATTTATTTTGATGGAATGACGTGTTGTTAATATCCGGCAATGGGGTAGCACCCGTTGGCCGTACTTGATGGTTTTTCAACAACAATTTATTATTCTTTTCTGCAACAAGGAGGATAGACAACAAGTCACTGAATTTTGTGAACTTACTTTGTCTATATTGTTGTGACAAAATCATGTTGGTGGGATAAAAAGTTAAGAGCGTTTTCTCTAACATTTGGGATTCAGAAACTGGGTCTCTGCACAAAGCCAAAGTAGAGGTTATTCTATAAACATTGGAACTATATTCCGTAATTGATTTGTAATCTTGTAGCCTTAAATTAAGCCACTCAAATTTGGCATTAGGGATAACAACTAATTTTTGGTGGTCAAATCTTTCCTTCAACAGGTCCATAAAGACAAAGGATCTTTGATCGTTAAATACTCGATCTTTAATCCTTCATCAATATGGTGACGAAGAAAAATTATGGCTTTTGCATTTTGTGTCAAGTATTTGTATTTCCTGATTCAATGGTCTTTTTTAACTCATTTGCACTAAGGTGCAATTCTGCATCAAGTGCCCAAGCCAAATAGTTGTCTCCAAATATTTTCAAAATAAAAAAATCTATTTTTTGCCAAGTTTGCCATCTATTATGGGTTAAAACATAATTACTATTTATTAAAACAATAAATAATTGCATGTATGAAATATGAAAAATAAACTACGTCACGACCTCAAGTGGTGATAAAATGCAAATATAAATATTCTTATATTTATGTTATTAGCATAATGCAAATGGATCTTCACCCGTGCGCATTGGTTAGATAAACGATTATTCCAACAAAATAATAAATAATGGAATAACATAAGAATTTCACCACGATACGGTGTAGTCACAAGCGTGAGCGAGTTATTCCAACAGAATAATAAATAATGGAATAACATAAGAATTTCACCATGCATACGGTAGTCCGCGTAGGTAGGTTATTCCCAACAAAATAATAAAGAACGGAACCAAAGTCGAAGTAAATTAACTTGCACCGATGCGATATTTCGACGAGAATATTAAATGCGGAATAATAAATAATGGAACTAGTCGTTGAAATTCATAATTTAAGCGTGATATTCCGACAGAATATTAAATGCAATTATAAGAATAAAATTATATTATTGGTGGTATAGCCCAACCTAGAGTATAATAATAAATTGCAAGAATTTAATTTTACCGCCTCGATTTGTTAGAGCCTCGTGATCGATAACGTGTTATAAAACTTTAGCAAAGTATGAAATAAACTCTTATAATTGCTGCATAAATTTAGAGAGAGAATATATAAGAGAGAAAGAGAGAGAAATTTCTTCGGATGAATTCTTCTGAAGAATCCTTATTTTTTTTCTTCACTATCACTGCCTTTGAGAATAAAGGAGGGAGGCAAGCTGAGAGAATAAAGGAGGGAGATAGACTGTCATTCATGTACCCTCATGCGGAGGGAATCATGATTATAATAAAATTGATATTTTCACAATATTTTTTTGTATTTTTACATGAAAAGTGTCGCTATAGATCTTATTCTACCGTTGCTATTTTACCGTTGCTATAGGATCTATAGCGACGGTTTTTATGTGAATAGTTTGTTTAGTAGTGGTGACATTTGATTATTTGATTATTGACCTTTATAAAATCAAGTAATCTAATATAGTTAGTTCTCTGATAAAATAATAAAATATTAATTTAGAAACGTGACAATGAAATTATGATAACAAATTTGAGAACATTACGTCATTCAATATTATCGTGGGTAGAGTTTTTCAGAGGCCAATTTGAATTGTGCAAGTCAAAATTTGTACCAATTAAAGTCAAAAAATTTCATTAAAATTTTAATAGTTAAAAATTCTTTTGAACTTTTAACAGTGAAAATATTTTTAATTATTCTAATTTTTTTTTGTAAAATTGATCTTAATATCATTAAGTATTTATTAATATATTTTGATCATTATTAATAAAATTATTAAGATGAAATAATTGGTATATTGAATAGAATCGGAAGAATAAACGTAATGGAGTTGAGCCAATCCCAATTTGACACATTATTTTGTAAACTATTTCTTGCAAGTGTGGCAATACTTAAGTTTTATATGCCAATCAAGCCCCCACCCAATACATAAAAAAATTTATATGGAAAATTAATTATTATTCTTATAAATAAATTAATTCAAAATAGATTATTTTCTAAAAAAAGGTTAACTGTTTTCTAACCTAGGACAAAGCAGGGCACCTCTCATGCCAAGTAAGCTGAGAAAAAAATATTCTCTCTTTTATAAAGTAAAGTATTAATAATATTTCTATTGGCCTCATAATGACCCACCCCACATGGGAAATATCTTTTTTTGGACATCAAATTGGTCAAAAATTTATCATTTTAGGTAGCATTGAATACTAGCTGGATCCCGCGCCTTCGACACTGTATGAACGGTGAGATTTATCTCAAACTTTGAACGTTCCAGATAATTTATTGAGTGAGCGAAAAATTCAAAATCATTTGTATTTTATTAGATAGATGTTTAGATTGCTCTTTAAAGTTTAAACATTTTTTTTTAAAATAAAGAAAGTGATATTAAGATGTTTTATCCATAAGAAAAGCTATTGATATTGTCAAAAAAATAATAATATTCTTAAAGTGAAAATTTATTTAATAATATTATATTTTAAGCGATATTTATTATAATATCGTCCTTTAATAATATCAACTTTCTTAACAATAATAATCATTATAATTAATCATGCAGTCGGATTATATTTTTTATACAGGCCAATTGTTTCTAATCTAGGTTGAAAGTATATATTATCTATTTCTTAATCTTAATTGGCCATTTGGTCTCATGGAAAGAAACTAATGGTTAAAAGACAATATAAGCACAAATGTGGATAGAAATAATAATCAATAGAAAATAATTTATATATCGACAAATATATGACGAAGTTAAATTACAATTTAAATGAAAACTCTAAGCGCTAATTGATTAGATAAAATAAATCTCATATATTTACATAGATCAACATTTAAATTTAATATAAATTTGTGGTCATATTTAACAATATTCATAATAAATACATCAAATATAAAGAGAAATTAATAATATTTAAATACAAATTTATCGTCATATATAATATTTTTGACGAATTTATCTCAAAACTAAATTGAATATCTAACTTAAATACCAGGTTGGGTATCTACTACAAATGCTTTTATATTTTTACAACATTTTTTAATATTTTCACATGAAAATCATCCTTATAGATCACAGCGACAGTTTTTACAATTACTATACATCTATAGCGACACTTTTCATGTGAAAATATCAAAAACATGTAAAAATATCAATTACTTATAATTACTTTTGTCTTTAAAAGAATAAGATAAAATAAATATAGTGAAGATAATTATGTCATTTAGTGAGGTATATTAGTATAAAATAAAACTACTAATCTCTTTATGAATCTTATGGGACCACTAAAGATAAATTTAGATATGAAATTTATAATTTGCTCATGCAAAATATGTGGAAAAAACATATAAAAAAACTAGAATTTGAATTACTTATTTATGTATTTTAGACGGCTGATACTATAATAACAATATTATACCGTTATAAAATAATAAATATCACCGAAATTATAAATACCATTAAAATAAGTGTGAAAGTATTACTAAAAATTAGCAATACTTTCACACTTATTATGGCCCATAGTTAAGATACATTATCTTTTCATATAGAATTTTTAGATGAATGTGTGAAAAAATAAATAAATAAATTAAGCTTAAAATTTTAATCTTAAATAATATAATGTGTGAACATATTAAATATATATCTCATATAATTGATTGTACGATAGATTATTAATAAAATATTTATTTAAGACAAAAAATTTAAAAACACCATCATTACTCAAAAGTAAAACTCTCGCCCGACTTGGTATATAAATTCTTTATTACAATTGAAATTTTTATAAAAAATAGTGTTTTAGGTATAATTTGGATATATACAAAAATAGAATTATGCAGTCGCATAACTGTTATGTTTTATATATGTATCTAAATTATACCTAAAACTCTATTTTTTTATAAAAAATTTAATTGTAATAAATACTATACATTTTTTGAAATTACTATAAAAAAATAAATAAAAAATCAATAGAATGTCACTAAAATAATGTCCCCTAAATTTATTATTCTTTATTTTGTGGTTGTCCAGTACCTCCGTATAAACAGTATCTTTCATTTATTTGATTCTTTCTATTTATTTCTTCAATGTTTTATGCTTATATATAGACAGAAAATTACCCAGCTTCACCGCCATAATCAACTGCAAGCTAGCAGGAGGGCAACATGTCTCTCTTTAACCCAAATACTTTTCCCCTGCGCCATAAAACCCATTTGCCTTCATACCCTTCTTTTTCAGGTATATCTCTCTCTCTGTATATGTATGTATCTATCATGGAAATGGGTTTTTCAAGCTGTTATAAATTAAAGTTTAAAGTGAGAGATACATATATGATTTGGGTTTTTGATCAGCAAGAAAATTGTGGAGTTTTAAATTGTTTACACTAGAATGCAATTAGTATTATGTGTTCCAAATGGTTTGTTACTAATTACTGAGTTACTGTCAGTTTCAGTGGTGGTTCTTTTGAATTACTAATCAAATTACATGATCATAACTTCTCTAATTCCTTTCTTTCAATTTACCTTTTGGATTTTTTTTTCAATTTCACATATCAATATCTATCTGAAGTTAATTGGGTGTTTTTTTTGTTGTTGTGTTAATGATGCATATCTAACATACTGTTGATTGCATTAGTGCAACCAATTAATCAGTCTACGGATAAACATTGGCTGTGATGTAACTTAAAGTTTGGAATTAAAATTGTTTAATTCTAATTAGATGATTCTGTTAGTAATGGTTTGGTATGGTTCAATTTATCTTTCCCAGATGTATCTGAAAATTTAAATACAGTTATAATTGAGCTTCAGTTGGAGAAGGTTTTATTTCCCTTGACAGCCTCACTCCCCTCTTGTTATGTTTTCCATTATATTTGGCTTGCAACAATGATGTTAGAGTATATATCATGTCCCACATGAGTACCTTGAGAAAGTATGTTTAGAATATAATGACTAGGGATTGCCAATTGGTTTTTAGTTAGAGAGCTTAATGTCTTTATATACTATACTTGGACACATTTCATAAATTTAACAGATAAAAAGTAGCGTTTTCTATTCTCAGCCAATAAAAAAATTGATATAAAGTTGGATCCTCCTTATTTGAATTATGTAGAAAAAAAAAAAAAAAAAAAAAAAAAAAAAAAAAAAAAAAAAAAAAAAAAAAAAAAAAAAAAAAAAAAAAAAAAAAAAAAAAAAAAAAAAAAAAAAAAAAAAAAAAAAAAAAAAAAAAAAAAAAAAAAAAAAAAAAAAAAAAAAAAAAAAAAAAAAAAAAAAAAAAAAAAAAAAAAAAAAAAAAAAAAAAAAAAAAAAAAAAAAAAAAAAAAAAAAAAAAAAAAAAAAAAAAAAAAAAAAAAAAAAAAAAAAAAAAAAAAAAAAAAAAAAAAAAAAAAAAAAAAAAAAAAAAAAAAAAAAAAAAAAAAAAAAAAAAAAAAAAAAAAAAAAAAAAAAAAAAAAAAAAAAAAAAAAAAAAAAAAAAAAAAAAAAAAAAAAAAAAAAAAAAAAAAAAAAAAAAAAAAAAAAAAAAAAAAAAAAAAAAAAAAAAAAAAAAAAAAAAAAAAAAAAAAAAAAAAAAAAAAAAAAAAAAAAAAAAAAAAAAAAAAAAAAAAAAAAAAAAAAAAAAAAAAAAAAAAAAAAAAAAAAAAAAAAAAAAAAAAAAAAAAAAAAAAAAAAAAAAAAAAAAAAAAAAAAAAAAAAAAAAAAAAAAAAAAAAAAAAAAAAAAAAAAAAAAAAAAAAAAAAAAAAAAAAAAAAAAAAAAAAAAAAAAAAAAAAAAAAAAAAAAAAAAAAAAAAAAAAAAAAAAAAAAAAAAAAAAAAAAAAAAAAAAAAAAAAAAAAAAAAAAAAAAAAAAAAAAAAAAAAAAAAAAAAAAAAAAAAAAAAAAAAAAAAAAAAAAAAAAAAAAAAAAAAAAAAAAAAAAAAAAAAAAAAAAAAAAAAAAAAAAAAAAAAAAAAAAAAAAAAAAAAAAAAAAAAAAAAAAAAAAAAAAAAAAAAAAAAAAAAAAAAAAAAAAAAAAAAAAAAAAAAAAAAAAAAAAAAAAAAAAAAAAAAAAAAAAATTTTTTTGTTTTTTTTTTGGATTTATTACATCATATGCAATTAGAGTCATTTGCTTTTAGCTTTCTCGTTATCTAACAGTCATTCTGCTAAATATTTTGGAAGCCTTATTATTTTCTTGCCATGCAGCTTCTTTGGAATCTGGAATAAAATTAGCTAACAAAGCTAATGCCGACATCTTGGTACGATTCCCTGCATTGCTGTTTTAGTTCTTTATTCCTTCACTTTTGTCTCTGCTGATATATACAAGAGTGAGGTGATTGATATTGTGTAACTATATGCAGAACTTTGAAGGAGCAAAGAAAGAATTAGGGGTCTCTCTTTAACAAGGTTGAACTTTCTGTTTCTTCTTATGACACCGCTTGGGTAGCAATGGTCCCTTCTCCTCAGTATTCTCAGTCCCCTTGTTTCCCGGGTTGTGTGAATTGGATATTGGATAATCAACTTTATGATGGCTCCTGGGGTCTTCCTCAGCGCAGTGCCCCATTGCTCAAAGATGCTCTTTCATCTACACTAGCATGTATCCTTGCACTAAAAAGATGGGGTGTGGGTGAAGAACAAATTAACAAAGGTACCGGTCATCTTCTCTGTTTTTCCTGCTCGATATCCTCTATTTATATTAACCAGATAGATATTTGTTTCTTGTTGCAGGTTTACATTTCCTTGAGTTAAATTTCGCTTCAGTTACTGATAAGAATCAACATTCACCAATCGGATTTGACATCATTTTTCCTGGAATGCTCGAGTATGCTAAAAGTTTGGATTTGAAGCTTCCTTTGGAACCAACAATCTTGGATGGCATGCTGAATAAGAGATCCCTAGAGCTCAGAAGGTACATGTTATTCAGTTCTTGGATTTGACTTTTTGTAACCTTTTTTTCAACCAGTTAGATGTTGGGAAAAGTGCACCTAAAATAATCTCAATACTTTTCCCTCTTTGTGCAATTCAATAGAAAATGAGCAAACCTAATAATGATAACGAAAATAACAAATAACCATCCACAAGCAAGACAAACCCTTAAAGGGAAAAACCACACGTCGAACTCCAAATCTCCACTATATCACTAATAATGGGCTTACAATAATCCTCTCAAGTTTTACAACCTAAAATTTGAGGGTACACAATAAATTAAGAGAGTACACTTTTACTTTTAGTTAGGTTGACAAACCTAATTAACTTTACCACCCAAAAACATCCAAAGTAATAAAGTCTTCAAGCTTTCCAATTAAACGGAGTTGGCGACTGTAACATCCCCTTTCCCAAAAAGGAAAAGGAATGTCACGCACAAGCATAATAAATACAAACCTCAAATAAAATCTCAAAATATCTCCTCTGTTTCTAAAATCCACACTTAGGTCCGCCTTGCCCCGCTTTAAGCTAGGCCCTCTTGGCGCCCGCTTTGGACTTCAGCCCCCACTTGCCTCTAAGCCCCCAAGCGCCTCACCTAGGCCCAAGGCCATAAAAAAATTCCCTCTAGAAAATTAGGCGGGTTCTAGGCGGAGAGATTTTTTTTATTTTAATAACTACCTAAACCAAATCTTGATATATTTATTTTTCTAATGATTACCGTATTCATAATACATGTTGTAGCATATCAAATCACAATAAGAAGTGAACAATATCAAGTCAAAATTGATTATTTTATTATAGTTGTAATTTTTTGAACTTGTACCAACTTCAAATTATATAAATGAGGATACATTTGTAATATTTAGTTTAATTCTATTTTATAGTTCTTAAATTTATGTTTAGTTTCTTAAGTTTTAATATTGAATTAAAATTTTGAAATTTTGAAATTTATTATTTAATAGCAATCTTATTTATAAATAAAACTAATACGTTAAAAATATGTTTAAACTTTGAACAATTGCATGTTTATGTTTGAACTTTGATATTAGCAATATGGATGTGTTTGAACTTTAAGAAAAGGCTTTTATTATCTTTATTATAGATTGTTTTGCTTTATATTATTATTTTGTTTGGATAAATGTAAGATAAAATATTAAAATTACCTTAAAATAAAAAAATCCCGCTTAGGCCCCCTAGCGCTAGCTTCTACTACTTCCTTTAAGCGCCTTTTAGAACATTGAATATCTCCAATGAAATTGAACACTAATTGTCACATACTCCAATTTAAATAGAAGGAACTCCACACTTACATAATCTCTACTAATAAGAAATAAATGCCAAAATGGCCTAAACATCCGTATACAAAATATTAGGAAAAATCAAGTCTAATAATAAGTCTCAAAACTAATCTACTCATTTGGATCAAAGGTAGCTTTCATCCCACAAATCCTGATCACCCCTGATTACCTATCGGAAAAAGAACACAGCGTGAGCCAATTGTCCAGTACGGATATAAAAATGCATATATATAAACAATATATATGTACCGAAAGAACTGAATGAACGAACAATTACAACTACTAACCAAACATGAATATATCGAAATTGGTGAGACAAGGTACAAATGATTAACAACATCGAACCGAAAACTATATAGTCAAAAGAATTCCAAACAAAATAAAAAATTTGAATCAAATGGTTATAAGGTGACAATTTCATCGAAGCTCAAATACAAATAGCCAAAGCTAACAAAATACATCGGTATTTTATGATGTATATGAAATCAAATCGGATAATGCATGACGTCACTAATCCGCCAAACAAATCGAATCAAATCAAATCTTGGGTCGACCCATACGTATCCCGAACAAATATATCAAATGGCCAAAGCTCATACCCGTGAGCATACAAAGGATACTCCGTGGACTAATCACACCGCCATCGGAAAGTGTCACGCCTTGTGTCGAGAGGATACGCCATGGTACCCTCACGCTGGTTGGTTAGCTCAAGTATACCCTAAGGATCAAACTACAAAATGTAAGCGAAAAGGGTTCAAATCACAAGGCTTATACGACCATATTCAATTGAAATCAATTATCAAATACAAAAATATGATTAATTATCACAATATATCAATGATCAAAATAACTCCTTAATGTGAACGAAAATATACGAACAATGGTACAAACGAATAAAGTCTCCAAACATATACCGATATGATTAACTAGTTCAAGGAGTACAAATCGAATTTTAATGTCAACGCTTAAAACAAATCAGTCCACAATAAATTGAACAACAAGGAATAATCCTAAGAAGCAATACCAACTTTTTAAACGAATAACAAAACGAACGAATTATATTCAAAAGAGTCGCTGAAAAAGTACGGAATCTGTACCTTAATATAGTACCAAAATAATTCGTCGAATCCAACTGTCACCCGCTAAACTCCCTCAATCCGATCTAATTATCAAAATAAAATATAATACACATAATTAAATTATGAAGTTATACAGTTTATATTTTCTTAAATTCAATAATTTTAATATACTATATTCAATTTGTACTCAAAAGATATATTTTAATTATTACAAAAATGTTATAATATTATAATATATATATATATATATTAATCAATTTATATATATATATATATCATCGTGACTCTATCTTTATATAAATATATATAGAATTCTTGGTTATATATATATAAGGAATCACCGTTTCACTTATTATTATAATAATTTATTCACTCAATCCACGTGCAGCTCCTCCCCATTTACTATTGTGAATCAAAGATATTACAAAAGAACATCTATTGGTATATCAAAGTAATGATTTACGATTGAGAAAATATCCGCCTTTCTTTTTTTTTTTTTCACCGCCTCTCTTCCTCTCTGCTATTCTCTTCATATCGATTGAATTTTGCGAGTTAGGTTTGAGTCATATATATTTTTAACCGTGTTTATTCTAATAGGATTTCGTAATATTGGACTTAATTGGTTTAAGGCCCAAATTTACTAGATTAAAATTTATTGTTACTTATTGTTAGTCCACATTAATTATTTGACTACTTTGACCCAATAAATAAATAAATAAAGTCCAATTAAATATTTTAAAGCTTACTTAAATATTTTATTATTATTTTATTGGGTATTACATCACCTTCCCCTTAAAACGGATTTCGTCCCCGGAATCAAAAGAATGGAACGTACCTAATTATCAAAAAGATGCGGATATTCCGCTCGAATAGACTCCTCCATTTCCCAAGTAACTTCCCGCTCCAAATGGTTTTCCCACAAGACTTTAACAAAAGGAATTGTCTTCCTTCTCATAACCTGTTCTTGACGATCTAGAATCGCCTCGGCTTCTTGTTGGTCGATTTAGCTATTGCCAAATCGCGCGTAAGCATACGTGGTCCACAAGTAATATATGTAAGTAGAGTGTCGAACCCACGAGGACAAAGTCTTAAAAGAAAACAAATACTAAGGTAAAGTCGTTACTTATCTTATCTAAACAAGTAAATTAAGTTGTTGGTTAAGCTATATGATTACAACTGAAAAGAACGAGAGAAAAGGTTGCGCTAGGAAGTCAAGATAGGATTACAACTCCCCTAATGCGTCGCCTAATCTCCTAACTCTCCACATTACAAACGAATCAAGGAATGGCCAACCGAGAATTGTAAATACGCATAAGCTTCTGTCGAAGGTTAAATGCACATCCCTAACCAGCTAAAACACAATGTCTATTGGTGGCAATAACTAGGTCAAGGTCAGTAAGCTAAGTCTCAAGGTCACATAAGGCAAATAGGGATATGTCTATTCTATGAGCATATTATGCACACATTCCATTGGCATGGTCATAACAAGTGTTGTTGCATTCAGAGATAGATAATAACGTCTATTTGTCAATTTTCATTACTATCAATACCAATTTCTTTATCAAGCAATCAGTCATTAAATAAGAAATGCAACAACCCATTCCAAAATGATTCATTATATAAAGTAGGAGAGAAAGTTAATTAAGCTAAACAAAAGGTTACATTGCAATCCTAAAAATGGAGTTAGTTCATAACTATGGGACTAACACACATTTCTAATACTTTTACACATTCCTAGACAAATATAAAGAAATGAGAGATTTGGATTAAGAAAACCCCTGTTTTGAAGTGTTCTTCCTCCAAATCTTCCCTTCACGTGAAAAGCTCTGAGTACGTGTCGAAGGTAATAACTCTCCTCCTGTAGCCCAACATCTAACTCTACTGGAAATTAAATGACAGAAAAGAAATCCTAGTCTAAGCTGCAAAATAAGTCCTTGATATCTCTGATACTCGATAATAAATGGAGGCGGCTTCGCTTGGTATTTATAGTCTACTTCTTTCTTCTAGGTCATTAAAGCCTCATTACTGTTTGGGCACCGGAGCTCGCGTTCATGGGCCATGAAAGCAAAGACATAACAGTGGTGCCGGGCGCGAGACTTCGTATTTGAAGCGCCGTGAATGGCGTCAAGCGAATCTGACGCCGCAAGCGCGAGATGCTGATTCAACCTGGTGCGCCAGAGGATGATTGGCATTAATAATCGCTTAAGGCGTCGATGGCGCCAATGCGCAAGATCTGCGCCGAGCGTCGGCATCGGGGCGCCACGTCAAGCTAAACAAAGCGCCAAAGGATGTGAGCTTTGCTGGCATCAAGGCTGGTAGCGACTCACAGGCGTTCCAAAGGCGCAAAGACAGAAAAATGACCAAGAAACTGGACAATCTGCAAAACAAGCCTGCATAGAATTTGAACTTACATGCACTAATATAAATATAGAAAAACTACATAAAAGATTGAAAACAGGCAACAACTTAAGCAACAAAAGGGACTAATTCGCGGGTATAAATCCCACTCATCAAATACCCCCAAACTTAAGCTTTTGCTTGCCCTCAAGCAAACTAACAAACATTCATACCTATTATCGCAAGATACGAATGAAGACTACTTCTAAAGACTAACCTTATGGCCTCTAAGCACAACCATAACATTCCCAGAGAATAGAACAAAATGCATGCAACCAAGGGCTTAATGACTTTTAATAAACATGAGACTGTAATTGATCCATATTGTGTGTGTGTGCATACCAATTATCAAAACTAACCAAAACCCAAAATAAGATCACACAGTCGATTGTGATAACCAATAAGCTCACTATGCAACCCACATAAATAAAAAGCATTAAAACAAGATGCAAAAACAAGAAAGGATCAAAAAGTTCTAGAAAAATGAAGTAAATTCTGACTCGGACAGTACTTGATTACTTTTAGGCAAAACAGAGCACCCATTATCAAGCTTTCGATCAATGACTTCCAAGCCAGAAGACTTTAGGGCATTAGGCCATCCCTAAGAATCTAATAACTCAAGCACAAAGGCCACGTAAACAACACAAGTACAAAATAAATTTTACCAGCCTGCGTTTATGGGCAAGTGCGTTTCCACGCTCCATCTCAACCCACCGTAGTACTGTTATTATACATTTTTTATTTTTATTTTTATAGACACTTTAGACCCGAAAGTGTAAAAGCCTCTCAATTCTTTTATTACCTTGAAATCAGAGAGTTTTTAACAGTGCACAAATTTTCAACACAATAACAAGACAACCTAAATTTGGACACATAGCTAGAAAAGACAATTGGCCAGTGCTTGCTAAACAAATGGATCCAAAACAGTCTCGATTTATAACATGCCCCTAGTTCAGCATAAGTTTTACACTATTCTAAGAGAACAAAGTAATTATCACTGCTTATCATAAGCCATAATCAAAACTTAAACGCTAAACTACCCTAACCCAGCATATAGACAATTAGAGACTGGGGGTTAGAGTTAATCAAAAAGTAATAAGCAAAAACTATAAACTATAAACTACCCTTATCAACACAGGGCAAAACCATACACATGGCAACAAGTATACCAATTAATCCGTGTAAAACCCAAAAAATGAGGCCTTAGGCAAAACAATAACTGACTTAGCCAAGGTATTGACTTAGTCAAGGTATTCCCAACTATGCAATCCCAAAATGATAATAACACTGGGCATAAGATATAACCATAAACATGCATTCAAATGTATTTTAAAATACTACTAAGCAAAAACATGCATCCAAAAACCAAAAGCTTTACCACAATAATAAACACTATAGATAGAATAAAATTAAACCACAAGTCTGGGGCTACCAAGCCCAAATTTTATACTCCAAACCTCACACCACACTTGAAATAGAAATAAGATAAAACTAACACAATTCATATATAAATAACTAAATAAAAGGAAGTCTCCCCCAAACTTGAACTTTGGGCCGTGTCCTAACTGGCCTCCTTCATCACCGCCCGCACCATCATCACCATCAAGACCAAAGTCCTCATCAGCACCGAACAATTCCAGATCATCATCATCCTCACCATCACCGTCTTCCACGTTGACTGGCTCATTAACGCGGGCCTTTCAAAGAAAGCGCGGAAATTCTGCAAGGATAAGGAGCATAAATAGAGGCGCTTGATATGGAATGGCATGAAGTCCGCGTCATCACCACCACGAGCAACATGAATATTATATCGCTAGTGTGTCCGCGAACTCAAGCATGGTAACGGTGGAACCGGCTCTTCCATCGGGCGCATCGTGTCAACTTTGCAAAGTCAGTAAAAATTTAGGTCGCTTTATAATCTACGCAAGGGTCCCAGAATCAATGACATCACCGTAGAGGGGGTGGTGGTGCACGAAAGAGGTTCCTGCCTCAGTGGATGGCGGGGCTCATCAGATGGCGGCACAAAATCCTTCGCCTCGGGGATGCGATGGTGCGCCATCCCGCATAAAGATAAATACTAATAAGTCGATGATCAATGATCGACATCAAGTGGGATGGTGACATCTTCTGCTTCCCACTGAACACCCGCCCTTTTGCATAGACTGGTAATAAGAAATGGGTGGGGAAGGCCAGACATGACCTTGCTCTTGATAGCCTTTTTCATGGACTCATTTATCAAAGCCCCCGCATCAACCTTCAACCCCGTAACAATGGCATAGAGAAGTGTCGCCCTCTCCTGAGTGACATCACTCACATGGCGCGTAGGCTGAATATTAGCACAGATAAAGGCGTACCACGCCTTACCATAACGACTAAGCGCCTGTGAAGGAAAAGATGTGCGCTCGGCAGTGAACTCATTCGTTTTCCAAACTGTCCCGGGCTTATAGAGCTTGTTAATAATGTCATCAGATTGGTAGGCCCGAATCCCATTCTCCCTGTAGTCACGCTTGTCAAAATTTGGAGTCCCATACACTGCATTGATGGCCTTGACATCGAATGGGATCAACTTCCCCCTCACAGGTGCTGCCGGCGGGCCATCTGGTATGGCATTAGCGTAAAACTCCTTGACGACCGCTACCACGGCGGATTCCCGTGGCTTGGTGAAGTGCACCCACTTCATCGCACTTATCATGGCATTCATTTGGCCATCCAATTTGTCATCGGGCCTAAGGCCACGCTCAGGCACCAGACTACGCGATTTGAAATTTTGCGTGTAGCGCTTATAAGCCTCCTCGGATGGGAATTTAACAGGGTCCCAAGGAATAATTTGGCTTCGGGAGGAGGATAGAGGAGGGCCAATACTAGTCCTTGGACGTTTAGAAGCCATGATGAGCAAAATCAATTGAATAATAAAAGTACGAATCACAGATGGAGCGATACCACAGCTCTTGACGGACTCTGGTTAAATAGACTTCAACGGGGACACAGAGGGGAGAGAAACAACGGTCTGAATAGCAACCGTACGTCCGTTGGGTGCCCAAACCAGAGAAATGAACGGTCGATTGATATATCGATAGAGACGCGCGTCGATTGGTGAGGAGAAACTGAATTTTAATGAGAGGCTCAGCAGATTGACCTGAAACGCCTTATTTAATTATCAAAAACACGTACGCTAGCTTTGGCGCGAGGTATGGTCAAACTCACTTATGGTCTTTGGTACGCCAAATTGCAATACATGAGCGCGAGACTCACTGACTTAGGCGCCAAGGCTAATTCAACGTAAAGGGTCGCGAATTCAGCTTGACTTAGCGCGACACGACACGACTGACCGAGGCTTGCCAAGATCATTGCGAGGCTGAAGCGCAGCGCGCTATACATGGGGACGCCACTTTAGAAATTTCTAGCTCAACAAAATCCTGCACCAAGGAGCATTACATATCAGCAACAGAACCAACACAATATTGACAAGCTCTAACTAAGGACAACCTGAAACATATACTAATAACATGCACTAACCAAAACAAACAGTACAGACAGGAATTACAAATCTAACTACTGAGAATCTTACATACATACTAACACACTATGCAGATCACAACTATACTACAAACTACAGACACTAACTAGACAATCAAAATGAGACTTAGGTAATAAAGATAAAAACAATTTGGTTGATACTGAGATGGGGATGCCTCCCATCAAGCGCTTGATTTAGAGTCGTCGGCTTGACTGTTTTCCGTCTTACACCGGGTCTCCCAATGTAATGGAGGTATTCTGCCGGTAGACCTCGCCGCCCCAGTAGTGTTTTAATCTTTGCCCATTGACTTTGAAGATTGTGTCAGAATTTGGGTCCTCAACCTCTATCGCCCCATAAGGATAAACCTTGGCAATTGTAAAGGGGCCCGACCATCGGGACTTAAGCTTTCCTGGAAATAACTTTAGCCGGGAATTGAAAAGAAGAACCTTCTGGCCCGGTTCGAAGTGTCTCTCGAGGATTTTCTTGTCGTGCCACCTCTTGGTCTTTTCCTTGTACAACTTAGCGTTTTCATACGCTTGTAGACGAAACTCGTCTGATTCGTTTAGTTGCAAGAGTCTCTTCTCACCGGCTGCCTCAAGATCAAAGTTGAGCTTCAAATAGCCCAATAAGCGCCAGCTCCAATTCAACTGGAAGATGACATGCCTTACCATAATAAAACCTATATACGGAGACATTTCGATAGGTGTTTTATAAGTCAAAGTGGTAGGGCCCACAATGCATCATCGAGCTTTTAGACCAGTCCTTACGATTAGGGTTTACAATCTTTTCCAAGATTCGTTTCACTTCTCGATTTGATATTTCAGCTTGACCGCTGGTCTGTGGGTGGTAGGCAGTGGCGATCTTATGAGTCACCCCATACTTGGCTAGAAGGGCTTCAAAGTATTTGTTACAAAAGTGCGACCCTTGATCGCTAATGATAGCCCGAGGTGTGCCAAAACGTGTAAAAATATTCTTCTTAAGGAACTGGAGCACCACCTTAGCATCATTTGTCAGCAAAGCAACTGCCTCCACCCACTTAGAGACATAATCCACTGCCACAAGGATGTAGAGATTGTTGAAAGAGGACGGGAATGGACCCATGAAGTCGATGTCCCATACATCAAATAATTCCACCTCCAGGATATTCTGCAGTAGTAGCTCATGCCGTCTTGATATGGTGCCCACCCTTTGGCATCTCGCGCAAAGGTCAACACATATGTGTGTGCATCCTTGAATAAGGTGGGCCAATAAAATCCCGATCGAAGCACTTTAGTCAGCAGTTCGTTGGCCTCCAAAATGACCTCCATAGTTTGAAGAGTGGCGTTGATGTAGCACCTTCAATTTCTTCTTCCCAAACATCTTCGCAGAATCTGATCGTAATATCGCTTGAACAGGAAGGGTTCGTCCCACAGTTATTGTTTGGCATCTGTTAGGAATTTCTTCTTTTGTTGATAGCTCAGATTTTAGGGAAGCACTTGGCAAGCGACGTAGTTGGCGAAGTCCGCATACCACGGAACTTTGCCATTGACAACAAAAAGTTGCTCGTTCAGGAAGAAGTCATTTATGGCTTTGTCGGCATCTCCCGAGGGCGTGGTGTTTTCCAATCTTGACAAGTGATCGGCAACCTGATTTTCTTTCCCCTTCTTATCTCGGATTTTCAAGTCAAACTCCTGGAGAAGCAGAACCCACCGTATCAATCTCGGCTTAGCATCCTTCTTTTCTATCAAATACTTGATTGCCGAGTGATCGGTGTATACAATCACCTTTGTTCCAATGAGGTAGGAACGGAACTTGTCAAAAGCATAGACTACTGCCAGCAGTTCCTTCTCAGTGGTGGTATAATTTAACTGAGCATCAGTTAATATCTTGCTGTCATAGTAAATGGTGTGGAAGACCTTCTCCCTTCTCTGGCCCAACACTGCTCCGATTGCAAAGTCGCTAGCATCACACATTAGTTCAAAAGGGTAGGTCCAGTCTGAGCTATCACAATAGGTGCCGTGACAAGTCTTTTCTTTAATAAGTCAAAGGCGCTCAAACAGGCCTCATCAAACTGGAAAGGCATATCCTTCTCCAATAGAGTGCACAATGGTTTTGTAATCCGTGAGAAGTTCTGGATAAACCTTTTGTAGAACCCGGCATGCCCGAGAAAACTCCTCACCCCTTTCATTGAGTTGGGCGGAGGAAGGTTATTGATCACATCTATCTTTGCCTTATCAACCTCAATTCCGCCTGCAGAAACCCAATGGCCCAAAATAATGCCCTCTTCAACCATGAAGTGACATTTCTCCCAATTCAGCACCAGGTTGGTTTCGACACATCGATGGAGAACGGCAGTCAGATTTGTCAAGCAGTTTACAAAAGAGCTCCCAAACACTGAGAAGTCGTCCATGAAGACCTCCAAGGTCTTTTCAACCATATCAGAGAAGATCGACATCATACACCGCTGAAACGTTGCGGGAGCATTACATAACCCGAAAGACATTTTCCGGAAGGCAAAGGTCCCATACGGACATGTGAACGTCGTCTTCTCCTGATCTTCAGGAGCAATAGAAATCTGATTGTACCGAAAGTACCCATCTAGCGTAATAATAATATGCGTGCTCCCCAACAACCCACCAAGCATCTGATCAATGAATGGAAGGGGAAAATGATCCTTACATGTAGATTTGTTCAGTTTCCTATAATCCATGCACACTCTCCACCCGGTCACCGTCCTGGTGGGAATCAGTTCGTTGTTCTCGTTGGACACAACTGTCATCCCTCCCTTCTTTGGCACGCACTGGATAGGACTAACCCAAGGGCTATCGGAGATGGGGTAGATAATGCCCGCATCTAACAATTTAATGATCTCCTTCCGGACGACCTCTTTCATAATGGGATTTAGCCGCCTCTGATGCTCTATAGATGGCTTCGAGCCTTCCTCCAAAAGAATTTTGTGCATGCATAGAGTCGGGCTGATCCCTTTTATATCAGCTATAGACCATCCCAGGGCAGTTTTGTATTTCTTAAAGCAGCAACTTTTCTTCCTGACACTTGGTTAGAGAAACAGAAATTATCACAGGTAAAGAAGATGAATTTCCTAAGTAAGCGTACCTTAGGTGATTAGGCAAAGGTTTAAGCTCAAGGACAGGAGGCTCGACGATCGACGGCTGAGCCTTGGAAGTGGATGCCTCATTATCATTCAAAGACTCAAACTGTCGGTGAAATTGCTTTGATCTTTGGGTCTCATCGAGCCACTTGGCACATTCCACATGTGTGGGCTCTTCCGTAGTGCTGGCCCCAGTTAAAGTGGCTTCCAAAGGGTCTTTAATGCAAGTTCTGAGAAAACTTCCTTTACAGAATTATCAATTGTAGTAATTTGGAAGCAATCCTCAGGGGTATTAGGATACTTCATTGATCTGAAGACATTAAAAGTCACTTCTTGATCCTGTACACTCATTGTTAACTCCCCTTTTTGAACATCGATCGTGGTCCTACCCAATCGCCAAGAATGGCACGCCTGATATTATCGAGACCTCCCTGTCCTCTTCAAAATCTAGGACCATAAAATTCGCTGGGAATATGAACTTGTCAACCTTAACAAGCACATCCTCTACAATCCCCTTCGGGTACGTGAGAGACCTGTCAGCCAATTGTAAAGTGACGCTGGTAGGCTTAGCTTCCTTGAGGCCCAACTTCTTGTAAATAGAGAGGGGCATCAAGTTGATGCTTGCCCCTAAATCACAAAGAGCCTTGCCAATAAACTGGTCCCCAATAGTGCACGGAATAGTAAAGCTCCCCGGATCTTTTAGCTTCGGTGGAATTTTATTTTGAAGGATGGCACTACACTCTTCATCGCTAGCCACGCTTTCCATAGTCTCCCATTTTTCGCTTCTTGGATGTAATGTCCTTCATGAACTCGACATAACTAGGCATTCCTCCAATGCCTCCATAAAATGGGATATTTATGTGCGCCTCTTTTGAACACCTCCAAGAATTTGGAAACCGCTTATCCAAATTTACTTTCTCGCAATCATTGGGGAAAGGCAACTGAGGGAGAGGCTGATTTACCATGCTTACGGGAGGAGATGGTGTTGAAGGGTTATCTTGTCTTCTTCCTTCACCCGCTAATGTCTCAGTATTCTCCTCCACTGTAGGTTCCTGTTCAGTCACTAATTCTTCCACAGGAGCACTCTCTCCACTTTGTTCCTTAGTAGTTCTCCCGCCTCTTAAGGGTCACTGCTTTACACTGTTCCTTGCCTTCCCGTTTCGGGTTGACATCAGTGTCACTAGGCAATGTGCCTTGTGGACGACTGTTTAAAGCAGTAGCCAATTGTCCCATCTGTACTTCAAGATTTCTAATGGAAGCCTCTTGATTGTTGCTTCGAGTTTCATTCTGGGCTATGTACTTTGACAGGAGATCTTCTAAACTTGGCTTCTTCTCCTGTTGAGGAGGTGGTTGGTGGAATTGATTGTTAGTGTTCTGATGCTGTGGGGGAACTGATTCTGAGATGGGAACCCAGGAGGGTTAGCATAATTCGGCCTGGTAGATGAAGGTTGTGGTTGGTTGGGGTTGTTACTGTTGTTGTTGTTGCCCCATGAGAAGTTTGGATGATTTCTTAACCCCGGGTGGTAATGAGTGGGAAGATTGGTGTTTTGTTGCCGCCCGTAGTTAGAAACAAATTGAACCGACTTAGGGCTCGCACATTGATCAGTAAGGTGGCCCCCTTGGCATAATTCACATTGAACTACGACACTCTGCACATTCTGAACCGCTGAAGATCCCATGGTGTCTAGCCTTTTTGTTAGTGTTGCTACCTGAGCCGCTAACGATGTGAAAGAGTCAACTTCATAAACCCCCGCTGCTCTTCTAGGGGCTTGCCTATCATTTGGCCATTGGTAATTATTGGCCGCCATTGTCTCCACCAGCTCGTATCCCGCTGTGTGATGTTTGGCCATGAAGGCTCCTCCAGACGCGGCATCAATACTCGAACGAGTTTAGCCTGACAACCCATTGTAAAAGGTCTGGATGAGTAACCATTCTGGCAAACCATGGTGCGGGCATTTCCTCAGAAGATCCTTAAACCGCTCCCACGAGTCGTATAAGGATTCGGATTCGAACTGAACAAAGGATGTGATATCATGCCTGAGCCTGGCCGTTTTGGCGGGCGGAAAAAACTTCGCCACAAATTTTTGTGCCAAGTCAGCCCATGTAGTAATGGAGCCTGACGGTAATGAATGAAGCCAGCTCTTGGCCTTGTCCCTTAATGTAAATGGAAACAACCGGAGTCTGATGGCATCGTCAGACACTCCGTTGCATTTAAATGTGTCACAGATCTCCACAAAATTAATCAAGTGATCATTGGGATCATCATTCGGTAGTCCCCCAAACTGAATGTTGGTGCACATTTGAATGGTGCCCGCTTGATCTCGAAATTATTAGCTTGGATGGCGGGCCTTAGAATGCTCGCCGAGATCGTCGATGTGAGGCATATCGTACTTCTCGTAGATTTCAAGTTCCTCACCCGTTGTGATAGGAGCATGGATTTCTTAGATTCTTCTCTCCTCGCCGTCTCAGATGTCCTTAGATTCTTATCAACCTCGGGATCGAGAGGCGTTATGTTCCAATCCTTTCGAGGTGGCATAAACAATTAAGACTACCTTAAAAGAGAGTTAAATGAAAAATCGCTTTAAAGTAAGATCGTAATGACTTAGTTTTAATATTGAAAAACAATTAATTCTAAGTCCCCAGTAATGGCGCCAAAAACTTGTTGGTCGATTTAGCTATTGCCAAATCGCGCGCAAGCATACGCGGTCCACAAGTAATATATGAAAGTAGAGTGTCGAACCCACGAGGACAAAGTCTTAAAAGAAAACAAATACTAAGGTAAAGTCACACTAATCTTATCTAAACAAGTAAATTAAGTTGTTGGTTAAGCTTATATGATTAAAGCTTAAAAGAACGAGAGAAAAGGTTGTTGTTTAGAAAGTCAAGATAGAATTACAACTCCCCTAATGCGTCGCCTAATCTCCTAACTATCCACATTACAAACGAATCAAGGAATGGCCAACCGAGAATTGTAAATACGCATAAGCTTCTGTCAAAGGTTAAATGCACATCCCTAACCAGCTAAAACACAATATGTCTATTGGTGGCAATAACTAGGTCAAGGTCAGTAAGCTAAGTCTCAAGGTCACACAAGGCAAATAGGGATATGTCTATCCTATGAGCATATTATGCACACATTCCATTGGCATGGTCATAACAAGTGTTGTTGCATTCAGAGATAGATAATAGCATATGTGTTGTTGGTATTCATTACTACCAATACCAATTTCTTTATCAAGCAATCAGTCATTAAATAAGAAATGCAACAACCCATTCCAAAATGATTCATTATATAAAGTAGGAGAGAAAGTTAATTAAGCTAAACAAAATGTTACATTGCAATCCTAAAAATGGAGTTAGTTCATAACTATGAGACTAACACACATTTCTAATACTTTACACATTCCCAGACAAATACAAAGAAATGAGAGATTTGGATTAAGAAAACCCTTGTTTTGAAGTGTTCTTCCTCCAAATCTTCCCTTCACGTGAAAAGCTCTGAGTACGTGCCGAAGGTAATAACTCTCCTCCTATAGCCCAGCATCTAACTCTAGTGGAAATTTAATGACAGAAAAGAAATCCTAGTCTAAGCTGCTAAATAAGTCCTTGATATCTCTGATACTCGATAATAAATGGAGGCGGCTTCGCTTGGTATTTATAGTCTACTTCTTTTTTCTAGGTCATTAAAGCCTCATTCTTGTTTAGACCGGAGTTTCATGGCTTCATGCCACAAAGAAAAACATCAACAAGTGGTAGTGCTGGCGAGACTCCTACAATGGGCGCGAGATCAAGCCAGGTACGGCGCCACACGCCGGCCAAAAAAGCGCCAAAGGATGTGAGCTTTACTGGCATTGCCATTGAAGTAGCGACTCTCAGCCATTCTGCCACAAGACTGAAAAAATGACCAAGAAATTGGACAATCTGCAAAACAAGCCTGCAGAGAATTTGAACTTATATGCACTAATATAAATATAGAAAAGCTACATAAAAGATTGAAAATAGGCAACAACCTAAGCAACAAAAGGGACTAATTCGCGGGTATAAATCCCACTCATCACTTCTTACTCACAAGTAAGATCTTCTTGAATCTTATTTAACGGGTATTGCACAACATGAAGCGGATGATAGTTATATTTTCTTAACACTGAAACATGAAAGATATTATGCACATGTGATAATTGTGGAGGCAAAGCCACCCGATATGCCACTTCTCCAACTCTCTCAAGGACATCAAAAGGGCCAATGAAACGCGGACTAAGCTTCCTTTCAAACCAAACCTTCGAACTCCTTTCCATGGAGAAACTTTCAAAAATACGCGTTCACCAGGTGTGAATTCAAGAGCCCTCCTATGAATATCAGCATAACTCTTCTGCCGCGATCGAGTTTCTTTCAATTTTTCTTTAGCCACTGCTACCTTCTTCGTAGTAATCCTAACCAAATCGGGTCCTTCTATTACTCTTTCTCCAACCTCATCCCAACAAGTCGGAGCTCGACACTTTTTAGTTTTTACCATACAAGGCTTCAAAAGGAGCCATACCAATACTAGCTTGCCAACTATTATTATATGCGAACTCCACCAAACTCAAATAATCATCCCAGTTTCCTGTCCACTCTAAAGCACAAGATCGCAACATGTCTTCTAATGTCTGAATAATTCTCTCTGATTGTCCATCTGTCTGCGGGTGAAAAGTTGTACTATAGTTGAGTCGCGTTCCCCAAGCTCGTTGAAATCCTTTCCAAAATCGAAAAGTAAACCGCGGATCCCGATCCAAAACAATAGAAACTGGTGTCCCATGAAGCCTAACAATTTCACGTTGAAAGATATTTGCTAACTTATTTACCGAAAAATCCTCACGAATAGCAAGAAAATGCTCCGATTTGGTCAAACGATCCACTACCACCCAAATAGCATCATTCTTTTTAAGAGTCCTCGGTAAACCAATCACAAAGTCCATCGAAATGTCATCCCATTTCCACACAGGAATCTCTAACTGTTGCAACAAACCACCAGGCCGCTGATGCTCTATTTTCATTTGCTGACAAGTAAGACATTTACTCACAAATTCAGCTACATCCCTTTTCATTCCACTCCACCAGAAATTCTCCTTCAGATCCTTATACATCTTTGTAGACCCCGGATGAATAGAAAATGGTGAACTATGAGCTTCAGTCAACACTTCCTCACGAATCATTGGATCCATCGGAACACATAAACGTTTACCAAACCATATCGCACCTTGCTCATCAATGCGAAACTCTGGTTGCCTACCCTCACCCATAATCTGCGCTACAACCCACAACTCTCCATCCTCCTTTTGGGCTTCTTTGGTACGCAAAATAAGAGAAGATTCCACCCTCATACCTGCTACCAACCCATCAGAACCTCTAGCATATAGCTCCAAACCCACAATTTCCATATCCGAGATAAGTTGAGGTTGTGTAACCAAGGCAGCTACACTCCCTGAACTTTTCCGGCTAAGAGCATCTGCAACCACATTAGCCTTACCGGGGTGATACTGAATCCTAGCATCATAATCCTTGAGAAGCTCCAACCAACGCCTCTACCTCATGTTAAGCTCCTTCTGAGTAAAAATATATTTAAGGCTCTTGTGGTCAGTGAAAATGTCACAAGTCTCTCCATATAGATAGTGCCTCCAAATCTTTAGGGCAAAAATAACTGCTGCTAACTCCAGGTCGTGGGTAGGGTAATTCACCTCATAAGGTTTAAGTTGTGCAGCATAAACAATTACCTTACCATGTTGCGTAAAACACACCCTAATCCCTTATTGGAAGCATCATCAGAATCGATAACCTCCTATCCCAAGACGGTAATGTAAGCCTTGGGCCGACAAGACCTCTCTTCTTAAGCTCCTCAAAACTTTTCTCACGTTCCTCATTCCACACAAACTTTGTGCCCTTCTTCATCAACTGAGTTAATGGCAAAGCTAACAAAGAGAAACCTTCCACAAATCGCCTGTAGTACCCTGCCAAACCCAAGAAACTCCTTAATTAAGTTACTGTGATAGGTCTTGCGATTAGTGACGACCTCAACCTTCGCAGATCCACCTTAATACCTTCAAGCAGACACGACGTACCCCAAAAATGCTACATTCTAACCAAAACTTCGCATTTGGAGAACTTAGCATATAACTTATTCTTTTCACAGAACCCCAAAAACAATCGAAGATGCTCTTCATGCTCCTCCTTAGACTTAGAATACACCAAAATGTCATCAATGAAGACAATGACAAATTGGTCCAAATACTCGCTAAAAAACCGATTCATCATATCCATAAACACCGCTTGAGCATTAGTCAACCTAAAATGACATCACCAAAACTCATAAAGTGCCCATACCGAGTAACGAAAAATTTGTTTTTGAATGTCCTCTTCCTTCACCCTCAACTGATGGTACCCCGACCTCAAATCTATCTTTGAGAAGAACTTCGTCCCTTGGAGCTGATCGAAAAGGTCATCTATCCGTGGCAATGGATATATGTTCCTGATAGTGATCCGATTTAGCTCCCTATAATCTATACATAATCTCATAGATCCGTCCTTCTTCACAAACAATACTGAAGCACCCTATGAGGTTACGCTCGGTCTAATGAATCCACGATCTAACAACTCCTGCAATTGTTCCTTCAACTCTTGTAACTCTAATGGAGCCATTCTATAGGGTGCCTTAGAGATAGGTTCCGCTCGGGAATGAGCTCGATAAGAAACTCAACTTCCATTGGCGATTGGCAATCTGGCGGATCCTTAGAAATACCTCCTGAAATTCTCGCACAACCGGATAGTCATCAAGTTGGGGCTCATCCTCGAGGTATCCTTCACATAAGCCAAATAACGATCACGCCCTCGTCCTTCTTCTTTCTTCACAAACAATCTTGGAGCACACGGCGTTACGCTTCGGTCCTAATGAATCCACGATCTAACAACTCCCGCAATTGTTCCTTCACTCTTGTAACTCTAATGGAGCCATTCTATAGGGTGTCTTAGATAGTTCCGCTCGGAATGAGCTCAATAGTAAACTCAACTTCCATTGGCGGTGGCAATCCCGCAGATCATCAAGTTGGGGCTCATCCTTGAGGTATCCTTCACATAAGCCAATAACGATCCACGCCCTTAGCAATCATTTTGCTCGCCTTCAAAGCTGAGATCAACTTTACAACACCATTCGGCTTGGAACATTGAAACTCGAATTCTGGAGAGGTTCCAAAAATAACCTTCCTCGCCTGACAATCAATAGTGGCTCGATGCTTACTCAGCCAATCCATACCCAAGATGATATCGAAATCATGCATCACCATCGGAAGTAAGTTAGTTGCATACACCCTCCTCTCGAATCCTAAGAATAATCCTAAGAAGCAATACCAACTTTTTAAACGAATAACAAAACGAACGAATTATATTCAAAAGAGTCTCGCTGAAAAAATACGGAATCCGTACCTTAATATAGTACCAAAATAATTCGCCGAATCCAACTATCACCCACTAAACTCCCTCAATCCGATCTAATTATCAAAATAAAATATAATACACATAATTAAATTATGAACTTATACAGTTTATATTTTCATAAATTCCATAATTTTAATATACTATATTCAATTTGTACTCAAAAGATATATTTTAATTATTACAACAATGTTATAATATTATAATATATATATATATATATTAATCAGCTGCGGCTATATATATATATATCATCAGCCGCTGTAGGCTATATAAATATATATAGAATTAGGTTATATATATATAAGGAATCACCTGTTTCACTTATTATTATAATAATTTATTCACTCAATCCACATGCAGGCTCCTCCCCATTTACTATTGTGAATCAGTATATTACAAAAAGAACATCTATTGGTATATCAAAGTAATAATTTACCTGATTGAGAAAATATTTGCCTTTCTTTCGGTTTTTTTTTTCACCGCCTCTCTTCTTCTGCTATTATCTTCATATCAGATTGAATTTTGCAGTTAGGTTTGAGTCATATATATTTTTAACCTTGTTTATTCTAATAGGATTTCGTAATATTGGACTTGATTGGTTTAAGGCCCAAATTTACTAGTCCACATTAGTTATTTGACTACTTTGACCTAATAAATAAATAAATAAAGTCCAATTAAATATTTTAAAGCTTACTTAAATATTTTATTATTATTTTATTGGGTATTACAGCGACGGATATCCACGAGCAACAAACTGTAATCCTCTTAATTTATTCTTTCGGTACCTTCTTGCTACCGAACGTCTCTCATATAAAAAATAAGACTCCCTCATAACCTTATTTATAGTTCTCTTCCTAATCCATTCCTATTATGGATTAGAAACAATTTATAATCCTAATCAAATTAGGGATCACATCTCATTGTCTTGGTTACCAACTAATCTAACAAGTAAATCATTTTTCAACTTGGATTCTTTTCATGGGTGAGGACCCACACCCAACATTAGAAAGATCTCTTCTTCATATATATGCTTGTGATAGAACTTACATTCCTACTAAGAAACATATTAAAGGCTGGGCATGCCTAGTCAAACAACCGTAAAATTTCAACCACTACTAAAGCAATTAGAATAAAACTTCCATTATTTGATTTCCATAATGTTCTCATAAGAACTTATTCATCTTTGTTTATATATTATCTTCACTTAGATGCTCTGAAAGCCGTTCATTGGAGAGCGAATCCTATTTGGCATATGTTTCAGAGGGAATGGGAAATTTACAGAATTGGGAAATGGTCATGAAATATCAGAGGAAGAATGGGTCATTGTTCAATTCACCATCAACCACAGCTGCTGCTCTAAATCACCTTCAAAATGCTGATTGTCTCAATTACCTCCGCTCCCTCTTGGAGAAGTTTGGAGATGCAGGTGCCTCTTTTATGTCTCTGTTAATTTCTTTTTCAAGTCTTCATATTGCTAAAAATACAACCGCTTCTTTTTGTGATGTTCAGTTCCAACAGTTTATCCTTTGGATATATATGCGCGTCTTTGCATGGTTGACAATCTTGAAAAGTTGGGGATTGATCGACATTTTAGGAAGGAAATCAGAAGTGTGTTGGATGAAACATACAGGTAATCTTCTAATTGAGTGATAAGTACGTCCTTGGTGCATTCTTGTAATAACTAATTCAAATTTTTCTCAAGTCTTACAACTTCTGTTACGTTGTATAAGTTTGTAAATGATACAACATGACACTAGCCGAAAATACAGTTGCTGGCTGCAGGAAGATGAACAGATATTCACAGATGTGGCCACTTGTGCATTAGCTTTTCGTATTTTACGAATGAATGGATATGATGTATTGTCAGGTACAATGTCAACTTACAAGAACATGCAATAATATATTATCGGCTTTGTGCTCTATAACAATTTGATCACTTGAAATGTCGCGTAGATACTTTCACTCGAATTGCCAAAGAAATGTATTATTTCGATTCTCTTGGTGAACATTTGAAGGACACAAGTGATGCACTTGAATTATATAGGGCATCACAAATGATTATACATCCAAATGAATCAGCTTTGGAGAAACAAAATTCATGGTCCAGCCATTTCCTGAAACAGAAGTTATCTAATGGTTCAGTTCATTCAGATAGATACCCTCGATATATATTCCAAGAGGTAATTCTTGTTTTATGTGGGATATAGACAAGCCCTTTTCACCTAGTATTCTTTTTTAGTTGATCAGATAATAAAAACTGAGAAGTAGTTATAATAATTCATTTTTAGGTAGAGGATGCTCTTAAGCTTCCATTCCATGCAAATCTGGAACGCATGGTCAACAGGAGAAATATAGAGCAGTACAATGTGGACAGTACAAGAATTTTAAAAACTTCCTACTGGTAAATCTCTTTTAGAAATTTCTAATACTTAAATGTTGGAAACTATTATTGTTACTAATTTTTTAATACCTCTGATCCCTGTTACTCCTATGCTAGTTCATCAAATATTAGCAACACAGACTTCCTAAAGCTGGCAGTGGAAGACTTCAACGGTTGTCAATCTATACAGCGTGAAGAACTCAAACTTCTTGAGAGGTGTGTACCTTTATGTAGCTTCAATTAGTGATTGTTCCATTAACCAGCTTTTTGGGAGGTTATTTGATGATGGGAAAATGTTTGGAGCATGAGTATACAGAAAATTTGGCAAACTCTAGTCTCAAAAAAATTTACTTCGTCCACATCTTATTGATCAGTGTTATGGCTGGTCGTCTGATTTCCTGTTTACTTGTATTGAATCCTTACTTGCAATTCTATTTTTTTTCCATTGAGAGTAAAAAAATTATCATCGTTGCTTCATTGTTGTTTCCATTCAGTTCTATAGTTGATGCATGGTATCCTTTTCCCACTGGTATTATTGTTTCAATTCAGTTAAATGTAATGCATGATATCCTTACCATGGTGGCAGTTGGGTAGTAGAGAACAAATTGGACAAGCTAAAGTTACAGCCATGCCAGAAGGCAGCATACTGTTTCTTCTCTGCTGCGGCTACCCTTTTCCCTCCTGAGCTATCTGATGCACGTATGTCATGGGCGAAAAACGGCATTCTTACTACAGTGGTGGATGACTTCTTTGACATTGGAGGTTCTGCAGAGGAACTCTTGAACCTAATCCAGTTGGTTGAAAAGTATCTTTCTCTCTTTTATTTTAACATAACCCGGTACATGATTTCATCAAGTTTCTGATACAAAAGTGGTGATGCAATATATGAACCGCAGATGGAATGTAAATGAGGATACTGATTGCTGTTCTGAGCAAATTCGCATCATATTTTCAGCTCTTCATTGTACAATATGTGAGATTGGGGACCAAGCATTCAAATGGCAAGCACGTCATGTGACAACACACATAATTGAAATTGTGAGTCGAATCTTTACTCATCTATCTTCTTCTTATGTTTGACCTTAGTTATCTCTTTTTTTACAAAATACTTTGACATAACATTTTTATTTTTTAACTTCATCCATCTTCCTCTATTTCATCGGTGTAGTAGATAAGGTTGCATTTATTGTATTCTGTCCTAGTCCAAATTCTCTATAAATTTGATTATAAGTTAAGTTCTTGGGGATGATCGTTAACTTCAAATTTCTCTAGCAAAATCTTAGATTAAGGAAGTTAAGTTTTATCATATAAAGACCAGGGGAGATTTCATTCTTGGACCTAGTATGTCGTCTCCAACTTCTGACAACGTGAATTTTATTTTTTGGCAGTGGTTGAATTTGCTCAATTCTATGTTAAGAGAAGCGGAATGGGCTAGAGACAATTCGGTGCCAGCATTGGATGAATATATGGAAAATGGTTATGTATCATTTGCGTTGGGGCCAATTGTTCTCCCAGCTCTTTACCTTGTTGGGCCTAAGTTATCAGAGGACGACGTTCAAAACACTGAACTCAATTACCTATATAAGCTTATGAGCACTTGTGGACGTCTTCTCAATGATATCCAGAGCTTTAAGGTAGACAAAAACGGGTGAATTTATGCATGTTTTAGTCCATTATATTACTTCCTTGAAAAAAAACATGTTGCCAAATTTACAGAGGGAATCGAAGGAAGGTAAACTGAACGCTGTGTCGTTGCACATGATTCATGGGACTGATGCCATTACTGAAGAAGAGGCTGTTCGAGAAATGAAGCGTTCCATCGACAGTAAGAGGAGAGAATTACTGAGATTAGTTTTGCAAGAGAAAGGCAGTGTAGTCCCAAGAGCTTGCAAAGACTTGTTTTGGAAAATGAGCAAAGTGGTGCATAAATTTTACGCCAAGGATGATGGTTTCACCTCAGAACACATGCTCGAGGCTGTTAAGACCGTCATTCACAAACCTATTTCCCTTGATTACAACTGTAACAAGATATCAGAGAATATCTAAACTCCATGATCATTAGCTGCATATTAGTATTTTGGAGCATCTTTGTTTGTCTATGCTCTGTTTATTTAAAAAAAATTGAGGGTGACAAGTTATATCCTTTCTTATGCTTCTAGTTCTCTAGCTGCCTAGGCCCTTTATTAGGTAGAGGTCTTTATGCCCTTTATATTTTTGACAATTTAGAAATGAGTAAACATTACGGTATCTGTTTTGGTGTTCCTGTAGAAATATCTGTACGCATGCTATTACATGTTTACACATAATAGGATAATCAAAGACATATCTCTTGTAGCGTGAAAGTCTTTGGTATATGGAAAATCTTCTGCAATTGTACGTTCTCTGCAACCTAACAGTGTTTCCGAACTACGAAACGAGAATGGGGCCCAAATCGTAACAATTAGAGCTTGGTCTGCCTTGGGAGAGCTTCCTGATAATAGCAGTATATTATCTCTATGTTTGGGTTTTTGGCCAACTGATATGAACTTGATATGAACTTGGGAGATGTGGGTATTAAAGGTCGAAGTGATTGAACCACTTCCCTGCAATTACTCCAACTCCTAGTTAGGGGTGTTCATCGGTAAAAAACCGAACCGGTATCGAAAATACCGAACCAGTACCGATCCAAAATTATCGGAAAAGCAAGAACCGAATTCGGTACCGGTTTGGTTTTCGGTTATACCGCATGATAATATATATAATTATTAATATATAAAAACTAATAAAACTACTATTATATAGAAATTATTAATATATAAAAAAAATATTTAATATATAAAATTACAAAACATTAACTATTAATTATTATATTATTAAATTTCGGTATTTCGGTTTTTACCGAATTTAAAAAAGTCATTACCGTACCGGTACCGAAAAGTGTTAAAATACCGAAAATTTAGTACCGAGAAAAACCGATACCATTTTTACTGTCAGATCAGAAATGCAGTAAAAAACCGAAAAAACCGAAAATTTTGAGCACCCCTACTCCTAGTTACTAACTTGGTCAATTGGACAAGCTGATTAATAAACTAAATGGGTCGAACCCTCCATGTACGTCCCATTTGAATCCCCAAAATTCAACATCTTTCACTCGTCTATGGTGGGGACGTAATCCTTATATCTGCCAAAAATAACTCAAACCAAAACATGTAAACCTCTAGCGGCTGAACCGTGTGACCGCTGAGTTCACCTACAATGCGGAAACTTTATATCGAACCTGTTAGGGCCAACATAGAGACATCAACCCTTCTAAAGAAAACAGTGCGGGAGCTCTCACGCCTAACTTAATTAGTTCACGTAGAGGGTACAACTCATAAACTCGTAGCAACTCAGACACATTTGAATTTTCACTAGGTTAAGTATCTCTAATCCCTCATAGAGCCATACTTAACCACCTTTGGGCCCAAGTCCATTTTGTATCTCACTTGTTACCATATCGATATTGAAACGTTAATAATACCTTTCCTTGTGCTTCTAGGACTCTTGCAGCCTGCCCATTCAATTTTTGAAAACTTGGAATGAGGAAACAAGATGGGCTGATCCCAAACCTATATTTGACAACTTTTGTGCAAAATGAGGAAACAGAGAATCGGTTGAAAACACATTAGGCTGAATAAGATAATTCAATTCCAAAGGCGCAACCAAACTTGCGATAGCAGTCTTTTTTTTAATAAAAAAATTACATCTTGATGAAAAAGACAATATAGGAATTCTAAGAGTCCGCTACAAAAAAGTTACATCCACGAGGTAAATTCAAAATCAAAGTGGGTATGATGACAAACAATCTATCTCTCCACAAGATGAACCGATTGACTAACAGGTAAGATTAAGCGTAATAAAAACACTCGGCAATCCAACTCTTTCACAAGATAAGCCAGGAAATTAGAATATCCACCAAAGATACTGAACCCATAGGGGTTGAACAATGCTGATTTTACGCCAAAATTATGAGAAAATAGGCATGTACACACTGGAAAAACGTTTATATCTTTTTACTTTGTTCTTTTCTTTTGCAGGTGATTTCATCATTCATGCTTGTTAGCATTGTCTTCATCCCCATTGGACTTGCATCCCTTTTTGCTTCTCGAGATGTATGCTACTATGATGATTGTCTTGTGCCTTTTTTTTTTGTTGTCATTTTTCATTTTTAGGTCCTTACTTTGAACTGACTATGGATTTTTGTTTCTGTTTTTAGGTGGTTGAAATCGTTGATCGGTATGATACTGACTGCATACCACCAAACTCAAGAAACGATAAAGTTAAATATATCCAAAGCTCTGTAGATAAAACCTGCAAAGGTACGTTTTGTCTGGCTCAACATTTAACATATTAATTATTACCATATAATATATTACTATGAGAACAAGAGCTTAATTCTAGAGTATATACACCAAGTAAAATTTTCTTATTTTTTCGAATAACATAGGTGAAAAAGGACATGAAGCAGCCTATTTATGTGTGCTATCAGCTTGACAATTTCTATCAAAATTATCGCAGGTATTTGGCAACTTTCTTTCATATTCATTCTCAGTGATTTGATTTAAATACTTCCACTGTCCCAAATTGAGAGTCAACTTTTAAAGCTAATGTATATCATATCATTATATAAGCAAGTCTTGTTCATCTTGGCTGTTGATTATGTAACTTATGTTAAAGTCAAACTTTCCAAATAACTTTGATTTCGTAAAATGGACTCAACTTAGGGGACGGAGGTAGTGCTATAAAAAGACTAACATATTGTTTATCCCATTCAAGTTTGTGTTTAAATCTTTCATACGTAACAATATTAAAGCCATATGTAGTGCAAAAAACAGGTGAACACTGGACCACGGTGGTCTGGTAATCCTGTAATCAAATACTATAGTTGCGAGACTCAGTTTTTACCTATTAAATTTTCTTCATTCTTTATGCACACTGGTTTTGTGGGATATATGATCTTTCATATGCAGCAGTCTCTAAGCTATGTGATGGTTTTTTTAAAGCTTTTTATTCACTGTTGTCTTTCTTACCCTCTATTATTATTTAGGATAGGTTATACTTAGCTCCATTTTGTATGAGTCTGAAAAGTGGTAAATGAGTATTGTTGACAGGTCAATTCACATTTAAGCCTAGTTATCAAAAAAAATAAAATTATCACCATTTTTAATTGAGCAAGTCATTTTCTGGAAACAACTCATGTCAGTTAAGGTTTGATGGAAAAATGTTTCTTTCAAACAATGGAGCCATAGTTACCAAATTCATCCAGTGATATATCATATATGCCTCATATTCTTAATTGTTATCCTGCCGCTGATAAGTAGACACATCACTATAATATTTTGCTTAATAAAAATTAGTAGACATGCAACTCGTTAATCTAGCACCTTGACACACCCAGTTCTCAAAAACCGGTGACCTTCTGAGTAAGATGCAAATATTATATTTATAATAAAAATCATATAATTTACATCTATTTATGAAACTTATTAAACTCAAATTTAACACATAATAATTACATCTATTTTAAGTTATATCAATTAAGATGCCCTCCGTCTTTAGTGTTTTCAGATTGACGATTTCATGTTCTAGGTCTTGTTCCCGTTCCTTGAACTGGGCCCTTAGGACTTTTACCTACCTTCAACAGTCTGTTGTCCTTCAGTTATAGTAGGGGGGGCGTGGTGTTTTCAAAACGCAGGGTTTGTTGAATAGGTTAGTCACTTCAATATCAAAAACTTTTAAAGGTCCGAAGGACACTTAAAAGTTCAGCGAAATCTTTGTCCCAATGCATTGATACTTTTTGACTTCTAGTTGGGTATTTCAAAATTTGAAAATCTTGTGTAGACTTTGGGCCATCTTGACGTATAGTTTACTTGTCCTTTGCAGAGGGTGTAGAAAGCATATAATTGTTTCTTGCATGATGATAATATATTATTTTTTACCAGCTTCATTATTTCTTGTCATCTGTGTGCTGTTTTATATAAGTGAAATATGTATTCGACGAGTGACTTTAGTAAGGAAATTTTAGTAGTAAATTGAAGTCCGAAATAATAACTTTTAAAAGAAAGAATGAAAAAAAAACAAAGTAGATGATAATTAGAATATTTTGCATAAAAAGAATTGTAGAAACAAAATTTGATACTTTTACTGGGACATCAAATTCAAATGGAGGTGCAGAATTGCTGCAATCTTTCTGTAAATGGTTCACATGCAGTGTCAGTAACTATAATATATTTGATCTATCCAAGAGGCAAAGGCAGAAAGTATGAGCTCTCAATAGACTAAGACTTAGAAATGAATTATATACAATAATAATATTTATGAAACTTAGAGATGATTTCTTTTTGTCCATTTTCTTTGTTACATGATGATGAACTTTCCAGGTACGTGAAGAGCCGGAGTGATGAGCAGCTAAAAGAGCGCAAAAGTGAGAATAAAATAAGTGATTGTAAACCTGAAGATGACGCTAATGGGAAGCCGATTGTGCCTTGTGGCCTTATAGCATGGAGTATGTTCAATGATACCTATAGCTTCTCCCGCACCAGCCAACCAGTGAGAGTAAACAAGAAGGATATTTCATGGAAGAGTGATAGGGATCACAAGTTTGGGAAAGATGTCTTCCTAAGAATTTTCAAAATGGAACTATTATTGGTGGCGCACATCTCAATTAAATCAATCCCAGTAAGCTTTTATCTGAAACTTCTTACAAAAATGCTGAAAAGATAACTCATAATGCAGTTAGATGAACACCAATTAGAAGAATTCAAATTGTTTCTCTAGAGAATTTCAAGTGGAGCCCAATATTAGTATATTTTATTATTTATATTCAGCACTTGAAAAGAAATCATAGAAGACAACATATCTTTCTTAGTTTTGAAACATCCCAAAGAGGAAAGTGTTGGCAAGTAAATTGAAAGGACGAGAGTGTCTATGTTCGACTTCAGTAGAGACTCTAATAACATTTCACACTTGTCAGAAATCATTTTAGCGGGTGACGTCTAAATTAATTTTCTTAGTAATTTATTGAAGAAGTCTATAAATTTTTCTGTCACTAGTATTGTGGAGTCGGCAAGTAGCTGATGTGAAGACTTTCTCTTTTTTTTTTCTTTTTTTTTAATGTATATCTTGTTTTTCTTATGTTTTCTTTCGAGGGGTAATAGTTGAATAAGCAGGAGGACCTCATTGTTTGGATGCGAACTGCAGCTCTTCCAACTTTTAGGAAGCTGTATGGAAAGATAGAGGTGGATCTTAAGAAAGGTGATCTCATTCAGGTAACATTGGAGAACAATTACAACACCTATAGTTTCAATGGCAAGAAGAAGCTGGTGCTCTCTACCACTAGCTGGCTTGGTGGAAAGAATGACTTTATCGGCATTGCATATCTCACTGTTGGTGGGTTGTGCTTCTTACTGGCAATGTCTTTCACCATAATATATCTAGTTAAGCCCAGGTGAATATTCTGAACTACATCTCCATGACTTGTTTTAACATGCTGATTTTAGTTAGAAACCGGGTACTTTTGTTGAGGTGTATCATATGCACTGATCCTTTCTTCAAACATAATGTGATTCTGAACACATGCCCAACATCTTTCAGGCAACCAAAAATTCCTTCCTGAAGCCTTAATATTATGCTGCATATATAGACTGTAGACATACTTGTCAGACATAGAACTTTGAGATTTATTTGTTGGAAATTGGCTCCTATGAATTTTAATAATATGGAAATTGCCATAATAAAACTTAACACTAAAACTATCCTAACCCAGCATATGGACAGTTAAGACAGGGGGTCGGAGTTAATCAAAACAATAATAGGCAAAAACTATACACTATAAGGTACCCTTTTTAACCAAAGGGCAAAGCCATAACACATGGCATCAAGTATACTAATTAATCAGTTGTAAACCCAAAAAAAATTTAAGCCTTAGGCAAAACAAAAAACTGACTTAGCCAAGGAATTGACTTAGTCACGGTATTCCCAACTATGCAATCCCAAAATGATAATAACACTGGGCAAAAGTTATATAACCAAAAATATGCATTCAAAAACAACATAAAATACTACTATGCAAGGCATGCATAAAAAATAAGCAATTAAAAACCAACAATTTAAACACAATAATACTAAATCATTAAATAAAACATAGATAAACAGTAAGTTTGGGGCTCACCAGCCCAAAATATTCACTCCAAACCTCACACCAAACCATAATTTAAACAGAACAGTTCAATACTAACATAACACAATTCATATATTATATAAATAAAAGGAAGTCTCCCACAAACTTGACAATTGGTCAGTGCCCTCACTGATCACCTTCATTATCGCCCGCACCATCATCACCATCAAGACCAAAACTTTCATCAGCACCGAACAATTCCAGATCATCATCTTCCTCATCATCACCGTCTTCCACGTTGACAGGCTCATTAACGCGGTCCTCTTCAGTAGGCGGCGGGAATTGCGGCGGATAAGGAGCATAAATAAGAGGCGCTGGGAATGGGAATGGCATGAAGTCCGCGTCATCACCGCCCTGAGCAACATGAATGTTGGCTAGTGTGTCCGCGAACTCGGCATGGTAATGGTGGGCGGCTCTCTGCCATCTGGCGGCAGTGTCGACCTTGCGGTCACGAAAATTGAGGCTGCATTACATAATCTGCGCGCAAGGGCCCCAGAATCATTTTCATCAGCTTTAGGGGGAGTTGGTGCCTGAGCAGAGGTTCCTGCCTCAGTGGATGGCTGGGGCACATCAGATGGTGGTGGCAGAGGTGCCGGCAAAAATCCTTCGCCTCGTGGATGCGATGGTGCGCCATCCCAGACAGCATAGCGACTTATAAGTTGATGATCCACGACTGACATTGGCGGGAGGGTGACATCTTCTGCTTCCCACTGAACACCCGCCCTTTTGCATAGACGAGTGATGAGAGATGGGTGGGGAAGGCCAGACATGACCTTGCTCTTGACAGCCTTTTTTATGGACTCATTTATCAAAGCCTCCACATCAATCCTCAATCCTGTCACAATGGCATAGAGAAGCATCGCCCTCACCCGAGTGACATCACTCACATGGCGCGTAGGCAGAATATTGGCACAGATGAAGGCGTACCATGCCTTACCATAACGACTAAGCGCCTGTGAAGGAAAAGATGTGCGCTCGCCAGTGAAATCATTGGTCTTCCACACTGTCCCGGGCTTACAGAGCTTGCTAATAATGTCATCAGATTTGTAACTCAGAATCCCATTTTCCCTGTAGTCGCGCTTGTCATAATTAGGAGTCCCATACACTTCATTGATGGCTTTGACATCGAATGGAATCAACTTCCCCCTTACAGGTGCTGCCGGCGGGCCATCCGGTATGGCATTGGCATAAAACTCCTTTACCACCGCTACCACAGCAGATTCCGGCGGCTTGGTAAAGTGCACCCACTTCATGGCACTTATCATGGCATTCATCTGACCATCCAGTTTGTCATCGGGCCTAAGGCCACGCTCAGGCACAAGACTTCGCACTTTGAAATTCTGCGTGTAGCGCTTATAAGCTTCTTCGGATGGGAATTTCACAGGGTCCCAAGGAGTAATTTGGCTACGGGAAGAAGAAGGAAGGGGACCAATGCTAGTCTTAGGGCGCTTTGGAGCCATTGCTAGACTGCAAGAATCAGAAAGAAGGCTGAAAAAGTTACTACCACACAACCGTACCTAGCCTCGCCTTATAAAGCCGAAGACGTCTGGGAGCAACGGTAAGAAGAGGAACCGTGAAGACGATTGGGCGCCCAAACGGTAAGAAACCGGCCGATGGTTGGGATCTATGAGAGAGAAAACGTCGCTTGACTCGCTTGGTGAGAACAAAACTGAAACGCCTCTTCAATTAAACTGAAACGCCTCACTTAAATAACATAAACACGCTGTTGGCACCGGGGCGCGAAGCATGGCGCCGGGGCGCGAGAGTCAAACCCACTATGGTATTTGGGCGCAAATTCACATGCAAGGGTAGAGACTTAGCTAAGGCGCCGGGCGCGAGAGACGTGCATATTGGACACTTCTTGTGGCATCGGTATGAGGCGATTTGATGGGCGCCACTTGACGGTAGCCGTACTTATCTTGGTATTTGAAATATGCATATTCTTGGGTGCCACTTTTAAATTTTTTTTAAGGTCCAAGTCCTGCACAAACAAGCAGTACATATCAGCAAACAGAACACAATATTGACAAAATCTAACAAAGACAACCTAAAGCAGAAACTAGCAACATGCATTCACAAAAACAAACAGCACAGAAAGGTGGTTCAAATCTACTGCTGAGAAACAAACACAGACTAACATACCACAACTATACTAAAAACTACAGACACTAGCTAGATAATCAAAATGAGACTTAGGTAATAAAGATAAAAACAATTTTGTTGATACTGAGATGGGGATGCCTCCCATCAAGCGCTTGATTTAGAGTCGTCGGCTTGACTATTCTCCCGTCTTACACCGGGTCTCCCAATGTAATGGAGGTATTCTGACGGTCGATCTCGCCGCCCCAGTAGTGTTTTAATCTTTGCCCATTGACCTTGAAAGTTGTGTCGGAATTCGGATCCTCCACATCTATTACCCCATATGGATAAACCTTGGCAACCGGTGAAGGGGCCCGACCATCGGGACTTTAGCTTCCCAGGAAATAACTTTAGTCGGGAATTGAAAAGAAGAACCTTCTGACCCGGCTCAAAGTGTCTATCAAGGATTTTCTTGTCATGCCACCTCTTGGTCTTCTCCTTGTACAACTTAGCATTTTCATACGCTTGCATACGAAACTCATCTAATTCATTTAGTTGCAACAGTCGCTTTTTGCCGACCGCCTCAAGATCAAAGTTTAGCTTTTGAATAGCCCAGTATGCGTTGTGCTCCAATTCAACTGGAAGATGACATGCCTTACCATAAACAAGCCTATAAGGAGACATTCCGATAGGCGTTTTATAAGCTGTGTTGTAGGCCCATAATGCATCATCAAGCTTCTTAGATCAGTCCTTACGGTTTGGGTTAACAAATTTTTTCAAGATTCGTTTCACCTCCCGATTCGAAATTTCAACTTGACCGCTGGTCTGTGGGTGGTAGGCAGTGGCGATCTTATGGGATACCCCATACTTGGCTAGGAGGGCTTCAAAATATTTGTTGCAAAAGTGCGACCCTTCATCGCTAATGATAGCCCGAGGTGTGCCAAAACGGGTGAAAATATTCTTTTTAAGGAACTGAAGCACCACCTTAGCAACATTTGTCGGCAAGGCAACTGCTTCCACCCACTTTGAGACATAATCCACTACCACAAGGATGTAGAGATTGTTAAAAGAGGATGGGAATGGTCCCATGAAGTCGATTCCCCATACATCAAATAACTCAACTTCTAGGATATTCTGCAGTGGTAACTCATGCCGTCTTGATATAGTGCTGCCCCTTTGGCATCTCATCATGCGATGCATCACATATGTGTGTGCATCCTTAAATAGGGTGGGCGATAAAAGCTGGTTGAAGCACCTTAGCGGCGATTCGTTGACCTCAAAATGACCCCATAGTTTGAAGAGTGGCGATGATGTAACACACCTTCAATTTCTTCTTCTGGCAAACATCTACGCAGAATCTGATCAGAACACTGCTTGAACAGGAAAGGCTCATCCCACAGATATTGTTTGGCATCTGTTAGGAATTTCTTCTATTGTTGATAGCTCAGATTTTGGGGAAGCACTTGGCAAGCAACGTAGTTGGCGAAGTCCGCATACCACGAAACTTTGCCATTGACAACAAAAAGTTGCTCGTCCGGGAAGAAGTCATTTATGGCTTTGTCGGCATCTCCCGAGGGCGTGGTGTTTTCTAATCTTGACAAGTGATCGTGACTGATTTTATGTCCCCTTCTTATCCGGTTTCCAAGTCGAACTCTCGGAGAAGCGAATCCACCGTGTCGATCTCGAACAGCATCCTTCTTTTCTATCGAATACTTGATTGTTAGAGTGATGGTGTATCGATCACATTCGTTCGATGAGGTAGGAGCGGAACTTGTCAAAAGCATAGACTCATGCCACGATTCCTTCTCGGTGGTGGTATAATTTAAGCGAGCATCGATTAATGTCTTCTTAGCATAGTAAATGGTGTGGAAAACCTTCTCCTTCTTCTACGACCCAACACTTACCCCGATATGCGAAATCGGCGGCATCACACATTAGTTCAAAGGGGTAGGTCCGATCTGGAGCTATCCTGATAGGTGTCGTGACAAGTCTTTTCTTTAATAAGTCGAAAGGCGCTCAAACAGGGCCTCATCAAACTGAAAGGCATGTCCTTCTCCATAGAGTGCCTGATGGTTTTGTAATCCGTGAGAAGTCCTTGATGAACCTTCAGAGAACCGGCGTGCTGAAAACTTCTCACCCCTTTCATTGAAGTTGGGCGGGGGCGGGTTATTTATCACATCTATTTTGGCCTTATCAACCTCAATCCGTCTGCGAAACTTCGATGGCCCAAAATAATGCCCTCTTGACCATGACGTGACATTTCTCCCAATTCGACACCGGGTTGGTTTCGACACATCGATGGAGCACAGCAATCAGATTGTCAAGCAGTTTTCAAAAGAGCTCCCAAACACTGAGAAATCGTCCATGAAGACCTCCAAGGTCTTTTCAACCATGTCAGAGAAGATTGACATCATACATCGCTGAAATGTTGCGGGAGCATTACATAGCCCGAAAGACATTTTCTGGAAGGCGAAGGTCCCATATGGACATGTGAATGTCGTCTTCTCTTGATCTTCAGGAGCAATAGAAATCTGATTGTACCCCGAGTATCAATCTAGCAGACAATAATACTTATGCCCGGCCAACCGGTCAAGCATCTGATCAATGAATGGAAGGGGAGAATGATCCTTACAGGTTGATTTGTTCAGTTTCACGTAATCCATACACACTCTCCACCCGATTCACCAATCTGGTGGGGAATTAGTTCGTTGTTCTCGTTGGATACAACCTGTCATCCCTCCCTTTCTTTGTACGCATGGCGAATAGGACTAACCCAAGGGCTATCGGAGATGGGGTAGATAATGCCCACATCTAACAATTTAATTATCTCCTTCCTGGACGACCTCTTTCATAATGGGATTTAGCCACCTCGATGATGCTCTATAGATGGCTTGAGCCCTCCTCCATAATATTTTGTGCATCGTAGAGCCTCGGTGATCCCTCTTATATCGATGATAGACCATCCCAGGCGATTTTGTATTTCTTGAGTCTGGCGCACAACTTTTCTTCACGACACTTTGTTAGAAAGCGGCCAATTATCACAGGTAAAGAAAATGAATTCCCCAAGTAAGCATACCTTAGGTGATTAGGCAAAGGTTTTAGCTCAAGGACAGGAGGCTCGACAATCGACGGCTGAGCCTTGGAAGTGGATGCCTCATCATCATTTAAAGACTCAAACTACCGGTGAAATTGCTTTGATCTTTGGGTCTCATCGAGCCACTTGGCACATTCCACATGTGCGGGCTCTTCTGTAGTGCTGGCCCCAGTTAAAGTGGCTTCCAGAGGGTCTTTAATGCAAGTTCCTGAGAATACTTCCTTTACAGAATTCTCAATTGAAGTAATTTGGAAGCAATCCTCCGGGGTATTAGGATACTTCATTGATCTAAAGACATTGAACGTCACTTCTTGATCCAGTACCCTCATTGTTAGCTCCCCTTTCTGAACATCGATCAGGGTCCTACCAGTCGCCAAGAATGGCCTGCCCAATATTATCGGGACCTCCCTGTCCTCTTCAAAATCTAGGACTATGAAATCCGCTGGAAATATGAACTTGTCAACCTTAACAAGCACATCTTCTACAATCCCCTTCGGATATGTGAGCGACCTGTCAGCCAATTGTAAGGTGACGTTGGTAGGCTTGGCTTCCTTGAGGCCCAACTTCTTATAAATAGAGAGGGGCATCAAGTTGATGCTTGCCCCTAAATCACAAAGAGCCTTGCCAATAAACTGGTCCTCAATAGTGCACGGAATAGTGAAACTCCCCGGATCCTTTAGCTTTGGTGGAATTTTATTTTGAAGGATGGCACTACACTCTTCTGTCAGTGCCACAGTTTCGTAGTCTCCCATTTTTCGCTTTTTGGACAGAATGTCCTTCATGAACTTGACATAACTAGGCATTCCCTCCAATGCCTCCGCAAATGAAATATTTATGTGCAGTCTTTTGAACACTTCCAAGAATTTGGAAAACTGCTTATCCAGCTTCTGTTTCTGCAACCTCTGGGGGAAAGGCAGCTGAGGGAGAGGCTGATTTACCAAGCTTGTTGGAGGAGATGGTGTTGAAGGGCTCTCTTGTCTACTTCCTTCACCTGCTAATGTCTCAGTATTTTCCTCCACTAAAGGTTCCTTTTCAGTCATCACTTCATCCACAGGAGCACTCTCTCCACTTAGTTCCTTAGTAGTTCTCCCACTTCTAAGGGTCACTGCTTTATACTGTTCCTTGCCTTCCCGTTTAGGGTTGACATCAATGTCACTAGGTAATGTGCCTTGTGGACGACTGTTTAAAGCAGTAGCCAATTGTCCCATATGTACTTCAAGATTTCTAATGGAAGCCTCTTGATTGTTGCTTCGAGTTTTATTCTGGGCTATGTACCTTGACAGGAGATCTTCTAAACTTGGCTTCTTCTCCTGTTGAGGAGGTGGTTGGTGGAATTGATTGAGAGTGTTCTGATGCTGTGGGGTGAACTGATTCTGAGATGGGAAACCAGGGGGTTAGCATAATTCGGCCTGACAGATGAAGGTTGTGGTTGATTTGGGTTGTTACTGTTGTTGTTGTTGTTGTTGTTGCCCCATGAGAAGTTTGGATGATTTCTTAACCCCGGGTGGTAATGAGTGGGGAGATTTGTGTTTTGTTGCCGCCCGTAGTTGGAAACAAATTGAACCGACTCAGGGCTTATCGCACACTAATCAGTAGGGTGGCTCCCTTGACATAATTCACATTGGACTACGATACTCTTGCGTTACGAGCCATTTGAAGGCCCCATGGTGTCTAGCCTTTTCGTTAGCATTCGCTACACGAGCTGCTTAACGATGTGAAAGAAATCGACCTCATAAATCCCATTTGCTTTTTTGGGGCTTGCCTATCATTTGGTCATTGGTAATTATTGGCCGCCATTGTCTCCACTAGCTCGTATCCCGTTGTGTGATGTTTAGCCATGAAGGCTCCTCCAGACGCGGCATCAATACTCGAACGTGTTGAGCCTGACAACCCATTGTAAAAGGTCTGGATGGGTAACCATTCTGGCAAACCATGGTACGGGCATTTTCGCAAAAGATCCTTAAACCGCTCCCACGAGTCATATAAGGATTCTGATTCTAACTGAACAAAGGACGTGATATCATGCCTGAGCCTGGCTGTTTTGGCGGGCGGGAAAAACTTCGCCACAAATTTCTGTGCCATGTCAGCCCATGTGGTAATGGAGCCTGACGGTAATGAATGAAGCCAGCTCTTGGCCTTGTCCCTTAATGTAAATGGAAACAACTAGAGTCTGATGGCATCGTCAGACACTCCGTTGCATTTAAATGTGTCACAGATCTCCACGAAATTAATCAAGTGATCATTGGGATCATCATTGGTAGCCCCCCAAACTGAATGTTGGTGCACATTTGAATGGTGCCCGGCTTGATCTCGAAATTATTAGCTTGGATGGCGGGCCTTAGAATGCTCGCCTGGAGATCGTCAATGCGAGGCATAGCGTACTCCCTCAGAGATTTCTGAATTTCCTCAGCCATTATGATATCCTGAGATTCTTCTCTCCTCAGTCGTCTGTATGTCCTTAGATTCTTATCAACTTTGGGATCGAGAGGTGTTATGTTCCGACCCTTCCGAGGTGGCATAAATAATGACGACTACCTGAAAAGAGAATTAAATAGAAGAATCAGTTTAAAGTAAGATCGTAATGACTTAGTTCTAATATTGAGAAACAATTAATTCTAAGTCCCCGACAACGGCGCCAAAAACTTGTTGGTCGATTTAGTTATTGCCAAATCGCGCGCAAGTATACGCGGTCCACAAGTAATATAAGTAAGTAAAGTGTCGAACCCACGAGGACAAAGTCTTAAAAGAAAACAAATACTAAGGTAAAGTCGTTACGAATCTTATCTAAAAAAGTAAATTGAGATGTTGGTTAAGCTATATGATGACAACTGGAAAGAACGAGAGAAACGGTTGTGCTAAGAAGTCAAGATAGGAGTACAACTCCCCTAATACGTCGCCTAATCTCCTAACTCTCCACATTATAAACGAATCAAAGAATGGCCAACCGAGAATTGTAATACGCATAAGCTTCTCTCGAAGGTTAAATGCACATCCCTAACCAACTAAAACACAATATGTCTATTGGTGGCAATAACTAGGTCAAGGTCAGTAAGCTAAGTCTCAAGGTCACACAAGGAAAATAGGGATATGTCTATCCTATGAGCATATTATGTACACCATTGGCATGGTCATAACAAGTGTTGCTGCACTCAGAGATAGATAATAATGTCCATTTGTCAATTTTCATTACTATCAATACCAATTTCTTTATCAAGCAATCAGTCATTAAGTAAGAATTGCAACAACCCATTCCAAAATGATTCATTATATATAATAGAAGAGAAAGTTAATTAAGCTAAACAAAAGGTTACATTGCACTCCTAAAAATGGAGTTAGTTCATAACTATGGGACTAACAAACATTTCTAATACTTTACACATTCCCAGACAAATACAAAGAAATGAGAGATTTGGATTAAGAAAACCCTTGTTTGGAAATGTTCTTCCTCCAAATCTATCCTTGACGTGCAAAGCTCTGAGTAAGTGCGAAAGGTAATAACTGCCCTCCTGTAGCCCAGCTTCAAACTCTCCTAGAAATTAAAAATGACAGAAAAGAAATCTAGTCTAAGCTGCCAAATAAGTTCTTCTCGATATCTCTGATACTCGATTTAATGCAGGCGGCTTCGCTTTGTATTTATAGTTACTCTCTTTCTCTAGGTCATTAAAAGCTCGTTACTGTTTGGGCATAGGAACATCTTGTTGCTGCAGGCCTGAGTCTGTGTGCGGTAATGCATAAATGGCGCTGAGACACGAGCTGTGGCTGTACTGTGCGCGAGATCTTGAATCAACTTCAAGCACAATAGAATCACGATAGCTTGGCATTGCATTATGTAGGCGACTTACATGACTTCTTGCATTGCTACTACTTGGAAAATAAGCAAGAAAGCTAGCAAATCTGTAAACCAAACCTGTAGAGAATTTGAACTTGCATGCACTAATAAAAATATAAAAATATAGAAAAGCAACATAAAATATTGAAAACAGACAACAATCTAAACAACAAAAGGGACTAATTCGCGGGTATAAATCCCACTCATCAAATACCCCCAAACTTGAGTTTTTACTTGTCCTCAAGCAAACTATCAGACATCTATAACTCAAACCCAAAATGTAAGATACGAATGAGCACTAATGCTAACAACACACTATATTGCCCCTAAGCAAAATCATAAACATCCTCTAAGAATAGGGCAACAACGCATGCGAACGAGGGCCTAACGTCTAAAAATAAACATGAGTCTGTAATGGATCCAAAAAGTGTGTGTGTGAAGACCACATATCTAAACTAGCCATAACCCAAATTAAGGTTATCACAATCGTAGTGATAACTTGATAGGCAACAATCTGACCTTTTACATAACTAGTATAAAGACATGACGAAACAAACACAAAAGGCTCGAACGTTCTAGAATAGCGAAGTAAAATCTGACACAGACAGTACTTGATTACTTTTAGGCAAAACAGAGCACTCATTAGCAAGCTTTTGATCAATGACTTCCCAAGCCGAAGACTTTAGGGCACTAGGTGTAAAACACCCCTAAGAATCTAATAACTCAAGCACAAAGGCCACGTAAACAGCATAAGTCCAAAAAAAGATTTTACAAGCCTGCGTTTATGGGCTAGTGTGTTTCCACGCTCCATCTCAACCCACCGTAGGACTGTTATTATTATTATTATTTTTTATTTTATTTTTTTTATTTTTTTATTTTTTTTATTAAAACGAACGAGCCAAAAATGCCAAAGCCTCAAAGTCTTTTTATAACTTGAAATGAACGGAGTATACAACAGTGCACTATTTTCAACACGGTAAAAACAAGATAACCAGAACATGGACAAAACTAGAAAGATAAAAGGCCAGTGCTCGCAAAACGCATGGATCCAAGACAGACTTAATTTATCTAAAACACACGCCCCGCATTCACCTAGGCTTGCCACTAGTCTAAGAAACAAGATATCATTACAGACACTCATCCAAGGCCACAATAAAACTTAACACTAAAACTATCCTAACCCAGCATATGGACAGTTAAGACAGGGGGTCGAAGTTAATCAAAACAATAATAGGCAAAAACTATACACTATAAGGTACCCTTTTTAACCAAAGGGCAAAGCCATAACACATGGCATCAAGTATACCAATTAATCAGTTGTAAACCCAAAAAAAATTTAAGCCTTAGGCAAAACAAAAAACTGACTTAGCCAAGGAATTGACTTAGTCACGGTATTCCCAACTATGCAATCCCAAAATGATAATAACACTGGGCAAAAGTTATATAACCAAAAATATGCATTCAAAAACAACATAAAATACTACTATGCAAGGCATGCATCAAAAATAAGCAATTAAAAACCAACAATTTAAACACAATAATACTAAACCATTAAATAAAACATAGATAAACAGTAAGTCTGGGGCTCACCAGCCCAAAATATTAACTCCAAACCTCACACCAAACCATAATTTAAACAGAACAGTTCAATACTAATATAACACAATTCATATATAAAATATATATAAGTCTGGGGCTGTTCTGAGTTCTAGTTTTTGGACAAGGGTCAGAAGTTTTTATGTAAAATTTCAGATAGAATCTACTATTATCATGCGTCTCATTCTGATAATTTTGAATGTATATTTTGTTCTTCCATGTTTACTGGCCACTTTTATATGTTTGTGTGTACATGAGTTTGACAATTGTCATTAGGAAATTGATATTTTTATAATATTTTTTGGTATTTTTACATGAAAAGTGTCTTTATAGATCATATTATACCGTTGCTATTTCACCATCGCTATAGGATCTATAGCTATAGCGACGGTTTTTATGTGAATAGTTTGTTTAGTAGTGGTGACATTTGATTATTGACCTTTATAAAATCAAGTAATCTACTAATATAGTTAGTTCTCTGATAAAATAATAAAATATTAATTCAGAAACGTGACAATGAAATTATGATAACAAATTTGAGAACATTGTGGCGTTCAATATTATCGTGGGTAGAGTTTTTCAGAGGACAATTTAAATTGTGCAAGTCAAAATTTGTACTAATTAAAGTCAATTTTTTTCATTAAAATTTCAATTGTTTAAAATTCTTTTGAACTTTTAACCATGAAAATATTTTTAATTATTCTAATTTATTTTTTTGTAAAATTGATCTTAATATCATTAAGTATTTATTAACATATTTTGATCATTACTAACAAAATTATTAAGATGAAATAATTGGTGTATTGAATAGAATCGGAAGAAAAAACGTAATGGAGTTTAGCCAAATCCCAATTTGACACATTATTTTGTAAACTATTTCTTGCAAGTGTGGCAATACTTAAGTTTTATATGCCAATCAAGCCCCCGCCCAATACATAAAAAAATTTATATGGAAAATTAATTATTATTCTTATAAATAAATTAATTCAAAATAGATTATTTTTTATAAAAAAGAGTCAACTGTTTTCTAACCTAGGACAAAGCAGGGGCACCTCTCATGCCAAGTAAGCTGAGAAAAAATATTCTCTCTTTTATAAAGTAAAGTATTAATAATATTTCTATTGGCCTCATAATGACCCACCCCACATGGGAAATATCTTTTTTTGGACATCAAATTGGTCAAAAATTTATCATTTTAGGTAGCATATTGAATAGGAGTGAGCAAAAAACGGATAAAACCGAATTACCGAACCAAACCGAATTATTTTAACTGAATTATTTCAGTTTTTCGGTTTTTTTGGAATTTCGGTTATATCCGAATTATTATTCAATATTCGGTTTCGGTTTCGGTTCTCAAAAATAGGTTATTCGGATACCCGAATAACCGAAATTTAATACTTAAAAAAATTAATTATTAATTTATTAATCATATTATCTAATATCTATAACTTGAACTTCTATTCTATTCAGACTTCAGTATTCAGTATGTGAGTTTTCTCCCATTTTTCCCTAACCCGCTCGCCACTCACCAGATCTGAGATCTCGATCACCTCAGCCTCTTCACTCTTGCCTTCTCGATCGACTCTCGAGTCTCAATCTCCGGCGCGGCCTCCACCTCTCCGGCTCTCCCCGTCTCAGTCTCCGGCACGGCCTCCGCCTCTCGTCTCGACCCTCACCGATTCCAAATCAACGTCGTGTTGGATTGATATACGATGAGAGGATGTGTAAGCATTTCGTTCCTCGGGGTGAGTACCATCCGAAAACCCATATCAAATTCGCTCATGTATGGAACAATTTGCCAATCATGCAGTATTCATCGAGAGGTTTTTGCTCTTCTCTCTCTTCTCTCTGTCTATATGTATATATGTGTTTTATTAGAGTATATAACTGTATAATTTTTTCTAATTTAGCTATTTTGTGGTTCATTAAAGATGAACTGGCTAATATGTTGTGTGAAAACTTATAACTAGTTTGATAATTTAATTTTTAGAGATACTTTAAGTTCTTGTTACTTCCTCATACTCGAATTTGGAGTGCATTAGTCCTTTTAAAAAATATGTTTTGTTTCTTTTTTATTTTTTTGGTCGATAAATTCAGAAATATGTGAACATTAATGGCAAGTTATTTGTGTTCTTACAGACTGCAGTTAAAGATGATCTTATGGTGTTGAAATCTGATCATATGAGGTAGAGGTTCATATACTAAATTTCTGCAATTCAAATATTCAAATATCCATTTAAATGCTTCCTATAATTTGTTATGATTCCTATCTAGTCCTTGTTTAGCTAAACACGGTTTCTGTTTAGTTACAGCCATGTATTTCCTTGAACTAGTTTCTGTTTAGTTACAACCATGTATTTCCTTGCATCTGATTATCTGTAACTAGATTACTCATGAAGTGTCAATGTTCTCCCCTTTCACATGTTGCACTGTGTTAAGTGGGTGTTGTAATCATTAGCACAACTGCTATCATTAGCACAACTGCACTGTGTTAAGTGGATGTTGTAATCTGAAACATCTCTAATCAAGATCAAGAACAATAGCTTATCATGATAGCTTCAAATCATTAGCACAACTGCTATCCATTTACTGTTTTGTTCATCTGTGTTAACTGCAGTTACTGGGCTTGCTTGCTTGTTGTTGTTCCTGTTGTCTGTTGTTGTTGTTGGGATATCTCAAATAGACAAACACCATGTTGTTGGCTTCTTCTTGTTGTTGCCTGTTACTGTGTTGCATGTTGGCTTGTTGCTAAGTCAGCCTGGGATATCTCATGGAGTCGTGTTGTTACTTCTTGCTTGTTGGTTTAATTTGTTTAATTCTTTGGGATGATTAATTTGTAACAGATTAATTTGTTCTTTGTATTTGTTGGCTTGTTCTTTGATAGTTGGATGTTGGATGTTGATGAACTTGGCATATTCTTTGTTAAGTGTTAACTGTTAAGTACTTAAGCTACTTTGTAATCCGTTAACTTGGCATGTTACTGTAAGTCTGTAATATTGTTAACTGTTTATGTTGGATTTTGCTTTATTCTTTATTTTAATTTTGAGCACAGGTTCGATTATTATCCGAATTATCGAATTGTACATTCAGTAATTTGGTAATTCGGTTAGTTCTAAATTTCGGTTAGTGTTTCGGATAGTGGTTTTATCGATAATTCGGTTATCGGTTATAACCAAATGATCACCCCTAATATTGAATACTAGATGTGTCCCGTGCCTCCAGCACTACGTGTACGATGGGATTTAATTATCCCAAACTTTGAACGGCCCAGATGATTTATTAGGGTGAGCGAAAAATTCAAAATCAGTTGTATTTTGTTAGATAGATGTTTAGATTGCTCTTTAAAGTTTAAACATTTTTTTTGAAAATAAATAAAGTGATATTGAGATGTTTTATTCATAAGAAAAGCTACTACTATTGTCAAAAAAATAATATTCTTAAAGTGAAAATATATTTAATAATATTATATTTTAAGCGATATTTATTATAATATCGTCCTTTAATAATATCAACTTTCATAACAATAATAATCATTATAATTAATCATGCGATCGGATTATATTTTTTATATAGGTCAATTGTTTCTAACCTAAGTTGAAAGTATATATTATCTATTTCTTAATCTTAATTTCTTAATGTAAAATTATTTAATAATATATTTCTATTGACCATGGAAAGAAACTAATGGTTAAAAGACAATATAAGCACAAATGTGGATGGAAATTAGACCTCGAAGCAAAGATGGCCCAGCCCTTGGTAAAGGGAACTCCCTGCCCGCCCTTGGCAAGACCCACACGGGCCCAACTTTTCTAGCTTCGCCAAAATTACGGCCTTTTGGCCCAACCCATGCGCCCACGCCATGGCCGGCCAATTTTTTTTTTTTTAAAAAATAAATAAAATATTACTACTTGTGAGTTGTGAGGCTTGAACACAAGACTTATAAGTAAATAAATAAGAGTTCAAACCAACTAAGCTACAATGACTATTTGTTTTTAATGCGATCTTCATATATTTTAACTATAATTGAAAATTATAATTAAGATATGTAGTTAATGTAGGTAATTAATTTATAATACTAATTTATAATCTATTAAAATTTTAATTGATTGAGATATGTAGTTAATAATTTCAAAGTATAAAATTATTAAACTAACAATTATTAGTTTAAGTTAGATAATTGTCTGATCCCCTACTTATTGTAGTAAATTTGGAAAGTAAATCAATCATTATCCCTTAATTATGCATTCTCCTACTTATTTGGAAAGTAAATCAATCATTATCTCAAATCATGCCTTTAGAATAATATCTAAAATTATAATACTATTAAAATTTTAATTGATTGAGATATGTAGTTAATTTAAGTAATTAGAATTATTGTTTATTATAAATTATTTTATTATTTTTAATATTTATTATTATTACTATTTTCGATTATCAAGATTTTGCAAAAAAAAAAAAAAAAAGAAAAAAAGCATGTGGTAAACCTAACTTACCCTGAACCAAGACCCACGCTTAAAAATCGACCGCTGAAAACTCAGCCTTTTAAATGGGCTATTGTCGTTAATTACCAGCTTCGACCAGTATTCGACCTACCGGCCGCATGCCGTGGTACAGTCTAATGGAAATAATAATCGATAGAAAATAATTTATATATTGACAAATATATAATGAAATTAAATTGCAATTTATATGAAAATTCTAAGCGCTAATCGATAAGATAAAATAAATTTCTATATATTTACACAAATCAACATTAAGATTTAATATAAATTTGTGGTCATATATAACAATATTCATAATAAATACATCAAATATAAAGAGAAATTAATAATATTTCAATACAAATTTATCGTCATATATAATATTTTTGACAAATTTATCTCAAAACTAAATTGAATATCCAACTTAAATACCCGATTGGGTATCTACTACAAATGCTTTTATATTTTCACAATATTTTTTAATATTTTCACATTAAAACCGTCCCTATAGATCATAGCGACGATATTTACCGTCACTATACATTTATAGTGACACTTTTCATGTGAAAATATCAAAAAGTCTTGTAAAAATATCAATTACCTATAATTATTTTTGTCTTTAAAACAATAAGATGAAATAAATATAGTGAACGATAATTATGTCATTTAGTGAGATATATTAGTATAAAATAAAATAAAATTACTAATCTATTTATGAATCTTGTGGGACCACTAAAGATAAATTTAGATATGAAATTTATACTTTGCTCATGCAAAATATGTGGAAAAATAAACATATTAAAAAAACAAGAATTTGAATTACTTATTTATGTATTTTAGACGGCTGATACTATAATAACAATATTGTACGTTTATAAAATAATAAATGTCACTGTTGGGATGTGATTATTTGGGTCTAGCCATGGTGCAGCCCAGTCTATTTAATGGTCCGGATCTGATGATGGCTCATATGTATTTATTGTGACAATGGGAGAGTCCTTCTTAAAATAGGATTGTGTTTCCTTATTTAGAGGGATAAGGAGTCATTCTCCTAGTTGGATGTGGGGGGAGGTGACTTCTATATATACGGCTATAAGCTAGGATTTGAGGAGGACAAGAACAGAAGAGACAAGAACATATGATACAAATAAACACTTTGTACTCTCCATATTATTATAGTGGATTTCTCTATCTCTCCGTGATTTTTTCCCAATTGGGTTTCCACGTAAATTCTTATGTTCATATTTAATATCTTTTTATTTATGTTTATGTGAGTGTATTTCGTGAGTTTGATTTCACAACCATACAATCAACCGTTAGCGCGATTTTGGCCTGCTATTTTGGTGATTTTGTCAGGCGTACAAAATTTGGCGTTAACATTGACGCCGTCTGTGGGAAACAAGACACTTGTTCTAGTGTCGATTTAAAATCACCGATTCACCGAAGGAGATAAGTGATTCTTTTTTATTAAATTAAATATATACTTGTACGTGTGTATATATGAATTATGTTAATAGCAATTGAAGCATGATAGTAATTAATTATTGATACAACTTTACATATCCTCTCTCTTATATTATGCATGTAGTGGTAGTATTCACATGATGCATATAAAATCTAAACATTAACACTTTGGTCCAGGTGATGATAAAGTGGTGCTGAGTCGCCGCACTAGTAATGAATTCAGCCAGCGCACAGATAAAAGTTTAAGTTTTTTTTATCATTGAAGTGTTTTAAAGGCGGCTTCAATTTCATCATCAACCACAGATTGAAGGAAATTAAAGGATTCAATTCTTATACATGTGCCAACGTGTTCATCTGCGAGGGATTTTACCATGTGGTTCCGTCTGATTATGAAACTATTCGGCATATTAAACAGGGACATGTCCATGAAATTGTTTTTCAATAAAAGTGGCAGCCGACAGCTATGCATGATGCACAACTTCCAATCTTCGAGTTAGCTGGGATTAAAAAGCGGCGCAAGGGTGGTTCGGCGGCGGACCAAGCAGCAATAACACCAAACGTTCTTCGAGAAGGCTTTGATCTCCCAAAAGGATGAACATTGTGACGCCCCCAAAATAGGTATACATCACTCATTCTGAGTCGTCAAATACATGGTACAAAATTCAAATACAACTTAATTATACAACTGTCGTGTAAAATACGATAAAACATAAACTAAGAATTTTAATACGAATATTGTCTTCTAGACAGTATTCAAACTCAAATGGAGTTCTTATTACATTTATTATCACACTATTTCACTGAATAGTGAGGACTACTAATGCAAACACATGGACCGTCACTCCGTTCCCCGACTAGTCCCAGCTATATTCTCATTTCCTAAATATAACAATGAAAACAAAGGTTGAGCTCAACTAGCTCAGTAAGAAATATTATGACTAAGATAATGCATAATAAATTATCGTTAGCTTTCAACAATGTTAAACTGATAAAATATAATAAACATCAAGTTTAACTGCAGCGGAACAAGCAATCCATTAGAAGAGTCAAGTAGAGCATGATATCTACTATCTTCTATGATTTAAAAAGTATCATTAATTTTATCGCTGAGACTCATCTTAATAAATAAACCACATTATCGAATCATCCTTGCACTACGGGCCAAGATTATTCATGTAATCATCAATGGTCATGATTATACCGAATAATCTCTGGTCATAATCATACCTACAACTGTCCATCAATGCACTACAGGCCAATGAGGATTTTTACCACATCATTTGTAATATTACGGTCATGATTATACCGAATAATCTCTGGTCATAATCATACCAATCAATAGTACATCTATGCACGTAAGCCACAGATGACTTTTATCACAATATAAGCATGAGGATGATGACAATGATATAAGAATTCAATTAAAATAAAACAAAGAATAAATTTTTAAAGATTTATAATTTAATTTATCCAGAATTCAATAATGTCCAAATTGTCAACATGATATTGCTTTGTGGAGTAAAATTCAAGAATAATATTGTATCAAAAATAATTTAGACAGCAAAGAAATCAATTTTTGTCATGATTAATTCCCCGGGTGACTAGTACCCAAGTGAATAGTACCCCCGTGAATAGTACCCTGTGAATAGTACCCGTGAATAGTACCTGTGAATAGTACTTTATGAATAATCTTAGTATAAATGAATAGTACTTCATGAATGGTACTCAGCATGAAAAGCTTAAAATTTAACAAGAATGTGCAGAAAATATCCTTGTGAAACGATACTAGATGAAGCGCAAATTTTAAGGATATTCCACTAATTTCACGGAGTATATAAGCAATATTTTAACAAAATGAGAGTATAATCAGGAATACGAGATAAATAATATTACTCACATACTACAGAGTATTGAAGAAAATATTATTCCTTATGAATACTGGAAAAAAAATATCCCTTATCTCAGAAGAAAACTGGATACTGGAATAGTGAGGTAGCAGACTTCTCTTCTACTTTCTCTCTAAAGCTTCTCTCTCTATAGCTTCTTTTTCTATAATTGCTCTTGTGAGTCTTAGTGAATTGGTGAGAATAAAAGAAGAATGAGCTTCTATTTATAGAAAAATATAGATTCGATAATTGCACGTTTTGGGGCTCAAAATATTACAGTATAATACCTTCATCTTTTCCTTCATTTTTAATTTAGTCCTGCAAGTATTATCAAACTTGCACCACCTCCCCTAATAGTACATCATGTGAATCAATAGTACATTCATGTGAATCAATAGTTATACATGTGAAAAAATAGTTCTGATATAGTATCTTCATCTATACCTCCATTTTAATTTAGTCATTACAGTATTATCAATCTTGCACCACCTCCCCCTAATAGTACATGCGTGTGTGAATCAATAAATGCATACGTGTGAACAAAGCAGTTATAAGCATGTGAATTAATAGTAATTAATTGCTCATTTATTCGATTGGTTAATATAACCTCCGAGGGCATCAATTATTATCGAAATAGATGTCGATTCCCACTAACACTAATAATCCTAACCTGATGGAAATATCAATTTCATCTTTAATCAACACGAACTTATTCATCATTAATATTATAACTCACGATATTTAACAACGAGATCATTCCCAAGAGGGGGACTTTCAGATAAGGATTTCTCCCATTGGGCCTGATTAGGTGACGAAACCTCTCCTTGTGAACTTTTTAGACATTGTCGATATTGCGAATAATAATATGAATAACTTTGTCGTCTCAATTATTGATTTAATAATATAAAATATTATTTAGATATCTTGTGACAATAATTGAATCGATAATATGAGAGATATTATCACGGCGATTCTTTATGTGAATAATTGAGTATAAGCGGTGACTTCTCACGTAAGCATCGATAATCAATACCGGTATTACTCTTATGCGATCACAGCGTATTCTTGTACTTTTATCAACGGGATAATTCAACGGTTTAACGGTAAAACTTTCGCTTTTATTTTTATAAAAGATAATTACATCATTTTCCAACTACGACAATACTTGGTTGTGGGATCCACGATAATTGTGTAATGTCGTCGTGCGAATATTCCTGTTAAAGCGAATATTCCCCGACCAATTGAATATTATATAACCACTTGCTTACTTTGCAAAATTTATAAATAATACCCACAACTATAACATTATATCAAATCCACACCATAATATTCAAAAATATATTTCGAGAAAAATTAATCTTTATTCATAAAAGTTGGGGTCTTACAAACATTCTACGGATAAAAAATCTGAGGATAAAAATCCTAAGGATAAAAATCTCACGGAGACTTTTTGAATACTCTCTTATTTATAAGTTTCTTATAAATAAAAGACTGGAGGGCAATGTTGGGATGTGATTATTTGAATCTAGCCATGGTGGAGTCCAGTCTATTTAATGATCCGAATATGGTGATGGTTCATATGTATTTATTGTGAAAGTGGGAGAATCCTTATTAAATTAGGATTGTGTTTTCTTATTTGGAGGGATAAAGAGTCATTCTCCTAGTTGGATGCGGGGAGAGATGACTTCTATATATATATCTATAAGCTAGGGTTTGAGGAGGACAAGAACAGAAGAGACAAGAGCATAAAATACAAATAAACACTTTGTAGTATCCAAATTATTATAGTGGATTTCTCTCTATCTGTGTGATTTTTTCCCAATTGGATTTTCACGTAAATTCTTGTTTTCATATTTTATATCTCTTTATTTATGTTTATGTGAGTGTATTTCGTGAGTTTGATTTCGCAACCATACAATCAACGTTAAGCCTTGATTTTGACATCTTTGTTTTGGTGATTTAAATCAGTATACAAAATTTGACGTTAACAATCACAGAAATTATAAATACCATTAAAATAAGTGTTAAAGTATTGCTAAAAATTAGTAAATATTATTATTAACAACCATATTTAAGATGAATTATGTTTCCATATAAAAAATTTTAGATGAATGTGTGAAAAAAACAAATAAATAAAATTAAGCTTAAAATTTTGATCTTAAATAATATAATGTGTCAACATATTAAATATATCTCATATAATTGATTATACAATAGATTATTAATAAAATATTTATTTAAGATAAAAAATTTAAAAACACCATCATTACTCAAAAAGTAAAACTCTCGCCCGACTTGGTATATAAATTTATTTAATCAAATATAAATAATTTTGAATTTCCCGTTCACTCAATAAATCATCTGAATCGTCTAAAGTTTGACATAAATCTCACCGACCGTCCGCACGGTACACATCTACTTGTCTTTATTTTGTCGTTGTCCAGTATCCGTATAAACAGTATCTTTCATTTATTTGATTCTTTCTATTTATTTCTTCAATGTTTTATGCTTATATATAGACAGAAAATTACCCAGCTTCAGCGCCATAATCAACAACAAGCTAGCAGGAGGGCAACATGTCTGTCTTTAACCCAAGTACTTTTCCCCTGCGCCATAAAACCCATTTGCCTTCATACCCTTCTTTTTCAGGTATATATCTCTCTCTGTATATGTATGTATCTATCACGGAAATGGGTTTTTCAAGCTGTTATAAATTAAAGTTTAAAGTGAGAGATACATATATGATTTGGGTTTTTGATCAGCAAGAAAATTGTGGAGTTTAAAATTGTTTACACTAGAATGCAATTAGTATTATGTGTTCCAAATGGTTTGTTACTAATTACTGAGTTACTGTCAGTTTCAGTGGTGGTTCTTTTGAATTACTAATCAAATTACATGATCATAACTTCTCTAATTCCTTTCTTTCAATTTACCTTTTGAATTTTTTTTTTCAATTTCACATATCAATATCTATCTGAAGTTAATTGGGTGTTTTTTTTGTTGTTGTGTTAATGATGCATATCTAACATACTGTTGATTGCATTAGTGCAACCAATTAATCAGTCTACGGATAAACATTGGCTGTGATGTAACTTAAAGTTTGGAATTAAAATTGTTTAATTCTAATTAGATGATTCTGTTAGTAATGGTTTGGTATGGTTCAATTTATCTTTCCCAGATGTATCTGAAAATTTAAATACAGTTATAATTGAGCTTCAGTTGGAGAAGGTTTTATTTCCCTTGACAGCCTCACTCCCCTCTTGTTATGTTTTCCATTATATTTGGCTTGCAACAATGATGTTAGAGTATATATCATGTCCCACATGAGTACCTTGAGAAAGTATGTTTAGAATAGAATGACTAGGGATTGCCAATTGGTTTTTAGTTAGAGAGCTTAATGTCTTTATATACTATACTTGGACACATTTCATAAATTTAACAGATAAAAAGTAGCGTTTTCTATTCTCAGCCAATAAAAAAATTGATATAAAGTTGGATCCTCCTTATTTGAATTATGTAGATTTTTTTTTGTTTTTTTTTGGATTTATTACATCATATGCAATTAGAGTCATTTTCTTTTAGCTTTCTCGTTATCTAACAGTCATCCTGCTAAATATTTTGGAAGCCTTATTATTTTCTTGCCATGCAGCTTCTTTGGAATCTGGAATAAAATTAGTTAACAAAGCTAATGCCGACATCTTGGTACGATTCCCTGCCGCTGGCTGTTTTAGTTCTTTATTCCCTTCACTTTTATCTCTGCTGATATATACAAGAGTGAGGTGATTGATATTGTGTAACTATATGCAGAACTTTGAAGGGAGCAAAGAAAGAATTAGGGGTCTCTTTAACAAGGTTGAACTTTCTGTTTCTTCTTATGACACCGCTTGGGTAGCAATGGTCCCTTCTCCTCAGTATTCTCAGGCCCCTTGTTTTCCGGGTTGTGTGGATTGGATATTGGATAATCAACTTTCTGATGGTTCCTGGGGTCTTCCTCAGCGCAGTGCCCCATTGCTCAAAGATGCTCTTTCATCTACACTGGCATGTATCCTTGCACTAAAAAGATGGGGTGTGGGTGAAGAACAAATTAACAAAGGTACCGGTCATCTTCTCTGTTTTTCCTGCTCGATATCCTCTATTTATATTAACCAGATAGATATTTGTTTCTTGTTGAAGGTTTACATTTCCTGGAGTTAAATTTCGCTTCAGTTACTGATAAGAATCAACATTCACCAATCGGATTTGACATCATTTTTCCTGGAATGCTCGAGTATGCTAAAAGTTTGGATTTGAAGCTTCCTTTGGAACCAACAATCTTGGATGGCATGCTGAATAAGAGATCCCTAGAGCTCAGAAGGTACATGTTATTCAGTTCTTGGATTTGGCTTTTTGTAACCTTTTTTTCAACCAGTTAGATGTTGGGAAAAGTGCACCTAAAATAATCTCAATACTTTTCCCTCTTTGTGCAATTCAATAGAAAATCAACAAACCTAATAATGATAACGAAAATAACAAATAACCATCCACAAGCAAGACAAACCCTTAAAGGGAAAAACCACAGGTCGAACTCCAAATCTCCACTATATCACTAATAATGGGCTTACAATAATCCTCTCAAGTTTTACACCCTAAAATTTGAGGGTACACAATAAATTAAGAGTACAATTTTAATTTTAGTTAGGTTGACAAACCTAATTAACTTCACCACCCAAAAACGCCCAAAGTAATAAAGTCTTCAAGCTTTCTAATTAAACGGAGATGGCGACGGATATCCACGAGCAACAAACTGTAATCCTCTTAATTTATTCTTTCGATACCTTCTTGCTACCGAACTTCTCTCATATAAAAAATAAGACTCCCTCATAGCCTTATTTATAGTTCTCTTCCTAATCCATTCCTATTATGGATTAGAAACAATTTATACTCCTAATCAAATTAGGAATCACATATCATTGTTTTGGTTACCAACTAATCTAACAAGTAAATCATTTTTCAACTTGGATTCTTTTCATGGGTGAGGACCCACACCCAACATTAAAAAGATCTCTTCTTTATATATATGCTTGTGATAGAACTTACATTCCTACTAAGAAACATATTAAAGGCTGGGCATGCCTAGTCAAACAACCGTAAAATTTCAACCACTACTAAAGCAATTAGAATAAAACTTCCATTATTTGATTTCCATAATGTTCTCATAAGAACTTATTCATCTTTGTTTATATATTATCTTCACTTAGATGCTCTGAAAGCCGTTCATTGGAGAACGAATCCTATTTGGCATATGTTTCAGAGGGAATGGGAAATTTACAGAATTGGGAAATGGTCATGAAATATCAGAGGAAGAATGGGTCATTATTCAATTCACCATCAACCACAGCTGCTGCTCTAAATCACCTTCAAAATGCTGATTGTCTCAATTACCTATGCTCCCTCTTGGAGAAGTTTGGAGATGCAGGTGCCTCTTTTATGTCTGTGTTAATTTCTTTTTCAAGTCTTCATATTGCTAAAAATACAACCGCTTCTTTTTGTGATGTTCAGTTCCAACAGTTTATCCTTTGGATATATATGCGCGTCTTTGCATGGTTGACAATCTTGAAAAGTTGGGGATTGATCGACATTTTAGGAAGGAAATCAGAAGTGTGTTGGATGAAACATACAGGTAATCTTCTAATTGAGTGATAAGTACGTCCTTGGTGCATTCTTGTAATAACTAATTCAAATTTTTCTCAAGTCTTACAACTTCTGTTACGTTGTATAAGTTTGTAAATGATACAACATGACACTAGCCGTAAATACAGTTGCTGGTTGCAGGAAGATGAACAGATATTCACAGATGTGGCCACTTGTGCATTAGCTTTTTCGTATTTTACGAATGAATGGATATGATGTATTGTCAGGTACCATGTCAACTTACAAGAACATGCAATAATATATTGCCGACTTTGTGCTCTATAACAATTTGATCACTTGAAATGTCGCGTAGATACTTTCACTCGAATTGCCAAAGAAATGTATTATTTCGATTCTCTTGGTGAACATTTGAAGGACACAAGTGATGCACTTGAATTATATAGGGCATCACAAATGATTATACATCCAAATGAATCAGCTTTGGAGAAACAAAATTCATGGTCCAGCCATTTCCTGAAACAGAAGTTATCTAATGGTTCAGTTCATTAAGATAGATACCCTCGATATATATTCCAAGAGGTAATTCTTGTTTTATGTGGGATATAGACAAGCCCTTTTCACCTAGTATTCTTTTTTAGTTGATCAGATAATAAAAACTGAGAAGTAGTTATAATAATTCATTTTTAGGTAGAGGATGCTCTTAAGCTTCCATTCCATGCAAATCTGGAACGCATGGTCAACAGGAGAAATATAGAGCAGTACAATGTGGACAGTACAAAATTTTAAAACTTCCTACTGGTAAATCTCTTTTAGAATTTTCTAATACTTAAATGTTGGAAACTATTATTGTTACTAATTTTTTAATACCTCTGATCCCTGTTACTCCTATGCTAGTTCATCAAATATTAGCAACACAGACTTCCTAAGGCTGGCAGTGGAAGACTTCAACGGTTGTCAATCTATACAGCGTGAAGAACTCAAACTTCTTGAGAGGTGTGTACCTTTATGTAGCTTCAATTAGTGATTGTTCCATTAACCAGCTTTTTGGGAGGTTATTTGATGATGGGAAAATGTTTGGAGCATGAGTATACAGAAAATTTGGCAAACTCGAGTCTCAAAAAAATTTACTTCGTCCACATCTTATTGATCATTGTTATGGTTGGTCGTCTGATTTCCTGTTTACTTGTATTGAATCCTTACTTGCAATTATATTTTTTTCCCATTGAGAGTAAAAAAATTATCATCGTTGCTTCATTGTTGTTTCCATTCAGTTCTATAGTTGATGCATGGTATCCTTTTCCCACTGGTATTATTGTTTCAATGCAGTTAAATGTAATGCATGATATCCTTACCATGGTGGCAGTTGGGTAGTAGAGAACAAATTGGACAAGCTAAAGTTCGCCCGCCAGAAGGCAGCATACTGTTTCTTCTCTGCTGCGGCTACCCTTTTCCCTCCTGAGCTATCTGATGCACGCATGTCATGGGCGAAAAACGGCATTCTTACTACAGTGGTGGATGACTTCTTTGACATTGGAGGTTCTACAGAGGAACTCTTGAACCTAATCCAGTTGGTTGAAAAGTATCTTTCTCTCTTTTATTTTAACATAACCCGATACATGATTTCATCAAGTTTCTGATACAAAAGTGGTGATGCAATATATGAACCGCAGATGGAATGTAAATGAGGATACTGATTGCTGTTCTGAGCAAGTTCGCATCATATTTTCAGCTCTTCATTGTACAATATGTGAGATTGGGGACCAAGCATTCAAATGGCAAGCACGTCATGTGACAACACACATAATTGAAATTATGAGTCGAAATATTTACTCATCCATCTTCTTCTTATGTTTGACCTTAGTTATCACTTTTTATACAAAATACTTTGACATAACATTTTTATTTTTTAACTTCATCCATCTTCCTCTATTTCATCGGTGTAGTAAATAAGGTTGCATTTATTGTATTATGTCCTAATCCAAATTCTCTGTAAATTTGATTATAAGTTGAGTATAAGTTCTTGGGGATGATCGTTTACTTCGAATTTCTATAGCAAAATCTTGATTAAGGAAGTTAAGTTTTATCATATAAAGCCCAGGGGAGATTTCATTCTTGGACCTTCTATGTCGTTTCCAACTTCTGACAACGTGAATTTTATTTTCTGGCAGTGGTTGAATTTGCTCAATTCTATGTTAAGAGAAGCGGAATGGGCTAGAGACATTTCGGTGCCAGCATTGGATGAATATATGGAAAATGGTTATGTATCATTTGCCTCGGGGCCAATTGTTCTCCCAACTCTTTACCTTGTTGGGCCTAAGTTATCAGAGAATGACGTTTTCTCAACCCGAATAATTACATTTGTGGAATTCCACTCGATGATTGAAGTTATGCGAATATTCATCGCTAAACCGGAATATTAAATTAATCGAATATAATATAACCATCTTGCATCTTTTACAAAATTTATAAATATTACCCATAACTATAACATTATATCAAATTATTCCATAATATTCAAAAATAATATTTATAGAAAATTCATCTTTATTTATAAAAAGTTGAGTCTTACAACCTCCTCTTCTTATGAAATTTAAGCCCCGAAATTAGGTAAGACGCATTCTGGTATGTCGAAGAGGTAAGGATACCTTGATTTCATTTCGATTCTAACTCCCAAGTCATTTCCTCAACATCGTGGTTCCTCCACAAAACTTTGACTTGAGGTATAACCTTGGGCGTAGAATATGTTCCTTCTTATCCAAAATTTGACCGGGAACCTCTTCACAAATCTTTCGCTTATTTCGTCCGGTTCTAACTTCAATAATATGGTTCGAGTCTTTCACATATTTACGTAACATGGATATGTGAAAAGCGTTATGAACACGAGACATATTTAGGCAGAAAGCGAGTCTATAGGCCAGTTCCTACTCGATCGAGGATTAAAATGGACCAGATGAATCGAGGATTAAGTTTTCCTCTCTTTCCAAATCTTGTAACTCCTTTCCATGGAAGCACTCTTAACAACACATGATCTCCTATATCGAATTCCACGTCCTTTTCGATGAAGATCGTATAACTCTTTTATCGATTTTGTGAGGTTTTTATACGTTGTCGGATCGTTTGAATCTTTTCCGTGAGTCATACGTACTTCAACTCCGGTCCCCAACAACGTTCTTCACCCACCTCATCCCCAAAGATATCTTTGAAAACGACACTTTCTTCCATACAACGCTTGAATGGAGCCATGCCAATACTTGTTGATAAGCTGTTGTTGTAGTAAAACTCCACCAATGGTAAGAACTTGTCCCAACTCCCTTGAAATCAAGGACACGAGTCTTAATAGATCTTCAAGAGTTTGAATAGTCCTCTCCGATTGTCCGTCTGGTAATCGAGGATGATGATGCCGAAACTAAATCGTGAAATCCGTGCCCATAGCTTTTTGCAAACTAACCCAAAATCGTGAAGTGAATCTTGGGTCTCGATCAGAAACTATGGATACCGGCATACCATGGAGTCTTACAATCTCGTTTATGTACATACGAGCAAGACGTTCAAGTGTATAAGTTTTCAGATCGGTAAGAAATGAGCAGAGACTTGGTCATTCTATCAACAATAACCCAAATCGCATCAATGCCTTGAGAAACCTTAGGAAGACCCCAGAACGAAATCCATGGTAATGTGCTCCCACTTCCATTCCGGAATTTCAAGTGGTTCTAATGGACCTTTTGGTACTTGATGCTCCACTTTAACTCGTTGACAAGTTAGACACCTTTGAGATAAACAAATATCTTCTCTTCTTATTGCTCCCACCAAAAAATGTATGGCCGAATATCATGATACATTTTGGTACTCCCGAGATGGATTGCAAATGGTGTGTTGTCGCCTCATCATGATATTATACTTTAAATCGTGGTCGTTAGGAACACAAAGTCCGGAGTTGACTCAAGTATTCCTTCTTCATCGATTCTTGCTTCCAAAGATAGCACCTTCTTGCACTTTCTTCCTCATACGCATCGACTCCGTGTGCAGTAGCTTGAAGCAACTTTAACTTTATCGATTAAAGTCGGTTCTACTCGTATATTCGCTTATCATCACATGCGTCCCCTGAGTCTTTAACACTATCTCCATCCTTTGCAAGTCACACAAAATGGGCCTTTGGTTGACAATAACGCACTCGTTTCTTGCATACGATCTTACGCTTTCAATCGCGCGGCTACTACGTTCGCTTTTCCGGGATGGTATTGGATGGTATGATCATAATCTTTCAACAGTTTCAAGCCAACGTCGTTGTCGCATGTTGAGTTCCTTTTGAGTAAAAAGAAATATTTGAGGCTTTTATGATCCGTAAAGATCTCCACTTTCTCCCATACAAGTAATGCCTCCAAATTTTAAGTCAAAGATAACAAATGCTAACTCTAGATCATGAGTAGGATAATTCCTCTCATATTCTTTGAGTTATCGCGAGGCATAAAGCTATAACTTTTTCATGTTGCATGAGAACACATCCCAACCTTGCGCTCAAGCATCACATCAGAGATGACAAATCCCTCCGAGCCAGATGGTATTGTCGTAACAGTCTTTAAATAAGTCTCCTCTTGAGTTCTTGAAAACTCCTCTCACATTCTTCGCTCCAATCGAACTTTGTATCTTTCCGAGTCACCGAGTCAATGGAGTAGCGATTTGAGAAAATCCTTCCACGAATCTCCGATAATAACCAACTAAACCGAGAAAGCTACGTGCCGGTTCGCACATCGATTTAGGTTGTTCCCACCTTTGAATAGCTTCAATCTTTCTTTGGGTCAACGGATATTCCATGACTTGATACCACGTGCCCAAGGAATGCTACTTCTTCAAGCCAGAACTCACATTTCTTCAACTTAGCATAAAGCTTATATTTCAAGAAGCTTTTGGAGTGTCACCTCAAGTGTTGCTTCATGATCTTCACGGCTTTTGGAATAAATAAGGATGTCATCAATAAAGACGACCACAAAGTGATCTAAATATTCCTTGAATACTTTCGGTTCATCATATCCATGAAGGCGGCGGGAGCATTAGTCAATCCAAAGGACATGACTAGGAATTCATAATGCCCGCATCTGGAGTTACGGCGAGTCTTTGGAATGTCGTGATTCTAATCTTCAATTGGTGATATCCGGAACGAAGATCAATCTTTGAAAAGAATTTGGCTCCTTTAAATCGGTCAAAGCAGTCATCAATACGTGGCAATGGATACCTATTTTTGATGGTGACATGATTCAACTCCGATAATCAATACAAAGTCGCATACTCCCATCTTTCTTCTTCACGAATAGAACAGGAGCACCCCAAGGAGAAGTACTAGGACGAATAAAGCCAATGTCTAACAATTCCTGCGGTTGGGTCTTTAACTCCACGAAGTTCAATAGAGCCATTCGATATGGGGCTTTGGAAATAGGTTTTATCTGGGATTCAAGGTCGATACAAAATTCAATTTCACACTCAGGGGTAGGCCGGAAGTTCTTCTGGAATACGTCAGAAATTTATTAACAATAGAAATATCGTTCAAAACTAACGTATTTTGTTTAAATCGTGATATGAGCTAAGAAAGCTTGACATCCGCTTTTTCAATAAATGAATAGCTTTATGGCTTGAGATGACCGTGATTGATTTTAATGGTTTGGTCGTTTGAATTCGCATAATAGGTTGATTAGGAATATGAAAGCTAACAACCTTACGAAAAACAATCAATTTTGCATGATAAGTAGTTAACCAATCAATCCACAGAATCACGTCAAATGCAAGTATTTTAATGAAATAAGATCGACAGGGTAATGTGAGGGTACCGATTTGAACCAAACAAGACTTATAAATGATGGATGTAATGAAGGTTTCTCCCAACGGAGTTTCCACAGATAAGTCAAAGTCTAATTTCTCCTGAGTCAAATTTAATCGATGAGCGCAAGTAGGAGAAATAAAAGAATGGGTAGAACCGTGATCAAATAAAGTATAGACTTCATTAGAGTTTATGATAAGCTTACCCGTGACCCTCATTCGGATTCCTTGCTCTTTGGAGGTCACAACAAACGCCTCCCTCAGACTAACGGCTTGAATTTTCTCGGGATGGCCTTTGGTGCCTCCATCCTAAATTTGAATTTGTCTTGATGGCAAAAATCGAAGCTAAGTGACCTTCTCTTCCACAATTATAACACGCTTTGACTACGGCATGACGCAGCTTTGATCGATGTGTCCTCTCCTCCATTTGAAGCATATGATAGTGGTCTTTCTCCTTCCTTAACAATGGGTCTTTGGTGACGACGTCTTTCCACCATTGTTGAATCTCCGCTTTCTTGAAATGTCCATTCTTATTGTTTTGGCCTCGATTACCACCAAAGTGGTTACCATATCTCGGCCTCGTTGATTCCCTCCACGCTTGTTGTCACCGCTCAATGACTACTCTCACCGGTATTATAATTTCTTAGAATTACCGCTTCTCTTTTAGTTGTGTTGACTCATTATCGCTCCCACTAATCGAGCCCTATTTACAACATCTCGAATACAAACACGGTTTATGAAATAAGATGTTGACGTATCTCCCGCTTCAAACCTCTTAAAAACATTCGCGCCATTCTCTCTTCATTATCCACCAAGTGGGGACGCAAACCGTGATAACTCCGCAAATTTTGCCTCGTATTGCGACACGGTCATATTGTTTTGTTCCACTTGATAAATTCCACCTCCTTCATGTGGCGAATACTTTCAGAAAGTATTTGTCGTTGAATGACTCTGGAACTTCTCCTAAGATATCTTCAAGATGCAAGAGGTTGAGTACGTTTACCGATTCCACACCAAGAATCCGCCTCTCAAGCAACATAAAAAGCGACAAAGGGAACCTTTTGCTCTCGGAGCATCCCAAGACATCAAATATCTTGTAACTGCTTTATCCATGCTTCCGCCAAGTGGTTTTGGCTCTCCCTTAAACTCCGGTGGTCCCAGCCTTGAATTGTTTAGCGGTGACCGCCCGAGAGTTTTTCGTGTTTCCACCTACGTTTTGGATGCGAGTCGCTTCGCTACTTTGTTGCATAAATCGTGATAAAGCCTCCGAACATTTGATCATTCATCATTTGGTCGGTGTTGTTGTTTGCATGAGAGATTATCGCCTTCTGATGCACATTATCCTCGATTATTGATATGTGGTGAATCAACGATCGCTCAAGCTTCCATCATATTCTCAACATTCTCGATGTCATTTTCGAATCATCGCCACAAAACAAAAGGTTAATTGACATGTAACAAATTATCCTATCTTCCGACCAACCAATAAAATAAAGACATAAACTTAAGTAGGTCATACTTAATGAAGGTATTCCCGTCGCTCCCCTCCTAATACTATTCTCACATCTTAGCCAGGATCATATCCTAAAGCTCCGATACTGTTGTGACGCCCCAAAATTAGGTATACATCACCCATCTTGGGTAGTCGATATATGGTACGTAATTTAAATACAACTTACTAATATAACGTGCTGTATAATACGACATAAAATCGTGAGTTTGAATACAAATATTATCTACTAGATATTATACAAACTCAAAAGGAGTCCTCATTACAATTATTATCACACTATTTCACGTAATAGTGAGGACTACTAATGTTATCCTCTCGGACCATTACTCCGCTCCCGATTTCGTCCAAATTATGTTCTCATTTCCAAGAGAATGGTGAAAGAAAGGGTGAGCTCAACTAGCCCAAAGAAGAAATATTATGACTAAGATAATGCGTAATAATTTATCATTAGCCTTCAATAGTGTTAAAACGATAAAATATAATAAACATCAAGTTTAATCAGCAATGAACAAAGCAATCCATTAAAAGAGTCAAGTAGAAAATAAAATCTATTATCTTTTATGATTTAAAAGGTTTTTCATCATCGTTATAAATGAGACTCAAATTAATAAATAATCCACATCATTGAATCACCCCTCGCACTCTCTGGCCAAGGATATTATTTAGTATCACGTCCACAATTATTCATGCACCACACGCCGAGAATAGTTGTGTATTCATTAATGGTCATGATCATGCCAACAATCATCCATCAATGCACTACTACCATCAAGATTTTTACCACATCATTTGTAACATTACTACCATGACATACACCAAATAGTCTCTCATCATAATCATACCAAGTCCATCTATGCACTACGTGCCATGCAGATGACTTTAAAAAAATATAAACATGAGGATGATGACAATGATATAAGAATTCAATAAAACAAGTTCAAGAATTATTTTATCCAGAATTATTAACGCCTAAAATTGTCAACATGATATTGTTTTGTAGAGTAAAATTCAAGAATGATCGTAAGAATATTTCCATGAAAAGATATCGAATGAAACGCAAATATCAAGGATATTCTACTAATTTCATGGAGTATATAGAAGTCAAAGTTTTAACTAACCTGGGTATAATAAAGAATGGAATAACAAAAGAAATCACCATGCATGCAGATTGATGAAGGCGTGTTATTCCAATGTAATAATAATAACGGAACGGTGTCGTGAAATTCACACCGACAGGATGTTCCAATAGAATAATAAAGATGGAACCAGATCCGGTAAAACACACAGATAAGATATTCCAATGTAGAATAAAGATTTTAAACCAGTCCTGTAAAACACAATGCATGTGATGTTCCAATGAGAATAATAAAGATTTTAACCCGTGTCCGTGTAAAACACATGCATGTGATGTTCCAAATGAATAATAATAAAGATTTTAACCAGTCCTGTAAAACACACGCATGAGATGTTCCAAATGTAATAATAGAATAATGGAATAAAAGCAAAGATCACCAAGTATAGGGATTCCACAGATACAAAAGTTATTCCAATGTAATAAATAAGAATGGAATAACAAAAGAAGTTCTCTTCATGAATACAAAGAATAACACCCCTTACGGGTACAACAAATAATATTCCCTACCTTAGAAGAACCGAATATTGGCAAAAGTGAAGTAGCGAGAATACTTTTTCTTCTTTCTCTATAGTTTCTCTCTCTGTAGTTTCAAAGAATTCGTAAGAAAATATCAAGGAATGAGCTTCTATTTATGGAAAATAGAATGCATAGTAATTAATCCATGAACGGTCCAGTTTGATTTACTTTAACTGACGGTCCATATTTAAAGCAAAAATCTTTTAAATAAAATATAATATATTTGTGACGCCCCAAAATAGGTATACATCACCCATTCCGAGTTGTCAATACATGGCACGTAAACAACTACAACTTTATTATTACAACAAGAAAAGCGTGAGTTTAAATACAAATATTATCTTCTGACAATATTTATACTCAAATAAATCCTCATCACATTTATTGATACATTATTTTACAAAATGGTGAGGACTACTAAACAATCCTTTCTAAAACCTTCATTCCATACCCCTGACTCAGACTCATCATATATTCTCGCCTCCACGAGAAGAATGGAACAAAAGGAAAAGGGTGAGCTCAACTAGCTCAAGAAAGAATATTATGACTAAGATAATATACAACACATTATCGTTAGTCTTCAACAGGAAAAAATGACGATATCATCAATGATACAACAAGTTTCGGATCAATATTCGCAATGGAAATAATAATTCATAAAGAGTTACGTAGAGAATGAAATCTACTATAATCTATGAATTTAACAATTCATCATCAAAATTTTATCCTCAGAACATCAATCAATATTCATCTCAAATCGAACATTCATCTTTGCACTACTGTGCCAAAGATATTCATCACTCGGTCATGTTCATCTCAACACTGCTCATCTTTGCACTACTGTGCCAAAGATATTCATCACTTAGTCATGTTCATTTAAACACCGATCATCTTTGCACTACTGTGCCAAAGATATTCTTCAGAATCATTCATCTTTGCACTACAAAGCAAAGATATTCAATAATATCATCATTTAAGACCGAGGATGATGAAAATATTTTTAAAGAACGAATCCAAAGGAAACAAAATGACAAGGATTAAGGATTAAGGATTCGTATTTTGTTTTATCCATGTCCAACAATACCCCAAAAAATAATCACAGGTGGTGTAAAATTCAAGAATGATCAAAACATGGATACAATCAAAGCTTAGTATCCAAAATAGATGTTTTGAACAAAAAGAAGAAATTTTATTTTTTTTTGGTGAATAGTCAGATATCGTGAATAGTGTCAGATATCGTGAATAGTAAGTAGATACGTGAATAAGACCGCATATATGAATAGTAAATCCGACACCAAAAGATAGAAATTCCACAAAAACATCTTCACGCTTTCCTTAATAGTACTCAATGAATAAGAATCGTGAATAAGAACTCGTGAATAGTAACTCATGAATAGTAACTTGTGAATAAATAACTCCGACATGAAAAAGTTCCAAATTTGATAAAAACTTCAGATCAATATTTCAACATAATGATATTGAAGAAATAATATCATTACGAAAAAAAAATAATATCCCTTACCTCAAAGAATCAAGATTTCCGGAGGAAAGGTCAAGTGATCTTTGAATGAAACTTGTATCAACAAAGAACTCTCAAAGTATCTAAATACTCACAAAATACGCTTCAATAATATAGAGAGAAAGAGAAAACTTTGTTTACCGTGTGATTTTCAATTTAACTTAAATTTCTATTTATAGGAAAATGTTAGCTCACCAAGGCATTTCGACCAAGTCACCGATGGCTTTTCCTCACGCTACTATTGCCACCCACCACATTTGAAATAAAATTCAGCACATTTCTTCACCAACCACAAGTGGGGCCCACTCAATTCTAGAATTTTCCACCAAAATCAATTATAACCCTAATTTCCTAATCGGATACCTCTTAAAATTTATAACAAATCATTCGTGTATTTTTAATTGTTCAAAATTTGTGGACATATACTCAACTTATGTATGTATAATATACCCAAAAATTACCATTATCCAACTATTTGGATTAAAAATTATAATCCCCGCATATATATCTCAAAACCTCGATTTAATTTTTAATACCTCCAACTGGTAAAATCTTGATAAAACACCTCAACAATAATTTCTTCATTTATAACCACATAAATAAATCCATTATTTATATCCACATAAAATAAATATTTCTTTATCATATGAATCAATAATTAATTATTCACAAATAATATTACAGAATCACAATTATGACAACCAGGCCGCTCCTGTGAAAGAGGGGCTTTCCGATAAGGATTTCTCCTTCTTGCCAAGCAATTAGGTGACCAAACCTCTCCTCGATGTAACTTTCTAGACATTGCCAATAATGCTATCTAATAATATTATTCAAATAATATGAATTATTGATCCGATAATGGAGATAATGCAGCAGTGACAATTATTGAACAAAGAATAATATAAAATATCAACGCAAAGAATTATCAATCAATAAAATAAAATATCGAATAAAGAATTCATCGTGAAAATTATTGAGTAGTGCCTTTCACGTAAGGATCAATAATTCAACAATACACAATACTGCGTATTAACTTTCTATCATGCAACCACGCCAGACATCAGATTTTAACCAACGGTATTCCAACAAAGCCTTAATTGATATAACTACGCCAGTTATTTTTAACCAACTTATATTTGTCGCTTTCTTCATCCAATCGCTTTCTCAGTTATGGGGCCCACATGGTCGCTACTGCGTCATTAATATTCCCGACAAAGCATTTAATATTCCACGACCAAACGAATATTCCCCGACAAAATGAATATTTTATAACCACTTGTTTATTTTGAAATATTTATGTATTTAACCCTTAACTATCCACATTAATCAAATCAACCCTTACTATTTCAAAATAATAAATAAAGGAAATTCCTTTTATTTAAAAAATTTCTGGTCTTACAATATTCTATTTATATAAAATATTTTACTATGCAAAACACTACGCAAAAATACTACGCATAATAAAATATAATATATTTTATTTATGTAATAACTTTAATAAAGTATTCTGCTTTTATATAAAAGATGCTTCGCTTTTATTACGTTAATAATACTAATAAAACAAAACGTCATTATCGCTATAATAATTCATATTATTAATCGACAATAATGGAATCAAACCGAGTGACTTCTCACATAAGCGTCAATAATCAATACCGCAATAGCATTCTTACGCAACCACACGTATTCAGATTTTTACTACCGAGTAGTTCAACAAAGATCAACCAGTAAAACTTCCGCCGTTATTTCAATAAAATATTTTTATCGCTTTTCTCAACCCGACAATAATTTCGTGGGATCCACCAATGATTGAGTCATTGTATCTAATATTCCCGCTAAACCTAATATTCCCCACCAATCGAATATAATATAACCACTTGCATACTTTTGTAAAAATTTATAAATATTACCCACAACTATAACATTATATCAAATTATTCCATAATATTCAAAATAATATTTATAGAAAATTCATCTTTATTTATAAAAGTTGGGGTCTTACAACAACTGTAACAAGATATCAGAGAATATCTAAACTCCATGATCATTAGCTGCATATTAGTATTTTGAAGCATCTTTGTTTGTCTGTTTTGGTGTTCCTGTAGAAATATTTGTACGCATGGTATTACATATTTGCACGTAATAGGATAATCAAAGACATATCTCTTGTAGCGTGAAAGTCTTTGGTATGGAAAATCTTACTCGCAATTATATCGTTCTACGCAACTAACAAAGGTGTTCCTGAACTACGAAACGAGAATGGAGCCCAAATTGTAACAATTAGAACTTGGTCTGCCTTGGGAGAGCTTCCTGATAATAGCAGTATATTATCTCTATGTTTGGGTTTTTGGCCAACTGATATGAACTGGGGAGATGTGGGTATTAAAGGTCAAAGTGATTGAACCACTTTCCTGCAATTACTCCAACTCCTAGTTAGGGGTTGTTCATTGGTAAAAAATCGAACCGGTATCGAAAATACCGAATTTAACCCAGACCGATCTAAAATTACAGAAAATAAGAATCAAAACCGATATCAATTACTTGGTTTTAGTACTTTGCCTCTAATTACAAAATCTGCATCCGCTTTTTTTCTTTTCTTTTATAACGCATTATAATATATATAATTATAATAATTAAATAATTTTTTTTTATATATAAATAATTTTTTAAAAAACTAAGAAATCATTAACTATTAATAATAATTAATATAAAAAATAAAACTACAAAACATTATTAATATATATATAAATTAATAAAACTACTATTATATAGAAATTATTAATATATAAAAAAATATGTAATATATAAAATTACAAAACATTAACTATTAATTATTATATTATTAAATTTTGGTATTTTCGATATTTCGGTTTTTACTGAATTCAACAAAGTTATTACCGGTACCGGTATCGAAAAATGTTAAAATACCAAAAAATTGGTACCGAAAATACCCGATACCGCCGATACTGGTATCAACCGATTCAATAAAAAACCAAAAACCCAAAAAATTTCAGCACCCCTACTCCTAGTTACTAACTTGGTCAATTGGTCAAGCTGATTAATAAACTGAATGGGTCGAACCCTCCATGTACGTCCCATTTGAATACCGAAAATTCAACATCTTTCACTTGTCTATGGTGGGGACGTAATCCTTATATCTGCCAAAAACAATTCAAATCAAAACATGTAAACCTCTAGCTGCTGAACCGTGTGACCGCTGAATTCACCTACAATGTGGAAACTTTATATCGAACCTGTTAGGGCCAACATAGAGACATCAACCCTTCTAAAGAAAACAGTGCGAGAGCTCTCACGCCTAACTTAATTAGTTCACATAGAAGGTACAACTCATAAACTCATATCAACTCAGACACATTTGAATTTTCACTAAATTAAGTATCTCTAATCCCTCATAGAGCCATACTTAACCACCTTTGGGCCCAAGTTCATTTTGTATTTCACTTGTTACCATATCGATATTGAAACGCTAATAATACCTTTCCTTGTGCTTCTAGTTCTCTTGCAGCTTGCCCATTCAATTTTTGAAAACTTGGAATGAGGAAACAAGATGGGCTGATCCCAAACCTATATTTGACAACTTTTGTGCAAAATGAGGAAACAGAGAATCGGTTGAAAACACATTAGGCTGAACAGTCTAATTCAATTCCAAAGGCGCGACCAAACTTGCAGCCAACAGTCTTCTTCTTTTTTTAATAAAAAAAATTTACATCTTCGGTAGCAAAAGACGATATAGGAATTCTAAGAGTCCGCTACAAAAAGTTACACATCCCTGAGGTAAATTCAAAATCAAAGGGGGTATGACAGATAGCAATCTATCTCTCCACAAGATGAACCAATTGACTAACAAGTAAGATTAAGCTTAATAAAAACACTCGGCAATCCAACTCTTTCACAAGATAAGCCAGGAAATTAGAATATTCAGCAAAGATACAAGTCATTGATAACCTAATGGAACAGTCGGTCTTAATTTTACATTGTACATGTGTCTTCGCTTACACACTGATGACTGAACCCATAGGGTTGAACAATGCAGATTTTACGCCAAAATCATGAGAAAATAGAACAGGCTCTTCCCTTTATATGACTATTCTTATCGGTCCATGTTAGACTAATCAACTTCACTGTAGAATATATTGCAGACCAACCAATTGGCAGCACCAGCATTCACTAAAGGAGGCATAAGAATTAAGATATCAAAAGGATTTCTTTTCATAAGAAACGAGCCCGTGAATGCCACCTTCCGTTTGTGCCGCTCCAGTTCGAACCTGAACAACCAGAAGAAAATAAAGTAAGATTCCTCCATTCTTACAGAAAAATAAATTGAAATTTTCTAATCGTGTTGTGTCCCTTGATGGAAGTGTTCTTCCAAAGAAACTACAAGAATGTTATCCATAAGAAGTTAAAAAAATAAAAATAAACAATTCTAACTTAACAGGGGCTGCAAGTAGACGAAATGCATAGCGGAGCAGCCCCGAGTACAATATAAAGAAAAAAATGTTACACTGTTATTTCAAACATAAAGAAGGAATAACCATTGTAACAGCCATGACTGAAAGATAAAAGATACAAATCAAACTGAAAGACATACCTCGAGCCTTAAAACTCCTGCTCTTAAAAGGTCGTGAGCAGATTGGATAGAACTAGCACCAAGATACTAGAATCCCTGCTTTACTGCTTGCATTGTGTAAGGTATAAACCTCGAAACAGAACCTTTGTCTGCAACAGCTCCAACCACCCCCTGAGCAATCTTTAATTTAGCTGTATCACCCAAGTATCGAGCATCGCTTCCTTTAATCATTGCTTCTAGTGATCCCATGCCTCGATATTTTTTGACACGACAACCATGCTGTCGTGGAGAAATGTTAGAAAAATTAACATAAACAGGGGACAAAGATGGGCCAACCTTGAAGCATACTGAGGTTGAATTCTTTACGAAAGCAAACCAAATGACATACTCCTCCATTTAACAGAAATTCATATATAAATTACTTTTACTATGCTGGCAAAGAAAAGCTCTTGGTCTACACAATGTTAAAGCATGTGAAACCGCATTATCTCACCTGATATTCATAAGTTCCTGGAGCTTCATGGCTTCCAGCTAAGAAGCTTCCCATCATCACAGTTGATGCCCCTAGGGTCAAAGCTTTAACAATGTGCCCAGAATTTGAAATGCCACCATCAGCAATGATAGGAACACCACTTTGCTCAGCAATGGCCGCCACCTTGTAAACAGCGGTTGCCTAGAAGGAATCAAGAAAAACATAATGATTATAAGTATGTAGGAGTATTTGAGTGTAATCACATTATATTTTCAACACATCTTATGAGCGATATCCCCCTTCAATCTTTTAACGCAAGTATAATCACAAACAAGTCCAAAAATGTTAATTTTAAGAAAAGCCATAAGACAGCTAAAACACAAAACAAAGCAAGAAACATACCCTCTTGTACTATAGCCTGTATTAAGTATTGATATGAGCACACATATATCATGCTCAATATCATTAATATTTTAAACACCGCCAATTATCACTATATATATACAAAATAATTCTATCTTTTAATTTCAACCGTCACTGTCAATAATTAAAAGATAGCCATTCAACAAGTGCTTGCAAATTAATTAGTGATCATCGCAAATGGTACTGATATTAACTAATTACCTGACCACGCCCCACGGCACAGACTTCTTGTGTGGTACAAATAGAACCAGATCCCATCCCAACTCTTAACCCATCAACCCCAGCCTTAATCAAATTCTGCGCCTGGTACATCGTCACCACATGATTCAAACAAGACTAAAGGGACGGGGATCAAGCAAGGCTAGAATAAAGAGGTTCAAACAAAGTCTCAATGGATCGATCCAAGATGTTTAAATGGGAAGCTAACGTAAGAAAATCCAAAGAGGAGGCAAAAGAACACGAGACATTAATTTGGGTCAATTTAATACAAGCCCAATTTTAATCTTCTTAACAAAGTCAACATATTTACTTACAAAGGAGTATTATGGAAATCCCACGCAAGGAAGGATTTTATTTGATTCTTAATTTTAAATTCTATTGTAATTAGGATTTCTTTTTTTTAATTAGAATTCTTTTCCAAATCGATTTCTATTTTCTTATAGAAATTAGGGTTATAGTTTATAAATTTCTATTAGGATTTGATTGTTTTGAGTAGTATAAATAGAGGTGCAAGTCGATGTAATACGACACATTATCATTATTATTCATTATTCAATATATTTGTGAGGTTATTCTCTACTTTTGGTTCTTTTCAAGAATTCCTAAGTATTTTCTTAGTTATTTCTTCGAGATTCAATTTGACTTATCATACAACAATTCATAGTCAGTGTGGCGCTTTCACCGCATCAATCGTCGATTGACCGAGATTACCGCTCAATATAAGCGAGGGGTCAAGGTGTCGCTGGTGTCCATTCAACGCAGAATTCAACGCGAGCAATTGTACCAAAATTACCGCTCACATATAAAGCGAGGGGTTAAGGTGTTGCAAGCAATTCACCCAACAACCGTAAGTAGAACGATCGGGCGACGACCACCTCACGCAAGCGCGCCGTGGAGTCTATCATTTGGTATCAAAGCTAAGCCTTTCTAGCAAGTTACTTATCTTTAATTTTTTTTTTAAATAAATATATATTGCAAAAAAAAAAAAAAAAAAAAAAAAAAAAAAAAAAATAAAATCATATTCTATCGTATAAACCCAATTTTTAGCACACCATCAAATCATCAAATTCTAACCAAGAGTTCATACCGCTCCATCATCATCAATTCTCAAACGGAGCTACAATTTACGAAGTCCTAAGCCTACAAGAGGAGTACAAGACAATCGACGGTGATTTTTGTGGTATTCTCGATAACTACACCATCTATATTTTTGTTTCGTGACAAGTAATTTCGAATTGATTAGTAAAACCAAGAATTTTGCTAGGAATTCAATAAGAACCTATTAGAGAGAATATTTGAGGTAAAAGGCTTAGTGGTGAGATTAATCGAGGGTAAAAGCCAATTATCGAGAGTATACACGAAAGGGACCATCGATTCGAGCGAAACACGTAAGTGGAGTGGTGAGGAAACCTGCTTTCTACTAACCCTTATTTTGCACAGAAATATGTCTGTCTAGCTCAAAGGATAAAGGAACTCATGAGAAACAACCTTCGACAAACCGAATCAAATTCCAGATGGAAGCAATGCATAAAGAATGGGATCTGAGATCGAGAAAGACTATAGAGCAAATGCAAGAACAATTAAAGAGATGAGGGTGTTCTATGGTCGAGCTATCCCAAAACACTCTTGGGATGCAAAACAAGACGAGGACACAACAAACCGACGCAAGAAAGGAAGACCTTTACGGAGGAGGACAAGAGGCAAAAATGAAGATCGTGAATCTAATTTTCGACATCAAAGACACGGAGGTGCTAGGGAAAGAAGAGGTCGTGATGAAGATGGCAATTGATAAAGATAAAATGAAGATTCCAAATTTTCCAAGGCACGGTGATCCCGAGGCTTATTTAGATCAGGGTAACCAAGATGGAGCGAATCTTCGATCGTCACAACTATTCTGGACCTCAAGAAAGTCAAACCGCCATTACGGAATTTTCTCGATACGCATTGATACGGTGGGATCACCGACAAATAATCGGAGAAGGTGTGACGAGCTACCGATTACAACTTGGGCGAGATGAAAGCGATAATGAAAAAGAGGTTTGTACCAACATACTATCAACTGGAGATCATTCAGAATTTACAAACTCTTAAACAGGAAGTTTGAGTGTGGATGAATATTACAGGAGATGGAGATGTCAAGGATCTAAGCTAACTTGATCGAGGACAATGAAACATCGATGGCTAGGTTCTCTGCAGGATCGAACCGGGAGATTGCGACTGGGTCGAACGACAACATTATTTAGAGTCGAGGAACCGTCCATACGGCTACTAAGATAGAGAAACAACTCAAGAGGCGTAGTAGACAACGAGGACAATCTAATGCTAGTTCATCATGGAGACCCAATTTGGCAAAGCGAGAGAAAAAGACAAATGCTGCTCAAGCCAAAGGTGGAACCCAAGCAAGGATCAACTAGCCGAGAAACTCAAGGTAAAACCGAACAACCTTCTTTTTGTCGTAATCGAGATATCAGATGTTTTAAGTGTCAAGGCAGGGACATATTTCTAGCCAATGTCCAAATCAGAGGAAAATGTTGTTACTTGACAATGGAGATGTGGAGACCGAGGGGAAGATAATGACACCGATTCTATGCCACCATTAGAGGAGATAGGTGAGGATGCAATACACGGTGAAATTCTCGTTACAAGAAGAGCACTTAGTACACAAAAGTTAAGGAGGAGAGCAAAGAAATGCGGAAAAATCTATTTCATACTGGCGTCTTGTGAATGGGAAAATTTGTCACAGAAGTTATAGATGGAGGCAAATTGACAAATGTGGCAAGCACTACGATGGTGGAGAAATTGGGGTTACTTACTACCAAACATCCGCAAATTGTGATCGCTTGCAAAGGGCTCAATGATAATGCGTATATTAAAGTAACCAAACAGTGTTAGTTCCATTTGCTATCGGCTCAGATATTGATGAGGTATTGTGGTGATGTGGTGCCCATGCAAGCAGTGATATATATTGTCATTGTAGACCATGGCAGCTTGATAGAGGGTTCAATACGACGACGGTTTACTAACGATATTCATTCGCTCACGACACAAGAAGAAGATCTCTTCAAGGCCCTTTGTCACCACAACAAGTAGTACATGAAGATCAAATTCATTTGCGTAAAAATTATGTACAAAGAAAAGAGAGTGAAGAAAAGAAAATCAAGAAGAAAAAAAAGAGAAAAGAAAGAGAGAAAAGAAAGAAGAGAAAAAACAAATATACCGCAAAAAAGAGTGATGTGAGAAGAGCTTTGATTTCTAAATGTTCCTATGATTTTACTTCTAGATAAAGAGGCGCTGACTACTAACGCTAATGATTCTTTCGCTTAGTGTTGTTTCATCTCTCTTACAGAATTCAAAGATGTATTTCCCGAGGAGCTTCTCACGGACTACCACCTATTCGGGGAATCGAGCATCAAATTGATTTTGTTCCTGCATGACGATTCCAAACCGTCCAAATTTTATCTGAGTAATCCCGAGGAAACGAAGGAGTTACAAAGGCAAGTCGACGAAATGATGGAGAAAGGATTCGTGAGAGAAAGTATGAGCCCATGTGCGCTCCTAAGATCCTAAAGTGCCGAAAAAGGATGGAAAATGGAGGATGCATCGATTGTCGAGCCAGAAAATAACATTACTAAGAAATATCGACATCCCATTCCTCGCTTAGATGACACGTTAGATGAATTATACGGGTCTTCAGATATTTTCAAAAAATTGATTTAAAAAGTGGTTATCATCAAATTAGAATGCAAGAGGGTGATGAATGGAAAACAAATTATTAAAACTAAATACTATTTTTATGAATGGTTAGTATTACCTTTTGGTTTAACTAATGCACCGAGCACTTTCATGAGATTAATGAACCATGTTTTCATATTCCATTCATCGAAAAATTTGTCGTAGTTTATTTTGATGATATCTTCGATTTATAGCAAAAACTTCAAGATCATGCATCGATTTAAAATCTGCTTTAGATGTACTTAGAAAGAAAAGTTATTTGCTAACATGGAAAATGCACGCTTTGTTCTTGGATAGAATTGTTTTTCTCGCTTTGTTGCGAGTTCACAGGAGTCCAAGTCGATGAGGAGAAAATACGCGCGATCCGGATCGGGCCGAGTCCAACCAATGTGAGTCAAGTACGGCTTTCATGGACTCGCAAGTTTCTACCGACGCTTTGTTCGAATTTTAGTGAAATTACAAAGACCATCGACCGAGGTCATCAAGAAAAGTGTGGGCTTCAAGTGGGTGATGAACAGAAAAAAGCATTTAATTTGATTAAGGATAAATCGACAAATGCCCTTTACTTATTTTGCCTAACTTTGCTAAAACTTTTGAGATCGAGTGTGATGCTTCAGTGTTTAGGGATTGAGCCGTGGTTGATGCAAGAAGGAAAACCAAAGGGCGATTTTAGCTTAAAAGTCGAGTGGGGCAAATTTTGAACTATCCTACATATGACAAAGAGATGTACGCTTTGTTGTGAGCTCGAGACACGGCAACATTACTCAGGGCCTCAAGGAGTTTGTGATCCACACCGATCACGAATCATCGAAATATTCAAGGGTCAACACAAGTCGAACAAAAGACACGCACGATGGATGGAATTTATCGAGACATTTCCATATGTTATTCGATATAAGCAAGGTAAGAGAACGCTGCAGATGCTTTGTCTCGCAGTATGTTTTGTTAAATACTCTTGATACGAAATTGCTTGGGTTCGAACGAATTAAAGAGTTATATGATAAACGATTTGATTTCTGAAGAGTTTAAAACTTGTGAAAAGAATGTTGTGGGTAAATACTTTAGAGTCGATGGATTCTTGTTTCGAGAAAATAAACCATGATTCCCCGCATGTTCTTTCATGCGTGAGTCATTGGTTGTGGGAATCACACGGGGCGCTTTTAATGGGACATTTTGGTGTCGATAAAACTTTTGCCGCTTTTAAAAGAACATAAAACTTTTTTAACATTTTATCGGCCTCATATGAAAAAGGGATGTAGAAAGAATATGTGATAGATGTATTACTTGTCGCCAAGCTAAATCTCGTGTTCAACCCTACGGATCAGATACGCCATCGCTTATTCCTAATGAACCTTGATCGATCTTTCTATGGACTTTCAGGTTGGGTTTACCTAGGTCTAAGCATGGTTATGATTCGATATTTGTGGTCGTGGATAGATTTTCAAAATGGCACATTTTATTCCATGTCATAAAACCGATGACGATCTCATGTCATTGATTTGTTTTTAGTGGAGATTGTGCGGCTTGATGGTATGCCTAAAACTATTGTTTCGATAGAGATACAAAGTTCTTAAGTTATTTTTGAAGACCTCAGGGGTAAATTGGTACTAAATTGTTATTTTCTACTACTTGTCATCCACAAACCGACTTGGCCAAACCAAGTAGTAAATAGACTTTGCTTTCAGATTATTACTTGCTATCATTAAAAAGAATATCAAGCAATGGGAAGAATGTTTACCACATGTTGAGTTTGATATAAACCGCTCTGCTCATTCTCGCTACTAATTTTTCTCCATTTGAAATTGTATATGGTTTTAATCCTTCGACACCGCTGATTTATCACCACATTCTGCTTCTCAATATACTAACATGGATGGAACGAAAAAGGCCGATCTTGTTAAGCGTATTCATGAAAGAGCCAAAGCTAAACATCGAATCTGAGAACTAATAATACATTAAGCACGCGAACAAGGGACTACATCAAGTGATCTTTGAGCCCGAGATCGGGTGTGGTTACATACGCGAAAAGAAAGATTCCCTGCTCAAAGACGCTCAAATTGCTTCCGAGGGGAGATGGTCCATTTCAAGTTCTCGAGCGATCAAATGACAATGCCTATAAATTGATTTTGCCAGTGAGTATAATGTTAGTGCTACATTTAACGCTATCGATCTAAGTCCGCTTGATGTAGGTGACGATTTGAGGACAAATCCTTTTCAAGAGGAGAGGAATGATGAGGATACGACATGCGGGATTCAAACAAGACTAAAGGGACGTGGGGATCAAGCAAGGCTAGAATAAAAGAGGTTCAAACAAAGTCTCAATGGATCGATCCAAGATGTTCAATGGGCTAACGTAAGAAAATCCAAAGAGGAGGCAAAAGAACACGAGACATTAATTGGGGTCAATTTAATACAAGCCCAATTTTAATCTTCTTAACAAAGTCAACATATTTACTTACAAAGGAGTATTATGGAAATCCCACGCAGTCAAGGATTTTATTTGATTTTATTTTAAATTCTTAATTTTAAATTCTATTGAATTAGGATTTCTTTTTAATTAGAATTCTTTTCCAAATCGATTCTATTTTCTTATAGAATTAGGGTTATAGTTTATAAATTTCTATTAGGATTTGGATTGTTTTGAGTAGTATAAATAGAGGTGCAAGTCGATGTAATACGACACATTATCATTATTCATTATTCAATATATTTGTGAGGTTATTCTCTACTTTTGGTTTTTCAAGAATTCCTAAGTATTTTCTTAGTTATTTTTTGAGATTCAATTTGACTTATCATACAACAATTCATAACAGGTGTGTGCGCCTTCACCCGCATCAATCGCCGATCAACAATTATTCAATATACATCGCATCAATCGTCATTGTACCGAGATTACCGCTCAATATAAGCGAGGGGTCAAGGTGTCGCTGTGTCCATTCACGCACGCATAACGCCAGCAAATTGTACCAAAATTACCGCTCTATTCATATAGGTACAAATTCAAGGGGCAGCTAGGTGTTGCAAGAAATTCACCCAACATCGGAAACGGAGTTATTAGAGTGGATAATGCCGATGGAGCCGAGAGCGGCCATGGAGACGGCCATGGAGGACTCGGTGACGGTGTCCATCGGAGAAGCGACGCCGGGAGTGGAGAGGTTGATGTTTCGGGTGAGTTTGGTGGCGAGTTGGACTGAGTCGGTTGGGAAATCGATGTAGTGAGGGAGGAAGATTACGTCGTCGTACGTGTAAGAGTATCCCTGATTGAAGAGCCTGGTTGCTGGAAACCCATCTTCGAACTGAGCTAAGGCGGTCATGGCGGAAGCTGGGAACTGGAGAGAGAGTAAGGTAGGGTTTTGCCTAGTACAGACTTTCCTCAGGCTCAGAGATTAATAAACCCTGGCTTTGATTTGTTCGTATGGGCGAGCTGTCGACAAGACTTCTAAAGTTTGGAGGGAAAAATCCAAATGAGTTACGTTACTGACGTGGCGCATCGGAATTTGGACTCATTTTTGCAAAATCTATTTATACACACTTTCTTTCCAAAAATATTTACTCTCTTCGTCTCTTTAATTTTTTTTATTTTTTACCATTTTCTCACTAAATTGTTTCTCTCACTAAATTTTTTTTTCCTTAGTATTTATTGTACTCACTTTGTATCTCAAAATTTTTTTACTCATTTTATCTCTTTAATAATTTTATTTACTTTCTCTCTCTAAATTTTTTATTCATTTTCTCTATCTAAATTTTTATTCATTTTCTTTATCTACATTTTGTTATATACTCTCTCTCTATATATATATAATAATTGTTATTCATTTTCTCCTTGCATACATTTTTATTCAATTTCTCATTAACTTATTTATTCACATTTTCTCTATAAAAATTTTTATCTCTCCATATTTTGTTATCCAATTTATGTTTTTTTTAAAAAATAATTTAATCTCACTTTCTGTCTTTAAACTTTTACTAGATTTAACCCAATAATTATACTCTCATATGTAATTTATCTAAAATTTATTATATTTCTTTTCGTTAAATGAGCATTACAAATGTTGAATAAGAATGTAACAAAAATTTGACACATAATTCCTAATATATTCTAACATTAAAATGAAGATATTCAATTCCCACCGTTCTTAAACCCAAGTATGATTTTCATTCTCGATCAAATATTCCTGAGTGCCAAATATGACTTAATTGTTATTTTTACTCTCTCATTTAAATTTAACAATTATTTCTATAATTATATTTTTTAAAAAGTTCTTATTACGCAAGATAAATGAATATCCAATTGATAAAATTTATCAAAATTATAAATAATAAATATGATAATTAGTAATATTTTTAAATCTTTTATAATATTAACTAAAAATTTAACAAATTTATGTCAATTTTAAATATAAAGTTAATTTTAATAAATCAATAATAATATTATATTTTAAAACAGAGGAAGTCTCAATATTAAATATGCATATTAAGTCAATTTGTGAGTTCTTAAATTTTAAATTTTGGTATGAATTTATTTAATTTTAACTTAAAAAGTATATAAATAACTATTGTATATACTAGCTACATGAACAATTATTTATGATTTTTGTTACTTTTAAAATTTAATTAAATTTATATTAATTTTTACTTTTAAGATTTTAATTGTTAATGGCTCTCCAAATTTAGAAGAGGGGGGTAAAATTTGCAAAAATGCCAAGAGTTGAGGTTGTATTTTTAAAGACCAGTCATGTGCCCGACCCGGTCCGGCCCATCTTTAGCTTCATGCCTTCATGACAACCGTACAGGTGACCAAGCAATATTTCATCATTTCCACCAAAGCTAGGGTTTAGGGTTTAAGGCATTATGTACCTGAGAGAAGACCTCAGTAATATTCCTCTGACGGTAAGAACTCAAAACCTTAACTCCTTATAAGATTTATGTAAGGTTTCTTTATATAATGATAGGTCGCAGCCTTCTTTTCTCTAGAAATCTTAAACAAACCAGGTCCATTTTTAACAATCTTCGCCCACTTGATGAAAAAATCAGCTCAAATTCAAACACCAATTTGTTCAATGATTATTTCATAAATTTAAGATTTTTAGTTGGGAGTTTTCTTTCTGTGCAAAAGAACACAAGTTATGTCAGAAGTTACTGTTCTGGGAAAAATGGTGAAGGGTCCAATGAATGGACTGAAGATATAGACTATTTGGATGAATCAGGAAGGGTTATTTATAGGGGTAAGGGGGTAAGGTCGGTTGAGCCTGGAATTGATGATCATGTAATGGTGGGTGGGGTAAAGAAGCCGTTTTTGAATGCCTCGGCAGTTGCAAAGATTGTTGAGATTGTGAAGAGGTGGAGATGGGGGCCTGATATGGAGACCCAATTGGATAAACTTCAGTTTGTGCCAAATATGATTCATATTACTCAGGCCTTGAAGATTATTGGAGATGGGGATGCTTCACTGAGTTTGTTTCGATGGGCGAAGAGGCAATCTTGGTATTTACCAAGTGATGAGTGTTATGTTACTTTGTTTGATTCTCTGAATGAGAGTAGAGATTTTGATGGGATTCAGTCTATGTTTGATGAGTTGATTCGTGATTCTGGTGAAATGGGGATGTCTTCTTCGTTTAGTGCATACAATAGGGTTATTCAGTATTTAGCAAAAGCCGAGAAATTGGAGGTGTCGTTCTGTTGTTTCAAAAAGGTTCAGGAGTCTAGTTGTAAAATTGATACCCGAACGTACAATTCTCTTATAACTTTGTTTCTTAACAAGGGTTTGCCTTATAAAGCATTTGAGATATATGAGAGCATGGAAGCAGGTGGGTGTTCGTTGGATGGATCGACTTATGAGTTGATGATACCAAGTCTGGCTAAATCAGGTCGTCTTGATGCTGCATCCAAGCTCTTCCAAGAGATGAAATCCAAGAACCTCCGGCCTGGATATTCAATATTTGCGGCACTTGTTGATTCGATGGGCAAAGCTGGGAGGTTGGACACGTCAATGAAGGTGTACATGGAAATGCTAGGATTTGGCCTCAGGCCATCAGCAACCATGTTTGTTTCATTAATTGGGTCATTTGTTAAGGCTGGGAAGTTAGAGACAGCTCTCAGGCTCTTGGATGAGATGAAGAAAGCAGGATTTAGACCTAATTATGGACTGTATACTATGGTTGTTGAGTCTCATGCAAAATCTGGGAAGCTTGAGATTGCAATGTTCATGCTTCTCAGATATGGAGAAGGCTGGATTTCTGCCCACCCCATCTACCTATTCTTGTCTGTTGGAGATGCATGCTGCTTCTGGCCAGGTAGATGCTGCCATGAAGCTGTATAATTCTATGACCAATGCTGGTCTAAGACCAGGACTAAGTACTTATACTTCCTTGTTGACGCTCCTAGCTAAAAAGAAGCTTGTGGATGTGGCTGCAAAGGTTTTACTTGAAATGAAAGCCATGGGATATTCTGTTGATGTGAGTGCTAGTGATGTTCTAATGGTTTATATCAAGGATGCGTCTGTTGATCTTGCCCTCAGATGGTTACGTTTCATGGGTTCTTCTGGGATAAGAACAAATAATTTCATAGTCAGACAGCTCTTTGAGTCATGCATGAAGAATGGTCTGTACGAGTCTGCGAAGCCTCTCCTCGAAACTTATGTTAATTCTGCTGCAAAGGTTGATCTTATACTTTATACGTCAATTCTAGCCCATCTTGTAAGATGTCAGGAAGAGGGCAACGAGAAGCATCTGATGTTAATCCTCAGTGCTACAAAACATAAGGCTCACACTTTCATGTGTGGACTTTTTACAGGCCCGGAGCAAAGGAAGCAGCCAGTTTTATCCTATGTGAGGGAATTCTTCCAGGGTATTGATTATGAACTGGAAGAGGGAGCTGCAAAGTACTTTGTTAATGTTCTCCTCAATTACCTTGTTCTAATGGGACAGATAAATCGAGCTCGTTGTGTATGGAAAGTTTCCTATGAGAACAAGCTCTTCCCAAAGGCAATTGTATTTGATCAGCATATTGCTTGGTCCCTTGATGTCAGAAACTTATCAGTTGGTGCAGCCCTTATAGCAGTCGTTCACACCCTCCATCGATTCAGGAAGCGGATGTTATACTATGGTGTTGTCCCTAGACGCATCAAGTTGGTGACTGGACCGACGTTGAAAATTGTGATTGCACAGATGCTTAGCTCAGTAGAATCACCATTTGAGGTTAGTAAAGTTGTTCTGAGGGCCCCAGGAGATTCTGTCTTGGATTGGTTTAAAAAACCAATCGTTCAGCAATTCCTTTTAAATGAGATCCCGTCAAGGGCAGACATTCTGATGCACAAGCTTAACACACTTTTTCCTAGTTCTGCTCCTGAAATTAGATCTCTATCCCCTCCTAAACCTCTTGTTGCAAACAAAATGGTGTAACCATAAAAGATATATGGGATAGTTATTGGATATGTATTTGAAATGAAGTTGTAAGTTATTCTTTTCTAGATGTTGCTGTTCGTTCTCCTATCATCTTTCTTTATTTGTTAATTATCATGGAATTTGAATTAGTTTTTAACTGATGATATTTAAAGACTTAAGGTCTGACAAAGTCAGTATTTAAGTAATAGAATCTTGGCTACATTAACTGTGTTGAAATGAATACTATTCACAAAACTTTCACTAGCTTCAGATATAATATTGATTTGTGAAATAAAAATAGCTTATTAGTATAATATGTCATGTCTTGATCTCTCATCTTGGTCGATTAGACTCCTGGATCTGTTGCTTTCCCTTATAACGTGGCTCTTAGCTGTAAATTTTTTCAGCTCTTAAATGGTTATAAAACTTCTCTTCCTACTCCCCGCCCTCCTTAAAAATTTGAATTAGTCATTGTCCCCATTCAAACTTTCATGCCTAGCAGCAGATCATGACAAACAATTAAAACTGTTGTTCTCAGAACTGTTGTACAATTATTATCTCTATAAGCATTTTTTTTGAGCTGGAAGTTCTAATTCTTACTTAATGTCTATCACCTATTTGTGATTTGTCAATTACATCAAAATTTCACATTCTATTAGTTTCGAATGGCAATCGAATAGTGTTGAACTGATCTCACACAGGGCACTTCTTGTTGCCAAAGTTTTTGACTATAACTTATTTGTAATTGTCACATGTGTTATTGGTGAAGCCTGATCCAAACTTTAATTCAGAGGTGTTTATAAAGATATCCTAAAGGTAACCTAAAGGTAACTAAGCTCGTTCATAGTGTGGAGGGTCGGTATCGTCGTTTGATTGCAGCTACGCTACGAATAATTTAGCGGGGGTCGGGGGCAGCCCCCCTGCCCAAATCTAGAGGGGTAGTTTTGTACTTTTGAATGAAGTAGGGTTACTTATATTCGTTATGTAAGGAGGGGATCCTGCAATTATATGATGTACGAATTTTCTAAGAGATAATGAAACTGTCAACCGCCGACCATAGACTGGCCTAAACATTTTGGGTGAACCACGTAAATCTTGTGTCTTGTGTGATTGTTTTCTTTCGATTTTTCTTTGTTATTGTTTTCGCTTCGTTGTTATTCTCTAACAATATATTGTGTATTGAATCATGTTTGTGAATTCTATTGCAGGTATGAATTATCATTTGGTTGACATATTTTACATAGGACTCCATACAAACCTAGCAGTAGGGTGGCCTAGCTTTGTATTTTATACAGCTGATACTGGAGTCAAACTATGTTAATCGTAATAAAGATTGGGTTAACTGCTATTGGATGAACTCGAACTTGAACTCAGATTCACGCAGCTTGTTCTTGGTTCATTAGTCTAGAAAACAAGATTGAGCAAGCCATCACCTAAGTGAGATCATAAACAGTTTTTTTTTTTTTTTGCAAACCCTAAAGAGTTCTTGCGGACGACATATTAATATTTTACGAGTCTTGTTATGTATTGTGATAAATTTATACCGAATTATAATTGCGAAACATATCAATACATAGTATTGGATAGAATTAGAAGAGGGCCCCACTAATCACACATCTCTCCAAAGGGTTACCATTATTACTTATCCATGTAATTGACAATCAAAAAGTCGACGTAAATATTTGCAATATATATCATTTTTCCATATTTTATATGTTTGGAGATTGAAGCTCCCGGCCAACGAGTCGACTCGACTTTACGACTTGACAACTATGATGACATTTCAACATGCATCACTTTGAGAATCTGCCTCCTTGTATAACATGGCTAGCAAGATCTCACCATTCAGTGGGACCACTATATATAATTCTGTTATTCGACATCATTAAGAAAAAAATTACCGAATCCTTCCATATCTGTCATGAATCATGCTAAAGTGTTTCCATAGAGAATTACTCTTTCAGTATGAATTAAATCTTTTGTCTTTGCTGTTAACTTGGGGGTGGAGGAAGGGCTTCTTTGTCAATTAAAGGCTGGTTGACTAACTTTGTACCCTTGCAGGGGCATAGGTGAGGGACGTCCATTCTGGCAGAGATCAAGCTGTTTTACAAATTTTTGGAAGACATGATTTTGTAAGGATTTGATTCCAGCACTCTGCATTTAGCTATGATAGTAATGTCATATTATAGCAAGCACTTTTTTTTCCACGTTGATGCCTGGGTTGCATTATTATTCCACTGGTTGAAGATTCTTTTACTTCTGCGGATAACTGCAAAAGGAGGAATAATTCTTTTTCATTACATAGGCTTACATTTTATTGGTTTTGTGCATGAATGGTGGTGCTATAAAGAGGATTTAGCAATTAATTTCATATTTTTCAGTTGTTAGGTTATAGTAAACAAATTTCAACTGTTTCTTCTTAAACAAGTTTACTCAAAGGTACTGGGTACGAAATGATTTCTGTTTTTCAGCATTGCTCTCTTGTTTGTAATGACATGTTAGAGATGCTAGAATATTTTTCTTTCTTCTTTTTGTCTTCAGCTTAAAGAGTGGCATACATGATCGATGAGTACCGCCCCTTATTGGTTATCTCCTCATATCCACTCTGCTTCTTCCAACCTAGGCTTGAATCCTTCTCTAGAAGAAATAGCCTAGGATTTTTCATTTAAATTTTACTTCCTCCGTTCCAAAATATAAGATCATTATTGACTTTTTAAAGTCGACTCAAGGCATTTTCTAACTCAAATTGACATGGATTCCTTTAGTTTTAATCAATATAATGATGAATTTTGTAAACTATCTAAAAATACTACTCAGTGTGAGATTTATTATTTCATAATTTATAATGAATCATCTCAATTTTGAATTTGAAAATGTTTCAAAGTGACTTTCAAAAGTTAATAATGATCTTATAATTTGGAATGGAGGTAATATTTTATTTTGTTGACTGCCTGAGAGGCTAAGATTGTTTTTGAGGAAACTACTGGGATCCTAGAATAAGGAGCATAGATACTTAATGGGAACTGATATTTCCACATGTTTGTTTGATATTTTCACATGGTCCTCTCTCTCATGAGCATACAATGGGTCTCACTTTCATGTAAAAAGGAACCATGTGAAAATATCAAAAATACATGTGGAAATAGTGTTCCCCTTTATAAATGGGTACCATCTGATTTTAAGGTTCAAGCCCACTTGGCCAAAACAGACATACAACCTGCTCCCAGAAGTAGTGAAACGTTTGCCGCAATTTGAAGCCTTGCATTGTTTTGAATCTTTGTGTCCATGAAATCTGCTGCTAGTAGGTCCACAAGTGCCATGTATATCAAAATCCCAGCAGAAGCAGAATTGAATATCCCTTGAACAATTAGAGCAGTGGGGGTATTTTCACTGTAAACACTCGATATTCCTATACCAATAACAATCCCTAAGGGGGTGGTGAGGGAGAAAAATACCGCCATAAATATCGTGTGTAGAGATTTGAATTTTGCCTGCATATGAAGTGAAAAAGAAAAGGTTGAAGAAGACATTATAGATTTGAATTTTGTCTGCCATAAGACTTTCTGCTCATTAGAAATAGAAAATACACGAGGCTCTAGTATGTTGCATATTTATTTTACTATAGAGTAATGGAATAAATGTTTTGCTTTTACTTATTATACATCATAGTACACCCTATTAAAGCGAAAAGTTATACAGCCCTGCCACCCATAAGGTTATCATCAATGTAAATTTCGAGAAATTCCAGAATAAAATTTTATTTGTGCTCTTACAGAAACTGTAGCTCGATTTTAATGTTTTCTAATCGTTGAGTTACAATTTCATCAGAATAATTGACAATAGTCACTTTTTGTCTTTTTTCTTTTTCTTTTTTTCTCTTTTCAGGGTGAGTAAAAACATTGATGCTATCAAGCTATGATTCTAGATAGAATTGAAGAGGTGGTGATACCTGAGAGATGCATCCACCAAGTCCCAATCCGTCAAAAAATTGATGGAAAGACAAGGCTGCCGGTAGAGTCTTTGTTGTGTCTGGACTTTCCGAAGCTCCCAAGGTGATTCCAATGATTATTGAATGGACAATTATTCCCACCTCCAGAACCTATCAACAATGCCATTGTAAGTTTGGCCTTATGCAGTTATGCTACATGCTTTCTAAAAATTACCACACACCAAAAAAAAAGAATAAAAAATCATAATTAGCTTACTTGTGATATGATGCGCTGCCTTATAAGCTCTGGTAATCTAGTTTGTTGATCTTGAGAAGAGATGGCAGAGCCATGAGCATGACCATGTGTGGCATGAGTATGAATGCGTGCATGACCCCGTGTTCATCACGATCAACATTCTCTTCGTCAACAATCGCTCGCTTATCCTTGTTAAGTGCGCCCTTTTATAGAAACCAGATGCCAATGAGTCTACCATAAGTGTCCCAATCGCTGACATCATTTCTATAAACCCCGTAAATGGGAACTTTCTCCATGGATTCTCCTCGAGGCATGGCGATGTCAGTGTGTGAAATGCGTCTGGTAGTATGTGAACAAATCCAGTTACCAGAATCACGCCTGCTGCAAAGGCCTTGATTATTAAGAATATATCATTCTCTGGGTTAAGAGCTTCGATTTTCTTCCCCAGATGTGGCAGGCTCAACCCAATTCCCCCGGCCACCAGAATTGAAGCAATGGCAATTAGGTTAAATTTAAGCGACTCGCTTCTGTTTTGCTCTTGCCCTACTTCATCTTCACAGCTGGACTCCCCCGAGACTATTGCAGGAAGCAGAAGAAGAAAAAGGTATATTATTTTTGTATAACTATTTGACAAAACTTGATGGTAAACCATGGTGAAAGAGGCTTATTGTTGAGTTTGTGAGGAGGAATTTGCTGTGTTTTATATAATGTGTACTGGTGGTGATGGCTGTTCAGAACATATGGGCGGCCATTTAACAAGAGAATCCCATGCAGGCAGGCAGAGGCAGAGCACACAAAGTGAATGGGTGAGGAGGTACAAGATTTAGTGTCTTTACTATTTATACATTACCTATGCTAGTGCAATTCATGTAACATGTATGTCACATACTAATCTTAATTTCTTTTCTTTTTGAATATTCATCTACCACTTTATTTCTCTTTATTCGGTCACATTTTCGGACTGGATATCCAAGTATAATTTTTTTGGTTGAATGTCTGGTGAATGAAGTATTTTATTATTTAATATTTTTTTACAATATTAACTATTATATCAAGTAATATTAAATAAATTTACAACAATTTTGAATTTTTTCTAGAGGAATAAAATAATAAAAATATGTTATTTAGATGTTTCAAACATGTCAATTATCAAACAATTTTTTTCATTCAGTATTTGAAATTTTGTTTCATTCAGATTATTTAAACATGAAGAACAATTTCATTCAGTAACATGGGGAGGTGTTTGATAAAATTGAATGACCGAATCTGACCAAAAATCTGAATTCAAAACAACGAACACCCCTAACTCTGGTATTTATCGAACTACAGCTTATGATTTGCTTCTCTTTTCCAACAAAGTGTTTATGTTTTTTTTTTAAAAAAAAATTAGTGGAAAAATTTTCCAACCATGATTAATGGCCATCAGCTGCTGGAGGAAATATTTCTGGGGCTATTTTTTTAAGCAAACAGTCCAATTGACTGTTAAGTTATTTAATACGAGTAAAAGTAATAGTTCATAATGTTTTAATGTCTCATTTCACGTGAAAACTATATCACGAGTCCTACAATCATGTGAGAGCGAAGTTATGAAAATATCAAATTTTATTTGTGAAAATGTCAATTCTTAAAATCGAATTTGTTATAAATTTTGAAAAAAAATTAAAATGACAAAAAAAATATTTTCAAATATATATTAGATTTCAAATTAGTGAGTGCCAGTCAGTCGTGAAATCAGTTGGGGAACACAACACTCAACAACTACTCTTAAAATATAGTGAAGCTTTTTACTTTTCTATTTTTTTACCTTATAAAAATAGGAGTTGTTTGTTACTACTTAAACTAAACAACTTTCATTTTCTCGCTCCTCACTCGTTTATTAATTTCTATTTTCTCTTCATTCATTTTACATACGTAATGTGTGCCCGGAATACTAGTAAAAAATAGAATAGACATGTTTGAATAAGACGGTAAGAAACGAAAGAACAATTGGGTTCGATTCAATGCTTCATTTCATTAGAAGTTCGATTCGAAATTTCGACTCAAAAAATATATAAACGACTCAAATATGAAAGAAATTTTAAAATTCGATAAATTATTCGAATCATTTCAAATTGTAATTTTCTATCGACATCGAATCATATTCGCTCGAAAAATTCAAACCGCTTCGGACTCGATTCGATAATCGTTTTTACCTTTAGAATTAAATGAAACTTTAATCAAATCTTATTTTATACTCGATAAATTTTATAAATTAAATCTAAACAACTCAATACTCGACTCGATTCATTTTTACCTTTAATTTGAGTAATTCTTCAACTATGAGGAGAGAGACACCCACCGGCCACCGGGTAAAGTCGTTTACGTATACATCAACTTTATTAAAAAGAATCCAACTTTTTTTAACCAAAATTTAGTGTAACTGGGTCATACCATATCTTATCTCTCTCCTCTCCTTTCTCATTTCAACTTTACAGCCTGTCAGCCTCCCTCTTTCCTTATTTTATTTTCATTTGTAATTTTATTTTAGTTTGATTTTATTGTAATTTTAAATGAAAAAAAAATGATCATTATTAAAAATTATATGCACTTGTATTTTTGAATGAAAAATGGAACATTATAATAAAATTTTATGAACTTCTAAGAGTTACTTTTTAATAAGTAACAAAAACTCGATTATAATATTATTATTGACTTTCAAAAATAAATGTATGATATTTTCAAATTTAAAATTAATATATTTTATTTAAAATTATAAAATAATAAATTTTATAATTAGTATTTAATGTTTGATCCTCAATAATTATTTTATACTTTATACACCACTCGGGGAGGATTCTCGAGTTTTGGTCACCATATCAATGTGCTAGAATTCTTTTGAATTGCGTATAGTTGTTGTATACGCAATGTACTATTGAAATACCTTACATTTTTTCATTTTCTAAGGGTAAAAAAAGAAAAAATAAAATGAGGTAGTTTACGATTGTCAATTAGGCCAGTCAAGCCCAAAGTTCGATCATTTGATCCGTTAAAAATTCGTTCGAATTTAATTTGAGAGAGTGAATCAAGTTGAGCTTGGACAAAAATTCAAACCTGAAATAAAATTCGGGCCGAATTTGGTCAATAAATCGTTCAGCCCATTATAAACCTGATCGGATCGTAATGTTAAAAACATATAAATGTATAGACTATTTATATTAATTATTATATATTTACACACTCAATTTGTATAGATAGTCTTTAATAAAAATTTAAGTACTATGTTTTATTTAAATTTGTTCACTTTTTAAATGTCGAGAACTTATATCTTCACAAGTGAAATTAATATTTCTACAAGGTTTTTCTCATATTCACGTGAGTGAGACCTTGCAAAAATATCAATTATTTCTTTTGAAAGTAATAATTCCCTAAATATTTATTATTTTAACTAATTAAAATAATCTAGAGATGTATTATTACCATGATTAGTTGTATATTTTAAGTTCAAATCCTTTATTTATTGATGATATTTGTTCTTATGAATTGTAAATTTTTTAATACTTTTATCATTAGTTTATCAAAATGAATTAATGTCATTTTAATAATGAGTTGTATTAGTTTTTATTATTCATTTTTAGTTTATTAATTTTGATCTTTTTTATTTAGACATGCCCAAAAATAGTTCCGAAACTCATGATCACATATAACCTGATTGAATATCATATTATAAGTCCGAATGGGTTGAACCCGAGTCCGAACTCCGCAATATTTGAATGAATTAAGCTTGAAAACTAGCTAATATATGTAAAAATAAATAAAAAATATTTCACTCAAAAACTAATGAAACTCAAAGAGGTGCTTTGAGTTTGGGATCGAGGTAAGGTTTATAGAGAGAGATGGTATATAGATTATAGATAGATTAAACGGTCACTCTCACAGTCTCGCTAGTGTCTGCAGCTGCAGATCAATCTCAGATCTCGGATTCACCAAGGTACATTTCTTCCTCAATTTCAGCCATATATATATATATGTATATAAATGTATGTATATTTTGTGAGGATATTGCCTCTATAAGTTTTTCATTTGGGTTCGCCATTGCTCCCCGGATTGAATTATGACACAATTGAAATTTATTTGGGGATGATTAATGAATGTATATACTCCATATGTGCAAGTAGACAACTAAATTTGTTAAATTTATTTACTGCATAATAGACTCTCAAATCCATGCGTCAAGGTTCAAATTCAAGTCTCAAAAACTGATTGTTAACACTGTGCTCTTTTTTGCAAAATTGCTGAAAACATTTGCAATTATAGCATTTTGAGAATTGTTTAATTAAGGAAGACTTGCCCAAAGTAGCATTATATTGTACTCTTAATCTACCTGAGAAATCACGACGACAAATACACAGTTACACAATTTTTCAAGGTTCATTAATAATCGTAAATCATAATACAAAAAATTCAGACCATGGCGCTCTTATGATTTTCTTCATTTATATTGTTAGTCTAAAGATTGTGTTTTGGTATACTAAAATTGCAGCTTTTTCTTTGTACAGAAAGCTTTACCTAGGTAGAGAAAAAATAAACCTTGGATGGATTCATCAACAGTATTATTCAACCAGCTCAAGGTATGAGCGTTGTCATCTCATTCCGTATTTATTTAGTTACTTTATTTACTTAGCTGTTTTTCTCATTTCAAGGGCATGACAATCATTTATATTTTACTCTGCCAACTTAATAATTTTATTTGCTGTTAACCTTGTAACAGTCAGCAGAACCATTTTTCTTATTAGCTGGTCCTAATGTGATCGAATCAGAGGAGCACATTTTACGTATGGCCAAGCACATTAAGGCTATCACATCAAAGTATGTTGTCTCTCATTTATGATACGCTAATACATGTGTACTAGGAACCATGTTTGAGTATGTTTATTAGATAAATGAAGTTTATTTAGATAGAAGAGAGAGTACAGAAAGGGAGGACAATGAGTCCTCAAAAGAAATAAAAGTAGGATAATAAAGCAAAGCTAATGAAGCACTACCTGACAATCTCAATGAATCATGAAAATTTGAAGTAGCAACTCCTATAAAAGAATAAAATTTTCAGTAGCCAAAGCCCAAAGCCTCAAGCAAAGCAAGAAATGATACCATGAGTTTGTTTCCCCTTGGTCATTAACGGAAGATGCCGTATGTAGCAAGTTTCTGTCTATGATATGATGTAATTTATACGGTTGTTCTTTCTTCTTTATTTTTTTCTGCTTATTTAAATAAAAAAAAGGGTTTAAATCTTTGATATCAATTTACTTTTGCAAGTGTTTTTTTTAATTTTATTTTTCATATAATTAATTTAGATATGATTGAGATTTCACTTGTGCACTTCTAGACTTGGGCTGCCATTGGTTTTCAAGTCCAGCTTTGACAAAGCTAATAGAACATCCTCTAAGTCGTTCCGCGGTCCTGGGTTAGCTGAAGGCTTGAAGGTATTATCCATACTTCTTTGTTTTCAGGCATTCTTTCTATGAAAAGTAGCTACATACTCTCGTTTCCTTTGATTGACAACATCTTCCAAATTGTTGTGTTCCACCTGCACTTTTTTTTTGCGTAGATTCTCTTACGTTTTGTGATTAGTTTGAATTCACTAGGGAGTTTGGATATCCCATAAACATGAACGACTCTTCTGATTTCTACCAAGATCTTCAGTGATAGCCCTAGGATATAATTGGTGGCATCTGAATGATGATGTCGAATATTTTTAAATAATTATTCTCCCTAGAACCAAAAAATAGTAATGTTCATTACCCCTCAATGGTTGCAGATTCTTGAAAAGGTGAAAGTAGCATATGACCTACCAATTGTGACTGATGTACATGAAGCTAACCAGGCAAGCTTAATCTTTCCTCCTAACTTTGACAAATCCCAAATTTCAATTATGTTGTTTCTTTATAAGTTTCAATATGTCATTCATCAACACTAATAGAACTCTTCTGTTTTCCTATCTTTGTGCTTTTTAATATTTGAAAATGGTGCAGTTGCTATTGAGGGTCTGTGACTGGCTATTTGGAATTTGTTCTTAGCATCAATAATGCCCCTCTTGTCACCTGTTGCTATTTCTTTGTGTTCGTTGAAAAAAATAAAAATAAAACAAAAAAGTAAAAAAAATCCCCTCAATAGATCATAAAAGGTTCACCCTTCCTTCACATGCACATTTGGTGACCTAGCTAAGACACCAGTTGATTTTAATGCATGATAAAATTCCTGTATATGGATGATAAGTTGATACAAACTTTTTTCACTTTACCTGTTTGTGAGGATGGTATTAATCCCAAATCCCACTATTTGGAGTTCAAGCAATTAGGACAAATGAGTGACTTCATATGGTCATTTTTGTTAGGGATTATAGAAATGTAATGTATCTAATATCATGATGTACTCCCTCCCTCCCTCCTATTTTAGTTGTCCCTTTTTTTGACATGCCAAAAACACATGTACATATTTATATGTTATTGCTTCAACTATAATAAAACGTATAAACAAAATTAATACATATATTTCGATATGTTGTTAGATCCGTGCCCCACACACTAAAAGACGTCAACTAGGAGGGATGGAGAGAAAGTGCTTGTTATTATATCAAAACTGTTGCTGCACTCAATTGACAACCTTGTTATTCTCTAATTGTTGGGGAGAACACGTTGGCCCAGCATTATTATCTGAAACTTTCTGCCCCTTTCCCTTCTATTCTGCATGTTTTTTCTTATAAGTATAATACATTATTAATATGCAATGTTGATGGAAGTGCCCCTATAGAGCTGGTGTTCAACATTGCATAACTGTATTTAGCATTTCATTTTTCACAGTGTGATGCAGTTGGTCAGGTAGCAGATATAATCCAGATTCCAGCTTTTTTGTGCCGGCAGGTTAGATAATGAATCATAAGTGTTTCCACTTATCCAATGCTATCATTAGCTAGAGGTTGCATAATTCAGGGCATGAGGTTGTGTTAATTGTAGATTTTAATATGTGGAGGTTGAACTAATGTGTTTTATTACCTATTGGAATAATAGACAGATCTCCTAGTTGCAGCTGCGCAGACTGGAAAGATTATAAACATCAAGAAAGGCCAATTTTGTGCTCCTTCTGTAAGTGAATTCTGTTTTCCCCCTTCACTAGTTATTTGAAATCTTTATAGACATGATTACTGGCTTTAAGCCTTTAACTGGATGTCTGATTGGGTTCCATTTGTCTTATTGATGATCAACTTTATTTACAGGTGATGACAAATTCTGCTGAAAAGGTTAGGCTATCTGGAAATCAAAATGTTATGGTTTGTGAGCGAGGAACTATGTTCGGCTATAGTGAGTCATCTAAATTTGCCATCTTCTCCTTTATGCCTCAGTTTAGTGAATAGTTTGATTTGGTGGCTATTTATCTTATTAAAAGCCTCTTAGGATCAGTGCCCAGATTTAAAACCTTGACATATCAAAGATTCAAAACGAGTCAGATTTTTCTATCTTTTGAAGGAAGAGAGAAGGGGTGGGGGGTTTCTGCAGGCAAGATCATAAGTTGCAGGATGTTACTCATCAGATTATAGCTTTTTTAAGCGTCTGCTTATTACTCGCACTGGCTATCTGATCAAAGCTATCTAAAATTCAAATTTTGAATTTGAGTTCGATAACTGAAAGTTGATGTAGGACAAGATGGATGAAAGAACACAAATAAAAATAAAAAGGAGAATAATAAGTTTAAAATCCATAAGCACAGGGCTTGAAATCAAAAGTATCAGTTGTATCTATTGTAATAATGGGTTACATCAAATTATATAGGATATAATAAGAAAACCCTAAACTTAATGACCAAGTTGGAGAATTAAATATTATTTGTTAATTATCACCTTAAAAAATGAAAGAGAAATATATTGATGATGCATGATTAAATAATTACTAATATAAGTAAATATATATCCTAATAGTATCTACTAAATAACCTAATTACATTTAATTTATTGATAAACAGTAATATAAAATAATTAACTAATATTATTTTAATTCTCCTATTTCCATCCTCATCAAAGTCTCAAACTAGTAACTTTCTACTAAACTTCCATGAAATTGAGCTCTTATAAGTAACTAAAGTCTGATATAAAGCTAAAGGTATACAATATATTAATGTTCTAATTGAAAGTCTGTATGTGTGAACACCTAGAAGGGGGATGAATAGGTATGTGCATGTGTCAAATTTTTCTTGCACAGGTGTAATCCAGACAAATAAGTTAGTTGTCTACTTTGAGATATCTGCTTTGAATTATTGTTGTATTGCTTCAGAATAAAATTACTTACGCATGCACCATGCAGTGATGTTTTCTAATGCAAGAAATAAATAATAATCACAATAAGATAAGCAGAATATGCAAAGTAAATTCCAAACACACAAGCACACCGATATTTATACTTGGTTCGGCCCCTTAGTCATCCAAGGTCAGGTATCAATTGATACCCAGCAGGTTTCCTTTAATATTAATAAATCAATTATAATATATCAACTCCCTATACAACAGAATTCAGAAAACTTCCTGAGCACAAAGCTCTCTTGAGGAAACCTCCTCCCTTAAATACCTCTTCTCCCTTGAGTACCATTACTCTCTTGGACACCTCTGCCCTCTTGAACTCTCGTTATACAATATTAAGAGAAATCCTTGCTTCACTCCGAAGCCCCTTTTACAAGATATGAAATTAGAGATGAAAATGGATTACAACTGAACACTATGATTTCCAACAATTATAAGGGACTTATAATTTTGCTAGAAAGATTGTAACTTTGTAAAGTTTTGTTCAATATGTATATATCAGTTGTGGGTTACTTAATAAAAATTCCAAGTAATATATATATATATAACCAAAAGTCCAACGAATACCTTTTTGAAACACCAAGGGCCTGTTCGTGAATGATTTATTTTAAAATGACTTATAAGTTAAAATATAAGTTGTGACTTATAAGTAAAAGCGTTCGACATCAATTTGACTCATAAGTCAGAAATTAAGTTAAAACATGTTATGAAGGTGTTCGGCTCATAATAACTTATAAGTTAAAATAAATGTAAAGATTGAGCAATATAGACATTACATTTGGTCATACTAACTTATTTTAAAATGACTTATAAGTCATTTTTAAATAAGTCACAAATAGTTTTTTTTTTTACTTAAAACTCAACTTATAAGTCAAAAAATAAGTGGTTGTAAAACACCTTAATAGTGAAAAACAACTTATAAACAAACCAACTTATAAGTTGTTCCCGAACAGGGTCTAACAAAGTTTGTTTAAAAGAATTAGGAAGATTTTGAAATATAATAAACTTTTGTCTTCAATGGACCAACTCAATAACAAACTATACATAACAAAATAAGTCTGTTAGGAACAATTTTTATAAGAATCGTTTTAAGACTAGTAGACCAAGTCTTTAAACTCATATCATAACCTCATTGGATCGGATAGACCAAGTCTTTTAGACTACTGAGATAACATTACTTTCCCAATAGGATTCTTATAATGAGGAATAAAAATATGGAAGGATAAAAACTTAAAACTCAACCAATTTCTTTTTGAAAGACCCCGACAATAAGTAAGTTGTTTTAAAACAAATTTCTTTTGAATTCAATATGTTAAAAAAAACTTTCCTAATTGTTTACAAGAATAATAAATAACTTTCAATACAGATTTTACCAAGTGAAGATTTTAACAAAATCTGTTTATTAATATTAATTATTATGTCTTGATTCTAGGAAAAATGCTAAAAACCTTGCATTTATTTCCTAGACCCAATCAATCATTGATCTTCATAATTCACTGCACTTGAGCAATATTCTAGCATCTTTATATCAACAATCCTTGAGAATTTTTCAGCCCAATCTCTAAATTTGTAACAACATATAAGATATTACAAAAGCCCAAGTTGTCGTCATTAAAACCAAAAGCGTATAATCCAACACTAATATGCCATCTTTAGAGTTTCAATTGATGCATCATTGATATATTTCTCTTTCACTTTATTAAGGTAATGCTTGTGCACTCTTATGTAGATGATTTAATCGTTGATCCACGAAACTTGGAATGGATGAGGGAAGCTAATTGTCCAATCGTAAGTATATTACAAATTATCTGCTTCATAAAGTGTAATACTTTTTTATTTGAAACACACCCTTGGGTTAGTATTGTCATTTTCTGCTTAAGATTGCATCCTATTTTTTGATGGTCTTAATCATTTAATTGAAGTACTCTTATTCAGGTAGCTGATATCACACATTCATTACAACAACCTGCTGGGAAAAAGGTGTGAATCATCTTCTGACTCATGTGTAACAATTAGATCATTGAATTGAGAAGCGTCTTTAATAGAGTATATTGGATTAAGCAAGGCTCTTCATTCTAATTTTTCAGAAGCTGTAGATGATAAAGTCTCTACAAAAATTTGACAAGGATGAAGCAAATGAGTTTTTTTCGTAATTCTTGAAGCATCACATCAATTGTTTTAAATTGTTTGAGTGAGATGCAGATTTGAGTGCACTGGTGGTTGGGTGGCATGAAGGCTTAGAATATAAAGAATTGTATCATTTGAATAGTGTCTCTTTTTGCTACAACTTCGGGCTATGTTTTTGGCAAGGACTATTTTTAAGGGATTATAATCCCATGGACTATAATCCTTGGACTAATAATCCTATCACTATTTTATCCTCTAATAAAATAGTCATATGTTTGTTTAGCCTCATGTGTGGGGTAGCTAAATAAAGGTATTTTTGTCGTAAAATTTTTGTTAGTTGGGTCATTTAACTGAAGGATTATATAATACATAGGAGGGGGAATTATATAGTCCCCCATTTTGGGGGATTATATTATCCTAGGACTAATATTGTACAAATTTAGAAATAAACATGGTAAAATTTTAAAGGACTAAATAGTCCTATTCCCTTCTTAGTCCTTGCAAACATACATAGCCTTGGTTCCTTGAGTTAGATATAGTACTGTAAATCAAATTTGTTTGTTGTCTTGTCGATATTACTTGGTTATATTTCTTTTTGAGTTTTCTTTATCATACAAATGAGTGACAGCTTTGCTTTCTCAATATAGTTAGAAGGTGGTGGTGTTGCCAGTGGAGGTCTTCGTGAATTAATACCTTGCATTGCGAGGACAGCAGTTGCCGTTGGAGTGGATGGAATCTTTATGGAGGTACAGGATCAGACTCTATTCTCATTAATATTTTTGTCTCTGTCTGATACTCAAAATCTGCTTATAGACGAATAAATAGGAAGTGATGATACGAGATTCTCATTACAGAGAAATGGAAGTCGTCTTAGTATCCACTAATGAAGGATAAAAAGATCTTGAGCTAATGACAAAACTGTCCCCCCAAGTTTGGACGAAAGTCAATTTGACCCTTAAAGTTTGGGAATAGTCAATCAATACGTATTTAAAAATAGCAATTATGTTCCTTTTTGCCATTCCGGCCAATTAAATTGCCGGAGATAGACACATGTCAACAAATTAGCTAATTTTTACGAATTTAATACGGATGCATACATACGCATATACATAATCGCATATGCAAAACGCATACATATTCATATACATATGGCTATTTGAAAAGGGGAAATGGATTTTAAATGATTGAAAAAGAAATTCTAATCTCTAATATAGAGAAATTAAATTCCCAAGCCCTCTACACAAAATCCACTCCAACTACAAATTCACACCCAAAATTCAAAAACACAAAACCCATCTCAAATATTGAAAAACAAAATCCAACCCACAAACCCAATTCAGAATTTTTTGTAGGAAAACAGAAACACCCAATTGCATACGTATACATATATACAAAGAAAAAATCACAATCTTTAGAACTACTTATCAAACAAAGATATTAACCTGTTTGCCAAGAATAAGAAGCCCAGGTTTTTCAGCATCAACAAGAACTTTAAGAATCTTTGCAACAGAAAGTGGGTACAGAGTCGCCAAAGCATCCACATGAATCGCCCGGTTGGCGCCCATGGCAAGACCAGTCCGGAGAGTATCAACACACGGGGTGGGACCTAAACTGACAGCGACTACCTCAGAAGCCAAACTAGATTCTTTGATCCGAAGTGCTTCTTCCAAAGCAATTTCACAAAATGGGTTCATAGACATCTCATGTATACGTTTTGCATATGACTTTATGTATATGAATATGTATACGTTTTGCATATGCATATAAAATACAATATACATATGCATCCGTGTTAAATTCGTAGAAATTAGCTAATTTGTTGACACGTGTCTATCTCCGGCAATTTATTTCCGGCAATTTATTTGGCCAGAATGGCCAAAAGTAACATAATTGTTGTTTTTAAATACTTAGAGGTATTGATTGAAGATTCCCAAACTTTGAGGGTCAAATTGATTTTCGTCCAAACTTGGGGGGACAGTTTTGTCATTAGCCCAAAGATCTTTCTGAACTTTTGGATACTTTCAAACTTGTAGTTTGACTCTGCAAATTTATAGTTTGGCCAAATCTCCTTTCTTTATTCAGCAATTGGATTCTCCTAGGTATATTTGCTTTTGTTTGTAGCAGGAAATGTCTTTCTCTGAAGTTACTTAAGTACAGAAAGCCAAGCTTGAGATGCCCTTGTGGCCTTGTCTTTAGTTTCCTTGTGATTCAATTATTCTGTGCTTTCTTATGTCAATTCCTTCTATCTAAAAACTGATTATTTTGAAAATATCTTACATATTTGTTAAAGGTCCTGCTACTTATGCTGCAATGCATCTGATTTGAATTCTTCAAGTTACAGTATATAAGCTTTGTGGTTCTTCTATACCTGGCTCACTGTGTTTCAATCAGTTTATTATTTTGTTCTGTCTACTTATGCAGTTTGGACTTCTAAAAACATTTTTCTGGGTCATTTAGGTTCACGATGATCCTCTAAATGCTCCAGTTGATGGTCCAACACAGTGGGTAAGTTTCTTGACACTGCAGGTAGCTGGTAGATTATCTTATTGTGGACTAACAGATTTTTTGACTTCTGTGGACACAGCCTCTACGCCATTTGGAGGAACTGCTAGAAGAGCTTGTAGCAATTGCTGTAAGTTATTCTGCCCCTCTTTTGGAATGGATAGTTACATACTTAAAACTCGAGGAATACTTAGTTGGAAAATATAGCGGAAAGTAATGGGTCTAGAGTTTCTAGTGAAGAACAGAAAAACTTATGTCTGAAATCTGTTCATAATTCTGATCTGATTTCCTCATTACTAATACAGCATATGTATATATATATATAAGTCATAAGAGAGTTCTGGATGCCTAGCATTAATTACAATTGCATGAACATAAGATGCATGAACCTAGAACAAGTAAATGAATCATGAATCTGGAATGGATATAACAAGAAGCCTAACAGACTGATGTAGTCCAGATTTTCAGAATTACTTAATTTCTAATATACTTGTATTAAGATATTAGTTGGAGCTAACACATTATACGTTTGACCTCTGTTCTAAAAATCCCCGCCTAGGTCCGCCTAGGCCCCGCCTAGGCGCTAGGCCCCCTCTTGGCGCCCCGCCTAGGACCTAGGCCCCCACTTGGCGCCTCTAAGCCCTAGGTGCCTCACCTAGGCCCAAGGCGACAAAAAAAATCCTCTATAAAATTAGGCGGGTTCTAGGCGAGAGATTTTTTTATTTTAATAACTACCCAAACCAAATCTTGATATATTTATTTTTCTAATGATTACCATATTCATAATACAAAGTTGTAGCATATCAAATCACAACAAGAAGTGAACAATATCAAGTCAAAATGGATAATTTTATTATAGTTGGAATTTTTTGAACTTGTACCAACTTCAAATTATATAAATGAGAATACATTTGTAATATTTAGTTTAATTCAATTTTATAATTCTTAAATTTATGTTTAGTTTCTTAAGTTTTAATATTGAATTAAATTCTTGAAATTTTAAAATTTATTATTTAATAGCAATCTTATTTATAAATAAAACTAATACGTTAAAAATTTGTTTAAACTTTGAACAATTGCATGTTTGTGTTTGAACTTTGACATTAGCAATATGGATATGTATTTGAAATTTGACATTAGCAATATGGATATGTGTTTGAACTTTAAGAAAATGCCTTTATTATCTTTATTATAGATTGTTTTGCTTTATATTATTATTTTGTTTGGATAAATTAAGATAAAATATTAAAATTACCTTAAAATAAAAAAATCCCGCCTAGGCCCCGCCTAGGCCCCCTAGGCGCTAGGCCCCCCTCGGCCGCCCGCCTCCCGCCTAGCGCCTTTTAGAACAATGCGTTTGACACGGCAGACATGTACGCAGGATTTTTGCTTCTGCCCTTCAAACCTTGAACAGTTGGACTTGTGCTTTCTGAGTTGGGTGTGGTCATGTAATTTGACCAGTTCCATAATAAGAAATTATTTAACAACAAGAGGTCTGGTTTTACACTATTGGGACACTTTTTTACATCTAATAAATTGTGATGTTTGGAGATCAGTGCTTAACATAGGAAGGACACTACTAATTTACTAAAGTGTAGCATATAGAGTTGTCCTAAAAGCCATTTTTTTAATTCCTTCAGGATGGCTTCAGTGAAAGCATTAATGGATAAACAATTCATATGAAGAAATTCTTTATCTCTATTCACATGCTCTCCCAATATATGTACATATACTTTTATCATCCTCAAGATTCCTTGGCAACTGTATGACCATACTGTGTTTTTGTTTCACTTCAAAAGCACAATTTTGGCCCGTTCAGCATTTAAAGAAACTGGAGCCTTTAACTAATTGATAGTTGGACTCAGATATTTTCCTTCGAAAATCTCTATATGTGATCCTCAAGTAACATGGTCCATTTTGGACTTACTTTATCATCTTGTTTCATATGCTTCTACAATCCAATTTAATGATTTTATTCACTTCTTTTAAGCTAAAGGGTGAGAAAAGTACATATTAGATATTAGACCTCAATAACTGATTAATAGTGGCTACTCTCCGTCTTCTTTTCACTAAAAATAATAGGTTTTCTTAGTTCTGAGGAATACACATTGTGCTCTTATACAATCCATTTTGGTTTATGAAAAAATTACCTTCTTTGGGGGGGGAGGGGGGATTTACCGAGTACTGACCCCTCCCATGTGCATTTATTTAGGCAAGTTTTTAAGTTAATATTATTTGTTGTTGCATTGCACATTTGCACCAGAAGGTATTAAAAAAAAAGTTTTTTCTTCAATTTTAATAATAATTTATTTACTGCTTCTAAATTCTTCGTCTTATGTTATTTCTTTCCACTGTTGCTTTCTTAAAGAGGGTTACCAAGGGAAAACAACAGTTCAAGATTGATCTCACTCCATTCCGTGATTAGACAGAATTTGAGGCTATTCTCAATGGTAAGCAAGCTAAAACTACCGTGCTGTAAGATTGCATATTTCTTCTCTCTCAGTGATCAGTGTATCTATCATCTATGTGAGATGTGTACAATGTAACTAAGAACTACTGTAATGTTGCCTTCAAATATCTGTGTGTGAATTGTGATAACTGATAAACCATCTATCGGTCTGTGGTTCAAACTAGTCTGCTTAAAAAGTGAACTTCAATATGTTTAGCGAATAGTAAGAATTCATCAACCATACATAACATTTCAGTATGAACATGCATATTTCGGGATCCGGTTACCATGAAGTTAACTTCATGGTAATTTGGTCAATTGACCAATACAGTGCTGACACGCAGAGAGAGATCACCTCCCGATCTGCGTGTCAACACTGTATTGGTCAATTGACCAAAGTTAACTTCATGTTAACCACTCCCCATATTTCGATATCTGGATTGAATTATTAACAAAAACGGAACTACCTTTTTCACAAGGAATAAAATCCATGTGTTCGGATTTAGTGTGCATTTCGGCTGTAAGCAACAATCCAAACAATGGCTGCACAAACGCTTCATCATCTCATCTTCTCTCACAAACGCTTCATCAAGTTCTCTCTCTTTGTTGCAGCACTGCATTTACATAGTAGTTTCAAAGCTAGGAGTTTAATTTGCTTCAACATAATTCAATTTTCATTCATACAGGTGAACTCTACCAATGGCTGTCTACAGACAAGATCCTGCCTCCACCTCGAATGTGTGGCACCTAGAAAATCGCCTTGGTATCCGAATTTGACATTAATATATTATGTTCATCATTTTTACTCTTCTTTTTTTTTTCAGTTTAATCGAGTGGTATTTCAGTTTATTTGTAGTTTTGGTATGTTTACTCCATCCTTAGCCTTGTGAACATCATCAAGTTTCTGTTGATTCAAAAAGTAATGGGATTGTCTCAGTTGGGCAAATAGGCCTCAAATACTTGCTTGTTTGATGTTTTTACCTTCATTTCCTGAGCTATTGGTCATGGAAAATGCTGGTTTTCAGAGGCAGATTCAATTTTAATTTTTCCTGTCCACCAAAAGAAATTATAATGCTATGTTTGGATTGAAGGAATAGAATGGAGAGTGGAACTATTCATTTCATTCTAGTTGGAATGAGTTGACCATATTCTTCCTCCCGAAAAATAAAATTCATAAATTTGGGAGGAATAAGAATCATTCCAGTCGTAACCAAACACAAATTTTTTTATTTCATAAAAATGAGCTTCATTACCCAATCCAAACGTATGATAAGTCCTTTGTTTGTGAGTTTATTAAGAACATAAAATAAAAAAGAGGGAGATTTGAAGAAAATTTCCCTTGAAGATATGAGATGAAATTGATCAAGCTGAATTTTTAAAGTCAACTTAAAAGATTTTTAAACTCAGAAAAAATTTATATAGATTTTTTAATTTTAATTAATACGATGTTGAATATTGTAAACTATTTAAAAGCACTTATTATTCATCATAAATTTTATTATTTTATAATTTTTAATAAAATGTCCTAAATTGACTTTTAAAATTAATAATGGTCATATAATTTGGAACGTACGAGGGAAAAGTGTCTATTTAGTTTATGACAATTCATCTACATTCATTTTCCTAAAATGCATTTATAATCTCTTTTATCTTTTCATATATTCTTTCAGATTGATTACTCTTTCATCTTGAAAAGTTTAGAATAAATAATTTATTAAATGTGTGAAGTGAATTATTTTTCTCCATATATATTTAATTTCAAATTGTTTATAGACTATAATCATGCTTTACTATATTTTGGTGTTTTATAGAGAAATTCAATTTCGTTTTTTCTTTATAAAGTTGTTACAAGTGCAGTACTTTATTATTATTATTTATACTTTCATTTTGTTTCTAGAAAAAATTAAAGAAAATGTCATTATTAGAAGAGAACCACATCTCAGTATTATCTCATAATTGTTTATTTCATTTTTTTTGGGTGTGGAAACATAGGAAAAATATTATTTTCAGCAATATTTTTAATTTACTAAAAGTCATTTCAACAAAATGTTTGTCTAAGATAAAAAATAATTTGACAAATTTCACCATTTAATGAATATGAGCCTTTTTCATTAAAGTTTTAATGGTAGTAATAAAGTATTCAATGATTCTAATTTATTTATTTTTAGAGTTGGCTGTCATGAAATATCTCTAAACTAGTTGTGTCTCGTGCCTCCGGAACAACATAGACCATGTGATTTATCCCAAATTTTGAACGGTCCATATGATTTATTAGGATGAGCGGAAAATTTAAAATCAGTTGTATTTTGTTAAATAGATATAAGTGGACCTTTACTAACAAATAACACTACTCCCTCCGTCCCATGATAAAAGTTAAATAAATGTCCACTTACCTTAAATGATCTACTTTTTACAATAATTTACCTATAATACCCTTATTATTAATTGTTATATTTATATTCTCTGTGCATATTTATGGACAAACACTAGTAATATGCAGAAAATTATGCAATTAAATGAGAAATTAAATATTGATAATTTTGTCATTTTATCATTTTTCTTAAAATGCACAAAAAGTCAACCAGAACTTTTATCCTGGGATGGATGGAGTATATCAGTTCCAAAATTAGAGATATAATTTGACTTTCAAGGTCAAACGACAATATATAAAAATTTTAATTGATATAATTATTATAATTGTATAGCATAGAACAAAAATTATTAATCACAAAAATTATTTTATTTTAAACTTTTATGGGTCATACTAATTTTAAAGTTTAATATGTCATCGTTTTATTTTAAAAATAAAATTGTATCTCTAACTTTAGAACGGAATGAGTATAAAATATGATGCATTGAACAAAATTTATGAAGAAGTGTATTTTAGGAGTCACATTCTCTTTTTAGCCTTTAACCACTTTTTATATACCTCAATATATTGTGAATATTTACGTTAATTTTTTATTGTTAATTATGTGGATAAATATTAATGATAATTTTTGAAAGTGATATTTAATAAATAGGACCCTCGTATAATTATATTGAATCCATGCAGTAATATGTTTCACAATTATAATTCAATACAAAATTATGGTCATATACAACAACACTTATTTTTATATCACTAATGTTGTAATTTTTGTATTACATTTACTAATACATTAATGTGAATTAATTAATTAAATTAATTTTATATAAAATATTAAGCTCATTCAAGTTTCAATGTTTATTGTAAAAAAAATGTAGAATTTAAAAGGGATTAAATTTGGATTTTTAGTATTTAAGCATAGGGGAAAAGAAAAGAATTTGAGAGTGAGGACAGTTATGTAAAAAACCATTTAGGCGATTCAAACTTTGTTAGCCCCCGCCTTGGTTTTGAACTCGTTCTTTTAGCAACGGTAGTTTTTTCTTACAATTTACATTACATCAATACATCCCCTTCCCAAGGTTCATATCTTTCTCACTCTCCTTGAAGATCGGAAGAAATAATTACTAATGGATTCCTTGAAGGTAATCTTCAACACTATATCAAATCTATTTAGTTTTAATTTGTTTTTTTTTTTTTGAAAATTATTTGTGCTCATAATTTCCTGTACAAATTATTAGGAAACTTGAATCGGCTGAGAGAATCCTTCTGAACTTGCTTACAAATTGTTAGTCGAAATCGGAATTTCCAAGAAGAAGTAGCTACGAGCACAATATGGTGGCTGTCAAAGTACGAAGAAACCCTAATTTTGTGATTTAAAGTTCTTTCACTTTTATTTTTAGGGTTGATTGACGCTCCGTTATCTTGTGAATTTTTAGGGGAAACTGAACTCGTTCAATAAGAATCGAGTTATGGAAGGCACTGGCACCGGCACTGGCACTAGCACTAGCACCAGCAAGAGCGGTACACTATTTATTGTTTCCATAATATTCTTTACATAGTTTCTTTTGAGTACATTATTCCTGATGATTTTGTTTACTGTTCAATTTTTGAGAAACAGTTGGAGTCAGAAATTTCAAGGTTTATGCAGAAAATGATAAGGTTAAACCTCATGGTCGCGATTATGTTACCGAATTAAAGTAAGTCTGTTCAGTATGTTCTTACACATTATGTAGATGGTTAATTTAGTTTTAGCATAAAAAGTCAAAAACAATGAATCCTTCACGGCTCTACTTTTCCTTTATGCAAATTTATATAGTTTAAGTGATTTTGGTACTCTTTGAGATAATCATTTTTCAAAATCGTTGGTCCTTTAACTGCCTGAAAGTAAATGAAAGAAGGATGTAAGAAAATTAATGATATTGAATTCTGGGTCTCATATTTTGAGAAAGATAAATAGGCAATAGCTGCACAGATAAGGCAGGGTAGTCTTTTAAAAGTTTTATTTATGTGTTCACCATATTAATATTTATTGATATCAATATTGCGGGAGAAATAATGGTGATTCATTACTCGTTATCATTTTCTTCTGTGCAGAAGAAAATCTGTTCCTGTCAACAGTGGGATTTCTCAGGTCACTGCAACTGATTCCAAGGTTATTGCATTTCCATTTATTTTTAAAAGTACTTTCCCTGTATGTGATGATCATGATTGTGGTAGCAATTTAATATGTACATCGCTTTCTGAAGTACCTCTAATTTTTTTTTCTTTCTGTTTTACTTCTTATAAGATAAAGGGGGGTCTCAAGAATCTTGAGAGGATTAAAGGAAAGAATGATAATTCTGGTAAGGGTTAACCATCATTTATAAAATTTTGATTTTTTGCTTGAAGATAGAAGAACCCTTTACCAATCCATATCCATCCCCAGCTACGATAAACATTGGAAGAAAAGTTCTAGCTGATATCAGCAATGTCCGGGCTGATGCTTCAAGTACTGTATTACACAATGGTGCCAAACCAGTGTAAGTGATATTGATATATTTCACTTTGAAGGAATTCTTCCTTTGAGTAGTTCTTTTGGACTCTGTTTAAGGAAAAGAAAAAAGAGAGGATGATTAGATTGGCTTCTTTGATTAATTGAGCATCAACTACCATTTAATCTCATTGTGTCTTGTTCTCCTATGTGATAGAAAAGTGAACAATTGGAAAAATGTCTGACCTATTCATATATTTTTAAATCAAGATGTCATTATTTTAAAGTTGCATGCTCTTTTATGGTGCAGGAAGACTAAAAGCAAAAGCATTACGTATTCACAACGGGAGGCACAGCTTCCTTTTATTGTTAGCTTCTTGGGTCTTTTAAGATCATTTTAATACTCCCTCATCCCTTAAAAGACACTATTTTTTGAATGTTTTCCGGCACAAATTTAAGACGAGAGGAAAATACATTTCTGCAATGTAGTTTGGATATATCCTTAATATAGTTGAAAATACACATGTAAACATACAGCAAATATAAAATTATATTATAATCATAATGCATACATATATGTTTTTGGCATGCCTGAAATATGTGCCAATAAACATTTCCACAATTTGTTGTTTAAAATAGGACAGAGGTAGCAATTAATATAAGATAGGTTTGATACTGAAAGGTCTTTCTTTGCTTCTCACGACATGATTGTCTAAATAGAGGACCTAGTTAATTTGTAGCACTATTTAAATTATTGGGATGGATAATACTCTCTTTTAAGTTTTTATTATTCTTTAGGTATGTCTTTAAGTTTTGAATGATCTTGTTCTTTCCTTCTGGTAATTTCTACATTATTTCTCTAGGTCTTCAATTGGTACAGGTCTTAGGATTGCAAGTTCTTCTTCATCCAGCAAACCGTTGATGGTATGTCTAATAAATATTTTTTTTCCAACTTTTTCTAAATGCAATTTTTCTTGATGTTCAATTACTGTATTCGGAAATTAATCTTGTACCTTATGCAGTCTGCAGTTTATTGTCCAAATTGATTTTTCCATAAATTATAGAAAATATATATTTATTGGAATAGCTGAAGTATTGGTATATAATTACGTTTGTTGCATGTATATTGTTACTACTACAACAGCTGTCAAGCAATATGTCTCGGCTTGAATTTGAAACTGCACCTTCCACATTGGAAATGGCAGTTATGGATGCTGTATCTTTAGAAAGGATAAATGCCTTTTTTTACTTTCAGTAATATTAAAGTTGACTTGTATAAACAGTTTGAGAATCCCAATTTGTTGACTTCCAAAGATGTAGGTGAATAATGTTAGCATCAAAACCTTCGTGGAGGGAGATATATTGTGGAACAAAGTTTGAACCATTTTCCCTTCTAGTTTCACTCAAGCCATTAGTTTTGGATCAGGGAGAGAAATGCACCTGTGCTCGTATGTAGACAAAGTGTTTATAAGAAAGGATGAAGTAAAAACAAGAAAGAGGAGCTTAGGTATTAAAACTACCAGAAGATATAACAGTTTGTCGTTATGGTTGCTATAGTGTCAGAAAAGTTAAATAGCATTGTACTTTCACTAATGTCTAAGTTAACATTTTACTAGTTTGGGAAACACGTTATAATAGTTTGGGAAACAATTATAAAATCCTTCTTCTGTAAGAAGTGGACAAATGTTATGTTGACTTAGGAACCTTACTGGTGGAGGATATTTTAAAATAAAGTTCAGACCATTTTACATTGAACTTCGTCTCAAGTCATTAACTTAAACTTTGGATGGAGGGGTAGACACATGAACTAGAGCAAATATAGATAAAAAGATCTTAAAAAGAGAAAGAGCAGCCTTTAGGTATTAGAACTACCAGCAAATTTGGCAAAATTAAATATCTTGACTGCATAGGAGGTGCATTTTCCAAGTAAAGCATTCTATAGACTCTAGTCTTCACCTCTCTGTTTCTTTACACCAGTTCCTAATAATCAATCACCAATTGCTATGTTGTGTCGTATTAAAATAGGGAAAACTAAGGGCGAACCTGAGTCAATCCACTGGTGACCATCATACCCTTAAGAAAGGTAACTTTTACTTTTAAGATTGTTTTCTTTTTTTGATTGAACAGTGTATTATAGTTTATACGTTTCCTTGTTTTGGGCAACAGTGGATAAAAATGACGTGAAGGTTTCTTCTGATTACATAGGGACCAGGGTTCAGGGTCGTAAATCTTTCAATAATGTAGGCAGGTACGTGTGCAATGTAGTTTGTTAGTTGTTACTTTCTCAATAATAACAAGCTTAAGTACCTAGGCCAGTCAAGCTTTTCTGATTGCTTTAATGTGTAATTCAGTTTAATTTCTCCCATAGTGTTAGACATGTGTTACTTTGAAGAATTTCTGACAATTTTGTCAATTGTTTTGTCAGAAAATCTGTGATTCCTCTGCCGCCAACAAGGTTTAATTTGTTGAAGAATATGGTTTTTTAATTTTTTCTGTTGTTGTGTTTTGCTAGATAATATTTCATTCCATTATTATGATTTTTTTATATAAAAAATGTGTTTCATTTTGAAGGAATTCTTTACCAGTGTTAAAGCGAGTGAACAAAGTGGGTTCAAGAGATGTAGAGAAGGTTAGTGTTATGTAGTGATTTTTTTCTTTCTTTTTATTGTTGGCAAGTATGTTTGGGTAGAAAATCATGTAAAATACATAGGTTATAGTTCTTCTGCAGATTCCTACTGCCTTTTTGTCTTCAATATCTGATAATTGTTGCTTGTAGGAACATGCTGAAAATCCAGGAAAAAGTAAAGAGAAGTATGGTTTTTCTGGTGAGAAGCTGTACTTTAAGCTTATTATTGTTTCCCAGTAAGTCCAATCTACTAAAACTGTATTGACGATATGCTGTTGTTTACCATTGTTGACTTAAGTTAAGCTCAAAGTTGGTAGGAGAGTCTTACCCTCAGGAAGCAGTAGCGGGAGTCATCTTTCAAGGAATCAAGTTAGTGATGGCTTCATAAAGACGTGAGCACAATGAACTGTAAATCTATTTTAGAAGTTATGTGTAAATCATTTTAAAACTTCATACTCCCTCCGTCCCATAGTTATAGGTTGATTTTCCATTTTGAGATGTCCCAATATATAGGCTACTTATTATTTATAAAATTTAGTTGGTTCATTGTTTTACTTTTATGCCCTTATGATAAATATTCAACCATTACTCTTTTTTTGAAGAAACAACATTCAATGTCATTATTTTTATCACCACATTTAATGTTGTTGTATTCTCTTTGGTTAAAGTAGTTCTATGGTTATGGACTTTAATGGTCAGTACACATCAATCAATGAAGTTGAGAGTTCCAATGTGATAAGTAAGGAGTAATTAACTTATTTATTAATTCCATATTAAGGGGTATATGTGAAAAATTTATGTTAAAAATTGCCACTTAAACTGATTTTTTCTTAAACTATGTGCCCAAAGAAATCAGCCTATAACTATGGGACGGTTGAAAGAAATGTTTGACTTATCTGCCTTTTCACTTTGTTGCTTGCTTGACTTAAGAAAAATTGTACAAGGCTTAAAAGGTTCATATCAGGAATTATGGAATTGGGTATATAGAATGGGAGTTTTCACTTTGGTATAGCAGCTAACTTTTTTGCTTTATTAACTAACGTATATTTTCATGTTTGTTTCTAGGGCTTTGGGTGGTCAGCGTAAGGTGGATACATGGGCATCATCGAAAAAATTATTGAAGGTTTGAAACATACCACTGCAATTACATATTTATTCTTTGCTTCAAGGTATTTAACATTGCAAAGGCTTGATGTTTAGTTGGCAGGCATAATTTAAATTTTAATTTAAGCATGAACTAGGGGAAGGGTTTCAACAATATCAATGTAGTTAAGCACATCATTATTCTATTTGAAAGTGAAAAAAATGGAATGAGAAATTAATCAGGATTGAGCATGCCACATGCGCTGGTGTGAATTGTGAATAATTTTGATTGAGTTGACGACTTGAAGTTGAACCTTCAGTTATTTTCGATGTGGTGTAGTGTAGCACTTCATCTTTCATTTAGTTCTTGCTTAAAACAGCAGAAAAATAGTTAAGAGATACCCAGTATAAAGAAATATGCAATTAGGATTATTTCCCGCAGACATGAAACCGTGCATGAGCTATTGTTTTTTCCATTGGTTACTAGTTGAGCTATTGGAATGGAATGAGATGAGAATATCTGGAGATATTTCCTACATTCATCAAGGGAAGAATTTCCAGTTATAGGAGTTGGAAATCCAAATTTTGTTTTGTAGATGTCAGCCTAAATTTAATTTGGAGTGAACCCACAATCTGATTCCCAGCTTGGACCTCTTCTTTTAAAACTTGGAAGTTAAATAGTGCTATGAAGTTATGTAAGTAGGGATACTTCATGAAACTCTTTACTTTAACTTGCAGTCCACATGTGTGCTCTCTAGTTTGTAAAGAGAAAGCCACTCTTATCTTAAAATAGTCCAACTTTATATACTACCATATACTCCAAAGAAGGGAGAATATTGATTCGTCAATCGTCCAAAATTTTGAAAATCCGATCCATAAAAATATCTTTTTTCCAATTTCAATATAAGTATTTGTTTGAAATCGCTTCAACGGTGTTTGACTGAACCCATTAGTTTGTCTCCTTCACTGAAGTATACCAAGCACCATTTAAATACTCATTGACTCCCTCAACAAGAAGCTCTTCACTTAATTTAAAAGAACTGAAGGTTTATAATTCTTTTCTAATTTTTTTCCATTCCGGTGGGTATAAGTGCTAAAAGAGCTGGGTTACATGCTTTACTACAAGTGAATTATTATTGTTCCCTTGAACATGATTAATTCATCTGAATCTGATCATTTTCTTTTTAGATTTGAAAGAAACACACCGTTGGCCTTTTGTTTCCGAAAGTCTTTTAAGTACTTCTGTGGGAATAGTAAACTTTTTCTTATTCACTCAGCTAGTCTATGGTCTTTGGACCAATTATGGGCCAATATATGGGACAATGGAGTGATAAAGACCTTACTGTTGTACTTCTATCTTAATGCCTGATTGAATTATACCTCTCAAACGTAGCTCTGAAATCATGCTTTTTGTGGGTTCAGCCATCCAGCAAAGGTTTTGTGCTGGAGGTAAGCAATTTATCATGATTCACCTTTTCTTAGGCTTGTTAATTGTTATCGGGTCTGTGCAAGACACTGAGAATTAATCTACTGAGTTTCATGATAACTTTGATAGCTGTTTAAAACGGAACTCACACATTGAAAGTTGTGCAACTGTGTATTCGTTCCAGTTTTGCAGCTATAAAATGTTTCTCTCAAACACAAGATATATTTAAGATTGCAGTTGATTGATAGTTGACATTAGCACAATTTATGTTCACTTAGTTACCGGTGAATATAATATTGCAATTTGCTACCACTATTTAAAATGATCTTGACTTCTTTCTGAATTACACCAGTACATTTTGGGAAATGTATGTTATTAGATTCCATTAATACAGCTATTTACTCTCTTTCTTCAATTGATATCCCAGCCAATTGTGAAATCCAAGGTCACAATTTCAGATACTCAAACAACTTCAAAATCTGAGACAATTGGTGCTGCAACATTATCTAAGAGAAAGGAGGAAATGCAGACGTCTTCGTCATTTGCACATAAAGCCTCACTTATCCCCTGTGAACAACATACTCAAGAAGAGCTTCCTTCAGATTGCAGCAGCAATTTAGTTCAAACTGCATCAGATATCATTGCCAGGAGAAAGTCTGAGTGTAGGAAATCTTATACGTCTTTATTGATGACAAGATCAAAGGTGGACAGCTAGACGCATATTATTTATTACATCTTTTTTGGTTGTTTTTGTTCCTTTCTAGTTATTTATAAGGGTGGACAAAATTCTGCAGCTATTGAAGGAACATGGTGAAATTACAAAGCAAGATTTTCTGCCAAACATTTATGATGATTGCAATCCCCTTGAAGTTGCTGAATATGTCGATGAGATCTACCGTTATTATTGGGTTATGGAGGTAATTTACTTTTCACTCTCTCTCTCTCTCTCTCTTTTGTAGTTGTGCACATGTCTCTGACACAGTGCTGTTTAATAGGCTTGACATGCCTTTTCATGTACATATATGTGCCTTTAAGCAGACATTAATATTTTTCACTAATTATGATATATTAGTGTTTAAAACTGCTATGAATTATACACCTATTTGAGAAAACAAGGTAAAGCAGAAATGACTAGTGGACTTTTGATCCTCTCAGTTGGGATTCAATTTTTCTGTTCGTTTCATGATGGACCTGATGTGGAGCTGAGCTTCAATTTTTCTATTTAATGATTTACTACAGGCCATCTTATGTTGCTTTCGCCTCATATTATTCTCCATTCTTAACTTGTTTTATTTATATAGTTTTTCAACTTTTCGTCTTTGATAATTTGACCACTGTTAGACTGCTGTAGATTAGTTATGAGAAGGAATTTCAAGGTTATTAAAGGTGAAAGAGAATGAGAACACCAACTTTCCTACTTTGTCAATATGTTGGTATAGACAAAAGAAGAAAGAAAAAATAATTAGCTAGTTAAAGCTTTTTTATATCATTATGGTCCACAATGCAGCAGCAGGAATCAAAATTTTATTGCAAACTGAAGATTAGGGTGGTGAAAAGTAAAAACATGAGCTTACAAAGCATCTGTCTTAAAATACAGGTGCAACTTGTATGTTTGTGTTTCATAGTCTACAATGTTCTAAAAGGCGGCCGCCTAGGCGCTAGACCCCTCTGCCGCCTCACTTAGGCCAAAATATCCTTCCAGGAAATTAGGCGGGGCTTAGGCGAGAAATGAGGGGCCTAAGCGAAGATTTTTTTTAATAACTACCCAAACCAGATCTTGATATATTTATTTTTCTAGTGATTTACCATATTTATAATGCATGTTGTAGCATATCAAATCACAACAAGAAGTGAACAAGATTAAGTCAAAATGAATAATTTTATTATAGTTGTAATTTTTTGAACTTGTACTAACTTCAAATTATATAAATGATGATACATTTGTAATATTTAGTTTAAATCAATATAATTCTTAAATTTATGTTTAGTTTCTTAAGCTTTAATATTGAATTGAATTTTTGAAATTTGAAATTTTATTATTTAATAGCAATTTTGTTTATGAATAAAACTAATACGTTAAAGATATGTGTTTGGACCAAAAGCCTTTATTATCTTTAATATAGATTGTTTTGCTTTATATTATTGTTTTGTTTGGATAAATGTAAGATAAAATATTAAAATTGGCTTAAAAAACAAAATCTCGCCTAGGCCCCCTAGGCGCTAAGCCCCTCCGCCCGCCCACCTCCTGCCTAGCGCTTTTTAGAACATTGATAGTCTGCTAATGTGATTTACATGTATCAATCTTCTTTTTCAATCAGTAAGACTCGGAAAAAGTTCCCAAAAATGGGATCAACTCATGTTCCATTGGAGCATATGTTTTATGTATATCATATCCTAGTGATTTTGGAATAAATTTTGTAAGGTCGTTTTGTCGTATCAAATTCATATTCTGGGATCATTGATCTTGGAGAGATGGCATAATTATCATGACCAACTTCTGGGGTCTTAAGGTCACTATCTGTTCCAGTAAGGAACCCTCTTATAATATTGACAGTACTTTAGCTTCTATATTTACATAACATACTTATCTTTTTAAGAAACCCTCTTATAATGTTTACAGTACTTTAGCTTCTATATTTACATAACATACTTATCTTTTACATGCAGACGCACCATCAACCACTGAAAAATTACATGGAAATGCAGAAAGAGATAACACCTCAAATGAGGGGCATATTGGTTAATTGGCTTATTGAAGTAATTTCTTTTTTTATCCTTTTAATACATTTTCATATGGGTTCATTTTCATTTTTTTTAATTTATATTTTGTGTTGTCTTTTATTTTACCATAATTTTTTTAAAAAAATCTTTTTTCCTTGTATCTTGTCCCTCTCCTTTTCTTCTTTGTTTCCTTTTAGCATATTTACTTGTGTTTTTATTTGTTTATAACATTTCACTTCGATTCTTTTAGTTGAAATCATTTTGTTAATCATTTTCTTAGATTTTAATTTTTAAAAATATTTTTCCTTCTCTTTTCTTTTTGCTTTACGTACACATAAATTCATTTTCAGCCTACTCCAACTAGTTTGAGATTAAAAAGCATAGTTGAGTTGAGTTGAGTTCAAGCATTTTTTCCTGCATATTCTGTTTATTTTATTTTCCTAGTTTTCTTAACAGACCTTCGCCGTTTACTAGAGATTTTGATTTAATAATACCCACCTTGTTACAGGTGCATCTCAAATTTGATTTGATGCAAGAAACTCTATATCTCATGGTCACATTGTTAGACCAATACTTGTCCCTAGTCAGCATTAAGAAGAATGAAATGCAGCTAGTTGGTCTAACTGCACTCTTGCTGGCATCGAAATACGAGGACTTTTGGCATCCAAGGGTTGGTATTCATGTCTTATTCATAATGTTTATATGAGTTAGTGGAGTTGGTAATCTTTTACGATTAAAGAATCATTATTTGATTGGAGAGTTTTTGACCAATATGTGCCGATCTTATCTTTATTTATGTATGTATACAGGTTACAGATCTAATTAACATCTCAGCAGAGTCATACACGAAGGATCAAATGCTTGGAATGGTAAGCCTCTTCAATCCCTCAAATCCATTTGGCAGGGTTTGTGTTTCTATCTTTTATGAATTAATTTCCTGTATGGTAGTAGTAATTGTGAATCAGCTTGATTAGCTCTTTCTGTGTGACCAAGTTTATAGTTTCTGCATTGTTCTCGAGGATAAAATATGTTAGGATTTCCTTACTGAATATGTCCAAGATGGCAGCATTTTGGTTGTTTGATTTCCACTGAATATCTTATTCTGTAAGCTGCCTAGCTAGTTCGCAGTTATTAGTTAAATGCCCTACATAACTATAACGAAGACTTGGGATTTTATCTCAACCTTCACCAAAGTATGGGAGCCTGGGGAAGGCATTACGGTTTATATAAACATATAATAAACAACACATCAAAACAAGGAATATATGAGTGCGACAATTATAAACAATACTCTTTATCTCCATCTTGCACTCACAGCTGATTGTGTAAACTTAAACAGTGGCTTTACAGTTGGCCATCCGTTGTCCTATTTTTTTGATATAGCTTCTTTTCACAGGAGTCGGCTATTTTAAGGAAGTTGAAGTTCCGTCTAAATGCACCTACTCCGTACGTCTTTATGCTAAGATTTCTCAGGGCTGCTCAGTCAGACACGAAGGTAGGTTTGTGTATTTTTATGCCAAATATAATATACACGCTTTTCCCTGAAGTACTTTTGTTAAATGTCTGTTTGAGTGTGCTGGTTATGTTTTCGATCTTTTTGTCAATCACATTTTTTCAATTGCATTGATTCAGATATACTTAGAATAGACTTGTTGTCCCAGAATCTAATTTAACGCAGGAGGTGATATCAGCTTTCGATATCTGACTGTGTTTAATTATACATTCCAAAATGTAATATTTGCTTACACTTCAAGTGACTAAATCTTTTTTTCTTTCGCTAAATTTGCTGCAGTTTGAACATCTAGCCTTCTACCTCATTGAGCTTTCGTTAGTTGAATATGAAGCTTTGAACTTCAAGCCTTCGTTGCTATGTGCATCAGCTATCTATCTTGCTCGGTGTACACTACATATGGCCCCAGCATGGACCCCACTTCTTGGCAAACATGCACATTATGAAGAATCCCAAATCAGGTTTATCTCTGTTTAATAAATTTTATGTCAAGATTACGACTTAGTTGGTTATTTTAATTGTGTTTCTGATTGTTACACAGGGACTGTGCGGAGAGTATTTTAAGATTCCACAAAGCTGCTAGACCAGGGATGTTGAAAGTTACTTATGAGAAATTCATGAGACCAGATTACAGCAGGGTTGCAGCCATTAAACCTTTAGAGAGGCTGCCGCTATGATGTAGCCCCAGTTGAATTTTCTTTTCCGTGATGAAAAACGTTACTCCTCTTGGTTAATGTAAGTTTCTTTTATGTAGTTTTATCATCTAATATATATATATATATATATATATATATATATATATATATATATATGTACGTTACTTTTTGCCAAAATGAAATTGGTACTCTACATCTTGAAAACCATTGTGTCCTTGAACACTTGCAGGAAGATACAGTAGATACTGTTTTCATCCATCTGCTGTTGTATTTTTCTGTGCTTGTAAATGTATGACCAAGGTATGTTAGTTCGGCGTGTGTTTTGTATTCTTGTGGTTTTGAACCTTGGTGTGTGTAAGGCGGCCTGTATACCGAGTGAAAAACCATTGAATTACAATATATGAATCAATATCCTCTCACTATACAATGAGAGTTTGTTTTATAGATGATGTTTATCTGCCCTTCTAATGTACTCTTTTTCCTTTCAAAACCTAGAATTGTTATTTCTGTATGCATAATACATATCCCAGTTTCCGACCATTAATACTCCATTTTCTAAATTTAAGAACTCCAAGAACTTCTCCCAGGCTTAATAGAGAGCTACAACATGAAAGACTCGATTAAAACATAGCACAGAATACATGAGTTAACAATTAATTTCGCTCCTTTTGAGCCTAGGCATCTGTTGGATGTCGCATAGTTTATATGCCCATCTTTTTCCATAAGCTTTGAGTTTGTGTTGTCAAATTAGTGGAAATAGATAGACCAGTGCCTGTTAAAGGTTTGCTACTTGGCCTGTTGGCCATCTTTTAGTATTATCCATTTCAAACAAGAGTAGGATACTTCAGTTCTGTCGACTTGTGGTATTGAGTTGAAGATGGAAATAAGAGAATGTATGGAAATAATCGAGCAAAACAAGAGGGGTTTGGGGAAACCTATATACCAAGTAAAGGACTCTCACTATACAGGATCATAGAAAGTTATCTTCCACTTGCTTCAGATCAAATGATAAGCAATGATATCCTAGATAGATCCTTCACTTGACTACTGCAGAGAAATATAACCTAATGCAGGAAAAAAAATGTCTGACAGAGTAGAATGAGAGAAATAAATGAAATTGCATGTCAACAAACTTTTCAGGAACTAATCTTTTTTAAAATACTGCTCAACGTTTCGACTTAAAAAGAAGGAAAGAGCCTAAATATGTAAGACTCATTTACAAAGAAGGGGGGATGGGTGGGTAAAACCTTAGAAGTATTACATGGATTGAGTTCGAAGTCATGGATATAATGAGTTTTCCAAACTATAGAAATACAACAAACTTGTTTTAAAATTCTAGTTATGCTTTAAAACTACTTTTCAAACATGTAAATAAGAATAAATATTTTCTGGTCCTTTAATCAAAACAATGGTAGGAGCAAACAAGAAAAACCAATCATATATGGCAGAATGGAAGTAAAAGTGATGTGTATTACTTTAACTACAATCTATTGTATACAACTATACATATATTTTCAAAACTAATTCATGTGAGCAAGCTTTTGTGCTACTATCACCACCCCAAGAAGTATATTCAACCCCCGTCTATTGTACGTCTTGCTTACACCACATGACCTCTGGCCCAATAAAAAATCCATTACATGTATCTATAAACCATAATTATACCTGATACATAGGTGTGGAAGATAAACAGATTGCATATTACTTACGCCACATGCCATCCAGCCACAAAAAAGAACCCACTGCATATTGGGAATTTGAAGTAGTTTATTCGTATACAGAATAATAATGTTCAAGAAGTACCTCCCTCACTATGAACAAGTAACTAGGCAGTCTTGCGCAATCATAGAAGAACCTTCATTATCCAAAGTCTCCCTAACCGCGCGATAGAACTTCAGCCACGACGATGAGTAGTTGTCAACTGGACCCCACAAGAACGTGGGGTTGGGACTTGCTGAAGCACCCACCAAATCCAACACGGATGCAGCCGGTTTCAGCTGCTGTGGAAAATTGAATGCCAAATTATCCACTTTGTGTTCATAAATTTTACCATTTCGATCCAACTTATACCGTGAAGTGCCCTGAAACTGGCCCTTGGCCTCCCAGGGTACCCTAGGGACACCCCTCAGATTCCACCTGATCAAGATTACATTCTCTGAAGGCTGCCAAACCCTAAAAATCTCTAGTGAAATCTCTCTAAACAAAATTTTACCATGAAACCTCAATGCCCAGAATATCAACTTGTAATTTTCAATTCCAGTAAATTTGTTCAAAGGGTCTACAAATGTTATATCATTCCTGCCAATAATTCAACAAAAACCCCAATAAATTCAATTACTTAAATAGTACTAATCGATAAGCATGAAATGAGAAATTAATGAAATGGGTACCTGTAAATATCGTAATTAAGATCTTTTGCGAAGAGTAGAGGTATATCTTCACGGAGGGTTCGTACAGCCAATCCCAAATTGACATAGAAATCATCATTTTGGTGCTTCTGGTCACCAGGCGGAGCCTGGTTAACCTGCCCGACCCGATTTGGGGGAGAATCCAGCAGCTTGGTGAGAGGAGAGATAATGGAGGAGGAGGTGGGTTTTGTAAGGAGAGAGGTTTGGTGGTGAATTGTGGAATTGGAGGGTTTATCTTTGGATTGAAGTTGTAGTAGAGCAGGAGAGAGATTAGGGAGAACAAAAGCCATGACTACTACTATAATATCTTTTCTGTTTGTTTTCTTGGTTTGGCTTGGCTTGTTTTTAGGGATTTGTGTAGGAGGAGATTCTAGCAAAAGCAAAATTGGATTCCTTGCAAATTGAGTGGTTTAAAAGAAAGGGCTGAGTTTCACTTAACTTTTTCTAATTTGAATATTAAATAAATTTATATGACTTTTACACCATGTTTGAGTTTTTAAGTCAAAAAAAAAATGAGTAATGTTACTTACATAAATTATTCTATAAATATTTTATAAATTGTTGATGTGACATACTTTACCCCAACATATTGATCAACAAATTATTTTAATATAGTTTTCGGCCCAACACAATATGTTGAGGTGGAGTATGTCACATCAGCAGTTTGTAGAGCAGTTTGTGTTTCTAGCATTATTCAAAATAAATTATGTTTATGAGTTTTTTCATCGGATATAGAAAGCGACAGAAATAACTTTTTTATAAAAATAACGGCATAACTTTTACCGTTAATTTTTGAAATACTCGGTGATAAAAGTATAAATGTACGCTATGGTTGCACGTGGCGACACTGGTATTATGCAAAGATATATCTGATTATTAATGTTTACGTAAGAAGTCACTCAGTTTCATTTAATAATTATCAGAGTAGTTGTTGCATAATATCTCATATTATTGATTTAATTATTGTCGCAGTATCATCTGCATAATATTTTATATTATTAAATCAATAATTGAGATGACACAGTTATTCATATTATTATTTGTATTATTGTGAGTTATAATACTAATGATGAATAATTGTTGAAAGATTAAAAATATGTTTATTGAAGATAAGTGATTTGTGGTAAATATTTATTCAATTTTTGATATAAATAGATAGGTTTATCATGAAGTATTTGTTATAAATTTGGCTTATTACATGAACCCCCACTTACTCATTTTTTAAAATCGTCAGTAGAAAGTTGTCTCAGTTTTATTTTTTTATTATTATAATAGTAATAAAACAGAAAACTTTTTATGTAAAATAGAATACTTTTTATAATATATATAAAGTTATTTATTTTATTAGATTATAATTAGAATATATTATATTTTATATAAAGTTTTTATTTTATTAGAATATTTTATTGCACGGTGATGAATAGTAAAATCAATTTTTCGACGAATTCGTCCGTGAACTTCGCCTGTGATTTTTTTTTTCCTATTTAAATAGTGCTATGTCATTCTCCTATAAATATGGTGTTTAGTTAAGAAATGAAAATCATACCAGAATCACAAAATTCTTCTTCTATAATATTGTGCGTATTTCTTTTGAGTATAAGGATATTTTGAGTGTTGCAAATAGTGCAAGATTTCCTAAAGATAATCTCCGTCATACTAGTCAGATTTAGTCTCCTATTAAGGTAAAGGATGTTATTTTCTTTCGTATTCGTTCGTGATGTTACTTCATACTCGTAAGAGATATTATTTTCATTCAATATTCGTAAGGAATATTATTTTCTTCCATACTCTATAGTATGTAAGTGATTTTATTTCGTTTCATATTCATAAATCTATACTTACTTTGATAAATATTGCTTCTATAATCCCTAAAATTAGTTGAATATCTTTGAGTTTTGCGTTTCATCTAGCATCGTTTCACTGAAATATTTGTTTGAATCTTCTTATTAAATTTTAATATTTTTATTCGGGGTACTATTCACAGAGTACTATTCATAAGGTACTATTCATGAGTATTGTTCACAACAGAATTTAATTTTCTTTTTTGTCCAAATTATTTTTAATACATGAATATCATTCTTGAATTTTACTCCACAATTAGTTATCATGTTAACAATTTGGACATTCTTGAACTCTAGATAAATTGAATTATAAATATCTAATATTTATCCTTGATCTCACTTGATTGATTCTTTATATCATTATTGTAAGACCCCAACTTATTATTAATGAAATTTAATTTTCTCTATTTATTATTTTGAAATAGTAAGGGTTGATTTGATTAATGTGAATAGTTATGGGTAAAATACGCAAATATTTCAAAATAAGCAAGTGGTTATAAAATATTCTTTAGTTCTGGGAATATTCGGTAAATGGAATATTTGCCAGTAGCGATTTTGTGGGCCCCATAACCCGAAAGCGATTGGATGAAAAAAACGACAAATATAAGTGGTTTAAAAAATAAACGTAGTTGTTACTCATTATCTTCATAAAATACTCTATGGTTAAAACACAAGAAAGATTACCTTTGTGATATTGCACCAATTATTGATTCTTACGTAAGTGAAGGCACTACTTAATAATGGTTACGATAATTACTTTATTCGATATTTTATTGATTTAATAATTGTTTGCGTTGATATTTTATATTGTTGTTGTTTCAATAATTGTCATTACATAGTATTTTTCATTATCGATGCAATAATTCATATTATCTGAATAATATTATTAGATAATATTATTGGGAATGTCTAGAAAGTTCTGTTTAAGGAGAGGTTTGGTCACCTAATCAAGCGCACCAAGAAGAGAAATTCTTATCGAAAGCCCCTCTCCCAGGTAACTGCCCTGTTGTCAATATTGTGATTCTCAGTAATATTATTTGTGAATAATTAATTATTGATTCATATGATGAGAAAAATATTGATTTTATGTGGATATAGATGGAGAAAATTTTTAATGTGACAATTGTTGAAAATTGAAATTTTATCTTTTTACGATAAGATAATTCATTTAAATGTATTATTATATTTTAATAATATAATAATGGTGATATTTTACAACGAATGTGGGATATATGAGTATCTGAGGAGGAAGAGTATTTTGTTGCAATAAATGTTTAAAACATGTTAAACATGTCGGTTGGACCCTATTTTATCGAAAATTTGATTATAAAACTTTGTAAAATCGCTTGTTTGTGGATTTCGGTCAATTTCATTTGGAATTTGGAAAAACTTTCTTCTGCAAAGTTGTAGAGAATTGAATTTCCTATAAAAATTCGCAAGATTTGAATTTTTCGATAAAAGGGCTATTTATTATGAATTATTGAAGTTCAAGCTCAAATAATTAATTTTTGGAAGTTTAAAATATTTTTAATTACAAAAACGTTTTTTTTTATTGTTGGGACTCATTTAACATGTGTTAAGATTATTGATTTCAGATGCTAAGTGTGCGTAGAGAATTTGTAATATATATAATATTATTATATTAAATTTTACATTTTGGTGTTCTAAGCAATTTCCTATAAATAGGTACTTAGGTTAGAATTGAAAATCACACGAAACCAAGTTTTCTCTCTCTATATTATCGAGCGTATTCTTGTGAGTATATTGAGTATACTTTGAGTATTGCTATACTGATGCAAGTTCAAGTCATAACCTATATCCTGTTTCAATTAGAAGTCATCATGTCTTTCGAGGTAAGGGATATTATTTTTTATTAATGATATTATTTCTTCAATATCATTATGTTGAAATATTGATCTGAAGTTTTATCAAATTTAGAACTTTTGGTGTAGAGTTACTTATTCACGATACTGAAGACTATTTCACGATATCTGACACTATTCACGAATCACATGACTATTCATCGAAAAATGAAAAAATTTTCTTTTAGTCAAAATATCTATTCGGATACTAGCTTTGATTGTATCCATGTTTTGATCATTCTTGAATTTTACACCACTTGTGATTATTTTTGAGGTATTTTTGGACGGGATAAAACAAAGTGCTTAATCCTTAATCCTTAATCCTTATCATTTTGTTTCACTAGATTTGTTTCTTTAAAAATATTTTTATCATCTTGGTCTTAAATGATGATATTATGGAATATCTTTGGCACATAGTGCAAAGATGAATGATTTCTCAAGAATATCTTTGGCCGTAGTCAAGATGAGCAGTGTTTAGATGAACATGACTAATCGATGAATATCTTTGGCACCTGTAGCAGTAAAGATGAATATTTGATTCCGGATATATATTGATTGATGTTACTGGGATAAAAGATGAGGCGATGAACTTTTAAATTCATACATAGAATATATAGTAGTTTGCATTCTCTACTTAACTCTTCTAATGAATTATTATTTCCATTGCGAATATTAATTTAAAAACTTGTTGTCTATTGTATTCTATTAGATTTTTCCTGTTAAAGACTAATGATAATTTGTTGTATATTATCTTAGTCATAATATTCTTTTTATTGGGCTAGTTGAGCTCACCCTTTTCCTTTTTGTTCCATTTTTCTTCTCAGGAGGCGAGAATATAGCGAGTACGAGTTGAGGTATGGAATGAAAGTTCTAGAGAGAGTTGTTTAGTAGTCCTCACCATTTTTATAAAATAATATATCAATAAATGTGATGAGGATTTATTTGAGTATAGATATTGTCTAGAAGATAATATTTGTATTCAAACTCACAGTTTTACTGTTGTAATAATAAAGTTGTAGTTGTTTACGTACCATGTATTGACAACTCGAATGGGTGATGTATACTATTTTTGGGGCGCCACGGTTGGTATCGAGCTTAGGGATATGATCTCCATGGAGATCGGGGAATAGAATTAGGAGGGAGAGACGAGTAAATCCTTCAAAGTGTGTCCTACCTAAGCTTATTTGTTATTTGGTCAATATATAAGGATATTATGTGATATATTGATTTCCTTAATTAACCCTTATTTTATATGGCGATGATTTGAGAATGTCGAATGAGAAATATTAACAATGGAAATGAGATCGTGGAGACGCTCTGACTCACCAACGAGGAGAACGTGCAACAGTCAGTGACAATGTTCCTCCCATGAACAACACCACCCAAAGAGATGATAAACGAGGGGATGTTTAGAAGCTTTTTGCGCTTCATGCAAAATCGAATTTAGAGGAGACTCGTGTTCAAAATACGAGGAGAAATGATAGCAATTCACGGGTTATCACAACCAAGCAGCTCAAAGAGTTGGGATCACCAGAATTTAAGGGAAAGCGGATCCGATCATGGCGGAAACATGGGTCAAGCAAATTACCAAGATATTCGATGTCTTGGGATGCACGGAGGAACAGAAGGTTCCATTCGCCACCTTTATGTTCCGTGACGAGGCGATCACTACCGGTGGGAGTCTGTGAAGCGTACCACTCCATCCAAATTTTTCGGCGATAGAGACATTTCGAAACTATTTAATGACGAGATACTTTCACGAAAGTGTTCGTCGTATGAAGGAAGTGGAGTTCATCAGATTAGAAACAAACACAATGGCGGTGTCTCGAAGACGAGACAAAGTTTGCGAGTTATCCAGTTTTGCACCTCATTTGGTGGAGAATGAGAAACGATATAGCGGATGTTTACGAGAGGTTTGAAACCCTAGATACGACAATATCTCATTTCTCATAAATTTTCTCTCTATTCGTAGAGGTTGTTATGAGGCTCAATTGTTGTGAAATTGAGATAACGAGTATTGTAAGACCCCAAATTTTTTAAATAAAAGGAATTTCCTTTATTTATTATTTTGAAATATTAAGGGTTGATTTGATTAATGTGGATAGTTAAGGGTTAAATCATAAATATTTCAAAATAAACAAGTGGTTATAAAATATTCATTTTGTCAGGGAATATTCGTTTGGTCGTGGAATATTAAATGCTTTTCGGGAATATTAAATACGACGGCCTTAGCGATCATGTGGGGCCCATAACTGAAAGCGATTGGATGAAGAAAACGACAAATATAAGTTGGTTAAAAATAACTCTAGCGTAGTTATTACTGAGATTAAGATCGTTGGAATACCCCGGTGGTTAAAATACGATGTCTGGCGTGGTTGCAAAGATGGCAGCACGGTATTATAAAGATTGTTGAATTATTGATCCTTACGTGAAAGGCCACTACTCAATAATTTTCACGAGAATTCTTGCTCAATATTTTATTTTATTGATTCAATAATTGCTTTGCGTTGATATTTTATATTATTGTTGTTCAAATAATTGTCACGCATTATTATCTCCATTATCGGATCAATAATTCATATTATTTGAATAATATTATTAGATAGCATTATTGGCAATGTCTAGAAAGTTCTGTCATCGAGGAGAGGTTTGGTCATCTAATTGCGGCGCACGAAGAGGAGAAATCCTTATCGGAAAGCCCCCTTTTCTGGAAAGCGGCACATTGTCATAATTGTGATTACGTAATATTATTTGTGAATAATTAATTATTGATTCATATGATAAAGAAATATTTATTTTATGTGGATATAAATGATGGATTTATTTATGTGGTTATAAATGAAGAAATTATTGTTGAGGTGTTTTATCAGTATTTTATCAGATTGGAGGTATTAAAAATTAAATTAGGGGTTTTGAGATATATTGCGGGGGTTATAATTTTTAATCCGACCATTGGATTGTGGTAATTTTTGGGTATGTTATACATACATAAGTTGAGTATATGTCCACAAAATTTGAACCGTTAAAAATGCACGAATGATTTGTTATGAATTTTAAGAGGTGTCTGATTCGGAAATTAGGGTTATAATTGATTTTGGTGGAAAATTCTAGAATTGAGTGGGCCCCACTTGTGGTTGGTGAAGAAATGTGCTGAATTTTATTTCAAATGTGGTGGGTGGCAATAGTAGCAGGTAAAGCCATCGTGTAGCGGTCAAGTCCCTTGGTACGGCTAACATTTTCCTATAAATAGAGGGCTAAGTTAGAATTGAAAATCACACCGAAAACAAAGTTTTCTCTCTTTCTCTCTATATTATTGAGCGTATTTTGTGAGTATTTAGATACTTTGAGAGTTCTTTGTTAAAGACAAGTTTCATTCAAAGATCACTTGACCTTTCCTTCCGAAATCTTGATTCTTTGAGGTAAGGGATATTATTTTTTTTCGTAATGATATTATTTCTTCAATATCATTATCTTTGAAATGTTGATCTGAAGTTTTTATCAAATTTGGAACTTTTCATGTAGCCGAGTTACTATTCATGAGTTACTATTCACGAGTTACTTATTCACGAGTTACTATTCACGATTCTTATTAAGCTGGAAAGCGTGAAGATGTTTTTTTTTGGAATTTCTATCTTTTGGTGTCTGATTACTTATTCACGATATCGGCCTATTCACGATATCTGACTATTCACGATATCGGACTTTATTCACCGAAAAATAAAATTTTTTCTTTTTAGTCCAAAATATCTATTACGGATACTAGCTTTGATTGTATCCATGTTTTGATCATTCTTGAATTTTACACCACTATGATTATTTTTGAGGTATTGTTGGACATGGATAAAACAAAGTACTGAATCCTTAATCCTTAATCCTTGTCATTTTGTTTCTTTGGATTAGTTCTTTAAAAATATTTTCATCATCCTCGGTCTTAAATGATGATATTATTGAATATCTTTGGCACCAGTGGTGCAAAGATGAATGATTTCTGAAGAATATCTTTGGCACAGTAGTGCAAAAAGATGAGCAGTGTTTAAATGAACATGATCCGATGATGAATATCTTTGGCCTTTAGTGCAAAGATGAACAGTGTTGAGATGAACATGACCGATTGATGAATATCTTTGGCTGTAGAAGGCGAAGATGAATATTTGATTTGAGATGAATATTGATTGATGTTACAGGATAAAATATTGATGATGGACCGTTAAATTCATAGATTATAGTAGATTTCATTCTCTACGTAACTCTTCTATGAATTATTATTTCATTGCGAATATTGATCCGAAACTTGTTGTCATTGTATTCTATTAAATTTTTCCTGTTGAAGACTAACGATAATTTGTTGTATATTATCTTAGTCATAATATTCTTCTTGAGCTAGTTAAGCTCACCCTTTTCCTTTTTGTTCCATTCTTCTCGGGAGGCGAGAATATAAGCGAAAGTGCAGTCGGGGTATGGAATTAAGGTTTTAGAAAGGATTGTTTAGTAGTCCTCACCATTTTGTAAAATAATGTATCAATAAATGTGATGAGGATTTATTTGAGTATAAATATTGTCTAGAAGATAATATTTGTATTTAAACTCACGATTTCTTGTTGTAATAATAAAGTTGTAGTTGTTTACATACCATGTATTGACAACTCGAATGGGTGATGTATACCTATTTTGGGGCGTCCACGGTTGGTATCGAGCTTAGGGATATGATCTCTGGCGGAGATCGGGAAATAGAACTAGGAGGGAGGCGAGTAAATCCTTCGCTAGTGTGTCCTACCTAAGCTTATTTGTTAGTTGGTCAAGATATATAGGATATTATGTGATATATTGATTTCCTTAATTAACCCTTGTTTTATGACGGTGATTTGAAATGTCGATGAGAATATTAACAATGGAGTAAATGAGACCGTGGAGATGCATGTCTTTACCAACGAGGAGAACGTCTGCAGTGGCAATGTTCCTCCCATGAACAACACCACCGGCGCGAGATGATGAGCGAGGGGATGTTTAGAAGCTTTTTGCGGTTATGCAAAATCGATTTAGGAGACTCGTGTTCAAAATACTGAGGAGGAAATGATAGCAATTCACGGGTTGTCACAAATGAAGCGAGTTCAAAGAGTTGGGACCACGAAATTTAAGGGAAAGCCAGATCCGATCACGCGGCGGAAACATAGGTCAAACAAATTACCAAGATATTCGATGTCTTGGGATGCGGGAGAACGAAGGTTCCATTCGCCACCTTTATGTTCCGTGGCGAGGCGGACTACTGGTGGGAGTCTCAGAAGCGTACCCATCCAAATTGCGCTTTTCGGCGATGTCTTGGGAGACGTTTGAGAGACTATTTAATGACAAATAATTTCACGAAAGTGTTAAATCGTATGAAGGAAGTGGAGTTCATCGATTAGAGCAAAAAGCAACACGACGGTGTCTCAAGATGCGAGGCAAAGTTTGCGAGTTATCCAGTTTGCACCTCATTTGGTGGAGAATGAGGAACGATGACGCGGATGTTTCTTAGAGGTTTGAAACCCGATACGCGTCGATCTCTCATTTCTCATAAACTTTCTCTTTATTCAGATGTTGTAAATGTGGCTCAATTATTAGAAATGAGATAACGAGTACTACGGTCAACCGAGGACCATAACCGAGGATCGTACGAGATAGCGATCAGCAGAATAATGATAACTGCGGAGAAAAGCAAATGATGGACGAAATGGTAACCACTCTGGTGGTAATCATGGTCATGAAAATGTAAGAAGCGAGTCGGGAGGAGATTTTAAAAAGAGGAGATTTAATAACGACTATGTGAAGGCGACGGTCTTTTGAAAGAATCGGTTCTAAGGGAGGAGAACGACCACCGGTCGTATGCTACAAATGCGGAAAAGAGGGACATATCGATCCAAATCGCCTACAACATTCAAGGTATGCTATAGTTGTGGAAAGGAAGGACATATATCGCTCGAGATTATCAGATGGCAGAAAAACCTAGTTCAATGAGGGATGGTGACTCAAAAGATCGTCCCGAGAAAAAGTCAAAGTCAACGATTTCGGAAGAGCGTTTGTTGTGATTGGTCATAATCGAGAACCCAAACGAGGTGATCACGGGTAAGCTATTTATAAATTCTTGCGAAGTTTATACCTTACTTGATCACCGGTGCTACCCATTCATTTATCTCTCTGCATGTGCTCAACGTTTAAACTTGACTCGGGAGAAATTAGACTTTGACCTATCTGTGGAAACTCCGTTAGAGAAACTTTCATCACATCCACTGCTTTATAAATCTTGTTTGATTCAAGTTGGCACCATCACCTTACCTGTTGACCTTATCTCTTTAAAGATACTTGCTTTTGATGTGATTTTAGGGATTGATTGGTTAACTACTCATCATGCCAAAATTGATTGTTTTAAAAGGTTGTTAGTTTTCATATTCTAACCAACTGTTGTTGTGCAATTCAAGCAACTAAACCATTAAAATCAATCACTATCATATCTATTCATAAAGCTATTCATTTATTGAAAAAGCGGATGTCAAGCTTTCTTAGCCCATGTTATGGATTTGAATAAAGACACGTCAAATTTGAATAATATTCTGTTGTTATTGACTTTCCTCGTATTTTCAAAGAACTTCCGGTCTACCCCGAACGTGAAGTTGAATTCTTTATTGATCTTGAACCCGGTACAAAGCCCATTTCTAAAACCCCATATCGAATGGCTCTATTGAACTTCAGGAGTTAAAGGTCCAACTACGAGAATTGTTGGACATTGGTTTCATTCGTCTAGTACATCTCCTTGGGGTGCTCTGTTTTATTTGTAAAGAAGAAAGACGGGGAGTATGCGACTTTGTATTGACTATCGAGAATTGAACCATGTCACCATCAAGAATAGGTATCCTCTACCTCGTATTGATGACTTGTTTGACCCGATTTCTGAGGGCACAATTCTTTTCAAAAATCGATCTTAGCTTCTGGATATCATCAATTGAAGATTAGAATCGAGGATATTCAAAGACGCCTTGAACTTCGGTATGGGCATTATGAATTCTTAGTCATGTCTTTCGGACTAACTAATGCTCCTATGACTTTCATGGATATGATGAACCGAGTATTCAAGGAATATTTGGATCGGTTTGTTGTTGTCTTTATTGATGACATCCTTATATATTCCAAAAGTCGTGAAGATCATGAGCACCATTTGAAGTTGGTACTCAAAGGCTTCGTGAAAACCAACTATATGCCAAATTGAAGAAATCACGAGTTACGGCTTGAGGAAGTAGCCTTTCTTGGGCATGTAATGTCAAAACATGGAGTATCTGTTGATCCCGTGAAGATTGAAGCAATACAAAGTTAGGGAGCAACCAAAGTCGGTGGTGAAGTCGTAGCTTTTTGGGCTTAAATTGGTTATTATCGGAGATTCGTGGAAGGGTTTTCGAATCGCTACTCCATTAACTCAAATAACTCGGAAGGATACAAAATTCGTTTGGAATGAAGAATGCGAGAAAAGTTTCCAAGAGCTTAAGAGGAGACTTATTTCTAAGACTGTTCTAACAATACCATCCGGTTCGGATGGATTTGTTATCTCTGACGATGCTTCGGAAAAGGGTTAGGATGTGTTCTCATGCAACGTGGGAAAGTCATAGCCTTATGCCTCGCGACAACTTAAAAGAGTATGAGAGGAATTATCCTACTCATGATCTAGAGTTAGCGGCGATCGATCGTTTTCACGCTTAAAGATATGGAGGCACTATCTATATGGGGAGAAAGTGGAGATATATTCGGATCATAAAAGCCTTAAATATTTCTTCACTCAAAAGAACTCAACATGCGGCGGCGACGTTGGCTCGAGTATTGAAAGACTACGACCACACTATTCAATACCATCCTGGTAAAAGCGAGCGTGGTAGTTGTGACGTTGAGTAGAAGATCATATGCGAACGAGTGCGATGATGTCAAGTATCGCGTAGAGCCAACTTTAATAGAAAAAGTTAAGGTTTGCTTTCGAGCCAAGGCACGGGAGCCGATGCGTATGAAGAAGAAAGTACTGAAGGAGCTATTAGGGCGAGAATTGATGAAGAAGGAATACTTGAGTCCACTCTAGACTTTGTGTTCTAACGACTCGATTTGAAGTACAAGATTATGATGGAGGCACACAATACACCATTTGCAATCCATCCGGAAGTACTAAAATGTATCGTGATCTTCGACATACATTTTGGTGGAATAATATGAAGAGAGATTGCAAAGTTTATCTCGATGTGTTTAACTTGCTTGCGTGTAAAGGCGGAGCATCTAGTACCTAAGGGTCCGTTGCAACCACTTGAGATTCCGAATGGAAGTGGGAACACATTACCATGGATTTAGATTCTGGGTCTTCCTACGGTTTCTCAAGGCATCAATGGTATTTGGGTTATTGTTGATAGATTAACCAAGTCTCGCCATTTCTTGCCGACACGGAGACTTATTCCTTGAACGTCTTGCTAGTATATGCGTAAATGAGATCGTGAGGTTGCGTGGCATACTGTATCCATAGTTTGGATCGTGACCCAAGATTCACTTCAAGATTTTGGGTTAGCTTGCAAAAAGCTATGGGCACGCAGTTTGCGATTTAGTTCGTATACCATCCCCAAACGGACGAGACAATCGAGAGGACTATTCAAACTCTTGAAGATTTATTAAGACTACGTGTCTCTTAGACTTCAAGGCGCTTGGGATAAGTATTTACCATTGGTGGAATTCTCCTACAACAACAGTTATCGAGCAAGTATAGGTGTGGCTCCATTCAAGCATTATATGGGCCGAAAATGTCGTTCTCCATATGTTGGGATGAGGTGGGTGAAGCAACATTGTTGGGACCCGAGTTAAGTACGTATGACTCACCGAAAAGATCTAAATAATTCGACAACGATATACAAGCGGCTCAAGATCGACAAAAGAGTTATGCGGATCTTCATCGAAAGGGCGTGGAATTTAATGTGGGGATCATGTATTTATTGCGAGTTGCTCCATGGAAGGGAGTTACAAGATTTGGGAAGAGAGGAAAACTCAATCCACGATTTATTGGTCCATTTCAAATTCTTGACCGAGTAGGAAATGTAGCCTATAGACTTGCGTTACCTCAAGTATGTCTCGTGTTCATAATGTGTTTCACATATCCGTACTTAATAAATATGTGAAAGACCCGAACCACGTTATTGAGTTAGAACCAGGACGAGATAGCCAGAAGACTTAACGTATGAGGAGGTACCTATCAAGATCTTGGATAGGAAGGAGCATGTCCTACACGCAAAGGTCATACCACAAGTTAAAGTTTTGTGGAGGAATCATGCTATAGAGGAAATGACACAGGGAATTGGAAAGCGGAAATGAAAGCGAGGTATCCTCACCTTTTGAAACACCAGTGCGTCGTCAATTTCGAGGACGAAATTTCATAAGGAGGGAGGTTGTAAGACCCTCAAATTTTTTAAATAAAAAGGAATTTCCTTTATTTATTATTTTGAAATAGTAAGGGTTGATTTGATTAATGTGGATAGTTAAGGGTTAAATACGCAAATATTTCAAAATAAGCAGTGGTTATAAAATATTCATTTTTGTCGGGGAATATTCGTTTGGTCGTGGAATATTAAATGCTTTCGGGAATATTTAAATGCGACGGTATGACCATGTGTGGGCCCCATAACGGAAAGCGATTGGATGAAGAAAACGACAAATATAAGTTGGTTAAAAATAACTAGCGTAGTTATTCAGATTAAGATTTTGGAATACCGGTGGTTAAAATCTACGATGTCTGGCGTGGTTGCAAAGAGATAGCACTACGGTATTGCAGATTTGTTGAATTATTGATCCTTACGTGAAGAAGGCACTACTCAATAATTTTCACGGTGAATTCTTGTTCAATATTTTATTTTATTGATTCAATAATTCTTTGCGTTGATATTTTATATTATTGTTGTTCAATAATTGTCACTTTGCACATTATCTCCATTATCGGATCAATAATTCATATTATTTGAATAATATTATTAGATAGCATTATTGGCAATGTCTAGAAAGTTACATCGAGGAGAGGTTTGGTCACCTAATTGCGGCGCCCGATGAGAAATCCTTATCGAAAGCCCCTCTTTCACAGGAGCGGCTGGTTGTCATAATTGTGATTCAGTAATATTATTTGTGAATAATTAATTATTGATTCATATGATAAAGAAATATTTATTTTATGTGGATATAAATGATGGATTTATTTATGTGGTTATAAATGAAGAAATTATTGTTGAGGTGTTTTATCGATATTTTTATCGATTAGAGGTATTAAAAAAATTAAATCGGGGTTTTTTGAGATATATTGCGGGGTTATAATTTTTAATCCGACCAGATTGGATTGTGGTAATTTTTGGGTATGTTATACATACATAAGTTGAGTATATGTCCACAAATTTTGAACCGTTAAAAATTCACGAATGATTTGTTATGAATTTTAAGAGGTGTCTGATTCGGAAATTAGGGTTATAATTGATTTTGGTGGAAAATTCTAGAATTGAGTGGGCCCCACTTGTGGTTGGTGAAGAAATGTGCTGAATTTTATTTCAAATGTGGTGGGTGGCAATAGTAGCAGGTAAAGCCATCAGGTGGCAGGTCAAGTCTGCTTCGGGGCTGGCTAACATTTTCCTATAAATAGAGGGCTAAGTTAGAATTGAAAATCACACGAAACAAAGTTTTCTCTTTATCTCTCTATATTATTGAGCGTATTTTGTGAGTATTTAGATACTTTGAGAGTTCTTTATTCGAATTGAAGTTTCATTCAACATCACTTCCGCCTTTCCTTCCAGAAATCTTGATTCTTTGAGGTAAGGGATATTATTTTTTTTCGTAATGATATTATTTCTTCAATATCATTATCTTTGAAATGTTGATCTGAAGTTTTATCAAATTTGGAACTTTTCATGTCGGGTTTACTTATTCATGAGTTACTATTCACGAGTACTATTCATGAAGCGTGAAGATGTTTTTTTTCACGAGTAATTTCTATCTTTTGGTGTCGATTTACTATTCACGTGATATTTGCCTTATTCACGATATCTGACCTATTCACGTGTACGGCACTATTCAATTCAAAAAAATAAAATTTCTTCTTTTAAGTCCAAAATATCTATTACGGATACTAGCTTCGATTGTATCCATGTTTTGATCATTCTTGAATTTTACACCACTATGATTATTTTTGAGGTATTGTTGGACATGGATAAAACAAAGTCACGAATCCTTAATCCTTAATCCTTGTCATTTTGTTTCCTTTGGATTCGTTCAACTTTAAAAATATTTTTCATCATCCTCGGTCTTAAATGATGATATTATTGAATATCTTTGGCACAGAGTGCAAAGATGAATGATTTCTGAAGAATATCTTTGGCTTTGTAGTGCAAAGATGAGCAGTGTTTAAATGAACATGACCGATGATGAATATCTTTGGCCTTTAGTGCAAAGATGAGCAGTGTTGAGATGAACATGAATGGATTGATGAATATCTTTGGCTTTTAGTGCAAAGATGAATATTTGATTTGAGATGAATATTGATTGATGTTACTGGGATAAAATATTGATGATGGACTGTTAAATTCATAGATTATAGTAGATTTCATTCTCTACGTAACTCTTACATGAATTATTATTTCATTAATGAATATTGATCCGAAACTTGTTATCTATTGTATTCTATTAAATTTTTCCTGTTGAAGACTAACGATAATTTGTTGTATATTATCTTAGTCATAATATTCTTTACTTGAGCTAGTTAAGCTCACCCTTTTCTTTTGTTCCATTCTTCTCGGGAGGCGAGAATATATAGCGATGCAGTCGGGGTATGGAATGAAGGTTTTAGAAAGGATTGTTTAGTAGTCCTCACCATTTTTGTAAAATAATGTATCAATAAATGTGATGAGGATTTATTTGAGTATAAATATTATGCAGAAGATAATATTTGTATTTAAACTCACAATTTCTTGTTGTAATAATAAAGTTGTAGTTGTTTACATACCATGTATTGACAACTTTCGAAATGGGTGATGTATACCTATTTTGGGGCGTCACAAGTATGTTCAACCGAGGGACCATAACCGAGGATCGTACGAGAGATAGCGAGTCAGCGATGTAATAATGATAACCAAATGAAGAAAGTAACAGACGGACAAAAATGGTAACCACTCTGGTGGTAATCATGGCCATGAAAATAGAAGAAGCGAAATCGGGGAGGAGATTTTCAAAAGAGGAGATTTAACAACGACCGTATGAAGGCAGCGATCATGGTGGCAACAACCGGTTCTAAGGAGGAGAACGACCACCGGTCGTATATGCTACAATCACGGAAAAGAGGGACATATCGATCAAAGCGCCCACAATAGTTCAAGGTATGCTATAATTGTGGAAAGGAAGGACATATCGCTCGAGATTATGCTGAGTAGCGAAACCTAGTTCAATGAGGGACGGTGACTCGAAAAGATCCCGAAAAGTCAAAAGTCAACAGTTTACGGGAAGAGCGTTTGTTGTGACCGGGTCAAAATGCGAGGAACCCAAATGAGGTGATCACGGGTAAGCTTTATTTATAAATTCTTGCGAAGTTTATACCTTACTTGATCTGGTGCTACCCATTCATTTATCTCTCTCAGATATGTGCTCAACGTTTAAACTTGACTCTGGAAAAATTAGACTTTGACCTATCTGTGGAAACTCCGTTTGGAGAAACTTTCATCACATCCACTGTTTATAAATCTTGTTTGATTCAAGTTGGCACCATCACCTTACCTGTTGACCTTATCTCTTTAAAGATACTTGCTTTTGATGTGATTTTAGGGATTGATTGGTTAACTACTCATCATGCCAAAATTGATTGTTTTACGTAAGGTTGTTAGTTTTCATATTCTAACCAACCTTGTTATGCAATTCAAGCAACTAAACCATTAAAATCAATCACCGTCATATCTAATCATAAAGCTATTCGTTTATTGAAAAACGGATGTCGAGCTTTCTTAGCCCATGTTATGGATTTGAATAAAGACACGTCAAATTTGAATAATATTCCTGTTGTTATTGACTTTCTGGCGTATTTCTGAAGAACTTCCGGTCTACCCCGAGCGTGAAGTTGAATTCTTTATTGATCTTGAACACGAGTACAAAGCCCATTTCTAAAACCCCATATCGAATGGCTCTATTGAACTTCGGGAGTTAGAGGTCTAACTACTGAGAATTGTTGGACATCGGTTTCATTAGTCTAGTACATCTCCTTGGGTGCTCTGTTTTATTCGTAAAGAAGAAAGAGCGAGTATGCGACTTTGTATTGACTATCGAGAATTGAACCATGTCACCATCAAGAATAGGTATCTTCTACCTCGTATTGATGACTTGTTTGACCCGATTCTGAGAGGGCACAATTCTTTTCAAAAATCGATCTTCGTTACGGATATCATCAAATTTGAAGATTAGAACCGAGGATATTCAAAGACCGCTTAGAACTTCGATGCGGGCATTATGAATTCTTAGTCATGTCTTTTCGGATTGACTAATGCTCCCTGCGGCTTTCATGGATATGATGAACCGAGTATTCAAGAAATATTTGGATCGGTTTGTTGTTGTCTTTATTGATGACATCCTCATATATTCCAAAAGTCGTGAAGATCATGAGCACCATTTGAAGCTTGGTACTCCAAAGGCCCGTGAAAACAAACTATATGCCAAATTGAAGAAATGCGAGTTACGGCGAGGAAGTAGCATTTCTTGGGCACGTGGTGTCAAAACATGGAGTATCCGTGGACCCGACGAAGATTGAAGCAATCTGAAGTTGGGAACAACCAAGTCGGTGATCAAGAATGCGTAGCTTTTACGAGTCTAGCTAGTTATTATCGGAGATTCGTGGAAGGTTTTCTCGAATCGCTACTCCATTAACCCAACTAACTCGGAAGGATACAAAATTCGTTTGGAGCGAAGAATGCGAGAAGAGTTTCCAAGAGCTTAAGAGAGACTTATTTACGACACTGTTTCTAACAATACCATCCGGTTCGGATGGATTTGTTATCTCTGACGATGCTTGAGCAAAGGGTTAGGATGTGTTCTCATGCAACGTGGGAAAGTCATAGCCTTATGCCTCATGACAACTTAAAGAGTATGAGAGGAATTATCCTACTCATGATCTAGAGTTAGCGGCCCGATCGTTTTTTCGCGCTAAAGATATGGAGACACTATCTATATGGGGAGAAAGTGGAGATATATTCGGACCATAAAAGCCTTAAATATTTTTTCACTCAAAAAGAACTCAACATGCGGCAAATGACGTTGGCTCGAGCTATTGAAAGACTACGACAACACTATTCATACCATCCCGGTAAAGCGAGCGTGGTAGGTGACGCGTTGAGTAGAAGATCATATCTTGGGAATGAGTGCGATGATGTCAAGTATCGCGTAGAGCCAACTTTAATAGAAAAAGTTAAGGTTGCTCGAGCCACCGACCCTTGGAGGATGCGTATGAAGAAGAAAGTATAAGAAGGAGCTATTAGGAGCGAGAATTGATGAAGAAGGAATACTTCGAGTCCACTCTAGACTTTGTGTCCCTAACGACTCTGATTTGAAGTACAAGATTATGATGGAGGCACACAATACACCATTTGCAATCCATCCTGGAAGTACTAAAATGTATCGTGATCTTCGACATACATTTTGGTGGAACAATATGAAGAGAGAGATTGCAAAGTTTATCTCGATGTGTTTAACTTGTCAACGTGTAAAGGCGGAGCATCTAGTACCTAAAGGTCCGTTGCAACCACTTGAGATTCCGAAATGGAAGTGGGAACACATTACCATGGATTTCGTTATGGGTCTTCCTACGGTTTCTCAAGGCATCAATGCTATTTGGGTTATTGTTGATAGATTAACCAAGTCTGCTCATTTCTTGCCGATACGGGAGACTTATTCCTTGAGCGTCTTGCTAGTATATGCGTGAATGAGATTGTGAGGTTGCGTGGCATGCATGTATCCATAGTTTGGGATCGTGACCCAAGATTCATTTCAAGATTTTGGGTTAGCTTGCAAAAAGCTATAAACGCAGATTTGCGATTTAGTTCGGCATACCATCTCCAAACAGACGGACAATCGAGAGAGGACTATTCAAACTCTTGAAGATCTATAAAGACTCATGTCCTAGACTTCAAGAGGCGGTTGGGATAAGTATTTACCATTGGTGGAATTCTCCTACAACAACAGCGGTTATCGAGCAAGTATAGGTGTGGCTCCATTTGAAGCATTATATGGACGAAAAGTGTCGCTTCTCAATATGTATGTTGGGATGAGGTGGGTGAAGCAACATTGTTGGGACCCGAGGTTAATACGTATGACTCACCGAAAAGATCCAAATGATTCGACAAGCGTATACAAAAACGGCACAAGATCGACAAAAGAGTTATGCGGATCTTCATCGAAAGGACGTGGAATTTAGTATAGGGGATCATGTATTGTTGCGAGTTGCTCCATGGAAGGCGATTACAAGATTTGAGAAGAGAGAAAGCTCGATCCACGATTTATTGGTCCATTTCAAATTCTTGGCCAAGTAGGAAATGTAGCCTATAGACTCGCGCGTTACCTCAAGTATGTCTCGTGTTCATAATGTGTTTCACATATCATGTATTAAATAAATATGTGAAAGACCCGAACCACGTTATAGAGTTAGAACCGAACGAGAGATAGTAGAAGACTTAACGTATGAGGAGGTACTGTCAAGATCTTGAATAGGAAGGAGCATGTCCCTACGCCAAGAAAGGTCATACCACAAGTTAAAGTTTTGTGGAGGAATCATGCTTTATAGAGGAAATGACACAGGAATTGGAAAGCGGAAATGAAAGCGAGGTATCCTCACCTTTTGAAACACCCAGTGCGTCGACGTCGATTTTGAGGACAAAATTTCATAAGGAGGGAGGTTGTAAGACCCCAACTTATTATTAATGAAATTTAATTTTCTCTATTTATTATTTTGAAATAGTAAGGGTTGATTTGATTAATGTGAATAGTTATGGGTAAAATACGCAAATATTTCAAAATAAGCAAGTGGTTATAAAATATTCTTCTTTGTCGGGGAATATTAAATGCTGACGGTAGCAGATATTTTGTGTGCCCCATGTGAGCGATTGGATGAAGAAAAGCGACAAATATAAGTGGTTTAAAAATAACTTGGCGTAGTTATTCTGCAGATTATCTTTGTTAAAATACTCGATGGTTAAAACACAATAGCTTGCGGTATTGCACCAATTATTGATTCTTACGTGAAGACACTACTTAATAATGGTTACAATAATTCTTTCAATTAGATTTTTTATTGATTTAATAATTCTTTGCGTTGATATTTTATATTGTTGTTGTTTGATAATTGTCATTACATAGTATTTTTTTCATTATCGATCACAATAATTCATATTATCTGAATAATATTATTAGATAACATTATTGGCAATGTCTAGAAAGTTACATTTAAGGAGAGGTTTGGTCACCTAATTGCGGCGCCAATGAAGGAGAAATTCTTATTGAAAGCCCTCTTTCTGGGAGGCGCACGGTTGTCAATATTGTGATTACGTAATATTATTTGTGAATAATTAATTATTGATTCATATGATGAGAAAATATTGATTTTATGTGGATATAGATGGAGAAAAATTTTAATGTGATTATTGTTGAAAATTGAAATTTTATCTTTTTCCTCGATCGATAATTCGTTTAAATGTATTATTATATTTTAATAATATAATAATGGTGATATTTTTACAACGAATGTGGGATATATGAGTATCTGAGGAGGAAGAGTATTTTTGTTGCAATAAATGTTTAAAACATGTTAAACATGTCGGTGGACCCCATTTATTATTGAAATTTGATTATAACTTGTAAAATCGCCTGGTTTATGGATTTGGTCAATTTACATTTGGAATTTGGAAAACTTTCTTACGCAAAGTTGTAGAGAATTGAATTTCCTATAAAAATTGCAAAGATTCGAATTTTCTGATAAAAGGCTATTTATTATGAATTATTGAAGTTACGAAGCTCAAAATAATTAATTTTTAGAAGTTTAAAATATTTTAATTACAAAAACGTTTTTTACATTGTTGGGACTCATTTAACATGTGTTAAGATTGCTGATTTTAGATGCTAAGTGTGCATAGAGAATTTGTAATATATATAATATTATTATATTAAATTTTACATTTTGGTGTTCTAGCGATTCACTATAAATAGGGTCTTGGGTTAGAATTGAAAATCACACCGAAACTGAAGTTTTCTCTCTATATTATCGGCGTATTCTTGTGAGTATATTGAGTATACTTTGAGTATTGCTATACGGTGCAAGTTCAAGTCATAACCTATATCCTGTGTTTATTTAAAATCTTGTCTTTTCGAGGTAAGGGATATTATTTTTTTTCGTAATGATATTATTTCTTCAATATCATTATGTTGAAATATTGATCTGAAGTTTTTATCAAATTTAGAACTTTTGGTGTCGGAGTTACTATTCACGTATACGACACTATTCACGAATACGGCATTATTCATCGAAAAATGAAAAATTTTCTTTTCGTCCAAAATATCTATTCTGGATACTAGCTTTGATTGTATCCATGTTTTGATCATTCTTGAATTTTACACCACTGTGATTATTTTTGAGGTATTTTTGGACGTGGATAAAACAAAGTACGAATCCTTAATCCTTAATCCTTGTCATTTTGTTTCACTGGATTCGTTTCTTTAAAAATATTTTTCATCATCTTCAGTCTTAAATGATGATATTATGGAATATCTTTGGCCTGTAGTGCAAAGATGAATGATTTCTGAAGAATATCTTTGGCCCGTAGTGCAAAGATGAACAGGTGTTTAGATGAACATGACCCGGTGATGAATATCTTTGGCACATAGTGCAAGATGAATATTTGATTCGGATATATATTGATTGATGTTACGGGGATAAAAGATAGACGATGAACTTTTAAATTCATACATAGAATGTAAGACCCCAACTTATTATTAATGAAATTTAATTTTCTCTATTTATTATTTTGAAATAGTAAGGGTTGATTTGATTAATGTGGATAGTTAGGGGTTAAATACATAAATATTTCAAAATAAGCAAGTGGTTATAAAATATTCATTGTTGTCGGGGAATATTCATTTGGTGCGTGGAATATTAAATCTTTGTTGGGGAATATTAAATGCGGCAGCCGCGACCGTGACCGTGTGTGCCCATGTGAGCGATTGGATGAGAGAAAGCGACAAATATAAGTTGTTTAAAATAATAAGGCGTAGTTATTCTGAGATTATCTTGTTGGAATACCCGTGGTTAAAACACACTATCTGCGTTGTTGAGCAAGTGGTACGGTATTGCACCAATTATTGATTCTTACGTGAAGAAGGCATTACTCGATAATTATTACGATAATTCTTGTTCGATATTTTATTTTATTGATTCAATAATTGTTGCGTTGATATTTTATATTCTTTGTTGTTTCAATAATTGTCATTACACGATTATTTTCCATTATCGAGCGATAATTCATATTATCTGAATAATAATATTAGAAAACATTATTAGCGATGTCTAGAAAGTTACATGTACAGGAGAGGTTTGGTCACCTAATTGCGGCGCCCAGTGGGAGAGATCCTTATTGGAAAGCCCCTCTTTCACAGGAACCGCCTCGGTTGTCAATATTGTGATTACTGTAATATTATTTGTGAATAATTAATTATTGATTCATATGATGAGGAAAATATTGATTTTATATGGATATAGATGGAGAAAAATTTTAAAATGACAATTGTTGAAAATTAATATTTTATCTTTTTACGATAAAATAATTCATTTAAATATATTATTTTAATAATATATTGATGGTGATATTTTACAATAAATTCATGGGTTATAAATAGATGAGGTGGAAGAGAGAAGATAGAATTGGAATCATTTAATAATTGTAAATATTTTAATGTATATATATATATATATATATATATATATGTACGTATTTGTGTGTGTGTGTGTGGAAGAAGTGGTGGGGTAAGAGAAGAAAGTGGGGAAGAGAGGAGTTAGTGGAGAATTATGGGAAAGGAAGAAAGAGAAAGGGAAGAGAAGGAAATTAGAAAACTTATCCGTATCTTTGATTTTGGTTATTTTTTAGTTTGGAATTTGGAAAAAATTTCTTACAGTAAAGTTGTAGAAATTGATTTCAAGCGGAATGGACATAAAATTAAGTATTTTTTCGATAACCTATCTATTTTCTATGAATTATTGAAGTTTGGGAAAATAAAATAATTTTTATTAATAAAGGGTGGGACCCACTTGTGTTTTAACACATGGGCTGCTATTTTTCCAAGATGGCGGTTTGATTTTCAAAATGGTTGGCTTGACAATTGAGGTGGCGTGGAAGAAGAATAAAGAATAATAATATTTTATTATTTAGTCTCTTTTGGCGTTCTAAGCATTTTCCTATAAATAAAATGTAACTTAGGTTAGAATTGAAAATCACATCGAAACAAGTTTTCTTTCTCTACAGATTATTGAGCGTATTTTTGTGAGTATTTTGATATTTTGAGAGTTCTTTATTCGGTCTGAGTTTTTATCAAACCTATATCAAAATTCATCGGAAATACGGTTATTTTTTGAGGTAAGGATGTTATTTTCTTCTCAAATGATATTATTTCTTCAATATCATTATCTTTGAAATATTGGTTGGAACTTTTCTCAAATTTGGAACTTTTTCATGTCGGGTTCTTATTAAGCGAGTTTCTTATTCACGAAGTTTATTCATGAGAGTTACTATTCACAAGTACTATTCATGAAGCGTAAAGATATTTTTTGTGGAATTTCTATCTTTTAGTGTCTGAGTTACTTATTCACGTGTCTGGCACTATTCACGTATCTGACACTATTCATCGAAAAATAAAATTTCTTCTTTTAGTCTCAAATATCTATTACGGATACTAGCTTTGATTGTATCCATGTTTTGATCATTCTTGAATTTTACACCACTATGATTATTTTTGAGGTATTTTTAAACATGGATAAAACAAAGTACGAATCCTAAATCCTTAATCCTTATCATTTTGTTTCAACGGATTCGTTTCTTTAAAAATATTTTTCATCATCCTCGGTCTTAAATGATGATATTATTGAATATCTTTGGCACATAGTCTGAAGATGAATGATTTCTCAAGAATATCTTTGGCTTTGTAGTGCAAGATGAATGATTTCGAAGAATATCTTTGGCTGTAGTCAAAAGATGAGCAGTGTTGAGATGAACATGATAGGATGATGAATATCTTTGGCTGTAGTGCGAAGATGAATATTTGATTCTGATGTATATTGATTGATGTTACGAGGGATAAAAGATGAGCGATGAACTTTTAAATTCATACATAGAAGATAGTAGTTTGCATTCTCTACTTAATTCTTCTAATGAATTATTATTTCATTGCGAATATTGATTTAAAATTTGTTGTCTATTGTATTCTATTAGATTTTTCCCTGTTGAAGACTAACAATAATTTGTTGTATATTATCTTAGTCATAATATTCTTTACTGAGCTAGTTGAGCTCACCCTTTTCCTTTTTGTTCCATTTTTCTCAGGAGGCGAGAATATAGCGAGTACGAGTCGGGGTATGGAATGAAGGTTCTAGAGAGAGTTGTTTAGTAGTCCTCACCATTTTTGTAAAATAAAGTACCAATAAATGTGATGAGGATTTATTTGAGTATAGATATTGTCTAGAAGATAATATTTGTATTTAAACTCACAGTTTTACTGTTGTAATAATAAAGTTGTAGTTGTTTTTGTACCATGTATTGACAACTCAGAATGGGTGATGTATACCTATTTTGGGGGCGTCACATAGAAGATAGTAGTTTGCATTCTCTACTTAACTCTTCTAATGAATTATTATTTCCGCTGCGAATATTGATTTAAAAACTTGTTGTCTATTGTATTCTATTAGATTTTTCCCTGTTGAAGACTAATGATAATTTGTTGTATATTATCTTAGTCATAATATTCTTTACTGGGCTAGTTGAGCTCACCCTTTTCCTTTTTGTTCCTTTTTTCTTCTCAGGAGGCGAAAATATAGCAAGTACGAGTCGGGGTATGGAATGAAAGTTCTAGAGAGAGTTGTTTAGTAGTCCTCACCATTTTTGTAAAATAATATATCAATAAATGTGATGAGGATTTATTTGAGTATAGATATTGTATAGAAGATAATATTTGTATTCAAACTCACGCTTTTCTTGTTGTAATAATAAAGTTGTAGTTGTTTACATACCATGTATTGACAACTCAGAATGGGTGATGTATACCTATTTTGGGGGCGTCACACGGGTAGTTCAAAAGTTTTGACGGTAACACCTCTGCCGTTATTTTTTTATAGAAAAATAGTTTTGTCGTTTTCTAACTACGACAATACTTCCGTTAATAAGTCCACCAATGATTGACCGTCGTATTTAATATTCCCCGACAAAAAAAATATTCCCCTGACCAAACGAATATTTTATAACAACTTCTTACTTTTTCAAAATTTATAAATATTACCCATAACTATAACATTATATCAAATTTATTCCATAATATTCAAAATAATATTTATAAAAAATTCATCTTTATTTATAAAAATTTTGGGGTCTTACATGTTTTATGTGTTTGATTGGACCCCATTTCTTGATTGAAATTTGATTATAGCACAATAAAATCGTCTGTTTGTGGATTTGGTCAATTTTTGTTTGGAATTTGGAAAAACTTTCTTCGTAAAGTTGTAGAAAATTGAATTTCCTATAAAAAATCGCGAGTTTTGAATTTTACCACAAAAGGACTATTTATTGTGAATTATTGAAGTTAGAAGTTCAAAATAATTGATTTTGGAAGTTTAAAATATTCTAAATAACAAAATGTTTTTTTCATTATGGTGTGTTTACACATATGTGTTGAATGAGTTTGAATTCAGTTCTTGAAGGTTGGCGTAGGAAAATTTAATTTATATATTAATATTATATTAAATTTTACCTTTTGGTTGTTCTAGCATTTTCCTATAAATAGGGTGCTTGGGTTTAAATTGAAAATTACACCGTAAAGCGAAGTTTTCTCTCTATATTATCGGCGTATTCTTGTTAGTATTTTGAGTATATTTTGAGTATTGCTATATGGTGCAAGTTCGAGTCATACTTTATATCCGTGGTGTTTAAATTTAGAAGTCTTGATCTTTCAAGTAAGGGATATTATTTTTTAATGATATTATTTATTCTAATATCATTATCTTCAAGTATTGATCTGAACTTTTTAATCAAATTTGGAACTTTTAGTGTATGGGGTTCTTATTCACGATATCTGTTACTATTCACGATATCTGATCTTATTCACGAATATATGCCTTATTCATCGAAAAATAAAATTTTTCTTTTCGTCCAAAATATCTATTCGGATACTAGCTTTGATTGTATCCATGTTTTGATCATTCTTGAATTTTACACCACCGTGATTATTTTTGAGGTATTTTTGGACATGGATAAAACAAAGTCTGAATCCTTAATCCTTAATCCTTGTCATTTTGTTTCACCGGATTCGTTTCTTTAAAAATATTTTTCATCATCCTCGGTTTTAAATGATGATATTATTGAATATCTTTGGCCTGTAGTGCAAAGATGAATGATTTCTGATAAATATCTTTGGCCCGTAGTGCAAAGATGAACAAGTGTTTAGATGAACATGAACAACTGATGAATATCTTTGGCCTGTAGTTCAAAGATGAATATTTGATTCTAGATATATATTGATTGATGTTACGAGGATAAAAGATGAGCGATGAACTTTTAAATTCATACATAGAAGATAGTAGTTTGCATTCTCTACTTAACTCTTCTAATGAATTATTATTTCATTATTGAATATTAATTTAAAACTTGTTGTCTATTGTATTCTATTATATTTTTCCTGTTGAAGACTAACGATAATTTGTTGTATATTATCTTAGTCATAATATTCTTTATTAGGCTAGTTGAGCTCACCTTTCCTTTTTGTTCTATTTTTCTTCTCGTAAAGGCGAGAATATAAGCGATGCGCAGTTGGGGTATGGAATGATGGTTCTAGAGAGAGTTGTTTAGTAGTCCTCACCATTTTTGTAAAATAATGTATCAATAAATGTGATGAGGATTTATTTGAGTATAAATATTGTCTAGAAGATAATATTTGTATTCTAACTCACGATTTCTTGTTGTAATAATAAAGTTGTAGTTGTTTCACGTATACGTGTATTGACAACTCAGAATTGGTGATGTATACCTATTTTGGGGGCGTCACAATATATATATGGATAGTATTATTTTTACATATATAAAAGTGAAATTAACTGTATTTTTTTTCATGTAAAAATATATGTGAACAGTTATATATTTGTATGTATACATACAACAAGAGTGGCGGTATCTATCTCTCTATCGTACTCATGAAAACAGGCGCAGGCTGTTGGGGGGAGCATCTTGTTCTAGTAGAATGTCCTTTTTTTTCATGACATGCTTGCAGTAGAAGGTCAGCTATAAATTAATGAAAATGAAATACTAGTTATATAATATTTTTACAAGACTCGTGACTTCCTAACTAACTAACTATATATATATATAGCAATTGCTATTAATTTAATGCAATGTAGGAGTAATGAACTTCATTTGCAAGCTTTGATAGATGAATATAGGTATGTATACCTATGGGTAGTACGAGATAGGAACTAGTGAAGAGGTTATTTGATTAGTACTAAATGGTTGAATGATTAATTGATTTAATTATTTTGTGCGTTTGTTTTTTTAGATAATTTGAATTAAATGACTAAGTCTCATTTTTTGAGTGGATGTTTTTTTTATAATATTAACTATTATATTATATTAAATAAATTTACAACAGTTTTGATTTTTTTTAAAGAGATAAAATAATAAAAATCTATAATTCAGATGTTTTAGATATATCAATTGTCAAACAACTTTTTTCTTTCAGATTCAATTCATTCAAATTTTTTATCAAACACCTCCAAAGTAACAGTAGGGCTAGCGGACATATTTAAAAAAATTATTCAAATTCGAATAGTATCAACTTCTGAATAATTATCTAAATTCATTATTACAATTAATTAAAACTAATAAATAGATAATTAAAAAATCACTATTATGATATTAATATAACATAACACAATAATAAATCATGTGATTTAATTTGAAAATTCATAAGAAAAAAAATAATTATTCTATTTAATAAAATATATTAAAAAATATTTTAATTTTATAATAAGACCCATTTTTGGATCGGAATTATGATACGAATATCTAATATATGTTATTTGATAACAAGTATTCTAATTTTGCAAAAATAGTTTTATTTAAAAATTTTATAAATATAAAAAGTATTTATTTGTTTTTATAATAATTTATTAATAATAATATAATATAAATTTTTGATAATAAATTTAAAAATATTATATTATCATCAAAAGAATGAAACTTTGCTCTTTTTTTTAAAATAAAAAGAGATTTGGAAATGAAAGAAGGGGCGGATCCAGGGCTGTGAGTGATTATATACGGGGCAAGTTAGTTAGTTAGTTAGTTAGACTGATTTGGTATCCAATGATATTGGTACCAACCTACTTAAAAGGACAAGTAGTCAAGATTAAATAATACTAATGAGTGCTTCTACGCAGACAGGTCAATTGGACCCGAAAAATGGACAGGTGAATTTTTTTTTTTTTTTCTCGTGACTCTAAAAAATGTATATAATATTTATTTTAACATGAATTTTTACAGATTGTATAACTCTGTTTTTGTATTATCCAAATTACACCTAAAACACTATATTTTATAAAAAAATTTGTTGGAATAAATACTATACATTTTTTGGAGTCACAAGGAAAAAAATAAAAAAAAAATAAAAAAATTCACCTGTCCAATTTTCCGGTCCAATAAATCTGTCCGGCAAGACTTATTGAATACTAATACTAATACTAATAATTAGTTAAAAAACACCATGTTCTAATTTTAACATCATTATTATGGGGTTAATAGATGAATTAGGGGCATACATGACTTGTTGATTAATTTCAATACGCTTGGCACAAATCTGATTCGTCATCAAGTTATAGAATTATACTTTCAACAATACTCAGATGCAGTATTATTTGATTTTAATTCCATACGTGCAAAGAGATTAATTTCTGAGTAGGTAGGGGTGTATGAATTAAATTATGTGTAGTGCGATCCAACAAGGCATTTGTTTTTGTTTTTTTTATTAAAAAAAAAACTGCTTTTTTTTTATTATTACAAAAAAATTGTGTTTTTTTTTATTACAAATATTGTGTAGTTTAGGATAAGAAATCATATTTATGCCTTATTATTATTATTATTATTGAAATACTACGATTGTATTATCCCTTTTTGGTCATCATATTATTACAATAATAATTATTATTATTACGATTATTACAATTATTATTATTATTACAATTCCTAGAAGCGATCTTACTTGGTTTAAATATTAGTATTATGTAAATTTAAGCGTGGTAGATAGTTAGATACTGATGGTTTTATTGGAATATAAGGTTTAATTTGAAGAGTGCAGAGTTCGAGGCTTGTGAGTAACATTTTCTTTAACGAATTATCTAATACTCAAAGATGATATCGAAAAAACCTTATTTATCCCGATAAGAAAGCAACAATTAACGAAATGAAACAGTATTAAGAGAGAAGATAAATTATTTTAATTTCCCCCTCATTTAGTTAGACATAATCAATTAAAAAATACACTCATTAGACTCGTAGATTCAAATTTTGATTCATGGGTACTTAAGCCATTGATATTGCAGCGATCTAATTAATTTATATCATGTTCTTAGTTTAGTTTATGTAAAAATTATTTGCTTTATATATATATATATATGTTGCAGGAAGAATGTTGTTAAAATAGTCACAAGGAGGTTTGTGTTTGATGGTGAGGCCATTTCAACCCTAAAAGCAAAACTCGGATGCCAAACATCGCGGGTAGAAGTTGTGACAGCAGTTATATGGAAGGCTTTCATATGTTTAACTCTAGCAAAACAAGCTGGGGGCATTAAGGCATCAATAGTTGAACACGCAGTGAACTTAAGGGGAAGAACAGTTCCGCCAATGCCAAAAACACTTTTTTGCAAATTTCATTACGCTTGCCCAGCCACGAATCGCAGGAAGCGACCTCAGCAAGATGGATTTGCATGACTTGGTGAAACTAATACAGAATGCAGTTAGGAACACTAGCAATAAAAAACTACATAGTGACGACTTCTTCACAATGGTTAGCAGCTCATTCAGAGAGGCAGACGAGGAGTTGAACCACAACGAGCTGGTTGATTACCGAATGTTTACTAGTTGGTGCAGATTTCCATTTTATGAGGCTGATTTTGGATGGGGAAAACCCTGTTGGGTAAGTAGTACTATATGTACGACTCTGGAGATCACCATCCTGATAGACACTAAAGATGGTGATGGCATTGAAGCATGGGTAAGTCTAGATGAACAAGACATGGTTCACTTCCAACTGGATGAGAATATCAAAACCTTCAGCTCCTATTAAAAGGTTTGAAGACTCAACTCAACCATGGACATGTAAGATTAAAGGCATGTTAAATTCGGGTTTTTTTTCGTTCCTCATCTTTTCTTTGATTAGATTGTTTAAGGTTGATGTTTACAATATTTACATTCAATTTAATTCTATCATATTTGGAAAACCTATGTTATTTTTAGCATATTCTGAATCATTAGTTAGTATTGTCAAGATTGACTCCTTCAAGATAATATATATTTAATTTATAAACTTTCTTCTCAACTCATTCTACATATATTATATATTTCTTTCTTCCGAGTATGAATATCTATTTGCAGTATAAAACATAGTTTCCACTCAAAATGATTAAATTTGCTCAAGTTTATTCTACCAAAATCTATTCATGTCACATTTCCTCTAATATTATCCATATGGCATTTCCTGGAATTGTTCGACCTGCTTCTATTGGTCTAGTTGCGATCCAAACAGGTTCATAAGTTAAATGCATATTTTTATCGTTCATCTATATACATTAAATATTGAGATTTGATTATGGTGAAGTTTAAAATCAATTTTCACCATAGTAAGTTATATAGTTTTTCATTACCTATACAATTATACAACTTACCAATTCAATTTTAATGTAATGAAAAACTATATAACTTACTTTAGTAAAGTTGATTTTCAATTTCACCCTAACCAAATTCGATAAGGCTAGAGTTTACCTGATCAGGATCCTTTCCATTTCAATTTGAAATGGAGAGTCTCCATTTAAAAGTCCATATTTAAAGTTATTAGATCTAAGGTCTACAAATTGCCACCTCATTTAAAAGCCACTAACTTAACTCTAACCACCTCATTTAAAACTCACTAACCTAACTCTAGTAGCTTCATTTAAAAGTCATTAACATAACTCTAGCCATTAATTTAATATAACACTAATATAATATTATTATTATTACTAATATATTATTATTATTATTACTAATATATTATTATTATTATTACTAATATATAATAATAATAATAATTATTATTATTTTATTATTATTATTATTATTATTATTATTAATTTTATTATTATAATAATAATAAAATTATTTAACAAATTATTATTATTATTTATTATTTTAATATAACACTAATATATTATTATTATTATTATTATTATTATATATTAGTGTTATATTAAGTTAATGGTTAGAGTTAGGTTAATGAGTTTTAAATGAGGTGGTTAGAGTTAAGTTAGTGATTTTTAAATTAGGTAACAACTTTTAGACTTTAGATCTAATAACTTTAAATCTGAACTTTTAAATGGAGACTTGAAATAGTGAAGATCTTTATCCGAGTTTACCACAACCACTGAAATCCTTGAAAGGAGAGATCCACACAAACAAGGGCAGATCTACTCTTGGGGCAGGTGGGGCACCTGCCCCCACTGAATTTTCAGTTGGCTCCTTCCTTTTGCCCATAGTACACACCCCCACCACCACCACCCTCTTTTTGTTTAAGTGACTTTTTAAAGTAATGATAATTTTGTATTACTTCTCTTATGTAAGACCCCAAATTTTATGAATAAAGATTTAATTTTTTTGAAATATTTTTTTGAATATTATGGTGTGGATTTGAGATAGTGTTATAGTTGTGGGTATTATTTATAAATTTTACAAAGTATGCAAAGTTGTTATATAATATTCGATTGGTGGGAGAATATTAAATAAACCAACACAATCATTGGTGGACCCCATGAAAGAAAGTATTGTCGTAGTTAGAAAAGCGACAAGATTATCATTTTATAAAAATAACTTGGCGAAAGTATTCTGAATTAAAAGCTGTTGAACTACTTTCGGTAGTAAAAATACGATGTCGATGTGTGTGGTTGCATACTTAGCACACGGTATTGATTATTGATGCTTACGTGATAAGTCACTTCGGTTATACTCAATTATTACTACGATAATTGCTTTATCATATCTCTCGTATTATTGATTCAATTATTATCACGGTATCATCTCGTATAATATGATATATTATTAAATCAATAATTGAGACATCAAAGTTATTCATATTATTATTTGCAATATTGACAATGTCTAGAAGTTACGCTGAGGAGAGATTTGGTCACTTTAATTGCGCTACCAATAAGGAGAAATCCTTATTGGAAAGCTCCTCTCTTTCTCGGAACGACCGGGTTGTTAAATATTATGAATTATAATATTAATGATCAATAAGTTCGTGTTGATTAAGAATGAAATTGATAGTTCCATTATTCCAGTATCCATTATAGAGAGAAAGAAGAAGAGAAGTTTGTTACCTCACTATTCCAGTATCCAGTTTCTTCTAAGGTAAGGGGTATTATTTCTTTCGTATTCATGAAGAGAACTTCATTATTCCATTCTTTATTATTATGTTGGAATAACTTGTCTATCAAGCAATCGCATATACGTGGTGAAATTCTTACATTATTCCATTCTTTATTATTACATTTGGAATATCACATGCATGCGGATTACGCGTGACACAGGTTCCATTCTTTATTATTTTGTTGGAATATCACATGCATGCGTATTACGCACTGACTGGTTCCATTATTAATTATTACATTGGGAATAACCTATCTGTGCGGTCTATCGCATGCACAGTGTGAATTTTCTCATTATTCCATTCTTTATTATTACATTGGGAATAACACATGCATGCGATTACATCGCATGCACGATGAATTCTTTTGTTATTCCATTCTTTATTATTACATTGGAATAACCTATCTACGCGACTCACTGCATGCATGGTGAATGACCTTTCGTATTTATTCTTTATTAAATTGTGGAAATGATATGTACACGTGAATTACCGCATTTACTGGATAAAAATCCATTTGCGGTTTAAGTATATTCTATTATACTCGTATGATATATCATTTCTTTTGTACTAAATATGAAATATCATTTTATTTGGTATTTTATTTGTGAGTTACTATTCACAGGTTACTATTCACTCTAGTATTATTCACTCGGATATTCGATTCACGAGTTACTATTCACGGGTCACTACTGAAAATGCTCTAACAATGACTGACAAAAACCATCATTGATCGCACTTTTTGGTCATGAAAGTATTATTAATGCGACCAGCATTAGCGACATCTTGAATTTGGTAGCTAGAGTAGTATGTTAGCGACCGAACCCGATCATTGATCGATTCAGGAGTTCACTTTTACCTCCAAAAAAATTGGTACGAAATGTTGGCGCGTTAGTTGTTTGCGACCACTCAACATCAGCGACCGCATGCTCTGGTTAATATAAGAGAAAGTATATTATCTTTCTTAAATTTGTGACAAAAAATCTGGTAAAAGCTTGGTAGAACAAAAAATATAATTCCTTTTAGAAGTTCCATTTCTTATTATAAAACAAAAAATAGATTCATTTTCCTAACAAGTTGGGGTTCCTTTTGAATACGTTATAATTTTTGATAGTATTTACTTGTTACAATTTGGATATTTACTTATACTAATTTGAATAGGAAAGAAAAAAGCTGACCAAAAATTTGTGAATCCGAGTTTGTACTTTAAAGTATTATATTGTTGATGTATTTTCTTAGTACCATATGAATTGATACTTCTATAGAAATACAAATCTTAGGTTTGCATCTGCTTCCTAGCATTATATGAAATTTGCTAATTTTACAATTTTTCGTGTGTTTGTGATGTATGTATTTTAGTATTTGCATGTAGTAATTATGTTTATGTATAAGAGTTTCTAAAATATTTGTAGGTTTTTGGAGGTTATTGAGATGTTTATTTTTTAAATGATATTCATATGATGCCACTGGATGTCTTGAGAATAAATCTGCTGCCAAGTTAAGGTTATGATTTGAAGGGAGTTGACTGTAAGTTAAAATATTGACGTGTCACATAACCAATTTTTGGGGGAAATTCCTGATAGTTGGTTGCATTTAACAAATTGTCATTTCCTTCCGAGAATAGAATATAAAACTATAATGTAACTATTTAATTATGGAATCGTCGATATTGACCTCCATAGGCCGACTTACTCCAACGAACCGTTTGTTTTACCAACTCAAATAGTACAAGTATACTACACTCCTAGTCCTGTTAGGAAAAGGGATAGATCGCCTACAGATTGGCAAGTTGTAATTCATACTCCTGCGCGCAGTCGTGTCCAAGTAGTAGACGGGAATTTCTACCAAGAGGAGATGCTTCATAGACCTCCTATAATAAATATAGAGGATAACAATGATGTAATCCAGTTAGAGGGTGGAGATGAACTTGATGAATTGGATCCCGAGACGCTTATTGTGCTTGGATAGCGGTGATCTTGAGGAAGAGTTATTGGCTGAAACTGACACAAAATCTGAAGAAGAAGATAGTTATGAATCTCCGACACTTTTACAAAATGATTCTGACTCAGACATCGACTTTCATTAAAATGTAAGTTTATATAGTTCTAATTGTAAACATGATAATTAAATATAGGAATGTTCTTTATATCCTTAACATGTTTATGTACCTTTCATTTATAGTTGTCGTAGTTAACTATTTCATACAATTAATTGACATTACTTACATTCTTATATAAAATGTATGTTTACATATAATTACATATGTACATGTTCTCTATATCCTTGATGCGTTTATGTACCTTTCATTTATAACTCATACTAACATCCTAAATTTTTTATTTATAGATGTCTTTTGAACCTGGAGCACGAAAGTGCGGGTTGGGTCGGGGCCCTAATCATGTGCCGAAGGCCCCGCCTAATCCGGATGATTGCATTCTTATACAGATACGTCCTCCTCCAAAAAGCACGTAAGTTAAACATCATGTATATATAAGGGTTTAATATTTCCATTATTATAAATATATATGACTGTAAATTATTGTATATTGTAGTGATTTTCAAGATAGTAAAATTGTGAAGTGCATTTCACAATTATGCTTCTGAAATTATTTCACGCCGGTGATTACATGGGCGAGCACACCTCTTTTTGCCCATAAGGATGCGATTTGATTTGAATTTCGGTATATTTTTTTATCACTCTAATAGATAATACATAGTTAATCAAATAATATTATTTAGTAATGTTGGATTATGGTAATATAATATAACCGTTTTAATATTATTATTGTTGTTTTATTTGCAGAAGCGGTATAGATGGGACGACGCACACGTACATCGCTTATTCGATACATCGCTCGCAAAAGTCTATCATTGTCCAAACTAAAGATAATCTGAACAAGGAACAACAAAAAGCCACTGCACAATCTTTGAGATTGACCATCCGGGACGGTGATGCGATGAATTGGAAAGGTTCCAAACATGAAAAGAGTTGTTGGTTTAGTAATAAAGACAAAGTATATAGCTATAAATGAAGGCTGCAAGTTGATTGTTTGGATTAAAAGTTCATTCTGAACTAGGAATAGTTCCTAAATCTCATCTTGGATCTAAACATGTGTTGTGGGCACTTTCATTTGATTATTAGAATCATTGAAGATGGGAAATCACTATAGAGATAGTGGACTCTCATGAACAACATTACATATCCATTAACTAAAGCTTATCCAACGAAGGGGATAATCGCTACACTTAGAAGAAGAGTATAAGATACCGGGACGATTGGCTTTAGTGCAAGTGGGAGATTGAAAGTAGTATGCACACAAGCCAATCATGTTTAATGATAAAGCATATACTTTGTAACAATCTTATTCATTTATTAATAAAAAGTATTAATTTATTAAAGGCTTTTAATTATCTACATGATCTTTGTTTTATAATATGTGATAAACTCATAGTTTTAAGCAATGCTTTTAGAATAATGATGATGATCATTCTAATGAGATCTAAATTCTTAGAAAGCTTAAAACTAAAATAGTTCCCAATCATTGGATTACTAAATTGGAGATTAGTGAATCCGGATAGATTGAATACATCGTTCTTTGCTTTCGTTGGATGAGGATGATTGATCTCATGATCATTTGTGTGGAGACACTAAAAGCAAGTATGTAGGTGTCTTTATTAGAGAATAAGTTCATTTGAGCGTGGCTCGCTAAGGAATACCTAATGGAGTTTTATTTGCTGTCGATAGGAATTCTGTAGTGATAGTAATCTGAGTAATCCTTGGACTTGAGATCATCATAGTATCTTGTGTATGATGAATTATACTTTGACTTATTCCTTAAGACCCTTAGGGTATATCAAAGGTATGCTTGGGTATAATAAGTTATACATGGAGATAATGTATGATCGATAAAGAATCTACCACTTCTAATAAAGAGAGAAAATGTCTATGTGATTCGATAAATGACAACCCAAAGTAGTCCTTGGCGAGGTAGAATGAAATTAGAAAGGAGTTTCTAATTTGCATTATTTGGAGTTGTGCATTTAAGAGTCAAAATACATATAATTAAATAAAATAAGACTTGACATGAATTCCATGTCTTATATTTAATTGGGACATTGTATGGTGGAAGGATTGAATTGTCTGAGTAACTATTTACTCAAAGGTTCTTTAATGATTAATGTTGAAATCTATATTATCTGGGAAGTCGTTGATCATTAGGAGGCTTATCCTATTGTAGAATAAATATTATTTATTTAAATAAATTAATTATTTAATTTATTTATTTAAATAAGATTAAATTATTCTAATTGATTTATTCACAACCTAGGTTTAATATGGAGAACCTAAAGGGTCACACCAAAAAGAAGAATAATTATTTAAGAAGTAAATGGCATAATCGTAATAATATGTTATGTATATTTAATTTAATCTATGGTGATAGAATAAATTAAATAGCTTAATATTATTATTTAATATTTTAGAAATATTAAATATAAATTAATAAGAGGAGTCTTATTAATATTATTACAATTATTATTATTTTAATTTCTAAAAGAGTTTAGGAATTAATTTAATATAAGTACTCTCATTTATTCCTAATTGGATTAGGAAGGAAAATTAGTTAAAGGAGTTTAATTAATTATCCCTAATAAGATTAGGGAGCTTAATTAATTAAAAGAATTAATTAATTAAAACTCAATTCCTTAATTGTTAAGGTGGGTTGCCCACATCTATAAATAAGAGGAGTCTTATTATGGGTGGTGGGGGTTGTCGACTTTTTCAAGTCGTACATAATTCCAATTGTTGGGAGAGTACACCTTTTTACATAGAGATAGAAAACTGGGTTTGAGCCAAATACCCATCTTCTTGAATTTTCTTCTTCCTTGGTGGATCACCTCTGAGGCCAAACATTTGGGTGGCTAACGTTGATCGAAAAGGAAGGAACCAAACCCGGATTCAAGATTGAGCGAAAAAAAAATTTGGAGGTGAACTTGTACACGAGGAAGCTCGATCTTGAGGGTATGATTTTATTCTTTATCTTTTCGTTTAATTAATAATTATGCATAAAGGGTGATCCGGGTATATGGTTTGTAAATTTTTAAACTCTGATTTTTACACGCTTCCGCATTATTTTGCAATTTGATTGCGTTCATGAATATTACAAACCTAACATTGGCATCAGAGCCAAACCTTTATGAAAATTATTAATTGTTTTAATTTGATATGTATATTGATATGTGTTTAGAACAATTTAATTGGGCATAATTTTATTGTATAAAATTTAAAAAAAAAAAAAAAAAAAAAAATCGGAAATCGAAACCAGCAAGTTAATTTTTGAAGCAGCCAAGTTACCGCACGAAAACCAAAGCTGCTAGTTCTTCTAATAGTACACGGAAATTAACCGCAGGAAATTAAGTGGCCATGATTGGCACGCAAATCAAGCAGAAATTCACGGTTTTCAAAGCAATAAAGTAATGATTGCTAATGATTATCTAATGATTATATAATGATTATATATATATATGATATATATACATGCGGAAATCGAAGAAAAGCAATCATGGAAATAACCGTAGACGAAATTTTTGAAATTTTTTGAAATAATCATACGGAAACCTAAACGGATGTAAATATATATATATATATATATATATTATATAATATATATATATATATATATTCTTAATTATTATATAATTAAAATAAAAGTTTATTTTAATTTTAAAATAAAAGGTTTATTTTAATATTAAAATATAAAGTTTTATTTTAATTTTAATAATTTTATAATTAAAATAAAAGAGGTTTATTTTAATCTTAAAATAAAGGTTTATTTTAATATTAAAATAAAAAGTTTATTTTAATTTTAAAATTAGAATTTCATCTTAACTAATTATAGTTGGAATTGGATTCCATGATAACTAATTGGAGTTGAAATTGATCTTTCTTTAAATAAAGGAGTTTATTTAGATATGAAATAGGATTTCATATTATTCAAAATAAGAGAGTTTATTTGTGAATAGGAAAGAAAATCCGTGTTTCCTTAAATAAAGGAGTTTATTTAAATATGGAATAAGATTTCATATTATTCAAAATAAAGGAGTTTATTTGTGAATAGGAAAAGAATATCCGTGTTTCCTTTAAATAAAAGATTTTTTTTACATGAAATTGGATTCCATAATTAATTAAAATAAAAGATTTTATTTTAATTAAAGATTTTTTAATACATGGAATTGGATTCCATAATTAATTAAAATAAAGGAGTTTATTTTGATTAAAATTTTGATTAAAATAAAATAGTTTATTTTATTCAAAATAGGATAAATTAAAATAAAATAGTTTTATTTTGATTTAAATTTGGATTAAAATAAAGGAGTTTATTTTGATTCAAAAATAGATTTTATACTAAATAAATTTGCCCATTAAATGATATCAATATATATATTAAATGTTTATTATTCATGAGATGAATGTTATTTATTGATGCATATGGTGATGTGTATGATAATAAATGGGATTGATTATGGACTATTGACGATGCGATTGGATTTTATTTTAGTTGGATGCGTGAATGTATGGGTTTTTATTAAATGAGGTTCTGCGTGCTCGTCTTCTAAATTTTTCTTAATGTAAATTCTATCTCCTCCTATGTACTTTCCTTTATTTCACGATCAAGGTTTCTATTTATTTTAAATAGTTTTGTAATAGGAATAGTTAAAATTAATTTTGAAAAATTGGAGATCAAGGAAGCAAGGCTATTTAGAAGACCCGTTTGTAATGGAGCCCTAGGTTTAAATGTAATAGTTATATTTAAATATTATTTCTTGCACCCTAGGGTTTGACCTTTTGGTTCACTTGGTGGCTCTAGTGAACCAAACTAGAATAAAAGTCCATAATCAATCCGGGTAGAATATAGTATTCTATATGTAAATGCTATATATATATATATATTATATATTATGCAAACATGCTTGTATGTTAATTAATATAATAGCGTATTTTATATATATATATGTGCATGCATTAAACAACAGATGAGACAAATTAATAACAAACCCCTCAAATTTTTATATTAAGTCCTAGCGTTCAAAGATATTTGGAATATCGAACGTCATTAAACAGCATGATAAAATTAATAGAGTATTAAATATTTAATATGAGTTTGTTGTGTCACCACAAGGCAAGTATTAAGTATTTAAGATGTTAATTTATCACATTTGATGCTTATAAAGAAAATTGAACAATATTATTTTGTTGTGTCACCACAAGGATGATATTTTTCTTTTTTGAATATATGGAGTGCTAGGTCGGACTTAACTTGGATAATTTTGATTCGGATGTGCCACCACTTGATCAAAATAATCTGAGAGGCAAAATCTGAGGAGTTGCATAGTTGATGTAATTGACAAAAGTTGTCTACCTATTTATTTATATATAGTTTGTTGTGTCACACCACAAGGCTATATACATTTGAAATGGGATCCTTATTCTCACTAGCAAATCTTTAATTAGATTTTGCGAACTATATAAGTGAGGGTAATATAGTTTGAAGAAAATAGTGGGAGATACCAATTTAAAACAAGACCTAATTTATTTTGGTAATTAATAAAAGAATGTATGTTAAAATGTTGTTAATTACAAATTCATTTACAAATTTTACAATGTCTAAATTACTATCACCGCAAAGCATATTAGATGTTAAATTAATCGGAATCAATTAAACGGATTGGTTAAGGAATTTGAGAATAGTTCTCATAAATGAAAAGCTATCTTATGTCATGTCGCCTATCCTGCAATGGTTGCGAGACAATGCCTCTGAGGAAGAGATTGCTACTTTTTAGAAAGTGGCAAGATGATGCCTGATTAGCTCGATGCATCATGCTCGCATCCATGAGTAACGAGCTTTAGCGTCGGCGTGAAACTATGGATGCTTTACTATACTCCCCGCACATCAAGTAGTTGATGGTGAGGAAAGTAGGGCCGATAGATATCGATATCTAAGGAGCTCTTCCGATCTAGAATGACCATGATGACACTACTGATGCATAAAAAGTCCTAAACATTATCAATTTGATTGATCAATTAGGATAATAGGTTTTGTCATGGATGGAGAGTTGAGCTAAGATTTGATCTTGCACTCATTCCCGGACTCCTTTCACAATTGTTGTGAATTTTTCATATAAACAAGCTAGATATCAGCTTCGTTGATTTGCTTAATATGTTGAAAAATGATGAGAGTCACTTTTCATCCAAGAAAGACCATGTCTTACTGGTAGGGGCCAAAGGATCTTCTGAAAAGAAGAAAGATTCAAAGAAGGTAAATAGAAAGGCAAAATAAAGGATAATAAGAACAAAACTGATTTGGATAGCAAAGGAGTTCGCTTCCACTACAATAAGCTTTGGACCTTTGGAAAGAAATCTGAGAAGCATCTTGCGAGAGGCTAACCAAAGAAGCTTAGTGAAGTTTGATTCTGTCGATTTTTGTTCATGATTGAAATAAATTTTTCTTTAAATCGAGGTTCTACTTGGGTATTGGATACTGACTTTGGTTATCATAAATATAGATTTATGAAGGACCAAGCGAAGTAGAAAGCTAAACAAATATAAGTAATCCTATGTGCGGGAAATGTAGCAAAGGTTGCCATATTAGCCATAGAAACTTATAGTTTAGCAATGCCTACTGAGCAAATCTATTAAGTCAATAAGTTGTTATTGTATTCCGATTCTTGTTAAAAATATTATTTCCATTTTATTGTTGGACTATGAAATCTTTGGTATTATAATTAAGAACAATTGTTGTTACTATTTATAATAATAATGTTTTGTATAGAATGGAGTATTACTTAATAAATTTTGTATACTTGACTTACATGAAAATAATTTTGCATATTGAACAAATTAGTATAAGAAAAGGAGATGATCATTCAAAGAGTTGAATGTGTGTATTTGCTTGAAATACAAGTATGAATTATTTGAAAGGTTCAAAGAATTGAGAGTGAAACAAATTGGCAAAGTATTAAGATTCTTTGATTAGATCAAGGAATAAATACTTGTGCAATAAGTTTCTTGATCATCTCAAATGGTTTTCTCATAATGGACGCCTCGATATGTAATAAATGATTTATGTATCGAAAAGGAAAAATCGTATCTTGTTGGACATAGTGCGGTCCATAATGATTTACCAACATTCCAAAGTATCCTTACAGGATCATGTCCTAGAAATGGTACATATCTACGAAAATGATAACCTCAAAATTCATTTGAAGACTCCATAAAAGTTATGGACGGGGAGGATTCTAATCTTAAGTATGTTAAGATAAAGGGTTGTCGAACTTATGTGAAAAGGTTTCAAAGGATAAGCTTGGGACAAGATTTGACAAGTCTGATTTGTGGGACATCCTAAAGTAAGTTTAGGGTAAATGTTCTATAATCCTACTTAGCAAAAAGGTGTTTGTTACGAAACACGCTTCCTTCTAAGATAAAGGTGTTTATCATTAAAAGGGGCTAGTGGGAGGATAATAGATCTTGAAAAGTTCAAGAACCACAAAACACTATAAGTCAAATAAGAGGAACACAGTAGATAGACCTGTTTGTACCATCACCAACCGAATCAAATCGGAATAGTACCAAAGATACCTAGGAGGTATGGATTCATCATGGATGATGATGATGAGGTACACATCATAGAAGATGATGATCCGAGTTACATTCGATGAGGTAAGACTTACTAGTGTACACAAAAGGGTCGATTGGGGCGCGTCGTGAAATTTCTAGTATTATATGTTGATATACTACGGATGAGGAATAACATACCAATGCTACAATCAATAAAGATAAAGTTGTCTAAACATTCCTCCATGAATGGTTTGGAAGAGTATCTTAATTGGGGATATAAATCTATATAGATAGATTTAAGAGGATGCTCGACTTAACCCAAAGAACGTATATTCATTTGATGCTAAAGTCGTTTAGCATGGCAAACTCCAAGAGATGTCTCATGTTGATGAGCCATGGAGTGTATCTCTCTTAATAGTCCTCATAGACTCCAAAGAAGAGAGATCGCATGAGTGACAATCATGTATGCAATGAAATATATCTGAGACACGATGTTGATCGGTCATATTACGGAGAAGATCAACAGCAGACGGTGAAAAACATCTTAAAGTTCTTAACCGGCACTAAGGATGTGATCATATTCATGGTGGGTCTGAATTAAAACTAGAGGGCTTAACAGACTTAAGTTTTTCAGACATACCAAGACGACGAAAAATCCACTTTAAGGTAAAGTGTTACCTTGAATCTGATGCGATGAATTGGAAAGGTTCCAAACAAAGAAAGAGTTGTTGGTTTAGTAATAAAGACAAAGTATATAGCTATAAATGAAGGCGTAAGTTGATTGTTTGGATTAAAAGTTCATTACGAAACTAGGAATAGTTCCTAAATCTCATCTTGGATCTAAACATGTGTTGTGGCACTTTCATTTGATTATTAGAATCATTGAAAGATGGGAAATCACTATAGAGATAGTGGACTCTCATGAACAACATTACATATCCATTAACTAAAGCTTATCCAATGTACGGGATAATCGTCACTTAGAGAAGAAGAGTATATAAGATACCGGGGCGATTGGCTTTAGTGCAAGTGGGAGATTGAAAGTAGTATGCACACAAGCCAATCATGTTTAATGATAAAGCATATACTTTGTAACAATCTTATTCATTTATTAATAAAAAGTATTAATTTATTAAAGGCTTTTAATTATCTACGTGATCTTTGTTTTATAATATGTGATAAACCCATAGTTTTAAGCAATGCTTTTAGAATAATGATGATGATCATTCTAATGAGATCTAAATTCTTAGAAAGCTTAAAACTAAAATAGTTCCAAATCATTGGATTACTAAATTGGGGATTGGTGAATCCGGATAGATTGGTACATACGTTGCTTGCTCATTGGATGAGGATGATTGATCTCAAGCTGATCATTTGTGTGGAACACTAAAGCAAGTATGTAGGTGCTTATTAGAGAATAAGTTCATTTGAGCGTTGGCTCGCTAAGGAATACCTAATGGAGTTTTATTTGCTGTCGATAGGAATTCTGTAGTGATAGTAGTCTGAAGTAATCCTTGGACTTGAGATCATCATAGTATCTTGTGTATGATGAATTATACTTTGACTTATTCCTTAAGACCCTTAGGGTATATCAAAGGGTATGCTTGGGTATAATAAGTTGTACATGGAGATAATGTATGATCAATAAAGAATCTACCACTTCTATAAAAGAAGAGAAATGTCTATGTGATTCGATAAATGACAACCCGAAGAGTCCTTGGCGAGTAGAATGAAATTAGAAAGGAGTTTCTAATTTGCATTATTTGAGTTGTGCATTTAAGAGTCGAAATACATATAATTAAATAAAATAAGACTTGGTGATAATTTCATGTCTTATATTTAATTGGGACATTGTATGGTGGAAGGATTGAATTATGCGGTAAACTATTTACCCAAAGGTTCTTTAATGATTAATGTTGAAATCTATATTATCTGGAAAGTCGTTGATCGCTAGGAGAGGCTTATCCCTATTGTAGAATAAATATTATTTATTTAAATAAATTAATTATTTAATTTATTTATTTAAATAAGATTAGAATTGTTCTAATTGATTTATTCACAACCTAGGTTTAATATGGAGAACCTAAAAGGTCACACCATAAAAGGAAGAATAATTATTTAAGAAGTAAATAGCATAATCGTAATAATATGTTATGTATATTTAATTTAATCTATGGTGATAGAATAAATTAAATAGCTTAATATTATTATTTAATATTTTAGAAATATTAAATATAAATTAATAAGAGGAGTCTTATTAATATTATTACAATTATTATTATTTTAATTTCTAAAAGAGTTTAGGAATTAATTTAATATAAGTACTCTCATTTATTCCTAATTGGATTAGGAAGGAAAATTAGTTAAAGGAGTTTAATTAATTATCCCTAATAAGATTAGGGAGCTTAATTAATTAAAAGAATTAATTAATTAAAACCCAATTCCTTAATTGTTAAGGTGGGTTGCTCACATCTATAAATAAGAGGAGTCTTATTATGGGTGGTGGGGGTTGTCGACTTTTACAAGTACGACATAATTCCAATTGTTGGGAGAGTACACCTTTTTCTATAGAGATAGAAAACTAGGGTTTGAGCCAAATACCCATCTTCTTGAATTTTCTTCTTCCTTGGTGGATCACCTCTAGAGGCCAAACATTTGGGTGGCTAACGTTGATCAAAGGAAGGAACCAAACCCGGTGGATTCAAGATTGAGCGAAAAGGATTTGAGGTGAACTTGTACTGAGGAAGCTCGATCTTCAAGGGGTATGATTTTATTCTTTATCTTTTCGTTTAATTAATAATTATGCATAAAGGGTGATCCGGGTATATGGTTTGTAAATTTTTAAACTCTGATTTTTACACGCTTCCGCATTATTTTGCAATTTGATTGCGTTCATGAATATTACAAACCTAACATCAAGATCTTGGATGGGAAGGAGCATGTCCTACGCATGTCAATTTCGAGGACGAAATTTCATAAGGAGGGGAGGTTGTAAGACCCCAACTTTTTATAAATAAAGATTTAATTTCCTCTATTTATCATTTTGAAATAGTAAGGGTTGATTTGATTAATGTGGTTAGTTATGGGTAAAATGCGCAAATATTTCAAATAAGCAAGTGGTTATAAAATACTCATTGTTGTCGGAGAATATTCGTTTGGTCGTGAAATATTCTTATTGTCAGGGAATATTCATACGACGGCGCAGCCTTGTGTGGGCCCCATAACGGAAAGCGATTTGGATGAAGAAAATGACAAGTATAAGTTATTTATAAATAACGGCGCAGTTGTTACCGTTAATGCTGTTGGAATACTCGGTGGTTAAAATACAATAATACGCGTTGTTACACAGTAGCACACGATATTGCACCAATTATTGAATCTTACGTAAAGAGGCACTTTACTCGATAATTATTACGATGAATTCTTATTCGATATTTTATTTTATTGATTCAATAATTGCTTCGTTGATATTTTATATTACTGTTGTTTCAATAATTGTCACTACACATTATTTTCCTTTATCGAAGCAATAATTCATATTATCTGAATAATATTATTAAAAAATATTATTGGCAATATCTAGAAAGTTCTGTCTAAGGAGAGGTTTGGTCACCTAATTGCGTGTCAGTAAGGAGAAATTCTTATTGGAAAGCCCCCTCTTTCTTGGGAACGACCTGGTTGCCAGTACTGTGATTCTGTAATATTATTTGTGAATAATTAATTATTGATTTATATGATGAAGAAAATATTGATTTTATGTGGATATAGATGGAGAAAAATTTTAAAGTGACAATTGTTAAAAATTGATATTTTATCTTTTCTGATAAAATAATATTTTATTATATTATTATAATATAATAATGATGATATTTTTACAATGAATGTGGGATATATGAGTATATGAGGAGGAAGAGTATTTTTGTTACATTAAATGATTAACACATGTTTTGTGTGTCGGTGGACCCCATTTCTTGACTGAAATTTGATTATAGCCTGTAAAATCGCTCGTTTATGGATTTCGGTCAATTTTTGTTTGGAATTTGGAAAAATTTTCTTCTGCAAAGTTGTAGAGAATTGAATTTTCTATAAAAGTTGCGAGATTCGAATTTTCTAATAAAAGGCTATTTATTATGAATTATTGAAGTTCCGAAGTTCCAGAATAATTAATTTTTGGAAGTTTTAATTATTTATTTTATGAAAAACGGTTTTTTTGCAATTTAGCGGGCTCAACATGTGATAAGAATGGGCTGATTTCAGTTGGTCTAAGGTGGGCTTGACAATTTTATAAATATATTATTATTATTATATTAAATTTTCTGCTTTGGTGTTCTAAGCAGTTTTCTATAAATAGGGTGCTTAGGATTGAAAATCACACCAGAAACTAAAGATTTCTCTCTCTTTCTCTATTTATATTATCGAGCGTATTCTTGTGAGTATTTTGGTACTTTGAGTGTTCTTTATCTGGTGCAAGTTCCTTGAAAGACTATATCCAATATTCCAAATCTTTGTCTGCTTTTTTGAGAGGTAAGGGATGTTATTTTCTTCTCAAATGATATTATTTCTTCAATATCATTATGCCAAAATATTGGTTGGAACTTTTTATCAAATTTGGAACTTTTTCATATCAGGGTTACTATTCACGAGTTACTATTTATGAGTTATTATTCATGAGTTACTATTCACGAGTACTATTCACGAAGCATGATGATGTTTTTTTGTGAAATTTCTATCTTTTGCGTCGAGAGTTACTATTCACGTATCTGACTATTCACGAATCGACCTTATTCACGAAAAAATTAAATTTTAATTTTTCGTCTAAAATATCTATTATGGATACTAGCTTTGATTGTATCCATATTTTGATCATTCTTGAATTTTACTCCACTCGGTTATTTATGAAGTATTTTTGAACTTGGATTGTTTAAAGTCACGAATCCTTAATATTTGTTCTTTTGTTTCACCGGATTCGTTTTCTTTAAAATATTTTCATCATCCTCATCCTAAATGATGATATAATCAATATCTTTGGCACAGTAGTGCAAAGATGAATGATTTTATGATGAATATCTTTGGCGTGGTGCAGATGAACAAGTGTTTAGATGAACATGGTCAATTGGTGAATATCTTTGGCATGTAGTGCGAAGATGAATATTTGATTTATGATGTATATTGATTGATGTTACTGGGATAAAGTATCAATGATGGACTTTTAAATTCATAGATGATAGTAGATTTCATTCTCTACTTAACTCTTCTAATGAATTGTTGTTTCATTGCAATTGTTGATCTAAAACTTGTTGTCTGTTGTATTCTATCGATTTTTCCTGTTGAAAACTAAGGATAATTTGTTGTACATTATCTTAGTCATAATATTCTTTACTGGGCTAGTTGAGCTCACCCTTTTCCTTTTTGTTTCATTTTTCTTCTCAGGAGACGAGAATATAGCGGAAACTAATCGGGGTGTGGAGTAATGGTTCAAGACAGTTGTTTTAGTAGTCCTCACTATTTTATAAAATAGTGTATCAATAATTTTAATGAGGACTCCTTTTGAGTTTGTATACTCTCTATTAGACAGTATTTGTATTTAAACTCACAGTTTATGTGTTGTCGTATTTTGCACGACAATTGTATTAATGAAGTTGTAGTTGTTTTTGTACCATGTATTTGGCGACTCGGAATGGGTTGGTTGGATTGGACCTATTTTGGGGGCGTCACATAAGATAGTAGACTTTACGCTCTACTTGACTCTTCTAATGGAATGCTTATTCCGCTGCAGTTGTTGATCTAAAATTTGTTGTCTATTGTATTCTATCAGATTTTTCTCTGTTGAGGACTAATGATAATTTATTCAGCATTATCTTAGTTATAATATTCTTTACTGAGCTAGTTGAGCTCACATTTTCTTTCATTGTTCTCTTCAAGAAATGAGAATATAGTTGAGACTAGTCAGCGAATGAAGTAATGGTCCAAGATAATTATTATAATAGTTCTCACTATTTTGTAAAATAGTGTGACAATAGTTGTAATGAGGACTTATTTTGAGTTTGGATATATATTATTTAAGAGACAATATTTGTATTGAAACTCACAACTTATATTTTGTCGTATTTAGGCCTATTTTGGGGCATCACATTAGTAGTATATTTATACATTTTAAAATATTTGTCATTATATTTATTATTGATAATTTTTTTAAGATGAGTTTATAATGTATTAAATTTACTTTAAAAATTAATAATGATTTTATATTTACCATTTTTGATATAAAAATTAGTGAAATAAATGTTAAAATGAGAATCAATATTACACATAAATATTTTTAGTCACATGTCACATCGTATCATCAAATTACGATATGGTACTATCAATTAGATTTAATCAAAAAAATTAGAAGTTTAATACTAATTAAAAAATTGGATAGACAATCTCAAAATAAAAAAAATTAAGAGTTTAATTTTTAATTAAAAAATTTAAGAAGACAATCCGAAAAAAAATAATTAAGGATTAATAGCCCTTAATTTTGTTGTTTAACTTTTGTCTATAAATTAGTATAACTTTTATTTTTATTTTGTTCTTGCGGTTTATTTCTTCAACTTCTGGTATGTTGCTGAAAGGAAAGATGAAAAGCATCCAAGAGGAAGACGTATAATCGATTCAATGTTAGTACTAATCTGCCTTATTATTTTTCCAGTTTTGTTTTGCCCTAATTTCCCCACCCGCTTCTTGCATTCTTTGAAACTTGCCGTCTCCTACATAAACATAAACACATAATTGGTTCCATTTTTCAATATTTATGGAGTATTTGCATTCCACTTTGACATTTTTGACTCTGCCACCTCCATTCAAAGTTACCCCTCTCCTATTAGCTCGATATATATATATATATATATATATATGTATGTAAGTTTATATGTAAATATAGTAGCCAGATAACTTGAATTGTAGGCAAAAAATTATTGTGGTATCTATATTTGTGTTCTTGTAAAATATTCAACAATATAAAGTTTGAATTTACATGTTTGAACAGGAAAATTGTGAAAATTAATAGTTTGACTAGTTAATGAAACAGGTATAATCCCTTTTATTTACCCTAAAAAGTTGAACTAATTATAGAATGACTGATGCGTGCAATGAATTCATGATCATAAAAACAAGAAAAACAATCGGCCACCATCTGTACTATACAACATTTAAAAAAATCTCTATAAAAATTGAGAAGTATATTTACGGAAAGAGTTTTGGCAGTGTTACAGTAAGAAGTTCATTTGAATCTTTGTTGTGTTCATTTTATCATTTATATAATCTAAATTTGATAGTTAAACATATAGGATTCAATTTATACAATCCCTGAGGTTTTATAAGTAATCATTTGAAACACTCCCAAGAATAATATGAAATGCAGAATCTTACAGTAATCAAGCTAATAAAAAATAGGTTGTAATGAACAAGTTGTTAGAGAGGTGTTCCTTGATGTTTTGACCAGGCTTTACGTGTTATTCAATAGTCCATGCTTATAGTTAAATGTAAATCTGTCAATCAAGTTAAAGATTTGAATATTATGGAACACAATAGATTTGATAAATAGAATATCTGAAACTGAGTTTCGCATGAAGACTAAACACACTACATATATGATCTCTATTTGAGTTTGGAGCTTGTAATGTGTGTCTTTAAGTATCACTATGGTTTTTGTTAACTTGAATAGGAATACTTTGTTGGAGTGCAGAAATTGAATTTGTGCATGTGGGTGAGGTAGACTACACAAGTACTTTATGTTCCTCACATTATTTGTTTGATGTTTCCATTCATGTACTTTTATTTATTTTTATTATATTTTCTTCTTGAATGCTATGTAAGAGATTCTCTTCTTTTTTTTTCTCATTTTTGTTGATATGTTACATACTTGGCCTATGATTTTTAATCTAATTTTTTTATTCTCAAACACTTCCACAGTCAATGATAGTTGGGCTATTGACAATTTAAAGATGGATACAGTAAAAATTGCGATTTGGGAAATGTGGAAATTTTTTATGATGGTAGTAATTCATCAGGTAAGAACAAGACAACTACTCCTACTGTTTGTTTTGTGCCTTTATCTTGATTCCATGAATATAAAGCGTAAACGTCGTAGGGAAGAATCTAGTAAGGAACATTGCATGTCCCGACAGAGAGTAAGAGATGGATTTGAAGGAGCTGGTCCTATGCCAAAAGTCGAAGCACTATCTCACAGTAGGGCTACTTCAAAACCGAAGAAAAGGAGAGTTTCATCTGATAATGCCGCTGAAGAATATGTTTCCATCTTAGCCATTGAAAAAGTTGCGAATACGGTCAATGATGGTAACAAGGAGATAATCAATGCCTTTGCTAATGCGACTGTAACAATGTCAAATGCCATTTCTACTTCACAACAGTGTATCCACTCAGGATCAGAAATTTATACTGAATTGATTCAAATGAAGCTTGAGCACCCCTTCCTTGATGAAGCCTATTTTTGGCTGGCGGATAATGAGAAGATGGTCAAGTTACTTTTTGGGTTTCCACCTGAGAGGCGCAAAGATGCTTTACAAAGTATGATGAATTCGTCAAAGGGTTGTTGATGGGTTTCTACTTGAGTTAGAATTTCATATTTTTTGTTGTTTCCATTTGGACACATATGTATGGGTTTTCACTGGAGTTGGGATTTCCATTCAAGTGATGTTTTTTGTTATACGAATGGGAATTACAATCTTGAAATCTACTTTTTGTTAAAACATGTATACATACCAACTTTTGGTTGCCATTTGGCATAAATTTATGTCCTGAAATTGTGATATGGGCTTCTGCTATTTGCCAAGAAAAATTAGTTGGATGATATCCACAGGTTAAACCAAAAAGTCATGACTGAATATACTAATGTTATATATACACACGGAATGTGAGAGTGATGTGTTACATTATGTGTATTCGTATTTGTTTGTGTGTTTGTTCTTGGAGCAGCCTGATGCTGAGAATGCAGTTGAATCTACTTCAAAAAGTGAGCAATGAAGATGCACCGAAAGATCGAGTGTGTAAGAACTCTTTCATCTTTCTGTGAATATCTTCCTGCCACGTACTAAATGTGTATTTACATTGCATTGTGGTACTGTTTATTTGAGAAATTTGTGCCACTTCCTGGTAAAACTACTATTAGCCACAAAATGGAGCGATTTGGATTCATATTCAATCAAATTAATTGGCTCATGCGTAATCCTGCGAGAGGATTTCAAATGAACTCTCATGACCATGGAATGGAATATTATATATTTATATCTTGAGATTTGTTCCATACCATGATTATCAGAAGGCTGGGCATGTATTTTGGTAACGCCTAGAAAGAGAGGTCACAACATAACTGATAAAATTATAATAAGATTTTAAGCCAAAAGAAAATTAACCATAATAAATGTCAAACTAACTCCATCTAGCACTTTTTTACTACTGTGGTTGTAGTATTTTAAGCAATTAGCCACTGTACTTTAAAAATATTCAATTAGCCCACTGTACTTTTTAAAAATGTTCAATCAACCCATTCCGTCCAATTTCTTGGACGGACGTTAAAAAATTGCGCCAATTATCCTACGTGGCTTTTGATTTTTTTTTTAAAATAAGTTATTTCCTACATGACAAGTCAGTCAGCCAAATTCTTAATACTATTGAGCCACTGCACTTTTAAAAAAATGCAATTGGCCCACTGTAGTTTTAAAAATATTTTTATGTTTTATTTTCTTTCTTTTTCTTTACCTAAATATTTATAATATGTATAATATTAATAAAAATTAATATGATACATATTTTAATTCATTTTCTTTATTTGTATTCTTTTACTTATCTCTTTTCCTTTTTTAATAATTATTTTTATTTTAAAAATTAATGCTAATATATATTTTAATGATATAAAAGGTAAGTTCATAATTAACATAAAATAGAAAATCATTAATTATGTGGTACAAAATAATTAAAATAAATATTTTAATTCATTTTCTTTATAATTTTTATTTTCCAACAAAAAAATAAAATCATTAATTATGTGGCAAAAAGATAATTAAAATAATAATAAAAAGAAAGGAAATGAGATAAGGAAAAGAATACAAATAAAAAAATGAATTAAAATATTTATTTTAATTTTATTATCATTTTAATTATTTTTTACCACGTAATTAATGATTTTGTATTTTTAATTTTTGTTGAAATTAATATAATGTTGTAATAGATCTCATTGATACAAAAATTTTGATATATTATATATTTGTATTATTTGAAAAAGAGATAAAAGGAAAAGAAAAAAGTCACGTAGGATAACCAAGCTTTTTCCCGCCCAGTCAGAAAATACACGTAATATTTATTTATTTTCAAAAAGCCACGTAAGATATTTTTAGACGTCTGTTAGTCAAATTAGACGGAATGGCTTGATTGTACATTTTTTAAAACCACAGTGGGTCAATTGAATATTTTTAAAGCACAATGACTAATTGCTTAAAACACTACAACCACAATGGTGTAAAAGTGCTTTTTGCCATAATTTAATATATTTATTACAACTCCGAATAAATCAAAATATCACAACCTAAACAAAATATTTAAACCATTGGCCAGAACGGAGCTCTCATCACACTTGTCCTTCATCTATCTGATTATCTGCGGGAAGGAAAAAGCACAGCATGAGTCATGTTAAGTACGGATATAGAGTGCAAAAAAATAATGAACTGAAACAAATAACTCAATTAACATAACGTGAACTAAACAAAACTATCACAACGAATTAGTAGACTGAATCAAATGATTGTATTATTTTATACCGAGTTCAAAATAAAACAGAATATATCTTACCACACATGTAAGTCAAATAATGTCACATAGGCAAGTAACATACATTAGACCGTGAATTTAAATGATGCATGCAAAATTGGAATGCGTGTTTGACACAAACATCACCAATCCACATAACATGACATAATAGAAAAGTAGGGCTTACCCATACGTCTCCCACAACAAAATCGCTATATGACCACTCCCATCGGAGCACAAAATAAAGACGTCGTGAATTGATTACACCACCACGGAAGGTGTCATGCTTTAGTGCCAAGAGAACATACTTGTGGTATCTCACATGTGATTATAGCTCAGATATACTTAACAAAGATATAATGTCACAACACATGTGACACCATACCAACGAAATGGTTCTAAGTGTACATGTAACACTAAAACAAAAATAAATACTAAGCTCCAAAGATACATTAACATATACATCTCTAAAAGATAAATACTACATACGTCAACCTAATTCAAAGAGTATAAATACAAGTTCTATGTATCAATGCCAACATGAAATTATCATATTAATTTCACAAAGAACAATTATGTGAAACAATAATCAAATTCAAAACGAGTAACAAAACGAACTAATTAAATTTCGAACTAATTACACAAAATAATAATAAATATTAGTACAGTTGTAAAAATATTCCAACCATCTTTAACCCGTTAATTAACTCATTTTATTATTATTATTATTATAAAATAATATGTAGCTTCATGTTCCATAATATATATACAGATTAGGCCAAATATATATATAAAAAAGTTGTAAGCTACCCAAATAGAAAGAAAAATAAGGAAAATTACTGGGATCAGTTTAGGGTGTTGTCAAGCGAGCGATTAGGGTAGCACTTGCATGGACTTGCTGAGAGAAGAAGCATGTGGGATGCCAAACCACAGTTGTTAGGCTGGCTGCTGCTGCTGAAAAGCTCAGAAAACAACACATTCAACAAAGGCCTAAAGAGACGTGCATTTATAAAGAAACAAGTTCATTAAAACAAAAAATTGAAATATTTCAAAATATGGGAAGCAAGTGTTATCTGGCATCGGATAATGCTCACGGATTCCTGAACATCCTCAATCAAGTAGAATTCCTCTTCTAATGCTCAATATCTTCTATCCTGACACAAATAAATACAGAACATCATGCTTGCATAATGTAAGACATGTCTAAACAGTATAATCTTTATGCAAATAATCTGCAACTCTAAAAGGAAAGATGTCAAACTCTTGCACATTCCAGCTTTATGACCTCTTTTTCAGTTTTCTCAGCATAAGACATAACAAGAAAAAACTACTCTCACACACCTAACGATAATATATTAATACTTTTTTTTGTTTATATTACTGACATTAACATGTCATATTTTTGGCAATCAAAATAAAATTCGAAATCATTCATTTAGTTCACACTACAAACATATGGACAGCCAAAAACAAAATAAAGCACTAGTTTTTGAAGTGAAAAATATAAATATATATATATATATATATATATATTTTAATGAGTTGCAACCAATTGTATCTCAGAATCTCAAGCTATTAAAACATGTGCCTGTAAATGTAACAGAGCAGCTACTTTCCATAGTATTAAAAAAACACATAAACAATTCTTTAGTTCCATATAAGAATTTAGAAGACACCTCATTACAAAATCTAGAATAGATCAAAGTAACATTCTTCTAGTAGTGTAGGAAGTTCCATATAAGAATTTAGAAGACACCTCATTACAAAATCTAGATTACATCAGAGTAGTGTAGGAAGGGGTGGGCACCAGGGACATTCACCTCGACGATTTGGATTTTGCTATCAACAATTAAACCTTAATAGGGGAAAGTCAACCTGATCCTGGTGGGGGTATGAGGGGGAAAGAATGGGAACCATTCACCTTCAAATTCTGATTCTGGCCTTTGGCATCCAAAACTGTAGACCTTTGGCACTCAGTAAACTGCCATCCATACTTCTAATTGACAAAATATAAATAGACCTACATGAGAACTCAGCTGTGCCTACATTTCAAATCTTCTATGGAAAATACTTTGTTGTGTACGCAAATAATTAGCTGAGGCCATTTTACACATAAGATAAATACAAGAAAAGATGAAGAGATGATACCATCGCATAAACAAAACTTGAAACACCAACTCCACAATTAATTCCATCAATACTTCTTTGTTTTTTCTTCCCGTAGGTATTAATTACTTGGCTATCAACAACTTAAGTATCCTCTTATCCCCTAGTAAATACGGATGCTCTTTTTTAGAACATGCAAAGAAAATATATATATATATATATATATATATATATATATATATATATAGTTGCAATCATAAAGAACCTTTACATTACAAAACCATGAATGCTACTTAAAATGAACTAAAATAGAATTTAAGATATTCAATCCAAAAACCAACATTATTATAATTAGATCCGGGTGGATTTGAACCACCAACCTCTCAGATCAAGGTCTGAGTGCTCTTGCCATTCTAAGCCTATGGATCTTGAAAAATAGCGATGGCGAGGTAATTTTTTAAGTTGTGTCGCTCAGCATTATTTTTCAATTGCCAGCACCTACAGCTGGTTATACTCTCCAACATGCAAATATACTGATGGCTGCCAATCTGTAAATCAGGTTTACAAATCTCACTCTTTCAGTCCTTCTCACAGATTTGGTGAAAATAGTGGACTTCTGAGAACCATGTTAGAAACAAATTTTCATGCTGAGAAAGATTTAATCTGGAAATCATCATATATATATATATATACACACACACACACACAAAACATCCTAACAATAATATAAATATACTACGTACAAAAGAAAAAAATTGAATAATATTATGACAGCGTAAATAAATAGGGTTACTCGGAATAATAAGAAATTAAGCAGGCAAGAAATAGAATCTACACACCAAGTTTAAATAAACAGAAGACTTTAAGCACTCTATTGTATAGATCAAAACCAATTGGTAAAGCGCTAAAGTGCAAAACCCTATCAATGAATTACAGTGATGGATGTGTATTAAAAATTTGCAAAAGTCTTATCAGAATTAAAAACAATTTACAACAAAGTTAAAAGTTAATCATGTATAACAAATTAAAACTATACAATACCGCTGCTCAACTAAACTTTCATCCAGCTTCAAATCAAAGAAAGTTTAACCATGAGCCTTGTATTTTCAAGGTTAAAAACTAACAACACCAGCAGAGTTCAATTGGATAGCAAAATGTGAAATGGTCACCTTTCAACACATGAAGAAACAATCACCTGCTTCAAAATCTTCTGAGCAGGGTTCAATTGGATATCAAATGTGTGAAATAGTCACCTTTGTTTCACAGATCATTTTCAACACATAATGCATGACACCTGTAGGAACAATCACTTCAAAATCCTCCTCCTAATATAGTTCCCAATTGAGAGACAAAAGAACTTTATCCTTACAAGCGCCTTCAATCTCCTATGAGTGCCTATTGGCTTAAGCCCAACCAATCTTTTGAATTGAACACCGTTAAGGGAGAAACAAGAACAAAAAACAAATAGGCTTTTTACAAGTCGCCAACAGTTCCAAATATCAATTACTAAAAGCTAAAAGTAATAATATAATGATCACAATAGATAATCACATACATTCCCTTCTTCAGAAAAATATCACATGTATCACAATATTGATTATTGAGATCTTTCTGTCAGTTTATTAAATGATATTGCAAAACAAAATTAATTAACTCAAAAACTAACCAAATGTTACTGGAGACATATTACAGGACACTGTGAGTCATTCCGTTGTAATTTGTAAATAAACGATGTTATCATAATAGATCTGTTGTTAATTTTGTTCAGTGTCATTGTTGTAACTTGCTCCAACTTTTCAATACAAAAGATCTCATTTGCCAATTATTTTTTGTTCCACATAAAAAGTCTCACATTTATTAATGATGGTATAAAATGACAACAAGTCCTCAAGTTTAATAACATCACAATTTCATTATAATGACATCACCACTAAACTAAACAATCATTATATGTAGGTTAAACATTGAAGAAAAATATAAAGCCTAAAGATCACCTAAAAACCATTAAGTTTGCAATTTTCACAAATGGGAATGGAGGGAGTAATGACAGTATACCGTGTTGTTGGTCTATAATATGTTGAATTACCCGGATATGATTCATATCCAGCTGCGCTGTAAGACATGTTACAGTTTTAGCTTTACCTATTTAGAGACCATGCTTACGAGGTTTAGAGCAGCAACCTTGCCCATCTCTGAACTGGTGCAAATTAGATAGTTCATAATTAAGAGAATGACAGGGTGCAAAATGGAACTCTTTCAAGGTACTTGTTCTATTGGTCTATGACTTATTCAATATGATGTACTTGATCACTGGCTTGCACAATTTTTATACAAAATTTTTAAATCGTAATCTAAGAAAGTAAGTTACTCAATAGGTGAAGGAGGAAATATAATATCAAAGATCCTAAAATTTATGAGCATCAGGATATGCAAATTAATTGGCTTATAAAAAAGTTGGACAAAACTGTACCTTTTTCAACATATTGAGAGCCTTGCTTATTCATTCATATCTTTTGAGTGCAGATTTTGTTGTCTGTTTATGTTGTGGCTGGTGAATTTGATCAAAGGCGAGTTAAATCAAACACAAATAGATTTAGCAACCAACAAAAAAAAAACAGCATGGGACACATGAACACCACACACCAGAGGGGAGAATCCGGTTCAAAAATCCCAGAGAATTTCTCCCCTCAAAAACAAAAAACCTCTTCTTCCCTTCTATTAAATTTTGAGTGGCCTGCCATGCAAGCGCACCTGCAATGGCAAAGGCCGGTTGTAGCACATCATCAGAAACAGAATCCCTAATCCCCTTCCCTTCCAATTGCCAAACATATGCGACTCCCTCATCTCCGTACTTCATACCCATAAAATTACAAACAAAGTATCTCAACAAAATTTCTATAAATTTGCATAAATATGAAATATTTGTACTTTTTCTCATCTTTCAATAACCAACAGAAACCATAACCCTAGTTCCTGCTACAAAACCTGCAGAAACACTTGGAAAAAAAACCAGAGATCAAAATTAAAGATATATACAAAGAAAAGTAGGAATCAACGTACCCATCACCTAAATTTGCCACTATTTGCCTAGCTATATATAGGAATCTTTATCTTTATTTAATCATAATGAAAAATTCTATTAAAAAATAAAGAATAATACTATCAACAATTTATAAAATAATTTATATCTCTAACATTATTCTAAAAAAATGGTCATAAATATATACACTTACTTTATGCTGTTATAATATTAGGCTCAAATCAAATTAAATTTTGTTTACTATTATATTTTACAGATTCATTATGTCTTAATGTATTTTTACATCAATAAATATTGAATATTTTGGTAGGAATGATAATAGTTTATATAAAATTTGAATAAAAATTTCTCATGAATGCTTTATTATTAATTAATTAATATTAATATATAGCTAAATTTTAACGTCAAATATTATAATGAACAAAATCAAAAATAATATTTACTCCGTTTTAAAATATAAAATTTTGAAGTTAAATAGATATATTTTTAAATTAAAGTCTATATGAATTAACATATTTATAATTTTTAAAAGTTTAATTGATCACATTAATTCTGAATTTAAAAATACCTTAAATTAATTTTGAAAAGTAAAAACTTGAATTTTTTTTTAAAAAAATTTAGGACGAAGAATAAAATTTAGCTATAATAATTAGGTATAAGATGATCATGAAAATATTTATTTCAATGAGTTAAAATAATAATTAAAAAAAAGGTTAGTGAAAAAACAGCATAATAAAAAGGGACAACCCTTCAAAATTAGGGCATGATTTTCAACCTAAGTGATGCCCCCAACAAAATCTGTTCGACCGGAATTGTTGTAGTAGAAGAGAATTTGAAGACCTTCCAGACAAATACAAACAATAAAGAAGAAGAAGAAGAAGAAGAAGAAGAAGAAGATTGATAAATCCCTCGTACTTATGAGTTGTTAGTAGTGGTTGGTATTTATAGAAGAAAATTTGCCAAAAGTTGGATCCAACTAGAATTAATCTTCCCTTTGTTTAATAGGTGTAGCCTTGTAGGATTGTTGTACTTATACTTTTGCTTAATGGATTGTAATTTAAATCATTAATTTTGACTTTTAAAATAAAATTAACAAGCTGCGTGACATGGGTAATGATTTATTATATTATTAAATAAATAAATATTTTATTAGGATTTTAAAAAGATAATTATAATTATTAAATTGCTAAAATTTATTTAAATAATAAATTATTAAACTATATATTATAGGTTCCTTCGATTAATTATTAAGTTTAATATTTAAATAGATTACATATTTATTAGTTATGATTATGGAAAATAAATATTTTAGTTTTATTTAAGTTTATAATGAAATTTTATATTAATTCTTATATGGACAAAATTTGTTTGAAATTCTAATCCTAACACAAGCATTAAACTCAAACTTTAAAAAAAATTAATTTAATTATGACAATTAATTAGATATGAATTGACTATAATTTGTCAACAAATAACTGCAGTGAAGTGAGTAATCTATTAAAAGAGTCAAATAGATCATAATGTCTACTATCTTCTCCAATTAAAAAAATTAACATCAATATTTTATCCTTGTAACACCAATTAATAGTTCCTTTTTGCACCAAGGCAAAAGAGAAATTTTCACAAATTGTCTTCGTCTGTAACACCAAAGGTCATGATTATATTAATTCATAGTTTCTGGTAATAATCATGTCATTCAACAATTTTTTTTGTCATAATCATGCCGATCAATTCATCTTTATACCTAAGCCAAGTATATTCAATTGTAACATCGATGATCATGATTATGTCAATCAACAATTACACTTTGTGTAAGATCCCAACTTTTTATGAATAAATATTTAATTTATTTTATTATTATTTTGAATAATAAGGTGTTTATTTGATTAATGTGGTTAGTTATGGGTAAAATGCGCAAATATTTTAAATAATCAAGTGGTTATAAAATATTCATTGTTGTCGGAGAATATTCTTTTGGTCGTGGAATATTCTTGTTATCGGAGAATATTCGTACGACGACGCAACCATTTGTGGGCCCCATAACGAAAAATTGTCGGATGAAGAAAACGACACGAATGAGTTTTTTTATAATAACGGCGTAACGGTTACCGTTAAAACTGTTGGAATACTCGGTGGGTAAAGTAAAGTAATACGCGTTGTTGCACAATAGCACACAGTATTGCACAATATTTTTATATTATTGTTAATTCAATAATTGTCACAGCACAGTATTTTCTATTATCAGATTAATAATTTATATTATTTGAATAATATTATTAGATAACATTATTGGTAATGTCTAAGGAAGTTCTGCCTAGAAAAGGGGTTTGGTCACATAATTGCGCGTTAGTAGAGAAAAATCCTTATCGAAAAGCCCCCTCTTTCTTGGAAACGACCTGGTTGTCAATATTGTAGTTCTGTAATATTATTTGTGAATAATTAATTGTTGATTTATATGATAAGAAAATATTTATTCAATGTGAATATAAATGAAAGAATTAGTACTGATATTTTTATCAGTATTTTGGTGTGAAAAATCATCCAAATGTGAATTTCGGTCATTTTTAGTTCTGAATTTGAAAAAGCTTTCTTCTACAAAGTTGTAGAGAATTAAAATTCCTGTGAAATGGACATAAGATTCGAATTTTTCTGATAAAAGAGCTATTTATTATGAATTATTGAATTTCTGGAATAATTAATTTTTGGGGTTATAAATATTTTTCACAAAAAAAACGTTTTTAATGTGGGTGGGACCCATTTGTGTGTGCTGATGAGAGTGATGTGGTGTGCGTAGGATTTTTTTTTTAAAATATTAATATTTTATTAAATTTTCTGCTTTGGTGTTCTAAGCATTTTTCTATAAATAGGGTTGTTCTACATTAAAATTTATGCTTTGATGAGAGTGATGTGGTATGCGTAGATAATTTGTTCTACATTATCTTAGTCATATCTGCAACGTTGTTCAAGATGTACATAGTATTGCACAAGATTTTTTATATTATTGTTAATTCAATAATTGTCATTTGCATGATATTTCCCATTATCGGATCAATAATTCATATTATTTGAATAATATTATTAGATAGCATTCGACAATGTCTAAGGAAGTTCTATCTAGAAAAGGGGTTTGGTCACCTAATTGCGCGCCAGTAGGAAGAAATTCTTATCGGAAAGCCCCCTTTTTCCTGGGAACGACCCAGTTATCAATATTGTAGTTCTGTAATATTATTTGTGAATAATTAATTGTTGATTTATATGATAAGGAAATATTTATTCAATGTGGATATATATGAAGGAATTAGTACTGATGTTTTTATCAGTATTTTGGTGTGGAAAATCATCCGTATGTGGATTTCGGTCATTTTTAGTTCGGAATTTGGAAAAACTTTCTTCTACAAAGTTGTAGAGAATTAAATTTTCTATGAAATGGACATAAGATTCAATTTTTTCTGATAAAAGGACTATTTATTATGAATTATTGAATTTCTGGAATAATTAATTTTTGGGGTTATAAATATTTTTTCACAATTTTTTTTTTTAATGTGGGTGGGACACACTTGTGTGTGCTGATAAGAGTGATGTGGTGTGCGTAGGATTTTTTTTTAAAATATTACTATTTTATTAAATTTTCTGCTTTGGTGTTCTAAGTATTTTCCTATAAATAGGGTGCTTAATTAGGTTAAAATTGAAAATCACATCAGAATCAGAAGTTTCTCTCTCTATAATATCGATCGTATTTTTGTGAGTATTTAGATATCTTGAGTGATGTTATACAGTGCAAATTTTCTTCAGTATTATATCCGATATTCTAGTCAGAAGTGTTATTCTTTTGAGGTAAATGATATATTTTTTTTTGCAATACTCGTAAGAAATATTATTTTCTTTCATACTCCCTTTTATGAAAGGGATATTATTTTATTTCGTATTCCTAAATTTAAACTTACTATGGTAAGTATTGCTTTTATAATTCCTGAAATAATTAGAATTTTCTTAAATTTTGCGCTTCATCTAATAACATTTCATGGGAATATTGATCTGAATTTTCTTGATAAATTTCCATATTTTCATGTCGGGTTACTATTCACGAAGTACTATTCATGGGGTACTATTCACCCGGGATACTATTCATGACAAAAATTGATTTCTTTTCTGTCCAAATTATTTTTGATACATGAATATTATTCTTGAATTTTACTTTACAAAGCAGTTATCATGTTGATAATTTGGACATTTTAGAACTCTGGATAAATTGAATTATAATTCTATAATATTTATCCTTTATCTCACTTGATTGAATCTTTATATCGTTGTCATCATCCTCATGCTTATATTGTACTGGAAGTTATCTTTGACCCGTAGTGCAATGATGGACTGTTGATTGGTATAATTATGACCAAAAATTATGTATTGATATAATCATAACCTTTAATATTACAGATAAGGTTTGTGGTTAAAGTCCTCTTTGGCCCGTAGTGCATAGATGGACAGATGTTTGGCATGATCATGACCACTGGTGATACGAACGAATATCCTTGTCTCGTAGTGCATAGATAATTCGTTGAATTGAAATATTTATTGAATGATGTTACAAGGATAAAATATTGATGATGTACTTTTAAATAAGAGAAGATAGTAGATTTCATGATCTACTTGACTATTCTAATGGATTGTTGTTTTCGCTGCAGTTATTGATCTAAAACTTGTTGTCTATTGTATTCTAACAGATTTTCTCCTGTTGAGGACTAAGGATAATTTGTTCTACATTATCTTAGTCATAATATTCTTTACTAAGCTAGTTGAGCTCACCATTTTCCTTTTTGTTCCATTGTTTTTCTCAGAAGGCGAGAATATAGCTGATACTAGTTGGGGTGTGGAGTGATGGTTCAAGACGGTTTTAATAGTAGTCTTCACAATTTTGTAAAATAGTGTATCAATAATTGTAATGAGAACTTTATTTAAGTTTGGATATTGTCTAGAAGAAAATATTTGTATTAAAACTCACAGTATATGTGTTGTCGTATTTTGCACGACAATTATAATAATAAAGTTTGTAGTTATTTTTTGTATCATGTATTTGGCGACTCAGAATGGGTTGTGTGGGCCTATTTTGGGGGCGTCACACTTTGCACCCAGGCTAAAGAGAATTTTCACCACGTGTCTTTGTCACACAAGCTAAAGACACTCAACAATCATAATGTCTTTGCACATAGGCCAAAAACATTTACAACAACTTAATATTGATTATTAGTACAATTAACCAGAATAATCAGAATAATAATATAAAAAATATTAATGATTTTTTATTTATGCACAGTCCAAATTGTCGATCTTTAGAAATCGATTTAAGTTCTTGATATAATATAAAAGTAAATAAAATATATGGTTCACATTTCAAATATCACGATTAAAATTTAATAGAAAGATTTAGGTGAAATGTTAGATAAATCATAAACTATTAAAGATATTCTAATCACTTTCAAGAATTTTCACCATTTAATGATAAGGTTGTAAAAATGAATAATACTTTCTTATCATAATATGTAGTATGAAAAAAAAACTCTTACGAATATGAAATAAAAAATGATATTCCTTACCTTAATAAGAGAGTAGATTTGACTGTTATGTAAGAGATTAACGTGAGAAATTCTTGCACTATTAGCACACTCAGAGTATCCTTATACTCAAACTAAATACTCACAATATTATAGTAGAATAATTTTTTATTTTTAGTGTCTTATTCATTGCTCAACTGAGCAATCTAGTTATAGGAGAATGAGAGCACACTAAGGTGGAAAAAAAACTTCTCACAAGAAAACTTGGACACACCAAGTTTGAAAAGCTTTGCAATATGATAATGTTAATATATTATTATATTTCAAAGTTAGGCACATTGTTCTTATATTGTAAATTAGGCACATTATTTTAACACCTTGTTCTCAGATTACAAAGTTAGACACATTATGTGGCACCGTATTTCTTTTAAGTGTGGCAAATTATTATAAAAATTTAGAATACTATATTATTTTAATATAATATTATAATAATATATTTGAAAGCATATTATTGTCGGAGAAGAGAATTGTATAAAAATATGTCAAACTTACATCAAACGACTCGTGTTAAACTCCTCTATTTATATCAAAAATTAAACGAACATCTACCACACATTACATATCATACTTATCTTTAATCAACACATTTTATTCATTATTATTTACACATTTTCAATCTTTCAACAATTATTCCTAATTAATATTACCGACTCATAATACTGACAACAAAATCATTTCCATAAAAGAGGGGGTTTTCCGTAGAAACGACGCGCAATTAAATAACATATTTCCTTGATAGAATTTCTAGACATTGTCAATCATGTTAACTGGTCTAATAACATCATATCAAATAATATGAGTTATTGTTGTTATACCCGAGAATTTTGTAAACAATATTAGTAATGATAATAAATTTGTTTGGAAATTATTTATAGTACTTATATATTTTGTGTGTCATGAAACGTAGGAATTCAATTTAAATTGAATTAAGTATATGGTAATTGAGAAATGTGGTAACAATGATGATGAGCTTAATTAACCTTATAAGATATGCCTTGTGTGGTATAACGAATAAGATGAATTGGTTAATTAAGGTAAATTAATTTTGAAAATAAATATTTGATATTAATTATAGAAGGGATTAATTTAAAAATGAATGTTTAATTTAAGTATAATTAAAAATAATAATTATGTATTAGAGGAATTAATATATTGGAGAAATAATATTGTGACACCCACAATTAAAGCTCAAAAAGGAAGAAAACAATTTATATATCTTCATATTACATAATGGTTGATAGTGCCCAACTAATTTATTTTCTAGCCCAATAAGCCTTAAACCAACCCAAATATTTTGAGCCATAAAGGTTGATACATGAGCCCAAAAAAAAAGAACTAACATTATATTGCTGGTAAGTGCAGATTATTAAAACCCTTGTCCCATATTTTTAGTCCCTTTAGCTAGCTTGCTTCAACCGCATTTAGGCCAATGACTTATTCACTATGTTGCTTAACATCGAAAGTTGCAAATGATGGCTTGGGGCATGATGGTGAGGGAGAAATTAGAAACTTTTTACCAAATCCTCCTTAACCAATGGCTTCTTCCCTTCCATGTTGGTCCAATTCTTGTGCAAAACCCAATAATTGGGCATAAGTTCTCATATAAATAGAAGTCTCCCCTTCATAATTCAAGTTGTTAGTTTTTTGAGATTAGTTCTAATATAGAGAACGAGTTATGCTAATTTGGAAGAGCAGTTAGAAATTGGAAACAAAAGTTAACATCACAACTTCAAGAAGGTAATATTCCTTTTAAGTTCATTCTTGATTTCAAGCTAAAATTCATAAGAATTAACATGAATTGCTTAGTAATTAGTTTGGAAATTGGTATCATTGTGTTATCTGAGATGTAAGTATGATTTGGAGTTGTATGTTATGAGCTTTATACTTAATGTTTTTTGAGTTCTGCTAAAACAAAGCCTGGTCTGAACTCGTTCAAGTTCACGAAGTGGTAGCTACTTACCCTCATCATAAAACCAAATACCGCGTTGGTCTTTAGTTCTTGAAAATGATTTTTGCTACAATCTGATATTCTGGGAATGTGTTTTTGACTTTGTTATGTACAAAATAAGTTTAATATGCGACTCAAGGTTGTCTTGCATGTAATATGTTACCTTAGCATGGTTTAGTATCAATTTTTCAAGGAAAACATAGAAGCTTTGTAAACAAACATTTTGAAAACAGTTCTGACCTTATATGCAGGCATAATATGATCTTTTATGCTTTTAAATGTGACTAATATATTGATCCATTTAGTTAGGCATGATATACATTGTTATAACATGGTCTAAAATAAATTTACAAGTGTTAATCCATACTAACTATGAATAAATGGATTAAATACATGTGAGCATGCGTAATAAAAGTGATTTATCAACATTATTTGATTTAAGGATTGTTATGCTTAGTCCTTTGTGAAATGAACTAATTAAGCCTTGTTGAATATGAATTTCAAGTAAAACCATAACGTTTGAAAGTACTTAAAAGCAAGCACAAGATGTATCAAACCTAAACCAAAACCTCATTGACATGTGTATATGATATGTATCAGTACCCCTGTATGCTAGGAAGTAAGTTGGAAAATAGGAAAAATCAAACTCAACTCTGGACTAATCAGGGAGTAACACAGTCGTGCCACATTACAGAGTTGCCAAACTGTTTTAACTTTGGTTTGAACCTTGAATCATGTGTGTATTAATATATTAAGTTATAATACAGAATTAAAGTGATGTTTTAAGTGTTCAAACATGTAATGGCTATATAGAATCCAGATTTCAAAAGTTTCTAAATAAATTTTCAAAAGCAAAAACAATGTTGATTATGCAACTATATAATATGATTGTATAGCAAAGGTAAGGCTGAATATGTGTATAATAGGTGTGTCGGATTGTTGGTATATGTATCAAGCATGTATAACTAATGTATGCGTATATATACATAAATATGATAATGTAGGACTTTGAAGTGACGTTAAGCTATAGAAACTTGTTTAATACTTGTTCAAATCATTTTTAAGCTTAAAAAGATTAAGCTCAAATCTTTTTAAGCTTAACGATTTTCCAGAAAAGCTTAATCTTTTTAAGCTTAAGCTTAAAAAAATTAGGCTTTGCTGGAATTTGGTCGAAAAACTTAAATCTAACGGTGATTGGTGGTTTGTTTTCAAATTTAAGACCATGGTTGGACTCCTAAAATATAGTGGATCTGATATGGGAAGAAAACACCTAAAACTCGTAAAAACTAGGCGGGTTCATTGAGAAGATGACCAAAATATTTTTTTCATGAACTTTTCTCAGAAGCCAATTTATATATGTTAGTCGAAATTTAGAAAAACTTTCTGCTTCAAAGTTGTAGAGAATTAAATTTCACATGGAATGTGTGACACCCCCAAAATTAGGTATACGTCACCCATCTTGGGTCGCCACTTATATAGTACATAAATTCAAATACAACTTAATAATACAACTGTCGTGTACAATACGACAAAACATAAACTGTGAGTTTGAATACAAATATTGTCTACTAGAGATTATACAAACTCAAAAGGAGTCCTTATTACAATTATTATTACACTATTTCACAGAATAGTGAGGACTACTAATGCTATCATCTGGTCCGTCACTCCGTTCCCCGACTAGTCCCTGCTACGTTCTTATTTCCTGAAGAGAACAATAAAAGTAAAAGGGTGAGCTCAACTAGCCCAGTAGGAAATATTATGACTAAGATAATGCAGAATATATTATCGTTAGCCTTCAACAGTGTTAAACTGATACAATATAACAACCATCAAGTTTAATCTGCGGGGAACAAGCAATCCATTAAAAGAGTCAAGTAGGAATAAAATCTACTATCTTTTATGATTTAGAAGGTTTTTCATCACTTTTATCGCTGGGACTCATCTTAATAAATAATCTACATCATCGAATCACCCCCCGTACACTTTTCTGACGAGGATATTCTTTAGTATCACGACCACAATTATCCATGCACTACGGGCGAAGAATATTTGTGTATTCAATAATGGTCATGATCATGCCAACAACTGTCCATCAATGCTCTACGGCCAAATGATGACTTTTTCCACATCATTTGTAACATTACGGTCATGATTACAATCAATAATCCCACGGTCATAATCATACCAATTCCATCTATGCACTATAGGCCACAGTATGACTTTCAAAAAAATATAAATATGAGGATGATGACAATGATATAAGAATTCAATAAAACAAGTTCAAGAATTATTTTTCCGAGAACTAATAACGTCCAAATTGTCAACATGATCTTCGCTTTGAGAGTAAAATTCAAGAATGCTCGGAAGAATATTTCAATGAAAAGATCTTCGGATGAAGCGCAAATATCAAGGATATTCCACTAATTTCATGGAGTATAGAAGTCCAAACTTTAACCAACCGATTTGAGTATAACAAGGAATGGAATAACAAAAGAAATCACCGGGCATGCGATAAAAGCCGCACATACGCAAGGTTATTCCAACGAATAATAAATAACGGAATCGGTCCCAGTAAAAACACACATACGAGGATATTCCAATGAGAATAATAATAAAATTTTAATCGGTCCCAAGTAAAACACATGCAGACGGGATATTCCAATGTAATAATAAAGACGGAACCAGTCCCGGCGTAGAAACGTCATGAGCGGGATATTCTAACGAGAATAATAAAGAATCGGTCCGGCGTAAAAACGCATGCATGAGATATTCCAACCGAGAATAATAAAGACGGAACCAGTCCGGCGTAGAACTTGCATGACACAGGATGTTCCAACGAATGATAAAGAATGGAACAATGTAAGAATTTCACCAAGTATAGGGTAGCAGCGTATCTGAGTTATTCCAATGAATAATAAGAATGGAATAACGAAGTTCTCTTCATAGATTAGAAAGAAATAATACTCCTTATGGATACAACAAATAATATTCCTACCTTGGAAAAAAGCTGGATCTTTGGAATAGTGAGGTAGTGATTTCTCTTCTTCTTTCTCTCTATAATTTTTCTCTATAATAATCGCTCTAAAGCTTTTGTGAATTGGTGAGAAATGAAGGAAGAATGAGCTTCTATTTATAGGAAAATATAGTTTCGATAATTGCACGTTTTGGGGCTCGAAAATTACAGTATAATACCTTCAACTTTTCTTTCATTTTTAATTTAGTCCTGCAAGTATTATCAATCTTGCACCAACTCCCCTAATAGTAAATAATGTGAATCAATAGTTCAATTATGTGAATCAATAGTATAATCATGTGAAAAAATACGAATTACGGTATAGTACCTCCATCTATACCTCAATTTTTAACTTAGTCATGCAAGTATTATCAATCTTGCACCAACTCCCCTAATAGTAAATAATGTGATTCAATAGTACACATATGTGAACAAATAGTTATAATCATGTGAAATAATACCAATCAATTGCTCATTTATCCGGTTAAATACCCGATTGGTCAATATAACCTCCAGACATCAATTATTATCGAAACAGTTGTCGATTTTCACTAACACAATTAATTCCAACACAATGAAACTATTTTTATCAAAAATATAAATTTTAAAATTTTGAAGTTTGACTTTTCCTGAAAAAGTCAACTGTTGATTTTTGACCAAATTGTGAATCCCGAAAATTTTGTGTTTATAGACTATTTTTACTAATTTCGTCGTTCCGGACTCAAATATCACGTCCGCGTCTCCAAATTCAACTCCGAACAACATTCATTATTAATATTATAACTCACAATATTTATCAACCAGGTCGTTCCCAAGAAAGAGGGGGCTTTCCAATAAAGATATCTCCCTATTGGCGCGCAATTAGGTGACCAAACCTCTCCTTGACAGAACTTCTAGACATTGTAAATATTGCAGTTTATAATATGAATAACTTTGTCGTCTCAAGTATTGATTTAATAAAAAAACATTTTATCACGGATGATCTCGACCATAATTGAATCCATAATATGATAGATATGATGCAAAATTCTTGTAGCAATAATTGAGTATAATTGAGTGACTTCTCACGTAAGCATCAATAATCAATCTTAGTGTGCTACTATGCAACCACGCGTATTCTTCATACTTTTTTAACATTGTTTCAACAGATTAACGGTAAAACTTCCGCCGCTTATTTTCATAAAAAAATATTTTTGTCGTTTTCTCAATCAAATGATAAATTACGTTGTGGGGGTCCACCAATGATTGTCTTGGTTATACGAATATTCCTGTTAAAACGAATATTCCCCGACCAATCGAATATTATATAACAACTTGCGTACTTTGCAAAATTTGTAAATATTACCCACAACTATAACATTATATCAAATCCACACCAAAATATTCAAAAATATATTTCGAGAAAATTTAATCTTTATTCAAAAAAATCTGGGGTCTCACAATCTCCCCTCCTTATGAAATTTTGCCCTCGAAATTTACGTACATACCTGGTATGCCGAATAGGTGAGGATACCTTGACCTCACTTCAAATTCTAACCCTTGAGGTATAACCTTTGAGTGTCGAATATAATCCTTCTTATCCAAGATTTTAACACGTATCTCTTCATACATTAAATCATCCGCTATCTCGTCTGGTTCTAAATTAATAATGTGGTTCGGGTCATCCCCATATTTACATAACGTCGATACATTAAAAACGTTATGAACACGCGACATACTTGGCGGTAAAACGAGTCTATAAGCCACAGTTCCTACTTTATCGAGGATTTCAAATGGGCCAATTAAATCGAGGGTTGAGATTTTTTCTCTTCGTCGATTCTTGCTTCTAGAATAATGCCCTCTTGAACCTTCTTAATTCTTCACATTCATCAGCTCCGGGTGTGTAGCTTGAGCGGCTTTAACTTTATCGATTAAAGTCGATTAATTCTACTCGTATATTCGTTATCTTCACGTGGGTTCCTAGAGTCTTTAACTCTATCTTCATCATTTGTAAGTCGTACGAAATGGGTCTTTGTGTTAACAACATAGCATTCGTAAACGCATACGATCTTCTACTTAACGTGTCAGCTACCACGTTCGCTTTCCCACGATGGTATTGAATGGTACGATCGTAATCTTCAATAAACTCGAGCCAACGTCTTTGGCGCGTATTACGTTCATTTTAGTTGAAGAAATATTTGAGGGTTTTAGAAATGGGTTTTGTCTTTGGGGTCAATACAAAATTCGATTTCACGCTCTAGGGTAGGCTAAGAAGTCTTCAAGAATACGTAAGAAATTTATTAACAATAGAAATATCATTCAAAAGCGTGACTCTCATCCAAGACTTGGGTAACACGTCACATTGATACTATCAACTTGTCATCGTCATTCACGTCGTCTACTGACGAAAGTCCGGCTTCGTGCATTCCACACAAGGAAGTCAACAACGAAAGGACCAGGGCTCTTTACTTATGGCTTGATATGACCATGATTGACTTTAGTGATTTGGTTGCTTGAATTCGCATAACAGGTTGGTTAGGAATATGAAAGCTAACAACCTGACGAAAAGCATGATGAGTAGTTAACCAATAGATTCCTAAAATCACATCAAAGGTAAGTATTTTCAAAGAGATACGATCGACAGGTAACGTGAAAGTGTTGATTTGAACAAGATTTATAAATAGTGGAGGTAATGAAGGTTTCTCCCAACTGAGTTTCAACAGATAAATTAAAATCTAACTTCTCCGGAGTTAAATTCAAACATTGAACACAACTAGGTGAAATAAAAGAGTGAGTAGAACCCCAATTATCTAACACGGTATAGACTTCACAAGAGTTTATGACTAACATACCGTGATAATTTTATTCGGGTTCCTTGTCACGAAAAAAAACGTTCTCTCTTAAACTACTAGGCTTTGACTTTTACGGGACTGACCTTTGGTGCCTCCATCCTAGCTGAACTTGTCTTTGGTGAACGACAAAATCAGGCTAAGTGACCTTCTCTTCCACAATTATAACATGCTTTGGACGGCATCGCGCAGTTTGGACTGATGTGTCCCTCCCCTCCGCATTTGAAGCATATTATAGGTGGTCGTTCACCTTCCTTAACAACGGGTGCTGGTGCTGACGTCTTTCCATCATTGTTGAATCTCCTCTTCTTGAAATATCCATTCTTATTGTTTTAACCATGATTACCACCGAAGTGGTTACCATTTCTGGCATGTTGATTCCATCTATGCTTATTGTCACCGCTTTGATGATCATTTATTATCCAGATTATTATCATTTTGGTAAATTTTGCTCTCTTTTCGTTGCGTTGATTGACTTATTATCGCTACTCCACTAACTGAGCCCTATTTACAATATCTGAATACAAACACAGTTTATGAGAAATAAGATATTGACGTATCTCCGGTTTCAAACCTCTTAAAAACATTCGCGTCATTCGCTCCTCATTATCGACCAAATGGGATGCAAACCAGATAACCCCCCAAAATTTTGCCCCGTTTTTGCGACACGGTCATATTATTTTGTTCCAACTTGATAAACTCCACCTCCTTCATGTGACGAATACTTTCGGGAAAGTACTTGTCGTTGAACAGCTCTTGGAACTTCTCCCAAGACATCTTGAGTGCGTCAGGCTGGGTACGTTTTACAGATTCCCACCAGTGATCTACCTCTTCAAGCAACATAAAGGTGGCAAAAGGAACCTTTTGCTCCTCGGAGCATCCTAAGATATCAAATATCTTGGTGATCTGCTTTAACCACGTCTCCGCCTTAAGTGGTTCTGCCTTTCCCAAATACTCCGGTGGTCCCAGCTCCTTGAATTGCTTAGCGGTGACCAACCGTGGGTTACCATTGTTTCCACTACTTCATTATGAGGCGCCTTTAGCCCATTGTTGCATGAATTGCTCCTTAAAGCGCTTAGCGGTGATCGTCCGAGAGTTATCGATATTTCTACGCATTTTGGACGAGGCGCGCCACCTTTGTTGTTGTTGCGTGAATTGCATAAAGCCTCGACCATCCCGTCGTTTCACCATTTCATCGGTGTTATTGTTTTCATGAGGAGTATTGTCCTCTGGTTGCACATTATCTTGATTATTGATGCATGGAGACTCAACGGTCTCCTGTGTTCCATTGATAATCTCAACATTCTCGGATGCCATTTTCAAACACCGCCACAAAACAAGGGTTAATTAACATATCACATATTATCCATATACTTTGATTGACCAATTAAATACCAAATAAACTTAGGTAGGTCATACTAGCGAAGAATTCCCGTCTCTCCTCCTAGTTCTTATCTCACATCTTAGCCAGGATCATATCCTAAGCTTTGATACCAACCGTGGCGCCCCCAAAATTAGGTATCGTCGTCACCCATCTTGGGTCACCACTTACATGGTACATAAATTCAAATACAACTTAATAATACTGGTATGCAGTATACAATACGACAAAACATAAACTGTGAGTTTGAATACAAATATTGTCTACTTGAGATTATACAAACTCAAAAGGAGTCCTTATTACAATTATTATTACACTATTTCACGAAATAGTGAAGACTACTAATGCTATCATCAATTCGTCCGTCTCTCTCGGTTCCCGATTAGTCCTCGCTACGTTCTCATTTCACGAAGAACAATAAAAGTAAAAAAAGGTGAGCTCAACTAGCCCAATGAAAATATTATGACTAAGATAATGTAGAATATATTATCGTTAGCCTTCAACAATGTTAAACGATACAATATAACAACCATCAAGTTTAAGCTGCGGTAGAACAAGCAATCCATTAAAAGAGTCAGTAGAGAATAAAATCTACTATCTTTTATGATTTAGAAGGTTTTTCATCACTTTTATCATTTGGACTCATCTTAATAAATAATCTACATCATCGAATCACCCCTCGCACTACTGACGAGGATATTCTTTAGTATCCGACGACCACAATTATCCATGCACTACGGGCCAAGAATATTTGTGTATTCAATAATGGTCATGATCATACCAACAACATCCCATCAATGCTCTACGGGCCAATGAGGACTTTTTCCACATCATTTGTAACATTACGGTCGTGATTACACCGAATAATCCTCGTCATAATCATACCAATTCCATCTATGCACTATAGGCCACAGATGACTTTCAAAAAATATAAATATGAGGATGATGACAATGATATAAGAATTGATAAAACAAGTTCAAGAATTATTTTTCCGAGGAACTAATAACGTCCAAATTATCAACATGATACTTGCTTTGTAGAGTAAAATTCAAGAATGCTCGAAGAATATTTCAATGAAAAGATCTTTGGATGAAGCGCAAATATCGAGGATATTCCACTAATTTCATGGAGTATAGAAGTCCAAACTTTAACCAACCGAGTATAACAAGGAATGGAATAACAAAAGAAATCACCGAGCATGCGATAGATCGCATACGCGAGTTATTCCAACAGAATAATAAATAACGAAATCGGTCCCAGAAAAACACACAGCGATGGATATTCCAACGAATAATAATAAAGATTTTAAATCAGTCCGACGTGTAAAAACGTCTGAACGGGATATTCTAACGAGAATAATAAAAAGACGGAATCGGTCCGCGTAAAATGCCTGATATTCCATGAGATATATCCAATCCGAATAATAAAGATTTTACCCGGTCCAATGGTATAGAACTCATGAGCATGGGATGTTCCAACAGAATGATAAAGAATGGAACAATGAAGAATTTCACCAAGTATAGGGTAGCTTGCAGATATCTGAGTTATTCCAATAGAATAATAAGAATGGAATAACGAGAAGTTCTCTTCATAGATTAGAAAGAAATAATACTCTATGGATACAACAAATAATATTCCTACCTTGGAAAAAAAACGGATCTTTGGAATAGTGAGGTAGCAGATTTCTCTTCTTCTTTCTCTCTATAATTTTTCTCTATAATAATCGCTCTAAAACTTTTGTGAATTGGTGAGAAATGAAGGAAGAATGAGCTTATTTATAGGAAAATATAGTTTCGATAATTGCGTTTTGGGGCTCGAAAATTACAAAGATAATACCTTCAACTTTTCTTTCATTTTAATTTAGTCCTGCAAGTATTATCAATCTTGCACCAACTCCCTAATAGTAAATAATGTGAATCAATAGTTCAATTATGTGAATCAATAGTATAATCATGTGAAAAATACGAATTACGGTATAAGTACCTCCATCTATACCTCGATTTTAACTTAGTCATGCAAGTATTATCAATCTTGCACTAACTCCCCTAATAGTAAATAATGTGATTCAATAGTACACATATGTGAACAAATAGTTATAATCATGTGAAATAATACCAATCAATTGCTCATTTATCCGGTTAAATACCCGATTGGTCAATATAACCTCCAGACATCAATTATTATCGAAAATAAATGTGGATTTTCACTAACACAATTAATTCCAACACAATGAAACTATTTTTATCAAAAATATAAATTTTAAAATTTTGAAGTTTGACTTTTCTGACGAAAAAGTCAACTGTTGACTTTGACCAAATTGTGAATCCCATAAAATTTTGTGTTTATAGACTATTTTTACTAATTTAAATAGTTCCGGACTCAAATATCACGTCCGCGTCTCCAAATTCAACTCAAACAACATTCATTATTAATATTATAACTCACAATATTTATCAACCAGTCGTTCCCGAAAAGAGGGGCTTTCAATAAGGATATCTCCCTATTGGCCTTGAATTAGGTGACCAAACCTCTCCTTGATGTAACTTCTAGACATTATAAATATTGCGATTTATAATATGAATAACTTTGTCGTCTCAAGTATTGATTTAATAAAAAATATTTTATCAGATGATAATCACGACCATAATTGAATCCATAATATGATAGATATGATCGTGAATTCTTGTAGCAATAATTGAGTATAAGCGGTGACTTCTCACGTAAGCATCAATAATCAATACCGTGTGTGTACTATTATGCGACCACAGCGTATTCTTCGGACTTTTAACATCGGGTGTTTCAACGAGTTAACGGTAAAACTACCCGCTTATTTTCATAAAGTATTTTTGTCGTTTTCTCAATTCAAATAATAATTTCGTTGTGGGGGGTCCACCATGATTGTCTTGCTGTATCACGAATATTCCCCGTTAAAAGCGAATATTCCCGACCAATCGAATATTATATAACAACTTGCGTACTTTGCAAAATTTGTAAATATTACCCACAACTATAACATTATATCAAATCCACACCATAATATTCAAAAATATATTTCGAGAAAATTTAATCTTTATTCAAAAAATCTGGGGTCTCACAGAATGAACATAAGATCCGTATTTTTTTGATAAAGGGCTAATTGTTATGAATATTTGAAGTTTACGATATTAGAAATTGTAAATAAATTCTTTGAAAATAATTTTTGGGCTTAAATTTTTTAATATAATCTTATAATAGTACTATTTATGAATTCACGTAAATTTTTGTAGAATAATTGAAAATCGTAAGTATTTAGTATACTTTTATGCTATTTAAAGTTAGATTAAAAATAAAGGAAATTTATAGAAAATTCTATGAATGGTGAAAAATTATGAAATTTCTTGAAAATCTTATAATAATATAAGATTAATATTGATGATGTTTTTAAAATATAAAAGTATGTGGAGTTAGTATTTCTATTTTAAAGCTATTAAATGATAGTTTTTATAAATAGAAATAATTATAGAAAATTTTTGTATAATCCGAAAATTGTGAAAATTGTTTGGAAAGTTCAGAAAAATATTTTAAATATTTTAGAAGTGATAGTAAGCTCATGAGGTATCGAGATGTAAACGCACAAGTAACAAATGAGTCATGATAAAAACAAAAATAATGTTTTTGTTTAAGTAAAATGGTGATAATATCAGAATAGTGGATTGACGTTTTAAAAATAAATTATCATATATGAGTTTTTAGATTTCTCAAGTTTTATTATCCACTTCTAAGTTTTGGAATATGAATAATGATTTTATGCGATAAATAAAGGCTCCTTGAATGAAATATGAATTATTAGTGTGTTTATATTTTATTCGAGGTGAATATGTTTTGGTAACCTCGACTTTTATTCTCGTGTTCCTTTGTGGACTTGAAATATTTGTTGCGGTATTTTATACAATATTGTAATAATTTGAGTGTGTATACTGTCATTGTATTGAACACTCACAGTATGTGTGTTGTCATATTTTGTACGACGGTATAATTGTTGTAAATAGGAAAGTTCGTGTCTGTAGTGTTGTTTTTGACGACTCAAAATGAGTTGTGTGTGTTAGTTCCCAGAGGGCACAATAGATCTAGAAGGGGGGGGTTGAATAGATCCTTTTTAATTCAAATACTTTTCAGGTTTATATTATATTGTTCATAATTAGCATATGACAAATATAAGAATCTTTTCAAAACAAATGGAATAAGTAAAAGATCCCCTTCATTGATATATTCATAATCATACATTGTTTGTTCATAGAGTAAGTTTAGTTGTAAGCGGTTAAAATATACATAGAAGTTATAGCGGTTATAAGTACATAATGTAAATAACATAATGTAAAAAGACACAAGGGTTTTAAGTGGTTCGAGACTCAAGCTCTAATCCACTCTTTTGCTTTCAACTAGCAGATTTCCACTAAGGAAGGCAACACCACAATCACAAAGATTCCTTCAGGCCGCTGACCTTGGGACTTTAGTTCACTAAGAACTCTTGAGGCCAACACCTTGGAACTCCACTAGTTCCCTAGAACTCTTGAAGCCCAATGAAGCTTGGAACTTCATTTAGTCCCTCCTGACAAGGACCCTTTTGCCCTCGCTTTGTTTAGTCGCTCTGGACAAGGACCCCTTAGGCCCTGGCTTTGTTGAGTTGTTTGTTTGTTGTTGTTGGAGTCGGTGCTTTGAATCGCTAAGATGTCTTCATGCTCTGAACATCTTCTATCCTTATGACTTTGCTTGATCATCCTTGAAGAAGCGGTTGAGTGTTGCATGATGCTCGACTTTCTTGTTGCTCAACTGCTCTGGATGACCCCTTTTGTGAACTGCCTTGAAGATCCTTCTCCTTGGTACTTAATGTCTGCACATGAGAGGCTTCCAAGCTGACAGTAGGCTCTTCTTTTAGGTACTTGGAAGCTTTCTCATGCTTGACACCAAGATGGCTTTTGTGATCTCCCTTTTGCTACTTGATGCCTTCTCATGATGGACTTGTTAAGATGACTGTAGGCTCTTCTCTATTGTACTTACAGTCTTCCCATGATGGACATCAAGATGTCATGATGCTCTTCTTTCTCTCGGCAGTTCTGAACACTCTTCATGTAGTAGAACTCTCACTTCTACATAGTAGAACTCTCACTTCTATTTCTTTCTTTATCTGACTTCTGAGTGTTCTTGGTGGATCGTAGAGTGAGCCTTGGACTCAATTTGTTTTATATGGTTTAGATCACCCACCTTCTCTCCAAACTCTAAGAACACCAAAGAACCTTTGATCTTTGAAGCTCTTTCTCATTTATACTCCTTCCCAATCCTTCCGTTGGAAAGTAACCGTTGAAGGCTATTCAAATATCTTCACAGATCTCGAGTTGCTTGAGGTAGACTGCTTGATGTGACTTGTCATACTTTTTCTGACGCTGCAGTCTACTGTTTCACCTATCCTGTCAGATGTATCACTTTAATGTCTTGGACAGACAGGTTGAAGACTTTATTTCTTCTGATTTCTTGATCAGAGGTTGTCCTTTTGCATTGATGCTCTCACTAAGCACTTGTCCGAATATTACCCTTTAGATTGAACTGTTGCCAATGCTTCAGTCTTCAGCTATTCGAACCCTACGATTCTGATGCACGTCTTCAAGGACCTGATCGTAGTGTCTTGTTGAATGCTGCTCGTTGACTGGTAGAGTTAACACTACGATCCTGAAGAGTGTTGCTTGGATCTTCAATGTAGAACACCTTTTCTTTGTATTGTGCGGTGCTTCAATAATTCTGTTTGCTTCGACTGTTCTCAGATACTGATGGCCTAATTCCTCACTCTGGTCCCCTTCTTAATATCAAGACACTTCAGATTTGTGGCGCGTCCAGCTTGCTTTCTCCTTGTGATCTCCCGTTCACTTATCATCAATGAACTGACCCTGCACTTAATCACTTTAGACTTGCTCTTCAAAGGCTGACCAGTATCTCGGTTTACCTTCCATCAGTTCCTTCTTTGTTTAGCAAACACTACGATCTTGGTTGCCTCCAAGATCGTTGTCTTCTGTTCACTTGATAGCTACTGCATTAGCTGACTTTCCTTAGTCGACTTCAAAGTCTTCTTTGGATCTCCTTGCGAAGACTTCATTACGAATGACCTTACAACTCAATCTTGATCTTGATTGTGTTGGTGCTTAGATCTTCTGATTAGCTGCGCATGCCATTCGTTGAGTGCTCTCTGGTTTCCTTGGATGTAGCTTGCAGCTTGAACCAGAGGCTTCGTTCCTTTGGATATTCTGGGAGTGCTCATTTGTTGAGAACCGTATATGCTCTACGATTTATCCTTGGCATTGTGAGCACTTCTTCTTAGATCGTAGTTCTGCACTCTACGATTCAACTTCGACTTGTGCAGACACTATGATCCCGAGATCTGATCTTGACACTACGATTTCTGCCTTGTGCTTGTTGTCTTCATCTGATCTTGCTTGACTACGATCTCTGCATGTAATCAATAGACTCTACGAACTCGAGTGTGATCTACGATCCTTGACTTGGCTTTGGCATCGATGACTCTCTACGACTCGAGTGTAGTCTACGCTTTTGTCTTGGCTTGGCGGATGGCCGGTCGACTTCGTGGCGAAATTTGTCTCTACGATTCTGAACATGACTTCCTCAGAACACTACGATCCCGAGGAAGCTCTACTCGATACACTATACGATCCTTCTTCGTTTCCCTGAAATCTACGAACTTCGAGATCTACTATCTTGCATACTCTTATTACGCCGATATAGCTCTCGAGTTAACCTTGACTCACACGGAAGACTACGACTTACAGTGCGATTACTCGACGATCGAGACTAGCCTATCTATTACGACGTAAGATCAACCTAACAAGCTTGATCTTTCTATATTTATAGTCCTTGTACATCATTTCTTTTTAAGGACTTTACAAAGTTGTTTTGCTTATGTAGGATCAACCTAACATATTTGATCAATTCATTCTAAGTCCTTGTACATATATTTCTATAATCTAACAAAGGACTTTACTGCTTTTCTTAATGCAAGCATACTTGCATATTCATTCATATATATCATAATCAAAACATATATTAAATAGGAATATCATTCACATTTTTATTCCTGACAGTGTGGACTTATTTTGGGGGCGTCACATTTGATATCAGAGCTTAGAGATATGATTTCTAGCGGAGATCAAAGATTAGAACTAGGAGGAGAGAGACGATTAAAATTCTTCACTAGTGTGTGTCCTACCTAAGCTGATTTTTTTTACTTAATTAGTTGACAAATTATGATATGTGAATTAACATTTATTTTGAAGCTACATTCTAAAATGATATCTGAAATCAAGTAGATGAGCAATGGGTGAACCATGGTACAGAAGAAATGGCCCGAAAGTTAGAATTTGAAAATAAAGTTAAGTATCATTATCTCTTCGGATTACTAGGTACGTAGGTAAATTTCGAGGATGAAATTTTATAAGGAGGGGAGATTGTAAGACCTTGACTTTTATGAAATAAAAGTCTATTTTTCTTTATGATTATTATCCTAAATTGTTATATTACAGAATTTTCAATTAATGAAATGAGAATTATAAATGAGAAATGAATAATGAATAATGAATAATAAGAATTGAGTTTTTAATGTAAAAGTTAATTTTTAAAAGTCGGAATGATCAAATTGACAATTAAATAGATAAATGAGTAAATAAAAGAGAAGATATTAAATTTATAGAATGTGAACACATGGGCGGCTAAGGATGATAGAGGAGGGATGATTGCTGAGATTTAATTTCCAAATACTTCCAAGTCTTTTCCCAAATTCCTTACTAACATTTTGGTGATTGGACCATTTTTCTTTGTAGGACATGAGGGAATAATATTGGCCAAATCATTAAGCCTAATAAGACATTTTCTTCAGCCTTCTCTTTTTCATTCATTACTCCCGTTGCAACAATTTCAAAAAAAAAAAAGAAGAAAAAGAAACAAAGAAATGTAATCACTTGATTTTCAATAATAGATGTTAATTTCATGGATTTATGTATAGATGTTATGTTTATACTTGTTTTAGATGATTTGAACAAGTATTAAACAAGAGAAAATAATAAATTAAAAAGATTAAGTTTTGTCGGAATTTCGTCGAAAATTTAGATCTAACGGTGTTTGGTGGTTTGTTTTCAAATATAAGACCATGATTGGACTCTTAAAATATAGTGGATCTGATTTGGGCAGAAAAACATTTAAAACCTCGTCGGAAATTCGACAGTCCGCCGGAGAAGATGACCAAAAAATATTTTTCGATTAACTTTTTCGGTAAGAATTTTTCTCTATGTTAAGTAGAAATTTGGAAAAACTTTCTTCTACAAAGTTGTAGAAAATTAAATTTCACATGGAATGGACATAAGATCCGTATTTTTATGATAAAATGGCTAATTGTTATGAATATTTGAAATTTATGCATATTTGAAATTTTAAATAAATTATCGAAAATAAATTTTGAAATTTGAAATAAATTTACTTTGTAATCTTATAACACTATTTATGAATTACTATAAATTTTTAAGAATAATTGAAAATCGAAGTATTTAGTATATTTTTAAGCTATTTAAAGTTATTTTAAAAATAGAGGAAATTCATAGAAAATTCTATGAATGGTGAAAAATTATGAAATTTATTGGAAAATCTTATAATAATATAAGATTCATATTGATGATGTTTTAAAGATATGAAAATATTTGGAGTTATTATTTCTATTGTAAAGCTATAAAATGATAGTTTTTATAAATAGAAATAATTATAGAAAATTGTCGGATAATTCAAAAAATGTGAAAATTGTTTGAAAAGTTCAGAATAATATTTTAGAAGTATTAGTAAGCTCATGAGGTGTCGGGATGTAAACGCATAAGTAACGAATATTTTAAATATTTTAGAAGTGTTAGTAAGCTCTTTTGACTTTTGCAGAGGTTTAATTTTAGACAGTTATGGATTCGTACTTGGATTTGAATCTTCGTACTCTTTTATAGGTTTCCTTAAAATATTCCCGTTGTAAAGTTGATGCTCTTTCATTGAATGATATGATCCTAAAAGATATTTGATGTTGACTTTCAGGGGTACTTTGGCAACATACTTTCGGCTCTGATATGTCACATCAGATTGTTGCACCACCAACTACTTAAGTGCTTGTCATATCGCCAAACTATCTGTTAGACACAGTGATATTTGATCTTTATTTCAAACTTTAGGATCATCGACAACTTATTGGAATCTTTACTCTGTAAGTCTTCTTAATGTCAGTCTAATGTCAAATCTGACATGCTATACGAATTGTTTGATTGAAGACTTCAATGCTAATTGTAGACTAAAATGAAAATTGTAGAGTGTTTGGCAAAACATACTTTACGATAACTCTTGCTTTACAGACTGCTCTATGATTCTTGATGTGCTATACGATTTGAGAGACATTATACAATGTGTTCTTTGCGATCTTCTCTACGATTGACTTTATACGATGAGCAGTCAACGATCCTTGAGCAGACTCTACGATCTTTCTTCACTATACGATTTTAGAGCCAACTCTTGATTTACTGCAGACTCTGCAATCTTGAGATAACTCTGCGAACTTCTGGCAGACTCTATGATCTTCCACTGAATGCTCTACAAATGGAAGGTTAACTCTACAAACTTCAAAATAATGTAGGATTTGGCAAAGTAACTTTGCGATCGATTAGTATGACTAAACAATCGATTTAATCCTAATACTTATACATCTGTTCAGCCAATAAGATTAACCTAACAAGTTTGATCTTTATATTCTAAGTCCTTTCACATCATAATCTTAATAAGGACTTTACAGAAACTACGATACAAATATACATTAATTATATTATCATCAAATTAAATATACAACTTCTAACAAGTTTTATATTCCTATTTGGATTAGAATTTAAAGTAAATTTTGTCAATATAAACATTAATATAGAATTACATTGCAAATTTAAATAAAACTAAATTAATTTTATGTTTAGCTTAATAAGTAATCAAGTAACCTATAATATATAATTCAATACTTATTATTTGTACAAATATTTAATAATCTAATAACTACAATTATCTTCTTAAAATTCTAATTAATATTACATTCGTCTTTAAAATTAAAGATACAATTTAACTTTAAGGTTAAACGATAACATATTAAACTTCAAAACTATGATCCATGAAAATTTAAAATGAAATAAATTTTGTGATTAATAGTTGTTATATACTATATAATTATAATAACTGTATTCACTAAATGTGACGCCCCCAAAAATAGGTATACATCACCCATCTTGGGTAGTCGATACGTAGTGCAATTTAAATACAACTTACTAATATAAGCGTAGTGTATGCAATACGACATAAACTGTGAGTTTGAATACAATATTGTCTACTAGAGATCATACAAACTCAAAAGGAGTCCTCATTACAATTATTATCACACTATTTCATAGAATAATGAGGACTACTAATGCTATCCTCTGGACCATTACTCCGTTCCTCGACTCGTCCCAGCTATATTCTCATTTCCTGAAGAGAACAGTGAAAGAAAGGGTGAGCTCAACTAGCTCAGTAAGAAATATTATGACTAAGATAATGCAGAATAAATTATCATTAGCCTCAACAAATGTTAAAGCGATAAAATATAATGAACATCAAGTTTAACTACAATGAACCAAAGAATCCATTAAAAAGAGTCAAGTAGAAAATAAAATCTACTATCTTTTATGATTTAAAAGGTTTTTCATCAACATGATAGTTTGAGACTCGACTTTAATAAATATTCCACATCATCGAATCACCCCTCGCACTACGACCAGAGGATATTCTTTAGTATCACGACCACAATTATTCATGCACTACGGGCCAAGAATATTTGTGTATTCATTAATGGTCATGATCATGCCAACAATCGTCCATCAATGCACTACGACCACCGAGGATTTTTACCACATCATTTGTAACATTACTATTAAGATTACATGATTACAAATAGTCTCTCTCATAATCATACCAAGTCCATCTATGCACTACAACCACGAGATGACTTTTAACATAATATAAACATGAGGATGATGACAATGATATTCAATAAAACAAGTTCAAGAATTAATTTATCTAGGAACCAATAACATCAAAATATCAACATGATCTTCGCTTTGTAGAGTAAAATTCAAGAATCTTGAGAAGAATATTTCCATGAAAGGATCTTTGGATGAAGCACAAATATCAAGGATATTCCACTAATTTCATGGAGTATAGAAGTCAAAGTTTTAACCAACTGGGTATAATAAAGAATGGAATAACAAAAGAAATCACCATGCATGCGATAGATCGCACAGGAAGGTTATTCCATAGAATAATAAATAATCGGAACTAGGTCCCACAGAAAACGCATGCATGTGATATTCCAACAGAATAATAAAGAATGGAACCAGTCCTGCGTAAAACACATGATGGGATGTTCCAATGTAATAATAATAAAGATTTTAACCAGTCCTGTAAAACACACGCATGTGATGTTCCAATAGAATAATAATAAAGATTTTAACCAGTCCTTGTAAAACCACGAGCATGTGATGTTCCAACGAATAATAATAGAAGAATGTCACCAAGTATAGGGTAAACCACGATATCAAAGTTATTCCAATGAATAATAATAAGCAATGGAATAACAACAGCTTCTCTTCATGAATAAGAAAGAATAACACCCCTTACTTTTGGTAGGAGATTGAATCTTTAAAGTAGTGTAGTAACAAAATACTCTTCTTCTTTCTCTCTTATTCTCTCTATACTTTCTCTCTCTCTATAAGCTTGAATGAATTAAGTGAAAAATAATGAAGCACTAGGCCTCTATTTATAGAAGATTTCTAGCTTAAAGACCGCCATGTGAAAAGGCAAGTGGCTTGACGACTGGTGATGTGAAAAGAAAAGTGGTTTGACGCCTGTAATGTGAAACGACAAGTGGTTCGACGTCTGGTAAAGGTAATTACTATTGACGAAGGTAATTACTATTCACAAAGGTAATTACTATTGACGAAGGTAATTACTATTGACGAAGAGACTCTTAGATGATGACATATGGGCCCCCTATAAAATAATCAAACTTACCACAAACGTCTCATAACAGACTCTTTATATACATCAAGGATTGAATAAATATTACCACAAATCATTTTATTTTTAATCAACACATATTTAATCTTTCAACAATTATTAATCATTTATAACTTGTCGTCTCAATTATTGATTTAATACTATAACATATTATACGATGATACTTATGACAATAATTGAATCAATAATATAAGAGATATGATCGCAAGAATTATCAGTAGTAATAATTGAGCATAGTATGTGATGACTTCTCACGTAAGCATCAATAATCAATATCGTGTACTACTATACAAATACGCCAGACATCTTTGTACTTTTACTAACGGGTAGTTCAACGGTTTAACGGTAACACCTCTGCCAGTTATTTTTATAGAAAGATAATTTTGTCGCTTTTCTAACTACTGACAATACTTCAGTTATGGGGTCCACTTAATGATTGAGTAGTCGATACGAATATTCCTCGACAAAAAGAATATTCCCCACCAAACGAATATTTTATAACAACTTGCTTACTTTGCAAAATTTATAAATATTACCCACAACTATAACATTATATCAAATTTATTCCATAATATTCAAAAATAATATTTATAGAAAATTCATCTTTATTTATAAAAGTTGGGGTCTTACACTAAAATTAAATAAATTTACATAAATTTGAAGTTTAATATGTCGTCATTTGACCTCAAAAGTCAAATTGTATCTCTAATTTTGAAACAAAATGAGTTTTTATCTATTTAATAATATAATAAATCATTGTCCATACCGCCCGTGTTTCGCATAGGTTTGATGAGCTTGTATAATTAAAAGCACAAACTTGGTTTCAAATATTTTTTGTTCAACCTTTTACTTTCCTATCCTTTTTACTGTAAGTATAATCCAAATTTATAATAATTAAATATTATCCAAATTTGTAAAATATAAAAAGGAATCCCAACATGTTACAAAAATAGCAAATATTTTTTATAAGACCCTAACTTTTATGAAATAAAAATTTAATTTTTTATGATTATTATTCTAAATAGTAATGGTTAAATTGATAAAAGGTTAAAGATAATGGTGATATGTGCAAATTATAAAAGTATGTCGGGGAATATTTCGTTGTATCGACGAATATTCGTTTTGTTGGGAAAATTAGGTAAAAGTACGACAACGCTAAAATAACCAATCATTGGTGGGTCTCATAACAAAATATTATCGGATGCAAAAAATGACAGAAATAACATTTTTAATAAAAAATGTCAACGGTTCTATCACTTTTAATTATTTAAATATCAGGTGATAAAAGTCAGTAGCACACGGTATTCTACATTGACACATGACACTCGACATTATTACACGGTATTGCACAATACTTCATATTATTGATTCAATAATTGTTGCAGTATCAACTGCACAATAATTCAAATTATTAAATCAATAATTGACCTAAATTCATATACATGTACTTCGAATTTGGTGTTTCACGATCCACCTCAAATAACATACTAATAATGGAATAATAGAAATATTTACATTGATATAACATAAATATTCTCGTCTCAAATCTTGCAACCAACTAACACGTTACATAACTCCAATCATAACATAAGTTAATACACAATCATAATTAAGTTTTACTACAACATAAGAATTAAATCCTAACATAAAAGACTAAAATTACTTTGTAGCCTTGCCTTTTCCTTTATCCTTGCCTGATGTCCTACACTGTTATGCCTTAACTGAAAGGTTTAAAGAAAGTAAGAATGGACAACAAATTTGCCCAGCAAATAATATAACAATAAGTGGGAACATGCATATATAACGCTCATAATCTCAAAGGATATCATAATAAATGACGGTTTAGGAATTTTAAGGATGTTATGAACAAAGAAAATATTAATATTCTTTACTGAGCTAGTTGAGCTCACCCTTTTCCTTTTTGTTCTGTTGTTCTTCTTAGGAAATCAAAGTGTAGCTGGGATTAGTCGGGAAGTGGAGTAATGGTCCGAGATAATTACTATAGAAGTCTTCACTATGTTGTGAAATAGTGTGATAATAACTGTAATGAATACTTAATTTGAGTTTGGATATTTTTGTATTATATACGGTGCAATATTTGTATTCAAACTCACAGATTATGTGTTGTCGAATTTTGAAAGACAATTTAATAGTTGTAAATATAGAAGTTGTATTTGGATTCTGTACCATGTATTTTGGCAACTCAAAATAGGTTATGTGAACTTATTTTGGGGGCGTCACATAACAATAATTAGAAACTTGCACAACAATTAGAAAGATTAAGTTTTGCTGAAATTTCGTTAAGCTTAAAAAGATTAAGCTTAAACTTGCATAACAACAATTAGAAACTTGTTTAATACTTGTTCAAATCATCTACTACAAGTATAAACATAACATCTATACATAAATCCATGAAAATAACATTTATAATTGAAAATCAAATGATTACCTTTCTTGGTTTCATTTTTTCTTTTCTTCTTCTTTCATTTCCTTTTTTTTTTTGAAATTGTTGCTACGGGAATAATGAATGAAAAAGAGAAGGCTGATGAAAATGTCTTATTAGGCTTAATGATTTGGTCAATATTCTTCTCTCATGTCCCACAAAAATAAATGGTCCAATCAACAAAATGTTAGAAATGAAATTGGGAAAAAGCTTGGAAGTATTTGGAAATTAAATCTAAGCAATCATCCCTCTCCTATCAGCCTTAGCTGCCCATGTGTCCACATTCTATAAATTTAATATATCTTCTTTTATTTACTCATTTATCCATTTAATTATCAATTTGACTATTCCGACTTTTAAAAATTATTTTTTACATTAAAACCTCAATTATCAGTATTCATTTCTCATTTATAATTCTCATTTCATTAATTGAAAATTCTGTAATATAACAATTTAGGAAAATAATCATAAAGAAAAATAGATTTTTATTTCATAAAAATTGGGGTCTTATAAAACAAAACAAACCTTGTGCTTTTAATTATATAGTTAATTGACAATAGGTTCACAAATCTCTTGCGAAGAACATGCAACATGGATAATTATTATTATGTTATTTATTAAATTATATATAAATAAATAAAAGTTATATGATGATTAAGTGGGAATGATGGCATAAAAATTAAATGATTGACCTTGGTTTAAAAACAAAAAGGATATTTCTATAAATTTTGTAATAAAATTGGTAGACTTAAAAATAAAACTTCTTAGTTACTTTTTTATTGGATATTATATATATATATATATATATATATATATATATATATATATGACAATCTTTGATTGATTGTGATTTAAATTTGAGCTACATCCCCGTGTTATTAATTTTACTAATACAATTATTAATTTAATATATACTATACTTAATAGATCACGTTTCATGAACCCCAATTAATACGAGATAGATCGATGTTTTTGATTTTACAAGTAAAACTTAAAAAGTTATAAATCTATTGCATAATATACTTAATAAAATTTATATAATATTATAATTTTTTGTAGTATTTAATTGTTATAAATTTAGATAGTATTTATACTAATCTAGATAGAAAGAAAAAATCGAACATTTAACAAAAAAAAAAGTTTGAACTTAAAATTTATATTTGTTATATATTTGGATAGTACTTATACTATTAGAATATGAAAGAAAAATTTGAATTAAATGTGTGCTTTTAATTATATAATTGATGATAGTTGATTGATTGATTAATTAATAATTATGTTTCTTCACAACTTATTTTAAAATAAATTTATATTTTATTTATTAACTCACATTAAGACACTTATTTAAGAAGTTGATTTTTTTGTTTTTTGATATGCCATGTTTTCTTAAAATTATTAATGTTGAAAATAAGCTATTATATTTGGCAAACAAACACTTAAATATATATATTTTTAAAGATTTTGTATAAACTTGTAACTTTAAATAATCTAAGAGTTTATTCTGTTACTAATGTAAGACCCCAACTTTTATAAATAAAGATTATTTTTCTCTAAATATCATTTAGAATATTATGGTGTGGATTTAATATAATGTTATAGTTGTGGGTAATATTTATAAATTTTGCAAAGTAAGTAAGTTGTTATAAAATATTCGTTTGGTCGGGGAATATTCTTTTTGTCGGAGAATATTCGTACGATGGCACAATCATTGGTGGACCCCACAACAGAATTATTGTCAGAGTTGGAAAAGGAAAGAATTATCTTTTTATTAAAATAACGGCGAAAGTTTTACAGTTAACTGTTGAAATACACTGTGATAAAAATACAGTAATACGATGTCTGGCGTGGTTGCATAGTAGTAGCACACAATATTGATTATTGATGCTTACGTGAGAAGTCACTCAGTTATACTCAATTATTGCTACAGTAATTGCTACATAGTATCTCACGTTATTGATTCGATTATGGGCACGGTATCATATGTACAATTTTTTATATTATTAAATCAATAGTTGAGACGATAAAGTTATTCATAATATTATTTGCATTATTGACGATGTCTAGAAAGTTCTGTCGAGGAAAGGAGTTTGGTCACCAAATTGCGCGCCAATAGGGAGAAATTTTTATCGAAATAACCCCTCTTTCCTGGGAATGATCTGGTCGTTAAATATTGTGAGTTATAATATTAATGATGAATAATTGTTGAAAGATTAAAAATGTGATAATAATTGTAATGAGGACTCCTTTTGAGTTTGTATAATCTCTAGTAGACAATATTTATATTCAAACTCACAGCTTATGTTTTGTCGTATTGTACACGACAGTTGTATTATTAAGTTGTATTTGAATTTATGTATCATGTAAGTGGCGACCCAAGATGGGAGATGTATACCTAATTTTGGGGGCGTCACAGTTGGTATCAAAGCTTAGGGATATGATCCCTGGCTAAGATGTGAGACTAGAACTAGGAGGGGAGAGACGGGGAATTCCTTCGCTAGTATGACCTACCTAAGTTTATTTGATATTTAATTGGTCGGTCAGAGTATAGGTGTGAGACCCCAGATTTTATCAATAAAGATTTAAATTTTGTTGAAATAATTTTTAATATTATGGTGTGAATTGAAGATAATATTATAGTTGTGGGTAGTATTTATAAATTTTGCAAAGTATCTGAGTGGTTATATTATATTCGATTGGTGGGGAATATTCGGTTTAGCGAGGGAATATTAAATACAACTACTCAATCATTGGTGGACCCCAGCAAAATTATTATCATTTGATTGAAAAAACGACAAAAATATTTTATTGAAATAACGGCGGAAGTTTTACAGTAGTTCTTGTTGAACTACTTTCGGTAGTAAAAGAAATGCGATAATAAGTGTGGTTGCGTAGTAGCACACACGGTATTGATTATTGATCTTATGTGAGAAAGTCACTCAGGTTTGATTCCATTATTGTCGATTAATAATATGAATTATTATAGCGATAATGACGTTTTGTTTTATTAAGTATTATTAACGTAATAAAAGCGAAACATCTTTTATATAAAATAGAATACTTTATTAAAGTTATTACATAAATAGAATATATTATATTTTATTATGCGTAGTGTTGCGTAGTGTTTTGCATAGTATTGCATAGTGTTTTAGCGTAGTATTGCGTAGTATTTGCATAGTAAAATGTTTTTATATAAATAGAATATATTATATTTTATTTAAAAGATTTTTTTTAAATATGGATGATCAGATTAAAGTAAATCAATCTGGATAGTTCATGGATTAGTTCTTATGCATTCCATTTTCCTATAAATAGAAGCTCGTTCCTTCATTATTTTCTTACGAATTCATTGAAACTCTAGAGAGAAATTATAGAGAGAAAGCTATAGAGAAAAATTATAGAAAGAAGAAGAGTATTCTTTACTTCACTACTTCTATATTCGGTTCTTTTACGGTGAGGGTGTTATTCTTTCTTCTTGAAGAGAACTTACATTATTCCATTCACTTATTATTACATTGGAATAACTTTTGTAAAGTGGTATACCCTATACATAACTTTTGTATCATGCGCGTACCTATACTTGGTGAAATCCTTATGTTATTCCATTCTTATTTATTACATTGGAATAACCTATATATCTGTGAATCCCCTATACTTGGTGACATTCTTCTATTATTACATTTGGAACATCACATGCATGTGTTTTTACACGGACTGGTTAAGATTTTATTATTCATTGGAACATCACATGCATGTGTTTTTACACCTGGGACTGGTTAAAATCTTTATCATTCTGTTGGAATATCCTATCTGTGTGTTTTTACCGGATGCGGTTCCATCTTTATTATTACATTGGAACATCACATGGGGTGTGAATTTCACGACTGGTTCGGATTATTATTATTCTCGTTGGAATAACTTTTACATCTGCAATCTGCGTGCGTGGTGATTTCTTTTATTATTCCATTCTTTATTATACCCGGTTGGTTAAAACTTTGACTTCTATACTCCATGAAATTAGTAGAATATCCTTGATATTTGCGTTTCATCCATATCTTTCATGGAAATATTCTTCCGATCATTCTTGAATTTTACTCTACGAAAACAAATGTCATGTTGACAATTTGGGCGTTAATAATTCATGGATTAAATAATTCTTGAACTTGTTTTATTGAATTACTATGTCATTGTCATCATCCTCATGTTATATTATGTTATCTTTGGCTTACGTGCGTAGATGAACTTAGTATGATTATGACCGAGGATCATTCGGTATAATCATGACTTGATATAAATGATGTGACAAAAGTTCTCGATGGCACAATGTCTGCGATGATGGATAGTTTTGGTATGATTATGACGGGGGTGATTCGGTATAGTCATGACCATTGATAACTTGATGAAAATCCTTGGCCGTGAATGCGGGGATGATTAGATGTGGTGGTTTATTTATTAAAATTTGAGTCTCGTGATAAAAATTGATGAAAACCTTTTAAAACCTAAAAGATAGTAGATTTTATTCTCTACTTGACTCTTTTAATGGATTGCATATTCATTGTAGTTAAACCGGTTGTCTATTGTATTTTATCGGTTTAACATTTGTTGAAAACTAATGATAATTTATTCTGCATTATCTTAGTCATAATATTTCTTCTTTGGGCTAGTTGAGCTCACCTTTTCTTTCTTTTTCTCTTCTCTGAAATGAGGACATAGGCTGGACGAGTCGGGGAACTCGGAGTAATGGTCGAGGATAACATTAGTAGTCCTCACTATTCTGTGAAATAGTGTGATAATAGTTGTAATGAGGACTCCTTTTGAGTTTGTATAATATCTAGTAGACAATATTTGTATTCAAACTCACGATTTATATCGTATTATACACAGCATTATATTAGTAAGTTGTATTTGAATTTATGTACCATGTAAGTGGCGACCCAAGATGGGTGGCGTATACCTAATTTTGGGGGCGTTACGGTTGGTATCGAGCTTAGGGATATGATCCTGGCTAAGAGGTGAGAATAGAACTAGGAGGGAGAGCAGGAAATTCCTTGTTAGTATGACCTACCTAAGTTTATTTGGTATTTAATTGGTCGGTCGATGTATAGGGATAATATGTGACAGTTTAATTAACCTGGTTTTGTGGCGATGTTGAAAATGGCATCCAAAATGTTGAGATAAGCATTGGAGCACGAGAGATTGTTGATTCTCCACGGATCGATAATCGAGATTGATGTGCAACGGGATGACGATAATCCTCCCGTAAACAACAACACCGATCAATTGATGAATGACGATGCGTTTAAAGGTTTTTAGAATTCATGCAACATCAAAGGTAAGCGACTCACATCCCAAAACGTGGGGTGGAAACACGGAAAACTCTCGGGTCATCGCTAAACAATTCAAGGAGTTGGGACCTCCGGAGTTTAAGGGAGAGCCAAAACCACTTACAAGCGGAAGCATGGATTAAGCAGATTACCAAGATATTTGATGTCTTGGGATGCTCAGAGGAGCAAAAGGTTCCTTTTCGCCGCCTTTTATGTTCTTGCGGAGAAAGGCGATTCTTGGTGGGAATCGGTAAAAACGTACTCAACTTCTTTTCTTGAAGATATCTTGGGAGAAGTTCGAGAGGCATTCAACGACAAATACTTTCACGAAAGTATTACGCCACATGAAGGAGGTGGAGTTTATCAAGTTGGAACAAAATAATATGGCCGTGTCGCATGATACGAGGCAAAATTTGCGGAGTTATCACGATTCGTCCCCACTTGGTGGATAATGAAGAGAAATGGCGCGAATGTTTTTAAGAGGTTTGAAGCCGAGATACGTCGACATCTTATTTCTCATAAAGCGTGTTTTTATTCGGATGTTGTAAATAGGGGCTCGATTAGTGGAAGCGATAACGAGTCAACGCTTGACTAAAAGAGAAGCGGTAAGCAAAATTATAATACCGGTAAAGTAGTCATCGAGCGGGTGACAACAAAGCGTGGAGGAATCAACGGGCGGATATGGTAACCACTTGATTGTAATCGGGGGCCAAAATAATAAGAATGGACATTTCAAAAAAAGGAGATTCAACAATGATGGAAAGACGTCGGCACCAGACTTTTGTTGTTAAGGAAGGAGAAGGACCACCTATCATATGCTTCAAATGCGGAGGAGAGGGACACATCAGTCCGAACTGCGCCATGCCATCCAAAGCATGTTATAATTGTGGAAGAGAAGGCCACTTAGCTCGATTTTGTCGTTTACCGAAGACGAATTCAACTAGGATGGAGGCACCAAAGGTCATCCCGCATAAACCCGAGGCCGATGTTTTAAGAGAGCGTTTTTTCTCGTGATGAGGAACCTAAATAAAATTATCACGGGTAAGTTAATCGTAAGCTCTTGCGAAGTCTATACCTTATTGAATCTGGGTTCTACCCATTCTTTTATCTCTCTTGCTTGCGTTCAACGTTTAAATTTGACTCAAGAAAATTAGACTTTATTTTATCTATTGAAACTTCGTTGGGAGAAACCTTCGTTACCTCCACTGTTTATTAATCTTGTTGTTTCAAATAAACACTTTCACGTTACCTGTCGATCTTATCTCTTGAAAATACTTGCCTTTGAGGTAATTTTTGAAAATAATTGATTAACTACTCGTTATTCTTTTTGTAAGGTTGTTAGCTTTCATATTCCTAACCAACTTTGTTATCACAATTCAAAGTAACCAAATCCTAAAGTTAATCAACTTTGTTATATCAAGCTATAAGTAAAAGAGCCCCGATCCTTTCGTTGTTGACTTCCTTGTGTGGAATGCACCGCCGGACTTTTACGTAAGCGACGTCGTGATGAAGATGGCAAGTTAATAGGTATCGTTGTGAGGTGTTATCGGGTTAAGGGATAGAAGTCACAGTTGGTATTAATGTGACGTCTTATCCAAGTCTTGGACGAAAAAATGATTTTGAATGATATTTCTATCATTAATAAATTTCTTGGCGTATTCTTGAAGACTTCCTAGCCTACCTAGGCGTGAAATCGAATTTTATATTGACCCGAAAGACAAACCCATTTCTTAAACCCTTAAATATTTCTTCAACTAAAAGGATCATTTACGTGGATTATGATGAAAGTCATAATAAAAGTATAGAACTAATAAAAATCATGGGTATATGAAGTATTAGTAAGTTTTATGATGAGTTATGTTGGTTAGTATGTGAAAACATGAAAGTTTCTTAGAAATCACAAAGAGTTGAAAATCGGATTTTTGGTGAAAAAGCGTAACATGAAATTCAATTGACCATATCTCTTATTATATTTTGAATTTTTGAATGTGGTCAAGTCCTAGAGTTAGATCTACGAGTTACCTAACTAATCCAAGTGGAATTACTGGAAAAGGTGTTGTGGATTTTTGTGTGGACTGATTTTAGCAAAGGAGGCCAAAGCTGTAAATTTCGAAAATGCTACTTGTCTAGAAACTTTAAGGGACTGTTTTGGGCCACTTAAATTATGAGAAAAATTCTGTGTTTTTGGGACATGAAAGTATATGGTATAAAAGTACCTCCTGTCCAAAAATGAGCTCATTCGACTTAAAATGAGCAAGTTATGACTATTTCAATATTTAGGTTTTTCCGATTTAAAATTTATAACCTGAGTTCTATAACTCAGATGACCATGAAATTTAAACTGGAAGCTCACGTTAACATGTGTAAAGTCCTGCCAAGATTTGGGAATTTTTGGAGTTAAACTTGAGGTAGCTAATTTCTTAACGAATTAAGTGGAAATTGATTTTTAAAAAATAGTAAATGAATTTTAAAAATTCCGAGAAAAATATATTTTCATTATGGGACTATATTATGCTAAATCCCAGAAAAGAAATATTTTTGGGGTGATTTGGTATTTTCATGAAAATAGTTTAATTCTGAACATATGAGTTAAATATGTTATGTGAAGTAACAAAGTTGAAAATAGGATTTTATGGCTAGAGAATCCTATATAGAGTATATCGTATTTTTTTTGATGAGGATTTGATAATTGGTGATGATATTTTATGAGTATGACATTTTGAATGATTAAATGCATTATATGGTAAAAAAGCGTAAACAATTGAGATAAATTGTTTATAAATTTAAGAAGTGATTAAAATATTGTTATAATATTAATGTTATTAGATTATGAGATTATTAAATGATTGATAACATGGGGATATTCTTGAATCTGGATAAATTATATTATAAATGTTTAATATTTATCCTTTATTTCATTTGATTGATTCTTTATATCATTATCCTCATGTTTATATTATGTTGAAAGTCATCTACGTATTCAGAAAGTGCATAGATGGACTTGGTATGATTATGACCACGGATTATTCGGTATAATCATAATCAGTAAATGAATACACAATTATCTTTGGTAGTAGTGCATGGATAATTTGTGGTCGTGATACTAATGAATACACAATTATCTTTGGTAGTAGTGCATGGATAATTTGTGGCGCGATATCTTAATGAATATCATTGGCACATAGTGCGGGATGATTCGATGATGTGGATTAATTATTGAAATTTGTCTCGTGATGAAATATTAATTCATGGATGTGTTCAAAGTCATCTCGTGGCTTACGTGCATAGATGGACTTGGTATGATTATGACCGAGGGATTGTTGATTATAATCATAATCAGTAATTGAAAAACACATTATCTTTGGCCGTAGTAGTGCATGGATAATTTGTGGTCATGATACTAATGAATATCCTTGGCACAGTAGTGCGGGGATGATTCGATGATGTGGATTAATTATTGAAATGAGTCTCGAAGAATGAAATATAAATTCATGGATGCGTTCAAAGTCATACGTGGCTACGTGCGTAGATGGACTTGGTATGATTATGACCGAGGATTGTTGGTATAATCATAACCAGTAATTGAAAACACGAATATCCTTGCCGATTAATGCATGGATAATTCGTGGTCGTGATACTTATTAAGATGCGTCTCGGCATTATTGGTTTTACTGATTGTATATCTTTGGCACGTAGTGCAAAGATGAATTGTTAATGAATATCTTTGGCGGATTACGAAGATGAATTTAATATTTTTAACGATAAAGGTATTCAAGGTACCCTCACCTCTTTATGATACAGTGTACGTACCCTAATTTCGAGGGCGAAATTCCATAAGGAGGGAGATTGTGAGACCCCAGATTTTATCAATAAAGATTTAAATTTTGTTGAAATAATTTTTAATATTATGGTGTGAATTGAAGATAATATTATAGTTGTGGGTAGTATTTATAAATTTTGCAAAAGTATGCAGTAGTTATATTATATTCGATTGGTGGGGAATATTAGGTTTTAGCGAGGAATATTAAATACAATGACTCAATCATTGGTGGACCCCACACGGCAATTTATTGTCGGATTGAGAAAACGCACAAAAATATTTTATTGAAATAACGGCGGAAGTTTTACCATGTAGTTCTTGTTGAACTACTCGGTAGTAAAAGTACGATAATAAGTGTGGTTCGCATAGTAGCACACGGTATTGATTATTGATGCTTATGTGAGAAGTCACCGGTTTGATTCCATTATTGTCGATTAATAATATGAATTATTATAAGCGATAATGACGTTTTGTTTTATTAAGTATTATTAACGTAATAAAATGTAAACATCTTTTATATAAAATAGAATACTTTATTAAAGTTATTACATAAATAGAATATATTATATTTTATTATGCATAGTGTTGCATAGTGTTTTGCATAGTATTGCATAGTGTTTTGCATAGTATTGCATAGTGTTTGCATAGTAAAATGTTTTTATATAAATAGAATATATTATATTTTATTTAAAAGATTTTCTTTAAATATGGATAAAATCGATTAAAATGTAAATCAATCTGACCGTTCATGGATTAGTTCTATGCATTCCATTTTCCTATAAATAGAAGCTCATTCCTTCATTATTTTCTTACGAATTCATTGAAACTCTAGAGAGAGAAAATTATAGAGAGAAGCTATAGAGAAAAATTATAGAAAGAAGAAGAGTATTCTCGCTACTTCACTACTTACATATTCAGTTCTTTTTTTACGGTGAGGGGTGTTATTCTTTCTTCTTGAAGAGAACTTACATTATTCCATTCACTATTATTCATTTGGAATAACTTTTGTAAAAGTGGTATACCCTATACATAACTTTGTATATGCAGCGTACCCTATACTTGGTGAAATCCTTATGTTATTCCATTCTTATTTATTACATTGGAATAACCTATATACGCTGAATCCCCTATACTTGGTGACATTCTTCTATTATTACATTGGAACATCACATGCATGTGTTTTACAGGACACGGTTCCGCTTTTTATTATTCTGTTGGAACATCCTCATGCATGTGTTTTACACCGGACTGGTTAAAATCTTTATCATTACATTGAATATCCTATCATGTGTTTTTACAGGATCCGGGTTCCATCTTTATTATTCTGTTGGAACATCCTGCTTGATTGTGAATTTCACGACTGGTTCCGTTATTATTATTACATTGGAATAACACATACATCTTGATCTGCATGCATGGTGATTTCTTTTATTATTCCATTCTTTATTATACCCAGTTGGTTAAAACTTTGACTTCTATACTCCATGAAATTAGTAGAATATCTTTGATATTTGCGTTTCATCCAGTATCTTTTCATGAAAATATTCTTCTGACTATTATTGAATTTTACTTTACAAAACAGTATCATGTTGACAATTTGGACGTTAATAATTCCTGGATTAAATAATTCTTGAACTTGTTTTATTGAATTATTATGTCATTGTCATCATCCTCACGTTTTATTATGTTATCTTTGGCTTACGTGCATAGATGAACTTAGTATGATTATGACCAGGGATCATTCGGTATAATCATGACTTGATATAAATGATGTGACAAAAGTTCTCGATTGGCTGTAATGCGATGATGGATAGTTTTGGTATGATTATGACCGGGGGTGATTCGGTATAGTCATGACCATTGATAACTTGATGAAAATCCTTGGCCAGTAGTGCGGGGATGATTAGATGTGGTGGTTTATTTATTGTCGAGTCTCAGTCTCGATAAAAATTGATGAAAACCTTTTAAAACCTAAAAGATAGTAGATTTTATTCTCTACTGACTCTTTTAATGGATTGCATATTCATTTGTAGTAAACCTGGTTGTCTATTGTATTTTATCGGTTTAACATTTGTTGAAGGCTAATGATAATTTATTACGCATTATCTTAGTCATAATATTTCTTCTTGGGCTAGTTGAGCTCACCTTTTCTTTCATTTATTCTCTTGAGAAATGAGAACATAAATTTGGACGAGTCGGGGAGCGGAGTAATGGTCCGAGGATAACATTAGTAGTCCTCACTATTACGTGAAATAGTGTGATAATAGTTGTAATGAGGACTCCTTTTGAGTTTGTATAATATCTAGTAGACAATATTTGTATTCAAACTCACGATTTATGTCGTATTGCATACCTACAGTTATATATTAGTAAGTTGTATTTGAATTTATGTACCATGTAAGTGGCGACCCAAGATGGGTGACGTATACCTAATTTTGGGGGCGTTACAATAGGGATAATATGTGATGTTAATTAACCATTGTTTTGTGGCAATGTTTGAAAATGGCATCCAAGAATGTTGAGAATAAAGCAATGGAGCACAAGAGATTGAGTCTCTCCACGGATCAATAATAAGGATATGTGTGCACCGAGAGGACAATACTCCTCATGAAAACAATAACACCGATGAAATGGTGAATGATGGGATGGTCGAGGCTTTTATGCAATTCATGCAACAACAAAGTGAAAGGCGCGCCCATCCCAAAATGCGTAAAGAAATCTTGATAACTCTCGGGACGATCACCGCTAAATGCAGTTTAAGGAGCAATTCATGCAACAACGGTGCGAAGCAACTCCATCCCATAATGCAGTGGAAACAATGGTAACCTCACTTGGTGGTCACCGCTAAGCAATTCGAGGAGCTGGGACCACCGAGTTTTTTGGGAAAGCGAACCACTTAAAAGGCGGAGATGTGGTTAAAGCGGATCACCAAGATATTTGATGTCTTTGGATGCTCCAGGAGCAAAAGGTTCCTTTGCCACCTTTATGTTGCGTGAAGAGGCGGATCATTTGGTGGGAATCAGAAAAGCGTTACCACTTTGACGCATTCAAGATGTCTTGGGAGAAGTTCGAAGAGCTGTTCAACGACAAGTACTTTCCCGAAAGTATTCATCACATGAAGGAGGTGGAGTTTATCAAGTTGAAATAAAACAATATGACCGTGTCGCAATACGATGCTAAATTTGCGGAGTTATCCCGATTTGCATCCCATTTGGTCGATAATGAGGAGCGAATGACGCGAGTATTTTTAAGAGATTTGAAGCCGAAGATACGCCAATATCTTATTTCTCATAAACTGTGTTTGTATTCAGATATTGTAAATAAGGCTCAGTTAGTGGAGCGCGATAATGAGTCAACGCAACCAAAAGAGAGCAGCCGACAAAATGATAATACCAGTGATAACAGTCATCAAAGCGGTGACAATAAGCATAGATGGAATCAACATGCCAGAAATGGTAACCACTTCGGTGGTAATCATGGTTAAAACAATAAGAATGGACATTTCAAGAAGAGGAGATTCAACAATGATGGAAAGACGCGTCGGCACCAAAGACCCATTGTTAAGGAAGGTGAACGACCACCTATCATATGCTTCAAATGCGAGGGAGGACACATCGGTCAAAACCGCGATCTTGCGTCCAAAGCATGTTATAATTGTGGAAGAGAAGGTCACTTAGCTTTGATTTTATGTCGTTCACCAAAGACAAGTTCAATTTAGGATGGAGGCACCAAAGGTAGTCCCGAGAAAAGTCAAAGCCGTGGTAGTTTAAGAGAGAACATTTTTTTTTTTATGACAAGGAACTGAAATAAAATTATCACGGGTATGTTAGTCATAAACTCTTGTGAAGTCTATACTGTGTTGAATACTGGGTTCTACTCACTCTTTTATTTCACCTAGTTGTGTTCAATGTTTGAATTTAACTCAGAAGAAGTTAGATTTTAATTTATCTGTTGAAACTTCGGTTGGGAGAAACCTTCATTACCTCCACTATTTATAAATCTTGTTCAAATCAACACTTTCACGTTACCTGTCGATCGTATCTCTTTGAAAATACTTGCCTTTGATGTGATTTTAGGAATCAATTGGTTAACTACTCATCATGCTTTTCGTAAGGTTGTTAGCTTTCATATTCCTAACCAACCTGTTATGCGAATTCAAGTAACCAAATCACTAAAGTCAATCATGGTCATATCAAGCCATAAATAAAGAGCCCCGATCCTTTCGTTGTTGACTTCCTTGTGTGGAATGCACCGAAGCCAGACTTTCTGTAGGCGACGCTGTGAATGACGATGACAAGTTGATAGGTATCAATGTGACGTGTTACCCAAGTCTTGGATGAGAGTCACAGTTTTGAATAATATTTCTATTCTTAATAAATTTCCTTACGTATTCTTGAAGACTTCTTAGCCTACCCTAGGCGTGAAATCGAATTTTGTATTGACCCCAAGATAAAAACCCATTTCTAAAACCCTCAAATATTTCTACAACTAAAATGAACGTAATACGCGCCCGAAGACGTTGGCTCGAAATTGTTGAAGATTACGATCGTACCATTCAATACCATCGTGGGAAAACGCGAGCGTGATAGGTGGCGGCGTTGAGTAGAAGATCGTATCGTTCTGAGTGCGATGTTGTTAACATAAAGACCCATTTCGTACGACTTACAAATGATGAAGATAGAGTTAAGGACTCTAGGAACCCACGTGAAGATAACGAATATACGAGTAGAATTAATCGACTTTAATCGATAAAGTTAAAGCCGCTCAAGCTACACACCCGGAGCTGATGAATGTGAAGAATTAAGAAGGTTCAAGAGGGTGTTATTCTAGAAGCAAGAATCGACGAAGAGAAGAAATCTCAACCCTCGATTTAATTGGCCCATTTGAAATCCTCGATAAAGTAGGAACTGTGGCTTATAGACTCGTTTTACCGCCAAGTATATCGCGTGTTCATTACATTTTTAACGTATCGACGTTACGTAAATATGGGGATGACCCGAACCACATTATTAATTTAGAACCGGACGAGATAGCGGATGATTTAATGTATGAGGAGATACGTGTTAAAATCTTGGATAAGAAGGATTATATTCGACACTCAAAGGTTATACCTCAAGGGTTAGAATTTGAAGTGAGGTCAAGGTATCCTCACCGTTTTGGCATACCAGTGCGTCACGTAAATTTCGAGGGAAAATTTCATAAGGAGGGAGATTGTGAGACCCAGTTTTTTAATAAAGATTAAATTTTCTCGAAATATATTTTTTGAATATTATGGTGTGGATTTGATATAATGTTATAGTTGTGGGTAATATTTATAAATTTTGCAAAATCTATGAAGTTGTTATATAATATTCGATTGGTGGGGAATATTCGTTTTAACGGGAAATATCGTATGCACGACACAATCATTGGTGGACCCCACAACGGAATTATTATTTGGATTGAAAAACGACAAAAATACTTTATGAAAATAACGGCGGAAGTTTTACCGTTAACTGTTGAAACACCGGTGTTAAAAGTACAATGAATAATGGCGTGGTTGCGTAGTAGCACACAAGTATTGATTATTGATCTTACGTGAGAAGTCGCTTCGATTATACTAATTTATTGCTACAATAATTCTTTGCATCATATCTATCATATTATTGATTCAATTATTGTCACGATATCATCTGCATAAAATGTTTTTTTATTAAATCAATACTTGAGACGACAAAGTTATTTATATTATAAATTGCAATATTTACAATGTCTAGAAGTTTTGTCAAGGAGAGGTTTGGTCACCTAATTGCGCGCCAATAGGGAGAAATCCTTATTGGAAAGCCCCCTCTTTCCTGGGAATGACCTGGTTGATAAATATTGTGAGTTATAAAATTAATAATGAATGTTGTTCGGAGTTGAATTTGGAGACGCGGACGTGATATTGGAGTCCGGAACGACGAAATTAGTAAAAATAGTCTATAAACACAAAATTTTTTGGGATTCACTATTTGGTCAAAAAGTCAACAGTTGACTTATTTGGGAAAAGTCAAACTTTGAAATTTCAAAATTTATGTTTTTGATAAAAATGGTTTCATTATGTTGGAATTAATTGTGTTAGTGAAAATCGACAATAATTTCGATAATAATTGATGTCTGGAGGTTATATTGGCCAATCGGGTATTTAACCGGATAAATGAGCAATTGATTGGTATTATTTCACATGATTATAACTATTTGTTCACATATGTGTACTATTGAATCACATTATTTACTATTAGGGGAGTTGGTGCAAGATTGATAATACTTGCGTGACTAAGTTAAAATTGAGGTATAGATGGAGTACTATACCGTAATTCGTATTTTCACATGATTATACTATTGATTCACATAATTGAACTATTGATTCACATTATTTACTATTAGGGGAGTTGGTGCAAGATTGATAATACTTGCAGGACTAAATTAAAAATGAAAGAAAAGTTGGAGGTATTGTACTGTAATTTTTGAGCCCCAAAACGTGCAATTATCGAAACTATATTTTCCTATAAATAGAAGCTCATTCTTCCTTCATTTCTCACCAATTCACAAAAGCTTTAGAGCGATTATTATAGAGAGAAAGAAGAAGAGAAATCTGCTACCTCACTATTCCAGTATCCAGTTTTTCCAAGGTAGGGAATATTATTTGTTGTACTCGTAGGGAGTATTATTTCTTTCTTATCTATGAAGAGAACTTTTGTTATTCCATTCTTATTATTTTGTTGGAATAACCTGTATACGCGGGCTACCCTATACTTGGTGAAATTCTTCTGTTGTTCCATTCTTTATCATTACATTTGGAACATCCTGCTCATGCGTTTCTACGTTGGACTGGTTCCGCTCTTTATTATTCTCGTTGGAATATCCTCATGTTCATGCGTTTTACGCGGACTGATTTCGCCTTTATTATTACATTTGGAATATCACATCATGCATTTTACGCCGACACGGTTCCGTCTTTATTATTATGTTGTAATATCATCATGCATGCGTTTCTGTACCAACTCGATTCCGTTATTTATTATTACATTGGAATAACCTCTCTGCTGTCGATCAATCGCATGCCAGTGATTTCTTTTGTTATTCCATTCCTTATTATATTCATTTGGTTACGATTTTGACTTCTATACTCCATGAAATTAGTGGAATATCCTTGATATTTGCAGCTTCATCCAAAGATATCTTTCATGGAAATATTCTTACGAGCATTCTTGAATTTTACTCTGCAAAGCAATGATCGTGTTGAAAATTTGGGCGTTATTAGTTCTGGATAAAATAATTCTTGAACTTGTTTTATTGAATTTTTATATCATTGTCATCATCCTATTTTTATATTTTGTTGAAAGTCATCTACATGGCTATATAGTGCATAGATGGACTTGGTATGATTATGACCGAGGATTATTCGGTGTAATCATGACCATAATGTTACAAATGATGTGGTAAAAGTCCTCATTGGCCCGTAGTGCATTGATGGACGATTGTTGGCATGATCATGACCATTATTGAATACACAAATATTCTTGGTCCGTAGTGGTGCGTGGATAATTGTGGTCGTTGATACTTAAAGAATATCCTTGGCCATAAATACGGGGTGATTCGATGATATGGATTATTTATTAAAATCGAGTCCCAAATGATAAAAGTGATGAAAAACCTTCTAAATCATAAAAGATAGTAGATTTTATTCTCTACTTGACTCTTTTAATGAATTGCTTGTTCACCGCAGATTAAACTTGATGGTTGTTATATTGTATCGGTTTAACAACGTTGAAGGCTAACGATAATATATTACGCATTATCTTAGTCATAATATTTCCTCTTCAAGCATTGAGCTCACCCTTTTTACTTTTATTGTTCTCTTGAAATGAGAACGTAGCGAGGGGACTAGTCGGGGAGCGGAGTAGCGGACGGATGATAAAGATTAGTAGTCCTCACTATTCTCGTGAAATAATGTGATAATAATTGTAATGAGGACTCGTTTTGAGTTTGTATAATCTCTAGTAGACAATATTTGTATTCAAACTCATAACTTATGTTTTGTCGTATTATTATACCATAACAGTATTATTAAGTTATATTTGAATTTATGTACCATGTAAGTGGCGACCCAAGATGGGTGACGTATACCTAATTTTGGGGGCGTCACATGTTCGGATACCAAAAGTACACAAATTTCAATTTTCGGTTATAACCGAATAGTTTATTCGGTTCAGTTATAACCGAATGCTCAGTCCTAATTACAGGCGTCAAACAACTTTTCTTTTCACATCACCAGTCGTCAAGCCACTTGCCTCTTCACATTGCAAGGGCTAAGCTAGAAATCTTCTATAAATAGAAGCTTATTTCTTATTTCATTCTCACCAATTCACTACGACTCATAAGAGAATTCTATAGAGTGAGAATCAGAGAGAAAGAAGAAGAGTATTATGTTACTACACTATTTCAGTATCCAATCTCCTACTAAGGTAAGGGGTATTATTTCTTTCGTATTCGTAAATGATGTTATTTTTTTCATACGTATAAGGGTTGTCATTTTATTCTTTATTAAATCCGTGGGAGTAATCTGTCTACGCGAATTACCGCATGCATGGTGAATAACCATTCGTATTCATTCTTTATTAATTTGCGGGAGTAACCTGTCTACGTGGATTACCGCATACATGGTGAATAACCCTTCGTATTCATTCTTTATTAATCTGAGGGAGAAACATGTCTACGCGGATTACTGCATGCATGGTGAATAACCTTTTGTATCCATTCTTTATTAAATTGTGGAAATGATATGTCTACGCGGATTACCGCATGACGGGTGAAAATCTATTTGCAGTTTCATATATTCTTTCATACTGTATGGAATATCATTTCTTTTGTACTCGTAAGGAATATTATTTGTGTTCAATATTCGTAAGAAATAATATTTTCTTCCATACTCTGTAGTATGTAAGTAATATTATTTCGTTTCATATTCCTAATTCTACACTTGTGTTGACAAGTATTGCTTCTATACTCCTTGAAATTAGTAGAATATCCTTGGAATTTGCGCTTCATCTAGTATCGTTTTACAAGGATATTTTTCTGAACATTCTTGTTAAAATTTAATATTTTCATGTCGGAGTACTATTCACGGGGTACTATTCACGAAGTATTATTCAGAGAGTACTATTAATGACAAAAGTTAATTTCTTTTCTGTCCAAATTATTTTTGATACAATATTATTCTTGAATTTTACTCCACAAAGCAGTATCGTGTTGACAATTTGGACATTATTGAATTCTGGATAAATTAAATTATAAATCTTTAAAATTTATCCCTGCTCTCATTTAATTGAATTCTTATATCATTGTCATCATCATCATGCTTATATTATGATGAAAGTCATCTTTGGCCGTAGTGCATAGATGGGCTGATGATTGATATGATTATGACTAGGGATCATTCGGTATAATCATGACCCGAAATATTACAAATGATGTGGTAAAAGTCCTCATTGGCCCGTAGTGCATTGATGGATAGTTGTTGGTATGATCATGACCATTGGTGATAATAATGAATATCCTTGGTTCGTAGTGCATGGATAATTCAGTGATGTGGATTATTTATTTAGCTGAGTCCCAGCAATAAAAATGATGATAAACTTTTTAAATCATAGAAGATAGTAGACATCATGTTCTACTTGACTCTTCTAATGGATTGCTTGTTCCGCTGCAGTTAAACTTGATGTTTTTTGTATTTTATCAGTTTAACACTGTTGAAGGCTAACGATAATTTATTCTGCATTATCTTAGTCATTTTATTTCTTACTGGGCTAGTTGAGCTCACCCTTTTGCTTTCATTGTTCTCTTCAAGAAATGAGAACGTAGCCGGGACTAGTCGGGGAATGGAGTGACGATCCATGATGGTTGTTTTAGTAGTCCTCACTATTTAGTGTGATAATAAATGTAATGAGGGCTCCTTTTTGAGTTTGAATACTGTCTATTGGACAATATTCGTGTAAAAACTCTCAACTATGCTTTGTCGTATTGTATAAATGAAGTTTGTATTTGCATTTTGTGCCATGTATTTGGCGACTCAGAATGGGTGATGTATACCTATTTTGGGGGCTTCACAACTAATATTTGCGACGATAACATTTAGACCAAAACACATTGCACAATTTTTAAGATGTGTTCGATTATTAGCAATTGGAGATCTAAATACGCGACATTATTTTTGATTTGTTATTTTTGGACTCTAAACGTTGTGTATCTACAAAATAAAAAGTTATATTTTAGATGAACAAGATTTTTAAAACTTAATTATATATAAGAAAAAATGTATATACACAGCTAGACCTTGCAAAACATGCCCAAGCCCGCAGTGAGTCTTCCTAAGGGTTTTAATTATGACATTTTAACTTGATAAATCCGGGCGTTTTGGCCTGGCCCACCATTCAAATCGTTTAGCCGAAACTTTAGTCACAGAATTTAGCTTAAAGAAAACCGGGCCTTTTTGGCCCATTGGTTTTTACTTACTCGATCCGCCACTCGTTCGGCTCGTTTGGGCTTGACCCACCCGTTTGCCAGGTCTATACACAGCTGCGTAGGCGACTTTTTTTTTGGGTTATAACGACGGGTCACCCATCGCTATAGCTATTATGGTTTATGACAACGACTAAATCGTCGCTATAGTCCAAAAAAACAGTCGTTATAGTCCAAAAAAACCGTCATTATAAATTTCTTGTGTCTTCTGTAACCGTCTCTATATAACAAAATACAAATAATTTTGAATTTCCATTTCATCCTAATAAATCATCTCTAAAATAGTCCAAAGTTTATGATAAATCTCAATGGTCCATAAGATCTGGGAGCCTTTAAATTGTTGCTAGTATATACATATAGCACATTATATTAAACAGTCTAAAATGTGAGTAGACAGAAAAATATTTAATATTTGATTTAAATATTTAAATCAAATACCACCTTACTACTAGTGTCCAGTACTAGTATTTGAGCTTCATTTAAAAAATAAATTAGAAGCCAAGGCAATGTCAGTGGGTAGCTCTCTGGGGTCTACCGAGTGTACAGGAACCATAGAAACAAAGAACAAATACAAGTTCCTCCATAGAAATAAAGAGAGTGGAGAGAGAGATAAATCTGGAACCTACGAAAAAGCCACCCCTGTTTCTCTCTCCTCTCGAAACCCTCTCATCCGAGCTATTATCACTCGATTCTAGGGTTTCTCCAAAAAGGTCGAGATGGTCAGTCTCTGTATCTTCCTCGGCTTTGTTAATTTTTCCTTTTACATATTTGATTATGCGCGGTAATTGAAATTTAGCTGAAAAATCAGGTTATATTACTCTGATGTTGTTTATAAAGCTTAGTAATTTATGCTTTTCCCTTTTGATTGGTTATCTTTAATGGTGATCTAGATGTTTGATAGATTTTCGAGTTTGCGGTTGTTATTGTTTATTTTGTGAAAGTCTTAGTATCTGGCATGCTATATGTTGTTTGTTTTTTTGGTTTCTTATTGTTTCTCCTCTGCTTGGTTGGTTTGAAGGCATGATCTTGATTACGGTTACAAACAATTTAAATATGTATGCATTTTTATTGTGCTGTTGATTTAGGTCTTTAAATGTATGGTTTTGGTTTATTGACAGAACAAGTTGGGCAGGGGGCATCGCGAGAAGGTTCAGCAATTCATGTCAATAACTGGGGCAAGGTAATATGTTGTTCAAGTGCTTAATTTTTGTGCTGAATTTAGCTGCAATTACATTGAAATAAGACTTTGTGTGGTAGGAAAAATATTTACTGCTTTTGATATTTCTGTGTACGTATATGAAGCTCGTGCATGTAATAAAATTTAAGTTGGATGAAATATGATTCGGTAATTGGTGCTTGGCAGTGTCTTTGCTTATCCTAGAATTTGTTACTTTTAAAGTGATAATCTATCAAATTATGCTGATCAATACCACCTTTTGAGGTTTTCCTTCTACTTCCCTCAAGAAATGGGAGTTGTTGTTTACACTCCTAAATTAACCTCACTTTCACTTTACATATTCAAATAATTAGCACAATAGTAAGCAAGGATCGATCCCATAGAGAGTGATTTGTTTTATATTTATCCTATGATTTTTAATGAAAAGGGGATTCTGAATTGATTAACTAAATTAATAAGAATAAACTAATAAAAATTAACAATGAATAAAAAGCTTCAGTTCAGTATCACCTTTTTACAACAATAGATTAATCAAGTGTAACGTTATTTACCTTTTAATAAAACTAATAACCCTAGGTAACAACAAGTTCTGCTACCCGAAACTCTCCTTAGATTGTCACTCAATAAAACAAGCTCTTCACAAGATTCTAACCATTATATAACCTAGAACAAGCTCTTTAGATTTAATATAACAGCAGCATTAAGAACTAGGGAATTAGACTATTCCAAGCAACAAACACATAAGTTTGGATTGTTTAACTTGTCTTCTTATAATCATAGCAATATTCAAAAGCTTGTCAACAATCAGATATTACTAATTACTATTTGTGATTAGGAACAATATCAATTACACGTAATATTATTCCTTAATCTAGCATATGATATTCGTTAACCGATTCAATTCTGCAGAAATCAAATTAATTAAACCAAATACCATTCAGAAATTAAATCAGATTATCAAGAATGAATTTCATGTGAGAAGGAATAAATAATGAATACTCAATTAACCATTAATTATAAATAAGTTTAACATCCCTTAGAACTGAATAAAGAAAACTAGCCTGACATGCTTCCAAGTCTGCACTCCAATAGTGTAGATGAGAGAATGTAGTAGATAATTTAATGAATAAAACCCTGACTATCATCCTCTATTTATAGTGCTAGACAAAATCCTAAATCGTATGAGAACTAGAAATCGAAATCCTAAAAGTAATTACAAATCAGACTCTAGTTTCCATAAAGAAATAGAATCCAATTTGGAAATAAATCTTGGTCTAAATATTTCTTAATCTAATAGAAATATCAATCCAATTCCATGTAGAAAGCTGCCAAATCTGCATTTAGAAATTTTCCAAAAATCTAAGATTTCCCAGATTTCCAGCCCAATTCGCTGTCCCATTTCTTGCTGCGGCGTCCTTTGGTAGAATGGTCATAACTTTTGATCCAATAGTAGTTACGGGGCCTGCTACCTATCAAATCGAATATATTGACGAGATCTACAACTTTACTTCTTTGAGAATTGACAGATTCTGGCTGGATCAAGGTCGAAATTGGGCTCCAAGTGACTGCTATGTAAATTGCAACTCGAAACTTTGAGGTTCAACGTCCGTTTGGTAAAAAGATCACAACTTTTTCATATGAACTCCGATCATGACGATTCAAGATGTTTTGGAAAGCTAAGGAAGAGTTTTACAATAAAATTCAAGTCTCAAGCCAAGACCATGCATCCAACTTAGCATTCAAAACCTTGCAATCTTCTCTTTTTCCTCATTTCCTGTGTTACTCGGACTCGTGTGCGGGTGTCGGGTGCGGGTACGAATCTAGGTGTCGGACACGTGAAGTTAAAAAATAGAAGATACGCGTATATGGATCCGAATTTGGACACGGGTGCGGAGATACGGTATATTATGATTTTTTAACAATAATGTTTCAAATTATATCACCAAGTTTTTTTGCTCTAGGGACTGAAGTGTAAAAATATAAAGAAACGGGGGCAGAAATGAAAAAAAAAACAAAACTACAGGGATTGATATGTAGTTTTTCAGGGGCTATTTTGAACTTTCAAAAAACCTGGGGGACTAAATTAAAATTGTTTAAAACTATGGGGGTACCTAATTGTAATTTTTCATATATATTTTAATTCTCAGATCTAAAATCTGATCTCACTTCTCCTCTCTTCCTCACGGCTCTTCTTCTTCTCTCTTCCTCACGACTCTTCTTCTCTCTTCCTCACGACTCTTCTTCTTCTTCCTCACGACTCTTCTTCCTCCTCTCGCGTCTCTTCTTCCCAAACAGCCGTATTCGAATTTATTAGGTCGAATCGTCTGAATCCCTTTTGACTGCAGGTAATAGTCGTAATAAACGCGTACTCCACCAAAATGGCGAGTCCGAGTAACACAGCTCATTTCAGCTCCAATTCTTACTGAAATCATTAAACACTTTAATAACATGCAATAAAACTAAATTTAAAGGAATCAAAATAAATGAATAATATGCACTCATCAAATTCTTCCACACTTAACATTTACACGTCCTCGTGTAAACCAAAAGTTTGATTTTCAGAAAAATTATATTCAACCATTATGTCAAAAGATTTCAATATACAAATCATGACTTTTAACACTAAACTCAGAGAAATCTAATCAATGCCTCATCAGTTAACTCACAATGAACAGCCTTACCATTTCACCAACGAACTTTATTAAACCAACATGCAACCACATAAGAAACTTTCCTACATACTTACTCAACTTGGTTGTTATGGAACAAATACCGTGCACACTGACTCACAACCAAGAACAATTTTTTCTTGCTTTTTAATTTTCTCATAGAACTTTTTCTTTAGCACAGATGAATGTATTTTCATGCTCTTCTCGTATTTTTTCTTTTCTTGACATGTGCAATGTCTCTTTTTCTTAGACTTTTTAGAGTTACCCATGTAGTGAACTTTCCACCAACGACCCCCAAATCAGATGTTCTTAAGGCGCTGGGTGTAGAGACACCCCTAGGGATTACTGATTCAAGTAACAAAGGCCAGTCAAGCTGCTTTTATCCATCACACTTTTCAGCGTAAATTGTGAGACCCCAGATTTTATCAATAAAGATTTAAATTTTGTCGAAATAATTTTTAATATTATGGTGTGAATTTGAGATAATATTATAGTTGTGGGTAGTATTTATAAATTTTGCAAAGTATGCAAGTGGTTATATTATATTCGATTGGTGGGGAATATTCGGTTTAGCGGGGAATATTAAATACAACGGTTCAATCATTGGTGGACCCCATAATGAAATTATTATCGGATTGAAAACGACAAAAATATTTTATTGAAATAACGGCAGAAGTTTTACCGTTGATACTGTTGAACTACTCGGTAGTAAAAGTATAGTAATACGTGTGGTTGCATAGTAGCACACGGTATTGATTATTGATGCTTATGTTAGAAGTCACTCGGTTTGATTCCATTATTGTCGATTATTAATAATATGAATTATTATAATGATAATGACGTTTTGTTTTATTAAGTATTATTAACGTAATAAAAGCGAAACATCTTTTATATAAAATGAATACTTTATTAAAGTTATTCTATAAATAGAATATATTATATTTTATTATGCATAGTGTTGCATAGTGTTTTGCATAGTGTTGCATAGTGTTTGCATAGTAAAATGTTTTTATATAAATAGAATATATGATATTTTATTTAAAAGATTTTGCTTTAAATATGGATAGTCGATTAAAATAAATCAATCTGGACCGTTCATGGATTAATTACTATGCATTCTATTTTCCTATAAATAAAGCTCATTCCTTCATTATTTTCTTACGAATTCACCAAACTCTATATAGAGAAATTATAGAGAGAAACTATAGAGAGAAAATCTATAGAGAAAGAAGAAGAGTATTACGGTACTTCACTACTTTGATATCCGATGTCTTTTCACGGTGAGGGGTATTATTTGTTATACCCGTAAGGGATATTATTCGTTTGTATTCATGAAGAGAACCTCTGTTATTCCATTCATTATTATTACATTGGAATAACTTTTGTAAAAGTGGTATACCCTATACATAACTTTGTATATATGCGGCATACCCTATACTTGGTGAAATCCTTATGTTATTCCATTCTTATTTATTACATTGGAATAACTTTTGTATCTGCTTAATCCCCTATACTTGGTGATCTTCTTCATTATTCCATTCTTTATTATTACATTGGAATATCACATACGTGTGTTTTATCTGGGACTGGTTCCATTGTTTATTATTTCGAATTTATTATTACATTTGGAATATCACATCGTGTGTTTTACAGGACACAGTTCCATTGTTTATTATTCACAGATTTATTATTACATTGGATCATCACATCGGTTGTGAATTTCACGACACGGTTCCGTTATTATTATTCTATTGGAATAACTTTATACATCTGCAATCTGCGTGCGTGGTGATTTCTTTTGTTATTCCATTCTTTATTATACCCAAATAAGTTAAAACTTTGACTTCTATACTCCATGAAATTAGTAGAATATCTTTGATATTTGCGTTTCATCGATATCTTTTCATGAAAATATTCTTCCATTATTATTGAATTTTACTTTACAAAACAATGATCGTGTTGACAATTTGGGCGTTAATAATTCTGGATTAAATAATTCTTGAACTTGTTTTATTGAATTATTATGTCATTGTCATCATCCTCACGTTTATTATGTTATCTTTGGTTTACGTGCATAGATGAACTTAGTATGATTATGACCGAGGATCATTCGGTTATAATCATGGCTTGATATAAATGATGTAACAAAAGTCCTCGATTGGCACGTAATGCGATGATGGATAGTTTTTGGTATGATTATGACCGAGGGGTGATTCGGTATAGTCATAACCATTGATAATTTGATGAAAATCCTTGGCCAGTGAGTACGAGGATGATTAGATATTGTGGTTTATTCATTAAACCGAGTCTTAGTGATAAAAATTTATGAAAACCTTTTAAAACCTAAAAGATAGTAGACTTTATTTTCTACTTGACTCTTTTAATGGAGTGCGTGTTCAATTAGCAGTTAAAGCTGGTTGTCTATTGTATTTTATCGGTTTAACAACATCATTGTTGAAGGCTAATGATAATTTATTCGCATTATCTTAGTCGTAATATTTCTTCTTTGGGCTAGTTGAGCTCACCCTTTCTTTCACCGTTCTCTTGAAATGAGAACATAGGCCGAGACGAGTCGAGGAGCGGAGTAATGGTCCGGAGGATAGCATTAGTAGTCCTCACTATTACGTGAAATAGTGTGATAATAGTTGTAATGAGGACTCCTTTTGAGTTTGTATAATATCTAGTAGACAATATTTGTATTCAAACTCACGATTTATATCGTATTATACCACAGCAGTTATATTAGTAAGTTGTATTTGAATTTATGTACCGTATAAGTGGCGACCCAAGATGGGTGATGTATACCTAATTTTGGGGCGTCACGGTTGATATCGAGCTTAGGATATGATCCTGCTAAGATCTTGAGGATAAGAACTAGGAGGGAGAGAGCAGAAATTTCTTCGCTAGTATGACCTACCTAAGTTTATTTGGTATTTGATTGGTCGGTCGAGTATAGTGATAATATGTTGCATGTCAATTAACCCTTATTTTGTGGCGGTGTTTGAAAATGGCATCCGAGAATGTTGAGAATAGCGATGGAGCACACGAGACTGTTGATTCTCCACGGATCAATAATCGGGACAATGTGCACAGGATGGCGATAATCCTCCCTAAAACAACAACACCGATCAATTGATGACGACCAGTGCGTTTAAAAGGTTTTAGAATTCATGCGACATCAGCGTAAGCGACTCCTCCCAAAAGCGTAGGTGGAAACACGGAAAACTCTCGGTGCGTCACCGCTAAACAATTCAAGGAGCCGGGACCACCGGAGTTTAAGGAGAGCAAAACCACATACGGCGGAAGCATGGATAAAGCAGATTACCAAGATATTTGATGTCTTGGGATGCTCCGAGGAGCAAAAGGTTCCTTTACCGCCGCTTTATGTTCTTGCGGAGAGGCGATTCTTGGTGGGAATCGGTAAAAGCGTACTCGACTTCTTTGTCTTGAAGATATCTTGGGAGAAGTTCCGGGAGAGGTTGTTCAACGACAAATACTTTCACGAAAGTATTAAGCCACATGAAGGAGGTGGAGTTTATCAAGTTGGAACAAAACAATATGGCCAGTGTCGCGATACGAGGCAAAATTTGCGGAGTTATCAAGATTCGTCCCCACTTGGTGGATAATGAAGAGAATGCCGCGAATGTTTTTAAGAGGTTTGAAGCGGAGATACGTCGACATCTTATTTCTCATAAACCGTGTTTTTATTCGGATGTTGTAAATAGGGCTCGATTAGTGGAGCGCGATAACGAGTCAACGTATGACTAAAAGAGAGCGGTAAGCAAAATTATAATACCGGTGAGAGTAGTCATCGAAGCGGTGACAACAAGCGTGGAGGGAATCAATGGGCGGATATGGTAACCACTTGGTGGTAATCGAGGCGAAAATAATAAGAATGGACATTTCAAGAAAAGGAGATTCAACAATGATGGAAAGACGTCGGACCAAAGACCCGTTGTTAAGGAAGGAGAAAGACCACCTACCATATGCATCAAATGCGAGGAGAGGGACACATCGGTCCGGATCGCGCCCGTGCAATTCAAAGCATGTTATAATTGTGGAAGAGAAGGTCACTTAGCTCGATTTTTTATGCGTTCTGAAGACAAATTCAACTAGGATGGAGGCACCAAAGGTCGTCCCCGACAAACCAAAGCCGAATAGTTTAAGAGAGCGTTTTTTTTTTTCTTGTGACGAGGAACACGAATAAAATTATCACGGGTAAGTTAATCATAAGCTCTTGCGAAGTCTATCTGACCGTGTTAAATACCGGTTTACCCACTCTTTTATTTCACTAGTTGTGTTCAACGTTTAAATTTGACTCAGAAGAAGTTAAACTTTGACTTATTGGTTGAAACTTCGTTAATAGGAGCCTTCGTTCTTTATTATTATTTTTAAATCTTGTTTGGTTCGAATAAACATTTTCACGTTACTGTCGATCTTATCTTTTTGAAAATATTTGCCTTTGATGGGATTTTAGGAATCGATTGGTTAACTACTCATCATTCTTTTCGTAAGGTTGTTAGCTTTTATATTCATAACCAACTTGTTGTGCGAATTCAAGTAACCAAACTACTAAAAGTCAATTATTGTCATATCGAGCCATAAGTAAAGAGCCCCGAACCTTTCGTTGTTGACTTCCTTGTGTGGAATGCACCGAAATTCGGACTTCTCTGGCGACATCGTGAATGAAGATGACAAGTTTATAGGTATCATTGTGAGGTCTTATCTAGGTTAAGGGATAGAAGTCACAGTTGGTATCGATGTGACGTCTATCTAAGTCTTGGATGAGAGTCACGATTTTGAATGATATTTCTATTATTAATAAATTTCTGGCGTATTCATGAAGACTTCTTAGCCTACTTAGGCGTGAAATCGAATTTTGTATTGACCCGAAAGATAAAACCCATTTCTTAAACCCTCAAATATTTCAATCAACTAAAAGGATCATTTACGAGGATTATGATGAAAGTCATAATAAAAGCATCGGACTAATGAAAATCATGGGGTATACGTGGTATTAGTAAGTGTTATAATGAGTTATGTTGGTTATTATGTGAAAACATGAAAGTTTCTTAGAAATCACAAAGGGTTGAAAAATCGATTTTGGTAAAAAGCGTAACATGAAATTCAATTGACCATATCTCCTATTATATTTTGAATTTTTGAATGTGGTCAAAAGTCCTAGAGTTAGATCTATGAGTTACCTAACTAATCCAAGTGGAATTCTTGGAAAAGGTGTTGTAGATTTTGTGTGGGGTGATTTTAGCAAAGGAGTGCAAAAGTCTACAAAACCGAAAAAATTATTTGCCATGATTTTAGAGGGTCAAGCTTTTGACCACTTAAATTATGAGAAAAATTAAGCCTTTTGGGACATGAAGGTATATGGTATAAAGTACCTCCTGTCCAAAAATGAGCTCATTTTGACTTAAAATGAGCAAGTTATGACTATTTCAATATTTAGGTTTTTCGAATTAAAAACGCTATAACAGGAGTTCTATAACTCAGATGACCATGAAATTTAAACTAGAAGCTCACGTTAACATGGGTAAGGTCCCGTCGAAGATTTGGGAATTTTTGGAGTTAAACTTGAGGTAGCTAATTTCTTAAGGAATTAATTAGAAATTGATTTTGAAAAAAATAGTAAATGAATTTTTAAAATTCAAAAAATATATTTTCATTATGGGACTATATTATGCTAAATCCCGGAAAAAGAAATATTTTTGGGACCGATTTGGTATTTTTCATGAAAATAGTTTAATTCTGAACATATGAGTTAAATATGTTATGTGAAGTAACAAAGTTGAAAATAAGATTTTATGGCTAGAGAATCCTATATAGAGTATATGCATATTTTTGAGAGATTTGATAATTGGTGATGATATCTTATGAGTATGGCATTTTGAATGATTAAATGCATTATATGGTAAAGCGTAAACAATTAAGATAAATTGTTTATAAATTTAAAAGTGATTAAAATATTGTTATAATATTAATGATATTAGATTATGAGAGTTATTAAGTGATTGATAACATGGGATATTCTTGAATCTGGATAAATTATATTATAAATGTTTAATATTTATCCTTTATCTCATTTGATTGATTCTTTATATCATTATCCTCATTACTTATATTGTGTTGAAAGTCATCTCGCTGCTGTAGTGCATAGATGGACTTGGTATGATTATGACCGAGTTGATTGTTTCAGGTATAATCATAACCGTAATTGAAAACACGATTATCTTTGGTAGTAGTCATGGATAATTTGTGGTCGTGATACTAATGAATACACGATTATCTTTGGTAGTAGTCATGGATAATTTGTGGTCGTGATACTAAATGAATACACGATTATCTTTGGCACGTAGTGCATGGATAATTGTGGTCGTGATACTAATAAATACACGATTATCTTTGGCACGTAGTGCATGGATAATTGTGGTCGTGATACTAATGAATACACGATTATCTTTGGCGCGTAGTGCATGGATAATTCGTGGTCGTGATACTAATGAATATCCTTGGCACGTAGTGCGGGGATGATTCGATGATGTGGATTACTTATTGAAATGAGTCTCGTGAATGAAATATTAATTCATGGATGTGTTCAAAGTCATACATGGCTTACGTGCGTAGATGGACTTGGTATGATTATGACCAGGGATTGTTCGGTATAATCATGATCGTAATTGAAAACACAATTATCCTTGGCCCGTGGTAATGGATAATTCGTGGTCGATGATACTTATTAAAATTTGAGTCTCGGCATTATTGGTTTCTGATTGTATATCTTTGGCACATAGTGCAAAGATGAATTGTTAATGAATATCTTTGGCGGGATTGCAAAGATGAATTTAATGTTTTCAACGATAAAAGGTATTCAAGGTATCTTCACATCTTTATCATACCAGTGTCGTACCCCTAATTTCGAGGGCTTAAATTCCATAAGGAGGGGAGATTGTGAGACCCAGATTTTATCAATAAAGATTTAAATTTTGTGAAATAATTTTGAATATTATGGTGTGAATTTGAGATAATATTATAGTTGTGGGTAGTATTTATAAATTTTGCAAAAGTATGCAAGTGGTTATATTATATTCGATTGGTCGGAGAATATTAGGTTTAGCGAGGAATATTAAATGCAACGGCTCAATCATTGGTGGACCCTAGCAGAATTATTGTCGGATTGAGAAAACGACAAAAATATTTTATTGAAATAACGGCGGAAGTTTTACCGTTGATCTTTGTTGAACTACTCGGTAGTAAAAATACGATGTCGTGTGGTTGCATAGTAAGACCACGGTATTGATTATTGATGCTTATGTGAGAAGTCACTCGGTTTGATTCCATTATTATTACGATTAATAATATGAATTATTATAGCGATAATGACGTTTTGTTTTATTCGTATTATTAACGTAATAAAATGAAACATCTTTTATATAAAAATGAATACTTTATTAAAGTTATTCTATAAATAGAATATATTATATTTTATTATAAATAGTGTTGCATAGTGTTTTGCATAGTGTTGCATAGTGTTTGCATAGTAAAATGTTTTTATATAAATAGAATATATGATATTTTATTTAAAAGATTTTGCTTTAAATATGGATGGTCAGATTAAAATAAATCAATACGGACCGTTCATGGATTAATTACTATGCATTCTATTTTCCTATAAATAAAGCTCATTCCTTCATTATTTTCTTACGAATTCAACGAAACTCTATAGAGAGAATTATAGAGAGAAGCTATAGAGAAAAATCTATAGAGAGAAAGAAGAAGAGTATTCGGTACTTCACTACTTTGATATCCGATGTCTTTTACGGTAAGGGGGTATTATTATTTGTTGTACCGTAAGAGATATTATTCGTTTGTATTCATGAAGAGAACCTCATTATTCCATTCATTATTATTACATTGGAATAACATGTAAAAGTGGTATACCCTATACATAACCTTTGTATATGCGGCATACCCTATACTTGTGAAATCCTTATGTTATTCCATTCTTATTTATTCTGTTGGAATAACTTTTGTATCTGCTTAATCCCCTATACTTGGTGATCTTACATTATTCCATTTTTTATTATTACATTTGGAATATCACATGCGTGTGTTTACACCCGACTGGTTCCATTGTTTATTATTTCAATTTATTATTACATTTGGAATATCCTCATGCGTGTGTTTTACACCGGACACAGTTCCATTGTTTATTATTCAAAGATTTATTATTACATTGGATCATCCATCTTGTGTGAATTTCACGACCGGTTCCGTTATTATTATTCTATTGGAATAACTTTACATCTGCAAGTACCGCATGCATGGTGATTTCTTTTTTTATTCCATTCTTTATTATACCCAGTTGGTTAAAACTTTGACTTCTATACTCCATGAAATTAGTAGAATATCTTTGATATTTGCGTTTCATCCAGTATCTTTTCATGGAAATATTCTTCTGACTATTCTTGAATTTTACTTTACAAAACAGTATCATGTTGACAATTTGGACGTTAATAATTCATGGATTAAATAATTCTTGAACTTGTTTTATTGATTATTATGTCATTGTCATCATCCTCACGTTATATTATGTTATCTTTGGCTTACGTGCATAGATGAACTTAGTATGATTATGACCAGGGATCATTCTTCGGTATAATCATGGCTTGATATAAATGATGTAACAAAAGTCCTCGATGGCACATGTAATGCGGTGATGGATAGTTTTTGGTATGATTATGACCGAGGGTGATTCGGTATAGTCATAACCATTGATAATTTGATGAAAATCCTTGGCCGTAATACGGGGATGATTAGATATTGTGGTTTATTCATTGGGCCGAGTCTTAGTGATAAAAATTTATGAAAACCTTTTAAAACCTAAAAGATAGTAGACTTTATTTTCTATTTGACTCTTTTAATGGAGTGCATGTTCCGCTGCGATTAAACCGGTTTATCTATTGTATTTTATCGGTTTAACATTTGTTGAAGGCTAATGATAATTTATTCGCATTATCTTAGTCATAATATTTCTTCTTGGGCTAGTTGAGCTCACCTTTCTTTCACCGTTCTCTTCGTGAAATGAGAACATAAATTTGAGACGAGTCGGGGAACGGAGTAATGGTCCAGAGGATAGCATTAGTAGTCCCTCACTATTACGTGAAATAGTGTGATAATAGTTGTAATGAGGACTCCTTTTGAGTTTGTATAATATCTAGTAGACAATATTTGTATTTAAACTCACGCTTTATATACGTATTATACCACACGCTTATATTAGTAAGTTGTATTTGAATTTATGTACCATGTAAGTGGCGACCCAAGATGGGTGATGTATACCTAATTTTGGGGGCGTCACATAAATACCGATGCTTCCCGAGGCTTGGATACCCAGTTATTTCGCACAATAGACATTGAAGCAGATTTTTCAATCATCAATTTTTTTCTCGTTTCTCTTTTCCCTTTTTTTTCCCACATGGTTCTGCAATAAGTATAAGCAAGTTAAACAGTTCTAAGTCATGAAATCAGTGCACAAAGACAACTCCATAATTAACTTGGTCAAATAAACATGCTTCTCATATTCAAGTACTCATGTATCGCAAATTCAATTCAAATCAGTTACTATGCATCATGACTTGGTTCTCATCATTCATTAACTAATTAGTTATCAAACAGATTTTGAAATTTAGCATTGATTTTGAATCTCGGACTTTAACCTTCGATCACATAGGCAAATAGAATCATGAAACACAAAATTTTCAAAAGCATCAAATTTTCAAATTCCCCATCAAAATCGAATCAATATTCCTAAATCTCCCCTCCACACTCAAACCTTACATTGTCCCCAATGTATGAAAATTATGCAAAGAAGAAAGAATTACATGAAACTAAAAAAAACTAATAAGTAAAGGGATAGGAAAAATCAAATCTGAGTGCTTGGGTTGCCTACCAAGTAGCTGCCCTTGTTTATTGTCATTGGCTTGACATCATCCCTCTCATTCTATGTAATCGGACTTGTTAACGTCAAGTGGATTGGTAACAGTTTCAATTCATTAGGGACATCCTTCAGATCCTGATTTTGCTCCATTCTAACCCTCAAATCCTCCTTGTATATTTTCTCAAGAGATTCCTGCACTATAGAGTCAACATCATCAGTAGAAAAAATAGAATTAATATTACCAAGATACTTTTTAACTTTATATATGCTGAACTGGACATGTGCCTCATCCAATTCCATAGTTAAGGTCCCATGGTATGTATCATATATTGTTTTTGTTGTTTGCACCGATGTATCATCTATATCCTCTTTGTAAAGATCCGCAGAACTTATCAAATTGTTCTCCTCTTCCTCTTGTTCATCATTTTCAGACTTTGAATACCTGATTTCTTCTTCAAATTCAGTAGTAATCTCGAGCATTTCTAACTAGTTTCCACTAGTGAACTCCTCATCATCTTTAAATTCTTGTTCCCTATTCACCATTTCTTCCAGAAATTTTTTATTAGACTGTATACCACGTTGAATTCTTTCCAACTTTCCAATTCGTTGTTAGAACTTGGGAAATAGGTAGTTTCGGTTCATAAGCTGAAAGAGGTGGAAATTTGTGCTTGAGTACATCACTGTTGTCTGTTTCACTATTGTCGGACTTGTTTTATATCGACTTTCCTTGTTGCTGATCCTTTGCACCACATCTCAATGTTATGACACTTACATTTTTAACAGTTTGAGAAAGTGACCTTCCCATCGTGGGTTGCAAGTCACCAACTTGGTCCCTCGGATCTTGAATGTAATTCATCATGTTTGACTCATGAACTGTTGTGTTTGGTTCATGAATGCCTTGAACATATCCTCAATAGATGTCCCAGAATTGACAGGTACTTCTTGGTTTTCTGTGTGGTATTGAGGTTGGCTTGTTGAAAACCTTGCGTATTCCTTGCAGCCATTTGTCGAACTATAGCAGTTAATTCAGAAACTGTTGCTCAAGATTACAAGTTCTCACTTCCTTTACCCTTTGTGATGTATGAGTCATCCTAGTACCATACTGCTGTGAGTTGGCTGCCATGGTTGTAATTAAGTTCTTTGCAGCGTCTGGAGTTTTGTCTACCAGTGCTCCTCCAGTAGCCGCATCGATCATACTTCTTTCCATTGGTAGCAACCCCTCATAGAAGTACTGAATCAAGTAATGGTCATCAATTCCGTGAGATGGACAGCTGGAACACAACTCTTGAACGTTTCCCAATACTCATATAGAGTTTTCTCCATTGAACTGCCTGATTCCACATATCTCATTCCTTAGGTGGGCGAGTCTTGATGCAGGAAAGTATCTTTCCATGAATAGCATTTGCATATTAGTCCATGATCGTATTGATCCTGCATGTAAATAGTATAACCAGTCTTTAGCCAAATCTGCTAATGAAAATGGAAAAAGTCTAAGCTTGATCTGCTCCTCTGCCACTCCTTGTGCTTTTATCGTGGAACACACCACATGGAACTCCTTTAGATGCTTATATGGATTTTCACCTGTAAGACCACGAAAAGTAGGCAAAAGACGAATTAGTCTAGATTTAAGTTCAAAAGCAACATCTAAAGTAGGATATTCAATACAAAAAGATGGTTGAGTTAGATCAGGAGTAGCCAGTTCTTTCAAAGTTCTGTTATTGTGTGGCACTGCCATCTCTTCCGCTTCAAGTGATGGAACAAGAGCTTCTTTTGTATCTGCAGTTTTTTCTATCTCTTGATCAAAATCTAAGTCAATAAAGTTAGAGGATTGAGTCATAAAAAAAAAGAAAAAAGAAAACAATAAAAATAAACGAAAACAAAAAATAAACAAAAACAAATAACACTCCCCAACAACGGCGCCAAAATTTGGGAGCTGTCGTTTACGCTCCTAAATTAACCTCACTTTCACTTTACAAATTCAAATAATTAGCACATTAGTAAGCAAGGATCGATCCCACAAAGAGTGATTTGTTTTATATTTATCCTATGATTTCTAATGAAAAGGGGATTTTGAATTGATTAACTAAATTAACAAGAATAAACTAATAAGAATTAACAATGAATAAAAAGCTTCAGTTCTTAAGTTCAGTATCACCTTTTTACAACAATAGATTAATCAAGTGTAACATTATTTACCCTTCAATGAAACTAATAGTCCTAGGTAACAACAAGCTCTGCTACCCGAAACTCCCCTTAGATTGTTACTCAATGAAACAAGTTCTTCACAAGATTTTAACCATTATATAACTTAGAACAAGCTCTCTAGATTTAATATAACAGCATCATTAATAATTAGGGAATTAGACTATTCCAAGCAACAAACACATAAGCTCGGATTATTTAATTTGTCTTCTGATAATCATAGCAATACTCAAAAGCTTGTCCACAATCAGGTATTACTAATTATTACTTGTGATTAGGAACAATATCAATTACAATCTAGCATATGATATTCGTTAACCAATTCAGTCATGCAAAAATCAAATTAGTTAAGCCAAATAGCATTCAGAAATTAAATCAGATTATCAATAATGAATTTCATGTGAGAAGGAATAAATAATGAATATTCAATTAACCATTAATTATAAATAAGGTTCAACATCCGTTAGAACTGAATAAAGAAAACTAGCCTGACATGCTTCCAAGTCTGCACTCCAATAGTATAGATGAGAGAATGTAGTAGATGATTTAATGAATAAAACCCTGACTATCATCCTCTATTTATAGTGCTAGACAAAGTCTTGAATCCTATGAGAACTAGAAATTCAAATCCTAAAAGTAATTACAAATCATACTCTAGTTTCTATAAAGAAATAGAATCCAATTTGAAAATAAATCTCAGTCTAAAGATATCCTAAATCTAATAGAAATATTAATCCAATTCCATGTAGAAAAGCTGCCAAAATATGCATTTAGAAACTTTCCAAAAATCTAAGATTTCACAGATTTCCCGCCCAATTCGCTATCCCATTTCCTACGGCGACGTCCTTTTGTAGAATGGTCATAACTTTTGATCCGGGAGGAGTTACGGGACCTGCTACCTATCAAATTGAAGATATCGACGAGATCTACAACTTTACTTATTTGAGAATTGATAGATTCTGGCTGGATCAAGGTCGAAATTGGGCTCCAAGTGACTGTTATGTAAATTGCAAGTCCAAACTTTGAGGTTCAATGTCCGTTTGGTAAAAAGATAATAACTTTTTCATATGAACTCCGATCGGGACGATTCAAGATGTTCCGAAAAGCTAAAGAAGAGCTCCAAGTCCCAAGTCAAGACCATGCATCAAACTTAGCATTCAAAATCCTGCGATCTTCTTTTTTTCTTCATTTCAGTTCCAATTCTTTCTGAAATCATTAAACACCTTAATAAGCTCATATACGCATGAAACATGCAATAAAACTAAACATAAAGAAATCAAAATAAATGAATAATATGCACTCATCAAGAAACTTAGGTTTTGATGATGGAGTAAGAACTTGTCTTCTTTAGGTCCTGGTTGTTTCAAGATTTGCTTTCTTAGGCCTTAGCTATCCTGTGGGCATTTGTACATAGAGGAATGCTGGTGTTTGGTGATTTTATGTCTCTCCCTCTTCATTGGGAGAGAGTTTATTTTCTTTCATCGTTTTGGGATACACATAATGAAACTTTTATTGAGATGTTTTGGTGGATGATCATAGAGATTGGCTTGCCGTTATTTATTCGTTTTTTTATAGTTTCTTTCCTCTATGTATTTGGGAGAACTCATTGTTCCCCTTCCTTGTAATTCTCCTTTTTAATATGTCAGATGAGAAAAATTCAAAAGAACAAAAGAATTCAAAAGAACAAAAGACGTTGGAAGGGAAGAACAACAGAGGATATCAAGTGAGAGAGGAAAAGGATAGTGAAGAAGATATAATAAAGACTCATAAAGAAGGTAGTTGTAGATAATAGGATTTGCGAAGAGATATTTAAGATATAAAGACTCGTACAGAGATTTTTTTGTGAGGTGTTGCCAAAAATAAAAAATAAAAAACCGAGTCATTTTCCCATTAGGTGCTTTGTCTTTTCTGTAGAACCTTAGCATAGTCCTATCGCGTTTCCTCGTGGTATGCTTTTTATGCTTGGCATTAACAATGTATGTCTTTTTTGTTCACTTTTGTTCATTTCTCACTTGTCATTATTAAAAGTTCATATGCCATGCCTATTTACTGCATAGCAATTCTACAGAATGCATTTTATTGTATGGCCCTCTTCTTAGATAATCACCTTGGAAGCAAGTTTTTGTCTTCCTTTCCCTTCGTTCCCCCTTTCTTTATAATCCTGCTTGTGAACACAATGGGTCAATGTTCTAAAAGGCGCGCGCTAGGAGGGAGGCTGGCGGCCAGGGGGCCTAGGCGGGATTTTTTTTATTTTAAGTCAATGACAAATAACATATGCTAAGTATGGCTAACATATCTTTAACGTATTAGTTTTATTCATAAACAAGATTGCTATTAAATAATAAAATTTAAAATTTCAAGGATTCAATTCAATATTAAAACTTAAGAAACTAAACATAAATTTAAGAATTATATTGAATTAAACGAAATATTACAAATGTATCATCATTTATATAATTTGAAATTGGTACAAGTTCAAAAAATTACAACTATAATAAAATTATCCATTTTGACTTAATCAATTTCACTTCTTGTTGTGATTTGATATGCTACAACCTGCATTATGAATTTGGTATAAATCATTAAAAAAGTAAATATATCAAGATTTGGTTATAGTCCGCCTAACCCGCCTTACCGCCTAATTGTCTGGAGCGCTTTTTTCATCTCCTTGGGCTTTTAGCTCCTCGACGCCACCTATGCGGCCGCCTAGGCTGATTTTTAGAACACTGCAATGGGTTTAATTGCACATGTTATTTTTTTCTCAGAGTTCATGTCTTGTTTTTCTAGCACCTTGTTATTATCCTTGCCGTGGTAAAATGACTTATTGTTTCAGTCTTGTAGCCATTGATCAACTTACAGCAACTGAGATCCCTAGTCAATTTTGAAATGAATAGAAATCACGAAATAGTGATAACGGTTATAAATTAGGAGATTTTATCAATTTTTAACTCCAAGATTGTCCTTTAGACTGTTGATGCTTCCTGGACTGCTCATTAATTTTAATGTTGGCCAGTAATCTCAATTGTATAGTGTATTTTTTTTATGTAACTTTTTTTCCATCTTTCATTCTGCTTTTGAATGCAGTGAGAAAGTTTCCCTTCAGTCTTTAAAGGCCAGTGATTGGAATCTTGAAGGAGCATTTGATGTATTCTACAGCCAGCCCCAGATTAAATCATACACTGATTCAAGACGTTTGGAGGAACTTTACAATAGATACAAAGGCAAGCTTTGTCATTTCATTTACATTTATATGATCCATTCCCCTAGTTGATTTTTTGCTTCTCCTTTTCCTTTTCAATGTTATAGTTGCTGACCTGTGATCTACACGTCTCTATATTTCCCTTAAAGGTGCTGTTCCATAGTGAACTCTATTATTTTTTAAGATATTTGTCTAAAGATTATATAATTAATGGAAAGAAGTGGAACTTTGACAGCAAGCTAATTTCCCAGATTAACAGAGGGCGTGCTCAATTGCATCCGACTGAGGGTCTTTGGACTCAGCTTAATGAGAGTTAATACATAACTATTTGGTTATACTTGAGCAATTATTGAGTTATATTTTTAGTATTGAAAAGAGTTGCATCCGGGGCTTTTTGTGGGATATTCTTTCGGTTCCTGTAGCTTTATTGTTATTTCTGTCATTACCTTTTGTTTGTTTAAGTTTTTATTTTTAGTATTGTTAGTCATCATGACTGGGTGAGAATGTATTTAGTTATGCCATCCTGGGAGCAATTGTTACACAAGGCACGGTTCACCAGATTAGATTGGAATGCAAGGATGATAAAGACTTGGCTCTCTATTTTCTATAAGACAATGGTCATATTATTATAAAAGGCAACAAATCCTTAGCTCTCAGTTTATCCACTCTGAATTTTTTAAATTATCTTCCGTAGCCTCTCAACAAAGTTCGTAGAATTTGCATTCAGAGGAATTCAGAGTGCAAAAATGATGGTTTATTCCAACTGCCTTCTACACTTCTATTAGTTCTGTTTCACATTTTCAATAAAATGTAATACATTTCAATTTAAACTTGTGAAATTCTCAATATAAAAATTGTAGTTGCTAATCAGATTGTAGGCCAGTGAGAGTTTTAAAAAATATTCAACCCCAATATCAATTTTATTTTGTTTTGCTAAGTCACTTGTTATTAATGACTTGGTTGTTGGAACTTAAAACTTTTTCATGGAATTGTTTCTTTGTCATCAAGTTCTTATTTGAAATGTTTGTAATATAAAACAGATCAATATGCTGACATGATTATGGCTGATGGAATCAGTCTCCTCTGCAATGACCTTCAGGTAGCTCCACCGTCTATCAACTAGTTAAATTAGTTAACTAAGTTAAATCATGCAATTTTTTACGTATACATTTTCTTATGAAAAGAATGACAATTCCAACTGCAGATTTCAATATACTTTTCTAGATTTACACATTCTTATCGTTCTCTCAACTAGCTAAAAAAAGTACTTTTTGAGTGAGTTATTTCTGCTTTCTTGGCAGGTGGACCCTCAAGATATCGTTTTGGTATGTGCACTTTGTTCTTTGCTCTCAATCTATTAATAAAACAAAAGGCATGCAGCAAGTAATTTCCAATGTTCAGAAAAAAAAATCCATCATTTATGTTATAATTACTCTTTTGGTTATTTGTAAATTCTTCTTCTTAGTTGTAAAAATGTTATTCCTTTTTATTTTTTTGAATTTGTTTGGTAAAATATTTAGAATGCCTAGAGTTGGCTGGTATTGAGGACACCTCCATCATTTGTGAGAGCAGTACTTTACGTCCTTGTTATTGTGGGAGGGTTGTACTAGAGTGGAATATTTAACTGAGTTTAAATTCATTATATATTTTTTTGAAAAATAAATCAATATATAATTATCCATTGCAATTAGCTGGAAAAAGTTACTTTTTGAAGGAATATATCTTGCACATTTATTTCAGTGATGAGTTTGTGATAATTTTGGGGTACTTTAGTGTAAATTGAAGTTACTGGAGGTTGATTTCAAGTAGTCAAAGTGGCTTCACATACTAGAGCTATATCACTGTGATTCTCTTGTCGAAGCACTTGTGAATATGATGGTAGATTGATGTATGAGTTCATAAATCATGAAGGCTGGAATTTTATTCAAATTGAAGCCAATAGCAATAGATATGTATAATTTTATAATTAATCACCAAATTTCAATTTCCATGAATGTTAGCTAAAATGTCACCAATTTGGGGAGCAAGCCATCATGATAGATACATTATACATTAAAAGAAATGCCTATGCCAAAAGACACACTGATCCAATGTAAAAGAAGGGGAGCATTAAATATAAATTACTAAGCTCTTCTCACCAATTTATCCCCAAAATCAAAAGAGACCGAAGTAAGAACGTGGATGAAGTTGGCAAGCTAGGCAAAAGTACGCGTGATTACATTTACTTTTCCGCATTCTATCCAAGATGGCCATTCTTTAATAGTGTTTGGTGTTTTATGTTATAATTTCTTACATTTTGGTAAACTTTCCTGCTAGTTTGGGTTTCTATTGTGATATGCATAGGACTGAGAATGAAGGATTAAATTATCTGTGTTGTTGAAATTTGGATGGTGAAACACAACCAGTTGTTTATTTTTTCCTTTAGATAATTATAAGGACCAATGATAATGCCTTCACTTGTGTGTATACACTATTTCTTGAAAAAACTAGATGAGGTTAGAGCCTCAACTAGAATTTATTGTTTTTTGATTTGATGAAATAATTTTTTTTAAGGTCTTCAAGGTCAGATACACTCATATGCATAACTCTTTTGATGGTTTTATGAACCCTTTCATAAGTATCTGACCATCTCCAGATCATGTTGGTTGATTTATAGCTTATGAATACATGTTACATTTCTGTGTTAACAGTTTATAAAATATTGTTTCAGATTTCATTCTTGTATTGAACTGTTCTTGAACGGGATATTCATTCTTAAGCTAGAGTGTTTACTGGTTACCTAAATATAAAGCTTTTATAGCCCATGTGAGCTATATATATATATATATATATATATATATGATCCATGAACAACGTTAGTTCTGGACAATCTTTTTTCAACTAATCGTTATCCACCATCAGTCAATGGAAGATCTAAGAAATTTGGGTTGGAGCCAGCCGCTTGTTCCCTCTAGCGTTACCAAATTCTTTTATGTTGGCCACTACTCCCTCTAGCGGCCAGTCAAAACGACCGTGTTTTGATTGGCCCGTTAGAGGGAGTAGCGGCCAACATAAAAGAATTTGGCTTAATTACTGATTATCCTTATACATACTACTTATTAATAAGTAAAATAAAATAATAAAAAATTATTATGGATAATCAGTAATTATCCTTAATACTTATTAATAAAATAAGTATGTATAAGGATAATTATCGATTATCGTCTTATGATTTTAATTATAAATAAAAATAGTGATTGAGTTTATAGTATATTCCTACTCAAATAATTATCCTTATACATACTTATTTTATTAATAAGTTTAAGGATAATTATTGATTATCCTTATAATTTTTTATTATTTTATTTTACTTATTAATAAGTAGTATGTATAAGGATAATTAGTAATTAAACCAAATTCTTTTATGTTGGCCGCTACTCCCTCTAGCGACCAGTAAAAATATGGTCGTTTTGACTGACCACTAGAGGGAGTAGCGGGCAACATAAAAGAATTTGGCTGGCCGCTAGAGGGAGTAGCGGCTGGCTCCAACCCAACCCCTTAGATTTTCCATTGAACGGCTGGATAATAGTTAGTTGAAACAGTGCCCAGAACTAACATTTTGCATGGATCATTTCCTTATATATATATATATATATATATATATAGTGAAAAGGAGGCCAAGCATGCCAACTAACTATTTAAATTAAAATTAGAGTCATTACAATTGTAATCCATGTGAGCTATATGCAATTGTTTTTTTGGTTCTATGTCGCATAACGGAAGCAATGAAACAAAACTGGATATCATTCTAGTAAACGAACCTTGAATCCACAAGGAAATTTGCTGGAATCCACCCGAGAGAAAGGGAAACAACCCAAAGATATTTTTTTTATTTAATCAAAAGTTTTTTTAATGTAATAATGAAGACCTTTTTATAAGAATGGCTGATTACAACTTAAAAGGAAAGTCGAATGAAAATTCAAAATCCCTAAGATCATGCATGAAATCTACGATACTAAAATAAAATGCCTTGTTAGAGCCTAAAATAAGCCTAATCAAAGATAAAAATCCTAGCAATTAAAAATCTGAAAGTTACATGTAGTTACTATAAAACATCATATCTTCCGTCATAATGAGTAAAATCCAAATTACTAAAGTGCAAGTATTTTGTCCTGCATCATTCTAAATTTTCAAGATGTCAGATTTTGAGTGATGATACTAATGGCCTTGTTGCTCAGTGCTGACATGGCTTTGGTCTCCATTGTAGTTGGTTGTTTCATGGCACATGAAGGCTGCTACCATGTGTGAATTTTCCAAGCAGGAGTTTATTGGCGGATTACAAGCTCTTGGGTAGTTAATTAAGAGCCTCAATTGGTTTTTTCGTAGATTTGAACAGGTATTATATCAAATCTCATTTGAGTTTCTTTCTGGTGGCAGGATAGATTCACTAGAGAAGTTCCGTGAAAGATTGCCGTTTATGCGCTCTGAGCTAAAAGATGAACGTCCGTATAATAGCACATATATTTTTTTGTTAGTAAAAAGAGTTGGCAAATTATATTATATTATATTGCAGCTTTTTGTTCAAATAATATATATATATATATATATATTGAAGATATTTAAACCCTTCAGTTCATATTAATTTTATCAAAGATCAGAGTAAAATATGGTACTTCTGTTTTCTTTTCGTAATTAATATTTAAATTTTATTTCTTTCCAGAAAAGTTCCGTGAGATCTATATATTTGCATTCGGTTGGGCGAAAGAAAAGGTATGCGTGTTTCAGGCATATGCTCGCTACTTTTACTTTATAATATCTTGATTATTTTTTCTTGCTAAACAAGGACGATATCAACTAGAATGTGCACCAAGGTAAAAAATTGTCTGGCTAAAAGTGCTGCCCTGTGTGGACGTAGAAAAAATAGCAACAGGTTGAGCTATTTGCGCCTTTCATTTGTGTGTTTGCTTTCTCCCTGCCCAAAATAAATAAAAATAAAAATAAAAAATAAAACCCACCAAACCACCGCACCCATAATATATATATATATATATATATATATATATATATATATATATATATATATATATAAAAAACTCCCCTGGGGCCTTTGGGACATCCATTTATAGAAGCAATGAAATCTTTCCAATCAAAAGGTGTTAAGAAAATAGGATGATGCTCCCTTACTGAGAATTGTAAAGATTATATTAGTGATGTACTTTAATTGATGACATGCTACTTCTCACATGGAAATTTTTGGAGCGGAATACATGTTTCCGGATATCCTTAATCAGGAGTTACTGCTAAATGCCTATTGCGAAGGTAGCCATATGATGGTTTTATGACTATTTATGTGGATCATGTTATATGTTTTATTTATGGTGGAAAGCTATTTTGGATGGATATAGGGGGGTGACATATACATTTTTAATCAGATTTGGATAGTATTCTTTGTTCAGTTTTTTGGGGAGAGCTATTCTGGATGGATTATAAGGGGGTAGCGTCTTGATGGATACCAATTTGTAATCAGATTTGGAAGTGTTTCGTATTGATGCAAGTGATAGCATTATTTCTTACCTGCTTGTTATTGGTGGAGAGCTTCATTCTTCTTGACAGAAAAACTTAATGACTTAAGTTTTGACGCCATCCCAATACCTGATACTAATGCTTAACTTGTCTTTAAACCTTCATATATTGTGAAGATTTGATTGTGGATATTGTGTCTACCGGTGCTGTGTAAGCATTTGTCTATTCTTGAAATCATCTAGCTAATATATTAAGCCAACCAACTTTGTAAAATATATATAAAAAAAACGGAAAATGATATATATTGCAAATGTTTACGTTGAGTGGATAAGTATTAGTGGTAACCTTTTTAGAGAGATGTGTGATAAGCTGAGTCCTCTTATAATTCTTACCAATTTATTGATAAGTTTCGGAATTGTAATTCGGTATAAATTTATTGCAATACATAGCGGGACTCTAAAAATAAAATAAAATCGTATTTAGACAAAACAACAAACTTTACCAAAAAAATAAAAATAAAACAAAAAACTTACGTGACCACTTAAATCGTCGGGAATTTGGGGGTGGGTGGGGTGGCTTGGTCTATAAAAAAATCCCAGAATATGAATCCCTTTGAAATTGGTTTCAGTGAATATGAAACCCTTTGAAATTGGTTTCCAGTGAACCAAGAGTTCCTCAAAGTTCTCTGTGGTCTGCAACGCTAATATTCATTTATGAAATTGCAGGGTCAGAAGTCTTTAGCATTGGACACAGCTATTGGGATGTGGCAGTTGCTATTTGCAGAAAAACAGTGGCCATTCGTCGATCATTGGTGCCAGTTCTTACAGGTATCCCAAAAGAAAATATCTTGATTGCTGTTATGTTTCTTTAAAATTACAACAAAAAGAGTACTGAATTGTTGCAACTGCTGTATGGGTTCACTAGTCAGTATTCAATATCATCTCAGGCTTGGTTCCTTCTGTATCACATTATATTGGATGTTTGAAATAGAAGATCTAAAATATCTCAAATTATGCTTGATTTTGTGGGTTCTCATTCTGCTTTGTAATCCAAGTAGAGATATATGGGTGATATCTACTATACAAGTAAGGTTTAATATTATTTGCAGATGCTATGGCAGTGTGCAAGTTTTTCTTTTCTTTGGGGTATCTGGATGAGCATATTGCTAAGCATTTTAGAGATAGCTATGTATCTTTGCTTTGCTGCGTGATAGGATATTTTTCTGGCTTCTCTGTGGGCCAATGCCATGGGTGGATTTAGGGACATTTTTGTGTCCGATCTTTATGGATATTGGAGAACTGCTCTTTTATTAATTTTTCCCCCATTTGTTATAGGGTTGATGGAATCCTTGTCCCACTCGTATTCTCTTTATTCTTCTAATAATTCTTTTATCTAAAAATAGTGTCAACATGGTCTTTGTCGATCCGTGAGTTATGTCATAGGACATACTGCTCAGTTGTTGTACAATTGGTCCTTGGGTCTTGGAGGTTTTAGGTTCATATTGTATTTTTCTTGATTAACAGTGAAGGTAAGAAAGTGAAAAGACAATAAAAGCCAAGGGCATGAAATTAAAAAATTGTGGATGTGTGCCTAGGACTCGGAAACATCAGCGAACTTCGTAAGTTCTTGTAGCCAAGTTGTTTATTGGCCACATTTCAACATTTCCCATACTTTCTTAAAGCATCCTCAAGTACGAGTCCCGAAAAATTAATAAATTATCGAAGATCTTACAAGGAATCCTGCAGCATAATGATGGAAATACCTTTTATCATACTCCCTCCATCCCACAAATATTGCAACACATTCCCTTTTAAGAAGTCCCAAAAAAAATTCTACACTTCCTTTTTTAGCACCTTTTGCGAGGTTAAATGACTAAATTACCCATAGTCTTTATTAATTAAATAATTTGAACATATAGGGGGTCCCTTTACAACTAATATTATGTGGTTCACATTCTTGCACCACTCTTGACCACACACTTCATAGGGACCAATTAGGTAATTAAATGAGAATTTGAAAGTTTATCAAACTTTGTGCAAAAAGGTGTTTTGCAATGTTTGTGGGATGGAGGGAGTATTAATTTATTAAATTAGACTTGCAATAATGCAGCGGGTTACCATGCCTGTATATCTTAACTTTGAACAGTTGGAATAGTCTCAAATAAAAGTTGACGGTTTAGTTTTAAGTCCTTAGCTTGGTATGGAAGGTCTGATTGATGAGCAAAAGAACCCTAGATTTATTTGTTCAAGTCTTTAGATTTTTCAATTGGTTTGAAATTGATGTAATTAGGTATTTCATTAAATACTTTGGGAATTAGGTAGTTAATACTCTCTCGGTTCCAAAATACAAAGGCAAGTGATCTTATATTTTGGAATGTAGGGAGTATTAATTAGGGATCTTAATATTTAGTCAGTAATTAGGATTGCTAATTCATTAAGATTTTTGTTTTCTTCCATTATGGATTGAGTTTTGTCTTTCTTTAAATATTGATGTAACCACAAGTTCATAAACTTATGAATATTGAGAGTTTATAAAATTGAGATTTCGATTGCTATTGATCTTTTTTTCTGCGGAGGCAAGGAATTTTTGTGGGGTGAACTCAAAACTCCCTGGTTGGTGGTCCTAGTTTTTAGGTGTGGAGCCCAAACCCTGGTAAAATTTTATAGTCTTACATCACTGTTTGCCTGTTTCCTATTTCTCTGATGTCAATTTTATGCAAACCTAAATATTCATAAGTAAATAAAAAGTCTACATTTTGTATACTCTTTTTTGTAGGATGGAGATAAGATTAACCTTGTGAATATTTTCTTATTGAGTTTTTACTTTTCGTAATTATCCACCAATTTAATTTACTACTCATTCGGTGACATGCAACTCAGGCACGACATAATAAAGCCATTTCTCGGGATACTTGGTCTCAACTACTGGAGTTTGCAAGGGTAAGAATGACACTTGTACTTGCATGCCTATAGCTGGCCTTACTACAATTGTTCACACGTCCCCAACTCAACTTTTATGAAAAAGTCCTTTTTTGAGTAAAACATGGTTTTTAGCCATTATGCTTCTTCTGAGTACATAGAAGAAGGCAGGTATTAATTAAGCAAACTAATTTTGTTGAATAAGTAGTCATTCTCGCCGAGAGCTGACGATCTCTAAGCATAATTTGTTCATAACAATAACACACTAGCTTCTATATTTCTAATGCAGACGGTGGATCCTGCACTATCAAACTACGACTCCGAAGGTGCTTGGCCCTATCTAATTGACGAATTTGTGGAATACTTAATTGAGAACGGCGTAATACAGAAGGAGCAGTTGAATGATTGGAGCCAGAAACGTTGATATGATTGTTGTAACCCGTTGTTTGCTACGAGTGTTCATTCACTCGATTTGTTTGCCCCACAATCAAGCCCTATTTGTCTTTTAGGAAATTGAAAAGCATATGTATAAATTGCTATATTGAATAGATCGACTTGTGGTTTGGGATCCTACCTTTTACTGAGAATTGGCTTGCAATGCTATGTTTTTGTCTTCTTTTTTTTTATTTTTTTTCTCGTTGCTGTTACGACATTGTTGATTTGGTATGAATTCTCTCTTTTTCCTAACCAAGTAAAATTGGCCAGTTCATTGATTTTGAGTCTTACTACTACGGATCCGGAGGTGGTGGTGTGAATGAAGGGGGTGGGATTCATGTAGGAATTTTGCACTTGGTATAGAGATGCTTAGGAATGTCAAAATAAAATATCATCAGCAAAGGTGAAGGAGAAAGAAGGGAAGGGCTTGACCAGACATTGGGCATGCTTATATAATGAAGCTGCACTGCAGTATTCAGCTGGTATATTTTACCCAAAAAAAAAACCCACTTGGTATGTGCATAATACACCATAATTTGTATTCTGAGCTCTGACATCAGTTCAAACAGGGCAGTTAAGAACATTAACAGCTCATATTCTTTTGCATTATTACACCCATCTTCTATTAAACAAACAACAAGAGGAAACAATCCCCCTTTTTATCTTCCTTTACAATATCACAAAAAAAATTAAAAAAAAATTAAAAAAGTAGAGTAGAGTCGTCAATTCCTACCTATTATAAGGCCTGGGGGAAAGAAAAACTTGAGAGTTTACTTATGAACCGAGGCCTATACTATACTATACCTGTTTTCAAGCAACATGAGCTTCAATTTCTAGCTGTTGAATAAACTCTTGGAATGCAGCCAGCAGGTCTGGATTTAAGATGGGTTCCTCCTTCCACTCTTCCCCACAAGATTTATCATCATAGTTGGGTGTCACATAATAATCTCTAGGAGATTCGACACCACCAAGAAGCCATTCTCTAAGACTCCCTATGCTTTGTAACTCGAGCGCGGATTAGTAATTGGGAACAACATTTCTTTGATATCATCAGGTCCAGGTCCAGGTCCAGGTCCAGGTCCAGGTCCTGAAGTAATTGGACCCTTTGTTTCAGCTTCTTCTTCTTCTTCAAGACCAGCCATAAGCTCCCATGTGTTAATCATTTCTACATTTGGGAGCGAATTGGAACTCCCAATTTGGGATTTGCTAAGGAATAAATCATCAGGTGGTATGCCACTGGCTGCTATCCTGTTTCTCTTAGACCTGTGACTCTGGCTCAGATCTTCCCGGAAACTCAATGATTTTGTCAAGATTTTCGATGAAATGCATCCCATTTAATCGGTCTGAGGAGGTAAGCTTGAAGCTTAATGCTATGTATGTATCATCTTCTGCTTGCACATAATAACATCAGGAAGAAAAGTCTCCAGACTTGTAACCAATCATATGACAAAAAATGGCTGCTTGAAAATTCTGGTGAGAAAAGTAGTGGATAAACTTTATTAGGCAGCCTGCCAGCCTCAAATGCATACTTATATAATTTATTATTCCTTATATATATATATATATATATATATATATATATATATATATAGGACTATATGTATATACACATACGCCAGATACATGTCGAGAATTCGATGATTTGCTCACCCGTCGTCAGTAATTTTGTATAATAATGGCCATATAATTTATAAATTTCAAAAAATCGTCATTATAATTGATCTACAGACGATTACAGATATATATTTTCCAATATATATATATATATATATATATATATATATATATATAAAAAATGTATGTATACAAATACAGTATTACACAATGGCTTATGACGATAATTTTTTTGAACTATACCGACGGTTTCACCCGTCGCCATAGCTATTCTGGGATATGGCGACGGTTCACCCGTCGCTATAGCTAAAAAAACATGTGTAATACACAGCTGTGTACATATAACGCTATACATATATGGGTAATGATCTATAACATGAATTTGCTATGGAACAAAAATAGACAAATACAATCTTTACCTTCCGTTACATTTATGAATGGCTAGGATTAAAAAAACAGCTTTTGTCATCCGTTAGAAGTACTAGCGGATGGGATTAAAATTAGATTTGGCCGACTGGCCCATCAAGCCAAACATCAATAAAAAAACATTGATTCAGCTAGAATTACTAGAGAGTGTCAATTCAAGAGGGGTGAAATAATAAAATTTTGTCATTCAGATGTTTCAGACATATCAATTATCAAACAACTTTTTCCATTCAGATTCAATTCATTCAGATTCAGATTCATTCAATTTTTATCAAACACCCTAACTGAGGGTTGGCTGCGATTTCTACCGATTTATATTGCTGCAATTTCACGGAATTGGCTGTGATTTCTAGCGCTAATTGGGGCTGCGATTTCTCCCTGCCGTGAAAGTGAAAAGGAATTGGGAACTGACGGACTGCGATTTCTACCGCTGAATTGTGGCTGCGATGAAAGTGAAAAAGAATTGGGAATTGGGGCTGAGGGCACATCTTCCTAAACTTTCTTTGTGTTCACTGACTACATGAGAGGGGCCATAAGGATCTCCGCCTTGAGTGAAGCTGGAGTTATCTATGTTATGATCCATGATTTAATAGGATTAGGAGAAGATGGACAGACTCATCAGCCTATTGAGCACTTGGCCAGTTTATGGGCAATGCCCAACATTTTGATGCTTCGTCCAGATGGAAATGAGATCGCTGGGGCATACAAGGTTGTAGTCGTCAACAGGAAGAGAAGATCAATCTTTGCCCGCTCGAGGCAAAAGCTGCCCAACCTTCCTGAAACTTCCATTGAACTAGAAAAGGGTGGGTACACAATATCTGACAATTCGTAATAGTTATTCTGGGCTACGGCGACGGATGAACCAACCCGTCCTCATAGTCCGACTGTCTAACACTACATATATATATATATATATGCTCCGGATCTTAAACTCACCCATTATTCAACTCATCCGAGCTCACCCCTCCTTTAGCGACGGACCCGACGACGGTTCGGTCATACAACCATCGTCTATATTTTTAGCGACGCTATATGTTGTCTGTCGTTAAAAGTATGACGACGGTTGTATAATGACCGAACGTCGTCGGGTGCTCGCCGCTAAAGGGGTGTTCTCTCAGTGAGCTGGATAAAAGTGAAACTGTAAGATCCGACTCATATATATATATATATAATACTTGTATCAAGGTGCTAAAAATAAAAATTAAGCGTCGACTGTGATAACCACAATTATAATATATATATATATATATATATATATATATATATGATCCGGATTAAGTCATCTACTTTATCTTCATTCAAATGCTCACCCCTTTAAGTGCCTTTTGATATATACAATGGCAAGCTCTATACTTTTAATGACAGACAACATATAAGCGTCTTAAAAGTATAGATAACAATTAGATGATCAAACCCATCATAAAGGAGGTGAAGAGCACGCGAAAATAAAATAAAGCCAGATGACTGATCTCATATATATATATATATATATATATATATATATATATATATATATAAAGTAAAATACATGACACCCCCTTTAGATAATCATAATAACACTCACCTCCCTCTAGTTTTTTTTTAAGTAGCAGTTAATACTCGCAAGTTTTTAGGGTTGACTAAATAGATAAAGTTACATATTTACCCTTGTATTTTATCAAATTTTAATTACTAAATAATATATATATATATATATATATGTGTGTGTGTGTGTATGTGTGTGTTTAATTATCTTTTTTTTTTAATATAATACATTTTAATTATAGTTTTATTTGTAATTAAAAATATCTCATTTAAATTGTTGGTAACTTATAAAAACTAATTTAGTTTAATTAACACATATGTTTGGATAAGTGATACAAATATTTAAAAATTTTAAATTAAATTATTAATGAAACTATTCTAATTAGAGTGATTGAGTATATTGATAGTTTAGTTTTTGGTGCTTAACAACAAAAAATATTATTTGAATTTTAGTTTCATATTATAATTTTATATGTTAAATTGTATTGAGTATATATAAAAAATTGGGATGTTTATGATTTTGATTACATTTTTTAGTATACAAATTGACGTTGTTTTTATGCAATGTTAAATAAAAAATATAATTATATTTATTACTACCTCTATCTTGTAAAAGAAAATTCTTTTAATATATTTTTCTTTTTTTTTGAATAACAACATTTGTCATTTTTATTGTAAATAATTATGTTTAAGTGTGACTTATGTTTAGTTTAATATATGAGAAAAATAATTAATATAATTTTTAATACTTTTTTATATATGAGTAATAAGATTCATTTAAATTGTAATAATAAGTTTGTTTTACGTAAATTCTAATATTTGAAAAAAAAATTATTATTTTATTATGTTGATTTATAATTTTTATGGGTATTAACATTATACTTTTAATTACAAAAAATATATTTGAATATATATCACGTAAATTTTAATATTTGATATAATTGTATGACTTTATTTTCCCGATAAAATGAATATTATTATTTTTTGACTTTTCGTTATTTATTGCACAATTTCATAATTTAACTAATTACATCAAGTAAAGTAAAAATTATGATATACAAATTTATAATTAGTGGAAAAATTAAACATTATAACTTGAAGGGTGTATTAGACATTATATTAAAAATATTTTTAAATATTAGTTAGTCAACCACACTTAGGGGTAGTGAATGTTACATATATGAGATTGTAGAGGGTAGTGACTATTACTTGAAAAAACTGTAGAAGGGTGGTGAGTGTTATTATGATTACGCATGCAGGGGTGTCGATTATTTTACTACTCTATATATATATATATATATATATATATATATATATATATATATATATATATAGCAGGTAACTTGGTGATAGAGTATAATATTATTGGATGATGGCAATGATGAGATGAAGATTCAGGTACCCAATATGAGTGGCTTGCTGATTGAATATTTCATCTTAATTTCATTTGTCAACTGAACTAGCGGCCAATCAAGGCTGGTGGTACTGGTAGTAGTTGGGTGGGGCGGTGGGGGAATGAATGGGAATACAATACAGATTTCAGATAGACAGATCAAATAATTTATTAGGATTATTTAATAAACACAACTAAATGTAGACAGGCAAACTCCCCCACTCCCTTTCAAACTAAATTGCTCCACCTTGCCTTTATATTATTTACTTTTCAGTATACTCTGTACCTTACTTAATAAAAACAAAAAATGTATTTTCTAATTGAGGCCTATAATAATACATATGGCTACATTGACTAATATTGTATTTTATCCCGGGAGAAAGAAAGAATAAAATCAAAGTTGCTGAAAGTTAGGGTGCTTTTGATCAATAATAAAACTAAGGATGGAAATCGATTTTAAGCCTAAACTATAGGATGCAATTTGTGATATAGTCCCTCAGGACCCATCCTCAAAGCTCAATGCACAAGGCCTATAGCATGTTAAGAGGAATCCATATACATATTTCCAAACCACCACCACCCTGGCCAACCCCACCTCTGCAAGGTGGGAACAGCCAGGGGTCGGGCTGGTAATTGAGGATTCAACGATATTGCCCAGTGCCAAGTACCAGCGGCTACAAGCTTGGCCAAGGAAACACAAAGCTTTAACACCAACAAGACAACTATATTTCAAGGACAGAAAAGAACCCACTACCGAAAAGAACATGGGATCACTAGGAAATTGATATGCATACCCGAAAGAAATTTCTTATTTAGAAATTTAGCATAAAGTACCTAATCTTATAGGATGACAACGAAGGTCATTTAACCACAAAAATGACAACGATATATGTAACTACTGCTTTTACAAGCTAGTTGCTTATGCAAAAATTTGCAGCATCAGTTGCTTCCCATCAAATTTAATTGGTAGCTGCTACCAATGCCATATGCTCTATCAGGTCAAGAACTCGGTTGCTGAAAAAAATATGAGTAAAATAATGTTAAGAAAGCAATGTCCTACCAAAAATACATGTTTGACAGTATCAGAGATTCAGGATAGAAGCTGTACCTGTAACCCCACTCATTGTCGTACCAGGAAACAAACTTCATGAAAGAGGCACTCAGCCCCATCCCAGCTTGCGCGTCAAATATGCTTGACCTGGAATTATAGTGCAAAAGAAATTGTGAACAATACAAGTAATCATAAGAACACTTGTTAGAAAAAAAGAAAAAAAGAATAGCTGTAAAAACAACAAATACAGTAAATTAAGACAAATAATGCATCTGCATTCGGTAACTGTTAAAGTTCGCCTAGCTTGTCAGGTTCGTGCACAACGTAACATAAAAAGATATAGGCCTCCTTACTGTTTGCATAACTCCAATCATCACTGCAGCTCGATGGAAGGAAATACTAGGTCTATTAACTGGTGCCAAATGACAGGGCTCCTCAATTATTGCATGGTTTTAGAACTAAGTGATAATTGTTTACAATTCGCATTAGGTAATATTTTGATACCCAGATGAAAGACTGAACTGGCATTACAAGCATTGGCCCAATTATTAAATTTAAAAACAAGATTCTGGGAGATAATTTAGTGGACATCTCCATTTTTATCAAGAATTGTTTAATCATTATGGAAATTTAGACGCACAATGTATTTAATATACATGTATATATATAAATAGAGAGAGAGAGAGACGTACCTTGAGTCACCGACAAAATCATTAGAGACAACGTCCTCATCAGTGTATCCAAGAATGCCATTTAGTGGGCCTTCCGATGCATACCTTCGATTGGAATTGTAAGGTTAGTAATTATAAAATGAGGTAAAGTATGCCAGGAAGAATTCAAGTTCAGTATAGAAGCATGCATGTGCAGATGACAAAGACAGAGAGAGAGAGAGAGAGAGAGAGAGAGAGAGAGAGAGAGCAAAGCAGAATAGTGCAAGACATACTTTATGGCTGCTTTGACATCTTCATAAGAAGCACTCTTCTCAAGTCGACAAGTTAAGTCCACAACAGATACATTAGGTGTTGGGACACGAAAAGCCATTCCAGTGAGCTTTCCATTAAGTTCTGGCAGCACTTTTCCAACAGCCTACAGTTCCATATATATAGAATCACACCTAATAGAAGTAGAAAGGGCTTATTTTCAATTTAGACCATCTCATACCTTTGCAGCACCAGTTGAACTTGGGATGATATTTTGACCAGCACCACGGCCCCCACGCCAATCTTTCATTGAAGGCCCATCTACCGTCTTTTGTGTAGCTGAACATCCAAGGTGAAAAAAGTAAGATCAAAGTAATGCATAGCTATGAGGGCATTACATTTTTTTTCAGTGTGCGAGCGAACGTGAAAGATAGAGATAGATACCTGTGGTTGCATGCACAGTAGTCATTAACCCCTCTAGAATGCCAAAGTCCTCATGAACCACCTACAGTAAAATAACATAAATATAAGACATAATTAGGCTAGGCGCTTTCTTTAAGCAAAAGAGATAACAGTGAAATATTTTCACATCAATTTTCTCTTCATATCATTTTTCTTTTTTTAGTCCCTTCTCTTTTTCAATTATCCGCTTTAGAGGGGATTGTATTGTGAGCTTATCAATAATTAAAGTCATGTTAATTATCTTTTGGTCATGTATCTCTCAACACATACAGCCCATGTTTCTAAGAAACATATCAATAAGCAATTCCAGGATGCAATCAAACCTTGGCAAGTGGAGCAAGGCAATTAGTAGTACAGCTTGCATTAGATACAATATCCATGTTAGGTTTGTATGTTTTCTCATTAACTCCCACAACAAACATAGGTGCATCAGCTGATGGTGCTGAGATTACAACTTTCTTGGCACCACCCTGCAGATCAAAACCAACAAAGGTTCAGCTTGATGTCCCAGAGGGAGGGAGGGAGAACGCGAGAGAGAGAGAGAGAGATTGTACTAACCTTCTTGTGTTCTGAAGCCTTATCAATGGTTGTGAAAACCCCAGAAGATTCAACAACATAGTCTGCCCCATAATCACCCCATGGAATCTCCGCCGGGTTCCTAATTGAGATTAAATAAATGAGGGATTCAATGTTTCAAGCCCAAAAAAAACAGAGGATCTGAATATTACATCTGACTTGTATACAAATTAGTTGGCTGGTAACTATTCTAGTTGCCACTCGATAAGTGTGATATACCTTTTGCTAGTAACCTTAATCTTCTTCCCGTTAATTTCTAAAGAGGACTCATCCAAGACCTTGATGGTTCCAGTGTATACTCCATGAGTAGAATCGTATTTAAACATGTAAGCCTGTAGAATAAGCAATCCCCATCATAAATGTTCTTCAAATACAATTGATTTGAGTCATTTGTCATAGCACTAAAAAATAAGTACTCAAAATTTAATTGGTGACTAAGAATGAGAGAACTATCAAGAAATGTTGGGTTCAAACAAAATACAAATTAAAGGTTTTCTGTTTACTCTAGCTTTTTACTTTTAAATTTAGAGTTCCAACATGAAAGGTTCTAAATATCCTCAAAACCCTATGACCCCACACCATTTCGTCAGTCTAAGCAAGATTTACTTTGAAATGTAGCTCAATATTCAGGCTCGATTTCACTATACCTCAATTAAATGAGCTTTGACTCAAGTTTTTAGACAGAAAAACTTGTACTGTCCACATAGCAATCCGTTCATCTAACAACCCTACCAGCACTTCATTACAGCTCTATCATCTACAGTCATAAAAAATAAAAGAAATGGTGCTAGAAAATGACCCTCTCTTACCATGTACTTAGCATCCACAAAAGGATCATTGACTGCTACTACATCAATATCATCTCTAAAAGTCGCTACTCGTAAAACCAACCTTCCAATTCGTCCAAAACCTGCAACATTTAGGCGTCTCAAATATATACTTGTTGGATATTTCTTTGTGTAATATTATTGTACATGATGACATCATTATTTTCCCTTTTCAGATATAAGAATTTTTTCACATTTAGTGATACTTTGAGCTGCAAACCCTAGTCTGTAGCAGCCTTCAAGTATCAGGGGTTACAGCAGAAACGAATCTGACATAAATCAAAGAACAAATGTGACATGGCACAAATATTGATATAACATACCATTGATTCCAATCTTTGTCTTCCCACCACTTTTTGATTCTAAGCAAAGCAAATTAGGTCGAGATAGTAAGAAGAAGTTCTCTATTTACCCAGTTCAACATGGATCAAGACTTTGATGTGAATCTATAGTTCTTACTCTGAATCATAGGAGGCAATTCTGTGGCCGTAGCTTGGATTGGCTGGATACTACGGGAACTACATTTTCTGCATCGTTTGGAGAGAAATACGAAATTACAAAAGTTAAATACAATAATAGATTACAAAATTAACATAATAAGTAACAAATTACTCAACTGTGAAGACAATGAATCCCCAGGAACAACAGCACCAAAGATGCTCGACTGAAACTTCACTGAATTGCGATTTAAACAAACCGATGACACCTGAAGAAACATATAAGAATACATCATTCAAGCTTAAATCAGCTAAAAATAGCTCTGCATGCATGAGAGTTGAGACTATCACAGAGAGAGAGAGAGAGAGAGAGAGAGAGAGAGAGAGGAATAAACAAGCAGAAACGCCAATTCCTTATACATTTTAATTCAACAAATAAAACAGGAGAGTCAGTTGTATTTAAGAAAAAACAGAGCAAAGAGAAGAAAAAAGTTGATAATAAAAAAACAGCATGAAAAAAAATTAAATTTGTGGTCCAAAATTATAGATAATTGACTTTTTGAAGTCAATATGCAAAATCTTAAAATTAAAAACTAATATGAATTCACTCGACTTTTGAAAGCAACTAATATACTGGTACTTTTCAATTAGTTGACAATAATTTACAATTGTTGGTAGATTTTGAATTTTAGGATTTCACATGTACCTCAAATTTTGGAACAGAGGAGTTAAAAACTATCTTTGCAATACTTTTAATTCACAAATACAATAATCACTGACGCCCAATCACAGTTCCACTAAAAGTTTAATGCTTTCAACTGATATTACATTTCCACTGGAGTATAAGCTAACCAAGCTGCTTATCAAAATCAAATAAGCTAAAGAAACTAAAAGTAATAATCAAAAAAGTCAAAACAACAACTCTTACAAAAGTTGGTAATAAAATGATAAATAGACGCATTCTGAGTATCAAACGAAGAAGTAAAACGAAAATTATCAGTTCGCGCTATAAATTTTCAGGGAAAGTGACGTCACCTTTGATCGATCGGAGGCCGAGACATTGGCCGGTGAAATTGCAGATCCGAGGAGAGAAGAGGTCGCCATTTTTCTAAAAAATAGAAGCTCTTCTCTTTCAAATTGGTGATCGAATTTCGGGACACAAATGTCAACAGGTAGGAAAGCAAAGCCCTAGATGAACGAGTTTTGAGCCTTTTGAGAGGAAGGAGAAGCCAAATGTGTCGAGTTTTTATAAGCGTCACATGAGCGGAGATTCTTAAAAAAATTTGTTGCAGAGCTGAGCTGGCAACCCCCTTATAAGCCACGTCAGACCGAATCAGGCTTTTTTTTTTCTTTTTTTACTTTTCCGTTCCCCTTCGGTTCGTTGTCACTATATTTATTCTTTTTTGTGTTTTACCATTTAATCATAAATATGATTAAATGAAATATAAAAAAAAAATGGTTATTAAAAATTTATATTATTGACAAAAGAAATCGATTATGAGTGATTACCAACACAAACTTAATAATCCGTGCAAAATAAAGATAAACTTAATATTATCAGGTAAATTTTATATATAATATTTTAAACGATATTTTAATTAATCTCGAGTCAATTTAGCGGTTCAAATTTAAATTTAGTGATTTTATAATTCAAAAGTTTTTTATTTAAATTTTTATCTTTACTCAATTTTAATGACAAATGTCAAATGATACTTTGTCTATTTAATAATAAATATGTACTAAAATTTTGTGATAATATAATAACTTTTAAATTTTTGAGTTGACTTTTAAGAATATTAAAAGTTAAGACAAAAAAAAACTATGAAAATAAAAAAAAAAAAAAAAATCTTCTGCACATTCAAAACATTATTGGTGGGGGTGGGGGTGGGGGTGGGGGGTAATTAACTGTAGAGTAGAGTCCACGACATCATGTAAATCTATATAACAAAATATAAATAATTTTGAATTTTCCGTTCATTCTAAAAAATTATTTGAACAGTCTAAAATTTAAGATAAATCTAATTATTCATAGTGTCGAAAGCACGGGACGTTGATAGTATACATATATTGGGCGTTTGGATCAAAGATGATGAAAAATGACCGACGGTCTATTCTAAAGTAATGAAAGAAGGAGTTGAAAGCAACTAAGCCTTACCAGAAATTTTGTCTCTTCCAAATATCTCACACAGTTCAAAAATTGCACAGTTCAAAAAATTTGTCTCTTCTTAGTTTCATATTATGAATTTTATACGTTAAATTTTTTTGAGTATATATCAAAATTTAGAATATTTATTATTTTGATTATATTTTTAGTATACAATTGGTGTTATTTTTGTGCAATATTAAATAAAAGAAAATATAATAATATTTATTACTATTTTTATCTTGTAAAAAGAATTTTATTTTAAAATAAATTTTCTTTTTTTAAGTAATAACATTTCTCATTTTCTTTGTAAATAATTATGCCCAAGTATGACCTATGTTTAGTTTAATATTTGATAAAAATAATTAACATAAGTTTTAATACTTTTTCATATGACTAATAAGATTCGCTTTTACGTAAATTATAATGTTTGAGTTTTTAATTAGCAAAAAGTCATATGAATTTTATTTTCTTGATAAAATTTGTTATTTTTGACATTTATGTTATTTATTACACAAGTTCATAATTTAATTAATTAGATCAAGTTAAGTGAAAATTATAATGTACAAATTTATATTTAGTTAACATATTAAATATTAGTATAATTTAAATGGTGTATCGGATATTATATTAAAATATTTTTGAATATTAGTAGACTAAATGAGTACTAATTGATACTTAAAAAACTAGAAGAATGGTAAATATTATTATAATTATCTATCGTGAGTGTGAGTGTATTTTACTAAAGAATATATATATATATATATATATATATATATATATATATATATGAAAATTAAATGAGAGGTGCATACTGTCATCCACTCTCTTATTGACAATATTTTTGAACATTATTGAAACGGTGATGCCATCATTACAAAAAATATTATTATTAATTAATAAAAATTTATAGCGTCGCCATATTGTCAAACTTACATATAATAATTTGTTGGTCTATTATAACTAAAAGTATTTAATCTTTATTAAAACCAAAAATATATAGAATTGTAAAATTACTAAAAAATAGTTTGTGTCTAAAGGAGTAGTTTTATTAGTTAAACCAACGGTCCTGCTCAATGGATTCAATTAATTTTTAAATAATGTTATTATCATATAAAAAAAGTTTATATAATACTCACATACACATATATACATATTTGTGGGTCCCACATGTCAGATGGGGCACACAGTATGCACGTGTGTGTATGTGAGCCTTTTTTATGTGATAGTAGCATTGTTGTTAATTTTTTGACGATACTATTTTAATTGATCCAAATCAAATCGGGTATATTGTTAATTTTTTAAGATTTATAGCCATATTTTTTTTGTGAAAATAACATTTTTTGGTATGGATTTAATAATTCTCAAAGTTTAATGTTTGTGCGTTTTTAGAGGAGAAAAAATAAAAGGGAAATTTTTTTAAAAAAATTCTCCCAAAAATTTCCTTCCAAAGTTGCGAGGAAATTTGCTAAACACTATCTTCCAAACTAAAATACAATAACTACCCTTATAATAATTTCTAAAATGTAATTTTATAAGAGTAAAATAGTAATATGTTATTTTAAGTTCAAATTTCTACCCAAAACCCACAAACACGAGTAAAGAAAATAAATTAATCTTATAATCCCTCCGTCCCAAATTAATTACTCAGTTTTGATTTTTTAAAGTCAAATTGACCATTTTTAAAACTAATTTTTTTACTATTTTTGCTAAAATATAGGTGAAGAGATTATAACCAAAAGAAAGTATATACAATTTATTATTAATCCTAATTTTTATAATTTTAGAAATATATTTATATATGCTTAATTATTAATTTTAAAAATAGTCAATTTGACTTTAAAAAATCAAAATTGAACAGTTAATTTGGGACGGATGGAGTATTTTGAAACAGAAAATTAAAATAATCATATTTCAAAGCGACAGAGTTTATAATAAATAAAAAGAAAAAAAAACACACATGGGAAGAAAACAGATGTACCTCACATGACCTTTCCAAAAATAGGCAAAAAGTCCTCCTCCTTTCTTCTGAATTACCCACAAACATACAAATTCTCTTAACAGCTCAAATCCCCTTCCAATTTTCCAGAGAGAAGGAAGATTTTCCTCCTCCCTCTGAATTCCCCTGTTTGTCTTAATTCTCACAAACATATACATTAATTAATTCAGGGGAATATCATTTCCACCTACTTTTATCTTTCTCATTCTGGTATACTTAATTCTCTCTCCATTTATATAATTATATTGATGTACATGTATGCATACACATGAGTCTTACAGATGATGTGCACAGGCAAATACATTGCTATTTATCATGAAGTTTATTATTGTGATTTGGAATGGTGTTATGGAAACTTGTTGCTTCTCTTAATTTCTATTATATGCACCCCATGGTAATCTTGAATTGCAGCATTATATGATGTGTTGCTGATATGCTAAATTTTATATAATAATTTAGGAGATCTGTTTCAGTCTATCTCTTAATTGCATTGCCTTCCTTTTTTCTTGTATTTCCAAAAAAAGAGTCCCATCTGCAAAAATAAATGATAAAAAAATTGTTCCAAAATAGTCCTCTTTTTTGTTCATTTAACAAGAACGAACGAAATGTTGCTAGGACCATGTTTGTTTCTAAAAAATATACATGAGATTGGATTATTTGTCTTAATTTAACACTACTTCGGACGATTTTATACTATGGTAAGGGATTAATAGTTCTTTAAAAAGTCCTATGGACTAAGGCTATTTATGAGGGATTATATAATCCCATGATGAATGTAGGATTAATAGTCCTCCCTTTAAGCTATCAAACGGCTTTATGGGAGTAATAGTCCCACATTGAGGGATTAATAGTCATTCGTCAAAGGATTATATAGTCCGAAGTAGTATTAAATTAAGAGAAATAGTTCAATCTCAAGCATGCTTTTTGTAAACAAACATGGCCTAGGTTCTTTCTATTGCAAATGTCTAACCATATGCTATGTTTCTTAATATGATCATCACATGTAGTACATTTGTTGTTATAAATTTCTGCCTTTCGTCTGCAGTTAGATGCCATAAACATCCAGTAAGCTTACAAGGATGGGTGTCAGCTTCAGATACTGGGATGATTGTGTTGATCCCCAGGACCTGGATATAATGTGGATGGATCCTGAGGTGAGAACCGAATGGATTAACGCTGGAGAGACTAAAGAATCCAAAGTTCACCTCTCACGCGATCCTGATGGTCAACCTGACCTTACACAAACTGAAATGAAGGTAGAGCTTTGTAATATTACATCTCCCTGAGGCATGGAGTTTTCCTATATTAAATTATAATAATTCTGTTCAAAAAAAACCTTTGTTCATTGGATTCAATAGAAATCTTTAATTTCTGAGATTTTATATCTTTTATGAGGTTTTGATTATTTAATAAGCTGGTAAAAGTGAGTAAAGGCTTTGTTGTAGTATTCTCAAGTTTGGGTTTGAATTATTTGTAATTTGGCGTAAACATCTACTTACGAATATATTACTTGGTATAACTTGCATATCATGCTCACGTTTCAGGCTGTAGCTGGGATAATTGTTCACAGGCATTTTGCTTCACAAATAGATTCGGTATGTTCTTGTATAATTGGACTATGCACCACTCTCCACTTGGATATCAGAGAAATTATGTCATGGCAGTGTATGATGATGTATATTATGTGTGCTTTATGGTTCTTGATAGGAAAGGGTATCGCACCACACCCTTGGGGGTGTGAATTAGGGGAAATGATTTTAGGGGTGGCGTTTGATACAGGTCATCTTAGGTAAACTATGTTCGGTACACTTGGTAATCTTATATTACCAATAATCAGCATGCATAGTAAAATTTCAAGATTCCCACATGAGATGGATATGGAGATGACCAAAAAAAGGTGGTAATTTGAGATTACCACCCACTGGTCATCTTGGGGTTTTTTTTTCCAGACAAAATTACCCCTTATATCAACTATTTATCAATGTGTACTGAGCAACAACTTATTAATGACTAATGAGAAGCAAAAGCTGGAAGTTACATTGAGTTTGCAAAATTTGGCATCCTTTCCATGTTCTCAGGATATGCTATGTGCTATTGCTGAACTTGGAAGTAACAGACAGCCCCTCTGTACGCTGTATAACAAAAAGAAGAAAGAAACTACAATTGGTATCATGCAAATTCTACCAAAAACTGCAGAGTGGCTGGCCAGGTACTAACTAAATCTTGATCATATGGTATGAATTTGGTCATGGCAGCATTCATTCTATTTTTATTTCTTATTGTTTTTCGGGTGGTGGTGAATGGACTTTGCAGAGAATTGGGGTACAATACATATGAAGTTCAGGAAGATTCAAACATGCTATACAAGCCTTTTGTAAATATATATCTTGCTGCTGGATATCTCAAGTGGTTATCAACATATGACCAAAAGTATGTTGAAACAAATAGAAATATTTGTTTTTTGGTTCCAATTTCCACATATAGCAGTTTCTTTTGTGGGGCACAACATCAACTTGAATGTTGTTGATGCTGAACTCTTACAATAAACTTTAATATACAGAGAAAGAAGTGATGAATTCATGGTCAGGGCTTATAAAGGTGGTATAAAGAAGGCAACTCATAAATCTACTTTACAATTCTGGAGACGATATCTTTCTGTCAAGGAAAGTCTTCCATCCAGGTTGTTGCTTACACTCCATGATGTCTTTCCACTATATATAAAGCCTAGCAATTTCAAGAGTTGTGTTATAGTGCATTTGCTTCACCCTGGACAACATGTATTTACATAGCTAAACATGAAATGGATGTGGATAGTTGATACATATAGCTTAAATATGATGAAGTGTTGACTAAACTGGGCGATTTGACACAGTTCACAAGTTTTCCTCTTGCATTCTAGATCATATAGAGGCGGACATATTATTGTGTCTGTCATGTGAAGAAAATGGCGTCTCAATAGACCGATTAGTGAAATTGCATTGTTGCAGACTACAAATTTGTTGAGAATGGTCTCATCCTTGAATATTTTGATAGTAACTTCCATTTTAGGTGAAAGATTATTTATGAGAATTGACAAATAGTTTTTACTCATACTGTCGTGCAGAAAAGTTTTTGATGTTGGTCCCATGCCGGCTGGTCCTGCTTCTGCTATTCCGGCTTCACATACGAAAGGTACCCTTTCCTGAGCTATTTGAGGTTTAATCATTGCATCCGTGTAGCTGCTATAAATGGATAAGAAACATTCAAGTGTCTGACGACTTTCTTGAAATAATATATTTTGGTAGCAGTGTGTGAACAATTTGATGGCTGTCACTGCTTATTGAGCATTCTGCAATCTCATCATCCAATTCTTCATTCTTCTAAGTTAATATATTGATCTTTCCCAATAAGAAAAATAGAAGAACAAAGAGAAGCCTAGTTTCAACTTCAGTTGCCTACTAGTTCTACAACTGTTAGTACATTTAGGAGGAATATCTATCTAAATTGTTATCGCACTGAGAGTCTAAAAATTTATTTTATATATAAACAGAATAATGGAGGTGCAAGGCTTTACAAGGTTTTTTCATGCAAGGTAGGTTAAACAATGTAAATTTAAACAATCCAACCGTTCAAATGCAAGGAGCATTGTAAAAATATAAGAGCATGTAATTTAAACGTTTGCTTATATTTTTACATGACTCTTTGAATCTGTACAGTAAGTGAAGAGTCAAAATTTCATCGTTTCACCTACCTTGCATGAAGAAAAGAAAAACAACTTGCAATACTATGTAGTATTGATGTATCGAGGATGGCTACTTAATCTTTACGTGATTGAGCAGGTCATGCCAATATAACATGGGACTCCAGGACTTCTTCAGAAGACATGGAGGACATGTGGAATATCCCAAATGTTAATAAGGAGTGGAAGAAATGTGGAGAAAAACATGGAAATGTACGAATTTCTCATGATACAAATCTTAGGCCCTATCTTTCTCGGGATGAACTGAGGGTAAGATGAATTAAGCATGAATTGACAACTCTTACAGTGTTGTGTCTGTTCTTGTTTAATGGATCCGTTGAGTGATTCCTCTCTGCTGTTATTGATATTGATTATTTACATTCCTTTTTATTGTTTTTTTTCTTTTTCATTACTTTTTTTTCGTATAATGCTTCCGTGCTTCAATAAAAGTTTTGATACAAAAATTTAAGAACGGATTATTATTGACTTAATGTCTTTAATACCCATATAGTACATATATCTTCCATTCAACTAGTTTTCTTACCAACGAAGAGTATATATGATAATCAAACATATAAAAAATCACTACTATTGGCTTCTACCTGCAGGGGGTTGCGGAGATTATTCTTTCAAAACACTTCAGCACAAAAAGGGTACAGCCTGTAAGTATGAAGTTTGCCAATTAGGAGTTTTACCTTGTAAATAAGATATTACTTTTGTGGATATTTCATTTCTATATGGGCTATGTTAGAAGAGAAAGTAAAACAATTTGGAGTTGTTCATTTTTGGTTATTCCATAGCTCCACAAGAATTCTTGACGCATCCAACAGTAAGAGTGGCTGCATCAGCTCCATGTCAGTTATAAAATGCCCTAAATCCTGCCTTGTAATATACTAATATATTGGATTTCTTGATCTATCATATGATAAAGGAAAGTCCTGCACATTCAGCTTTTTCCCATTTGTTGAAGGACCCTAAGAAACTTGGTGGCCGAAGGTGCCATTTATATATGATCTTTAATGTTTAAACCAATGACCTTAATTATAGAACACAAAGGAGATTTCAAATCTTAGTCCAACTAGTAATATATGTTACTCTGCCTTTGGGAAAATTCTTTTTGCATTTTATTATTCCTTATGTTATTTCATATTTTTCATTACCAACCAACTGCTAATAATACCCTATGTAACTCTTCTGTTTATCTTTGTTTTCTTTACTCTCCTCCCCCTTCCACAGTCAGTTTTGTGTGCTATTGCTGAGATCATTAGCATGCGTTACCTGAATGGGATTGGACAGCACACTGGACTAATGGGAATCGACTACCCCACAGCTAAATGGCTCTACAAGTAAGTAAAGGCTATCAGTTGGAGTGAAATTTTTTTTACTATGAAAACAAATAATACTAAATATATAAATCCTTATGTTACTCAACTTCCTGTGGGAGCTCATGTCAATAGTTTCTACTTTCTAGTTATTCCGGCTACATTTATGGAATTTGATGTCCAGGGACGTGGGCTACAAGGCATACGTGGTGGAGTCTGTCGAGGATCTTACCAAGCCTTTTGTTTCCATGTACTATGGTGCGGCCTATTTGGCTTGGTTAGAAAATTATGAAGGAAGGTAGGTGTAATTTTCCGCCATGTGATTTTACTAAAATATTTTTAGAATGTTTTCGGAACTGGATAATTCTCGCTCATTTGGTGCCATAATCAGGGAAAGGACTCCACAGTTTATTGTTCAGGCTTATCTTGGCGGGCCACAGAACGTAAATTTTCAGGAGACAGGTCCTCTGTGGCTTAAATTTGAGGAAGCATTAAGCCGTTATGAAGACTTAAAAAAGTAAGTAAACATCTAACTAGCATAGTAAGTTGGTAACTCTGCATGTTTTTATGTTAAAAAATCACAAATAATCTGATTTGGACAGGGACCGAGGGGGCTGCAACATTTTATGAGCTGACAGTGAACCGACACAATTTGCTTGATGCTAATTTGACCTCCATTCTTTCAACGCCACGGAACTACGCCATTAGGTTCAATTCTTCATTTTTTGTTCCCCTTTGAGTCAAAATTTTCAGTTACAAGTTGCTTGGAGTTAACTTGGAGAAGCTACACATAATTGTAGGCATACAGAAATTATTGCTTATAGTGATGTTTTCATGGTAAGCTAACTAGCCAAGTACTTGGAGGGTGAATTTTTTTTGTGGTGTTTTTGAATATTGTTCATGATGGCCAACTTTTTCCAACATATGTTAGATGAAGAGTTCTGTGTTTATGTATTGATACATAAAGTGAGCTACATTGGTTCCTGCTGGTTTGATTTCTATCTATCTAATAAAATACAAATAATTTTGAATTTCCCGCTCACTCAATAAATCATCTGGGTTTGGATAAATCCATGGTCCATACAGTACCGGAGTCACGGGACACACCTAGTATATATATATAGGCTTATATGTTGCATTTTGATATGAGCACAACATTATTTATTGTAATAATAATGGTAGAAAAATGGATCCTAAGTACATAGGAGAGCTTATGATTAGAAAATTTCCCTGATAATGTAAAATAGAAGAATTATAATATTTTGACACATCGGGAGACGGGAAAAGAATAAAAATCTATATAATTTTGCAATCACAGTAATTCACAAAGCTGAATAAAATTGATTAAAGCAGCCATAATGTTTATGAATCAGAATAATAATAAGAGTTAACTCTAAAACACATGAAAGCATCCTTTAAATGCTAAACAATAAACTGAATATTCTAATTATGCAAGGAACAACAAAATTACAAAAATATCCAAATAAACCCAAAATTGGAAAAACTTTGAAAGGCCAAAATGCTTATTTTCAAACCTTTTTTGGGCCTCAAGCGATGTCTGTCATGAATCTTGTAGGGCTCGTCACAAGTTTCGATTTGATATATTATGGTTACGTTCAAAAAAGTATCAACCCGTCTTGTACTTGAATTTCCAACTTTTTTCTACTTGAATTCCAACATGGACTGTGCCAATTAATAACACTTTTTTTAATACAAGGATAATATAGACAATTGACATTATATTTAAAGCTATATAATTATTTTGCACAACTTAAAAGGATAAATATTAAGTGACAGAGTATTTTATTTAAAAAAACAAAACAAAAACATAAAGGCATTATTAGCTTGTAAAATGATGCAAACTAATCATAAAATTTGTCATGGAAATTGACCTAAATAAGCCCAAAAAGAAAATGTCAAAAGACAGTCCTGGAACTTTCATAAAATTAAAAACATAAGGATCAGCCTAAACCGTCCATTGCTAAATTAATCAATTAGTACCGTCCTTATATATATATATATATATATATATATATATATATATATATATAATAATTAATTAATTAACCTTATATGTTGTTGTCTACATCATATACATTGAATAAAATCAGCACTAAGTTTAGACCGACCAAGTCATCAGATGGACAAGTTTAAAGTTTTTATGTTTAATCTCTTCAAAAATCAGCATTAACTAATGTTCAGTTCAATTTGTTCTAAAATATAAGATCATTATTAATTTTATAAAATTAATTTAAAATTATCACAAATTTATTTAATTTTAATTATAAATATTGTAAATTACTAACGAACCATATTCATTTTGAGCTTAAATTTATTCAATTAAAAAATTCAATTATTTTCTTACGAATTCAATTTGGCTCTATAAATGAAGCTCATTCCTTCATTATTTTCTTACGAATTCAATTTAAACTCTGAGAGAGAAAATTATAGAGAGAAAGAAGAAAAAATTTCTCGCTTACTTAACTACTCTTATATTCAGGTTCTTTTTACGGTAGAAGTGTGTTATTCTTTCTTATTCATGAAGAGAATCATTATTATTCCATTGCTTATTATTTTGTTGGAATAACTTTGTATCACGCTCTTTACCCTATACTTGGTGACATTCTTCTATTATTCCGTTTTACTATTCATTTGGAATATCATGTACATGCGTTTAACGCGGACCGATTCCGCTCTTTATTATTCATTGGAATATCCATGCATGCGTTTTACTTTACGGACACGGTTCCGCTTTATTAGTATTCTGTTGGAATAACATGTCTATGCTGGCACCGCATGCATGGCGATTTCTATTGTTATTCCATTCTTTATTATTCTGTTGGAACATCCCAGCCGGTGCAATTTCGCCGACCAGTTCCGTTATTTAGTATTCTCATTGAATAACTTTTCATACATGCCAAGACCGCATGCATACGATTTCTTTTGTTATTCCATTCTTTATTATACTCAAATGGTTAAAGTTTTGACTTCTATACTCCATGAAATTAGTAGAATATCCTCGATATTTGCGGCTTCATCCAAAGATCTTTTCATGGAAATATTCTTCCTCGATCATTCTTGAATTTTACTCTACAAAGCGATGTCATATTAACAATTTGGACATTAGTAGTTCTTGGACAAATTAATTCTTGAACTTGTTTTATTGAATTCTTATATCATTGTCATCATCCTCATGTTTATATTATGTTGAAAGTCATCTCGTGGCCTGTAGTGCGTAGATGGACTTTGTATGATTATAACTGTGGATTATTCGGTGTAATCATCGCCCGTAATGTTACAAATGATGTGGTAAAAGTCCTCATTGGCCCGTAGTGCATTGATGGACAATTGTTGGCATGATCACGACCATTAATAAATACACAAATATTCTTGGCCCGTAGTCGTGGATAATTGTGGTCGTGATACTAAAGAATATCTTTGGCCGTAGTAGTGTAGGGGTGATTCGATGACGTGGAATATTTATTGTTGAGTCTCAAATGATAATGATGATGAAAACCTTTTTAATCATAAAAGATAGTAGATTTTATTTTCTACTTGACTCTTTTAATGGATTGCTTGTTACATTGCAGCTTAAACTTGATGTCATTATATTTTATCGGTTTAACATTTGTTGGAGACTAATGATAATTTATTCTGCATTATCTTAGTCATAATATTTCTTCTCGGGCTAGTTGAGCTCACCCTTTCTTTCACCGTTCTCTTCTGTGAAATGAGAATATAGTTGGGACGAGTCGAGAGCTGGTGATGGTCAGAGAGGATAGCATTAGTAGTCCTCACTATTCTCGTGAAATAGTGTGATAATAATTGTAATGAGGACTTCTTTTGAGTTTGTATAATCTCTAGTAGATAATATTTGTATTCAAACTCACAATTTATGTTTTGTCGTATTGTACCACGACGAGTTGTATTAATAAATTGTATTTGAATTACATACTACGATTTGACGACCCAAGATGGGTGATGTATACCTAATTTTGGGGGCGTTACAACTTGACAATTCAATAAACTTAGAGTAGTGATAGTTGAAGCTCTACGATCTTCAAACTTATAAGCAGCAGTCTCTACGATTATCTACGATCTTGAGAACTATGATTAATAAGTTCTACGATCTCCAATTATTTGCTTTACGATCGACTTTAGACTTAAATTTTATACATCAGGTTTACTTTATGAAATAGATAAACCTAACAAGTTTGATATCTAAACCAAATCATTTTACACCAAATTTATTTTATTAATTGTGCAAAAACTACTAATTACAAATATTCATTAATTATACATATCATCACCAAATCTAAAAACATGCATTATACTTAACATATTTATTTTTTGGTAAATTTTTACCAGCTTTCTTGCATAAATTGTCTTGTCTATTGTACTTCACATGGAGCAACAAATAAAACGAGGGGAGGGGGGGGAGGGGGGGAGGGGAGGGGGGGGACACCCAAATATTGGTAACACTTGCATAAATGTAAGTAACCACATATTTAACTTGTTAATCAATTTTTAGGCATATTGCATTATATGTGACTTTTTTTTTTTATTACTATGACCAAGACTCAAGTAGAAAGTGAATGTATAAACTTTAAAATTTTATTTTATTTGGGGATTTTTGGGTCTTATATTAATGTTTTAACTTTCAAAATTTAAAATATTTTTTTTGCTATTATACTTTAACACATCAATTTTTACATACCACTGTGTTCAAGCTATGTCATCAATTTATGACGTGATAGGTTTAATTGAACCAAAAAAAAAAATTAATAGTTTAATGATCTGATTGAAAAAAATAACAGGTCAATCACCGAAGTTAAAAAAAATCAAGTAATTTATATTTAATTTGAGTGTTCTTTTAACACATCAACTTTTACATGCCACATTTTCGCAAATTTAATTGAACCAAAGTGAAAAAATTTGAGTTTAATGACTTGATTGAAATTTAATTGAACCAAAGTGAAAAAATTTGAGTTTAATGACTTGATTGAAAAAATTGAAAAGTCAATCACCGAAGTGAAAAAATGTCAATAATTTATGATAATAAATTATATTTAAGCTTAAAAGAATGATGATGTAACTTTTTAAAAAAAGTATAAATAAGTGTCAACATAGATAAATCTTTTTTTTAGTAAGGATAAACAAGTCCTTTTATTAATTTTTATTTATTTATTAAGTGATGTTTTAAACTTTATTTCCCCCCCAAGTAATATATTTATAAATTTATACCCATTTTTCTCCATAACTTAACCATGTCTTTGTTTCTCATTGTTTAGATTTTTATGACGTTCATACTCTCTAAAATGTACAATAAGGCTAATTATTTTTTACATTTTCAAAAATTCTTGAGAATTTGCATTTGTACAAACAATAAGTATAAAATTTTAATTTATTTTGCTTTTAATAGTTAAGTGATCATAACACCCAATGGCCAATGATAAAGGCAAAATAACGACGTTATAAATGATGAACACCCAGAAAAAGTGATATTATAAACAATAAAACATGAATGTCTAAAAAATAAAATAATAAACATGAGATTACATGCGCAAGAGTAAATTAAGAAACATAATTTATTCGATAAAGAACAACATAACAAGAATTACTAATCAATTTTATATTTATTACATTAAATATCCCAATAAATAAATTTAGATACTTAGTACTAAACATTCAAAAAAAATGCCACTTATTAAGTTTAGAACTTGACTTTCAACACGAATTACTATCTTAAGTGCACTGTCAGTTTGCCTTGATGATCCTCTTAGAGAAGAATTTTCATTTTCTTTTTTTTTTCAATTAAATTTGTACGCAGAAAAAATTATACACAATTTGTCAAATTACTAATTTTTCCATTAGCAATTCCCACTTAGATTATTAGAATAAATGTTGGCATATTTAAAAAAAAAAAAAAAGTGAGGTCATTATTTAAGTTAAAAAATGACTAAATTATTCTTTTATTTTAGAGTCAAGGACTATTATGAAAAAAAATATTGTACGTGGATGAAATTGAAACTAATTGTAGAGTACAGGGACCAAAATGACTGTTTAGCCAAATAAGTATGACAAACATATAGTCCTCCTTCGGTGAACAATTTTTTTATACATATTAAGAAAAATAAAATAGAAAAAATATAATAATTTTTTTAAATTTTATTTTTAGTGGTCCTACAAAATAATATAAAATAATAAGTATTTTATTTTTTTATAGTAACATATCCTATTAAATGACATATTTATCCTCATTTTATATAATTTATTTCATTTTTTTTGAAATAAAAAAAATGTCGACCTTAGTCACCTTTTTAAAAACGGTGGGAGTCTTTTAATAATTTAAATATTACAAACAGACGCATAATTAAGTCATTTCTTCGTCATCATAAATAAGGTGACGAAAAGATCCCTAACTTTTCCTTTGGACTTTAGAACAAATCCTTTAAGCGGAGGGTTTTATAAGTCAAATAAATATTGTGGCAATTTGGTAAAATTTGAAGACGATTAGGGGTAAAATAGACTTTCGAAATGACTACTGTTTGACTAAACGTAGATGCGCTAAAATATATTTATACTATCGGCATAAACCAGAGAGGCATAAAAAAAGTAGCGATTTGTGTGGAAATTAATCAACAAAAAGACGAAACAGGAGACAAATAGAATAAGAAAGGGGCAAATCTTTTTGTATTTCAGCTCTCATACTGCTAAGTTAATTGAATTAATATAGTTGAAGAGCTGTTGTTCGGATTGAGTACCGATTTTCAAGTAGGTTTTTCAGAAATTCCTTTTGAAATTCATGTGTTTTGATCTAATTATGGTTTTTGTGAAGTTATTGGATCATTACTGCTGTAGATCTGCTGTATTTCGTGTTTTGGTTTTTGCTGCGATCTTTTGCTTATTGATGAAATCTTATCGATTAATCAAGCAGCGGTAAGCAGCGGTAAATAGTTCATGTTTTTGTCTGATGAAGTAATCAGTTAGTTATGGAAATATGGTAATAGGAATATGTTGAGTTAGACTTGTGATAAAGTAGATGCCTTTGTTTTGAAAGGTTTAGTAGAATGATAAGTTTTGGATTTTTCAGTTGATTGTCTTAGGAATGTGGAAAGAGAGCTAGGATATTTGGTGTTGGGGTTATAGCTAATATACTGGAATTTGGTTTGGACGTGGGTTGGAACTATAATTGTTGCTGTATGTTGTTCAGCATCAAAAATTATTTCATACACACACACACACACACACACACACACATATATATATATATATATATGTATGTATATGTATATGTGAAATAAATTAAATAATTGTTGACGCTGAACTGATTGAAATGTAGACATTGATGTGGACCACAAACTAACTATTAGAAAGATTATCCCAAGAAATTGTCTAGAAGTCTTTGGCTGCTAATTTCCTTGGAAGCGGAAGAGTCATTAGAAACTTGTTTTTGAGGGAAACTAGAAAAAGTGGGGTTTTAAATATGAAAAGTGGGAAATCTAACAAGTTTTTGGTAGTGAAAATGACCGAAAAGAGGACATGATTGTTTAATTAGAGTGAGCAGACTTCTTCATTAATTTCTCTTGAGGGAAAGTAAATGGATGGTTAACTCTTAAGTAAGAGCCAACAATTTTTGGTTGAAAGATATAGAGTTTATGTTTGGGATGGAATTTAGGGTTTTGAAATGAAGGAGAATTGGGGAAGAATGGGAGAAGGAACAAACACAATGCTAAAAGTTTCTTATTGATTCTTTGTCATCAGAAGGGAGAATAACAACAATATATAATATACCTACCAAACTTCCTAAGCCAACTATGACAATCTAATATGATAATTATGGAAATGAAATTCTAGAAAGTTATTGTGGGCCCTTTGGCATGGGGCCATGGTTTTATGGTCCAACCATGTTTCACGGGCATCAGTTTATTGCTTAAATTGCTCGTCAGTGAGGGTAAAAAAGCTTATAGGTTTAGATGACATTGTTAAGTAGAGTTGTGCTATAATATGCACATTAAATTTTCTTTGTGATTGAAGGAGAAATTTTTCAGAACATACCAAAAGAAATGTTAAAAATTGTGGACTTCTTGTACTTCATATATTGGTATTCTCTCTTTTCTATTAATAAAATCTCTTCTCTTGCAAAACAAGTGTGATTCTTTTGTACAATAAAGAGAGGTGGGCTCCAATAAGTAATTTCTCTCTCTTACCTTGTATTCTTCGAAGTGAGAGAATGATGGATATTTCCTTAGTTTATGACAATTTTTGTGCCTTAAGTTTATAACATATACTGGGTTTATTTTCAAGGGGGTTTACTACCCCCAATTTCAATGCCTCTTATAGAGATATGTATGGTAGTCTCTGCTGTTATAAAGAGTTCCAAACTTTGCACTCACTTTGTTATTGCAACAGTGAAAGATGTAAGAGAGCAACAACTGTTCTGCCGTAATTCTATGAGCACCATGTAAAATTCCATAACATTGAAATGCATGCTATTTTTGTCTGGAATTAATTAATTAAATGTTACACCTTAAAATGCCCAATTTGAAGAAAAGGGCATTTGTGTAATTATGTTTTATTGAAAGTATTCTATTTCCAACTGTCTGTTTTAAATTTATACATATGGCATGCACTTGTGGGTAACTTCTTGTAGGAAACGTAGTGCTTGGCGATATCAATATATATTGAGAAGTAGATGGTTGTGTCTATTGTTCTCCTCCTTTGTTGTTAAATTAGTGTAGTACTAGAAGTTTAAAGTATTAATTTTGTAGCATATTAGACTTGATGGTGCAACTTTGACACGGGGCTTGTCTGTTTCAAAATTTTGTTTTGTTATTGCTTATTTTTAGCAGAAAAGTGATTTTGAGCTGTTTGCTTATTGGGGTAAAAAAGTTGAAAATAAGCAATAATCCGACTGACCCAAGGCAAAGTTACTTATTTTATTTCTTTAATTTAGACACTTTTATACCATAAAGTTATAATAATACCATTAGTACCCCTAAATGATATATTTATTTTTCACCATTTGTTTTGGCAATGCATAATTTCTTAGAATTATTTGATATCCAATTATTTTAAGCTAATACTTAAAAGCCTCCCTACTTATTTTAGAAATCACTTATCAGCAGTAATAACTTCAGCATAAATGATATTTTCAACAGTTTTCTGTCAAAATAACAGGCTCATTTAATTTGGGGAATCCAGAATCGGAAGTTTTACATTTAATTTTGGTGGGAAAGTATATATACATATATATATATATGTGTGTGTGTGTGTGTGTGTGTGTGTGTGTGTGTGTGTGTGTGTGTGTGTGTGTATAATTTAGGGAAAGTAACATATAGTGTGTCGCTCTAGAGAGGATCATGCAAACGACGTAGTTTAGATTAATGAATGACACATCTGTACGTATTTGCATTTGATTTGTTGAATATCAACATATTTACAAAGGTGCCACCCACTAATTTAAACGATGTCGTTTTGCATGATCATCTAGATAACTTATCTTGAGCGACACACTAGATGTTATATCCCCATTTATTAACTTCAAGAGTTTGTGTTGAAACTCACTATCTGTTTCTCTCAACACATGCATACCCTCACATACAAACAACACATAAGAACATACACACATGCTCATACATTCGGAAAAAAAATCTGATAAAAGATAAAGAAAAAAATTCCTTAACAAATGAAAAATATTAGGAAAAATCATTCAGAGCTTCTATGTTTGTCTTCACTTTTCTTGAACTTCGTTACATGTGTCTAATTTTGTTTTTTATGGTGTTTATGTTGTCAGATGCATATGCTTTTCAAGGTTCTTGGCATATTTAAAGAGTGCAGTTAAACTGACAATCCTCATTCCTCAAGGTCTGCTGATATCGATATTCAGAGTCGATGATTTTATTGTCCTGAACTTGCTGAAGTTGACATTTCAGTCTGAGTAGTTGAATCTCGTCACAAGCTTAAAATTTTATTTTGGTTCTCTTACAGTAGCTGTGCATCCATTGTGTCACTAGTAACTATGTTTATAACTACAGGATACACCTTTTAGCCTGATTGATACCTTTGGAAATGTGTTTTCTCCATATGGCTTTCATCCCATACTCATGGTATTGCGGTATCGACATCTGCCCCCACTGAAGTGGTCTGAGGGAGTGGAAAACTAGCTGTTGTGTGATGGAACACTCAAAAAACTATAATCATGTTCCATACAATGACAAAGAACCTGAGAATGAAGAACTTGGACATACATCTCAGGGATTTATGGTGGACCCAACAGGTCGCATAAATTCCAATGTGAGACCTTCGGAGCTCAATTTTCAAGAAGCCAAACCTGTACATAATTTCTCTATACAGACAGGTGAGGAGTTTGCTCTTGAATTTATGCGTGATCGGGTGAATCCAAGGAAGCCATTTGCTCCATTTGCTGCTGGTGATCCTAGTCTTACAACAAGCTACTTAGAGTTAAAAGGCATTTTAGGGATCACTCATACTGGGTCTGAAAGTGGGTCAGATATTTCCATGCTTACCGTTGTAGAGAAGGACTCGAAAGAGTTCGAGCGGAAGAACTCTTCTTTGTATGAAGAAAAAAGTAACTATGGGTCTGTGCCATCAGTACCACGTACTTCATCAGGCTACAACAGTAACCGAACAATTATTCAGGAGTATGCCTCTTCTGGAGCATCTGATGGCTCATCAACGAAAATTAAGATTCTCTGCAGCTTTGGTGGTAAAATTCTACCTCGGCCGAGAGATGGAAAGCTCAGATATGTTGGAGGAGAAACACGCATTATTCGTATTAGGAAGGACATCTCTTGGCAGGAGATATGGTTGAGAAGTACAGCAATCTATATCTACACTCATACAATCAAATATCAACTTCCTGGGGAGGATCTTGATGCTTTAGTTTCTGTAACTTCGGATGAGGATTTACAGAATATGATGGAGGAGTGTAATGTACTGGGAGATGGAGAAGGATCAAAGAAGCTTAGGATGTTTCTATTCTCAATGAGCGATTTAGATGATACTCATTTTGGTTTGGCCAATTCCGGTGGTGATTCTGAAGTTCAGTATGTAGTTGCTGTTAATGGAATGGATATGGGATCAAGAAGGGACTCAAATATGCATGGTCTAGCTAGCTCTTCAGCAAATAATTTAGATGAGCTAGATGGGCAGAATGTTGAGAAGGACACAAGTAGAGTTGGAAGCGAATTCGTTGGAATTAGTCCTTCACCTTTGACCAACTTTAATGCCCTGTCGTCAGCAACTCAATTTTCTGAACCAATTCTACCAAGTTCTTCCGGTGCTCGTGAAACCCACTCACAATTTTATCAAGGTCAGATGCATGGAGAAGCTCAGAACAACTTGCAATCTGGTTCTGAACTGCGCAGCTCTAATTACACACCTTTTGGAGATAGTTCTACTCCACTGCCTTTTCATGCACTTGTGACTCAAGGAGGAGGTTTGACATATGGGCAGCCATCTGGTAATGTAGGCGTACATGATTTAAAAATGCATGGAGCAGAGGCGAAACTGAAAGGTGAGGGTTTCAGTAAGCAACAGAATGAACAGGAAATTACTCAACCCATGGGAAATGATGTTGATTGTTTTCCTGTTGAAGAAGTATCAGCTGTCATACCACCTGTTGAGAGAAAATCATCTTCAAAACCTTCAAAGAATGAGGGCAGGCACCTGGAATCTGTGGCACCTCTTGATGTGATTAATCCCACAAAAGTTATCAAGTCAAATGACAAAGAGTTGTACAAATCTAGTAGTATTGGTACTTCTGAACATGCCAGCGCATCTAATAGTATTAGTTCTCCTGAACATGCCAACACATCTAATAGTATTAGTGTTCCTGAACATGCCAATGCATCTAGTAGTATTGGTGCTCCTGAACATGCCAACGTATCTAGTAGTATTGGTGCTCCTGAACATGCCAACTCAGAGTCTGATCTGATTGATTTAAGCTATCTTGAGCCACCTGTACCTCCTCAGAGTCTCTTCCGCTCTGAGCGATATCCTCGAGAGCAGGCAGAGTTGCTAAACCGTTTAACCAAGTCGGATGATTCACTTGGTTCTCAGTTTCTTGTAACTCATTCTCGTTCTGATATTGCTCAACAGGATTCTATGAAAGAATCTGTTGAAAACTCGCACAAGGAAAAATTGGCACCCCAGATTGAGCAGCCCCTCTCAAGTGCAAAGCATAAAGATCCTCGAATAAGTGATAATAGCGTTGCAAAAATTCAGAAATTAAAGGAGGCAGCACATGTGAACAACAAAGATAATGTAACTGAAAGTCTGGCTCTTAAGCCTGGCTATGAAAAAACTTCCAGCAAAGATAACATAAACAGTTCCCTGGTTGATGAAACTACAGAAGATAGCCATCATGAGGATCCTGCATCTAGTCTTCCAGACTTTCCTTGGGGTGACAGGGATGGAAGTGATTTCCCTACTAATGACACTCAAGGAAATTCTCAACCTTTAGTTTGGGCAGAGAGCTCAACTAGAAATGTTACTTGGGGAGATACCTCTGCTAGTGTGTCCAGACCAGAGCGGGGAGACATCTCTATTGATATCAATGACCGATTCCCTCGTGATTTCCTGTCTGATATATTCTCAAAAGCTATGGTTTCCGAGGATTCTTCTGGTATTCCCCTGCAGAAAGATGGAGCTTTAAGCTTGAACATAGCCAATCATGAGCCTAAACACTGGTCGTTTTTCCAGAAATTGGCACGAGATGAGTTTGGTCAAAAGGATATTTCACTTATTGACCAAGATCATCTTGGTTTTTCCTCTAGACTCCCAAACATTGAAGAAGAAGAAGCTTCTGAAGCTTATAAACTTTCTCCATTAGTGAGAGGTGGAATTTCTTCAAGCCAAATAGATTCCCAAATTAATTTTGGTGAAAATGATCATAGTGAATTAACCGGTACAATTGGAGCTTCCACCATAGCTTTGCGTTCTGATTATAATCCTTCCCTGGTGAAAGGCAGTGACGTTTTGCACTTTGATGACTTAGTGGAGACTATAAGAATACCAGACTCTGAGTTTGAGGTACATTTTCTTAATGGTGGTTTAATTTAGAATCTCTTTTCCTGGATACATGCATTTTTGCAGTACCACTCCTAATCGCTTAGTTGCTTGCAGGATGGGATCAGAAACATTGGCTTAACTCCTCTGGATCCTTCTTTTGGTGATTTTGATATCTCTTCTTTGCAGGTATTGTGCCTGATTGCACTAGTAACATGTGTCGGACAATTATACGCAACCTTTCCATGAACCATTTGTGTGTATATATTTGGGCTTCAGTTATTAATCAGAAAATGGGTAAAAAATATTAGAGCTTCAGTACTTTTGTAAGGGATTAATGCTAAATGCTAGTTGTACATTTTGCTAAATACTAGTTGTACATTAACAGAAGTTCCTTTGCCTAGTTATCCATCCTTCTGATAGTAGGTGATTGATTACATGCATGCTATGTTACTAGTCAACGTATCTCTTCCTTGGATTTAAGAACTAAGCAGTTAATGCTGAAAATGTTAGTTTTGTACAGTGTTTTAAAAATCCCCGCCTAGGCGCTAGGCCCCCCTTGGCGCCTCGCCTAGGCCCTAGGCCCCCTTGGCGGTTCACTTAGACGCTAGGCCCCCCTGGCGCCTCACTTAGGCCCAAGGCGACAAAAAAATCTCTCCAAGAAATTAGGCGGTGCCTATATGGGGTCTAGGCGGAGAGGTTTTTTTTGTTTTAATAACTACTCAAACAAAATCTTGATATATTTATTTTTCTAATGATTTACCATATTCATAATACAGGTTGTAGCATATCAAATCACAACAAAAAATGAACAATATCAAGTCAAAATGGATAATTTTATTATAGTTGTAATTTTTGAACTTGTACCAACTTCAAATTATATAAATGATTATACATTTGTAATATTTAGTTTAATTCAATATAATTCTTAAATTTATGTTTAGTTTCTTAAGTTTTAATATTGAATTAAATTCTTGAAATTTTAAATTTTATTATTTAATAGCAATCTTGTTTATGAATAAAACTAATATGTTAAAAATATGTTTGAACTTTGAAAAATTGCATGTTTGTGTTTGAACTTTGACATTAGCAATATGGATATGTTTTTGAACTTTAAGCAAAGACATTTATTATCTTTATTATAGATTGTTTTGCTTTATATTATTGTTTTGTTTGGATAAATGTAAGATAAAATATTAAAATTGTCTTACAATAAAAATTTCACCTAGGCCCCGCCTAGGTCCCTGAGGCGCTAGGGCCCCTGGTCTCCCGCCTCCCGCCTAGCGCCTTTTAGAACATTGGTTTTGTAGCGAAGTTGTTTTGCTTGATTAGGTGCTAGAGTTGAACCGAGTCAATATTGTTTCATTTTTCTGGAAACATCGCAAAGCTAATCTTAGGTGCTACTAGCACGACTACTTTCATTCTTAGAAAGTGTTTAGTAATGCCAATTCGTCCTTTGTCTTCTTGCCTTTTGTATTTCAAGGAATTTCAGAGGGACTCAGTTGTTGTGGTCAACTATTGGTAACTGCTTTACCTGCACGGTCTCTCTTGTCTACTTCAAGTCTGGTCTGATCAATTAGTTTCAATAGTTTTAGGTTTATTGTTTGATATCAGTTTAATTGTATGAAGCGAGAAAGAAAACCCATTTAAGTTACGCATGTGGTTGATTATACAGATCATAAAGAATGAAGATCTTGAAGAACTAAGGGAACTTGGTTCTGGCACTTTTGGAACAGTTTATCATGGAAAATGGAGAGGATCAGATGTTGCCATTAAGCGGATAAAGAAGAGCTGCTTTGCAGGTCGATCATCAGAGCAAGAGAGATTGGTATATTTTTTCTTCCCATTTTATAAGACTTGCGCACTGAAAAAATTTCTTCACTATTTGAACAAGTTATAGCAATTGACTAGAAGAAATTTGATGGAAAAGGATAACATCACTTAACATTTGTTGCTCCAATAAGAAGTTGATTGATATCTAATTACCAAAATATGGGCTGGTATTTCTTTTGATTCTCTTTTGCCCATTGGCTGTTCATGTGAAGGAGTGATTTGGTGTGATTTTGGGCATGCATGTCTGAGTTTTTCTTTTTGTTTAAAATTTTAAACTTTACATTACAATTGATACTGTTGCTATTTTAGACCATAGAGTTCTGGCGGGAAGCTGAAATTCTGTCAAAACTTCACCATCCAAATGTGGTAGCATTTTATGGTGTGGTGCAAGATGGTCCAGGGGGAACATTAGCTACTGTTGCAGAGTTCATGGTAGATGGTTCTCTAAGGCATGTTTTACTTCGCAAAGAAAGGTAAACTTCCACCTATCATTCTCAAGTTAGATTTCTAATCCTTTTACTCGTGTTCCAAGCTAAATGTGCCGCAAATCATAATAGCAAAGCTGCTAGTTTGAGAAAGAATCAAGCTTTCAATTTCAAATCTGCTATCTGAAAGTCCGTGGTTCTTCATATTTTGTTAATAAATAAGTCTGAATACTTCCAAGTACAATTCATTTTTAGCTTGTTTTTCTTACTTACTCCCCTAGGCATAACCTCCAACCCAAATAACAAAACGTGGCCACTTTTATATTGTTCTTCATCCTTTTGGTTTCACTTTTCAGGCATCTTGATCATCGGAAGAAACTCATAATTGCCATGGATGCAGCCTTTGGTATGGAGTATTTGCATTCAAAAAACATTGTGCATTTCGATTTGAAATGTGACAATTTACTGGTGAACTTGAAAGACCCTTCTCGGCCCATTTGCAAGGTATTACTTATGCTGATGGATTTTCAAATTACTCCCTCCAATGAATATTGCTTTCTCCAATTGTATATATAGATATTATAATTTTGTTAAGTTTATCTGTAGGAGATTTTGTTATTAAGACAAAGCATGCTTCAAGTCATATGATATATTTTCATTATAGTATTCCTCCTTTTCAGGTGGCTGATTTTGGCCTATCAAAAATTAAGAGAAACACATTGGTTTCGGGTGGAGTTAGGGGAACCCTACCTTGGATGGCTCCAGAGCTGCTGAATGGAAGTAGCAATAAGGTTTCTGAGAAGGTGTGTTGTATGTACATGTATAAATATGTTTGTTAGCCTGTGTTGATAACTGGAATAACAGATAAGCAATGAAGAAGGGAATTGATATTTCCACTAGTCCTCTCTAAAGTGAGAGTGGGACCTATTTACTATTCATGTAAAAGGGTCCTTGTGGAAATATCAAAAAGTACTTGTGCAAAATAACACTTCCCATGAAGAATTGATATGAATTTCTTGACATCTGAGATGGAGAGGTGGTTTAGGTTTTCAAAGTGTCTTGGTAATCATAAATCCCTCTATATAATCCATTATTTCATTTGGACAAGCAAGGCTGAAAATGAATCAGTTCGAAACACAGAGCGAGACTCGGATTCGATACTTAAATGAGTCGAATTCATTTTAATACTCGGACATTTATACGAGTCGAATATGAGTCGCCCATTGTTCGCTCATTTAGAGTATTGAATTTTCCTTACCTCACTGATACATACTCGATACAAGTTTGTTAATCCTTACTCGTATAGAGTATTGAGTATACTCCATTTATTTAATATATATTATTTAACAATTAAATTCTCCACATACTTTAAGAATTGGAAGTAGTTCTGTTTCATGAGTAATCATTAATTTTTTTTACAAGGCTAGAGATTTAATTTGAAGTGTTCAAATTTTAATTATTTCAACTACTTGACTGAGTTAATTTTATATACATTATCATAATATAAATGATCTAGTTCTAATTCATGTATGTGTCAAATACTCTCGAGTAGTTCGATTAAAAAACAAGTCGAGTAACTCGAGTATAAAAAATGAGTCAAATTCGAATCTGATCAAAGATTGCAAAATTTTATTTGAATCCGAATACCTTAAAAAAAATCGAGTAGAATCTGAGCAAGGTATTGTTTGAATTGACTCGGGATAATTTTCACCCCTACAAGCAACCCCTCTCCCCAAAAAAATGTAAAAAATAAAAAAGAAAGAATTTTGCAGAAGTTTTTTTCCCTTCTTTTCTCCACTGCTATAGAGAAGTTTTAGAACAACACGTCTTTGTTAATTTTTCGGGTTGGGTCATAACAAGCCAGTCATTGTGTTTGATAGAAATATGCAGGATACAAAGTCCCCATTTTTCTTACTTTCCTGATTCATCTTGTGAACTTCCCCACCCTGCTTATGTTTTCCATTCATGTTTAAACAGGTTGATGTGTTCTCTTTTGGTATTGTCTTATGGGAGATTCTCACTGGTGAGGAGCCTTATGCAAACATGCACTATGGTGCAATCATAGGTGCGCTTTCATGTCCCGATCTACTTTTGGAGTAGGTTAAAATGGAATTTGGTTAGGTGTTTGAAGACTTTCAGTTAAAATCAATGAACCATAAAATAATTGGTTCTCTTTGAGACTACTCAAGTGGCTAGCGAATATTCACAGAAGACTGTAGTGATGGAAAACTACACGTGGTAATTCCAAGTCAGATGCTAATATTGCCGACCCAAAAACCAGTGTCAGTTACTTAATCTGGTATAATTTGTTTGCGTTGGTGATTGTTATTGGCCCACCATTGCAAAGCCTAGTTCAGGTTTGGCAGGCAGGCATGAATGTTCTGTGCTCCTAGTGTACCCAATGTAGACTTCTTTAATAGCTTTAGTTAAAGGTTTTTTGTTTTTTTTTTTCTTCTAGACTTTTAGATGGAGGCAGAAGTTTGAAATATATATGCTGTGGTATAATGTAAGATAGTGGTCCAGAGATACTGGAAATTTTCTGAAATATTGTGTTTGAACAATTTTCTATCCTCTGAATATTTTGTAAGAACATACTGTAGATCTTAGATTGGGGAAGATAAATATACAGCTTATGTTGCTTGGTTTTTAAATTTGATTGGCGTCACTTAATTGAATATGTTAATGATGTACTCTTAGAAACACCATACTTGGTTCCTAGGTATTGTTTGGGGTTTCTCCAAAAGACCTTTAATTATAGTTGGACTTGACATCGGTTCGTAATGGATAAGCAATTATTCATGATCATGGATGAGCCTTTGGTTACAATAAGTGAGACCTACTGTTCCTATATATATGGATATCTCTAAATAATTACAATAAGATATTTTAGACAAGGGATTTTTTTATTGGAAATGCAGATTCAGTAATTCTGGTAGTAGTAATTTGGGGAGTGGTTAACATGAAGTTAACTTTGGTCAATTGACCAATACAATGTCGACACGCAGGCCGGGAGGTGATTTCTCTCTGCGTGTCAGCACTATATTTCAATTGACCAACTTACCATGAAGTTAACTTAATGGTAACCGGATATGTAATTTATTATGTTGCAATTTGACTCGCGTTTAGTCCATTCATATGTTTTTTAACTCCAGAGGTTGTGGTTGATATTTCTCATTCTCATTCAGGAGGAATTGTGAATAACACACTGAGGCCAGGTATTCCAAGTTACTGTGATTCTGACTGGAAAAGGCTAATGGAGCAGTGTTGGGCTCCTAATCCCATGGTGAGGCCATCCTTCACCGAAATCACCAATCGCCTACGTGTAATGGCTGCAGCTTGCCAAACCAGACCTCAGGTTCACAAGGCAGATACTTAATGGCTTTATTCCAGTTTTTTGTGATGGTTAATGTAATCAATATATACATTAATTCAATTGTTTTCTGTAAAGATTGTGCATAATGCGTGGTTGATATTTGGGATGATTAAATCCCCATAGTGTCTTGAGATGAAAGGGTACTCCTTTTTTACATGTGCCAGAACATGATGAAATTGCTTCTGGTTCGTTACAGAAGAAGTTTCATTTATATTGCAATTTTATCATTGATTTGATGTACTGTTATTATGCATCTCGTGAACACCATTTTTCTTTGATATTAAAATATATTTTTTAAAGAGTTAAAATTTGGTACATTGACCATGTATCAAGAACATATAATAGTGTCTAGGGGTGTTCACCGGTAAAAAAACCGGACCGAAAGTACCCAAAATTGAGTACTGATATCAATATCGGTTGAACCGATATACCGGACCGATTACCCGATTCGGTACCGGTTTATACTATATTTGTACTGGCCCTTCCTTTAAACTAAAATTCAACCCAAGATAGTTTTAAGCCAAAACTCGGTTTAAGGTAAAGCAGCCCAACAGTTGCTTTACCAGCTTTCTTTAAGCCAAAATAAGGTCTCAATTGATAATCTTTTTATAAGAAAAACTTACTTAACTTTTATCGACTTCCTTAAAATGATTTTTATAAATTAATCAATGTTAGACTTTTATAAAGATATTCAATCTATACAATATAGAATTCTATATTATATTTTATTGAAATTTATTGTTATTTTATATTCTATACCATTATTAGTCATTTTACAAGGAAAACTTTCTTAAACTTTTTACCAATTAATCAATGTGGGACTTGACTTTCACTTGTAGTAATTTTATAAGGAATTTTTTTTTAAATTTTTATTAATCAATATGAGACTTGCAAACAACAATATATGTGTTCTTTAATATGTGTTCTCTTGTCTTACCAATATCCCATATTATCTAATTTGTATTCTCTTGTCTTACCTCTATTTTATAAATATGAGATACCACGAATTCAAATTTCATCAAGTCCTAAACATTCTAGTATGTCTTTGCTTATGTTACCTTCATTTTATAAATAGAGGAGACTTTAAACCAATTTTCCAAGACTAAGTAAAAAGATTCTTTAAGCCAATTTCACAACGCTGAGAAAAGATTCTTACCTTTGGACAGGTCTGGTTCACCTTAAGAACCAAATTTATTGAATTTGTTGTACAACCCTAATAATGTCCAACTTAATTCAATTCATCTAACTTTTAAAGGATCTCTCATATTTTAATCTAATAAATCTTTTTTTGTGGAATTGGTTTTTCTCATTTTTAAGTTTTGTGGGACTTGTTTTTCTCTTGAGATGATTAATTTCTCTCAAAGGGATTTTATTATTATCTCTTGGGATATTTTACTTTCTTTGTGACGTCCCCAAAATTAGGTATACATCACCCATCTTGAGTCGCCAGATATATGATACAGAATTCAAATACAACTTAATAATACTGTCGTGTACAATACGACAAAACATAAACTGTGAGTTTGAATACAATTATTGTCTACTAGAGAGTATACAAACTCAAAAGGAGTCCTCATTACAATTATTATCACACTATTTCACGTAATAGTGAGGACTACTAATGCACCATCTAGGACCATCACTCTGTTCTCGACTAGTCCCAAATTTCGTTCTCATTTCCTCGAGAGAACACGTGAAAAGAAAAGGTGAGCTCAACTAGCCCAAGAAGAAATATTATGACTAAGATAATGCAAAATAATTTATCGTTAGCCTTCAACAAAGATGTTAAACTTATAAAATATAATAACTATCAAGTTTAATCTGCAATGAACAAGCAATCCGTTAGAAGAGTCAAGTAGGGAATAAAATCTACTATCTTCTATGATTTAAAAGGGTTTTCATCACTTTTATCATTTGGGACTCAAACAATAAATAATCCACATCATCGAATCACCTTTTCTACGACACTCAAGGATATTCTTTAAGATCACGACCACGAATTATCCATGCACTACGACTTAAGATAATCATGTTTTCATCAACGGTCTGATCATATCATAAAATAATTCATTCTTTGCACTACTACTTAAAGAGAATCCATAGCCATAATCATACCAAAAATCGCCCATCAATGCACTACGCCAATGAGGACTTTTTCACATCATTTGTAACATTACTATTATGATTATACCGAATAATCCTCAGTCATAATCATACCAAGTCCATTTATGCACTACACAGCCACGATGACTTTCAACATAATATAAAACATGAGGATGATGACAATGATATAAGAATTCAATAAAACAAGTTCAAGAATTAATTTATCTAGGAACCGATAACGTCCAAATTGTCAACATGATCTTCGCTTTGTAGAGTAAAATTCAAGAATGCTCGTAAGAATATTTCCAAGAAAAGATATCTTTGGATGAAGCGCAAATATCAAAGATATTCCACTAATTTCATGGGTATAGAAGTCAAAGTTTTAACCAACCGAGTATAATAAAGAATGGAATAACAAAAGAAATCACCACGCAATGCGATAATCGCATGCTGACGGTTATTCCAACAAAATAATAAAAGATGGAACCAGTCCCAAAGAAACGCATGCATGTGATATTCCGATAGAATAATAAATAATGGAACCGGTCCCAGCGAACGCACGTATATAGGATATTCCGATGTAATAATAAATAATGAAATCGGTCCGGCCATAGTAACGCATGCATGGGATATTCCGAACGAATAATAAATAATGGAACCAAGTCCAGTAGAACGCACGTGATGGATATTCCAGCGAAATAATAAAGAATGGAATATTAGAAGAACGTCACCATGTATAGGGTAACTCACATATCTGAGTTATTCCAATAGAATAATAAATAATGGAATAATGAAGTTCTCTTCATGAGTACAACAAATAACATCCCTTACCGTAAAAGAAATCTGAATATAAGAGTAGGAAGTAGCGAATATTTTTCTATACTTTCTCTATAATTTCCCTCTCTAGAGTTTCAGTGAATTCGTAAGAAATAATGAAGGAATGAGCTTCTATTTATAGAAGAATAGACTGCATAGTAACTAACTTATGAACGGTCCAGATTGATTTACTATTAAAACTTAAAGCAACGGTCCATACTAATTTACTATTAAAACTTTAAACCAACGATCCATATTGATTCACTATTATAACTTTCCACCAGCGGTCCATATTGATTTACTATTATATCTTCAACCAACGGTCTGAAAAATTAGCACATCTCCTCATGGAATAATATTGTACCCAAAAATGATTTGGACCGAAAAGAAATATATTTTACGGGTGATCAATAGTACCCTGTGAATAGTAACTCGTGAATAGTAACTCGCGAATAGTAACTCATGAATAGTAACTCGTGAATAGTAACTCGTGAATAGTACTCCGACACGAAAAGTGTCCCGAATACCCGATTGAACAATCTTGGTGACTTCTCACATAAGCATCAATAATCAATACTGTGTATCTTACTATACAACCACGCCAGATTCTCAGACTTTTAACAAGGGTGTTTCAACAGATTAACAGTAAAACTTCCGCCAATTATTTTCATAAAGTATTTTTGTCGCTTTTCTCAATCCGATGATAATTTCAAATTCTGAGGTCCACCAATGATTATCTGATCATTATGGATATTCCCGACAAAAAGAATATTCTCCGACCAATCGAATATTATACAACCACTTGCTTACTTTGCAAAATTTATAAATATTACCCACAACTATAACATTACATCAAATCAACACCATAATATTAAAAAAAAAATTATTTCGAGAAAATTAAATCTTTATTCATAAAATCTGGGGTCTCACATTCTTCGTTTAGGAGATATTTTTTTTGTTCGATTGTGAGACTTTTTTCGATGAATAGATTGTTGAAGATAGATTATTGAATTTTTGATATGATGTTATCATGGATACTTGTTCTTTCGTTGCTCGTGTAAGAGAACAGACGAGATTTGTATGTTCTATTATTAATTTCAGGACATGACTGTATTTCAGGAGTTTAAATTGTCATCCCTCCATCCCTTAATATAAGTAGTTTTAGAGTTGTGCACAAGTATTACGAAAGTGATTGTATAACATTAAATATAATATCAATTGTCTATATTGTCTTTGTATTGAAAAAAGAGTGTTATTTATTGAGCAAAAAATAGTAAGTGAACCAAAGTTATATTTCATACTTAGGCTATTATCAAAACTAAACAATTAATATTTACTTGAAATTCTAAAAACGATTTATATTAAGGACAAAAACACTTTTCTAAAATGAATATATTAAGGGACAGAAGGAGTATCAAACTGTTATGTAGCGTTGTTGCTATAACAGTTTTTTTCCAAATTATTTGTTATTTTATTTGAAAGAACTATTTTTTTAATATTTTTTTATTTTTTGTATCAAACTATAGTTTGAATATATTTTAGTAATGTTCTCAGAATCGGAACGTTGATTGAATTGAAAAACGTATCGGGTGGATGGGTGACTGGTCCAACCAGTGATCGAACCGTTATTGACCCAATGAAAAATTTTAAAAATCTCGATTTTTATGAACTAAAACATAATAAATATGAGTTACAATATTAATAAAAGTGGTTAATTTTAATATTAAAATTTTTTAATAAAAAAAATAAATTTTAAAAATCGGATCAACCGGGTCAATTAATCAAGTTTACCGGTTGGATTGGTGTTCAACAGGCCAACCCTAATTTTGATCAAAACCAAATTATTGTCTCAAACTGGATAAGAAAGCAGACCGATCCCGATTTTTATTGGTCTGATCGTTGGTCCGATCAGAATTTTAAAACATTATATTTCAGTGAAAAACTTTTAAACGATCCAATCGTATTCAACCACTTGATTTGGTCACGTGAGAAACTGACAGGTAGAGTAGTAGAAGGAAATGGTCACCTGATAGTGGATCGAATTTTCAGCTTAATACTTGGGTTCGATTCTCATTTACGATGAATGTTGCTTTTTAAAGGTATATATAAGACTATAAAATGAGCAAACAGTTCGGACTCGATTGGTACTCGTTCGACTAAAAATTCGATTCGATATTGACTCAAATATAAATAAGTCAAATATGAACAAATTTTAAAGTTTGATAAATTACTCGAACCTCCTCAAATTGTAATTTTCTATTGATACTCGGATCATATTCGTTTGAAAAGTTCAAACTGTTCTGACTCGATTCGGGATCGTGCTTGACTCGGTAACTAAATGAGTCTCAATCAAACTTTATTTTATACTCAATAAATTTTATAAATTAAATTTGAGCAACTTAATACTCGACTCAACACGAGAGAATTGAGTTACATGCTTATATATACCATCACAGCCGTGTACACAAGTATTAACCCTCGAATACAACATCAATTATGATAATCCACGTGAAAATGTATAAGCCCAACACTTGTCTCAGTTCCCCACACTCTCTCTCTCTCTCTAAGTTCTCTTTATATATATATATATATATATATATATATATATATATATATATATATATATATATATATATATATATATATAGGAGATGACCATGAATCACGTTAGTGATGGACTTTTTTATTAACTAACGCGTCCAAGTAGTCCAAAATTAGAGTGAATGGCTAAGATGAGGCCCGGTACATACTCCTCTAGCGGCCAATCAAAACTGACAGTGTGTTTTGATTGGTAATTAGAGAATGTGACCAACAACTAAATTTTGGCTTAATTACATTATCCTGATTATTCCTAATTATCTTTATAGTTATACTTATTAACAAATTATCCTTATACATATTACTTATTAATCAAGAAAAATAAAATAATAAAAATTATAAGGATAATCAATAATTATCTTTATACTTATCATTATACTTATTAACAAAATAAGTATGTATAAGAATAATTATTAATTATCGATTTTAATTATAAATAGGAAATAGTAATTGAGTTTATATAATTTGGTAGGAATATAATATAAACTCAATCACTATTTTCTATTTATAATTAAAAATCATAAGACGATAATTAGTAATTATTCTTATACATACTTATTTTGTTAATAAGTATAAGATAAGTATAAAGATAATTATTGATTATCCTTATAATTATCCTTATAATTTTTATTATTTTATTTTACCGATTAATAAGTAATATGATAAGATAATTTGTTAATAAGATAAGGATAAGTATAAAGATAATTATGAATAATCAGGATAATGTAATTAATCCAAAATTTTGTTGTTGTCATTTTCCTGGCGGTCAACCAAAACACTACGTGTGTTTTTGAATTGGCATACCAGAGGGAGTGTGAATACAACAAAAAATTTTGGCTGGCCGCTAGAGGGAGTAGCGGCTGGACATTCACTCTAATCGGCTAGATGAGCGTTAGTTGAAAAAATCTCTCTGACTAACGTATTCCACGGATCATTTCTCATATATACATATATATATATATATATATTCAAAAAGGTCTGGAGTCCCCCTTTACCGACTGACATACTTGTTTGCAAAAAGGTTTGAACTCCCACCTTAGTACACAAGGGGTGGTTCTTTGCCGCTGCAAAGGTTTTAACTCCGGCCCTCTTTGGTGGGATACTCATTGATCTTTCCCTTTCCCCTTCACTCTTCTTCCCTTTTATTTCTAGCATTTGCTCTCTATCTAATTAGGGTTTCTGCCACTGATGATTCAGACAAGTAAAGATGAGTATGTAAACTCTTTCCATACTTTTTTGCTCTTCGTTTTTTTGTTTGGGAGTCGAGAATTTTCAAAGTTATTTCGTAAAAAAAATGTATTTTATGATATTACCCAGGAGTAGGACTGGCTATATTATCTGTTTATTTGTTTTCTTTATATGCGATGCTTTTGTTTTCATTCAATTCTGTAGTTTGGTACTATTTTTCTAGCTCCGTCCTCTCTAATCTGACTGGTATACAGACTACTTGCAGAGTAAGGGATTCCTTCTCTCATTTCATTTCTTTTAATCAGGAGTAATTGATATTTGGATTTTTGAAATAGGTTATGAATTATAATGTTTATATATTATTATTATTATTACTTTTTATGTATATCAATCCATGCGTCCAAGAACAGGAGTTAGATCATCTCGGCCCACCAATCTTACTTTCATGTTTTGATGTGGGACTGTGTGTTAAATAGACAGTGGCTTCCCATTCATACAGAAATGATTAAAAGTTTAGCTTAGCCCCCATTTAGTTAAATGTTTTACCCTTTCACCTCTATACTAGTTACAATGCCTTTCACCTCTGTACTAGTTACAATGTTTTGTGGGATAGAGGTTAAATTAGGACCAGAGGGTGGTCATTAATGATGCTTGATTAGTTGTTGGCATTTCCCCCCTCAACGTTTTCTGTACATATCTCATTAAAAACAATCAATCTCGGGAGTGAGAATGATTAACTAACCATTGTCATAGTCTACATTTTATATATAATTTTAAAATCATCATTTATTTTAAATACGATTCAAGTTACATAAGCAACCACTATTCTGGAGTTTTCATAACTGATTGCTTATATAACTCCGCGGCAGCTTTGGTATGAGTTTGAATCTGCAAGTATGCTTCTTTGTTGACCATTTATGTCTTTGTGTTTTATTTTCATTTTTATGGAAATGATTGGTTTTGTTTTATTTAAAAAGTTTGGTGCAGATTATGTCTTGATGCAATTTGTACTAATAAAAATTAATCATGACACTGAAATTTGACTTTAGTCTAAGTAGTAGTTGATGCTTTAAAGGTGGATCAGCATGTGGCAGTTTCCTTGCTAATGTAGTGTAAGTTGTTATGTATTCTTAGCATGTTGCAGGACATTTCTCCTGCGGGCTACAACTAAGCACAAATTGAAGTAGGAATTTTTATTTGAAAAAGGAAAAAATCAAATGGATCCTCATATGAGTTTGTATCTCTTGTTTTTTTTTTTATTCTTTCTCTCTCGGTCATTCAAATGCCTTTCTATTTGTGTGAATTTTAAACTTTTGATTGTGAAGCAGATTGAGGTTAGATAATGTGTTTAGCATTTTTATTCCATTTCTTGGTAGATAGACATTTGCATAGTTGGATTCAACATTGATTTGTAATTAGGAAAGTGCAACTGCTAAACCCCATATTATGTTCTTAAGTTCTTTCCAGCATGGCAGTAAAGACATAGTTCTAACTTCTAACAAGGGAAGACTTACTTAATTATGGATCAATCAGAACAAACTCAACAGCAACAGCAGCAAGTGGTAGGAGGTGCAGGTCAAATGACCTATGCTGCACCTCCCTTCCATTCTGGATCTGTGGCGGCTAATAAGGGTATCCCTGCTGTGCCTGTGTCTTCCCCGACTCAGCCTCCTCCTATCTCGACTTCTCAAAATCAGCTTGCCTACCACCAAACCCAGCACTTCCATTACCAACAGCAGCAGCTTCAAGCATTTTGGGCTAACCAAATGCTAGAAGTTGAACAAGAGACCGACTTCAAGAACCATAGCCTCCCACTTGCTCGAATCAAAAAAATAATGAAAGCTGATGAAGATGTCAGAATGATTTCAGCTGAGGCCCCTGTTATATTTGCAAAGGCTTGTGAGATGTTCATCTTGGAGCTAACTTTGCGTTCTTGGATCCACACTGAAGAAAATAAAAGGAGAACACTTCAGAAGAATGATATTGCTGCAGCAATTTCTAGGACTGATGTCTTTGATTTTCTAGTTGATATTATCCCAAGAGACGAGTTGAAAGAGGAAGGTCTTGGTGTGACAAAGGCTACAGTTCCCCTGGTAGGTTCACCGGCAGATCCTATTCCATATTACTATACCCCACAGCAGCATCCAGTGGGACCAACAGGAATGATCATGGGTAAACCAGTTGATCAAGCAGCGCTCTATGGTGGTCAGCAGCCTCACCCGCCTCTACCATTTATACCATGTCCGCAGCCTCAACAACGGCAAAACCAACAGCAGCAAAATGGTAACCGATAGTGCTCAAGGTATGTATTAGTTGTACTAGTTTTAACTTTTATGGGTTTTCCAAGATGAAGTTTTTAGCTTCTCATTACTAGTTAAGTGGTAGATAGTGATGAGTAGGCGTTTGTAAGATGACTCAAGTTTATGATGGCCTATGTGAAATTTATGAAGATTGTATAATATACAGGAGTTTGCAGCTGGTTCCTTTTATGGTTGTTCCCCTTCATGTAGTTGTTGCTATTGAATCAAAATCACTCTAGGGATTTGAGTTTAGGACTTACTACTGGTAGTAACTGCTGTTGAATCTTTCTATTGTCATGTTCATGTATGTTTCTGATTCAACTGTACCGTTGTAGATTTGCGGGGATATTTGTCAGTGTGTTTATTTGTGAGACTGATAGTAATCTGTTAACAGTTTTGTGAGACTGGTAGTATTCTGATAAAGTTGGATGGCCGTAATGCAGGTCATGTACAAATCATGATTCTGTGGTATAAGCTGGAGTATGATCTTTCTGACTCCCATGTGCAAGGATAACTTATTTGTGGACTTTGACTGCTTGACCATTTATTAGATGAATGTGTTACTATAGTCTATAGGTTAAAGATGAACACACAGAGTCTGGTTAGTAGCATTGGCAAGGACCTAGCCCGGTAGTGGATACTGGGGTTCGATTCTCCCCTCCGCTCCCCTCCCCTCCCCTCCTCTCCTCCCCTCTTGTTAAATCCACAACAAAAAATGTTATTTTCACAACAAAAAAGTGTTGTGGATGAACATAGGCTGGATGTGCAGAAGGGAAGAGATTTTGTACTTGTAGGAATGTAGCACAGATCATTCACCTTTAGGCTGGAAACGTGTAATTCTATAGAATTTGGTAACTTGCACATCCAACAAAACATGAGCATACTTTCTCTCTCTCCAAGAGGCATGGTGTGTGGATCAAGGCCAAGTCATACGAAAGAGAGAGTATGTGCAGAAAAGATAATCGTCTCTATTTCACTTTTTTGCTGCTTCTACCCAAAGATTTAACATTTTTTTAATCCAGAAAGTTCCTTCATGTTCATGTATCTTCAATTAAAAGAATTTCTTGTAAGGGCATATTACAATTTGCAAACAATAAGCCTCCAAATTTGGGAAAGTTTAGGGAAATTAAATATGAGGATAGTATGTGAATGATGTCCATGCACTTTATTTGACTGAGGGAACACATGTCCAAATGATGATAATGCGTAGGGATATTTACATATTGACAATGAATAGGACTTGCTCAATCTCTCTTTCTAGCTTTACATGTTAATATAATGCCAAAGAGATGATCCAAAAAATTGGGGTTTGTGCTAGGACACTCGAGATCTTTCACTATATAGCTTGCCCACAAGACTTCTTTATGGGAGAGTTTTCATAAGCTCGGAGAACAGTAAAGTCTTCAATGAAAACTTGTCATCTTTATTATTATATTTTCAATTTAACATTTTTGGAATTTGGGTATAATCCAGTAATGAATAAATCAAATATAACTGTTTACAATATGGGATGACAATGTGAAGAATCCCACCAACCCAATAATCATTAGCCAACAGACTTTCCTGGATAAAATTTGGGACATCTTCACATAAAAACCCATGGAAGCTGGGATGGCCTGGCCTGGCCATTAGATGACTAGCTCATATCACACATATACAACATTTTGTTAAGGATAAATAGAAGGCATCAAAACCATGACAATCAAAATAGAACCATGAATGACATTACAAAAAAATCTCTTTTCTTTTCCATAAAGAAAATCATATGGAGGGCAATTAAGCAGAAAACTATCAAACTAAATCTCCAACAAAATTTATACAAATGTCTTAACTAGAGTAAGTTTAAAGATACCATCATCTGCCGGAACAATTAAAGAAAATTATTATTAGAGTAAGTTTGAATTATGTACCATGTATTTTACGACTCAGAATAGGTGATAGGTAATGTATACCTATTTTTGGGGCGTCATATTTATTATAATATTAATAAATTGAAATAAATTAATTTAAGAATAATTAACGATTTTCACTATTATAAAGTTAAAATATCTAAAATATATCATTTAACAAGAAAATTATATATTGTAAGAACAAAACTATACCTATTAGTTTGTTACAAAGTTTTTACTTTCAAAACTTATATGCCATGTAGGGAACACTAAACAATATAATTTTATTGCTCAAATATTCCTTAAATGAAAAAGTGTTTATAAATACTAACTTTAATATTGTAATATTTTTACCTTGACTTGTATTAAAATTAATAAACGTTAATAGTTTGTTATTTAACAAATTAAACATTATAATTGGCACAGTATAATGCAATAATGTTTAAAAATTATTTATAATAAAATTTTGAAAACAAGTGAGCAAAGATAATTATTGTACGACACTTTGGCTATATAAATTCAAAATAACTTTTAAAAACATAGGAACAAACTATTATGACAACTAATTAAATAAGGATAAGCTTTTATTTTTCTTTAAAAAATCAAATGTAAATTTTAAAATTGAAAATTATTCATTATAAATTTGTACAACTATAATTTTAAAAGGTAAATAAATTATGATCATTTGTTCATGTTTTAAGTGAAATTGAGTTAAAATTTTCAATTTGTAAACTTTTTGAAAAGTCACACATACATTATAACTCACTTTCCACAATATAATGAAATAAAATAAATATTTTATAACTATGTAATCTAAAGAAAAAACCTATATTAAAAATATATTATAATATTTATAATATATCTATATAACAAAATACAAATAATTTTGAATTTCTCGCTCATTCTAACAAATCATCTGAGCCGTCCAAAGTTTAAGATAAATCCATTGTCCATAGTGCCGAGGCACGTGATTGTTGCTAGTTTATAAATATATTATAACTATGAATCTGTAGAATGTGATGCTATTTAGAAGAGTTTAAAAACTAATACAGAAACATTTACATGTAAAAAAGACTATATCAGCGGAAACCTATCATTTCTTATGCTGATTTTCCCTAAAACAAATGGATTTGCAGCCATGAATACAACTAACTGGTCAGTATGCAGAAACAAGCAACCTGTTGCCTTTTCTTTGGCAAGTTCATTTGCATTAGCATGTTGTCATAGAAAAAGCTATCATCCTGTCCAGCAAAACCGCAACCTTACAGCACAAGCAAACAGAGGATCATTAGCAAGAATACTTCAACATCTGTGTAGTGGCGCAGGATAAATGTCCAGTGGTTGATATCGCAATTTGTCATTGTGAGGCAGTGGTCCATCCTGAAAGAAAATCAAATGTGGTTGGTTATACGATGACAAATTATCAACTGCAATTCAACAACAATTTTCTCAACAAAACTCCGCAAGAGTTGTACAGAGATGTTGAAACCTCGGATAGAATAAGAGTTGTGTTAGACGTGTTCCAAAGGGAAGCATATCCTGGGGAATGTATATATGCCAGGTCCACACTGATGCTGAATTTATATTGCTCAAGTCTTTCTACAAGACATTAATACCTAGAGAACCATAGGGATGCAGTCTTGGGAAAATGACCCCCCTGGGTTTTTTACAAAATTGACATTACCGGTGTTGACCCCACCAATGCGGAGAGATAGGGGTAGACAGGTACCAACTTGGCTTTAGGCAATGTTTTGTAAATTCACTGCCCTTAGAGTTGAACTACAAAATTTCGCAGGTTGAATTGTATCCATATATGCGGGCACTTGGCCATCAGATGAATTACCAACTACTAGTTTCATCTGAGGGTATATGTTGACATGGAAACAGTATTTTTCTAAGGCAGATATCATGTACTTTGACATGATATTGCTGCTCATTAGTCATTATACTTTATATGATATCCAAGTCAAGGACTCTCTGGTGTGCTGAACGTCTCAACTTCTACAACACTATGAGTTCACATTCTAATCTTCAAGACATAAGTGACCATTTTGATTATTCTGATAGTAAGTATCAGGCATTTGTTCTAAAAATACGATACAAAGTAACCACTTATCATCTTCAATATAACCATAGATCCAAACTGTGTGACCAGCTTACTAATCTGTAGTGTAAAAATTAATGTAACATGGTGAAACAAAAGGAAAAACAAGTGTTGCACTTTAATCTGATTCAGAATAGTTAGATGGAGAGATGTGAAATTCAGAAGTTTACACTCTAATCAATCCATTCATTAATTTAAAGTTATTAGAAAACCCATTCGTGTTGAGGAAAATAAACAAAAAGTTCTGAGATGTTATTTAAAAATGTTGATGTCACCGTAAAATTTCAGAAGACCAATACAAGAGGAGAATGGTAGTTATTTAAATTATGCTAAATTTGAAGATTATTTTTGATAAATCAAAGAGTAACTCCTCAAAATGGTAAACACATGGGGTCTGGAAAAACTTGTTATTCGAATTATAGAAATTATTAAACTTAATTTTTCTCAATAAAAATTCATCAAAATGAGGTTATTTTCAAGAAGAAGAAGAAGAAAAGGATAAGCATAGTACCTCTTCCAAGTTTATCTGGAAAGGCTTCACAAAATCTTCAAACATAACTGGAGAGAATCCTTGAATTCTCTCTTCAACTTCCTGGGATAAAAAACAGAAGACATGAGTAAAGAGATTCATACATAGTCCCAAGTCTTGCTGGCATTTTTTCATTTACTAAAAAACTGACAAGATAAATGGAGCAATCTAATCAGCCAACTACTCTAATTTGGTTAGAGAAAACACATTTGCTTTGTTTGGAATGACTATTATCAGTTATCCTCTGGACATGTATAGCATCTTTCATACTTTCAAGGAACTATAAATACAAACATGCAAGTGATTAAAATTTAGAAGATAGCTAAACAAAGCAGCCAAAACAGTGCAGCAAATTATTTGAGTTGATGGGTTTAGTTGTTTATCCAATTATGTGACAATTTCATATTATTTCATATGATAAAAAGGAAAACTGAAAGTTTATTATACCAATCCAGTTAGTCTCGACTTCTCCAGTAGTTCCTTTGCAATGAAATCCAGTATGTGTCTGTTGGCCATCAATCCCTCCATTGCAAGTTCTTCTGTCTCTTCAATATACTGTCATTAACACCAGACTCATTCTATTAACATCAGCAAGTACAGATATTGATTTCTGCATGATTAGGTTATAAATATTATGATCAAACTGTCCACCATGCTAACTGTTGATAATACACAATGTCCTCATTCGACATGATGACATACAACTACCAGTTAATCTTTTAAACTACAATCAATGAACTCTGTCTCAACTTCACCACCTGAGCCGAGTTTCACATGCCAAAGTGATTACACTAATTGGCCTGACAATGTCCATTCATTTGACTAGCAGAAAGATTAACATAAACATAACTAAAAATTGTTGCTCATTATATTTATGCCAGCTTGTAGAGAATGAGCATAACACTTCAAAATTCAAATATCCTTTCTGTACAGGTTACAGCAGTATGCAATTTTAAAATTAAGGCATAAATAAGTTACCCTTGCCAATTCTCGAGAAAATAGCTCAGAAACTTCAAGTGTCATATTTGCAGGAATCACATGAGGATCGTCCCACTGATGAGGATAATGAAAAAAAGAAATGCATCAATAAATATAAAGCAGCAAATATGATGTATACATATGCAAAGAAGAATTGGATAAAACTAAAACTTGGAAGATATATGCCAAGGAGGAAAGAAAACTATGCCTTGTATTTTATCAACTCTCCATCAGTAGTATCTGCACGATCAGCTAGTCCAACCCTTCTTGTCAAAGCAGTAAGCCCCAACCTTGAATTCATTGGGCTTATTACCATTTCTCGAGCAATCTGAAGAGGTAACTCAAGGGAGTTTATTTACAGATAGCAAAATGCAAAAACCATCTACTCAAAGATGCCACATTTAGATAGGATGCAAATGAACAATTTAGATTAGCTATCCCCAAGTTCAAAATATACTTTGATAGTCGATATTACTAATACTTTCAGAAATATTTAATTCTACGTGGTGGTTAAAGAACAGCCAAGAGCATTTTGATGCTGGAAAATTGTGAAAAAAATGATTTAGCCAATTTTATTTTTTTTGTAAAAATGACATAAGTAATGTACAACTTATAAACAGGAAACAGATGCAAATAATGTTAAGTTATACAGTTATAGACCTTAAAACAAAGAAAACATCCTAAACAAATCTTTATTTTTATAACAAGATTTGAGGACATGCATTTACCTTTGTTATCTTTTCCAAATCATCCCTTCCTCCATCAGTTAAATCATCACCAAAGACGACTCGTTCAGCACAACGCCCACCATGAGCAACCACCATTTGCATTTTCATGTAGCCAAAGGTTGTATAACCTTGGTCAACCATATCTTCTCTAGGGTAAAAAACAGATATTGCAGTTTCCTGCTCAAGTAGTGTAAGGAGGATCCCAGATAAATGCTTTATATATTAATATTATGTATTATCTGTAACCAGAAATTGTACCTTGCCACCAGGAAGAAGCTGAGAAAATGCATGCCAGTCAAATCTAGGAAATAAGTGTGCCAACAATATATGGCCAGCTTCATGTACTGCAAGTAGTCTCTTCTTCTCTAAAGACACCTATTACATGAAGAAATTAACTTGAGTTACAGTATATAGTAACAGTCATTCTTATAAGCAACACCAAAGAAGATGCATACATTTTCTTCACATTTCTGTTGCTCTTCCTCTGTTAGGAGCACACCCATTCCCTCAAGTAATTGTTTATCCAACACGTCAATTATATCTTGCTGGTAAATCTTAGAATGCCCTTTCCTCACCTGCACATTTAATCAAATTCAAAAATGCTCTTAATTATCAGAACATTTACAGACAAATGAATGAACAACAATCATATGTTACAGAACTTCATTCAAGATCACAAGTAAACCAAAATCCAACTGTCAAACATGATGAAATGTTCAAGTTCTATAATATTGGGATCCCTAGCCTAATCTAAGGAAAAAGGGTGTACATGAATGAGGACGATTTTTTAGGAAATGAGACATTAACACTCAGAAGTCCCAAATAAATGGAGTTTCAGAGTATGTGAAATGAACGAGGTATTAATTGGCTAACAATTGTGCTCGTGTATATACATGTGTGATCAGGAAGTATTGTGCAGTATATTCAATTAACTCTGCCAATCTAAAGAATAAGAAAAACTGCAAGAAATGGAAGAAGACGAGCAATTTGTTAAATTATATTTTTGCTTGGTTCTCAATTGGGACAACGTTCAGTTCATGTATCGGTTAACCATAAAAGACCTGAGGCTGATTTTCAAATTTTGCAAATTACAATCAAATCATTGAAAGAACAGACAAACTATAAATTAAAGCTCCAAAATACAACCTATAATTTCACTCTTCTTCCTATGAGTGATGCCTCCGAACTAATGACCAAAATAAATATGTCCAATTAATACCAAAGCAAAAGAAAATAGACGCAAATGCTAGGATCTTGATCAGAATATATAGTGATGCAACTTGTCAAGCATAATAGAAAGCTATTCAACTGTGCAAGGTGTTGAAGTAACTGCACACCTTCTCCGAACAAAGCTGCCATGTTCAAGTGAACCCAACACCCAGATATATTTTATGATACTAACAGAAAAGAGTTATTTTACTGGGTAAGAAAATAAGTAACCAACTTACAGACATAATCCCTGCTTCATTGACAAGATTTCTCATATCTGCCCCAGAATACCCGACAGTGCGAAAGACAAGCTGAAGAGGAGGAACCAAAGAATAACAGTAAGCCCAGTGTAGATGGAAAGTTGCAAAGCAATCAGATTTACCGTGGAAGAAAAATTGAAGAACTAATATTGCTGGTCATATAAATCATTAGTGAGCAATAGGAATGTCAATCATCCTATTAAAATAGAAAAATTCCATGAGATACCATATCTCATAGTGCTCAATAGTAGTTTTAAGAAACAAATGACGCAATGTACTTCACCAGAGCATGGATGTTTCCACATGCTTTCTTTGTTTTTTTTTGAATTTCTTTTTACTTTAGAGGGCTTGTTGTCCTCAACTGGGATTGTAATTAAGGATACCTACATAAGCCATGGAAATACTCAGCCTAACACCCAACTAAGGAAGCTAGGAATGAAGAAAATCTTCCTCAATATAGACATCAACAAAGCTAAAATTTGAGAGATCAACTTTTATACCTGAAATAGCCTAAAAAATTTGAATTAGGGGAAACACATTCCCAAAAATTTAAAATCACCTATTTTAGAATAAAAAACATTACTCCCCTCCGTTCTGAAATATAAGATAAACTTTGACTTTTCAAAGTCAATATGAGATGTTTACAAATTAAAAATTAATGAGACTCATTTAATTTTTGAAGATAAAAAATCTTGTAATAAGTAATGTTTTTTAGATGGTATACAATTTTCATAATTGTATTACTTAAAATTAAATGAATTCTACCAATTTTGAATTTTTTTAAAAATCTCAAATTGACTTGAAAAAGTCAAATCACATATTTTGGAAAGAAGGAAGAAATGTCCTATCCCTAAAATCAAAGAAATCTGGTTTGTTGTTAAGTTTATGCACACAACGAAAGTTCCCGAAAGATTGGTGAAAAAGAAAAACTATATGACTTCCGCAAAACTTATATAATTCACAAAATAAACAACATGAAAAAGACTTTATGAGCATAATATGAAAAGAAAATAAAGACATGATCTTGGCATGCAAGACACATACCATGCACCAAGTTAATATCTACAATTGTATTATCTTCATTCGCAAATCTAAAATTATTCATCCAATTATGAAATACACCCAATTCCTTACTTCTCCAATAAACATGCTTCTTACTTGATTGACCTATATCAACAAAGGCAGAAGCGAAATATGTATGCTGTTTAAAATTCATACTCAAGCAAACTGAGTTCAATGACCATGACTAAGACCATATATTCCTTTACAGCACTCAGTTAACAACAGGGAGAGAAGGACCCACTTACCCCACCTCTGCAAAGAACTTTATTATAGGAATCAAGAGAAGAGGTACACCACAGTCGTAAACTACGCAAGTTTAAAACACCATTAACTTATTAGTTTACATGTATACCTTATATATGGCTTACTGATGGCACATCTAAGATTCTCATCAGCATTGGAATCATCACCGGGACGTAGAGTGATGTGATAATACTACTAGTAATGCCAACAAACAAGGAAGACCAAAGTTAACTTTAAGGGAGATAGTAAAGAAAGACAATAAACCTTCAGTTTTGACCAAGATGCCGCCCAAGACAGTAGATTACAGGCACATGGGAAGGGCTTGTTGAGTTTACTCATAAGGCATACTACTAATTATTAAAAAAAGAAAAAAGTCATTACATGATAGAAATGAGAAAGGCGCAGACCACCTGGTTCAAATAACTTATGACTTGCACATTTCAATCTGAGAAAATGGTACGGGTGACCTACAGCTCACTGTGGGTACAGGTGAAAACAGGGAAGCTGCTGGTGTTTCTTTATCTTAAATGATGAAGTTCTAACTCAAGGAAAATGAAGAAGAGAAAATAAAATGGGTATAATAAAGGCAAGAGGTTCCAAAAGCTTACACTTTCAAAGTCAACATCTTCTGCAAGCTGCTTTCCTGTACTGTGAACACCAAAAATTTGCACACGTTGTTTTGCATCAGGTAATCCAATGTATAAACGACGATCAATACGTCCAGGACGAACAAATTCTAGATCCAATTCATCAGGCCTATTAGTAGCACAGATAAATATCACAGCTTGCCTCAGTGAAAACCGATCAACGCCAGTTTTCTCTTTTCTGCAAATGGAAAATTTGGATATAAATTTTAAAGCGACTTACTGAAACGGAAGCAAACAAAAAATTAGCTTTGATCCAAACTGACAAAATATAACTGATAGCTTATTGGAGGGGGGGGGGGGGGAATCAAAAGTTCAAACTCCTTTTTCTCAAGTTACCCAATTGAAGTAACATGCAAGATACTGGTTCAAAATGAGAAACGTAGAGTAGGTAATCAATTTGAGTATCCTATTATACTATAATAAAATATATAAATAAACATCCTTAAGCTCTATGACTGGACATGTGGACTGGACTTGGCAGTAAGTTAGACACAAACACAGCAGGACAAATCTGTAAATTACCTATTTTAAAATGTTATTGCAACATTAACGTTGCAATCCTCTGAAATTTTGACGTCCTATCACTACCTAAATACCTTGTAATGCATACAAAATCCATTTAAGAGGATCATCCTTCATTATATTAATGTACAGTCATGGAAAACTTGAAAACTTGCAGATTACAATTCTAGTATTCTACCACATCACTCAAAATGCGGCTCAAACAAAATAAGCTTTAGTTCCACTTTCGATAATGGATGTGATGTGCAGATTTAAGGGAAATTAAATTACGAACTCTCCGTCAAGTTGTGCAATCAGAGCCTCAAATGTTGATTTTCTTCGTGGATCTTTTTTTGCATGCCTTCCAGCAATAGCATCAATTTCATCAACAAATAAAAAAGCAGGAGCCTGCAAAAAGCACATAAAGTTACTTCTAACTTAGAACTGGAATATTTTCATCAAAGATTTTAAAGCATCTGGCATGTTTTATAAGCTCTTCTTTATTTTATTTTTTGGATTTTATGGTGAGATTATTACCCTAGCTTGGGTCCTAGCTTCTCCTTTAACTCTTTCATATAAAATTTTAATAGTTAGAAAATCTCTGGAAGCAGAAATTCCAAAAACATTCCACCCTTTGTTTTTACCCTGACAGAATGGTTGCCTTGGAGAAATTCTAGCAATCTTCTCCATATACAACCTGCAACTATCACTTTAAGAAACAAGTAACTCTCTCCATCTTCAATCATTCAGTCTAAATAACTTAAAATCTCTATGAGATACTACACCATAAATTACAAGGCAGTAAAGCTTACATTTCTCCTTGCAATAGAAAACATTTCATTAATTCGTGCAGCACCACTTTTTTCACTATCTGTAAACTCTGCACCAGAAGCAAAAACAAAAGGCATCCCACTTTCCTTTGCAAGTGTATGCGTGCAAAAAGTGTTTTGCCCTTCCTGGAGGCCCAGATAGAAGTACTCCTGAAATGCACAATGAAACAGCTCAAAACACACCCGTTCAATTTTACAGAATAATATATAGTTGCTATATTCTTTCTATCAATATAAAAAGTGACCATTACCCTTTAAAACTTCACTTCCTTTTCAAAATACTGCATTGGGTTTCCCATGTAAATCATTAACTCATCCAGAAGATCCCAGACATCACCTCCTAACACTACGTCTTTATACATGGATTTAGTTTCAGCAACTTCTCTAACTGGCTGAGTGGGTAGCAAATGTAGTGAGATAAGGAAACTAGTGGCATAAACATGAAGAAAAGTTGCACTTAAAATCCGTATTTACCAAGATAAAGTTTTCGGCATAAGCCATGTCAAAAAGTTGATTATACTTCTTATAAAGGAATCGATTAGAAGTAATGTGGAGAAGCATCATAGATTCCCTTATAAACCACAAAATCAGTATTCCTGGCAGTAATGCAATTGCAACTTTTAAAAAGTAATGGATCTGCCGTCTCTGAAGGAGATCTACATCAACTCCAGAACTTGTGATCATCTCAAATAAGTGTGGATCAAGTGGAATATCAACCTGAATAAAGTACAGTACAGTAATAAATTTAGGTCCAAGCAGATGCGCAGTTCCTTTTTCGCACATTAAATATTGAGATGTTAGTCTTACAATATATTCTAATGGGAACCCTTCCTTCATCGTTACATACAATCTTTTCAGGTCCTCCGTGAAGACAACAGCTGCAACCTGTTCAGAAATTTATGGCATTAAAAAAAAGCCCACCAATTCCTGATAGCAACAAACTTTATAACCAGAACGTTTTATCAAATAGGAACAATTATGATATACTTATTCCAGTATTTGAACTAAATCACTATTGTCTATTTATGTTTAGTGTTCAGATAAAATATAATAATATGCTGGTTATAATATATCCCATATAGAGCACAAATTCTATTTTCCTTATTTGCTTTTTAACTTTCAAGGAAATTTCTTCTCACTTATAATATCAACAAAACAATAATATTAAATGATAATAAAAGGCGATACCAAACAAAACCCAAGTTCTTCACCATTTCTATCAGTTTCCAGTAAAGACTCCATTTCTGTGTGATGAATTCTTACTTTCAAAGCACTACTGAAATCTAAACAATCAAAACATTATATTAAGGCCTTCTGAAACTAAGAGATAATATAGAGTAAATTTTCTATCTTTAACAGTATAACATAACAAAATTATATCAATTGCATCTTCTAGGAATTTGAGGTTTTAAGAACATATTTCCCTTTATGTGCATTATTATAAAGCCCTCGTTTTCATAAACTCCTACGTTCTAGTACAGGAAAAAAGAACAGGACGCCAGGACAGCTGCAATAAGTTAATGAATCTTACTCTAAGCATACAACATTAAATGATGAAGGACAACAAATCTTACCTCAGAGCCATCAAGTTTTTGAAGAAAATAGGTGTAAGGAAGTTTTGGACGGTAGCGCCACCAACGTTTAGAAATCCACAATGCCCTGGTTCCTTGTGCTCCTTGGGCCTTGTCTCATCGACATCCTTATGAAGACTGTTCTCAACCTCATTCATGTCAAATTCAACCACATACTTTGCATTTAACGAATCTAGTTGCTCAGATAACTTCTCCTTTCTGAGAATTTCTTTCCATGTTTGAAGCCTTTCATGCCATGTTCTTTCATTTACCTGGTTTTGATCTGTCAAAGACACATAATGCGTGAGAATCAGAATCGGTATATAATCAATAATTGCTCAATTAACTGAACAATTTACAGAACTATCAGAAAAACAAAAGCTCACAAACTACACATCAACAAACACAGATGCGATATTCTTCTACAATCTCTCACATACTAAAGTAACAGTTATTTCCAGAAGAAACGGAAATTCTTTTTCTTCCCTGAAAATTACCCTTTCCTTTTTTTCTTTAGATGGTGTTAAACCCCAAATGATGAGAAGAACTATTTACACTAAATTTACATTTCAAAATTCATGCAACATATGCATTCTACCATATATCAACTAAATTCTAAATAAAATTGCTACAAAAAGTAACCTATAAAAAAGATCGTTAAACCAAGCAACTTAACAAACCAAAACATACAAGTTTGCAAGGAATGAATGCAGCTGACCTCTCTAATCAATTCATATATAATAAAATTAAAAAATAAATAAAAATTACTGGAACATTTTCTCCCACATTAAGTTTATCACCATGTTCTTTATCACATAAAAAGGGCATACATCTGTAATCTATTAATTACCATCTTCAATAATCTGTCGCAAAATCGAATTATATAATTAAGAGAGAACACGAGAATAATTGAACTTCATAACGCAACGAGAAACAAGCATGGCACCAAGTACAAGTGAAAGATTTATAAACATAATCTACTCGCTAAACCCATATACAAACAACTTATTTCTATTTGGTCCAAATACATATTGCAATGTTAAGAGAAAAACCCACTCTCAAAAACTAACCTGAGATTCCCAAATCTTGTAGAGGCTTCTTTTCTTCTGTATTCAACCGCTCATCCCAGTTTATAGTATCTTTTACATCGTCCTGTGAAGTCTCAACATCATCATCCCATGCATTTTCCCCAACATAAGAACTATCATGGGTAAGTGTTCCATCCGGTCCCTCAATGAGCTTCTTCAATTTAAGGCCCTTTGGGGTTGTCTTCCTCCATAATCCTTTCTTGAACCTATCACAAAGAAAATCATAGATTGTGAAACGTTTGAAAATCATTTGAACTGTCAGATTCTAAATCAACCATGCTCCAAGCTCTGAATATTTATGTCTCCTCATACTTTATCCAGTACGTTCATTCCATTAAGTGTTATAAAGTTCTAGAGATAATTGTTTATATGAAAATTATCATACATTCATGCCATCAAAATTAAAAAGTAAGATGAATGATAAACTTGTACATTTCCAGTAATATTTATACTCATTTTCTTACACCCTTCATATTTAAAACCAAATAAGCCCCATCCTTCTAACTCAGATAAAGACTGCTGTAAGCTCAGCTAGCATGTTCTCAAAGAGAACAGCTGATAACTTAAAAGAAATATTGTACCTCAAATACTACCCTAAAATAGCCCAGTGTCGTAAACAATCAAACTACCAAAAGCTTTTATACATAGAGCAAAAGTATCATCTAATGATGATGCCTAGGGATTTACCAAGTGAAAATAAGAAACAATTTGGTATATGTAATTCTTTACTTTATGACGAGGGATGGGACTTTTTGACGGTAAGTGACAAGCACGGCATCAGTAACGAACTATAATGTAAGTCGGAAAAGTTGTCACTACAACTCTTCCTCAAATAAAAATTTCCTTTTGACTTTTCTGGTTTTGTTCTAGAACAGTGCCACTGACCACTATTGAGAAAGACCAAAGCTTTAGGCAAATACTCAACCATCCAAACCAATTGTGTCAACAATCAAATAAACTAATTATGTCATGATCACTGCCTAAGAGATGCCAAAATAATACATGAGTGTATATGGGTGTGTGTGTGGAAAAGAACAATGAGTAACATTTGGGATAGCACTTACTTCCTAATGTTAGTAGGAGTTGGCTCAGGAATCAAAGCCTCCATATATGCCTCGGTCAGTTCTTTTTGTTGACGAGCAACAAAAGGAGCTCGAACTGCCATATATATTCTTTGACAAGATAATACTACAACAAAAACATAGAATATCAAGGCACCTAATCTCTTGGGTTCCCAACTCTTGACATCCTGAGAACAGAAAATAAAAATACATTATATCCATCATAGAGAAAGATTAGAGTAATGCAAAATAAGAGCTATTTTGACTTTTTAAAGTCAGTTTAAGTATTTGATACATTTTCATATTCAAAATTGATATTAATTGATTTAGTTAGGTTTGGCAACTCAATTTCAAGCCTTGGAAATTGAATTGATTGCCAAATTTTTAATGATTTTCAATTCCATAAAATTGCAAATGTAATCTCAATTCCATTTCTAAAGCATAGTATTGAGTTGCTAAACATTGCATAATTTTAGTAATCGTAAACTGTCTAAAAAGTTTTACTACTTACTACTACAAGATTTATTGATTTCACACCTTAAATGATCACACCAATTTTAAAATTTTGCAAATTGACTTAACAAAATGCTTTTATATTTTGGGACAGAGGAGTATATCATTCAAAGAAAAAGGCATTTACCTTCACTTACCAACAATAATTCCAAATAAACACAAAATTACTGAAGAACCAAACTTGTTCAAGTGAGAAAAATTCACCTTCCATCGATCCCATTTATTCCAGTCAATAAACTCAGGAAGCAACTGAGTCTTGAACGATTCAAACTCAGTTTGGCCCATCTTGGCCACCTCCCGAACCCGACCCGCAAACCCTTTCACCTCAACATTAACACCCTCCAAATCAAACCCAGTTTCTTTCTTCACCGACTCGCCAAATTTCTCAACAAACCGCTCGGACCCGCGACGAATTGCCTGAGAAAGGCGCAGCCAAGGGGAACCCTCTGACCCATTTGGGTTAACAGAAGCATAAACTCGAAAAATGGGTTGGGTTTTGCGGGAAAGCAGATTAGGCCTGTAATTTGAACTGAAGAGAAGGATATTGGGATAGGTTTTGTTGAATAATAATTCTCCTCTTGATGTTCTTATTGAAGAAAAGTAAAATGGGTAGTTTGGCCTGTATTGGATTGTTGATGACGATAACTCCATTTTCTTTACAATTAGGAAAATAATTGAAGGATTTCGATTGAATTTGACGGTAATAAGAGAAGGATTGTGAGCCAACCTGCAGGCCAGCTGCAGTTTCAGCAGTACCAGTGGTCTTTAGGACTGGCTGTTTGTTCGTCGTAAGGGACTGGGGGTTAAGGAGGTTCTATCGTTAAGAACATGGAAAAACTATTTCAAAATAAAAATAAAAATAAAAATAAAAATAAAAATAAAAAATTGAGAAACAAATAATTTACTTAAAATATAAATATATTTTGTAACTTTATATTTTATTTTTTTATTACGAATTACATGAATAATTATATTTAATAACATTTTACGATATATCATGCACATATATCTGATAATCATAATTCGAATGAAAATTTTCACAATATAAAATAAAATTCTCCCTTCAAAAAATGTCAGCAAAATTACTTTGGAAAGTATATATAGAAGTGAGTGTTTTATTTCTGAAGGAACAAAATAAGTTGTCTTTCTACTATTTTACTTTTTTAAATAAATTAACTCGAAACGCGGTTTTGTTATTAAATTTTTTATTTTTATAATTTTATATTATACTACACTAATATATTAATTATAATAGTATTAAATGTTATTGTTACCAAGAAGAATACTAACTAAATAAAAAAAAATATATGAGAATAAGATATGGCGATAACTATATATAAAAATTATATGATAATGAAATATAAATAAAAAAGATTTTTAAATGAAATAATATATAAAAATAATTTTATCACCTAAATTTTATGTTTATATTTATAAATTTTAGTGTTGACGGTTCATAAATTTTAGGATTGAGAAAAGATTTTGTGTTATTTATTATATTTATTTATATAGATTGCTCTCATATATTGAAATAATGGAGCACTATATATTTTAAGAACATATTATGTTGAAGGGGGTATTGGCTAATTCAGAGAAAAGCAGGCTAAATTTTAAAAATAATTGATCAAGTGTTCTAAATATTTACAGGGTGATGTTATGAGTTTCAAACTTTTTGTCTTAAAAAGTGTATTAAATAATTTGTCACCATAAATATAATATTAGTTGGGTAAATTTTATGTAATTGATTATGTCATTACTAATCATTAAAATATTTAATATCCATATTTACAACGGTTATGGTGACGGTTTGAACCGTAACCCTAGATATAACCAACTATAACGACAATTTTTTAAAAATCGTCATTTCAAAGCAACCTGTACATATATATATATATATATATATATATATATATATATATAAACTCGAGACCAAAAGTACATATCCAATAAATTTAAAATGGCAATAAAAACAGCTTCAAGTGGAGATTTATCACCCTAATGCTGAATTTAGTCAACAGCCTAGCTTGAATGGTTTTACTTACGACTGTTCAATTCTGCTAAAAGAATTGCATCCAATACAGGTGTAAAAGCTTATCTAAATCTATACTCTACAGACTACAATTCTACATAAATACATCTACGCGCTGCACATTCTGCTTGAATGAATATTTGAGGAGGATGCCAAATCTCACATACATGTGAGGATCATTCCTATACTTAGGCATCTTTAAGGCGAGGAGCTTGTCATAATCAACACTCCTACTACGATGACCTTACTTTAGCTTTGCCAATGCTAGTAGCATTTGTTACAGCTCCTTCACAAGACTTTCTGTACATGTACTGTACCACACGCGGACAAAAACGCTCATCCTCGTGACCTTTGGCTTCATTCCCTGGAGGAAAAAGAAAGAACGAACATCAAACTTTGGTAATTCACAGAGGGACAACTTGAGGCCTTTCGTTCATCATCAGCCATTTGCTTAAGATTTTGTATAAACTTAAAAGCAGGTCTTTAATCATACTAGCTAAATAAAGAAAGTGAAGAGCATAAGAACAATGAGGCTTATACCATAATTTACTTTGAAACTCTTCAGCTCACTGTCCTGCCAAATTTACATGCCCAGGTATTAGGAGCACTCTGGTCGATTTCTCAACCAGCTGTATGTATAGGACAATTAGTAAAAATAAAGAGAAGAAACATTGAATCTGACCTTGTTTCTTATACAAGGAAAGAATAGTAGCATATAATTTTACTTTGCAGCTTATCTGCTGACAGATATGGCCTCCTCGATTCTCCTGATGACCATGCTCAGATTATCTCCATTTTCCAGGGCTTTTACAGCAGCTCGATGGGCATGCTTATGCCATTTGAGTAAATTATAAGACTGCAGAACTGACCACCTTGCTTGATTTGACATCTATTTAAACAACAAATACTAACATTCATTTTCCATCAACAGAAATTCTAAGCAAAAAGCTCAGATCATAGAAAAGACCTGGGCAACAGAGAGCGGAGGATCCAAAAGAATGCAGATGCTCCTGAATAGATTTTCATCATTCTCTCCACCATCAGCCTCACCATATACAAGTGCTTCAGCTGCAATCCCACCAAAAAGCACCATGCAATACCTGGACATTTTTAAAATGAACGAATCAACAAGGGAGATAACTATTTGAAGCACGCAGCCACATGATTCCACTACTTGATGAAGTCAAATTAGGCCACTAAACATGTTTGAGGTATAGAGGACCAGATTTTAATAATTACCAACTGCTTATCTTTGTAAAGTTCAGAAGGGTATCTAGGATATCACATGGCATACTTGGCCAAAATCCAGGGGAAAAGACATTAAGTGGAGAAAAAGAAAATTCTTAAGATTCATACGCACCAAAGAAAATGTTTTTCAAGTTAGGTGCAAAAACATATCATAAGAAACACAAGCTGAGAGCCTGAATACCCCACCTGTCAAAAGCAGTACCGCTTAAACGGCCTTCAGCAAACTCAGTTTGCAGATTTTCATCCCAAAACTGTGTTCCTGCCTGCAAAAGAAATGCTGAAATGAGCTTATGCTCCCACTTCCCACCAATAATTATGAATACACATTCGAGAATCAAGAAAACACACATTGATAACAGACTGTGCAAGTCATTTTATTGTTAGAGAATAATTCAGGCCTGTCACTAATCATGAGAAAAATTCTGGAATGTACAGGGGAGAAATCAAGGTTCCAGAACAGATGATAAACTTTGTTTTCTCCACCGACTCACCGAGTACAATGTAAAAATAAATCAGTTCTGAAAAATTCTGCTTCTATTTTTAGATTTTGATGGAGCTTAGTTTAAATGATGGGGAGAAACGAGTACCAGATGAAAACATTGCATTTTTGTCATTGAAAGCAGTCATAAGATTTGACTTAAGTTCTTTCCAGATGTATCAGTCAAAGGTTCAGATTCATAAATTTTAAACTAAAATGGGAGCTTCTAGGTGAGTATCCAAGGTAAGTAAAATACAGATTTTGTAAGTTTCCCTATGCCAGTTGGAAAATTTAGAGAAAATTGGACAAAAACAGATGGAAAAACGCAAAGGCTAAAGTTGAGTTGAAAAGGTTATAATTAATATTTGAGTGCCTTTAGGGGATTTTTTAGTTTCTGATCTTTGTAGGGATTGAGAGATGCTCTTTTTTTGAGTATTTTCTGTTTGTTTTTTTACCTTTTATAAGGTGGAGTACTACTTGTTTCCCCTATGCTTGTATTCTCTCTTTTCATCTAATATATTTCTTCTTTTATCTATCTATATATGTGTGTGTGTTGTAGACTTGTAGTTAGTGGTGAAGCCACATGGAGTGGTATGGGGTCAATCTCCCCCACTGAAAAAAAAATTGTTTTATAATGTAAGGTAAATTTTAAAATTTTTAAGTATTATATATAAATTGACCCCACTAAAATTTTATAAATTTTCTATTTTACGGGGTCAAATTGAAAATTTATAACTTTGTCAATCAAATTTTAATCACATAATGACTCATATCCACTTAATATATGTATCTCTCTATAATATTTTAAACTAAATAATAATCTAATTTATATTATTTTTAAAAATAAATAATGAATTACTTACTTATGAACAGTTGTGATTAAAAAAGTCTAGTATGAGTCAATATAGTGTATATATATCATATATTATTACTCATTATATTTTTATTGTAATATAGTATATATATATATACTCGAAAGTATCAACTATTAAAAAAAATGGCTCGGGGGCGCTTCCCCGAACCCCATAAATTATTTGTAACTTTCGGTTAATAATTTAACCCCACTAACAAAAAAATCCTGGCTTCACGCCCTTTACTTGTAGTTAATATCAAAAGAAATAAAATATGGTGCAATAGGATCAGATGCACTCACATACCTGCCCTTGAATGCCCATTTGCATTGCAACAATTGGATCTAAGATTACCCCACGAATTGGGCAACCCATAAGGTATGCTGCAAAACAAAACAAAAAAACTTATTCACCGGGTACAGGTCAGAGATTGAGTCCCAAGCTGCACGAATTCAATAAACAAAATTAGAAAGGCCATGATACGGTGTTTGTTCGTGCAAATGCAGGCTACAAGAAGGGTAGTTTGGTTACCAACCCAAATCTTTACCATTCTTGTCTGCAAAATTGGCTTTCCCAGGCTATAGACACATAGCTGAGACTGAGGAAATTCTAACATTTGATCCTTGCTTAACACGTAAACTGATCAAACAGGGATCTGTAACAATCGCTTACTAACAATCAATTAGATGTTTCATATACTGAGAGATATGGGATTTACCTATAAGAAGATGACCAGCTTCATGAACAAGAATCCGGCGTTTATACGGTGGCCAATAACTTGAGATTTGAGCTAAACAGGAACCACCAAGGAGTATCGAGTCTGCCATGGCTAACCCCAATAGAGCTGCAAGATTTGGTCTGATATCTATTCCTTGATTTACCAAAAAAGATACTCCAGCAAGAAAAGCAGCCAAAAGAACACTAGAATTTCCGGAAAGACCCCACTTCTTTGGTGAAAGTTTTGAAACTATACAAGGGACAAAACAAACAAAAAAAAATTCCAAACAAACAATTACACTTCAAAGAAATTTGTAAGAAATAACTTTTTTGAACTGCAGCATAAACACAAAGCAGTATCACATATTAATCACTTCGGCTCAAGGTGGTGCGTTGAACAACTGAAACATTCTTGAAAGATAAAAAAACATATGCGATAGAAAATGAAAAAAATAGATTCTAATTAAAATAGTTCCGAGAATTTCAGCCTTGGGTGAAAATTTATAAAAAGATACTACGGCACCGACCTTCTAAACCAGTTGAAGACTTCAATACAGTTGGTGTAACATCTCTTGGTCCCTCCAGAACTGCAAAACTAAAATTCATTTAATTTACAAAAAGAACTCTACAATCTATATTACACGTGATGTTACTTTATTTAAAAAAATACATATGCTTCAGTGGAGACTTTTACAGAAAGTTATTGAATTGTTTAGCATGACATGTGAGCTTATGCAGTGCATTTACAAAAGCATGTCTTAAATTACATTTGGCATATGATGATCAAGCACTTTTAAAGTACATGCTAACAAGGAAATCAATGCATTAGTATTAATCACTGGAGAAATTTTCGAAAATGATTGTAAAGTAATTATCTCTCCCGGATTAAGTTGTGAAACGCTTGGCTAATGATCCTCTGACTAACCCTAGCTGTATAAGTTTGTCTTTGTTCTAAATTAATTGTATAATTTTAAATTCTTAGATTTTTATAAGATTAATTTACCCAATTGCTTACATTTCTGCTATTACAGAGGCACTAAGTTCATGGAGACTAAAAGTTATAATTATGTCATGAACATGCATGAATCTTTGCTCTATCTTAAGATAAGAGAAACTGAATCTGAACTTTCTTCTCCACGGAGTACACATCCATTAACTTTGAACTAGTTCATCTTTTTCAGAAGAAAAAAAAATCCTCATGAAATCAGGGTATAACGTATCTTTTAACATTTTCATTCTTAAACTCTCACTTCTCCTTAAGTACAAAAGGATTCTACTAGAAATCATACTATTTATAGTTTTATGAATTGATTATATTTTAGTTTTGGTTTGGATGGAAAATTACGTTATTAAAGTCAAATTTTACCCAAGGATGATTTTTCTTTTATTTTCAATGCCAGTAATGAGAAACCTTGAACTAATATGGGACCTCTGGCAAGGGAAATTGCATTCAAGATCACATAAGCAATGATTTGTTTCTCCAACACAGAATGCCTCATTTTCGTGACTTAATTATATTTTTTTGATAGATGCCTGATAACAAAAGGCTCAAAAGGAAAAAAAACAAAAATGTTTATTCTTGGTGTTTTATTGAGTGTCTAAAGGTGAAAAATTACTTCCCATGGATTGCACTTGCTGCTTAAAACCATGAACGTTAGCACAAAACAAAAAGAGAGAGAAAAACTATTGATGTTATATTGTTATCATTTGGTTACATTGGATAACCATTATTTATGAACATTGAAAAATTTATCCATTTTAATTATCTCTTTATCTCTAGACAATTCGGGATGCAGGATTTGTAGTTATACGTATTCATGTTTTACTTCCTTAAATCACTTCACTATTGTCTATTGCTATTAGTAAAATAATTTTGAGTCACTAATATTTAGTAGTATCAAATTAAGTAGCAGATAAATAATTCCTATAAACTTTTGCACATGACTCGGAAACCCCAAGAAGGGTCCTTAAAAGGACACGACACAGACGACATTTTGGTTCATTTTCCCAGTGTAGACTTGTGGATTTTAGTGAGTCCATGTAAAACAACTCTAAACCATAGACAAACTCCTACTTAACATATTTTATGGCATGTTTTTAATTGAATACCAAACATATTTCCAAATACAACAAGTTAACAAGTAATCAGCCATAACATTTGCACAATCCAGCCAAGTATAACAAATTAGGAAAATCAATAAAGAGATAAGCAAGTTTATAACTTGGATAAAGCAGACAGTATCAATAAACAATCAACTGACATGAACCTCTGAAATTGAACCAAAAGTGATAACACTTCAACAGATAACAGATATAATCCAATTAAACATGCAAAAAAAACATAAAATAAAAATACCAATATTCCTGTATTTCCCGAAATTGGGCAAGAATCCTCTATCCTTGAGAAATGAATAGGCACTACCAACCAGCCTCATATCATCTGCATTTAAGCATGTATCCAAAACCTCCCAATCTTTCTCCAATCCAAACAATCCACCATTAATCTGGGACCGAGTTGACTCAACTGAAGAAGAATCTTCCGGCACAATAGGCATATCTTTCAAGAACCGAAGAGCCCGAGTAAGGTCTTTCTCCTTTACAGCGGCCTCGTACTCTTGCCATTCTCTCAGAGCTCTGGTTCGGGAGCATGGAATTCGTTTTCGGGAAAAAATCGAAATTGGGTTCGTTGGAAATGGGCAAGATTTTGAGAGGGTAGAGTGGATTGAGGGAGATGTGATAGTTGGAGAGAGAATTGCGAGATGGGAAGGACAGAGACGGAGGAATATGGCCATTGATGAGCTTTTCCCCTGAAAAATCAATTGGAATATAATAAATATACGTGACCATGGAGTAAGCATTTGGTTAATAACCGAACTTTACACCGTTTAGATTATCCGAACAATCACCCAAACTACATAATAACCGATTAATCGAATAACCGGACTAATTATTCGATTATTCAATTAATAACCGAATTTAACAGTTTACTTTAACAACAGTACACACACAGCATGAATGATCCAACAGCAATAAAAAAACAACATGAATCTGATCCAACAGCAATAAAAAACAACATAAATGATCAACAGAAATCAACAAGACATATTACAAAAACATGAGACAACTGAGCCAACAGTCAATAAAAAAAACAGCAGCAGTGACAACTGAGCCAGCCAAGTCCAAACAGTATATATATATATATAGTGAGACACCTAGAGGATAGAAGTGGGCAAATGCAAATTTATTGAACCAAAATTTGAAAGTATTGCGGGAGAAAATATTACCCAAAGGCCAATACAATGGTGTTTATTTATTTTTTATTTTTTCATATTGGTTCCTTTAAAAATAAACCTGTTACAATTTGATTTTAAAAATTATTTTTTAGACCAAAAAAGATGTTTTTTGTATATTAATAATATAGTGCACGTTTTGAGGATGTGAGACTTATTTTGTGGATTTGTTTCTAACTTTTACCTGAGATTTGATTGGTTATTGATAATATAATAATGATAATTAGATATAAATTGGATGATTAGAACAAAAATAAATATATTTCCCTTAAATTAAAGAAAAATGTAATTTAGATTTAATTTGAGTATAATATAAATTGATTTCTTAAATATATGTCTAGTTGTCTACTATGCATGCTTTGTCTTAGTAGAAAATATAATTTGAATATAATCTACTTGTGTGGTACATATGACTATAGATGCAAAATTAAATTAACTTACTATATATTACACTTTTATTTTTTGAATATAAAGTTAATTTTTATTTTATTTTCTTTTAGTACTAGGATCGATTAGACATATATTTTGTAAAATTTAAATACATACCGTAAGACCCAAATTTTATAAATAAAGATGAATTTTTCTATAAATATTATTTTTGAATATTATGGAATAAATTTGATATAATGTTATAGTTGTGGTAATATTTATAAATTTTGCAAAGTATGCAAGTTGTTATAAAATATTAGTTTGGTGGAATATTCTTTTTGTTAGGGAATATTTGTCTGATGGCTCAATCATTGGTGGACCCCACAATGTAATTATTGTCGATTGAGAAAACGACAAAAATATTTTATAAAAATAACTACGGAGGTATTACAGATAAAAGCTGTTGAACTACCCTGGTAAAGAAATGCGATGTCTGGCGTGGTTGCGTAGTAGCACACGGTATTGATTATTGATGCTTACGTGAGAAGTCACTCACCTATGCTTTCAATTATTACTCTGATTTGTTGCATCATATCTCTTATATTATTGATTCAATTATTGTCACAAAGATCATCTCATATAATATGTTATAGTATTAAATCAATAATTGAGACGACAAGTTATAAATGATTAATAATTGTTGAAAGATTAAATATGTGTTGATTTGTGGTAAGTTTGATTATTTTATGAGGGGCTCATATGTCATCATCTAAGAGTCTCTTCGTCAATAGTAATTACCTTCGTCAATAGTAATTACCCTTGTGAATAGTATTTACCTTCGTCAATAGTAATTACCTTCGTTAATAGTAATTACCCTTGTGAATAGTATTTACCTTCGTCGATAATATTTATTTACCTTCGTTAATAGTAATTACCTTTACCGGACGTCGAACCACTTGTCGTTTCACATTACAGAGCGTCGAAACCGATTCGTCGAAGCCACTTGCCTTTTCACACTAAGGTGCTTCAAGCTAGAAATCTTCTATAAATAGAGGCTGAGGCTTCATTATTTTTTCACGAATTCATTCAAGCTATAGAGAGAGAAAGTATAAAGAGAATAAGAGAGAAGAAGAAGAGTATTTTGTTACTACAATCTGCAGCGATAGATTCAATCTCCTACCAAATGTAAGGGGTGTTATTCTTTCTTATTCAAGAAGAGAGAACTGTTGTTATTCCATTGCTTATTATTCTGTTGGAATAACTCAGATATCTGTGCCATACCCTATACTTGGTGACATTCTTTTATTATTCTGTTGGAACATCACATCATGTGTTTTACACCTTTGGACTGGTTCCGTCTTTATTATTCTGTTGGAACATCACATGCATGTGTTTTACACCGACACGGTTCCGCTCTTTATTATTCTGCTGGAACATCCTGTGCATGTGTTTTACAGGATTTGACCGGTTCCGCCTTTTATTATTCTCATTGGAATATCCTATCTGTGTGTTTTACACCGGATCCGGTTCCATCTTTATTATTCTCATTTGAACATCCCGCTTGCGGTGTGAATTTCACGACTTTGGTTCCGTTAGTTATCATTCCGCTGGAATAACTTTATCTGTGTGGTCTATCGCATGCATGGTGATTTCTTTTGTTATTCCATTCTTTATTATACCCAATTGTTTAAAACTTTGACTTATATACTCCATGAAATTAGTGGAATATCCTTGATATTTGCGTTTCATCCAAAGATATCTTTTCATATTCTTCCGATCATTCTTGAATTTTACTCTCTGTAAAACAAAGATGTCGTGTTGATAATTTGGGCGTTAATAATTCCCGGACAAAATAATTCTTGAACTTGTTTTATTGAATTCTTATATCATTGTCATCATCCTCATGTTTATATTTTTTAAAGTCATCTGTGACTTAAGTGCATAGATGGACTTGGTATGATTATGACCAGAGACTATTCGATTGTAATCACGACCGTAATGTTACAAATGATGTGGTAAAAATCCTCGATGGTAGTAGTGCATTGATGATGGCATTTGTTGGCATGATCATGACCATTAATGAATACACAAATATTCTTGGCCAGTAGATGCATGAATAATTGTGGTCGTGATCTTAAAGAATATCCTCGGTCGTAGTGCGGGGTGATTCGATGATGTGGAATATTTATTAAAGTGAGTCTCAATTATAACAATGATGAAAAACCTTTTAAAACCTAAAAGATAGTAGACTTTATTTTCTACTTGACTCTTTTAATGGATTGCGATATTCACTGCAGCTTAAACCGGTTTATATTGTATTTTATCGGTTTAACATTGTTGAAGACTATTGATAATTTATTCTGCATTATCTTAGTCATAATATTTCTTCTTGGGCTAGTTGAGCTCACCCTTTCTTTCACCTGTTCTCTTGAAATGAGAATATATATTTGGACGAGTCGAAACGAGTGATGGTCCCGAAGATAGCATTAGTAGTCCTCACTATTACGTGAAATAGTGTGATAATAATTGTAATGAGGACTCCTTTTTGAGTTTGTATAATATCTAGTAGACGATATTTGTATTTAAACTCACAGTTTATGTTGTATTGTACCTACGCTTATGTTAGTAAGTTGTATTTAAATTACATACCATATAAGTGGCGACCCAAGATGGGTGATGTATACCTAATTTTGGGGGCGTCTCGGTCAGGTATCGAGCTTAGGATATGATCCTGGCTAAGATGTGAGAATAGTACTAGGAGGGAGAGACGGAAATACCTTCGCTAGTATGACTACCTAAGTTTATGTCTATTTTATTGGTTGGTCGAAAGATAGGGATAATTTGTTACACGTCAATTAACCTTTTGTTTTGTGGCGATGTCTGAAAATGACATCCGAGAATGTTGAGAATAGCAATGGAGCACGAGCGATCGTTGATTCACCACATATCAATAATCGTGGATAATGTGCATCGTCGAGGCGACAATCCTCACGCAAAAACAACAACACCGACCAAATGATGAATGATCAAATGTTCGGAGGCTTTATACGATTTATCTGCAACAAAGAAAGTAGAGCGACTCTCGCCCAAAACGTAGGTGGAAACACGAAAAACTCTCGGTGGTCACCGCTAAACAATTCAAGGAGCTGGGACCACCGGAGTTTAAGGAGAGCAAAACCACTTCTCGGAAGCATGGATAAAACAGATACCAAGATATTTGATGTCTTGGGATGCTCCGAGGAGCAAAGGTTCCTTTCTTGCTTTTTATGTCATGCGCGGAGGCGGATTCTTTGGTGGGAATCGGAAAAGCGTACTCAACTTCTTTGTCTTCAAGATATCTTAGGAGAAGTTCCAGGAGTCGTTCAACGACAAATACTTTCCGAAAGTATTAGCCACACGAAGGAGGTGGAATTTATCAAGTTGGAACAAAACAATATGACCGTGTCGCAATACGAGGCAAAATTTGCGGAGTTATCACGGTTTGCGTCCCACTTGGTGGATAATGAAGAGAGAAATGGCGCGAATGTTTTTAAGAGGTTTGAAGCCGGAGATACGTCAACATCTTATTTCTCATAAACTGTGTTTGTATTCAGATGTTGTAAATAGGGCTCAGTTAGTGGAACGCGATAATGAGTCAACACAACTAAAAGAGAGCAGCCGGCAAAATTATAATACCAGCGAGAGTAGTCATCGAAGCGGTGACAACAAGCGTGGAGGGAATCAACAGGCCAGATATGGTAACCACTTTGGTGGTAATCAGGGCCAAAACAATAAGAATGGACATTTCAAGAAACGGAGATTCAACAATGGTGGAAAGACGTCAGCACCAGCACCCATTGTTAAGGAAGGAGAAAGACCACCTATCATATGCTTCAAATGCGGAGGAGAGGACACACATCGATCAAATCACGTCATGCCGTCAAAAAGATGTTATAATTGTGGAAGAGAAGGTCACTTAGCTCGATTTTGTGCGTTTCTATCAAGACAAATTCGAGCTAGGATGGAGGCACCAAAGGCCATCCCGAAAATTCAAAACCCAGAGTCAGGGGAGAGCGTTTGTTGTGACCTCCCAAAGAGCAAGGAATCCGAATGAGGTCATCACGGGTAAGCTTATCATAAACTCTAATGAAGTCTATACTTTATTTGATACCGGGTTCTACCCATTCTTTTATTTCTCCTACTTTTACTCATCGATTAAATTTGACTCGGGAGAAATTAGACTTTGACTTATCTCGTGGAAACTCCGTTGGGAGAAACCTTCATTACATCCACTCGTTTATAAGTCTTGTTTGGTTCAAATCGGTACCTCACATTACTGTCGATCTTATTTCATTAAAAATACTTGCATTTGGCGTGATTAGGATTGATTGGTTAACTACTTATCATGCAAAATTGATTGTTTTCGTAAGGTTGTTAGCTTTCATATTCCTAATCAACCTATTATCGCTAATTCAAACGACCAAACCATTAAAATTAATCACGGTCATCTCAAGCCATAAAGCTATTCGTTTATTGAAAAGCGGATGTCAAGCTTTCTTAGCTCATGTTACTGATTTAAATAAAAATACATCGCTTTTAAACGATATTCCTATTGTTAATAAATTTCTGACGTATTCCCGAAGAACTTCCCTGGCCTACCCCGGGCGTGAAATTGAATTTTGTATCGACCTTGAACCCAGATAAAAACCTATTTCCAAAGCCCCATATCGAATAGCTCTATTGAACTTCGTGAGTTAAAGACCCAACCGCAGAATTGTTAGACATTGGCCTTATTCGTCCCTAGTACTTCTCCTTGGTGCTCCTGCTCTATTCGTGAAGAAGAAAGATGGGAGTATGCGACTTTGTATTGATTATCGGGAGTTGAATCATGTCACCATCAAAAATAGGTATCCATTGCCACGTATTGATGACTGTTTGACCCGATTCGCAAGGAGCCAAATTCTTTTCAAAGATTGATCTTCGTTCCTGATATCACCAATTGAAGATTAGAATCCGTGACATTCCAAAGACGCTTTAAACTCCGATGCGGGCATTATGAATTCCTAGTCATGTCATTTGGATTGACTAATGCTCCTAACGCCTTCATGGATATGATGAACCGAGTATTCAAGAAATATTTAGATCACTTTGGTGGTCGCTCTTTATTGATGACATCCTTATTTATTCCAAAAGCCGTGAAGATCATGAGCAACACTTGAGGTCGACACTCCAAAAGCTTCGTGAATATAAGCTTTATGCCAAGTTGAAGAAATGCGAGTTCGGCTTGAAGAAGTAGCATTCCTTGGGCACGTGGTATCAAGTCATGGAATATCTGTTGACCCAAAGAAAGATTGAAGCTATTCAAAGTCGGGAACAACTTCAAATCGATGATCGAAGACGTAGCTTTCTCGGTTTAAATTGGTTATTATCGGAGATTCGTGGAAGGATTTTCTCGAATCGCTACTCCATCGACTCACCGACTCGGAAAGATACAAAGTTCTATTGGAGCGAAGAATGTGAGAAGAGTTTTCAAGAACTCAAGAGGAGACTTATTTCAAAGACCGCTACGACAATACCATCCGGCTCTTGAGGGATTTGTCATCTACAAATGATGCTTCGGGCAAAGGGTTGGGATGTGTTCTTATGCAACATGGAAAAGTTATAGCTTTATGCCTCATGACAACTCAAAGAATATGAGAGGAATTATCCTACTCATGATCTAGAGTTGGCATTTATTGTCTTCAGACTTAAAATTTGGAGGCATTACTTGTATGGGGAGAAAGTGGAGATCTTTACGGATCATAAAAGCCTCAAATATTTCTTCACTCAAAAGGAACTCAACATGCGACAACGACGTTGGCTTGAACTGTTGAAAGATTATGATCATACCATCCAATACCATCCCGGAAAAGCGAACGTGGTAATCGGCGATTGAGTGAAAATCATACGCAAGTCACGAGTGCGATATTGTCAACGCAGGCCCATTTTGTGTGACTTGCAAAGGATGGAGATAGAGTTAAAGACTCAGGGACGATGTGATGATGATAGCGAGTATAATGAGTAGAACCGACTTTAATCGATAAAGTTAAAGTCGCTCAAGCTACGGACACTGGAGGCGATGCGTATGAGGAAGAAAGTGCAAGAAGGTGCTATCGCCAAGCAAGAATCGATGAAGAAGGAATACTTGAGTCAACTCTGCATTTCAGGTTCCTAACGACCCCGATTTAAAGTATAATATCATGATGGAGGCGCGCTGACACACCATTTGCAATCCATCTCGGAGTACCAAAATGTATCATGATATTCGGTCATACATTTTGGTGGAGCAATATGAAGAGAGAGATAAGCCGTTTATCTCAAGGTGTCTAACTTGTCAACGAGTTAAAGCGGAGCATCAAGTACCAAAAGGTCCATTGAACCACTTGAAATTCCGAATGGAAGTGGGAGCACATTACCACGTGGATTTCACTTCTGGGTCTTCCTAAGGTTTCTCAAGGCATTGATGCGATTTGGGTCATTGTTGATAGATTGACCAAGTCTCGCTCATTTCTTACCGATACGAGAAACTTATACACTTGAACGCCTTGCTCAGATGTACATAAACGAGATTGTAAAGATCGCATGGTATCTGCAGGTATCCATAGTTTCGATCCGCACCCAAGATTCACTTCACGATTTTGGGTTAGTTTGCAAAAAGCTATGGGCACGGACTTACGATTTAGCTTCGGCATATCATCCTCGAGACCAGACGGACAATCGGAGAGGACTATTCAAACTCTTGAAGATCTATTAAGACTCCGTGTCCTTGATTTCAAGGAGAGTTGGGACAAGTTCTTACCATTGGTGGAGTTTTCCTACAACAACAGCTTATCAAGCAAGTATTGGCATGGCTCCATTCGAAGCGTTGTATGGAAGAAAGTGTCGCTTCTCCAAAGATATCTTTGGGATGAGGTGGGTGAAGCAACGTTGTTGGGACCGGAGTTGATACGTATGACTACGGAAAAGATTCAAACGATCCGACAACGTATAAAAACCTCACAAAATCGACAAAAGAGTTATCTTGATCTTCATCGAAAGGGACGTGGAATTCGATATAGGAGATCATGTGTTATTAAGAGTTGCTCCATGGAAAGGAGTTACAAGATTTGGAAAGAGAGAAAACTTAATCCTCGATTCATCGGTCCATTTTAATCCTCGATCGAGTAGGAACTGTGGCCTATAGACTCGCTTTCTGCTGTGAATATGTCTCGTGTTCATAACGCTTTTCACATATCTATGTTATGTAAATATGTGAAAGACCCGAACCATATTATTGAGTTAGAACCCTGACGAAATAGCGGAAGATTTGACGTATGAAGAGGTTCCCTGTTCAAATTTTGGATAAGAAGGAACATATTCTACGCTTCTCGAGTTATACCTCAAGTCAAAGTTTTGTGGAGGAACCACGATGTTGAGGAAATGACTTGGGAGTTAGAATCTGAAATGAAATCAAGGTATCCTTACCTCTTCGACATACCAGGTACGTACCCTAATTTCGAGGGCGAAATTTCATAAGAAGGGGAGGTTGTAAGACCCCAGTTTTTATAAATAAAGATGAATTTTTCTATAAATATTATTTTTGAATATTATGGAATAAATTTGATATAATGTTATAGTTGTGGGTAATATTTATAAATTTTGCAAAGTATGCAAGTTGTTATAAAATATTCGTTTGGTCGGGGAATATTCTTTTTGTTAGGAATATTAAATACAATGGCTCAATCATTGGTGGACCCCACAATGTAAATTATTGTCGGATTGAGAAAACGACAAAAATATTTTATAAAAATAACTATGGAGGTGTTACCGTTAAAAGCTGTTGAACTACCCGGTGGTAAAAGACAAGAATACTGGCGTGGTTGCGTAAGAGCACACTATTGATTATTGATGCTTACGTGAGAAGTCACTCAAATATGCTCAATTATTACTACAAGAATCAATTCGCATCATATCTCTTATATTATTGATTCAATTATCACACAAAGATCATCTCAGTATAATATGTTATAGTATTAAATCAATAATTGAGACGACAAGTTATAAATGATTAATAATTGTTGAAAGATTAAATATGTGTTGATTTGTGGTAAGTTTGATTATTTTATGAGGGCTCATATGTCATCATCTAAGAGTCTCTTCATTAATAGTAATTACCTTCACAATAGTAATTACCCTTGTGAATAGTATTTACCTTCGTCAATAGTAATTACCTTCGTTAATAAGTAATTACCCTTGTGAATAGTATTTACCTTTGTCAATAGTATTTACCTTCGTTAATAGTAATTACCTTTACCGGACGTCGAACCACTTGTCGCTTCACATTACAAAGGCCAAACGTCAATCCACTCGCTTTTCACACTAAGGTGCTAAGCTAGAAATCTTCTATAAATAGAGGCTGGGGCTTCATTATTTTTTACTTAATTCATTCAAGCTATAGAGAGAGAAAGTATAGAGAATAAGAGAGAAGAGAAGAAGAGTATTTTGTTCTTACACCGCCGCAGATTTCAATCTCCTACCAAATGTAAGGGGTGTTATTCTTTCTTATTCATGAAGAGAATCGTTGTTATTCCATTGCTTTATTATTACATTGGAATAACTCAGATATCTGCTATTTCCCTATACTTGGTGACATTCTTTTATTATTCATTTGGAACATCCTGTGCATGTGTTTTACACCCACCGGTTCCGCTTTATTATTCTGTTGGAACATCCTCGTGCGTGTGTTTTACACGCACTGGTTCCGTCTTTATTATTCTGTTGGAACATCCATGCTCATGTGTTTTACACCGGACTGGTTCCGCCTTTTATTATTCTGGTTGAATATCCTATCTCGTGTGTTTTACACCGATCCGGTTCCATCTTTATTATTCTCGTTGGAACATCCCGCTTGTGAATTTCACCGACCGTTCCGTTAGTTATCATTCCGCTGGAATAACTCGTGCGTATGTGGTCTATCGCGTGCGTGGGTGATTTCTTTTGTTATTCCATTCTTTATTATACCCAAATTGGTTAAAACTTTGACTTACTATACTCCATGAAATTAGTGGAATATCCTCGATATTTCGTTTCATCCAAAGATCTTTTCATATTCTTCTCGATCATTCTTGAATTTTACTCTACAAAACAAGATCGTGTTGATAATTTGGGCGTTAATAATTCCTGGACAAAATAATTCTTGAACTTGTTTTATTGAATTCTTATATCATTGTCATCATCCTCATGTTTATATTTTTTTAAAGTCATCCGCGGCCAGTAGGTGCGTAGATGGACTTGGTATGATTATAACCAGAGACTATTCTTGTGTAATCATGGTACCGTAATATTACAAATGATGTGGTAAAAATCCTCGATGGTAGTAGTGCATTGATGGATGTACCGTTGGCACGATCATGACCATTAATGAATACACAAATATTCTCGGCCGTAAAGGTAATTGAATAATTGTGGTCGTGATACTAAAGAATATCCTCGGCCGCCGTAGTGCGGGGTGATTCAATGATGTGGAATATTTATTAAAGTTGAGTCTCAAATTTATAATGAGTTGATGAAAAACCTTTTAAAACCTAAAAGATAGTAGACTTTATTTTCTACTTGACTCTTTTAATGGATTAAATATTCAACTGCAGCTTAAACCGGTTGTCATCAGTATTTTATCGCTTTAACATTGTTGAAGACTATCGATAATTTATTCGCATTATCTTAGTCATAATATTTCTTCTTTGGGCTAGTTGAGCTCACCCTTTCTTTCAACCGTTTCTCTTCGTGAAATGAGAATATATAATTTGGGACGAAGTCGGGAAACGAGTGATGGTCCCGAAGATAAGATTAGTAGTCCTCACTATTTTGTGAAATAGTGTGATAATAATTGTAATGAGGACTCCTTTTTGAGTTTGTATAATATCTAGTAGACGATATTTGTATTTAAACTCACGCTTTATGTCAGATTGTACACGACGCTTATGTTAATAAGTTGTATTTAAATTACGTACTACGTAAGTGGCGACCCAAGATGGGTGATGTATACCTAATTTTGGGGGCGTCTCACATACATATCTTTTTCATTTATGATTATTAAACACTTACCTAGTTATATCTAAAGTATTATTTCCAATTAGTTTTCTAATTGCTTTATAGAAATTATTATTTAAATTACTACAACATAATACCCGAAAAATAATCAAAATCATAAATCCCCTAAGAATTTAGCATATTCAAATTAATGAAGAACTTGAGTATTTACAAGAAACTAACTTATTATTAATATTTAATATTAAAAGTTAGTTTATTGATGTATTAATTAATGTTAATATTTAACATTAAAAGTAGCAAAGAATATTAATAAAATTTTATTGTTAAATATTAGTAATTTAGCAATTATAATTTAAAAATTAAAATTATATTAAAAGAGAGTGGTCTTTTATTTACAAAAATGTCACTCGCGACCCGACTTGTTTTTTAAAAAAATATTCAAAATGATGTAGTTTTAATAAAAATATGCTATTTAAGAGAGTATGGTATTTAAGAGGTATACTTTAGATTCGTCATCACTAACTTATTATTAATATTTAATCAACTAAGTAATTAACTTATTATTAATATTAAATATACTAAGTAGTTTTATTCATTGAAAATATATATTAATTAAATGTATCTACAAGAAATTATAAATGAATAATTAAAACTTTAAACTTTATTGATGTATTAATTAAATGTAATGTATAAATTACAATAATGAATAAGTAAATATTTATACTTCATGATGAATAATTATAATTCTAAAGTTTAAAAATTATAAATAACTGGATAAAGAAATATGTTACGAAATTTTTATATTAAAATAACGACATTTTCAAATGAGACCTGATCGGGTAAGGCCTTGATCAGACCAGGCCCAACTAGACCAAGGCCAGGCCAGGCCGTGAGCCTTTTGTGCATCCCTGCTCCTAGATTAAAAATAATAATCATGGTAAGAATTTAACAAGAAATTCAAGAATTTCTATTGTTGTGTTTTTCAAATGTTATTTATCCATTTAATATTTCACCAAAGTAATCTTTTATATGCACCTAAATCCTAAATATATTTTACTATTTTATCCGTTCTAAAATTAAAGATATAATTTGACTTTTAAGATCAAACGATGATATATTAAATTTTAAATTGATGTGAATCGATTTAATTTTAGTTGATACAATTATTATAATTGTATAAGATATAACAAAATTTATAAATTAAAAAAAATTAATTTTAAATTTTTATGAGTTACATAAAATTTAAATTTTAATATATATTTTAAATTTTAAATGGAGAGAATATAAATTAATTAGTGAGTGTGACTTGTGGAAACAAAAATTAAAAAGAATAAAAAGTACAAGAACAAAGAAATTCAAAAAAAAAAGAAAAGAAAAGGAAAAGACCAAACATCCCATACCAAGTTGACCGGTGAGCTTGAAACATCTTCAACCTCTCCTGAATGATAAGAGTATTATCTCCTCAAACAACACCCAATCAATCTCACCTTCAATCTTCCCCTCCACATAAACCCCTCCTCCATTCCTCTCTACCATTCATTTGCCTTCCCTTGATCTCTCCACAACTTCCTCTCTCTCTAAAACATCATCTTCCGACAATGGCTTCAGCAGCATCACCCACCTCACTTTCTCTCCTCCCCACCACTTCCTCCTCTTCCACCACCTCCCGCCACCGTGCATCCCTCAACACCCGCTTCCTCTGCCGCTCCCCTCACCGCGGCCTTGGTTTCTCCGCCTCCGCCGCCGACCCTCTTTTGTCTGTCCATGTTGCCTCCAAGCTCCGATCCCTCAAGGCCGCCGGTAAACCCATAAGAGGCGTCGCTTCAATGGCGAAGAAAAGCGTCGGAGACCTAACGGAAGCTGAATTGAAGGGGAAGAGAGTGTTTGTGAGGGCCGATTTGAATGTGCCTTTGAATGATTCCCAAGAGATTACCGATGATACCAGGATTAGAGCTGCTATTCCTACTATAAATTATTTGATAGGCAAGGGTGCTAAGGTCATTCTGTCTAGTCATTTGGTAAGTGGGTTACTTTTTAATCTACTTATAGATCATTTAGATGATATACTGATTTTCCTTTTCAATTGAGCTCATTTTAGACTTCATTTTCAATTTATAGTCATTTGTAATATTTACTTGCATTATTCTCAATTGGGTCACTCTGTAATTTTGGCTATGGGTTCAAAACTTTATTTGTTATTTGCAAGTTATGTATCCTAAATTCAATGTTCTTTGCAACTTGATCCATTACCATCTCATGATCTCTGAATAGTGATTTTTAATATTAAGTTTGGGCTCCATTTTTAAATATATTTAGCTTCTTTGAACTGCTACTTTCTGCTGGGTATACATGATTAATTTATCTTTTACCGTGACTTGTCTTACTAGATTTGTGTTTCTTATATAGTTTTCTGCAACTGTTTTGTATCTGCCACTATTTTGTGATTGGATCTTATGGATTGGTATATTCAAGCTAAATTTCTTGATCGCATTGAATCGTAGGGACGACCAAAAGGTGTCACTCCAAAATTCAGCCTGGCATCTCTCGTGCCCAGACTTTCTGAACTACTTGGGATTGAGGTAGTTTATTTATTTATTTAATTAATTTTTTTCCAGTGTTAAGATGAAAGTGAGATGAACAGAACTAGAAAGTTACTCTTACAGAGATTGAAAATGGTAGCTGAGATAGTAGGTTTTCTCTTTTGCTCCTATACCATCCATGAACAGGTTGTGATGGCTGATGACTGCATCGGTCCAGAGGTTGAAAAATTGGTGGCTTCACTTGCTGAAGGTGGTGTTCTTCTTCTTGAAAATGTTAGGTTTTATAAGGAGGAAGAAAAGAACGAGCCTGAGTTCGCAGAGCAGCTCGCCTCATTAGCAGATCTTTACGTGAATGATGCTTTCGGAACAGCACATAGAGCACATGCCTCTACTGAGGGGGTAACAAAGTTTTTGTCACCATCTGTTGCTGGTTTCCTTTTGCAAAAGGTTGGATTTTTTAAAAATATATTACTGTCCTAAATACAAAAAACTATTACCATATTTACAAAAAACTAGAATAATATTAATTACTTCTTACAAGCATCTATATCTTGCTCAGATAATTTGTATTTTTCTTAAATACTAAATTAAACACCGCATGTCATTTTTGTTTCTAAAGTATTTTAATAAGTATTTTGTGTCTTCATTGTATATCTGTATGATATCCCAGTTCACCTTTGCTAGATCATTCTTGTGTTAGGAATTGGACTATCTTGTTGGAGCAGTTTCAAATCCCAGGAGGCCATTTGCTGCTATTGTGGGTGGTTCAAAGGTTTCATCCAAGATTGGAGTGATTGAATCACTTCTTGAAAAAGTTGATATACTGCTTCTGGGCGGAGGTATGATATTCACGTTCTACAAGGCACAAGGTCTATCTGTGGGATCTTCCCTGGTAGAGGAGGACAAGCTTGAACTTGCCACAACACTTCTCAAGAAAGCCAAGGACAAAGGAGTTTCACTTTTGTTACCAACTGATGTGATAGTGGCAGACAAGTTTGCTCCCGATGCAAACAGCAAGGTTTGCTTATGATTATGAAAGTGTTTATAGGAACTAGGAAGTATTATCTTTTGTTGCATAAAGATTTCTTAAATGTGACATGTAAAATATCTTTGGAACTGGTGTTGGCTATTGTTATATCAACTATTGAACTAAGTTTTCCAAGGCTTCATTACTGGTTTAATTTAAAAATTAAGTTGGTCAATGCAGATTGTGCCAGCATCTGGTATCCCTGACGGATGGATGGGATTGGATATTGGACCAGATTCTGTGAAGACATTTAATGAAGCTTTGGACACAACCAAAACTGTTATTTGGAATGGACCAATGGGAGTGTTTGAATTTGACAAGTTTGCCGTTGGAACAGAGGTTTGCAAAAATCACTTGATCCAAATTTAATCTATTCATGAGTGGTTGCTTTGTCATATACTCGGTATACTTCATCTACTATTGACTTAGTACATGTATTTCATATAGTATGCGATAAGACCGTTCATGTGAGCAAGGAATAGGGATCCTAACAATAGGTGTCCGACGTTCATATAGTATGTATCCATAGTTGTTGAAAGTTGAAACTTAACAACATAATCTAGATTTTGCCCAGTTATATATGCTGATAACCTGTCAAAATTAAATTCTATGCTTGACAGTTCCCTGATAACCATGTTTGTACTTGCCATAACCTGGGAATAGCATAGGATGCAATTTATGTAGGGCGGTAAGTAAGTTCTTTGCTAAATATGTGGCCAAATTGGAAATGTCAGTCCTGAACACTAACCACATACAGTACGTGTGTAAACTAATCCTTGCCTTGTAATGGGAATGATACTTTGTTAACTGTTCCTTGCAATACATATGCTGAAAATATTGAAGCATAATCAACGGTGTAACTGTGTTTGCAGTCAATTGCAAAGAAACTAGCTGAACTTAGCACAAAAGGAGTTACAACAATCATTGGAGGTGGAGATTCGGTTGCAGCTGTAGAGAAAGTAGGAGTCGCTGATGTGATGAGCCACATATCAACAGGCGGTGGTGCCAGTTTGGAGTTGTTGGAAGGCAAAGAGCTCCCAGGTGTTATCGCCCTAAATGAAAAAGACCCAGTTCCTGTGTAAGAAAGTTATAAATTTATAGTTTGATTCCTTTAAAAAGGTGAGATTATGTTTTCATTCGGGTTTGTAAAGCGAGAAATGTTGTAGGAAATATGAGGTCATCTTGTAGATACACCATTGCCCCTTGAACATAAGGTGGTCTCAATTTGCTTCCTATTTTCTGTTCAAATTACCAGAGGAAACTAGCAATGTTTAGAGGCAGGGATTGCCTTTCAAGCACTTGAATAAGAGTTGGATTATTATTTTCATTTTCTTGTCAAATAGTATAAATTTATAAAATGAAGTCTCCCTTTTTCTTGTTATGTCCTTTTTGAGAAATAGAATATTGAAATTTGCTGCTTGAAGTTTTGCAAGCATGATCCTAGTTAATTTGTGAAATTTTAAATTGTGATATATTATCATTTTAATTTTTGAAATGATAATTTTGTACCTAGTAATAATTTATAAGTAGTTTAAAAAAATTACCTATTACATTAATCAAAATCGAATAACGCCACATTAATTTTAAATTTTAAAATTTTACAAATTGATTTGGTTGTCAATTTGTAATCGGATTTTACCCGTGACAATACCCAAACCAGTCAGCCATCGCTATGTGTCATCAGCGCATGCTGTTGTCTGTCAGCAGCATCACAACCTGTGCCTATCCGTTGGCACACTGTGCACGCCAGTGTTATACGCCTGTCTCGGGACACATCTATCAAATTATTACTCCCTCCATCCCTATTTAAAATAACATTTTAGAATTTTTTATTTATTCCTAATTAATTGACGTTTGTTCAAATTTAGGAGAATTAATGATAATTTTTTTAAAATTATCCTTCATTACTCCACCTATTTTTTGGTACTTTAAACTCTTGTGCTGTGATAAATTAATAAGTTAAGAGTATTATAGACAATTGAGTATATATTTAATATTATTTAATAATTATCTTAATTCTTGTGTTTATCTTTAAAACGTCATTTAAATAAGGACGAAAGGAGTAGAAGAACGTTGTAAATGCCCCCTGTTTATACACGCTTGTCTCGTTACGCCTATCAGTAACGTAGCTTGCTTAAATAAATGCAATGTAAGACCTCTCGAATTTTATGAAATAAAAGTATTCAATTTTTTAATTACTATTCATGAGTTACTATTCACGAAGCTACTATTCATGAGTTACTATTCACAAAGTACTATTCATAAAGCATGATAATTTTTTTTTCGTAAGGCTCTACTCAATAATTATTACAAAGAATTATTTATTCAAAGATTTTATTTTATTGATTGAATAATTGATGCGTTGATATTTTATATTATTGTTGTTTCAATAATTGTCACTACACAAAGATTTTCCATTATCGATTAATAGTTCATATTATTACTAGATAACATTATTGGCGAACGCCAGAAAGTTCTGTCTTCAGGAGAGGTTTGGTCACCTAATCATATGTAGGTAAGGAGAAATCCTTATCGAAAAGCCTCTCTTTCCTGGGAACTATTTGCAAGTTGTCAATATTGTAATTTTGTAATATTATTTGTGAATAATTAAATTATTGATTTATATGATGAGGAAAATATTCATTTTATGTGGATATAGATGGAGAAAATTTTTAAAGTGATAATTGTTGAAAATCGATATTTTATCTTTTCCGATAAAATAATATTTTATTATATTATTATAATATAATAATGATGATATTTTTATAATGAATGTGGGATATATGAGTATATGAGGAGAAAGAGTATTTTTGTTGCAAAAATTATTTAAAACATGTTAAACATGTCGTGTACCATCTTGGCGATCAAATTTGATTATAAGCGCGTAAAATCGCTTCGCTTATAGACTTTCGATCAATTTACGTTTGGAATTTGAAAAAACTTTCTTCTGCAAAGTTGTAGATAATAAAATTTTCTATGAAAAAGACATGTGATTTGAATTTTTCTGACAAAAAGACTATTTATTATGAATTATCAAGTTCAAGTTCCGAATAATTAATTTTTGGAAATTTAAAATATTTATAGTTAGAAAAACGTTTTGATATGTTTGGTGAGCCCCATTGGTTGTTGAAATGGTGAATTCAGTTATTGATGGTGGGCGTAAGAATTTATAATATATATATTATTATTATATTAAATTTTCTACTTTTGGTGTCTAAGCGATTTCCTATAAATAGGTCTTAGGTTAGAATTGAAAATCACACCGTAAACCGAAGTTTTCTCTATTTCTCTCTCTATATTATCGAAAGTGTATTCTTTTAAGTATTTTGATATCTTGAGTATTGCTATACTGATGCAAAGTTAGCTTCAAAGTGTTATTCAAGTCGGAAGTTCTATTTCTTTTGAGGTAAGGGATAGTAGCGGATATTATCGTTAGTATGTAAGGGTTATTATGTTTTTTCAATTTCAAATTTTTCTGAACCTTCAAAATTCTAGAAAAATTTGAAATGATATTTTGATGAGTTTTGTAGATTGTGTCCAAAAATGGCGATTTTTGGATGTATAGATTAGAGTTATGGATTTTATGAGAAAAAACTATTTTAAAAGTAACCGCTTATAACTCCTTGTGATTAAGTCCAAAATTGATGAAATTTGTATTGGGAGTACATCTATATAATATTAGTATATTTTGTAAATTTCATAATTTTTGGATAAAAGTACAATTTATGATAAATGTCTGAATATTCTATGGTTTTTTATTTATGAAAAATAGTAAATGAATTTTAAAATTCTTAGAAAATATATATGTTCAATATGGGACTATATTATGCTAAATCCCAGAAAAAAATATTTTTGAAACTGATTTGGTATTTTTCATGAAAATATTCTAGTTATGAATAAATGAATTAAATATGTTATGTGAAGTAAGAAAATTGAAAAATATGATTTTATGGCTTGAGAATCATATATGAGGTATATGCAAATTTTTGATGAGTATTTTGGTTATTGGTGATGAAATCTTATGAGTTTGGCATTTTAGAATGATTAAATGCATTTATTAGTAAAGTGTAAACAATTAAAATAAATTGTTTATAAGTTTAAGAAATGATTAAAATATTGTGGTAGTATTAATAATATTAGATTATGAGATTATTAAGTGATTTATAACATTTTGATTAAGGTGTTATGAGACTTACTCTTGAGATTAAATCTATATGTTGATTATATTATTTTTATTATCATATATAACATTCTTATAACCCTAATGATGATATATTTCTTTGACTTGAGTGTAAAGATGGGTAGATTATTGGTATGATTGTGACTATGGGTTCTCTTTTGGCCAAGAAGTACAAAGTTGAATTGTTGATTTGGTATGATCGCTTAACCATTGAATTTATAATCAATATCTTTAGCTTAAGTCAAAGGTGAATTGATCAACATATATGGTTATAATTATGGTTTATATAAATTCTGAAATGATTACGTATTTCTTTGAGATATGAATGTCTTTGGCATGTAGTGCAAAGATCAATTATTGATGAATATCTTTGGTTCGTACTGTAAAGATGACCCGTTGTTGAATATCTTTGGCATGTAGTGCAAAGATGACTTGTTGATAAATATCTTTGGCCCGTGGTGCAAAGATGAATTTATTAGTATGATTATGAATAGGAACTGTGATTTGGTATAACCATGATCTTTGATGTTCCGGGTAAAGACATGTGATGAAAATTATCTTCGCTCTTGGATGCTAAGAGGAATTTAGAATTACAATTATGATTATGAGTTATTCACATGATTGTGGGATGAGAACTGCTGATTGATGTTACTGTGGTTAAAACATTGTTGGTGGACTTTTAACATGGAGAAGATAATAGACTTTATGGTCTATTCGACTCTTCTAATGGATTAACGTTCACGCAACTATGGTTGAAAAGTTTTATCATCTACTATATGTTCTAAATCTCCGATTTATTATGGATGAAGGCTATTTAGAATTTAATTATCTTTAGTTATAATATTCTTTTTCGAGCTAGTTGTCTTTCACCCTTTTGCTTCACAATTCCTTTCGTGTAATAAGAGTGTAAATTTGGGTCGAGAGGGATAACAGAGGAATAGAACGGTGGTTACTATAAATCATTGAGGCTCTCCCTAAATAGTATGGAAATAATTTTATCGAGAACTTTAGATAAGTGTGTCGTATTGTATACGCTATTTGATATTTAATTTTGGAGAACCAGAATAGGGTGAGAAACCTAACTTTGGAAGGGTGTTTTGTCACTATCATACAAGATGTCTAATGACATACAACCTCACGTTATCATAAGACAAAAAGTGAGACCCCAGTTTTATCAATAAAGATTTAAATTTTGTCTAAATAATTTTTTTATATTATGGTGTGAATTTGAGATAATATTATAGTTGTGGGTAGTATTTATAAATTTTGCAAAGTATGCAAGTGGTTATATTATATTCGATTGGTCAGGAATATTCGGTTTAGTACGGAATATTCGTGCACAACTACCAATCATTGGTGGACCCCACAATGTAATTATTGTTTGATTGAGAAAACGACAAAAATATTTTATTGAAATAACGGCGGAAGTTTTACTGTTGATCTTTGTTGAACTACTTTCGGTAGTAAAAGTACGATGTACGTGTGGTTGCATAGTAGCACACCTGTATTGATTATCGATGCTTATGTGAGAAGTCACTCATTTTGATTCCATTATCACGATTAATAATATGAATTATTATAATGATAATGACGCTTTTGTTTTATTCGTATTATTAACGTAATAAAACGTAAACATCTTTTTATATAAAATGTAATACTTTATTAAAGTTATTCTATAAATAAAATATATTATATTTTATTATGCATAATGTTGCATGGTGTCAGATAAGTGTTTTGCGTAGTGTTGCGTAGTGTTTTTGCAGATAGTAAAATGTTTTTATATAAATAGAATATATGATATTTTATTTAAAAGATTTTGCTTTAAATATGGATCGTCAAATTAAACGTCGTAATAAAGTAAATCAATCTGGACCGCTCATGGATTAATTACTATGCATTCTATTTTCCTATAAATAAGCTCATTCTTTCATTATTTTCTTTTACGAATTCACCAAACTCTGAGAGAGAAATTATAGAGAGAAGCTATAGAGAAAAAATCTATAGAGAGAAAGAAGAAGAGTATTCTCGTACTTCACTACTTTGATATCCAAAGGTCTTTTTACGGTGAGGGTATTATTTGTTGTATTCGTAGTGGGTGTTATTCTTTCTTATTCATGAAGAGAACTTCATTATTCCATTCATTATTATTCTCATTGAATAACTCCGTAAAAGTGGTATACCCTATACATAACCTTTGTGTATGCGGCATACCCTATACTTGGTGAAATCCTTATGTTATTCCATTCTTATTTATTCTGCTGGAATAACTCAGATATGCTTGGAATCCCCAATACTTGGTGATCTTCTTCTCGTATTCCATTCTTTATTATTCTGCTGAATATCCTCATGCGTGTGTTTTTCTACAGGACCTCGTTCCATTGTTTATTATTCCGCATTTATTATTTTGTTGGAATATCCTGTCTGCATGTGTTTTACACCTGACCAGTTCCATTGTTTATTATTCAAAGATTTATTATAGCACAAAAATCGTCTGTATGTGAATTTCTTGGCCAATTTCATTTGGAATTTGGAAAAACTTTCTTCTGTAAAGTTGTAGAGAATTGAATTTCCTATAAATAGTTACGAGATTCAAATTTTCTGATAAAAGGGCTATTTATTATGAATTATTGAAGTTCCAAAGTTCCAGAATAATTGATTTTTGGAAGTTTTAATTATTTTTTATATGAAAACGTTTTTGTCATTAATTGTGGGTCTTGCATGTGATGTAGTTGCTGAATTGAAATTCAAGAAGTGGGCGAGAAAATTTGTTTATATATAATATATTTTATTAAATTTTCTGCTTTGGTGTTCTAAGCAATTTCCTATAAATAAGGTGCTTAGGTTAAATTGAAAATCACACCGTAAACTCCAAATCTTCTCTCTTTTCTCTTTATATTATCGAGTTTATTCTTGTGAGTATTTTAGTACTTTGAGTATTGCTATATCTGCAAGTTCTTTCAAAGACTATATCCAAGATTCTAGTCGTAAGTCTTATCCTTTTGAGGTAAGGGATGTTATTTTCTTCGTAAATGATATTATTTCTTCAATATCATTATGCCGAAATATTGGTCTGACTTTTTATCAAATTTAGAACTTTTCATGTCGGGGTTACTATTCACGAGTTACTATTCACGAGTACTATTCACGAAATATGATAATATTTTTTTATGAAATTTCTATCTTTTAATTGTTTGAATTACTATTCACGATATCTGGACTATTCACGATACTCTGACCTATTCACGAATACGACACTATTCATAGAAAAATTAAATTTTCTTTTCTGTGTCCAAGATTGTCTGTTATGATTCTTATCTTTAATTGGATCTATGTTTTGGTCTTCATTCTTGAATTTTACTCCACTATGATTATTTATGAAGTATTTTTGAACTTGGATTGTTTAAAGTACGAATCCTTAATATTTGTTCTTTTGTTTCACTGGATTCATTTTCTTTAAAATATTTTTCATCATCCTCAGTCCTAAATGATGATATAACTGAATATCTTTGGCCTGTAGTGCAAAGATGAATGATTTTATGATGAATATCTTTGGTCCGTAGTGCAAAGATGAACAAGTGTTTAGATGAACATAACTGTGACGCCCCCAAAATAGGTCCATTCCATCCAACCCATTCTGAGTCGCCAAATACATGGTACAAAAATAACTACAACTTTATTAATACATTTGTCGTGCAAAATACGACAAAACATATATATCTTGTGAGTTTAAATACAATTATTGTCTTCAGACAATATCCACACGCAAATAAATTTCCATCACAATTATTGATACATTATTTTACAAAATGGTGAGGACTACTAAACAACTCTCTCTAGAACCTTCATTCCATACCCCACTAAGACTTCGCTACATTCTCGCCTCCCGAGAAGAAAATGGAATTAAAAGGAAAAGGGTGAGCTCAACTAGCCCAAAGAAAGAATATTATGACTAAGATAATATACAACAATTTATCGTTAGTCTTCAACAGGAAAAATCTAATAGAATACAATAGACAACCGCTTTTAAATCAATCTTCGCAATGAAATAATAATTCATTAGAAGAGTTAAGTAGAGAATGCAAACTACTATCTTCTATATATGAATTTAAAATTCATCGTCGATATTTTATTCCTGTAACATCAATCAATATATATCCGAATCAAATGTTCATCTTTGCACTACGGAACCAAAGATATTAATCGATTGATCATGTTCATCTCAACACTGCTCATCTTTTGCACTACTCTGCCAAAGATATTCATCAAGAAATCATTCATCTTTGCACTACGGCCAAAGATATTTAGTAATATCATCATTTAGGATCCGAGGATGATGAAAAATATTTTAAAGAAAAGCGAATCCAAATGAAACAAAAGAACAAATATTAAGGATTCAGTATTTTAAACAATCCAAGTTCAAAAATACTTCATAAGTAATCGAGTGGAGTAAAATTCAAGAATGATCAAAACATGGATACAATCAAAGCTAGTATCCGAATAGATATTTTGACAAAAAGAAGAAATTTTATTTTTCTAATTGAATAGTGCTTGATTCGTGAATAGTCTTAGTATCGTGAATAAGAACTCTACACCAAAAGATAGAAATTTTCCAAAAATATCATTACGCTTCGTGAATAGTACTCGTGAATAAGTAACTCGTGAATAGTAACTCATGAATAAGAACTCATGAATAGTAACTCCAACATGAAAAAGTTCCAAATTTGATAAAAATTTCCAACCAATATTTCTAAGATAATGATATTGAAGAAATAATATCATTTTCGAATAAAATAACATCCCTTACCTCGAAAGACAAGATTTAAATGAAACACGGGATATAAAGGCTATGACTTGAACTTGCACCAGATAAAGAACACTCAAAGTATACTCAAAATACTCACAAGAATACGCTTCGATAATATAGAGAGAGAAAATTTCGATTCTCGGTGTGATTTTCAATTCTAACCCAAGACCCTATTTATAGGAAAATCTTTAGAACTCAAAAAGTAGAAAATTTAATATAATATTAATATATATTTTCCAAAACCTCATGCGCACACTTGCTAACTGAATTCAGCTCCTACACATGTTAAATGAGGCCACCAAAACATTCTAAAAACGTTTTTCCTATTTTAAATATTTTAAACTTCCAAAAATCAATTATTTCGGAGCTTCGGAACTTCAATAATTCATAATAAATAGCCCTTTTATTAGAAAATTCGAATCTCGCGAATTTTTATAGGAAATTCAATTCTCTACAACTTTGCAGAAGAAAGATTTTTCAAATTCCAAACAGAAATTGACCGAAATCCATAAACGGACGATTTTACAGGCTATAATCAAATTTCGATCAATAATTGTGTCCACCAACACACAAAATATGTGTTAAACATTTAATGCCACAAAAATACTCTTCCTCCTCATATACTCATATATCCCATTCATTATAAAATATATCACCGTTAATATATTATTAAAATAATATATTTAAATGAATTATTTTATCGTAAAAATATAAAATATTAATTTTCAATGATTGTCACATTAAAAATTTTCTCCATCTATATCCACATAAAATCAATATTTTCCTCATCATATAAATTAATAATTAATTATTCACAAATAATATTACGTAATCACAAGATTAAATCTGTGCTAGCTCCTCAGAGAAAGAGGGCTTCCAATAAGGATCTCTCCTTCTTGGCAGCAATTAGGTGACCAAACCACTTCTTTTAGGCGTAACTTTCAGACATTGCACAATAATATTATCCAATAATATTATTCGATAATATGAATTATTGCTCGAGATAATAAAAATACGTGTAATGACAATTTATTGAAACAACCGTAATATAAAATATCAATCAAAGATTATTGAATCAATAAAATAAAATATCTGAACATTAATTACTATAACAATTATTGAAGTAGTCGCTTTCTTTACGTAAGAATCAATAATTGGTGCAATAATATGCTGCTGTGTCTTCTTGTTCAACAACGCCGTATTAGTGTGTTTTAACCACCGAATTTCCAACAAGATTAATTGTAATAACTACGCCAATTATTTATAAACAACTTATATTTGTCGCTTTCTTCATCCAATCGCTTTTTCAGTTATGGGGCCCACAAAAGATCGTCGTCGCATTTAATATTCTCGACAAAGATTTAATATTCCACGTACAAACGAATATTCTCCTAATAATAATGAATATTTTATAACCACTCATTATTCGAAATATTTGCATGTATTTTACCCATAACTATCCACATTAATCAAATCAACCCTTATTATTTCAAAATAATAAATAGAGAAAATAAAATTCATTTATTAATAATTTGGGGTCTTCTGAACGACCAACCCGGTGAATATCTTTGGCATGTAGCGCAAATATGAATATTTGATTTATGATGTATATCGATTGATGTTACATGAGGGATAAAATATCGACGATGAACTTTTAAATTCATAGATGATAGTAGATTTCATTCTCTACTTAACTTTTCTAATGAATTGTTGCTTTCCACCGCAGTTGTTAATCTAAAACTTGTTGTCTATCAGATTCTATCGTATTTTTTCTCGTCAAGACTAAGGATAATTTGTTGTACGTTATCTTAGGTCATAATATTCTTTTTTGCTTTGAAATTTAGTTGAAATTTCACCATTTTCATTTTTGTTCCATTTTTCTTCTCGAGAGAGAATATATAGCGGAAACTAATGGGTGTGAAGTAATGGTTCAAGACAATTTGTTTTAGTAGTCCTCACTATTTTGTAAAAATAGTGTATCAATAATCAGAATGATGACTTATTTGAGTGTGGATATTATGCAGAAGATAATATTTGTATTTAAACTCATTGATTTATGTGTTGTCGTATTTTGCACGACAATTGTATTAATGAAGTTGTAGTTGTTTACGTATCTATGATTTGGCGACTCGAGAATGGGTGATGTATACCTATTTTGGGGACGTCACGATGCAGATATCGAACTTGGGGATATATTGCTACGAGAGATCGAGTAATAGTACTAAGAGGGGAGAGACGAGTAATCCTATTTTGAGGGCGTCACAACATATAACTAAGATTATTTAAAATTAAAATTAATAAGCTTAAAATTATTTAATCTAGGATTAAAACCTCCCGATTGAACTGAATGTGAAGTTGGCTGAATAATGCCTTTCCAAACACTAATATATTAATATTATTAATTAAAAAAAACAGTGTTTGTTGGATGCAACACGTTAGTGTAGGTCAAATAATTAAGTAATAAATTATTTATTTCATACTTATATCCTAACTGTTTATTAATGAAAGTCAATCTGTTTTTTTTAAAAAAATAAAAAACTTCAATGTTCACTTTTGGATTTTTACATGAATGAATTAATTCATATTATAACCTCTTTACGAGCAACTAACACGTTGCATGTGTAATTTAACACGAAAATAGAATATAAATTTTATTAATTTCATAAGATAAAATATACAAACTATGAAAAGTATTATATATAAAAAAGATAAAAAAAATAATATAAATAAACTTAAATAGGCAAAAACATTAATAATAATAATAATAATGTAGAGGCACAAAAGACATCACTAACAGTGGCGTATTCAGCGGGAAAACATAGGCAGCTGCTCCTGTTGGAATTTTTTTATATGGATATAGAAGTAGGACAAATATGTAAATTAATAAATTGAAGAGAGCAGATTAATGAAAAAATTAAATTTGGAGGGACAATTTTTTTTCATAAACTAATTCTAAATACAAGTAAAACTTATAAAAAGATACCAAAACTTGTTTATGCTTTGAAATTAATTCATGATTTTGTTTGAATATAGAAAAAAAAAATTAGTTCGAGAGTTTGAGCATTTGGAGAATTATTATTGAACTATGACAAGTAACCGAAATAAGTTTCTAAATTGTATCTAAATATTTTTTATTCTTTTTTTAGTTTGAATTATGAATATTTATTACAATTTATAAATATTATTATAATTATTTAATATTATGATTAGTTCAATTTTTTTAAATTTAACTTTAACAAAAAAAATTAATTAAAAAATACGACGGATTCAGATTCGTTAATAATATAATTTAAATTTGAAAAAAAAATAATACAAAAAGTAGAGCACAAAGACATCACTAATACAACGGTTGCCACACCAAGGTTGGTAGGACTATTTAGGAAACTGCGTGCGCATTAAGCACATCGCCCTATTTAGCATACCTCGCCTTCATCCTTATATAATTATATTCTCCTCGATATTTCCCCACTGCTTTTGCTTGAAAGCTCTAATCTACCCTCAAATCACTCTTCACTCCGAACATTTTTTCGTCTCGTGAGTTTTTCCGATCCCTCTTTTTCTATAAATCTGCATATGTATGATGTGTGTATATCTAATTCAGTTTGATTTGTTTTTGTGTATTGGATTTGTTTTTGTTTTGGATTGTTGGATAGGAAGGTGTATATGGCAACAAAGAAGAGCGTGGGATCACTGAAGGAAGCTGATCTAAAAGGAAAGAGAGTTTTTGTGAGGGTTGATCTAAATGTTCCTTTGGATGACAACTTAAAGATTACCGATGATACTCGAGTTCGAGCCGCTGTTCCCACTATCAACTATTTGATTGGTCATGGTGCCAAAGTTATCTTATCTTCTCATCTGGTATATATTTTTCTGTTTTTCCTTATATCAATTTAAAATGGTAGTTCGTTTTTATCGTAGTGTGAGGTTGTTCAGTTGGCTTATTTCGTAGGACTAGATCATCTATTTATTTCACGAATTGCGATTTGGTACGAACATCTCAAAACATACTACATTTTCATTTTGAAACATTAAATATGGCGATCCAAAATGTTTCTCCTATTTACTTAAATTATTACAACTTTCCCCTGTTTACTTAAACTTGGATTGATGATTACAACTTTCTTTTAGAATTTGAGCCAAAATTAAAGTGGGGTTTAATAATTATTTAAAGTGAATCCACATATGAATGTATTCTACTCCACGAGTAGATTAAATTAAGTATTTGGAAGCTCAAATCTACGGAGTAATGAAAAGATTACCTTTGGAAATGATAAATGATAATAAGTACATGTGGGAAGCAAAGTCCCACATCGGTTAAGAACTAAAGAATTAATAAGTTTATATACATTAAAGTTGCTCTTGGGTTTGGGTCCAAGGAGCACCCCACTTTTTTGGAAGGAGGAGGACTTAGCCAAGCCTTGGTTCGAACTCGCGCCGCCGACCGGCCAGCCTTGCTCGGACTCGTCGGTTTGGGGCCTTGTATATAATTTTTTGGACACAAATTATTTAAAATTTTAATTAAAAATTTATTTAAATTTTATTTTATTTAGTTATATTATTAAAGCTGTGTCGTTTTGATAAAATATCGTTTTGATAAAATATTTATTATTATACTACGTCGTTTTGGGAAGCATTATCTGCCGAACGGACTCGTCAATACTGCGTCGTTTTTTGGGAAAGGCTATCCGCCTGAACTGACACCCCAAAATTACGTCGTTTTTTGTCTGAACGGACGCGCCTTTTTTGTTAAGACTAAAACTACGTAGTTTTTGTTATGATAAAACTAAAACTACGTCGTTTTGTGGTTCAAACGGACGTGCCCTTTTTGTTAAGCCTTAAAACTACGTTGTTTTGGTTTAATAGTGCCTTTTCAGGGGGTTGTGTCACTTCTGATGGTTCACTAATCCATAAATAGGAGGGAGCAACCATTTCATTCATTCAAATCATCGAAGCATTAAACATTCCAAGTGTTTTAAGTCTTTTTTATTTCATAAGCAGTTCATTGTTTAATTGAGAGAGAGTTTAAAACATTTCTTTTGGTTCGTTGTGTATGCTATTTGGAGTAGTACTATATCATATGGTCATTGTATTCTGGGTGACAAGTGCTATCAACTCTAAGCACCATAAGGAGGACATAATTGTCTTTAAGGACATAGTACAAAGTACTAGCCTTGACAAATTTACTTTGAGATAAGTTGATATATATAGTATCCATTTTGTTTTTACTAACACTTTCTTTATGATTTATAAGTAGAAACATCCTCTTAAATAAATAACCATCGGTACATACAACCGGACTAAGATCAAGTCTAATGGAATGCTAGGGTTGACTATCTACAATCGTCCTTTAAATATCAAAGGATATTTTTAAAGTATAATAATTACATGAGTAAAATATAGAACACTTTATTAGAACCCCTAACATAAAAAAATAAATAAATAGATTTTAGCAAATATCAACTAGTGTAGCCAAATGAGAGTTGATCCAAATATCACTTTGAATGACAACTTGAAGATCACTGATTATACTAGAGTTCGAGCCGCCGTGCACTATCAAGTATTTGTTTGGTCATGGTGCCAATGTTATTTTATCTTCTCATCTAGTATATCTTATTCTGTTTTATTATGTGGATCTTACTTATTGTGTCAATTTAAAATCTATATATGTATGATAGTTTGTTTTAGTTGTGCTTTCAGGAAATTTGAAATTGGTTTCCATATTTGTATTAGTTGTTAAGTCATCTCCAGGTTGATAAGTATTTACTTTTGGGATTTTGGACTTATATTTTTGTTCAGTTGGCTTAATTTAGATTCAGAGATTGGTATGATTTATATTGAAGATTTCACAGTTTTAGTTGTTTTGAGTAAAGTGTAGTACTTTTGTATTATTTATATTGAAGATTGGGTCCTTCCACTATATTGCTTAGATCAATTTGGTTGGTTTATGTTGTTTGAAAACTCTTTTAATTAAACTAATAATAAAATTCATCAAAATACTATTTTCAATTAAAAACACATAAAAGTCGCTACAATGGCGTGACTACCTTCTTTGCCATTCTCTTCAGTTCTCTCCTGTCTCGCATTTCTCTGGGTTTTAGCGTTTGAGTAATACTATGAACACAAACTATTCACAAAAAATTATGCACAAGCTGTATAAAAAAAGAGAGAAAATGGGTAGCACGACCTACCGCTGAATGTTTTAGACATTTTTAATGGTAAACAATACATGAGTCTTACTCTGTGTATAATTTTTTGTGTACAGTTTGTGCAAAAAATATTATCTTTTAGCTTTTTGTTCCTTCCCGTGCTGCTCTGCTACTATAAGTTAAAACATTTTTAGGGGGCACCATTTACTATATTACCCTTATACTAATATAGATTTCGAAAAACCAAGGGTGGACACTTGCCCCCCCTTGCTAATGTGTAGATCCTCCCCTGCCATCTTCATATTAGTTTGAAATTTTCAGGGGTATATAGTCATATAGAGTTGCCTAATTTTATTCTTAGTTCAAAATTGAAACAATACTTCTCTCCATCCTAAAAAAGAGTACTTTAATATCTTATCTAAGTTTGTCGTATCCAAGCCTCAATTTTCAAGAGTTTTATTAAAGTGTGCCCAATGGAAGCTCAATATTCGAAAATGAATCAACAAAAAAAGTAGATCTTTGTAGGACGGGTGAGTACTTGTTTGTTTATCTCTTTGGTTAAATAATTAAATTATTGATTCATCTTGGACAAACAAGCAAAATTATTTGATTTGTGATGTAAAATTTCAGCATTTCTTTGTTACAGAAAGCATGCTGGATAATAAGTAGAATTTTGCCTTAGAGATGCCAGTAGTTTCTTGGGTTCTATTTTGAAATTTAAATTATATTATACAGATTTTTGGGCATTGGGTTATATGGTCAAATGTTTGGATTTTACAAAAAATGATGTGGACAAATGGTGAAGGGAAGACCTCTATTGGTAGAAACAAAACCCAAATCCCTTGGGGTATCATGCACATGGGATATTTTAGCTAGTATTTTTTTAATTCTGTTTCTTATACCGACTTTGCTGTAAAGGATGCTTCTTCATTTAGTTGATGGGCTGATATATCATGGGTTGATCTTTTCTGTACATGATTGAGCTGTGTCTTGAAGGTTTAGGTTGATGATGATAGCTAAGTTTTATTTGCAAATTACATTTTCTTTGTTGTTTATATGAACTCTTTTGTTTGTTAGTTCTATTTCTGTGATACCTTTGTTGAAAGCCATGGTATGATTGGCATATTGGCATCATGATTTGAGGATATTGTGAACGCCATTTTTTTGTTTTCCTTTGGCTTTTTGTTTGGTGGTAGACCTTAAACTATATTTAAAGGAATGAATAACAAATTTTATTGGTGCAAATAATCATTGAGGAACCTTGGATAATAATCTTGTGAACTAATCTATAACCAGATACAACCCTGTTGTTTGTTATGTTGCCTTAACTATTCTGCTTTTGTGAACTTGGAAGTTATTTGTCCTCTTGTTTACTTTTCATTATCTGATCTCTTTATTGTTTTGACATAATTTTTGTAATATCAACTAATTAAACCATCTAATTTATAACCAGTTACTATCCAATGGTTGTTATGTGCTTATTGACTATTTTTCTTGTGTTAAATTGGAAGTTATTTGTAACTTTGTTTCCTTTTCAGCATCACATTCATATATACTACCTATTATGATGACTTAAATTTTAATATCAACTAAAGTGATCGTCTTTTTGTTGAATAATTGATTCAGGGACGGCCAAAAGGTGTCACCCCAAAGTACAGCTTGAAGCCTCTTGTCCTAAGACTGTCTGAACTCCTTGGAGTTGAGGTCTGTTTGATATTTTGGTGTCGTATTAATTCAAGCTTCATAACTTCCCTCCTTTTATGTTTGAAGTTAAATGTATTCTCACCTGCTTTATTGCATATATTAGGTCAAGATGGCAAATGACTGCATTGGTGAGGAAGTCGAGAAACTGGTGGCTGGAATATCAGAAGGGGGTGTTCTTCTCCTTGAGAATGTGAGGTTCTATAAAGAGGAAGAGAAGAATGACCCTGAATTTGCAAAGAAGCTAGCATCTCTCGCAGACTTATATGTTAATGATGCGTTTGGCACTGCACATAGAGCCCATGCTTCCACTGAGGGCGTGACAAAGTACTTGAAACCTGCTGTTGCTGGATTCCTGATGCAGAAGGTTTGTGTTTCAGAGCTGAACACTTGTTCAAATCTTTTTGAGCACTGACCTTCAAATTAATAACGTCGAATGCATGCTTATTTTGTAATATCAGCAATGAGTACCATATCAGTTGTATCAGACTAGAGTCATCCTTCTGTCTAATGCGATATATAGTTGTTAGTGATTGCTTGGAAGAATCTCTTGATGACAGATTACCTGATTTGACTATTTGCACACAATATTTATGGTTTGTGCATTGAAACTTGAGTGAGTCGGATGTAGCGCAAGCTGCACAACTGTAGATTAATGTTAAATTTGATTTTGGTTTGGGTTTGGATTATATGTGCTCATCTTTTGTAAGTCTGGGTTTAAGGGACATTATAAATTTTTTCTAGACCCATTTACCTGAATTCCTAATTCACATTTCACAAACAAGGAGTAAATTCTTACAAGCTATGGATTTAGTTTTGATCAAATATTTGTCTAGGTAAGAAACCTATGCAAATTTTATTGTTGCGTTGGCGTGCTTAACTAACATTGAGTTATGAATGCTGCGAAACTGCTTGAGATTAAGCTGTACACTAGCTTTGCTTGCTTGGTATCATCCACGAGCATTATAAGCGATTTCTTTTGTCATTGTTTTAGAGTTTAATGCTGCCAATCATTTGGACGATGTATGTTGGCAGGATCAATTGTTATGCAGGTTGTACATGTAGTGTTTTGAACTTTTGATTACTATATCAAATTAACATGGTTGACTCCCACTTGCATGCTGATTACTGAATGATCATTTTGAGAGATTTGTTTACTTGTGTGTTACACTAATTTTTTCCTTAGTGACTGTATAATGGGTGTACCGCATAATCTATATTCTTTTATTTGCTTTGAATGCGGGTTGGCTTTCTATTCTCAGGAGCTTGACTATCTAGTTGGAGCTGTTTCAAATCCCAAGAAACCATTTGCTGCAATAGTTGGTGGGTCAAAGGTGTCAAGTAAGATTGGTGTAATTGAGTCACTGCTGGCAAAGGTTGACATTCTCGTGCTTGGTGGAGGAATGATATTCACTTTTTATAAAGCCCGAGGGTTGTCAGTTGGATCATCACTTGTGGAGGAAGATAAGCTTGATCTTGCAACCTCACTACTTGCGAAGGCAAAGTCTAAAGGGGTATCTCTTTTGCTCCCTTCTGATGTGGTTATTGCTGACAAGTTTGCTCCTGATGCTAACAGCAAGGTTAGATTTTTTGCTCTTCCATATTATATATCATGATTATTTAATATTGGTTGGTTTCAGTCTTGGTATGTTGATTCTCTGCATGTAAGCTGTTAACTGCTTGATTCTGAATCTAGCAACCTGGATCTACAAGTTGTTGAAAAGGAAAGATTGAAATTGAATTACTTTAGTTGCAAGACTTGATTTTTCTGCATGGATGATTTTGTAGATCGTTCCAGCAACTAGTATTCCTGATGGCTGGATGGGTTTAGATATTGGACCGGATTCCATTAAGACATTCAGTGAAGCGTTGGATACTACAAAAACCGTTATTTGGAATGGACCCATGGGCGTGTTTGAGTTTGACAAGTTTGCAGCAGGAACAGAGGTACGGAGTAATAGCCTATATAATTTCTCTTTTACCATTATATTGCTAGGTTTGTGTCGCAGAAAAACACGGGTTACATACATATTAAGTGATTTTCTTGAACATTTGGCACTGAATGCTTTTATCATTTTTTAACACAGGCAATAGCAAAGAAATTGGCAGACCTCAGCGGGAAAGGAGTGACAACAATCATCGGAGGAGGCGACTCCGTTGCTGCTGTGGAGAAGGTTGGTCTGGCAGACAAGATGAGTCACATCTCCACTGGAGGTGGTGCCAGCTTGGAGCTACTCGAGGGGAAACCGCTACCTGGAGTTCTTGCCCTTGATGATGCTTAAGTTCTGTCTGCGTGTCTTTTTAGCTGTTGAATATCTGGAGTTTAACCAGAGTGAATCCGAATGAATCATAATAGAGCTAAGAAGAGCTATTAGTTCAGACTAGGGGTGTAAACGGATATATACGGATTTGGATACAGTAGTATCCATATCCGTTTATCTTTTTTCCAAATACATACGAATTTTTCGGTTACCATTTATAGTCCTCTAGTTCAAACAACAATAAACAGAGATCCAGTGAGTTGGCATAACATTCATTTTTGGGATTTTGCCGTATTATAATGAGTTGTTTATGTAGATTGGCCATCAAATCCTTGCTTTCTCGCTTCATATGTGCCAAGTAAATGAACTTTTTGTGCTTCTAGTGTTGCATTATGTTTGTGATGGATGTATTTCGTTTTTCCATGAAAAACCCACAAATCAACCAACCCATAGACCAACTGTGAGAATGGAAGAAAGTTTCTCAATCTGGTCTGCAGTTTTTCAGCTCAAATAAATACTCCTTGGATTAATATTGACTTTTTTAGTTTATTTGAAATATATAATTTTTGATTTCACACAATTATAAAAATTTTAAACGGTCTGAAAAATACTAATAATTATAACATTTGACGTCCATTTATTTTTTTGAATTTGCAATTATGCCAAGTTGAATTTAAAAAAATTAAATTTAATATTTTAGGGAAGTAATATATGAATGGATTTTATTTGGACCTATAAAAAATAAATTAAAAAAGGTTACTGTCCCTTTAAGAGAACCACAGCCTTAATCCCTCCACTGGCCAACACCCGGAAGAACCATGTGTCCCTAGTTTAGCTAGAAACAATGCAAGTCGTATACAGCTAGCCAACCATGTCCGGTAACCTCATAGCCCCCGCTTGGGTCACAGGCTAGTGCTACTTAGCCCAACGATCGAGAGTTACCCAGTGCTCCTTTATAAAAACTACATTTCTTTTGCTCTGTCCAATGTGGGACTCTTGCTTAGATGAGTTAGAACAAACCTCCTAAAGGTTTGAAGTTCTCATTTTTGTACTACTACTTTTAGCTCATCAAGACATTATATATATATATATATATATATATATATATATATATATATATATATATATAGATCTTAATTCAAGGCTCCCTTATTTTAACTAAAATACAAACTTCTTTTCTCAGCCATGGGATGAGAAACAACGGCCCAGATCGAGGAGCTTAAAAACACGCGGGTCATAACCGGGTTGAAAGCTCTGCGTCGGGTCAAAACATACCAGATCTGGTCTCTCTTCTTCTGGTTTTCCTAAATCGAAATTGAAGCTAACAGCGAAATTGGGAGTCACAATATGGTCAAGGCTAGCTTTGCTGTTTGTGGAGTTGGGCATGTGGGTGCAATTGATTAAAATGACCAAACAAGGAAACTTTAAAAACCAGGACCATTCATGGAGTTATTAATTTTTTGGATAGATATCGGACTATACATTTTGGTGGTAATTAACTACTCAGCAAAAGACCAAAGGTGATAGCTTAGATGCATCTCTTTTACTGTATAAAGCCATATATTCTTACCCGTCAGAAACAAGAGGTCAACCCCTCGGACACAAGAGGCCAGATTTCTCGTACCAGAATTAACTTTAATAACAACTTTGGTTGAGAACAGAAGTATAAAGACAATTTTAAAGAAAGCTCAAGACAACTCTGGACGTGATGTGAAGAATGAAGAAGAGAGACCAGATCTGCTATGTTTTGACCCGACGCAGAGCTTTTGACCCGGTTATGACCCGCGTGTTTTTAAGCTCCCGATCTGGGCCGTTGTTTCTCATCCCATGGCTGAGAAAAAAAGTTCGTATTTTAACTAAAATACGGGAACCCTGACCAGATTGGTTCTCTCTCTCTCTCTCTCTATATATATATATATATATATTTACCAAATTTTGAATATCTTCTCCATCTTCACTAAGAAATTCGTCAAATTTACAGGAACATGTTGCTTATATTCTCGATAAAATTGTGATATATCAATACATATTTATGAGTATGCGTGCTAATTAATTATCGATTTTTCCAAATGAGGAGTTTACATGTCTAATTATTATGCGAATTAAGATACTCTAAAGGATTCTAGAATTATACTTTTGAATGGTTGCTTGCCTACTTCTAAATTAAAGCTGCAATTTCCAATTATAGGTTAATGCTCGCTTTTGAGGGTTAAGCTTAAGGTTTTAAGTGACCTTTTTTGTCGTCGTTGACAAGTACGTGAAAATATTAAAAAAAAAAATCATTCAATAAAAAGTTATGACTTGCACAAATGATATAGTTGAAGGGTATTATATTTCAAAATGGTTATTTACTAGTTCTTTGTGTCAAATCATGAGCCTTTTAGGTCAAATGATTTGGGGATTTTCATAAGGTCAGTTATGTGCTTCAAATCGCAAGCTCTATGTCAATTGATTTAGGGATTGTCTGATAAAGGTCACACGAGTGAAGATGGGTTGAAAAACTATTTCAATTTCAACTTCAAAGTCATCTACCCAAACTACCCTCTATAATAAGCGTTACAGGCTTAGTCAGTCACTTTTAACCAGTTAAGTCCAAAAAGTGTGCGTTTTGTTTAGATGATATGAAATTTGAGGTGTACTTAGGCACTTTTTCGAGTTTGGGGTGTAAATAATGGTGTAAAATTTGGGGTAAAAAGTGTACGTTAGTAAAAAAAAAAAAAAATCTTCATAGTCAACCAAATACAAAGAAAAAATTTCATCATATATTACTCGTAATTGCTATTTTGGAAAAAGGTAAAAATGGTAACTGTCCTTTAGGGGCAACCTATTGGGTTTTTGATGGATCTAAACAGCACCTACCATAATCCTTCTACAACCAGCCTCACGCAGTGCCCTCCACTATAAGAGCCATGTGGCCCAAGCCAGTCAAATCCAACCCACTGGGCTAAGCCCATGTCCAGCGACCTTGATGGCCCCGCTTGGGTCACAAGCTAGTACTACTTAGCCCAAAAATTGAGAATTACCCAGTGCTCCATTATAAAGACTAAGTTTCCTTTCATTCTGTCCGATGTGGGACTTGTGCTACATTCTTAGAACAAACCTCCTAAAGTTTTCTAGTACTCATTTTTTTGTACTACAACTTTTAGCTCATCAAGACAATATATATATATATATATATATATATATATATATATATATATATGTGTGTGTGTGTGTGTGTGTGTGTGTGTGTGTGTGTGTGTGTGTGTGTGTGTCAATTTACCAAATTTTGAATATCTTCTCCATCTTCATTATGAAATTAATCACAATTTATGTGAATGAGTTGCTTATATTCTCGGTAAAATTGTGATATATGAATACATATTTATAAATTAAGTATCAATTTTTCATTATGAGAGGAGTTTACATGTCTAATTATTATGTAAATTAAGACACTCTAAAGGATTCTAGAATCATACTTTTGAATGGTTGTTTGCCTGCTTCCAAATTAAAGTTGCAATTTCCAATTATAGGTTAATGCTCAATTTTGAGGGTTAAGCTTAAGGTTTTAAGTGCCCTTTTTTGTCGTCGTTGACAAGTACGTGAAAATATTAAAAAAAATTCATTCAATAAAAAGTTATGACTTGCACAAATGATATAGTTGAAGGGTATTATATTCCAAAATGGTTATTTACCAGTTCTTTGTGTCAAATCGTGAGCCTTTTACGTCAAATGATTTGGGGATTTTGATAAGGTCAGTTATGTGCTTCAAATCGCGAGCTCTATGTCAACTAATTTGGGAATTGTCTTATAAAGGTCACACGAGTGAAGATGGGTTGAAAACTCCTTTAATTTCAACTTCAAAGTCATCTACCCAAACTACCCTCTATAATAAGTGTTACAGGCTTAGTCGACCACTTTTGACCGGTTAAGTCCAAAAAGTGTGCGTTTTGTTTAGATGATATGAAATTTGAGGTGTACTTCGGCACCTTTTCGAGTTTGGGTTGTAAATAATGGTGTAAAGTTTGGGGTAAAAAGTGTTCTTTAGTCACACAAAAAAATTCAGCATATATTACTCGTAATTGCTATTTTGGAAAAAAGGTAAAAAAGGCAACTGTCCTTATAAAATTCACACACACACACACACACACACACACATATATATATATATATATGTGTGTGTGTGTGTGTCAATTTACCAAATTTTGAATATCTTCTCCATCTTCATTATGAAATTCATAAAATATACGTGAATGTGTTGCTTATATTCTTGATAAAATTGTGATATATGAATACATATTTATAAATATGCGAGCTAATTAAGTATCAATTTTTCATTATGAGAGGAGTATACATGTCTAATTAGTAGGCAAATTAAGACACTATAAAGGATTCTAGAATCATACTTTTGAATGGTTGCTAGCCTGCTTCCAAATTAAAGCCGCAATTTCTAATTATAGGTTAATGCTCATTTTTAAGGGTTAAGCTTAAGGTTTTAAGTGCCCTTTTTTGTCGTCGTTGACAAGTTAGTGAAAATATTTTAAAAAAATCATTCAATAAAAAGTTATGACTTGCACAAATGATATAGTTAAAGGGTATTATATTCCAAAATGGTTATTTACCAGTTCTTTGTGTCAAATCGTGAGCCTTTTAGGTCAAATGATTTGGGAATTTTGATAAGGTCAGTTATGTGCTTCAAATCACGAACTCTATGTCAACTGATTTGGGGATTGTCCGATGAAGGTCACACGAGTGAAGATTGGTTAAAAAACTCCTTCAATTTCAACTTCAAAGTCATCTACCCAAACTACCCTCTATAATAAGCGTTACAGGCTTAGTCGGTCACTTTTGACCGGTTAAGTCCAAAAAGTGTGTGTTTTGTTTAGATGATATGAAATTTGAGGTGTACTTAGACACTTTTTCTAGTTTGGGATGTAAATAATGGTGTAAAGTTTTGGGTAAAAAATGTACTTTAGTAAAAAAAACATCATATATTACTCGTAATTGCTATTTTGGAAAAAAGGTAAAAAGGTAACTGTCCGTTAGGGACAACCCATTGGTTTTTGATGGATCTGAAAAGCACATACCGTAATCCTTCCACAGCCAAGAGCAAGAGGTAGTCGTTGCACTGTGAAACCAGCCTCACGCAGTGCCCTCCACTTTAAGAGCCACGTGGCCCAAGCTTTCGCTCGGACAACATGGCCCAACCTCAATGCTTGGAACGGGCGGCTAGCTACAACCAGTCAGATTAAACCCACTGGGATGAGCCCATGTCCAATGACTTTGATATCCCTGCTTGGGTCACAGGCTAGTGCTACTTAACCCGGCGATTGAGAATTACCCAGTGCTCCATTATAAAGACTAAGTTTCCTTTTTTTCTGTCCGATGTGGGACTCTTGCTCCACACACACACACACACACACACACACACACATATATATATATATATATATATATATATATATATATGTGTGTGTGTCAATTTACCAAATTTTGAATAACTTCTCCATCTTCATTATGAAATTCATAAAATATACGTGAATGTGTTGCTTATATTCTTGATAAAATTGTGATATATGAATACATATTTATAAATATGCGAGCTAATTAAGTATCAATTTTTCATTATGAGAGGAGTATACATGTCTAATTAGTAGGCAAATTAAGACACTATAAAGGATTCTAGAATCATACTTTTGAATGGTTGCTAGACTGCTTCCAAATTAAAACTGCAATTTCCAATTATAGATAATGCTCAATTTTAAGGGTTAAGCTTAAGGTTTTAAGTGCCCTTTTTTGTCGTCGTTGACAAGTTAGTAAAAATATTTAAAAAAAATCATTCAATAAAAAGTTATGACTTGAACAAATGATATAGTTAAAGGGTATTATATTCCAAAATGGTTATTTACCAGTTCTTTGTATCAAATCGTGAGCCTCTTAGGTCAAATGATTTGGGAATTTTGATAAGGTCAGTTATGTGCTTCAAATCACGAGCTCTATGTCAACTGATTTGGGGATTGTCCGATAAAGGTCACACGAGTGAAGATTGGTTAAAAAACTCCTTCAATTTAAACTTCAAAGTCATCTACCCAAACTACCCTCTATAATAAGCGTTACAGGCTTAGTCGGTCACTTTTGATCGGTTAAGTCCAAAAAGTGTGTATTTTATTTAGATGATATGAAATTTGAGGTGTACTTAGGCACCTTTTCGAGTTTGGGGTCTAAATAATGGTGTAAAATTTGGGGTAAAAAGTGTACTTTAGTAAAAAAAAACATCATATATTACTCGTAATTGCTATTTTGGAAAAAAGGTAAAAAAGGTAAATGTCCTTTAGGGACAACCCATTGGGTTTTTGATGGATCTGAACAGCACCTACCATAATCCTTCCACAGCCAAGAGCGAGAGGTAGTCGCTGCACTGTGAAACCATCCTCACGCAGTGCCCTCCACTTTAAGAGCCACGTGGCACAAGCTTTCGCTCGGACAACATGGCCCAACCTCAATGCTTGGAACGGGCAGCTAGCTACAGCCAGTCAGATCAAACCCACTGGGATGAGCCCATGTACAGTGACCTTGATGCCCCCGCTTGGGTCACAGGATAGTGCTACTTAGCCCGGCGATTGAGAATTACCCAGTGCTCCATTATAAAGACTAAGTTTTCTTTTTTTCTGTCCGATGTGGGACTCTTGCTCCACACACACACACACACACACACACATATATATATATATATATATATATATATATATATCTGCGTGTGTGTGTGTCAATTTACCAAATTTTGAATATCTTCTCCATCTTCATTATGAAATTCATAAAATATACGTGAATGTGTTGCTTATATTCTTGATAAAATTGTGATATATGAATACATATTTATAAATATGCGAGCAAATTAAGTATCAATTTTTCATTATGAGAGGAGTATACATGTCTAATTAGTAGGCAAATTAAGACACTATAAAGGATTCTAGAATCATACTTTTGAATGGTTGCTAGCCTGCTTCAAAATCAAAGCTGCAATTTCCAATTATAGATAATGCTCAATTTTAAGGGTTAAGCTTAAGGTTTTAAGTGCCCTTTTTTGTCGTCGTTGACAAGTTAGTGAAAATATTTAAAAAAAAATCATTCAATAAAAAGTTATGACTTGAACAAATGATATAGTTAAAGGGTATTATATTCCAAAATGGTTATTTACCAGTTCTTTGTGTCAAATCGTGAGCCTCTTAGGTCAAATGATTTGGGAATTTTGATAAGGTCAGTTATGTGCTTCAAATCACGAGCTCTATGTCAACTGATTTGGGGATTGTCCGATAAAGGTCACACGAGTGAAGATTGGTTAAAAAACTCCTTCAATTTAAACTTCAAAGTCATCTACCCAAACTACCCTTTATAATAAGTGTTACAAGCTTAGTCGGTCACTTTTGATCGGTTAAGTCCAAAAAGTGTGTATTTTGTTTAGATGATATGAAATTTGAGGTGTACTTAGGCACCTTTTCGAGTTTGGGGTGTAAATAATGGTGTAAAATTTGGGGTAAAAAGTGTACTTTAGTAAAAAAAAACATCATATATTACTCGTAATTGCTATTTTGGAAAAAGGTAAAAAAGGCAAATGTCCTTTAGGGACAGCCCATTGGGTTTTTGATGGATCTGAACAGCACCTACCATAATCTTTCCACAGCCAAGAGCGAGAGGTAGTCGCTGCACTGTGAAACCAGCCTCACGCAGTGCCCTCCACTTTAAGAGCCACGTGGCACAAGCTTTCGCTCGGACAACATGGCCCAACCTCTATGCTTGGAACGAGCAACCAGTTACAGCCAGTCAGATCCAACCCACTGGGATGAGCCCATGTACAGTGACCTTGATGCCCCCGCTTGGGTCACAGGATAGTGCTACTTAGCCCGGCGATTGAGAATTACCCAGTGCTCCATTATAAAGACTAAGTTTCCTTTCTTTTTATCCGATGTGGGACTCTTGCTACATTCTTCGAACAAACCTCCTAAAGTTTTCTAGTACTCATTTTTTTGTACTACTACTTTTATCTCATCAAGACACATATATATATATATATATATATATATATATATATATATGTGTGTGTGTGTGTGTGTGTGTATGTGTGTATCAATTTACCAATTTTTGAATATCTTCTCCATCTTCATTATGAAATTCATAAAATATACGTGAATGTGTTGCTTATATTCTTGATAAAATTGTGATATATGAATACATATTTATAAATATGCGAGCAAATTAAGTATCAATTTTTCATTATGAGAGGAGTATACATGTCTAATTATACGGCAAATTAAGACAGTATAAAGGATTCTAGAATCATACTTTTGAATGGTTGCTTGCCTGCTTCCAAATTAAAGCTGCAATTTTCAATTATAGGTTAATGCTCATTTTGAGGATTAAGCTTAAGGTTTTAAGTGCCCTTTTTTGTCGTCGTTGACAAGTACATGAAAATATTTAAAAAAATTCATTCAATAAAAAGTTATGCCTTGCACAAATGATATAGTTGAAGGGTATTATATTCCAAAATGGTTATATACTAGTTCTTTGTGTGAAATCGTGAGCCTCTTAGGTCAAATGATTTGGGAATTTTGATAAGGTCAGTTATGTGTGCTTCAAATCACGAGCTCTATGTCAACTGATTTGGGGATTGTCCGATAAAGGTCACACGAATGAAGATTGGGTAAAAAACTCCTTCAATTTCAACTTCAAAGTCATCTACCCAAACTACCCTCTATAATAAGCGTTAAAGGCTTAGTCGGTCACTTTTAACCGGTTAAGTCCAAAAAGTGTGTTTTGTTTAGATGATATGAAATTTGAGGTGTACTTAGACACCTTTTCGAGTTTGGGGTGTAAATAATGGTGTAAAATTTTGGGTAAAAAGTGTACTTTAGTAAAAAAATATTTCATATATTACTCGTAATTGCTATTTTGGAAAAAAGGTAAAAAAGGTAACTGTCCTTTAGGCACACCCCATTGGGTTTTTGATGAATCTGAACAGCACATACCGTAATCCTTCCACAACCAAGAGCGAGAGGTTGTAATCGCTGCACTGTGAAACCAGCCTCACGCAGTGCCCTCCACTTTAAGAGCCGTGTGGCCCAAGCTTTCGCCCGGACAACATGGCCCAACCTCAATGCTTGGAACGGGCGGCCAATTACAGCCAGTCAGATCCAGCCCACTGGGATGAGCCCATGTCCAGTGACCTTTATTGTGGGACAAAAATTTTTGCTATATCATTCTCGGCTTAAGTTATTTCCAGGTAAATTGAGATCTAGATGGGTTGGTCCTTTTGTTATCACTAATGTGTTTCCTCATGGTGCAGTTGAGATTCAAAGTCCTAGTACAAACAAGATCCTTAAGGTGAATGGACATAGATTAAAGCCTTTCTATGAGGGGCATCAGGTGAAAAATATTGAGATGGTGGAGCTAGACGATCCGATCTATGAAAACTGAGAAGAGAGGCAGGACGTCAAGCCAAAGACGTTAAACACGGGCAGCTGCTTGGGAGGCAACCCAAGATCTCAGATTTGATTTTTCTATCTCTTTACTTTTATTTTATTTATTTATTCAAAATAGGTATACATCACCCATTCCGAAATTGTCAATACATGGGTACGTAAACAACTACAACTTTATTATTACAACAAGAAACTCGAGTTTGAATACAAATATTATCTTCTGCATAATATCTATACTCAAATAAATCCTCATCACATTTATCGATACATTATTTTACAAAATGGTGAGGACTACTAAACAATTCTTTCTAAAACCTTCATTCCATACCCCACTGCACTCGCTATATTCTCGCCTCCCGAGAAGAAAAAATGGAACAAAAGGAAAAGGGTGAGCTCAACTAGCTCAAGAAAGAATATTACGACTAAGATAATATACAACAAATTATCGTTAGTCTTCAACAGGAAAAATCTAATAGAATACAATAGACAACAAATTTTAAATCAATATTCGCAATGAAATAATAATTCATTAGAAGAGTTAAGAGAGAATGCAAACTACTATCTTCTATGTATGAATTTAAAAGTTCATCGCTCATCTTTTATCCCCGTAGAACATCAATCAATATACATCCGAATCAAATATTCATCTTTGCACTACAAAGCCAAAGATATTCATCACCGGTCATGTTCATTTAAACACTGCTCATCTTCTTTGCACTACTAAAGATATTAATCACCATCATGCTCATCTTGCTCATCTTTGCACTACGCCAAAGATATTCTTCAGAAATCATTCATCTTTGCACTACAGTGCCAAAGATATTCAATAATATCATCATTTAAGACCGAGGATGATGAAAATATTTTTAAAGAAACGAATCCAAAGGAAACAAAATGACAAGGATTAAGGATTAAGGATTCGTATTTTGTTTTATCCATGTTCAAAAATACCTCAAAATAATCATAGTGGTGTAAAATTCAAGAATGATCAAAACATGGATACAATCAAAGCTAGTATCCGTATAGATATTTTGACAAAAAGAAGAAATTTTATTTTTCTATGAATAAGTGCAATATCGTGAATAAAGTCAGATATGTGAATAAGGCCGATACGTGAATAAGAATAACTCCGACACCAAAAGATAGAAATTCCACAAAAAACATCTTCACGCTTCATGAATAAGAATAATAAGACTCGTGAATAAGAATCGTGAATAAGAACTCATGAATAAGAATCTCGTGAATAAGAACTCATGAATAAGAACTCATGAATAGTAACCCCGATATGAAAAAAAGTTCCAAATTTGATAAAAAGTTCCAACCAATATTTCAAAGATAATGATATCAAGAAATAATATCATTCGAGAAGAAAATAACATCCCTTACCTCGAAAGATCAAGATTTCTAAATTTAAACACCGATATAAGTATCAAGGAACTTGCACCGCCTAAACAATACTCAAAGTATACTCAAAATACTCACAAGAATACGCCGATAATATAGAGAGAGAAAAAAACTTCAGCTTCGTGTGATTTTCAATTCTAACCTAAAGACCCTATTTATAGAAAATGCTAGAACACCAAAGCGTAAAATTTAATAAAATATTATATATATAATTATTAAATTCCTACGCCCACCTTCCTTCATTCAAACCATCATTCACCAAGATTCACTCACATGTGTAACACAAAAAAAAAAACGTTTTTCTTATTTTAAATATTTTTTAAACTTCCAAAATCAATTATTTTGAGCTTCGTAACTTCAATAATTCATAATAAATAGCCCTTTTCATCAGAAAAATTCAAATCTCATGAGTTTTTATAGGAAATTCAATTCTCTACAACTTTGCGTAAGAAAGTTTTTCCAAATTCCAAATAGAAATTGACCAAATCCACAAACCAAGCGATTTTACAAAGCTATAATCAAATTTCAAATAATAAATGGGGTCCACCGACATGTTTAACATGTTTTAAACATTTATTGCAACAAAAATACTTTCCTCCTCAGATACTCATATATCCCACATTCGTTGTAAAAATATCACCATTATTATATTATTAAAATATAATAATATATTTAAATGAATTATTTTATCGTAAAAGATAAAATTTCAATTTTCAACAATTGTCACATTAAAATTTTTTCTCCATCTATATCCACATAAAATCAATATTTTCTCATCATATGAATCAATAATTAATTATTCACAAATAATATTACGTAATCACAATATCGACAACCAGTGCGCCTCCTGTGAAAGAGGGGCTTCCAATAAGAATTTCTTCATCATCGCGCAAATTAGGTGACCAAACCTCTCCTGTATGTAACTTTCTAGACATCGCCAATAATGTTATCTAATAATATTATTCAGATAATATGAATTATTGCTTCGATAATGAAAAATACCGTAATGACAATTATCAAACAACAAAGAATATAAAATATCAACGCAAGAATTATTAACTCAATAAAATAAAATATCAATAAGAATTATCGTAACCATTATCGAGTAAAGCCTTCACGTATTGAATCAATAATCAATAATACCGTGCAATACAACGCGCAACACACCGTTTTTAACCACCGGTATTTTAACAAGATTAATCTGAATAACTACGCCATTATTTTTAAACAACTTATATTTGTCGCTTTCTTCATCCAATCGCTCACATGGGCCCACACATGGTCACTACCGTCGCATTTAATATTCCCCGACAAAGATTTAATATTCCACGACCAAACTAATATTCCCCGACAACAATGAATATTTTATAACCACTGCTTATTTTGAAATATTTATGATTTTAACCCTTAACTATCCACATTAATCAAATCAACCCTTACTATTTCAAAATAATAAATAAAGAAAATTAAATTTCATTAATAATAAGTTGGGGTCTTACAACCTCCCTCCTTATGAAATTTCGCCCTCGAAATCGACGACGCACTGTGTGTTTCAAAAGGTGAGGATACCTCGCTTTCATTTCCGCTTCCAATTCCTGTGTCATTTCCTCTATAAAGATGATTCCTCCACAAAACTTTAACTTGTGGTACGACCTTTTCATACAGTAGGACATGCTCCTTCCTATCCAAAATCTTGACAGTACCTCCTCATACGCTAAGTCTTCTACTATCTCGTCCTGCTCTAACTCAATAACGTGGTTCGGGTCTTTCACATATTTACGGCAGTACGATATGTGAAACACATTATGAACACGAGACATACTTTGAGGTAACGCAAGTCTATAGCTACATTTCCTACTCCTACCAAGAATTTGAAATGGACCAATAAATCGTGGATCGAGCTTTCCTCTTCCCAAATCTTGTAACTCCCTTCCACGGAGCAACTCGCAACAATACATGATCCCCACACACTAAATTCCACGCCCTTTCGATGAAGATCCGCATAACTCTTTTGTCGATCTTGTGCCGCTTGTATACGCTTGTCAATCATTTGATCTTTTCCGTAGTCATACGTGCATTAACTCGGTCCCAAATAATGTTGCTTCACCCACCTCATCCCAACATATCGAGAGCGACACTTTCGGCCCATATAATGCTTCAAATGGAGCCACACCTATACTTGCTCGATAACTCGTTGTTGTAGGAGAATTCCACCAATGGTAAATACTTATCCCAACCGCCTCTTGAAGTCTAGGACACAGTAGTCTTAATAAATCTTCAAGAGTTTGAATAGTCCTCTCGATCATCCGTCTGCTTGAGGATGGTATGTCAACTAAATCGCAAACTGCGCTCATAGCTTTTTGCAAGCTAACCCAAAATCTTGAAGTGAATCTTGGGTCACGATCCAAACTATGGATACAGTGCATGCCATGCAACCTCACAATCTCATTCACGCATATACTAGCAAGACGCTCAAGGAATAAGTCTCCGTGACGGCAAGAAATGAGCGCACTTGGTTAATCTATCAACAATAACCCAAATAAGATTGATGCCTTGAGAAACCGTAGAAGACCCGTAACGAAATCCATGGTAATGTGTTCCCACTTCCATTTCGAATCTCAAGTGGTTGCAACGACCCTTTAGGTACTAGATGCCCGCCTTTACACGCCGACAAGTTAAACACATCGAGATAAACTTTGCAATCTCTCTCTTCATATTGTTCCACCAAAATGTATGTCAAGATCACGATACATTTTAGTACTTCCAGATGGATTGCAAATGGTGTATCAGGTGCCTCCATCATAATCTTGTACTTCAAATCGTAGTCGTTAGAACACAAAGTCTAGAGTGGACTCAAGTATTCCTTCTTCATCAATTCTCGCCCCTAATAGCTCCTTCTTGTACTTTCTTCTCTTCATACGATCACCCCCGGCCTGCGGGCTCGAGCAACCTTAACTTTTTCTATTAAAGTCGGCTCTACGCGATACTTGACATCATCGCACTCGCTCCTCGCATATGATCTTCTACTCAACGCGCCACCACCACGCTCGCTTTTCCGTGATGGTATCAATAGTGTGGTCGTAGTCTTCAATAGCTCGAGCCAACGTCACGCCGCCGCATGTCGAGTTCTTTTTGAGAGTGAAGAAATATTTAAGGCTTTTATGGTCCTAATATATCTCCACTTTCTCCCCATATAGATAGTGCCTCCATATCTTTAGCGCTGAACGATCACGCCGCTAACTCTAGATCACGAGTAGGATAATTCCTCTCATACTCTTTTAAGTTGTCATGCGAGGCATAGGCTATGACTTTCCCACGCTGCATGAGAACACATCCTAACCTTTGCCTCAAAGCATCACCAGAGATAACAAATCCATCCGAACCAGATGGTATTGTTAGAACAAAATGCCAAATAAGTCTCCTCTAAGCTCTTGAAACTCTTCTCGCATTCTTCGCCCAAACGAATTTTGTATCCTTCCGAAGTTAGCCGAAGAATGGAGTAGCGATTCGAGAAAACCCTTCCACGAATCTCCGATAATAACCAAACTAAGCCCAAAAGCTACGATTTCAACCACCGACTTTTGCTGTTCCTAACTTCAGATTGCTTCAATCTTCACCGATCAACAGATACTCCATGTTTCGACACCACGCGCTCAAGGAATGCTACTTCCTCAAGCCGTAACTCGTGATTTCTTCAATTTGGCATATAGTTTGTTTTCACGGGTTTTTGAGTACCAAATTTCAAATGGTGCTCATGATCTTCACGACTTTTGAATATATGAGGATGTCATCAATAAAGACAACAACGAATCGATCCAAATATTCCTCAATACTTGCTTCATCATATCCATGAAAGTCAGCAGGAGCATTAGTCAATCCGAAAGACACGACTAAGAATTCATAATGCCCATACCGAAGTTCTAAAGGCGCTTTTGAATATCCTCGCCTAATCTTCACCGATGATATCCGTAATCTAAGATCGATTTTTGAAAAGAATTGTGCCCTCAGCAATCGGGTCAAACAAGTCATCAATACGAGGTAGAGGATACCTATTCTCGATGGTGACATGGTTCAATTCCCGATAGTCAATACAAAGTCGCATACTCCCGCTTTTCTTCTTTACAAATAAAACAGAGCACCCCAAGGAGATGTACTAGATCTAATGAAACCGATGTCCAACAATTCCTCGTAGTTGACCTTTAACTCCTCAAGTTCAATAGAGCCATTCGATATGGGGTTTTAGAAATGGGCTTGTACTGTGTTCAAGATCAATAAAGAATTCAACTTCACGCTCGGGGTAGACCGGAAGTTCTTCGAAATACGCCAGAAAGTCAATAACAACAGAATATTATTCAAATTTGACGTGTCTTTATTCAAATCCATAACATGGGCTAAGAAAGCTTGACATCCGCTTTTTCAATAAACGAATAGCTTTATGATTAGATATGATAAAGTTGATTGATTTTAATGGTTTAGTTGTTTGAATTGCATATAACAAAGTCAAGTTAGAATATGAAAACTAACAACCTTACGAAAACAATCAATTTTGGTATGATGAGTAGTTAACCAATCAATCCCTAAAATCACATCAAAAGCAAGTATCTTTAAAGAGATAAGGTCAATGTAAGGTGATGGTGCCAACTTGAATCAAACAAGATTTATAAACAAAGGATGTGATGAAAGTTTCTCCTAACGAGTTTCCACAGATAGTCAAAGTCTAATTTCTCCTGAGTCAAGTTTAAACGCTGAGCACATGCAGAGAGATAAATGAATGGGTAGACCCAGATTAAGTAAGGTATAAACTTCGCAAGAATTTATAAATAGCTTACCCGTGATCACCTCGCTTGGGTTCCTCGATTATGACCAAATACAACAAACGCCTTCCCTAATCGCTGACTTTCGACTTTTCTCGGGATACTTTTTCAGTCACCGTCCCCTCACCTAAACTAGGTTTCGCCATCGCATAATCTCGAGCGATATGTCCTTCCTTTCCACAATTATAGCATACCTTGAACTCGTCAGGCGCTTGACCGACATGCCTCTTTTCCGTGATTTAGAAGATACGACCGGTGGTCGTTTCCTCCCTTAGAACCAGCTTGTCACGCAGACCGCTGCCTTCACACGGGTCGCTGTTAAATCTCCTCTTTAAAATCTCCTCCCGACTCGCTTTTCTATTTTCACGGCTATGATTACCACCAGAGTGGTTACCATTTTTGTCCGTCTGCTTTTTTCTCCGCCGGTTATCATTATTCTGCTGATCGCTATCTCCGGTAACGATCCTCGTCAGGTCCTCAAATGACCGCATCAAGTATCTCGCCTAATAATCGAGCCCTCTTACAACATCCGAATAGAGAGAAAATTTATGAGAAATGAGATATCGACGACGCCGTTTTCAAACCTCTAAGAAACATCCGCCATATACGCTCTCATTCTCCACCAAATGAGGTGCAAACCTCGATAACTCGCAAACTTTGCCTCGCATCGAGACACCGCCATGTTGTTTTGCTTCTAATCTAATGAACTCCACTTCCTCCTTCATACGACGTAACACTTTCGTGAAAGTATTTGTCATTAAATAGTTTCAAACGCTTCCCAAGACATGCCGAAAAGCTACCGATGGGTACGCTTCACGCATCTCCCACCAAGAGTCCGCCGCCACGCCACTTTAACATAAAGTATGGCGAATGGAACCTTCGTTCTCCGCATCCCAAGACATCGAATATCTTGGTAATTTGTTTGACCCATGTTTCCGCCATGATCGATCCGCTTTCCTTAAATTCGTGGTCCCAACTTTTCGAATCGCTTGGGTCGTGATAACCCGTGAATTGCTATCATTTCTCTCCTCAGATTTTGAACACGAAGTCTCCTCGTCTCGATTTTGCATGAACCGCAAAAAACTTCTAAACATCCCCTCGCTCATCATCTCGCTTCAATGGTGTTGTTCACAGAGGAACATCACCACTTGCTGACGCTCTCCCTCGCTGCAGGTGAGTACAGCGCCTCCACTGGCCTCATTTCCATTGTTAATATTCTCAAATGACATTCTCAAATACCGCCATAAAACAAGGGTTAATTAAGGAAATCAATATATCACATAATATCCCTATATACCGACTAACTAACAAATAAGCTTAGTAGACACACTAGCTAAGGATTTACTCTGCCTCTCCCTCCTAGTTCTATTCCCCGATCTCCGCCAGAGATCATATCCCTAAGCTCGATACCAACCGCGACGCCCCCAAAATAGTATACATCACCCATTCCGAAATTGTCAATACACGGTACGTAAACAACTACAACTTTATTATTACAACAAGAAAACTGTGAGTTTGAATACAAATATTATCTTCTGATAATATCTATACTCAAATAAATCCTCATCACATTTATCGATACATTATTTTACAAAAATGGTGAGGACTACTAAACAATTCTTTCTAAAACCTTCATTCCATACCCCGACTGCATCGCTATATTCTCGCCTCCCGAGAAAAAAATGGAACAAAAAGGGAAAAGGGTGAGCTCAACTAGCTCAAGAAGAAGAATATTACGACTAAGATAATATACAACAAATTATCGTTAGTCTTCAACAGGAAAAAAATCTAATAGAATACAATAGACAACAAATTTTAAATCAATATTCGCAATGAAATAATAATTCATTAGAAGAGTTAAGTAGAGAATGCAAACTACTATCTTCTATGTATGAATTTAAAAGTTCATCGCTCATCTTTTATCCCCGTAACATCAATCAATATACATCCGAATCAAATATTCATCTTTGCACTACAGTGCCAAAGATATTCATCACTGGTCATGTTCATTTAAACACTGCTCATCTTTGCACTCTATTAATCACCTGCTGTTCATCTCAACACTGCTCACTACTACCCAAAGATATTCTTCAGAAATCATTCATCTTCGCACTACAAAAGCCAAAGATATTCAATAATATCATCATTTAAGACCGAGGATGATGAAAAATATTTTTAAAGAAACGAATCCAAAGGAAACAAAATGACAAGGATTAAGGATTAAGGATTCGTATTTTGTTTTATCCATGTTCAAAAATACCTCAAAAAATAATCATAGTGGTGTAAAATTCAAGAATGATCAAAACATGGATACAATCAAAGCTAGTATCCGTATTAGATATTTTGGACAAAAGAAGAAATTTTATTTTTCTATGAATAAGTGTCAGATACGTGAATAGTGGTCAGATACGTGAATAAGTGCCAGATACGTGAATAGAATCTACACCAAAAGATAGAAATTCCACAAAAACATCTTCACGCTTCAATAGACTAATAAGAATCGTGAATAATAAATAAAATCGTGAATAAGAACTCAATAAAACTAATAGAACTCGTGAATAAGAACTCATGAATAAACCCCGACATGAAAAAGTTCCAAATTTGATAAAAAGTTCCAACCAATATTTCAAAGATAATGATATCAAGAAATAATATCATTCGAGAAGAAAATAACATCCCTTACCTCGAAAGATCAAGATTTCTAAATTTAAACACCTGATATAGTGTCAAGGAACTCAGACCGCCTAACAATACTCAAAGTATACTCAAAATACTCACAAGAATACGCCGATAATATAGAGAGAGAAAACTTCAGCTTCGTGTGATTTTCAATTCTAACCCAAGACCCTATTTATAGAAAATCGCTAGAACACCAAAAGCGTAAAATTTAATAAAATATTAATATATATTATAAAATTCCTACGCCCACCTTCCAAGAATCTGAATTCAAACATCATTCAACCACAAGAGTGTCTCACACTTGCCTAAATGAAAAAAAAACGTTTTTCTTATTAAAAAATATTTAAAACTTCCAAAATTAATTATTTTGAGCTTCGTAACTTCAATAATTCATAATAAATAGCCCTTTTCATCAGAAAATTCAATCTCATGAGTTTTTATAGGAAATTCAATTCTCTACAACTTTGCGTAAGAAAGTTTTTCCAAATTCCAAATAGAAATTGACCAAATCCACAAACCAAGATTTTACACAAAGCTATAATCAAATTTCAATAAATAAATGGGGTCCACCGACATGTTTAACATGTTTTAAACATTTATTGCAACAAAAATACTCTTCCTCCTCAGATACTCATATATCCCACATTCGTTGTAAAATATCACCATTATTATATTATTAAAATATAATAATATATTTAAATGAATTATTTTATCGTAAAAGATAAAATTTCAATTTTCAACAATTGTCACATTAAAAATTTTCTCCATCTATATCCACATAAAATCAATATTTTCTCATCATATGAATCAATAATTAATTATTCACAAATAATATTACGTAATCACAATATCGACAACCAGCAGCGCCTGTGAGAAAGGGGGGCTTCCAATAAGAATTTCTTCATCATGCCAAGCAATTAGTGACCAAACCTCTCCTGTATGTAACTTTCTAGACATCGCCAATAATGTTATCTAATAATATTATTCAGATAATATGAATTATTGCTTCGATAATGAAAAATACCGTAAATGACAATTATCAAACAACAAAGAATATAAAATATCAACGCAAAGAATTATTAACTCAATAAAATAAAATAATCGAATAAAGAATTATCGTAACCATTATCGAGTAAAGGCTTTCACGTAATTGGTCAATAATTGGTGCAATACAACAGCAACCGCAACAACGCCAGACACTATGTTTTTAAACCAATCGGTATTCCAAACAAGATAATCTGTGAATAACTACGCCTGCTATTTTTAAACAACTTATATTTGTCGCTTTCTTCATCCAATCGCTTCCATGGGCCCACACACATGGTCATACTGTCGCATTTAATATTCCCCGACAAGATTTAATATTCCACCACCAAACGAATATTCCCCACAACAATGAATATTTTATAACCACTTGCATTATTTTGAAATATTTATGATTTAACCCTTAAACTATCCACATTAATCAAATCAACCAAATCTATTTCAAAATAATAAATAAAGGAAATTCCTTTAATAAATAAATGAAATTTCGTAACTTGTGGTATGACCTTTGCGCAGTAGGACATGCTCCTTCCTATCCAAAATCTTGACAGTACCTCCTCATACGTTAAGTCTTCATTATCTCGTCCTGCTTCTAACTCAATAACATGGTTTGGGTCTTTCACATATTTACGGCAGTACGAGATATGTGAAACACATTATGAACACGAGACATACTTGGAGGTAACGCAAGTCTATAGGCTACATTTCCTACTCGGTCAAGAATTTGAAATGGACCAATAAATCGTGGATCGAGCTTTCCTCTCTTCCCAAATCTTGTAACTCCTTCCATGGAGCAACTCGCAACAATACATGATCCCCACACTAAATTCCACGCCCTTTCGATGAAGATCCGCATAACTCTTTTGTCGATCTTGTGCCGCTTTGTATACGCTTGTCGAATCATTTGGATCTTTTCTCAGAGTCATATGTACTAACTCTCGGTCCCAACAATGTTGCTTCACCCACCTCATCCCAACATATCAGAGAGAGCGACACTTTCGTCCATATAATGCTTTAAATGGAGCCACACCTATACTTGCTCGATAATCTGTTGTTGTAGGAGAATTCCACCAATGGTAAATACTTATCCCAACCGCCTTTGAAGTCTAGGACACAGAGTCTTAATAAATCTTCAAGAGTTTGAATAGTCCTCTCTCGATTGTCTGTCTGCTTGGGGATGGTATGCCAACTAAATCGCAAATCCGCGCTCCATAGCTTTTTGCAAGCTAACCCAAAATCTTGAAGTGAATCTTGGGTCACGATCCAAACTATGGATACAGCATGCATGCCATGCAACTCACAATTTCATTCACGTACATACTACTAGCAAGACGCTCAAGGAATAAGTCTCCGTGATTGGCAAGAAATGAGCAGACTTGGTTAATCTATCAACAATAACCCAAATAAGATTGATGCCTTGAGAAACCGTAGAAGACCCGTAATCGAAATCCATGGTAATGTGTTCCCACTTCCATTCCGGAATCTCAAGTGGTGCAAACGGACCTTTAGGTACTAGATGCTCCGCCTTTACACGCTGACAAGTTAAACACATCGAGATAAACTTTGCAATCTCTCTCTTCATATTGTTCCACCAAAATGTATGTCAAGATCACGATACATTTTAGTACTTCCGTGATGGATTGCAAATGGTGTATTGTGTGCCTCCATCATAATCTTGTACTTCAAATCGTAGTCGTTAGAACACAAAGTCTAGAGTGGACTCAAGTATTCCTTCTTCATCAATTCTCGCTTAGGAATAGCTCCTTCTTGTACTTTCTTCTTCATACGCATCACCCCGGCCTGCGGGGCTCGAACAACCTTAACTTTTTCTATTAAAGTTGGCTCTACGCGATACTTGACATCATCGCACTCGCTCCTCGCATATGATCTTCTACTCAACGCTTAACTACCACGCTCGCTTTTACCGTGATGGTATCAATAATGTGGTCGTAGTCTTTCAATAGCTCGAGCCAACGTCACCGCCACCGCATGTTGAGTTCTTTTGAGTGAAGAAATATTTAAGGCTTTTTATGGTCCGAATATATCTCCACTTTCTCCCCATATAGATAGTGCCTCCATATCTTTAATTAAGCTGAAAACGATCACCGCTAACTCTAGATCATGAGTAGGATAATTCCTCTCATACTCTTTAAGTTGTCGCGAGGCATAAAGGCTATGACTTTTCCACGCCGCATGAGAACACATCCTAACCCTTTGCTCAAGCATCATCAGAGATAACAAATCCATCCGAACCGGATGGTATTGTTAGAAACAAAATCAAATAAGTCTCCTCTTAAGCTCTTGAAACTCTTCTCGCATTCTTCGCTCCAAACGAATTTCAGATCCTTCCGAAAGTTAGTGAAGTTAATGGAGTAGCGATTCGAGAAAACCCTTCCACGAATCTCCGATAATAACCAAATTTAAGCCCAAAAGCTACGTGACTTCTTCATCGCCGACTTCTATTGCTCTAACTTTGTATTGCTTCAATCTTCACGGATCAACAGTACTCCATGTTTCGACACCACGCGCTCCCAAGGAATGCTACTTCCTCAAGCCGTAACTCGCATTTCTTCAATTTGGCATATAGTTGGTTTTCACGGCCTTTGAGTACCAAATTTTCAAAATGGTGCTCATGATCTTCACGGCTTTTGGAATATATGAGGATGTCATCAATAAAGACAACAACGAATTGATCCAAATATTCCTCAATACTCGATTCATCATATCCATGAAAGCCGCAGGAGGATTAGTCAATCCGAAAGACATGACTAAGAATTCATAATGCCCGCATCGAGTTCTAAAGGCGCTTTGAATATCCTCGCCTAATCTTCAAATTGATGATATCCGTAATCTAAGATCGATTTTTGAAAAGAATTGTGCCTCTCAGAATCGGGTCAAACAAGTCATCAATACGAGGTAGAGGATACCTATTCTTGATGGTGACATGGTTCAATTCCCGATAGTCAATACAAAGTCGCATACTCCCGCCTTTTTTTCTTTACAAATAAAACAGAGCACCCCAAGGAGATGTACTAGATTTAATGAAACCAATGTCCAACAATTCTCAGAGTTGGACCTTTAACTCCTCAAGTTCAATAGAGCCATTCGATATGGGGTTTTAGAAATGGGCTTTGTATCAGTTCAAGATCAATAAAGAATTCAACTTCACGCTGGGGTAGACCGGAAGTTCTTCTAGAAATACGTCGGAAAGTCAATAACAACAGAATATTATTCAAATTTGACGTGTCTTTATTCAAATCCATAACATGGGCTAAGAAAGCTTGACATCCGCTTTTTAATAAACGAATAGCTTTATGATTAGATATGATGTTGATTGATTTTAATGGTTTAGTTGTTGAATTGCATAACAACGTCAAGTTAGAATATGAAAACTAACAACCTTATGAAAACAATCAATTTTGGCATGATGAGTAGTTAACCAATCAATCCCTAAAATCACATCAAAAGCAAGTATCTTTAAAGAGATAAGGTCAATGTGTAAGGTGATGGTGCCAACTTGAATCAAACAAGATTTATAAACAATGGATGTGATGAAAGTTTCTCCTAACTGAGTTTCCACAGATAGGTCAAAGTCTAATTTCTCCGAGTCAAGTTTAAACGCTGAGCACACGCAGAGAGAGAAAATGAATGGGTAAACCGGTAGATCAAGTAAGGTATAAACTTCGCAAGAATTTATAAATAGCTTACCCGTGATCACCTCGTTTGGTTCTCGATTATGACCAAATACAACAAACGCTTCTTCCTAATCGCTGACTTTGACTTTTCCGGGATGATCTTTTGAGTCACCGTCCCCATTGAACTAGGTTTCACCATCATGCATAATCTCGAGCGATATGTCCTTCCTTTCCACAATTATAGCATACCTTGAATCTGTTGTGGGCGCTTGATCGATATGTCCCTCTTTCCCGTGATTTATAGCATATATATGACCGGTGGTCGTTCTCCTCCCTTAGAACCGCTTGTCACGCAAGACTGCTGCCTTCACATGGTCGTTGTTAAATCTCCTCTTTTAAAATCTCCTCCCGACTCGCTTTTCTATTTTCACGGCTACGATTACCACCGTAGTGGTTACCATTTTTGTCCGTCTGCTTTTCTCTCCGTTGGTTATCATTATTCTGCTTGATCGCTATCTCTCGGTACGATCCTCGTTGTGGTCCTCAACGACCGTACTCAAGTTATCTCGCTTCTAATAATTGAGCCTCATGCTTAAACATCCGAATAGAGAGAAAATTTATGAGAAATGAGATATCGACGTGCCGGTTTCAAACCTCTAAGAAACATCCGCGTCATATCGCTCCTCATTCTCCACCAAATGAGGTGCAAACCGATAACTCGCAAACTTTGCCTCGACTTTGAGACACCGCCATGTTGTTTTGCACTAATCGATGAACTCCACTTCCTTCATACGACGAACACTTTCGTGAAAGTATTTGTCATTAAATAGTTTCAAACGCTTCCCAAGACATCTGCCGAAAAGGGTTTGGATGGGTACGCTTCACGTACACTCCCACCAATAGTCCGCCTCGCCACGGAACATAAGGTGGCGAATGGAACCTTCGTTCCTCCGTGCATCCCAAGACATCGAATATCTTGTAATTTGCTTGACCCATGTTTCCGCCATGATCGGATCCGCTTTCCCTTAAATTCGGTGGTCCCAACTCTTTGAACTGCTCTTGGTCAGATAACCCGTGAATTGCTATCATTTCTCCTCATTTTTGAACACGAAGTCTCCTCGTCTCGATTTTTGCATGAACCGCAAAAAAAACTTCTAAACATCCCCTCGCTCATCATCTCGCTTTCAATGGTGTTGTTCACAGGAGGAACATTGCCACTTGACTGTTACGCTTCTCCTCGTTGGTGAGTACAGAGCGCTCTCACTGGTCTCATTTCCATTGTTAATATTCTCACGACATTCTCAAATACCAAGTATAAAACAAGGGTTAATTAAGGAAATCAATATATCACACAATATCCCTATATAACGACCAACTAACAAATAAGCTTAGGTAGAACACACTAGCGAAGGATTTACTCGCCTCTCCCTCCTAGTTCTATTCCCCGATCTCCGCCAGAGATCATATCCCTAAGCTCGATACCAACCGTGACGCCCCCAAAATAGGTATTCATCACCCATTCTCGAAAGGTTGTCAATACATGGTACGTAAACAACTACAACTTTATTATTACAACAAGAAAAGCTGTGAGTTTGAATACAAATATTATCCTCTGATAATATCTATACTCAAATAAATCCTCATCACATTTATTGATACATTATTTTACAAAATGGTGAGGACTACTAAACAATTCTTTCTAAAACCTTCATTCCATACCCCGACTCGTACTCGCTATATTCTCGCCTCCCCGAGAAAATGGAACAAAAAGGAAAAGGGTGAGCTCAACTAGCTCAAGAAGAAAGAATATTATGACTAAGATAATATACAACAAATTATCGTTAGTCTTCAACAGGAAAAATCTAATAGAATACAATAGACAACAAATTTTAAATCAATATTCGCAATGAAATAATAATTCATTAGAAGAGTTAAGTAGAGAATGCAAACTACTATCTTCTATGTATGAATTTAAAAGTTCATCGCTCATCTTTTATCCCCGTAACATCAATCAATATACATCCGAATCAAATATTCATCTTTGCACTACAGCCCAAAGATATTCATCACCGGTCATGTTCATTTAAACACTGCTCATCTTTGCACTACTGTGCCAAAGATATTAATCACCATCATGTTCATCTCAACACTGCTCATCTTTGCACTACTGTGCCAAAGATATTCTTCAAAATCATTCATCTTTACTATGTGCCAAAGATATTCAATAATATCATCATTTAAGACCGAGGATGATGAAAAATATTTTAAAGAAACGAATCCAAAGAAATAAAATGACAAGGATTAAGGATTAAGGATTCGTACTTTGTTTTATCCATGTTCAAAAAATACCTCAAAAATAATCATAGGGGTGTAAAATTCAAGAATGATCAAAACATGGATACAATCAAAGCTAGTATCCGAATAGATATTTTGGACGAAAAGAAGAAATTTTATTTTTCTATGAATAAAGGTCAGATATCGTGAATAAAGTCTTGACATCGTGAATAGTAACTCACACCAAAAGATAGAAATTCCATAAAAAACATCTTCACGCTTCATGAATAGTACTCGTGAATAGTAACTCATGAATAGTAACTCGTGAATAAGAACTCATGAATAAAACCCCATACATGAAAAAGTTCCAAATTTGATAAATTGAGTGCAGACTCAAGAGCATGTCGCTATAGTTCTTTTATTCGGATTCTAAAGGAGGTGAATCCTTATTACAAGTAATTGATTAATTGAGTTTTATTATTTATTCCTTCGTGTGAAATTTCTTCCGATAATCTGCTTTTCATTGATTGCGTGTTAATTGATCTAATTGATTTAATATGGCCAATTGAATTAGTTTGATCATTATCATATGCTAGATTAAGATTGATATTACGTGTAATTGATATCCGTCTTCATCATAAGTAGTAACTTAGTAATAATAATTGTGGACAAGCTTTTGTTTATTGCTAAGATTATCGTAAAACAAGTTAAACAAATCGAGCTTATGTGTTTGTTGCTTGGATTAGCCTAATTCTCTATTTCTTAATGCTTCTATCATATTAAATCTAGAGAGCTTGTTCTAGGTCAGATGCTAGTTAGAATCGGTGGAGAGCTTGTTTAATACAGTGATAATCTCACTTGAGAATTTCTGGATAAAGAGCTTATTGTTATCTAGGGCTAATAATTTCATTGAAGGAAAAAATAATAATAACTTGATTAATTGATTATTGTACTTGGTGAAACTGAACTGCAGAACTGAAGTTTTTACATATTTGGTTAATTTCATCATTAATTCTTGTTCTCTTAGTTTAAAAATAATTTTCAAAAACCCCCATCTTTATTTTTTGTTTAAATAGTAGAATAATTCTAAAATAACTTTACTCTCTGTGGGATCGATCCTTACTTGCTACAGTGCTAATTATTATAAATTGTGAAGTGAAAGTGAGGTTAATTTAGGAGTATCAACGACAGCTCCCAAATTTTGGCACCATTGCCGGGGAGTAATTTCTCGTTTTGTTTTTATTCTATTATTTGTTTTTTTCTTATTTTATGACTCGATCTTCTCAGGCTACTATATTAGATTTTGATCCAGAGATTGAGAAAACTGAAAGGAGGCTAGAAGGAAAAACTTAAAGTTCAACAGTCTTTTGCATATATAGACGAGGCTTCTGCATCATCACCAGGCCTCAACTTAGCTTTGGAATTATTATCCAACAAATCATCCACCGAATCTGATAAAGAAGAAGAGATGGCGATTCAAAACAATAATAAAACTCTCAGGGAGTTGGCAACTCCTAATTTAAATCAACAACCTCTGTGCATTGAATATCCTAATTTAGATGCTGCATTTGAACTTAAATTCGGACTAATCCATTTACTGCCTAGTTTTCGTGGTCTTATAGGTGAGGACCCCTACAAACATCTAAAGGAATTTCATGTGGTGTGCTCCACCATGAAACCAAACAGAATCACCGAAGAGCAAATCAAGCTGAGAGCATTCCCATTCTCCCTAGCAGATTTGGCAAAGGATTGGTTGTACTACCTACCCTCAGGTTCAATACAATCTTGGAATGACATGAAGCAGTTGTTCTTGGAGAGATACTTTCCAGCCTCAAGAGTAGCCAACATAAGGAAGGAGATCCGTGGGATTAGACAATTCAATTGGGGAGACACTATCACAGTATTGGGAAAGATTCAAAAGCTTTGTTCCAAATTGTCCACCTCATCAAATAGATGAACAACACGATCCAAAGATTTCTACGAAGGGTTGGTACCGATGGATGAAGCATGATCGATGCGATTAAGCGGAGGAGCACTAGTTGACAAAACCCCGGAGAGGTCGCAAGGACTTTAATTGCAAACATGGCAAAGAACTCATGACAATATGGCACTAGAACAAATCATGCACCAAAGAAGTGTGTTGAGCGTAAGTAAGCACTTGTGATTATGGTCAACAAATTTCTGAATTAACTACTATGGTTAGACAATTAGCTACTGGTCAACTGCCAATTGCAAAGGTTTGTGGAATATGTCTACAACCAAATCATAATACAGATGAATGCCCAACATTACAAGATGATGAGGCTGTGCAACAAGCTAATGCAATGGGAAATTATCAATCACAACCTCAGAGAAATTATGATCCATACTCAAACACGTATAACCCAGGATGGATGGATCATCCAAATCAAATTATGGGAGCAAGCAAGCGGCACCACCGTGCATTTCCACTGGCGCGGGGGGCTTCCAACCAAATTTCCAACCTCAATATCAATCAAGAAAAGCAGTCCATGCACCTACTGGAACATCATTGGAGGATATGTTCAAAGCATTCATGGAACAGACACAACAATTCATGGGACAAACACAACAATTCATGAATCAGACACATCAATTCCAGCAAGAGACAAAAACTTGCTTCAAGATTTGAGGAACCAAGTAGACAACCGGCTACAATCGGGGATATTGGAATCCAGAGGCTCAGGAAAATTACCATCTCAAAAAATAGTCAACCCAAGGGAGAATGCAAGTGCCATAACTTTGCGGAATGGAACACAATTGGATACACCACCGACCCCCGTAGAGTTTGAGGAGGAAGCAGCTAAGGAGGAAATAAAAAATGATATAGTTAAAGGGTATTATATTCCAAAATGGTTATTTACCAGTTCTTTGTGTCAAATCGTGAGCCTCTTAGGTCAAATGATTTGGGAATTTTGATAAGGTCATTTATGTACTTCAAATCATGAGCTCTATGTCAACTGATTTGGGGATTATCCGATAAAGGTCACACGAGTGAAGATTGGTTAAAAAACTCCTTCAATTTAAACTTCAAAGTCATCTACCCAAACTACCCTCTATAATAAGTGTTACAGGCTTAGTCGATCACTTTTGATCGGTTAAGTCCAAAAAGTGTGTGTTTTGTTTAGATGATATGAAATTTGAGGTGTACTTAGGCACCTTTTCGAGTTTGGGGTGTAAATAATGGTGTAAAGTTTGGGGTAAAAAGTGTACTTTAGTAAAAAAAAAAACATCATATATTACTCGTAATTGCTATTTTGGAAAAAAGGTAAAAAAGGTAAATGTCCTTTAGGGACAGCCCATTGGGTTTTTGATGGATCTGAACAGCACCTACCGTAATCCTTCCACAGCCAAGAGCGAGAGGTAGTCACTGCACTGTGAAACCAGCCTCACGCAGTGCCCTCCACTTTAAGAGCCACGTGGCACAAGCTTTCGCTCGGACAATATGGCCCAACCTCTATACTTGGAACGGGCAACCAGTTACAAGCCAGTCAGATCCAACCCACTGGGATGAGCCCATGTACAGTGACCTTGATGCCCCCACTTGGGTCACATGATAGTGCTACTTAGTCCGGCGATTGAGAATTACCCAGTGCTCCATTATAAAGACTAAGTTTCCTTTCTTTTTATCCGATGTGGGACTCTTGCTACATTCTTAGAACAAACCTCCTAAAGTTTTCTAGTACTCATTTTTTTGTACTACTACTTTTATCTCATCAAGACAATATGTATATATATATATATGTGTGTGTGTGTGTGTGTGTGTGTGTATCAATTTACCAATTTTTGAATATCTTCTCCATCTTCATTATGAAATTCATAAAATATACGTGAATGTGTTGCTTATATTCTTGATAAAATTGTGATATATGAATACATATTTATAAATATGCGAGCAAATTAAGTATCAATTTTTCATTATGAGAGGAGTATACATGTCTAATTATTAGGCAAATTAAGACACTATAAAGGATTCTAGAATCATACTTTTGAATGGTTGCTAACCTGCTTCCAAATTAAAGCTGCAATTTCCAATTATAGGTTAATGCTCAATTTTATGGGTTAAGCTTAAGGTTTTAAGTGCCCTTTTTTGTCGTCATTGACAAGTTAAAGAAAATATTTAAAAAAAAATCATTCAATAAAAAGTTATGACTTGCACAAATGATATAGTTAAAGGGTATTATATTCCAAAATGGTTATTTATTAGTTTTTTGTGTCAAATCGTGAGCCTCTTAGGTCAAATGATTTGGGATTTTTGATAAGGTCAGTTATGTGTGCTTCAAATCACGAGCTCTATGTCAACTGATTTGGGGATTGTCCGATAAAGGTCACACGAGTGAAGATTGGTTAAAAAACTCCTTCAATTTCAACTTCAAAGTCATCTACCCAAACTACCCTCTATAATAAGCGTTACAGGCTTAGTCAGTCACTTTTGATCGGTTAAGTCCAAAAAGTTTGTGTTTTGTTTAGATGATATGAAATTTGAGGTGTACTTAGGCACCTTTTCGAGTTTGGGGTGTAAATAATGGTGTAAAGTTTGTGGTAAAAAGTGTACTTTAGTAAAAAAAAAACATCATATATTACTCGTAATTGTTATTTTGGAAAAAAGTTAAAAAAGGTAACTGTCCTTTAGGGACAGCCCATTGGGTTTTTGATGGATATGAACAACACATACCGTAATCCTTCTACAGCCAATTGGGTTTTTGATGGATATGAACAACACATACCGTAATCCTTCTACAGCCAAGAGCGAGAGGTAGTCGCTGCACTGTGAAACCAGCCTTGCGCAGTGCCCTCCACTTTAAGAGCCACGTGGCCCAAGCTTTCGCTCGGACAATATGGCCCAACCTCTATGCTTGGAACGGGCGGCCAGTTACAGCCAGTCAGATCCACCCCACTGGGATGAGCCCATGTACCACCTTGATGCCCCCGCTTGGGTCACAGGCTAGTGCTACTTAGCCCGGCGATTGAGAATTACCCAGTGCTCCATTATAAAGACTAAGTTTCCTTTCTTTCTGTCCGATGTGGGACTCTTGATACATTCTTAGAACAAACCTCCTAAGGTTTTCTAGTACTCATTTTTTTGTACTACTACTTTTAGCTCATCAAGACAATATGTATGTATATATATATATATATATATATGTGTGTGTGTGTGTGTGTGTGTGTCAATTTACCAAATTTTGAATATCTTCTTCATCTTCATTATGAAATTCATCAAAATAACGTGAATGTGTTGCTTATATTCTCGGTAAAATTGTGATATATGAATACATATTTATGAATATGCGAGCTAATTAAGTATCAATTTTTCATTATGAGAGGAGTTTACATGTCTAATTATTATATAAATTAAGACACCATAAAGGATTCTAGAATCATACTTTTGAATGGCTGCTTGCCTGCTTCCAAATTAAAGTTGCAATTTCTAATTATAGGTTAATGCTCATTTTGAGGATTAAGCTTAAGGTTTTAAGTGCCCTTTTTTGTCGTCGTTGACCAGTACGTGAAAATATTTAAAAAAAATCATTCAATAAAAAGTTATGCCTTGCACAAATGATATAGTTGAAGGGTATTATATTCCAAAATGGTTATATACTAGTTCTTTGTGTGAAATCGTGAGCCTCTTAGGTCAAATGATTTGGGAATTTTGATAAGGTCAGTTATGTGTGCTTCAAATCACGAGCTCTATGTCAACTGATTTGGGGATTGTCCGATAAAGGTCACACGAATGAAGATTGGGTAAAAAACTCCTTCAATTTCAACTTCAAAGTCATCTACCCAAACTACCCTCTATAATAAGCGTTAAAGGCTTAGTCGGTCACTTTTAACCGGTTAAGTCCAAAAAGTGTGTTTTGTTTAGATGATATGAAATTTGAGGTGTACTTAGACACCTTTTCGAGTTTGGGGTGTAAATAATGGTGTAAAATTTTGGGTAAAAAGTGTACTTTAGTAAAAAAATATTTCATATATTACTCGTAATTGCTATTTTGGAAAAAAGGTAAATGTCCTTTAGGGACAGCCCATTGGGTTTTTGATGGATCTGAACAGCACCTACCGTAATCCTTCCACAGCCAAGAGCGAGAGGTAGTCGCTCCACTTTAAGAGCCACGTGGCCCAAGCTTTTGCTCGGACAACATGGCCCAACCTCAATGCTTGGAACGGGCGGCTAGTTAAAGCCAGTCAGATCCAACCCCCACTGGGATGAGCCTATGTCCAGTGACCTTGATGCCCCCGTTTGGGTCACAAGCTAGTGCTACTTAGTCCGACGATTTAGAATTACTCAGTGCTCCATTATAAAGACTAAGTTTCCTTTCTTTTTGTCCGATGTGGGACTCTTGCTACATTCTTAGAACAAACTTCCTAAAGTTTTCTAGTACTCATTTTTTTGTACTACTACTTTTAGCTCATCAAGACAATATATATATATATATGTGTGTGTGTGTGTGTACACACATGTGTGCATACATGCGTCTTGTCACAAGCGGCGTCTGTGTGTGTGTCAATTTACCAAATTTTGAATATTTTCTCCATCTTCATTATGAAATTCATCAAAATAACGTGAATGTGTCGCTTATATTCTCGGTAAAATTGTGATATATGAATACATATTTATGAATATGCGAGCTAATTAAGTATCAATTTTTCATTATGAGAGGAGTTTACATGTCTAATTATTATGTAAATTAAGACACCATAAAGGATTCTAGAATTATACTTTTGAATGGCTGCTTGCCTACTTCCAAATTAAAGCTGCAATTTCCAATTATAGGTTAATGCTCATTTTGAGGATTAAGCTTAAGGTTTTAAGTGCCCTTTTTTGTCGTCGTTGACAAGTACGTGAAAATATTTAAAATAATTCAATAAAAAGTTATGCTTTGCACAAATGATATAGTTGAAGGGTATTATATTCCAAAATGGTTATTTACCAGTTCTTTGTGTCAAATCGTGAGCCTCTTAGGTCAAATGATTTGGGGATTTTGATAAGGTCAGTTATGTGCTTCAAATCGCGAGCTCTATGTCAACTGATTTGGGGATTGTCTGATAAAGGTCACACGAGAAAGTTTGGTTGAAAAACACCTTCAATTTCAACTTCAAAGTTATCTATCCAAACTACCCTTTATAATAAGCATTACAAGTTTAGTAGGTCACTTTTGATCGGTTAAGTCCAAAAAGTGTGCGTTTTGTTTAGATGATATGAAATTTGAGGTGTACTTAGGCACCTTTTCGAGTTTGGGGTGTAAATAATGGTGTAAAGTTTTGGGTAAAAAGTGTACTTTAGTCCCAAAAAAAATTCATTTTGGAAAAAAGGTAACATTCCTTTAGGGACAACCCATTGGGTTTTTGATGGATCTAAACAGCACCTACCGTAACTTAGGTAACCATTTTTACATGTTATCTATAGGCAATGTATGTACTCCTCACTATCTAACAACACTAGTCACACAAATCCCCAACAGTATACAATAGAACACATATGGTCTTTAAGCATTCCTATATATGATTCGAGGGTCCATATCTGAACACAACAAAAAACATCACATATACTCATTGCCATCACATATACACGAATGCATATATGGCCATTTGACTTATATATGAAGATTTAGACAAGTATGGATATTTTAGAAACAACTCATTAATAGTGTGATTGGGGCTATGGTGCTTGTGTTTGTTTTGTACTTTTCATTTTCTTTCTATTCTAAGCTAAGTCATACTAGCTTATAGCATATACATATTAATAGTGTGTCATTTTCTTTATCTTCTCGACTATGAATTATGGAAAAACTTCTTTGAACCTTCTTCTTGATTGAATTATGGATAAACTTAATTCCTAGTTATATGGCCATTCGACTTATATATGAAAAAAATTCTAGTGAGTCTCCCCATAATATGGATTATCCACACGCATGGGCATGCATACTTCTTTAATTTCAAAGAAAATATAATCCCAACACACAAAATGTAATGTGCACAACTATAATTCAAGACACAATTTAAGAGAATCCAATATTAGTAAAAACAATAAGAAGCCCAAAAATTGTCCCAATTTCAAAGAATATCAACAACAATTTGTTTAAATTTATGTTTATATTAAACAACAATTTGCCATTTATTTATTCCAAATCAGCCTAACGATAGCCAACTTATTTTAAAATATCACAAAATAACATTTCCACGGATAAATTTAACGTATGTTTAAATTTATGTGTTGTCGACTAATGCATAAATAAATGGACTGGACAAGTATTTATTTAACAAACTAAATTTATCCATTGCATCCCATAATATCATCACCTCACCATAAATTACAACCAAAATATATATGATATGATAACATTAATAATGTCTCTTATTTTAAATATTTTTTATTATATAAAATTATAAATTGACATTAATTTCTTTTATTTATACAGTTTTGAAACTTAAATTAAGAGAGGGCTTTGAGTATTGCAAGCTATATATTCTTCTTCTTCTATCCCAAATTTAAGTCTTTTTTATCACGATGATTATTTAACATGAATTTAATTAGATTATATCAACAAAAATGGAGATATTATATTTTCCTTGTTTCCCCCCTTATATAAGTGAACATCAATATACTCGATCTAATTTGAGGATATTGTTAAATGATGATTTCTCAAACAATAAAAATGACACTCTTTCTATATTACCAATGTGGATTACATTTTTTTACTCAATTTCTCAAATAAATTTACAAATATTAGAAGGTTTAATTACAACATTGATTTTCACCTTACTTAGAATTTCATAAAATAATTATCAGATGTCCACTTATATTTCCATTTGGACTATTTGATTTGCCTCTTATTTTATTCTCATTTTTTTAAAAAAATAATTTTTTATGTGTGCAATCTTATTCTCCTCTACTTGTACACTAACTAACTTGGATTAATTCCATGCACATCTACTGCTTACAAATAGAATCTAATTTAGAAGGCATATGTTTAAATGTAATCTTAATGATAATAAAAAGAAATGATTGACATTATTTGTGATTTCTTATGAAACCCAGTAATGGTGGTGATGGTGGTGGCAGTCTAGTGGCCAAGGCGTGGCCATGCACGTGGTGGTGATGATGGTGGATGGTGGCGGCGGCGGCGGCTTCCCCTCTTCTCCTCTTCTCTTCTCCCCTTCTCCCTCTTTTTTCTCCTCTTTTTTTCTTCTCGCTCGAGCAAGAGTGATGAACCGACATCGGTTTATTGAAATACATCCATGATCATATATATATGTATCATGCGGTCATTGATTTTTAATGACGTGGACGTGTTAGCGACCGCCAGGCGGTCGCTGAACTTACCTAACGACTAGAATCCATAGTGGTCGCAGATAGCGGTCGCTGATAGGCTTTTTTCTTGTAGTGCAAGAGCGAGAGGTAGTCGATGCACTGTGAAACCAGTCTCATGTAGCTTGGAACAAGCGGGCCAGATACAGCTAATCAAATCCAACCCACTTGGCTTAAGTCCATGTCCAGCAACCTTGGTGCCCTCGCTTGTATCACAGGCTAGTGCTACTTAGATCAACGATTGAGAATTACCCAGTGCTCTATTATAAAGACTAAGTTTTCTTTCTTTCTGTCCGATGTGGGACTTGTGCTACATTCTTAGATCAAACCTCCTAAAATTTTCTAGTACTCATTTTTTTTGTACTACTACTTTTAGCTCATCAAGACAGTATATATATATTGTTGGAAATGGGATTTGAATGAGAAAATTGACTCGGGTCGGGTCGTGGTCGTGGTCGTGACGGGCGGGTTCGTGATATATATTTTTTTATCATCACAATATTACGTCGTTTTAAAGACGGTTACACACGAATTTTTCTATAAATGAATGATGTGGGGCGTATTTCTAAAAAAAAAAATTCCCGTTCTCTCTGTTCCGTCCCGTCAGAAAATTTTCCCTCCCCATTTTGCAGAAAATTTCCCGTTCCGTTTAGCAGTAACCTTTCCCGTTCTGCACTTCAATAGAATTCTCGTTCCCTTCTGCAATTCCCGTTCTGTTTTTGCAAGAATCCCGTTTCTGCAGATTCCGTTCCTTCCCACCGTTCTGCAGTGTTTTCCCGTTCTGCAAATCTTTTTCCATTTTCTGGGTAAGTGTATTCATGCACCACTTTCATGCATCATTATTATATTTGTAAAAACTGGATTTCTAGAAATTCTGGAAACAATCATATTTGTTTTGTCCATTACCGTGATTCATTTTTGTTGCACTCAAGTTGAAAAAAAAAAAAAAAAAAAAAAACGTCACTTTTCTAAAATATATATTACCATTGCCATGCATGATAACTGCTGAAGGTGTGTGTATTTGTGCAAGTGTTGCATTTGTTCATATTAAATATATAAATATATAATATATTATATTAATATATGAGTGCAGTTATACGAGTAATATATTATATTAACCGAACAAAAGTTACCGTTTTCTGGTAATTAGTTTGAATGTGCAATATTGGTTGAGAATATGTTTGGATGCAGTAATCAGTAATTAGTAAGTATATTTCTTCATATTCTGCAATACTATTGGTGGTTCATATTTCCGTGAGTATATTTCCCTTCCACAATACTATGTTTGTTTGGTAATTGTATGTTCTGAAAAAATTAATTTAGAAATTAAGAAATTAAGAAATGAGAAATGACCGTCGAAGCCATTCTGCATATCATTTGCATGTCCTGTTTTCATTAAGAAATTAATTTACTGTTATAAACATGCAAATTAACATGAAAATTGCATTAATTTCTGCAAATTAATTGTACCGGTTTTCATTAATTTTGCAAATTAATTGCTATGGTTTTATTTAGTAACATGCAAATTGCAGAATATGAACATATTTAATACTTTGTTATTTATGTGAACAGAATAATACATAATAACAGAAGATTGTAACAAATTAGTATTATATTATTTGTTTAGATTTATCTCTTTGTTAATACATAGTATTGATGTTAAAGATAGATATATGTATATGAGTGCAGCAAGATTAACATTGCATGAATTTTTATTTATTTATTTATTTTTAATATACAGTAAGGTTAATATTGCATGGTGCATGCAATTATTATTGGTATGAACAAAGTCTCCTTATTATTGGTATAATCAATGAGTGCAGTAAATATTTGTGATATATACTAAAGTCATCAGATTATGCTTATATATATAATACGTTTTTAAAGATATTCTGCAAATTTTGTTGAATCTAAATACACTGTTTTACTGTTCATATGTTTAACAGAATATATTCATATTATAATAACAGAAATTTATTGTTGGTAAATATTTACAGAAATTTACTGTTAGTAAATATTTTACTGTTAGAAATTTACTGTTTAAAAAGAATGCTATATTTATATATTTAATACTTTTTTATAAGTTACATTAATAGTTGCAGTATCTATTACATGATGCGTCATAGCAGCTTTATGAATAAAACTTACATTTCCACACTTTTAGTTATGCACACCTGCATGCGTGTAAATGCAAGACTAACTTGCATGTTTTGTATATAATATAGATTAGCGTACTGATATTATATATATAATATTTATAATATACTTATTATGTGCTGTAATATTATTGTTTGTTACTACATATAAAATATTCTATTTACAGAAATATTATATATATTACATATTCACATACATAATATTCTGTTATTTTTAATATTGTTTAAATATATACATGTGTAGTATATATAATATTTTGTTTATATATATTTTGTATGTGTAATAGTGTTTTATGTAAACAGAAAATTGTTTGCATATTAATAGATACTATTCTGTTATTGTTTTCAATTTCAAATAACAGTTTATTTTTATTGCTAATATATAATATTGTTACATCTTGTACAAACATAAATTTGTTTCTGTCTATTGACAATAGTCTTTATTTGTATAACAGAAATGGCTTCTACAAGCACCATTCCTGCCGTGAGTATGTCTCATGGGGAAAAGCCTGAAAGGTTCAATGGAACTGATATCAAGCGTTGGCAACAAAAAATGCTTTTCTATCTCACAACATTGAATTTGGCTCGGTTTCTACAAGAGGACTGTCCTACTCTTGTTGAAGGGAAAACTGACAAGGAAAAAGTGATTGTTGTTGATGCATGGAAACATGCAGATTTTCTTTGCAGGAACTATGTGATGAATGGATTAGATAATACTTTGTATAATGTGTATTGTACAATCCAAACTACAAAAGAATTGTGGGAATCTTTAGACAAGAAATATAAAACTGAAGATGTTGGCATGAAAAAATTCATAGTCGGTAGATTTCTAGATTATAAAATGATAGATTCTAAAGCAGTGATCACTCAGGTTCAATAATTACAAGTAATTCTGCATGACATTCATTCTGAAGGAATGTCATTAAGTGATTCATTCCAAGTTACAGCAATGATTGAGAAGCTTCCACCATCATGGAAAGACTTCAAGAATTATCTGAAGCATAAACGCAAAGAGATGAATCTTGAAGAACTGATTGTTCGACTTAGGATTAAAGAGGACAATAGAGGATCTGAGAATAAGAGTGGAAAGAATTTCCTTGAAGCAAAGGCAAATGTTGTAGAACAGAGGCCAAACAACAACAAAAGAAAGCGTGAAGGCAAAGATACCTTCAAGGCCAAAAAGAAATTCAAAGGCAAATGCTTCAACTGTGGCATTCCAAGACATAAGTCTAATGAATGTCTAAAGCCAAAGAAGTTGAAGAAAGAACAAAAGCCTCAAGCACATGTGACAGAACTGGAGAAGCTTTCTGAAGATGTTTCAGACATGAACCTTTATGCAGTTATATATGAATGTAACTTGGTAGGAAACCCTAAAGAGTGGTACGTGGATACTGGAGCTACTCGCCACATATGTTCCAACAAATGGATGTTTTCTACTTACAAACCAGTAGAAAATGATGATCAACTCTTTATGGGAAACTCCTCAAGTTCAAAGGTTCAAGGACGTGGAAAGATTGTACAAAAAATGACATCTGGCAAAGAACTGACTTTGAATGAAGTGTTTCATGTGCCAGATATCCGCAAAAATCTAGTTTCTGGGTCACTACTTAGCAAGAATGGCTTCAAGTTGGTGTTTGTGTCTGATAAATTTGTACTTACTAAGAATGAAATGTTTGTAGGAAAGGGCTACATGACTGTTGGGCTCTTTAAGATGAATGTTATGACTGTTGTACCGAAGTCTATTGATAATAATAAAATTAATTCTTCTACTTACTTGTTAGAGTCTTCAAACATATGGCATGCTAGATTAGGACATGTTAATTATAATACTTTGCGTAGATTAATTAATTTAGAGTTCTTGCCTAAATTTGATATTAATCTTAAACATAAATGTGAAATTTGTGTGGAATCAAAAATGACAAGATTACCCTTTTATTCTGTTGAAAGAAAATCTGAACCTCTAGATTTAATTCACACTGATATATGTGACTTAAAGTTTGTGCAAACTAGAGGTGGGAAAAAATATTTCATAACCTTTATTGATGATCGCACAAGATATTGTTATGTATATTTGCTAAGAAGCAAAGATGAGGTCAGAGAAAGTTTCAACTTTATAAAATAAAGTTGAAAATCAAATTAACAAAAGATTAAAGCAATAAGAAGCGATAGAGGTGGTGAATATTAATCACCATTTGAAGAGATTTGCTCTCTACTCATGGTATTATTCACCAAACTCATCGCTTCCTTACTCACCTCAATCTAATCTGTATTGTTGCTAACGCAAAAACCGAACATTGAAAGAAATGTTAAATGCTATGTTAAACAGTTCTGGAGCACCCCAGAATTTGTGGGGGGAAGCTTTGCTTTCTGCCAATTATGTTCTTAATAAAGTGCCTCATAAGAAAACTCACAAAACCCCTTATGAATTATGGAAAGGTCATAGGCCTTGCTATAAATACTTACGAGTGTGGGGGTGTCTAGCAAAGGTAATGGTTCCTAAACCTAAAAAGGTTAAGATAGGACCAAAAACAATTAACTGTGTTTTCATTGATTATGCAAATAACAGCAATGCTTATCGCTTTCTTGTTCATAAATCTGAAATTAACGATATTCATGTTAATACATTTATTGAATCAAGAGATGCATAATTTTTTGAGAATATTTTTCCATATAATGGAAATAATGATTCAAATTCAAACAAAAGACCTTTGGATGCTACTAGTGATAATCCTGGAAATATAGACAAAGAGTCTGTAGTGGATGAACCTAGACGTATGAAAAGGGCAAGGACTTCAAAGTCTTTTGGTCCGAATTTTTTAACATTTTTGTTAGAAAACGATCCTCAAACATACAAAGAAGCAGTATCCTCTCCAGATGCTTCTCATTGGAAAGAAACAATAAATAGCGAAATTGAGTCCATTATGCAAAATCATACATGGGAACTGGTGGACCTTCCACCTGGTTCAAAACCCTTAGGGTATAAATGGATCTTCAAAAAGAAGATGAAAGCTGATGGCTCAATTGATAAATATAAAGCAAGGCTTGTTGTTAAAGGCTATGTATAAAAGGAAGGATTGGATTATTTCGACACTTATTCACTGTTACAAGAATTACATCTATTCAATGCTAATAGTAATAAAGATCTTTAAATAGACTTGAAATACATCAAATGGATGTAAAGACTGCATTCTTAAATGGTGAATTAGATGAAGAAATATATATGGAACAACCTGAAGGTTTCACTGCTCCTGGACAAGAGAGGAAAGTAAGCAAACTTGTTAAATCTTTGTATGGATTAAAACAAGCACCAAAACAATGGCATGAGAAATTTGATAATGTTATGTTATCAAATGAATTTAAAATTAATGAGTGTGACAAATGTGTTTATGTCAAAAGCACTCAAAGGGAATATGTCATTGTTTGTCTTTATGTGGATGATATGTTAATCATGGGTAGTAACAATGAAGTTATCAACTCAACAAAACGTATGTTGTCAAATAGATTTGATATGAAAGACTTGGGGGTTGCTTATATAATTTTAGGAATCAAGATTTCTTAAACCTCTGATGGAATTATATTATCTCAATCTCATTACATTGAGAAAATACTTGAAAATTTTAACAAGTATAATATAATTCTAAATAAGACCCCAGTTGATATAAATCTTCATCTAGCTAAAAATGAAGGTGATAGCATATCTCAACTAGAATATTCTCATAATAATAGGCGCTTAATGTATGTCATAAATCATCTTTAGACCGAATATATAGCTTATTATTCTAAGTAAGCTAAGTAGGTATACGAGTAATCCAGGTAAAGATCACTGGAAAACAATTTTGAGAGTTTTAGGATATCTAAAACATACTCAAAAATATGGACTACACTATACAAGATATCCAGCAGTATTGGAAGGATATAGCGATGCTAATTAGATATCTGACAATAAAGACTCGAAATCCACAAGTGGATATGTCTTTACACTTGGAGGTGCAGCAGTATCTTGGAAATTCTCAAAACAAATGTAAGACCCCAACTTTTATAAATAAAGATGAATTTTCTATAAATATTATTTTTGAATATTATGGAATAAATTTGATATAATGTTATAGTTGTGGGTAATATTTATAAATTTTGCAAAGTAAGCAAGTTGTTATAAAATATTCGTTTGGTCTGGAATATTCTTTTTGTCGTGAAATATTCGTACGACGGCTCAATCATTAATGGACCCCTATTAACGGAAATATTGTCGTAGTTAAAAAACGACAAAATTATCTTTCTATAAAAATAATGGCGGAGGTGTTACTGTTAAAACTGCTTGAACTACCCTAGAGTAAAAGTACAAAGAATACGTCTGTAGTTGTATAGTAGCACACGATATTGATTATTGATGCTTACGTGAGAAGTCACTCAACCTATGCTCAATTATTACTACAATGAATTGTTGATCATATCTCTTATATTATTGATTCAATTATTGTCACAAAGATCATCTCAGATAATATGTTATAGTATTAAATCAATAATTGAGACGACAAGTTATAAATGATTAATAATTGTTGAGAGATTAAATATGTGTTGATTAAAATAAAATGATTTGTGGTAATATTTATTCAATCCTCGAGGTATATAAAGAGTCTCATATGAGACGTTTGTGGTAAGTTTGATTATTTTATGGGGCCCATATGTCATCATCTAAGAGTCTCTTCATCGATAAGTAATTACCTTCGTCGATAGTAATTACCTTTGTGAATAGTAATTACCTTCGCCGATAGTAATTACCTTTACCGTACGTCAAACCACTTGCCGTTTCATATTACAAAAGGCCGAACCACTTATCGTTTCACATTATAGGCGTCGAACCACTTGTCGTTTCACATTACAAAAGCGCCAAACCACTTTTCTTTTCACATCACTACCGTCAAGCCACTTGCTTTTCACATGGCGGTCTTTAAGCTAGAAATCTTCTATAAATAGAGGCCTAGTGCTTCATTATTTTCACGAATTCATTCAAGCTATAGAGAGAAAGTATAGAGAATAAAGAGAGAAAGAAGAAGAGTATTTTGTTACTACACTTCTCGCAGATTCAATCTCCTACTAAAAGTAAGGGGTTTTATTATTTCTTATTCATGAAGAGAATCTGTTGTTATTCCATTACTTATTATTCATTGGAATAACTTTGTATATGCGTGGTTTACCCTATACTTGGTGACATTCTTCTATTATTATTCGCTGGAACATCCATGCATGTGTTTTACACCTGGACTTCGGTTCCGACTTTATTATTATTCTATCGGAACATCCCATCGTGTGTTTTACACCTGACCACGGTTCTCTTTTATTATTATTACATTGGAACATCCTCATCTGTGTGTTTTTACGGACTGGTTCCATTCTTTATTATTCTGTTGGAATATTCTCATGCATGCGTTTTACGTTCTGACTGGTTCCGTTATTTATTATTCTGTTGGAATAACTTTCGCTGCTGTGCGGTCTATCGCATGCATGGTGATTTCTTTTGTTATTCCATTCTTTATTATACCCAGTTGGTTAAAACTTTGACTTCTATACTCCATGAAATTAGTGGAATATCCTTTCATGGAAATATTCTTCTCAGTATTCTTGAATTTTACTCTACAAAGCAGTATCATGTTGACAGTTTGGATGTTATTGGTTCCTAGATAAATTAATTCTTGAACTTGTTTTATTGAATTCTTATATCATTGTCATCATCCTCATATTTATATTTTTTTGAAAGTCATCTCATGGCTTTGTAGTGCATGTAGATGGACTTGGTATGATTATGACCGAGGATTATTGATTGTAATCATGACCGTAATATTACAAATGATTTGGTAAAAATCCTCATTGGTAGTAGTGCATTGATGGATGATTGTTGGCATGATCATGACCATTAATGAATACACAAATATTCTTGGCCCAGAGTAGTGCGTGAATAATTGTGGTCGTGATACTTAAAGAATATCCTTGGCCGTAAAGTGCAAAGGGTGATTCGATGATGTGGAATATTTATTAAAGTCGAGTCTCAAATATATAACATGATGAAAAACCTTTTAAATCATAAAAGATAGTAGATTTTATTTTCTACTTGACTCTTTTAATGGATTGTTGGTTCCACCAGTAGTTAAACTTGATGTTCATTATATTTTATCGGTTTAACATCATTTGTTGTAGGCTAATGATAATTTATTCGCATTATCTTAGTCATAATATTTCTTCTTGAGCTAGTTGAGCTCACCCTTTCTTTCACCGTTCTCTTCGTGAAATGAGAATATAGTTTGGGACGAGTCGGGGAACGGAGTAATGGTCCGGAGGATAGCATTAGTAGTCCTCACTATTCTGTAAAATAGTGTGAAAATAATTGTAATGAGGACTCCTTTTGAGTTTGTATAATATCTAGTAGACAATATTTGTATTCAAACTCACAGTTTATGTCGTATTGTACACGCAGCTTATATTAGTAAGTTGTATTTAAATTACATACCATGTATCGACTACCCAAGATGGGTGATGTATACCTAATTTTGGGGCGTCCACAACAAACGTGTATTGCAAGGTCTGATGGAATCGAAATTCATTGCTTTAAAAAAGTTGGAGAAGAAGGTTTGAGTGGTTTCGTAATTTCTTAGAGAGGATATTCCAAATTGGTCAAGACACATGCCCATTTATATGTATACATCTTTGTGATAGCCAATCGATTGGAAGAGCACACTGAGTCATTTATATAATTGATGAAATCACGCCATATAATGACGAAGACATAATATTTGTTAGATAATTGCTCTCAAATGGAATTATCTCAATTGACTATGTAAAGTCAAAAGATAATATCATGGATCCGCTTTACGAAAAGGTTTAACAAGAGAGCAAGTGGAAAAATCATCGAGGGGAATGGGTTTAAAGCCTACTGTTTAAATAAGAGTCTTCATAGTGGCAACCCAACCTAACTGACTGGAGATCCCAAGATCTAGGTTCAATGGGCAAACCGATATATGTAGTACTCAGTAAAGCACTAAGGAGATATTTACTCCTAACCATTCCTGAAATGAGACAGTGCACATCTGGCGCGAGAATTAGGATAAGTTGCGCTTTTAATGACTTTTATATCTTGAAATACGTTCAAGTGGGGTATTGCAGGATACTCTTAATAAAAGTCACCTACATGAGTAAGAAGGGTGCCACTTCTGTGAGAATTTTAAAGGCTGAATTCTCTAATATACTTACGGAACCAGGAGGTGTTTCAAGGCCAAAATGAACACAAACGTGAGAACCAATTATGTCTGAAGAGATATTTTGTGAATTCTATTGTCTTGGTTTACATGAAAAGCTGATAATTCAAAGACATCAAGTCTACTGATTAGCCAAGTAAATCCGATAGATTTTACTAGGGCAAGTTCAAAGCCACTAGGCTACTTAACCTGATGAAATATCTTTTCTTATGTACTCGAAGTAGTGTCTGCATATTCATAACATATTTTTCATATTGTAAAGCCAATTTTACATTCATGTGGGGGATTGTTGGAAATGGGATTTGAATGAGAAAATTGACTCGGATCGGGTCGTGGTCGCGATTTTAGTGTTCGTGATATATATTTTTATCATCACAATACTACGTCGTTTTGACGATTTAGCATTTACCTAATTTTTCTATAAATGAATGATGTGGGCGTATTTACGAAAGAAAAAAAAATTCCGTTCTCTCGTTCCGTCCCGTCCGAAAAATTTTCCTCCCCGCTTTTGCGTAAAATTTTCCGCTCCGCTTAGCAAATAACCTTTCCCGCTTACGCACTTCAATAGAATTTTCGCTCCTTCAGAATTCCTGCCTGCTTTTACGCAGAATCCCGCTTCTGCAGATTCCGCTCCTTCCCACCGCTTACAGGTGTTTTCCCGTTCTGCAAATCTTTTCTCGTTTTCTGGGTAAGTGTATTCATGCACCACTTTCATGCATCATTATTATTAATAGTAAAGTTCGAGTACATAACATAGAATTTATGTTCGATGAATTCTTAATTTTGTAATGCTACTAATTAAGAATTGAAATCTGCTTTTATCTTGGGAAGCAATTATTCAATTAACCCTTAAAGATCGTGGAATAAATTTGCTTTAAAGAGACTTTGTGAATTCAAAGGACTCGGATTTATTGATTAATATTTTCTGTGTTATATATATATATATAATTATGTTTTGTTTTATCATATTTATATATATATATATTAAATAATACTATATATTACAGATAACATATATATATATAGGGATTGCCATGAACACTATTCTAACAACCCACTTTTCATCCGTGGATCAACTAATTGGATGACTCAGATTGAATGTCATAAAAAATAAGAAATTGTCTAGCCGGCACAAGCTTTACCGATTTTTATTTTAATATATTATTATAGTTGGTCAACTATTCTCATTTTAATAATTTTAAAATATTTTTTTAATATTAAAATATTCCAGCCGGCACAGCTTGTACCGGCCGGGTATTTTTTTTATAACTCAAATGCACTCTTTTACATTATAATAATAACAGTGGTTCTAAAAAGGGTGCAGTGTCTCATATAGCTTACCCTAACATATTCAAGATCTTCTTTCAATTTTGGAAGCTGCTCAGAAATCTCCTGGGTCTGACCTGCTGAAACACGCTGCTGTTTCTCCAATCGTCTTATTCTTCGTTCAGTTTTTCTTCTCTCTAAAAACGTAAATTTTAATCCCAGAAAGAAATCATAGCAATGAAATCCTATCCAATCATAATTCAATTTGTGGAATTTGGAAGGTTCACGATTGAAGCACAAAATATGGAGTATATATTTTACCAAAAAACTTTTTCTTTCTGTCCAGCAAAAATGTTTTACGTTCCCCAGCCAAACGAGTGTGAATCTCTTGTTGTTTCTTGAGCTCTTCTAACTTCTTTTCTTGGGCCTCTCTAACTTCGGATGGAAGATCCTGGAATGAATCATCAAGATAAAGTGCATCTGCTGTTAGTGACCCGAGGAGAATTGAAGCCATTAACAAAACATTCAGAGATTACACAGGACATGATGTGATGCTAAGCCGGTACAGTTTGTACCAGCCGGAATATTTTTTATTTTTTTAATCTGATTTTAATGTGCTGAGTCATCAAATGTTTAAAAAAAAAATATCCGACCGGTACAAGCTGTATCGGCTGGAGTATTTTAATATTAAAAAATCATTTTTAAATTACTAAAATGACAACAGTTGACCAACTATAATAATATATTAAAATAAAAGCCGGTAAAACTTGTGTCGGCTGGATAATTTCTAATTATTTATGACATTCAATCTAAGTCATCCAATTAGTTGATCCACGGTTGAAAAATGGGTTGTTAGAATAGTGTTACATAAAGAATAGGATTATTACGGATGGATTCCCATATATATATATATATATATATATATATATATATATATATATATATATATGTGTGTGTGTGTGTGTGAATTTACCAAATTTTAAATATTGTCTCCATCTTCATTATGAAATTCGTCAAATTTACATGAATATCGTCTCTATCTTCATTGTGATATATGAATATGCGAGCTAATTAAGTATCAATTTTTCATTATGAGAGGAGTTTACATGTTTACTTATTATGCAAATTAAGACACTCTAAAGGATTCTAGAGTCATAATTTTGAATGGCTGCTTGCCTGCTTTCAAATTAAAGCTGCAATTTTCAATTATTATAGGTTGTAAATGCTTATTTTTGAGGTTTAAGATTAATGTTTTACGTAACTTTTTGTGTGTGACAAATATATGAAAATATCAGAAACAATTCATTCAATAAAAAAATTTTACCGACACAAATGATATAGTTGAAGGGTATTATTTCTATTAAAAAATGAAATACGATACAAACTTAAACATCAACACGAACCAAATTCTCAATAAATTGAGAGATTAGCCTCTCACATAGGGGGAAAGCAAAACCCCGCGTAAAAGGAAGGACAGTTTTATGTAATAGTACTATAAATTGTATATTTTCTTGGTAACAAAGTGTTTATATAGAACTGTAAAAAAAAGAAGAAGTAATGCAAGTAATTTACTCAATTTAGTCTGATTCTATATTGTTATTGTCTATGTGATACAACATTGCTCTCTTTATTCACCAATATGTTTATTTACATAAAAAATATATTTGAGTTTTAATTATTTATTTTAATTTAATACTATTTTATTCGATGACAGGAGATTAATAGTCTTTTCTAAGGTTATTTTTGAGATATTATATATAATCACAACTCAAAGAATTAAATAAGCCGAAATAATATTAAAATAAGAGAACTTTTTGCAAACAAATATGACCTCTTCATAGTAAAACGATCGCGATGGGACTCGAACCCACAATCTCCCGCTCCGGAGGCGAGCGCCTTATCCATTAGGCCACGCGATCAATTGACTAAACTGGCCCATTAATCAATTAATCATAGAAGAAATCTAAGCTAGAATTCATGATATTTTGAGGGATAAAAAAATCATTCTTTTATATAAAACATGTAATATTACTCGGGAATAATGGCAAAACTACAGTCGTTTTGACAAAAAAAAATTATTTCTGATTTGGGAGGGGAAAAACTGATTATTTTTTTTAAAAAAAATAAACTTGCCAAAGCGACGTAATTTTGACAGACTTTACATAAATAAAATATACACAGATGTGTATGACTATATTGCCCGTGTTACTTTTATCTAGAATATAAAACAAGTTTCCTACTTTTTCTCAATGAACTTTAAGCTTTGTATATGACGTTTTTAGATAAAATTTTTAGTACTTTTCTTAAAAGTTTATTATTAAAAAAATATATTAGTTTAATAACATGACCATACCCAAAATAAAATAGTTTTTTTTATTTATTAATGAAATACTAAAATAACAAAGTTATCATTAATAAAATAGCTACTTATAGTCTATATATAATCAAAATTACATTGTCTTAGTTGCTTGTCATATTATTCAATAATTTTATATATTTACAAACACAATTAGCAAGCTTCCCTGTGTGTGTGTGTGTGTGTATATATATATATATATATATATATATATATATATATATATAATACTATAAAACATTAGAGGAGCATTCAATCTTGTATCTATAAAAGACTTGCTTCTTCTTTGATGAAACATTTTCAATTGTGAGCACAACCTTTCCGGGTTCATAACTACGGTAGGAGTGGTCCTTTTTACCCGCCCATATTCCTTCTCTTAATCAAAATTATTGTATAAGCAAGCTCATGTCATGGCTTGGTATGAATTCTTCTTCATACTTCACTTCCCAACCTAACACACAACTCCCATACCAAAATACTTTCTTAGTTGTGTATATTTTATTTGTGTACAGTATTCCAAACTACGTCGTTTTGACAGATTTGTTTTTTTACACTCGGCTCCATAGCAGCACCACCTTTAGACGAAAAATCAGGATCATTGTCACGTTTAAGCCCTCCATATTGAATTGGGATTTCCTCAGCAAGAATGTACCTGAGTTGCAGCAGCAGCAGTTTTCAGTACAAAATAAATGGACTTTTGATCCCAATATATATGGAGGGAGAAATTACTTGAGCAGTGTTTCCGTGACCTTCGCCGGCCTAGTGAAGACAATTTTGCTATTGGTTCTTTGGCTTAAGAACGGTGTCAATAATGCATACAAGGCGTAATATCACACGGGCACATTGATGAAGATCTACAATCGAAAGAGATAATGCAAAAAACAAATTCAACATACCGTAAATTTGTTCGGTTACTAGCGTGTAAAAGTTTAAATGGGAATCGAGCATCAGCAGTTTGAACTTTTCAAACAAATATGATCCGAATATCAATAAAAAATTAAAATTTAAGAAAGTTAATGGGTTATGAGTTCGAGCCTCACCAGTTTAATTTGTGTTTCCATGGTGTTTTAGTGTGTGAGCACGATAGTTAATGGGTTATGAATTTCACATGGAATTGACTTTTAAAATCTCATCATGGGCCATAGTTTTAGTTTTATGGTATTGAGATGTTTAGTGTTATAGTAATTCAATAATAATTCTATTGACGCATTTGTTATCCAAACGGTTGAATTGGAATTGGGGGTGCCAATTCCAATTCCAATTCAATTCCAATTCAAAGCCATTGCTTCAAACCATCATGGCTACTTTTCACATAATTATTTATGGTTGTGCAAAGAGGTCCACCTCCATAAATACTGCTCAGCTCTTGGCACAATATTATATATTATGCCATTTGCCCAACTCTATGCTTCTAACATCCAGCAATCATTGACATCCCATCAAGCAACATTTTTATCCTTACCTTGTAGAAGAACACTGTACAAGACCTTATCTTCATGGTAAGGAGTCAAATATAGAGGAATAAATTCGGCAGTATCAACACTGTCACTAAGGTTCACAACATAGAAGCAAACGAGCAGTTAAAGTGCCAATTGACAGGAGATGAATCTTATAAAGACCTTTAACAGAGAAATGCCACCAGGCATGTACAAATAGAAGTAGAAGTTCCCACCCAAAAAAAATGCTACATGGAGAAGTATACCTTCATTCAGAAAATTTACTCCAAAGATAACACATTGATTTCATGAAAAAATTAATTTCAGAAAAAAGGAATATATTAATTTCAAATGTAACAAACAGTGGCCAACTTTGTTCATGAAAGATCACGTGAACAACTGAAACCAAATGTGTCCACCTGGTTGACAAATTATTCAGAATGGGAATCCTTTACGCAAGGTCTTCTTGCAGGATTCTGCTAGTCGCTTAACAGCTTTTTCTTTAGTGTAATACTCCATCAATTTCTTGCCAACATCTTCTGGATTACATAAAATAAATGCCCTCACAAACCGGTCCTCTTTCATCCTCAATGCTCTCAACAAATCAGGTCCCTCAATTTGCAGTTTAAGACCCATATCCTGTATCTTCCTCGCTAGAAGAACTCGTGGCTTTAACACAGACTCTAAATTGAAGTAAAGCAAATCTGGTCTAGTAAGTATCACACTAGCAGGTAACTTCATTCTGCCCAATATAAATGTCATGTTTCTCTGTATCTTGTCAATGGACAGCGTTAACAGAAAAGGAGTGCGTCCGATAAGACCAAAAACCTCATCATCTGTAAATCCAAATTTCTCCAAGTTTGCAATCTTCTCCGGAATGGTCTCGAGACGAGAAATGCCAAAGAGGCAGACGACATACTTATACATCTTGGACTCCTTACTGACCCCAGTCTTGCGAATATACTCCAACTTCTCATCATCGAATAAGGTTCGCGGAATCAATGTGGGGCGAGACATAAGCATCGGAACCAATTCCTTTTTACTAACACCTATTTGATTATAAATCTCAACAACAGGTTTGATTTCATTATGGAAATCATAGATGAGAAGTGAAGGGTTCCGAACAATGGCCTTACGAAGAACTTCCTTAGACCTGAACAATGCTTCGAAATAATCAAGGCGTTCCCTAAATAATTGATTAATACACCTAGAGAGGAAACGGGGGCGACAATTAATAATCTTAATCAGGTCGGAAGAACTGAGACCTAGTTCACTAAGAATGTTGAGCTTGTATTCAAGGCAAGTGGGATTGCTCTTGCGTAAGGAAGGACTCCGCATAAAAATATTAGCTATATCATTTTCGGTTCAACCCCATTTCATAAAAACCTCCGTGGGGTCTTTCGGCTGGTATTCAGCAGCAAATTCTTCTACTTTAACATTTGTTAGGGTTTCTGCAGAATTAAGCAAAGTACTAAATAAACAGGGGTTCAAGATTGGGGTTTGGGGAGAAAGGGGATTGTAGGTGTTTCCAGAACCGCAGAAAATGAAGCGGATTTGGATCAGAGTATTGAATTTAGCTTTCATATTCAGAATTCAGTTCTATGAACTAAATGAGAAATTTAAATATCAAAAACGAATTGAACAATTTATGTCATTCCATAAACAACAAACAGATAATAACTTGTAAACAAGGGACTGAGAAGTTGATATATGAGATGGAAAAGGAAATTGAACTGACCCTTTTTGCAGCAAAGAATGAAAATGAGAAAAAATAGAAATCCTTCTTCCTGAACTTTCTGTAACGTAATTTATGAAGGAGGAGCAGCAATAGGCAACAGCAAGAGGGTGAGTTAGTACTTAATAATATATGTGAATAAGAAGTCGGCTGGGCTTCAATCTGTGTGGGTTAGTAATTTCGGTAACTAGGGTTTTTGGGTTGGGTTGGGTTGGGTTGGGTTGGGTTGGGTGGGGTGGGGTGGGGTGGGTGGGGTGGAAAGCGTGGGGACCAGTGGCGGTTAAGGTCGTCAACGAGTCAAATAAATCGATCTCGATTTAAAAAATAAGAGCAAAACTTGAATTTGTTAATAATAATATAATTTAAATTTGAATATTAAAAATAGTTCAAATAAAAATATGTGTAGAATCTAAATAAGATTATACTCGATTTGTTTAAGATTCAAATTACTTGAATTTTTGATTGTGGTTCGATACATACTCGATTGATACACATTCAATTAGATGCTCGATACATTCTCTTATAATATATATAAATTTAAATCAAATTAAATTAATTAATTATTATTATTTTGTTTTGTTTTTAATTTTAATTGTGATTTTATATTTATGAAGTGTAATAATAAATATATTTTCTCATTTCTAAGTAAAATAACAAATTCAATTTATAATTATATTTATTGTAAAACTAATTATTATGTGGAGACTCGAATTCGAGCTTGAATTTGAAGTTTACGGGTAGTTTGAATATGATTCGATATGAGTTGGATCGAATTCGATTAAAAAATATTCGAGTCAAGTCGAATTTGAGTAGAATTTTTCAAATACAATTCGAGTATGAATTTAACATTTCGAGTTGAATTCGAGCATCTATCTGTTCGCTTCGATTCAACTCGTTTACACCTTGGTGTCGATCGATGGCTAAAAAACTTAAAAGTATTTTTACTTTCAAAGATTATATTGTATTCGTTTCAAAATTAGAGTTAAATTATAACTTTTTAAAATTAATTTGTAAAATTTTAAAACTTGATATAATTTGGTTTAAATTTTAAAACTAACAAAGATAATAATAGTACTATTTTATAGTTAGTTTATAATTTTTAAAATTTAATATAATTTTGTTCAAGTTTTAAAAATAACAAATATGATAATTAATAGCAATACTTTATAGTTAGTTTACAATTGTTTTATTTATTTGTATTAAAATTAAATAACTTGATATTAATTTTGAATTTTATAATTTTGCTAATTAACTCCAAAACGTCAAAATTTATATCTAATTTTAAAATGGAGGAAGTATTAGATATTGATAACTGAAATTTTGAATATAAAGCTTACTTTAAAATATACTCCATCGGTTCAAATTATAAGTTCAATGTTGATATTTTAAAGTCAATTTAAAATATTTTTAAATTTAAAATTGATATAATTTATTTAAGTTTTAAAAATAATAAATCTTATAACCAGATAATACTTTTTAGGTAATTTTATGATATTGTGTAATATAAATTTTTGTATTTTTAAAAAGGTTTGAGCAAAATAAAAGTGAAAGATTTTTTATTTAGGAATTTGGGAAGAAGGTAGAGAAGAAATTAGAAGAACTTTTGAGAAATTTACTTTCAATAAATGTGTGTAGCGTCACTAAATTTACTTGGTGTTACTTTTAGAAGTGTTCACCTAGAAAAATTGATAGAAACCTGGTTAAGACTTGGATCATTTTTACCATGTTTGAACCGGCCCAAATAAAAACAAAATTATGGCCCAAGGAAGAGGAAGCCCAAGACTTGTCAGCCTTCTTCTTTGGGTCCTTTACATAAGTATACAACAAATAGAAAGTAATTACAAGAATAGTGCATCAATCAAATAATTACAAAAAGAGTGTAATTAAGACCCATATTACAAAAATAGTACAATTCACATTAATAAAGAAACCTAAAATCAAGGAAAATAACTGTGAGACCCCAGTTTTTTTATCAATAAAGATTTAAATTTTGTCAAAATAATTTTTAATATTATGGTGTGAATTTGAGATAATATTATAGTTGTGGGTAGTATTTATAAATTTTGCAAAGTATGCAAGTGGTTATATTATTCTATTTAGCGAGGAATATTCGTGATAACTACCAATCATTGGTGGACCCTAGCAATTAATTAATTATTGGCTTGATTGAAAAACGACAAAAAATATTTTATTGAAATAATCTACCAAGTTTTACCGTGAGTTCTTGTTGAACTACTGGTAGTAAAAGAATAATATGTGTGGTTGCATAAGAGTGACACGGTATTGATTATTGATCTTTATGTGCTTATGGTCAGGTTTCACCATTGATTCCATTATCACGATTAATAATATGAATTATTATAATGATAATGACGTTTTGTTTTATTCATATTATTAACGTAATAAAATGTAAACATCTTTTTATATAAAATAGAATACTTTATTAAAGTTATTCTATAAATAGAATATATTATATTTTATTACGCATAGTGTTGCGTAGTGTTTTGCGATAGTGTTTTGCAGATAAGATTGCGTAGTGTTTTTTGACAAGTAAAATGTTTTTATATAAATAAATATATTATATTTTATTTAAAGATTTTTCTTTAAATATGGACCGCCGATTAAAGTAAATCAATCTGACCGCTCATGGATTAATTATTACGCATTCCATTTTTCTAAATAGAAGTTTCATTCCTTCATTATTTTCTTACAATTCATTGAAACTCTGTAGAGAGAAAATTATAGAGAGAAGTTATAGAGAAAATTATAGAAAGAAGAAAGAGTATTCTCGCTACTTCACTACTTCTATATTCAGTTCTTTTCTAGTAAGGGGGTGTTATTCTTTTCTTCTTGAAGAGAACTTCATTATTCCATTCACTATTATTCATTGAATAACTCAGAAAAAAGTGGTATACCCTATACATAACTCCATATATACGGCAGATATCCTATACTTGGTGAAATCCTTATGTTATTCCATTCTTATTTATTACATTGGAATAACTCAGATATCTGCCATTTACCTATACTTGGTGACATTCTTCTATTATTCTGGGCTGGAACATCCCGTGCAATGTTTTACAATGCGGACTGAGTTCCGCTTTTATTATTATTCATTGGAACATCCTGTCGCATGTGTTTACACCGGACCGGTTCCGCCTTTTATCATTCATTTGAATATCCTATCTGTGTTTTTACAATTTATCCGGTTCCATCTTTATTATTCTGTTGGAACATCCTGCTTGCAAGAATTTCACCGACCACCGGGTTCCGTTATTATTATTCTCGTTGGAATAACTTTGTCCATGCAATCCGCATGCAATGTGATTTCTTTTGTTATTCCATTCTTTATTATACCCAATGGTTAAAACTTTGACTTCTATACTCCATGAAATTAGTAGAATATCCTCGATATTTGCGTTTCATCCAAAGATTTTTCATGGAAATATTCTTCCGATCATTCTTGAATTTTACTCTACGAAACGATGATCGTGTTGATAATTTGACGTTAATAATTCATGGATTAAATAATTCTTGAACCGGTTTTATTGAATTATTATGTCATTGTCATCATCCTCATGTTATATTATGTTATCTTTGCTTACGTGCATAGATGAACTTAGTATGATTATGACCGAGGATCATTCTTGTATAATCATGACTTGATATAAATGATGTGACAAAAAGTCCTCGATGGCTGTAATGCGCGATGATGGATAGTTTTTGGTATGATTATGACCCGTGGGTGATTCGGTATAGTCATGACCATTGATAATTTGATGAAAATCCTTGGCCGTGGTAATGCAGGGGATGATTAGATGTGGTGGTTTATTTATTAAAGTCGAGTCTCAATGATAAAAATTGATGAAAACCTTTTTAAAACCTAAAAGATAGTAGACTTTATTCTCTACTTGACTCTTTTAATGGGTCGCTTATTCCAACTGCATAGCTTAAACCGGGTTGTCTATTGTATTTTATCGGTTTAACAATCGTTGAAGGCTAATGATAATTTATTCGCATTATCTTAGTCATAATATTTCTTCTTCGGGCTAGTTACTCTTTTCTTTCACCGTTTCTCTTCTGTGAAATGATAGTCGGGACGCCTGAAAAACGAAGTAATGGTCCGGAGGATAGCATTAGTAGTCCTCCTATTTCGTGAAAAAAGTGTGATAATAGTTGTAATGAGGACTCCTTTTGAGTTTATATAATATCTAGTAGACAATATTTGTATTCAACTCATGCTTTATGTCAGATTGTATACACGACAGCTTAGGTTAGTAAGTTGTATTTGAATTTATGTACCATGTAAGTGGCGACCCAAGATGGGTGACGTATACCTAATTTTGGGGGCGTCACAATAACTGCCATAATTAATAATTCAAATTCAAATTCAAAGATTTGGGATCTAACAACAAAAATAAATTCAAATTCAAAATAATAACAGTCACAACTATTTTCCTAAACCCAAAAACTACAACTATTTTGTAACAACAATGGACATCCATTATCATTTTCTCTTTCTTTCTCCTCTAGTACCTTCTTTGCTCCGACCTCATTTCTCTACTACAATCATGTCCACGTTTATACCAAGGTAACCAATAAAAAATAGAACACTGCATAGAGAAGAGAGAGAGATAATAGACTGATGTGAAATGTAATATTGATAACCAAACTTTCGTATCAAGGTAACCAAACATTTATACCAAGGTAACCAAATCTACCTTCATACATGCATTATGAATTTATTACCTTAGTCTAAAAGTTTGACAACCAATTTCATGAAGGTAAATAAAAAATAGAACACTGCATAGAAAAGAGAGAGATAAGAGAGTGATGTGTAATGTAATATTAATAACCAACCCTTCGTACCAAGGTAACCAAACATTTATACCAAGGTAACCAAACCTTTATACCAAGGTAACCTTTTTTTATGAATATTTGGTTACCCACAAAAACTAAAATGGTTACCTTTGTATGAAGGTTTGGCTACCAATTGCACCATATTTAAAATAATTTTATTTTTAAAAGGTTATTATGAATATGTTGCAGTTGGTAGCCAAACCTTCGTACAAAGGTAACAATTTTAATTTTTTGTGGGTAACCAAATATTCATAAAAAATAAATTGCAAAGTCATAAATTTCAATAGAAAACATAACATGACAAGCCCTTACCTGGGCACAACTCTAATCAATGTTCTAAAAGAGGCGGCGTGAATTTGATGGAGGCATAGAATAAAAAATGTTAACTGCAAGAAGATGAATTCATCCTTTACTTTTTCGGTTTAAAGCCCAACATTCTGTCTCTCTCTCAAAAATACTCAAAAAGCAGAGGGCTTCGCCTTCGTATATCGTCGGAGAAGACGACGAAGAAATTTGCAGTATTTTGAATTGTTGTTAAGGAATTAAGAGAGAGAGAAAAAAAATATTTTTCCACATAGTATTGGAGAGAAACATGCAACTTCATCCTCGCCACTTTGGCCGGGACCTTCGTGAAAAGCTCGTCTCCAAACTCATGAAAGACGTCGATGGCACTTGCAGGTTCTACTCTGTCCCAGTCAATTCGTGCTTCATATATACGCCACTTTAGTTTGTTTTAATATGTAGATATATTAATTACTTAATTTAATACTAATTCATTAAATTAAGGAATCCTAATTCCCTAAATTAAGGAATATGAAAGTGTATTAGTTGTGTAAAAATTTTATGAGTGCACTATTGTTGTAATTATTTTTAAAAATGTAATAGAATATGTAATTGTTCCTTTTTTTTAAGCCAAAATTCGGCCAAAAAAGTAAAAGACTTGAGCCAAAATTCGGCCAAAAAAGTAAAAGACTTATTTCGTAGACTTTTATCAATTAACCAATGTGGGACTTATTAAAAAAATCTTAGGTTTCACTTGATAGTCTTTTTATACAAAAAAATTTCTGAGACTTTTATAAATTAACCAATGTGGGACTTGACTATTAAGGTCTCACTTCGTAGCTTTTTTATAGAAAAATTTTCTTGGAGTTTTATAAATTAACCAAAATGGGACTTACAAACAACAAAACCTGCTCAGCCAATTATCCAATTAAATATTAATTATCTTGGCCTTAGAGCATTTTCATTATCTTTATCCCTATTCTGCAGTGTTATTGGATTATTTGCAAAATAGAGATTCAAAATTTTCACTATGTACTCAACAGGTTCCTTATATTGATTCCTTAAATAATGAAATTTAAAATTTAAAAGTTAAAAGTTCCAATAGTCAAAATATCAAATTAATAATAATCTTATAATTTATAAAAGAGAGAGTATAATTTATCAATTATATTTCACCGTAAAATAATTTTATTTTATTTTAAATTTTAAGTAATTTATGAAGTGAGTATTGAATGAATTGTAGTTGAAATGTACATAAGATTAATATTAACTTTTAAAAAGTTAATTTGTGATATTTTAAATTTAAATTTAATATGATTCATTTAAATTTTAAAAATAATAAATTTTATAATTATTATTTTTATAATATTTATAATTATATTGACATAAATTAAATAAATTTATATCGCTTTAAAATTTGAATACGTTTGAAATTAATTTTTAAAATATAAGTCAATATTAAGTTTATAATTTGAAAATAAAGTAGTAAAAAAATGTCAAGATGTGTATGATTGATGAGTTGTCCACTTAAATGAGAGTGTGAAATGTCATTTTGTATATATAGAGAATGATCTTTTGACTCTCTCACTTTGGGAAAAAAAATCTATATAGGGATTAAAATAGAGAATTCGAATAAGGATAAAGGAAGGCATTGGATAATGATTTGTTGATGCGTTCTTCAAAATTAGGGATAGAGAGTTAATTATGAAAACTGTTGTTAATGCTCTTAATTAACTATTAACTATTATCCAATTAATTAATTAACTATTTACTTATCTCGACCTTAATTGATATCAAAACAACCTATTATCCAATTAACTATTATACTATTATCCAATTAATTAATTAACTATTTACTTCTTTTGACCTTAATTGATATCAAAACAACCTATCTAATTAACTATTATATCAAAACAACCTGCAAGATTTATTCTCTTGGCCTCAATTAACTATTATATCAAAACAACCAGAGCCTTAATTGATATCAAAACAAAACCAGAGCCTTAATTGATATCAAAACAACAACCTGCTCCTGATTAACCTGCTGCTCAAGAGTATGAGCTTTTTCAACTTATTGATAAATACTTATTAATAAATATTGCTCAAGAGTATGAGCTTTTCAAACTTAATGATAACTAATTTAAAGTTAGAATTGTAAACAACCAACTATTAAGGCTTTTCTTGGTACTCATTTTATAAATAAAACTTCTTTAGACTTTTATCAATTAATGAATGTGAGACTTAGCCTTCACTTGATACTTGATAGTTTTTTATAAAGAAAACTTTCTTAAATTTTTATTAATTGGGACTTACAAACAACTATATATATATTTTTTAATATGTGTTCTTGTCTTACCAATATCCCACGTTGTCTAATATGTGTTCTCTTGTCTTCAACAAGTTCTAAATATTCTATTATGTCTACAATTGGTTTGGTCCAGTATGTACCGGACTTGTGAAATTGGTAATTGGAATCGATACTGAAAATTGGTTGGTACTAAACTGGTTTTTTTTGTACTAAACTGACCGGACGGACTGGTCTGATTTGTCTGAAAAACCAGAATTACTGAATTGGTTGAACCCTTTTAGTTTCTTTTCCCTTTGGAGCATATACATGCCATGCGATGCGGAACCCAAATTAAATGCTGCTAGAGAGAGAACAGATGACCAAGAACTCAAATAGATAGAAATAACCTTCTCTATTTATAATCTTCTCTATTTATAAAATAGATAGAAATAACACAAGAAAAGACATAATAGAATATTTAGGACTTGATATTGGTGGTCTCCCCTATTTATAAAATAGAGGTAAGATAAGAGAACACAAATTAAACAATATGGAATATTGGTAAGATAAGAGAACAACACATATATATGGTTGTTTGAAAGTCCCACATTGATTAATAAAAATTTAAGAAAGTTTTCCTTATAAAAAACTACCAAGTGAAAGTCAAGTACTCAAGTCCCACATTGATTAATTGGTAAAAATGTATAGAAGTTTTCCTTATAAAATGAGTACCAAGAGAAACTTTAATAGTTGGTGGTTTAACTATTTCATATTTTGGTAAAAGTAAAAGAAATTAGATAAACTTAAATTATTTATTAACAACAATAAGTTGGGAAAGATGTGCTCCAAAGTTAGGATTAAGGCTGTAAACGAGCGAGCTGAGATTTGTTAATAATATGATCCAAATTTGAGCATTAAAAGTATGAGTAGAATATGAGCAATGTTATACTCGACTCGTTTAAGATTCAAACTACTCGAATTTTTGATTGTAATACATATTCGATTAGATGTTCGATACATTCTCTTATAATATATACAAATTTAAATCAAATTAGGATAATTAATTATTATTTTGTTTTGTTTTTAATTTTAATTGTTATTTTATATTTGTAAATTGTAATAATAAATATATTTTCTCATTTTAAGTAAAATAACAAATTTAATTTATAATTATATTTATTATAAAACTAGTTATTATGTGGAGACTTCGGATTAGAGCTTGAATTTGAAGCTCGTGAGTAGTTTGAATAAATATTCGAGTTTGAAGTTCGATCGAATTCGAGTAATATATATTAAATAAAAGTCGAATCTGAGTAGGATTTTTCAAATATAATTGATTGAGCCTAATTCGAGTACAGATTTATCATTTCGAGTCGAATTCGAGAAACTCTTTGTTCGCTCCGGTTCGACTCATTCACACCCTTAGTTAGGATAATATTCTTAATTAATTGGATAGAATATGATTGTTTGCAAGTGGACTACTAAGTAAAATTTTTCTTATAAAAAGAGAACCAAGGGAATCTTAATAGTTGGTTAAGTTCTATATCCAAAGATGTTGTTTGCAAGTCCCACAACACATTAGTTATTTTATAAAAGTCTAATTGATTATTTACATTGGTTATTTTATAAAAGTTTAATTGGTTATTTTATAATGTACAAGTCTTGGGCCAAATGATTTTAAAAGAAAGCATTGGGCTGCTCTATCTTGGCCCGATTTTGGTTTAAAATTGGGCTGAGTTTTAGTTAAAAATTGGGGCCGAGTTAACAGAAGGTAAAAACCTGCAGTCTGAAAGGCTTATTCTTGATTCGATATCTTGGATTCAATCGGTATCGGTATCTTATTATGGGTACTTTCAGTATTCAATCCGGTTTTTTACCGGTGAACACCCCTAGATATGTATTCTTTTTCCCCTAAATTTAATTTCAAGAATTATGTTTTCTTGAATTTATATTTGGATTCTAAAATCTTGTAACCAATCAAGCGTTTGTGAAAAAATGGGAAAATTTGAGGGTGCAAAGAAAATGGGATTTGAAGAGAAGGGCAATGCAGGAATTCGAATTACCCGTGGTTTGGTTCAAAATGGAGTGGATTTTAAAAAAAGTTGAGTTGATGTTAAAGTTAAAAGGAAGTTAGGCATGAAAACTGAAAATGGGAGATGGACAAGTAATCGATATGTTCTTTTGGTGTTATATTGTGCTTTGATGTAGTTGTACTGTAAGTGTTCTGTTATTTCCTTTTGCTTCCTATTTCAGAAGTCAAAGGTGTCCGGGCTTTAGGCTCAAAAATTTTTAGGACCCCTTTAAATATTATCTTTCTTTTATTACTTAAATAGAATACTTAAATATTAAAACAAATAATCAATCTGTAATATTCTACATATACTGATTATTGTAATATTCTACATATTTAAAGCATATAATTTGTACAAAACAATTTAATTATTATGTACCTGGGGGTTCATCATCAGATTTAGTTTTTTTTTGGGTTTTTTTAATTGTTTGAGAGTAATGTTAGACTCTTAATAAAGGAGGCCTTATTTGGTAATTACTTTTTTGACTTAGTGATAATGTGATATCTAAATGATGCTTTGAAAATATTGAAATAATCGGTTATTATATTTGATATTCTTTCATATTGATCTTTCTTTTGTTCAATGAAAATCTTCCTTTTTTATACTTGTCTTATAAAGATTCTGAAAAGCGCCCATTTTTTTGTCATTGTCCCTTTAGCTTTTCTTCAAACTCAGGGCCGGCCCTGATTATATATAAGCTGTTGATTTGGTAGTTGGCTATTTATTGTATTTTCCTTCTAAGGTGAGGTGGGGTTTGGGTTATTTAAGCTCAAATTCAAGAAAGAAAAAAGAGGAGGCCGTTATTTTAAAATTGTTTACAACACTAAAGTTTCAACTCCAACATGTGAGTTGCTCTGGTGTGGGTTGTTTCCCCCAGTTCTGAGATTTCCAATTGCTTTGGGTACTTGGAAACTTAGATTGATTTCTCGACATAAGAATTTGAATAGTGGTAAGACTCAAGAAAGGTAAGATACAGAGATGAAGTTTTTGCGCTGCTGAATTAAGGTATTCATGTTTGGGTAGCGAACCCCACTGGAGAAATTAATGACATTATCATCTGACCAAAAGGCCTCCATTGTTTAATGATATCATCATATAGAAAGGTAAGATACAGAGATGGAGTAAGAAATATAATGATGTTTATGACCAGTCAAGAGTTTCAAGAATGGATATGGAGGAGAGAATTCAGACGCTAGCAAAGTGGTAATCTTATTTATTTTTAATATAGATTGTTCCTTTTGTATACAAACTATGTCATTGATAAACTTAATATATGAACAAAATTTCATTCATTGATTGCTAGATTAACCAATTTGTGTATATCTGTCATTTCTATATGATGATATCTGTTTTGCATTTTGTTTCTCCTTAAATTGTTTAAAATTGTATTCTAAATTGTATATGGTTAGATGAATTGGTATCGAGTTGGATTGGAAGGAGAGTTTTTTTATTCTTCTTTTTGATACGAAAGATAAACTTTTTTTATTCTCTCAATTAATTGTTTTTGGGTTTGTGTTTTGGCATGGTTGCTAGATTTGACTTTTCGTGAGGAGACCCTGAATATCACCTAGAGATTAGAAAATTTGAAGGCATAACATTATCTCTTTTTTCTAGCAATTTCTAGAAATGATAGCCTACCTTGTTTCTCAAGGAACATTGGCATAAATTAATGTACTTTGCTTGGAGACTTATCATTCTCATTGCTTTCCTATTCTCAGAATGTTATTTGATTTTACATCTTATTTATATACAATTGTTCTTTCTCTCTTCGGTTATTGAAAAGTCTATATAAAAAAAATATCATTGTCATCGCATATTTTTTATACGCATAACGTGTGTGCGTGAGAGTAGTTAATATAGTTGTGGAACTGTCTTTCGAACACCAAATACATAAAATATTTTTAGCCTCATTTTTAATTTGTCAATCAAATATCGAAAAATACTGCTCAGCTCTTGGCACAAAATTATATTTCCGACCATGTTATAAAAGATTGTCATCCTTTGTGACTCAAACCATCATGGATACTGTATATAGTAGAGATAAGAATGTTCAGACACTTGATATTGCATTTTCTTATAAACTTCGGAAGCCATTTGCCCATCTCTATGCTTCTGACATCCAGCAATCATTGACATCCATCAAGCAACATTTTTCTCCTTACCTTTCTGTCACTGTTCTCTATTTCTAATTCCCCGCCGGCCGCCACGTTCTACATCACATCCTCCATGCATTGAGCATGTCACCAGCTTTAGAATAGAATATTATCAAATAGTTTCACAATGTAAATTTGAATGAAAACCCCCTGCATTGACGTAGTGGTTCAAATGAGACCCTGTGACAGAGCCGTAGACTCGGACGTCTTGGGTTACCACCAGCTCCAATTTGTCAAGCCAATAAAAAATGGTCATGGGACCACAGGCACAAGCCTGTATGAAAAGCTTGACCCGAGGTGGAGAGATTAGTCGGACTTCGGATCGGATACTCCACATTATTAATAAAAAAAACTTTTGCTCTTCCAGTTGCTTCTATTAATCACCATTCACCAGTTACATATTCTCGCCTATAATCTTCTTTTGTACAAGAAAACAACGGTAAGGAGTCAAATATAGAGGAATCAATTCGGCAGTATCAACACTGTCATTTTCACTTAGTTCACAACATAGAAGCAAAAGAGCAGTTACAGTGCCAATTGACAGGAGATGAATCTTATAGTGACCTTTAACAAAGAAATGCCACCAGGCATGTACAAATAGAAGTAGAAGTTCCCACAAAAAAAAAATTGCTACTCGGAGAAGTATACCTTCATTCAGAAAATTTACTTCAAGATAACAGACGTATCGATTTCAGGAAAAAATTGATTTCAGAAAAAAGAAATATATTAATTTCAAATGTAACAAACAGTGGTCAACTTTGTTCATGAAAGATCACGTGAACAACTGAAACCAAATGTGTCCACCTGGTTGACAATTTATTCAGAATGGGAATCCTTTACGCAAGGTCTTCTTGGAGGATTCTGCTAGTGGCTTAACAGCTTTTTCTTTAGTGTAATACCCCATCAATTTCTTGGCAACATCTTCTTGATTACATAAAATAAATGCCCTCACAAACCGGTCCTCTTTCATCCTCAATGCTCTAAATAAATCAGGTCCCTCAATTTGCAGTTTAAGACCCATATCCTGCATCTTCCTCACTAGTAGAACTCGTGGCTTTAACACAGACTCTAAATTGAAGTAAAGCAAAAATGGTTTAGTAAGTATCACACTAGCAGGTAACTTCATTGTGCCCAATATAAATGTCATGTTTCTCTGTATTTTGTCAATGGACATCGTTAACAGAAGAGGAGAGCGTCCGATAAGACCAAAAACCTCATCTTCTGTAAATCCAAATTTCTCCAAGTTTGCAATCTTCTCCCGAATGGTCTTGAGGCGAGAAATGCCAAATTGGCAGACGACATACTTATACATCTTGGACTCCTTACTGACCCCAGTCTTGCGAATATACTCCAACTTTTCATCATCGAATAAGGTTCGCCAAATCAATGTGGGGCGAGATAGAAGCATCAGAACCAATTCCTTTTTACTAACACCTATTTGATTATAAATCTCAACAACAGGTTTGATTTCATTATGGATATCATAGGTGAGAAGGGAAGGGTTCCGAACAATGGCCTTATGAAGAACTTCCCTAGACCCGAACAATGCTTGGAAATAATCAAGGCGTTCCCTAAATAATTGATTCATACAGCTAGAGAGGAAACGGGGGCGACAATTAATGATCTTAATCAGGTCGGAAGAACTGAGACCAAGTTCACTAAGAATGTTGAGCTTGTATTGAAGGCAAGTGGGATTGCTCTTGCGTAAGGAAGGAATCCGCATAAAAATTTTAGCTATATCATTTTCGGTGCAACCACATTTCATAAAAACCTCTGTGGGGTCTTTTGGATGGTATTCAGCAGTAAATTCTTCTACTTTAACATTTGTTAGGGTTTCTGCAGAATTGAGAAAAGTACTAAATAAACAGGGGTTCAAGATTGAGGTTTTGGGAGAAAGGGGATTGTAGGTATTTCCAGAACCGCAGAAAATGAAGCGGATTTGGATCAGAGTATTGAATTTAGCTTTCATATTCAGAATTCAGTTCTACGAGCTAAATGAGAAATTTAAATAACACAAACGAATTGAACAATTTTGGTCATTCCATAAACAACAAACAGATAATAACTTGTAAGCAAGTGACTGAAAAGTTGATATATGAGATGGAAAAGGAAATTGAACTCACCCTTTTTGCAGCAAAGAATGAAAATGAGAAAAAATAGAAATCCTTCTCCTGAACTTTCTGTATCGTAATTTGTTGAAGAGCAGCAATTGGCAAATAGCAATTAATATATGTGAATAAGAACTCTTCTGATGGATCATAGATGTCTTAAGTATCTAACTAGGGTTTTTGGGTGGAGGACCGGTGCCGGGGTGGCGTTGTAACTTTACTTTAAGACTCTGTTTCTAAGTTTTATTGGACAGAAAAAAAAAATGAAATTTTTTTAAAAAAATTCAATTAAAGAAATGGATATAAAATTTGGCCACTTTTTTTCCAAAATTTTACGTCCAAAATTGACCTGATTTGGATGGAAAAAAAATTAGAATAAGTAATATTTTTATAATTGTCATATTATTCTTAACTTTTAATATAATAAATTTTAAATTACAACTTCGTATCGCCAATTTTAAATTTTCTATTCTTTTCTTTAAAATTAAGAAAACAAAATTAAAAAAAACTTGAGTTTTCTTCTTTTTTTTTAAACAAAGTGTAAAAGATTATACCGGATTCGTTTTCCAAATTAGAGATGGATTTTAACTTTTAAAATTAATTTATAAAATTTTAAAAGTTGATATAATTTGGTTTAAATTTTAAAGCAAATAAATATAATAATAGTACTATTTTATATTTAGTTTATAATTTTAAAATTTAATATAATTTTGTTCAAGTTTTAAAAATAACAAATATGATAATTAATAGTAGTACAATTGTTTTATTTATTTGTATTAAAATTAAATAGCTTGATATTAATTTTAAATTTTATGATTTTATGAATTAACTCTAAAAACGTCAAAATATATCTCTAATTTCAAATGGAGGAAGTATTACATATTGATAATTGAAATTTTGAATATAAAGCTTACCTTAAAATATTCTCTATCGATTCCCAATTATAAATTCAATGTTGACTTTCTAAAAGTTAATTTAAAATATTTTTAAATTTTAAATTGACACAATTTATTTAAGTTTTGAAAATAATAAATCTTATAACTTGTAAGACCCCAACTTTTTAATGAATAAAATCGAATTTTCTCTATTTATTATTGTGAGTAATAAGGTGTTAATTTGATATAATATTTTGTTATGGGTGAAATGTGCAAAATTTTTCAAAATACGCAGTGATTATAAAATATTCATTTTGTCTTGAAAATATTCGTTTGGTCGTGGAATATTCTTTCATCTGTGAATATTCGCATTTGACACAAGCAACCATTTGTGGGCCCCATAATGTAATAAGCGTTAATGAAGAAAACGACAAAATTGAGTTTTTATAAATAATGTAGTAGTTATTCACAAATTAACACTTTGTTGGAATACCGCGGTGGTTAAAATACGATACGCGGCGTGGTTGCATAAAGAGCACACGATATTGCATGATTTTTTTCAACTATTGATTCTTACGTGAAAAAGCACTACTCAATAATTGTTACAGTAATTACTGTTCAATATTTTATTTTATTGAATCAATAATTCTTTGCGTTGATATTTTATATTATTGTTGTTTCAATAATTATCAACGCATGATATCTCCATTATCGGATCAATAATTCATATTATTTGAATAATATTATTAGATAGCATTATTGGCAATGTCTAGAAAGTTACATCGAGGAGAGGTTTGGTCACCTAATTGCGCGCCCAATAAGGAGAAATCCTTATCTGAAAGCCCCTCTTTCCTGAACCTATGCAGTTGTCATTATTGTGATTCTGTAATATTATTTGTGAATAATTAATTATTGATTTATAGGATAAGAAAATATTTATTTTATGTGGATATAAATGATGGATTTATTTATGTGGTTATAAATGAAGGGGTTAATATTGAGGTGTTTTATCAGTATTTTGTCGGATTGGAGGTATTAATAGATCAAATCGGTGTTTTTAAAGCTCTATTGCGTGAGTTATAATTTTGATATGACCGTTGGATCGTTATGATTTTTGGATATGTTATACATATATAAGTAGAGTATATGTCCACAAATTTTGAACCGTTAAAAATGAGCGTATAATTTGTTATGAATTTTAAGAAGTAACTGATTCGAAAATTAGGTTTTGGTGAGAAAATCTTGAATTGAGTGGGCCCCACTCTTGGTTGTTGGGGGAGATGACTGATTTTTGGTTGGTGAAATAGTAGCAGATAAAGCCATCAGGTAGCAGGTCAAGTCTGCTTCGGCGTGCTAATATTTTCCTATAAATAGAGGGCTAAGTTAGAATTGAAAATCACACCAGAATTCATAAGTTTTCTCTCTTTTTCTCTCTAGATTATTGAGTGTATTTTGTGAGTATTTAGATACTTGGTGAGTTAATATTCATCGGTGCAAGTTTCCTTCAGCGTCATATCCGATATCCAGTCAAAAGTGCTGTTCTTTTGAGGTAAAGGATAGTAAGGGATTTTAAGGGTTGTTATGTTTTTCAGTTTAGTAATTTTTCTGACCTACAAAAATTCTGAAAAAATTTGAAATGATAATTTGATGAGTTTTCTAGATTGTGTCCAAAAATGGTGATTTTTGGATGTATAGATTATGAGTTATGAAATTTATGGGAAAAGACTATTTTAAAAGAAAATCATTATAACTCCTTGTGGTTAACTCCAAAATTGATGAAAGTTTTATTGAGAGTACATGTATATGATAGAAGTATACTCTGTAAATTTCGGAATTTTTGGATAAAAGTACAATTTATGATAAATGTCTAAATATTCGGCAGTTTTGGCCATATAAAAAATAGTAAATGTATTTTAAAAATTCCGGGAAAAATATATGTTCAATATGGGACTATATTATGCTAAATTCCAGAAAAGAAATAATTTTGGAACTGATTTGATATTTTTCATGAAAATGGACTAGTTATGAATAAATGAATTAAATATGTTATGTGAATGAAGAAAATTGAAAAATATGATTTTATGGCTTGAGAATCATATATGAGGTATATGCAGATTTTTTATGATGGTTTTGGTTATTGGTGATGAAATCTTATGAGTTTGGCATTTTAGGATGATTAAATGCATTATTTAGTAAATTGTAAACAATTAAAATAAATTGTTTATAAGTTTAAGAAATGTTATTCTTTCAATATCATTATACCGAAATATTGGTATGGATTTTATTGTGGAATTTCTACCTTTTTGAGTCGGTGTTACTATTCACGAGTTACTATTCATGAGTTACTATTCATGAGTTACTATTCACGGGTACTATTCACGACAAAGTTGATTTCTTTTTCTGACCAAATTATCATTGATTTATGAATATTACTCTTAAGATTAAATGCAGTTGTTGATCATATTATTTTTATTATCATATATAACATTTTTATAACCCTGATGTTGAAATTCTCTTTCACTTAAGTATAAAGATGAGTAGATTATTGGTATAATCATGACTAGGGTTCTTGTGACACCCCCAAAATAGGTATACATCACCCATTCTGAGTTGTCAATACATGGTACAGAAACAACTACAACTTTATTATTACAACAGTAAAACTATGAGTTTGAATACAAATATTATCTTCTAGACAATATCTAAACTCCAATAAATCCTCATCACATTTATCGATACATTATTTTACAAAAATGGTGAGGACTACTAAACAACTCTCTCTAAAACTTTCATTCCATACCCCGACTCGTACTCGCTATATTCTCGCCTCCTGAGAAGAAAAATGGAACAAAAAGGAAAAGGGTGAACTCAACTAGCTCAGTAAAGAATATTATGACTAAGATAATATACAACAAATTACCGTTAGTCTTCAACAGGGAAAAATCTAATAGAATACAATAGACAACAAATTTTAAATCAATATTCGCAATGAAATAATAATTCATTAGAAGAGTTAAGTAGAGAATGCAAACTACTATCTTCCATGTATGAATTTAAAAGTTCATCGCTCTATCTTTTATCCCCTGTAACATTAATCAATATATATCCGAATCAAATATTCATCTTTGCACTACAGCCAAAGATATTCATCGATTAATCATGTTCATCTCGAACACTGCTCATCTTTGCACTACTACGGCCAAAGATATTCATCAAAAATCATTCATCTTTGCACTACAGGCCAAAGATATTCAATAATATCATCATTTAAGACTGAGGATGATGAAAAATATTTTTAAAGAAAACGAATCCAGTGAAACAAAATGACAAGGATTAAGGATTAAGATTCGTACTTTGTTTTATCCATGTCCAACAATACCTCAAAAATAATCATAGTGATGTAAAATTCAAGAATGATCAAAACATGGATACAATCAAAGCTAGTATCCAGAATAGATATTTTGGACGAAAAGAAAATTTTTTATTTTTCGATGAATAGTGCCGTATTCGTGAATAAAGGTCGATACGTGAATAAAGGTCGATATCGTGAATAGTAACTCACACCAAAAGTTCCAAATTTGATAAAAACTTGGATCAATATTTCCGCATAATGATATTGAAGAAATAATATCATTACGAAAATAAATAATATCCCTTACCTCGAAAGATCGGTTTATTTAAATTGAAACACCTGATATAAAGCTATAACTTGACTTGCAGACCAGATAGCAATACTCAAAGTATACTCAAAATACTCACAAGAATACGCCGATAATATAGAGAGAAAACTTCGCTTTACGTATGATTTTCAATTCTAACCTAAGCACCCTATTTATAGGAAAATGCTTAGAACACCAAAGCGGAAAATTTAATAAATTAATAATATTATTTTTTTTCAAATTTCCTGTTAGGTTTGTAAAATTCATAACGCAATCAAATTGCAAAATAATGCGGAAGCGTGTAAAATCAGAGTTTAAAAAAATTTACAAACCATATACCCGGATCACCCTTTATGCATAATTATTAATTAAACGAAAAGATAACGAATGAGAATCGTACCGCCTTGAAGATCGAGCTTCCTCGTGTGCGAGTTCACCTCAAATCCTTTTCGCGCTCAACTTGAATCCACCGGGTATGGTTCCTTCCTTTGATCAACGTTAGCCACCCATATGTTTGGCCTCTAGAGGTGATCCACCAAGGAAGAAGAAAATTCAAGAAGAAGGGTGGTTGGCTAAACCCTAGTTTTTCTATCTCTATAGAAAGGGTGTACTCTCCCAACAATTGGAATTATCTCGTAGTTGTTAAAAGTCAACCACATTCACCACCCATAATAAGACTCCTCTTATTTATAGATGTGGGCAACCCACCTTAACAATTAAGGAATTGAGTTTTATTTAATTAATTAAATTCTTTTAATTAATTAAGCTCCCTAATCTTATTAGGGATAATTAATTAAACTCCTTTAACTAATTTTCCTTCCTAATCCAATTAGGAATAAATAAGAGTACTTATATTAAATTAATTCCTAAACTCTTTTAGAAATTAAAATAATAATAATTGTAATAATATTAATAAGACTCCTCTTATTAATTTATATTTAATATTTCTAAAATATTAAATAATAAATATTAAGCTATTTAATTTATTCTATCACCATGATTAAATTAAATATACTTAACATATTATTACGATTATGCCATTAACTTCTTAAATAATTATTCTTCCTTTTATGGTGTGACCCTTTAGGTTCTCCATATTAAACCTATTGTGAATAAATCAATTAGAATAATTCTAATCTTATTTAAATAAATAAATTAAACAATTAATTTATTTAAATAAATAATATTTATTCTACAATAGGGATAAGCCTCCCTAAAGCGATCAACGACTTTCCGTGATAATATAGATTTCAACATTAATCATTAAAGAACCTTTGAGTAAATAGTTACCGTGCAATTCAATCCTTCCACCATACAATGTCCCAATTAAATATAAGACATGAAATTACTTGTCAAGTCTTATTTTATTTAATTATATGTATTTCGATCCTTAAATGCACAACTCAAAATAATGCAAATTAGAAACTCCTTTCTAATTTCATTCATAACCGCCAAGGACTCTTTGGGTTGTCATTTATCGAATCACATAGGACATTTCTCTTTTTTGTAGAAGTGGTAGATTCTTTATCGATCATACATTATCTCCATGTATAACTTATTATACCCAAGCATACCTTTTGATATACCCTAAGGGTCTTAAGGAATAAGTCAAAGTATAACTCATCATACACAAGATACTATGATGATCTCAAGTCCAAGGATTACTTGTACTACTATCACTACAGAATTCTTATCGACAGCAAATAAAACTCCATTAGTATTCCTTAAGCAAGCCAATGCTCAAGGTGAACTTATTCTCTAATAAGCACCTACATACTTGCTTTAGTGTCTCCACACAAATGATCATGAGATCAATCATCCTCATCCAACGAAAGCAAGAACGTATGTACCAATCTATCCTGGATTCACTAATCCCCAATTTAGTAATCCAACGATTGGGAACTATTTTAGTTTTAAGCTTTCTAAGAATTTAGATCTCATTAGAATGATCATCATCATTATTCTAAAAGCATTGCTTAAAACTATGGGTGTATCACATATTATAAAACAAAGATCATGTAGATAATTAAAAGCCTTTAATAAATTAATACTTTTTATTAATAAATGAATAAGATTGTTACAAAGTATATGCTTTATCATCAAACATGATTGGCTTGTGTGCATACTACTTTCATTTCCTACGCCCACTAATTTGGTCCAAGACATCAGCCACCATGTGACAAAACATTAAAAACGTTTTTCTTAATTTAATAATTAAAACTTCCAAAAATCAATTATTTCGAAGCTTCGGAACTTCAACAATTCACAATAAATAGCCCTTTTATCTGAAAATTCGAATCTCGCGACTTTTTATAGGAAATTCAATTCTCTACAACTTTGCAGAAGAAAGTTTTTCCAAATTCCAAACAGAAATTAACCGAAATCCACAAACGGACAATTTTAAAGGCTATAATCAAATTTCAGTCAATAAATGGGGTCCACCGACATGTTTAACATGTTTTAAACATTTATTGCAACAAAAATACTCGTTCTCCTCGTATACTCATATATCCCACATTCGTTGTAAAAATATCACCATTATTATATATTTAAAATATAATAATACATTTAAATGAATTATCTTATCAGAAAAAGATAAAATTTCAATTTTCAACAATTGTCACATTAAAATTTTTCTCCATCTATATCCACATAAAATCAATATTTTCTTCATCATATGAATCAATAATTAATTATTCACAAATAATATTACGAATCACAATATTGATAACCAGTGCGGCTTCCTGGAAAGGGGGCTTTCCAATAAGAATTTCTCTCTCTTCTTGGCGCAATTAGGTGACCAAACCTCTCCTTAGACGTAACTTTCTAGACATTGCCAATAATGTTATCTAATAATATTATTCAGATAATATGAATTATTGCTTCGATAATGAAAAATACGTGTGTAATGACAATTATCAAAACAACAAAGAATATAAAATATCAACGCATCAATTATTGAATCAATAAAATAAAATATCGAATAAAGAATTACCGTAACCATTATTGAGTAAAGGCCTTCACGTAAGAATCAATAATTGGTGCAATACCGTAGTGTCTTCTTGTGTTTTAACCAATTTAGTATTTTAACAAAGATTAATGGTAACAACTACGCCTGCTATTTTTAACCAACTTATATTTGTCGCTTTCCTCATCCAATCGCTTTCCGTTATGGGGCTCACACATGGTCATGGCTGGCAAATATTTAATATTCCCAAGACGATTTAATATTCCACGACCAAATCGAATATTCCCCGACAACAATGAATATTTTATAACCACTTGCTTATTTTGAAATATTTATGTATTTTACCCTAACTATCCACATTAATCACATCAACCCTTACTATTTCAAAATAATAAATAGAGAAATTAAATTTCATTAATAATAAGTTGGGGTCTTACAACCTCCCTCCTTATGAAATTTCGTCCTCGAAATTGACGTCGTATTCGTGTTTGAAAAGGTGAGGATACCTCGCTTTCATTTCTTTCCAATTCCCGTGTCATTTCTCTATAGCATGATTCCTCCACAAAACTTTAACTTGTGGTATGACCTTTCATGCGTAGGACGTGCTGCTCCTTCCTATCCAAGATCTTGACAGTACCTCCTCATACGTTAAGTCTTCGCTTTATTTCGTTCGGTTCTAATTTATAACGTGGTTCGGTCTTTCACATATTTATTAAGTACGGATATGTGAAACACATTATGAACACGAGACATACTTGGAGGTAACGCAAGTCTATAGGCTACATTTCCTACTCGGTCAAGAATTTGAAATGGACCAATAAATCGTGGATTGAGCTTTCCTCTCTTCCCAAATCTTGTAACTCCTTCCATGGAGTAACTCATGACAATACACGATCCCCTACACTAAATTCCACGTCCTTTCGATGAAGATCCGCATAACTCTTTTGTCGATCTTGTGCCGTTTGTATACGTTGTCGAATCATTTGAATCTTTTCGGTAGTCATACGTCTTAACTTCGGGTCCCAACAATGTTGCTTCACCCACCTCATCCCAATATATTGAGAACGACATTTTCGTCCCATATAATGCTTCAATGGAGCCACACCTATACTTGCTCGATAATCTGTTGTTGTAGGAGAATTCCACCAATGGTAAATACTTATCCCAACCGCCTTGAAGTCTCAGGACACAGAGTCTTAATAAATCTTCAAGAGTTTGAATAGTCCTCTCTCGATTGTCCGTCCGTTTGGGGATGGTATGTCAACTAAATCGCAAATCTGCGCTGCCCATAGCTTTTTGCAAGCTAACCCAAAATCTTGAAGTGAATCTTGGGTCACGATCCAAACTATGGATACAGAGCATGCCATGCAACCTCACAATTTCATTCACGTACATACTAGCAAGACGTTCAAGGAATAAGTCTCCGTGACGGCAAGAAATGAGCGTACTTGGTTAATCTATCAATAATAACCCAAATAGCATTGATGCCTTGAGAAACCGTAGGAAGACCCGTAACGAAATCCATGGTAATGTGTTCCCACTTCCATTTCGTAATCTCAAGTGGTTGCAACGGACCCTTAGGTACTAGATGCTCCGCCTTTACGCGTTAACAAGTTAAACACATCGAGATAAACTTTGCAATCTCTCTCTTCATATTGTTCCACCAAAATGTATGTCAAGATCACGATACATTTTAGTACTTCCAAGATGGATTGCAAAATGGTGTATTGTGTGCCTCCATCATAATCTTGTACTTCAAGTCGAGTCGTTAGAACACAAAGTCTAGAGTGGACTCAAGTATTCCTTCTTCATCAATTCTCGCTTAGGAATAGCTCCTTCTTGTACTTTCTTCTTCATACGCATCATTTCCCGGCCTGGTGGCGAGCAACCTTAACTTTTTCTATTAAAGTTGGCTCTATGCGCGTATACTTGACATCATCGCTTTTCGTTCCTCGTGATATGATCTTCTACTCAACGCCGGCTACCACGTTCGCTTTTCCGGGATGGTATTGAATAGTGTGGTCATAGTCTTTCAATAGCTCGAGCCAACGTCATTGCCGCGTGTTGAGTTCTTTTTTTTGAAGAAATATTTAAGGCTTTTATGGTCCGAATATATCTCCACTTTCTCCCCATATAGATAGTGCCTCCATATCTTTAAGCGCTGAAACGATCGCCGCTAACTCTAGATCATGAGTAGGATAATTCCTCTCATACTCTTTAAGTTGTCATGCGGGCATAGGCTATGACTTTCCCCACGCTGCACGAGAACACATCCCCAACCCTTTGCTGAAGCATCATCAGAGATAACAAATCCATCCGAACCAGATGGTATTGTTAAAAAGTCTTAAAATAAGTCTCCTCTTAAGCTCTTGGAAACTCTTCTCGCATTCTTCACTCCAAACGAATTTTGTATCCTTCCGAATTAGTCAAGTTAATGGAGTAGCGATTTGAGAAAACCCTTCCACGAATCTCCGATAATAACCAAATAAGTCCAAAAACTACGTACTTGACCACCGATTTTGGTTGCTCCCAACTTTGATTGCTTCAATCTTTGTCGGATCAACAGATACTCCATGTTTTGACACCGCGTGCCCAAGAAATGCTACTTCCTCGCCGTAACTCGCATTTCTTCAATTTGGCATATAGTTGGTTTTCACAAGCCTTTGGAGTACCAACTTTCAAATGGTGCTCATGATCTTCACGGCTTTTGGAATATATGAGGATGTCATCAATAAAGACAACAAGGAATTGATCCAAATATTCCTTGAATACTCGATTCATCATATCCATGAAAGCCGCAGGAGCATTAGTTAGTCCGAAGAAGACGACTAAGAATTCATAATGCCCATACCGAATTCGAAGGCGCTCTTTGAATATCCTCGATTAATCTTCAAATGATGATATCCGAAACGAAGATCGATTTTGAAAAGAATTGTGCCCTTGCAATCGGGTCAAACAAGTCATCAATACGAGGTAGAGGATACCTATTCTTGATGGTGACATGGTTCAATTCCAGATAGTCAATACAAAGTCGATACTCCCGCCTCTTTCTTTTTACTGAATAAAACAGAGCACCCCAAGGAGATGTACTAGGGGCAATGAAACCGATGTCCAACAATTCCTCGTAGTTGGACCTTTAACTCCTGAAGTTCAATAGGAGCCATTCGATATGGGATTTTAGAAATGGGCTTTGCATCAGTTCAAGATCAAAAATTGAACTTCACGTTACGGGGTGGCCGGGAAGTTCTTCAGAAATACGTCGGAAAGTCAATAAGAACAGAAATATTATTCAAATTTGACGTGTCTTTATTCAAATCCATAACATGGGCTAAGAAAGCTTGACATCCGCTTTTTCAATAAACGAATAGCTTTATGATTAGATATGATAGTAATTGATTTTAATGGTTTAGTTGCTTGAATTGCATACAACAAGGTTGGTTAGGAATATGAAAACTAACAACCTTACGAAAACAATCAATTTTGGCATGATGAGTAGTTAACCAATCAATCCTAAAATCACATCAAAAGCAAGTATCTTTAAAGAGATAAGGTCAACAGGTAAGGTGATGGTGCCAACTTGAATCAAACAAGATTTATAAACGATGGATGTGATAAAAGTTTCTCCTAACGGAGTTTCCACAGATAGGTCAAAGTCTAATTTCTCCTGAGTCAAGTTTAAACGTTGAGCACATGCGGAGAGATAAATGAATGGGTAGCACCGTTATCAAGTAAGGTATAAACTTCAAGAATTTATAAATAGCTTACCCGTGATAACCTCGTTTGGGTTTCTCGCATTTTGACCATCCACAACAAACGCTTCTTCCGGAATCGTTGACTTTGACTTTTTCGGGACGATCTTTTGAGTCACCGTCCTCATTGAACTAGGTTTCGCCACTGCATAACTCTGATCTCGGCGATATCCTTCCTTTCCATAATTATAGCATACCTTGAATCATTGTGGGCGGTTTGACTGATATGTCCCTCTTTTCCGCATTTGTAGCATATGAATGGGTGGTCGTTTCTCCTCCCTTAGAACGATTCTTCTTAACCTGCCGCGTCTTCACATACGGTCGTTGTTAAATCTCCTCTTTTAAAATCTCCTCCCGACTCGCTTCTTCTTTTTCACGGCCATGATTACCACCGAGTGGTTACCATTTTTGTCCGTCTGCTTTCTTTCTCCATTGGTTATCATTATTACGCTGATCGCTATCTACCGATACGATCCTCAAGTTATGGTCCTTGGTTGAATATACTCGTTATCTCGCTTCTAACAATTGAGCCACAATAACAACATCCGAATAGAGAGAAAATTTATGAGAAATGAGATATTGTCGTATCTGCCGGTTTCAAACCTCTCGAAACATCCGCGTCATCGTTCCTCATTCTCCACCAAATGAGGTGCAAACACGGATAACTCTGCAAACTTTGCCTCGTCTTTGAGACACCGCCATGTTGTTTTGTTCCAATCGATGAACTCCACTTCCTTCATATGAACGAACACTTTCGTGAAAGTATTTGTCATTAAATAGCTTCAAACGCTCCCCAGACATGCTTTGAGTGCGCGGTGGATGGAGTACGCTTCACGACTCTCCACCAATGATCTCCTTCGCCACGTAACATAAAAGGTGGCGAATGGAACCTTCTGTTTCTCCGCATCCCAAGACATCGAATATCTTGGTAATTTGCTTGACCCATGTTTCCGCCATGATCGGATCTGGCTTTCCTTAAATTCGGTGGTCCCAACTCTTTGAATTGCTTGTTTTGTGACAACCCGTGAATTGCTATCATTTCCTCCTCATATTTTGAACACGAGTCTCCTCGTCGATTTTGTATGAATCTGCAAAAAACTTCTAAACATCCCCTCGTTCATCATCTCCTCAATGGTGTTGTTCACGGGAGGAACATTGCCACTTGTTGCACGCTCTCCTCGTTGGTGAGTCAAAGGCGCCTCCACGGTCTCATTTCCATTGTTAATATTCTCGATTCGACATTCTCAAATATCGCCATAAAACAAGGGTTAATTAAGGAAATCAATATATCACATAATATCCTTATATATTGACCAACTAACAAATAAGCTTAGGTAGGACACACTAACGAAGGATTTACTCGTCTCTCCCTCCTAGTTCTATTCCCGATCTCCGCCAGAGATCATATCCTAAGCTCGATACCAACCGTGACACCCCCAAAATAGGTATACATCACCCATTCTCGAAGTTGTCAATACATGGCATGTAAACAACAACTACAACTTTATTATTACAACAAGAAAACTATGAGTTTGAATACAAATATTATCTTCTGGAGATAATATCTAAACTCCAATAAATCCTCATCACATTTATTGATACATTATTTTACAAAAATGGTGAGGACTACTAAACAACTCTCTCTAAAACTTTCATTCCATACCCCGACTAAATCTTTCGCTTATATTTTTAGCCTCCCGAGAAGAAAAATGGAACAAAAAGGAAAAGGTGAGCTCAACTAGCTCAAGAAAAGAATATTATGACTAAGATAATATACAACAAATTACCGTTAGTCTTCAACAGGGAAAAATCTAATAGAATCTGATAGGCAACAAATTTTAAATCAATATTCATAATGAAAATAATAATTCATTAGAAGAGTTAAGTAGAGAATGCAAACTACTATCTTCCATGTATGAATTTAAAAGTTCATCGCTCTATCTTTTATCCCCTCAGTAACATTAATCAATATATATCTGAATCAAATATTCATCTTTGCACTACAGCCAAAGATATTCATCACCAATCATGTTCATCTGAACACTGCTCATCTTTTGCACTACGGGCCAAAGATATTCATCAAAATCATTCATCTTTTTGCTACACAAATAAAGATATTCAATAATATCATCATTTAAGATCGAGGATGATGAAAATATTTTTAAAGAAAACGAATCCAAATGAAACAAAATGACAAGGATTAAGGATTAAGATTAGATTGCTTTGTTTTATCCATGTCCAACAATACCTCAAAAATAATCATAGTGATGTAAAATTCAAGAATGATCAAAACATGGATACAATCAAAGCTAGTATCCGTAATAGATATTTTGGACGAAAAGAAAATTTTTATTTTTCGATGAATAGTCTTAGTATTAAATGAATAAGGTCAGATATCGTGAATAGTCAGATATCGTGAATAAGAACTCAGACACCAAAAGTTCCAAATTTGATAAAAACTTGGATCAATATTTCCGCATAATGATATTGAAGAAATAATATCATTACTGAAAATAAATAATATCCCTTACCTCGAAAGATCAAGATCTTACAATTTGAAACAGGATATAGGCTATAACTTGGACTTGCACCAGATATAGCAATACTCAAAGTATACTCAAAATACTCACAAGAATACGCTCGATAATATAGAGAGAAAACTTGATTTTCGGTATGATTTTCAATTCTAACATAAGCACCTCTATTTATAGGAAAATGCTTAGAACAAAAAGCGAAAATTTAATAAATTAATAATATTATTTTTTCAAATTTCCTACGCCCACTAATTTGGTCCAAGACATCAGCCACCATGTGACAAAACATTAAAAACGTTTTTCTTAATTTAAATAATTAAAACTTCCAAAAATCAATTATTTCGGAGCTTCGGAACTTCAACAATTCACAATAAATAGCCCTTTTATCCGAAAATTCGAATCTCGCGATTTTTTATAGGAAATTCAATTCTCTACAACTTTACAGAAGAAAGTTTTTCCAAATTCCAAACAGAAATTGACCGAAATCCACAAACGGGCAATTTTATAAAATTATAATCAAATTTCATCAATAAATGGGGTCCAATCGAGCATGTTTAACATGTTTTAAACATTTATTGCAAAAAAAAAAAATACTCTTTCTCCTCGTATACTCATATATCCCACATTCGTTGTAAAAAATATCACCATTATTATATATTTAAAATATAATAATACATTTAAATGAATTATCTTATCGGAAAAAGATAAAATTTTAATTTTCAACAATTGTCACATTAAAATTTTTCTCCATCTATATCCACATAAAATCAATATTTTCTTCATCATATGAATCAATAATTAATTATTCACAAATAATATTACGTAATCACAATATCGATAACCGTGACAGGTCCCAGGAAAGAGGGGCTTTCCAATAAGAATTTCTCTCTACTTGGTAGCATGATTAGGTGACCAAACCTCTCCTTAGACGTAACTTTCTAGACATTGCCAATAATGTTATCTAATAATATTATTCAGATAATATGAATTATTGCTTCGATAATGAAAAATCGTTTGTGTAATGACAATTATTGAAACAACAATGAATATAAAATATCAACGCAGACAATTATTGAATCAATAAAATAAAATCTTTGAGCGAATTATCAGTAACCATTATTGAGTAGTGTCTTCTTCACGTAAGAATCAATAATTGGTGCAATACTGCAAGTGCCTTCTTGTTGTGTTTTAACCACCGAGTATTTTAACAAATATTAATGGTAACAACTACTGCCAAGTTATTTTTAACCAACTTATATTTGTCGTTTTCTTTATCCAATCGCTTTTTAGTTATGGGGCTCCACACATGGTCATTTGCTTCATTCAGTATTTAATATTCCCAGCAAGATGCGAATATTCCACGACCAAATCTAATATTCCCCGACAACAATGAATATTTTATAACCACTTTGCTTATTTTGAAATATTTACGTGTATTTTACCCTAACTATCCACATTAATCACATCAACCCTTACTATTTCAAAATAATAAATAGAAAATTAAATTTCATTAATAATAAGTTGGGGTCTTACAGCTCTTTGGCGATGAAAGAAAAGTTGAATTGTGATTTGGTGACGATGATCATGACCATTGAATTTATAATTGAATATCTTTAGCTTAAGTGCAAAAAGGTGAAATAATCAACATGGTTATAATTATTGTTTATATAAATTACGAAATGATTATATATTTCTTTGAAATATTAATATATTTGGCTGTGAAGTGCAAATATGAATCTGTTGAGGAATATCTTTTGGCACATGGTCTGCAAGATGAATTGTTGATGAATATCTTTGGCGATGGTCACAAAAAGATGATTTGTGGTTGAATATCTTTGCCGATGAGTGCAAAGATGAATCTGTTGACGAATATCTTTGGCGTAGTGCAAAGATGAATTTATCGATATGATTATGAGCAGAAATGTGATTTGGTATAACCATGATCTTTGATGTTTCAGGTGAAGATAGGTTATAAAAATTATCATCGTCCTGGATGAGAAGAGGAATTTAGAACCACAATTATGATTATGAGTTATTCATATGATTGTGGAAAGGAACTGTTGAGTGATGTTACATGGATAAAACATTGTTGGTAGATTTTTAATGTGGAGACGATAATAGACTTTATGGTCTATTTGACTCTTCTAATGGATTACTCGTTCCGCTGCAACTATGGTTGAAATTTTTTATCATCTACCATATGTTCTAAATCTACGATTTATTCTTGATGAAGGCTATTGATAATTTAATTATCTTTAGTCATGATATTCTTTTTTCTTGAAGCTAGTTGTCTTCACCCTTTTGCTTCACAATTTCATTTCGGGTAATAAAAGTGTAGCTAAATTGGGTCGAGTGGGGATAACAGGGAAGAGAATGGTGGTCTATAGCTGTTGAGGGTGAGGCGAACCCAACGTTGGAAGGGTGTTTTGTCACTATCATACAAGATGTTTAATGACACACAACCTCGTATCATCATAAAGACGGGGATGTGTTCATCCACTTCTTTGATATATATCTGAGCACTACCTATATAATATTGGTGTTTGTTTGAAGTATAATTCTCAATTAGAGAGCGATGGAGATAATGATATGTCGAGAGAAGACTTACCATTGGGAAGAATATGATAATAATCTTCTTATTTTTCTTTAGGGGTCTATTAGGGTGAACCAAGGATAATTTCGTGGCATATGATATCTATCATAACTTTTGGGCATTTGACCTCCCATGTATGCGAAGGTTTCCTCGAAAGACTTCCCAAAGATTTTAATTTCTAAAATAATTTTTGACTATACATTTATGTAAGGTGTCAACATGAGTCTTTCATCTACGGTTGGAACATGTGTCACATTTGGTATATATTTATCCAAACTCACATCATATGTGTTGTTGTATTTGTTCGACAATTGTTGTAATAAAGTTGTAGTTATTTTTTATACCATGTATTTGGCGACTCAGAATAGGTTGGATGAAATGGACCTATTTTGAAGTTGTCACATAACTAGTAATACTTTTTAGATAATTTTATGACAAATGACATATGTAATATAAAATTTTGTATTTAGATTTTATGTATAAAAAAAAGAGAGTGAAGAAAAGAAAAATCAAAAAAAAAAAATAAGAATGAAAAAAAAATAATAATAAAAAACAAATATTTTTACCTCACTCGAGGAGATCAAATAAAAATGAAATAATGGTCAATTTAGCCCAAAGAAAAGAGACATTAATCTGGGTACAGTGGGCCCAAAGCCTACTAAAAGTTCTTCTTCAACAAGAAACCCGACTAACATATTTACCTTTCCCGTCCTCTTTTTCTTATTCTCTTACTTGGAAACTAACACCAGCGTAGAATCTCATCAGTGCAGCAGGTGCTTAAGGTGTTTTTCACTACTAATGGAAACCCTAGAAATTTTTGTTGAATTTTGTTTTGATAGCTTAAGAGTGATCGATAAAGTTGGAAAGATAAGTAGAAAAAGAATTGGGATCTTAACCTATATTCTCCGTTGAACTACTTTTCAAAATCTGAAATTAATTTCAGATTTATGCTTTCAGTTTTAGCAATTATACATTTGTGGACGAAGTTTGGATGTGGGCTAATCTTTCGGTGATCAGTAATTTATTATAATTCTGGTGAATTTGTTGCTTGTGGAGATCAAGTTTATTTATTTTTATTCTAAAGGGTGTTGTTGGGGATTTGTAATATTATTCAGGTGGAAATGAACATTCATTTTTTGATTTGATTTTTTTAATAACGATTTTACAGTATTCTCATTTTTAATTTTTTTTCACATAATTTTTGTTTTGGGGAAAAGATTGATGTTGATTGCTGACAAATGTTATTTCGTACAGCTTTCTCTTAAACTTCATCTAACACATTATGGGTGATAGTCAGTACTCCTTTTCTCTCACTACTTTCAGGTATGGACTTATTGTCGGTGGTGTTATTAATATTTATGCGCCTTTCTATATTTATATCTGTATGTCTGTCTCACTGTCTCAAATGCATTCATTTGTGCCACCATTTGTTACTGGCAAAATCATTTGTATTGAAATACATATGTTTGTGTTCAGGGCCGGCCCTGACATTTTCAAGGCTATAGGCGAAGATGAAATTTGCGGCCCCTTACATTTTAAAAAAAGTCACTTCTTCAAGAGCAACAAATGATAAAAAAAAGACTTCAATTTTCAATATCACTTAATAGGATACTATTGAGTTCAAATAAAAATGTTACAATTACAAAGATCAGTACCTGATTATTGAAAAACTACCCTTCTTGCATTTTTGGCCGCAAAAGTTTCAATTAAGCTTGAATAGTCAAGCTTATGAACCAACTCTTTTTCAATCAACAACAAAGCTAAACCGTTCAATCTTTCCTGTGACATTGTGGATCGAAAATAAGATTTGATCAACTTTAATTTTGAAAAGCTTCTCTCAGCAGAGGCAACAATAACTGGTATGGTTAATAGAATTCTATAAGCAACCCAAGCATTTGGGTAACACTCTTCCATTTGCTTCAAATAGTGCAATACATCCACTGCCCTCTTTGCCTTTTTTGGTATAGCACCTTTCAAGTAGCTCAACTCATGGAATAGGTCACTTCCATTAACATCAAAGACATCATCATCTTTTAACAAAGTTTCAAGATTCTTACAATAGTCCATCAAACTATTATTATCTATAGACTTCAATTTCTCCAACTTAAACAAAAATCCAAAATCATCTTCATATTTTTTAAATTGCTCAAACCTACTTTGAAGTGAAGAAAGTGCTTGATCAATTATACAGAGAAAGTAACTGACCTTGAATGATTCCAAAACTGATGGTGTCACCTCATCTTCACTATCACTGTCATCAAAATGCCTTCTTTTCCGAGTATTTCTTTTTTCACGAAATGTAGCTTCAATTTCCATCTCACTTGCAATTTCTTTATCTATGATCCAGGCCTCATCAAATCCAGTTTCTCTATACTTTTGGATAAATGACATAAGCGTTTCCAATTCTTCAATAGCAATATCAATATGAATGTCTTCGGTTTGGAGAACTTTACTCACAATATTGATAGCATGCAACAAATCATACCAAATAACCATCCCCAACAAGAATTCAAAATCCATTTCATATGTTGCCATGCATTGAGCAGCAGACCTTGTTTTAGAATCATCACCATCTTTTGCCAAGCAATTTAAAGCATCTCTTATTTTGGGAGCTTGATATCTAAAAGCTTTTACACTATCCACACGACTCTCCCATCGTGTTTTAGACAACGGTTTAAGACTGAGCCCGTCCACATAATCCCTAAAAACTTTCCATCGCTTTGTTGAAGATGAGAAGAATGAATATATCCGTTGTACCACTCCAAAAAAATAATCAGCTTTAGGATTACAGTTAACCATATCACATATTGCAAGGTTCAAGCTATGACAACCACAAGGTGTAAAAAATGCTCTAGAATTTACCTCTAGAAGTCTATTCTGGACACCCTTGTGCTTTCCTCTCATGTTAGATCCGTTGTCATATCCTTGTCCACGTATATCACCAATATTAAGTGTATGACTGTCAAGTGCATTTGTAAGCTCATTAAATAATCCAAGTCCCGTTGTATCATCCACCTTTAAAAATCCCAAAAAGAATTCTCTCACCACAATATGACTTGTTGTAACATCTACACATCGGCCAATAAGAGACATTTGCTCCTCATGACTAGCATCTGGAGTGCAGTCAAGTATAACAGAAAAATATTTTGCTTCTTTAATAGTTGCAACAATAGAAGCTTTAACCTCATTTGCTAGGAGCTGAATCATTTCGTTTTGGATCTTGTGACTCAAGTAATGGTAATGAGTTTCTTTCTTCAAAACACGTCGAACATGTTCATGCATTACTGGATCAAACTCAGAGATCATCTCAATCACTTGTAAGAAAACTCCATTGTTCTCTTCACACATTTTCTCATTATTCCCACGAAATGGCAAATTATTTTTTGCAAGATTTTTGACAACAGCTAGGATCCTCTGTAGTACTTGTCTCCAATGCTCTCTCTCCTTCTTGATCTGTTCTTCCAACCCCTGATCAATTGTTGCATTCTTTTTCAATCTTGTTTCCAATTCAATCCAGCTAGTAAAGCAACTGAGGTGATGCTTATTTTTTTCATGACTTGCAAGTCTTGCGCTTACATTTTTCCAGTCATTCAGTCCTTCATTACCAAGTTGACCCAACAAATTCTTGTCATGATCTTGCCTAAACAATCTACAACAAAAGCAAAATACCTTATCCAAAGAAATTGAGTACACTAACCACCTCCTGTTCTTCTTTTCACCATTAGATAAGACACGGCAATAATTATTAGAACTGAATCGTCTCCCTTTGTGATCATCTGGAAATGTGAAATTAATCTCTCTTTTAGGACCTCTTTCAACTAAAAAGTCTCTGGAATTTTGTTTTATCTTCTCCCAATTTCCTGGATCATCAATGTCGAATGGGAAATCAAATGCTGCTCTTGAACCATGTTGATCATCTTCCTCTTGCATATCAATATTTTCACCTACATCTTCCATACTACCATTATCTCCTGCATTTTGTTGATCATCTTCAGCTATAATTCTTTCTTCCTCATTTTCTATAAGATTTGGCTCATCCATGTTACCACTATCATCAACATTCTGATTCTTTCTCATTGTTCTCCTGTTCGTTCTCATTCTCATGTACATTCACATTAGTACCAGTCTGCACTTGTTCTGTACTATTAAGAGATCCGGATTGACTTTGAACTAGTGCATCTCTTTGTTGCCTCTGTTTTTTCTTTTGAGCCCCTGATGGTTGAATTCTAATTCTATTTGGAGGCATTATATATTTATATGACAATCTGATCCAATTATGCAATAAGACAATAACTCAATAAGATTAATAACGCAATAAGACAATCTCAAGAACCATGTAGATTTTTCCATAGCAGGTCTATTAGGGGTTTACGGTTTACCAATTATGCAAACTTAATAACCATTCTTCCAGATGCACAAACTTTCAGAAAACATATTACTATATTAGGGACTTAGGGTTTTACTGTATACAATTTCAATTGGAGCAACTGAGCAGCAAGAACCAATCTTATGGAACAAAAGTATTAAAAGTAAGAAAGAATGGAGAAATTAGTTACCTGGTAAAACAAAATTATTTTGAGAATTGGACCGGATGAAGAAGAGATGATAGTCAATACTCAATCGATGTCAGATGTGTGTGCGTCTCAGTCAGTGCGATGGCCGATGATCATATGCAGCAGCCAGCAGGAGAAGTGCGATGGCCGATGATCATATACATATTAAAAAAAAAAATTGGGGCTCCAAAATTTTTGGGGCTCTAGGCCCATGCCTCTTGGGCCTATGCCCAGGGCCGGCCCTGTTGGTGTTTATGTTTTTTCTCCCAGTCATATTTTTTCTGGAGTTTTCTTATTATGATTTACTTTTACAGCCCTTCTGGGAAGCTTGTTCAGATTGAGCATGCCTTAACAGCAGTAGGATCTGGGCAAACTTCTTTAGGGATCAAAGGTAATTCCAAGATTCATCTTTTCTGTATTTCTTTTGTTTGTTTATGTAATGTTGTTTGAGTTAGATAGATTTAAAGTTGATGCCATATTTCAGATATAAATTACATACTTCCTCCTGTTCACAAAAGATCCTAATCGCAAAATTTGCAAATATTAAGGATATATTTTTGCTCCCCATATACCTCTAAAAATACCAAGTTTAAGTTGTTACTTTAGTAGTGTGGCTAAAGTATTATGATAGCAAACTTGAGAAAATTGTGTTATTTTATACTACTATCGCTACAAAATGGATTCTTCTTGTGGAACATAATAAATTGACAAGTGGGACTATTTTTATGGAGCGGAAAAGTATTATATTGATAAGCTATCTCTTACAAGAAGAAATATATATGTAAGCTTCTAGTGTAATAAGGCTCTCCCAAAATCAATCACCTACTTGCTGTTATATTATGAATTTATCACTGAAGATCCAAATTTTTTTGGACCTGGTCTTGCTGGCTACACTATTGTCCACTTTTTAATGTATATCGAATTTTTGTGTGGAAAAGATTAGACAATTGGCGTTCACAAGCTTAAAAGTGGTTCATTGGTTGAATTCTGCAATGTACACCTATTCCATATAGTGAGGAGATCTCAATTTGTAGGATTGTTGCAGAAGAGACCTCATTATTTGACAAGTGTCAACTACAACTGAAGACTTAATTTCCCTTTTCATTTGATTTTATTAAATTTCACACACAAGATCTGGTCCTACGTCGTATGTTAATGTAATTACTTACTAAGTTAAATGAAAACTTCTTTGGGTAGCTAAAAACTTCTTTGGGTAGCTACTTACAAGGACTTGCTAATTTGAAAAGAAAATGCTCAACCGAATGAAGAAACATAGTGTATATATATGAACAATGCATAGCATTGGCCCTTAGAGAAGAAGAGACAAAGATTTTGATTAGACTTGGTGACATAAATAGGGTTGTAATTGAACCGAGCTGTTAGTGAAAAAAACTTAACTTGACTCGGTCTCAGATTCGTTTCGACTTAACTCTTTAAAAAACAATTATAATAATACAAATTTGATAATTGTAATGATAATAAGTTATTCATGAGACATATACTATGAAGCATCTAAATGAATATGCTATATGGCTATGAATACGACATTTTAAGAAAAAGTAGGATACGTTGAATTTTTTACTTTATTTATATAATTATAAATGTATGTATATAATATGAAACTTATATTAAGTAGCCATAAACAAGTAATTTACTTCAAAGCTTTGGTTTATTTAAAATAGTAGAAGTCTAAAACCTATCGTAACATAACCAAAAGGTTGGACCTCAACATTTGCATAAAATATAATCATTTGCTCCTAGTCGGAGTACTTATTTATGAACAATGAATTTATCATTACATAGACAAAAGATAGAAGTCAAACATTAATCAAAAAGACTGTAATCGTTTTTCTGGATAAGTAAAAAAGACCATAATTATCTTTCATCTACAAGTCATAAGACACAGCCGTCGTAAACTAAAAACAAGATGAAGCAAGTTAGTCTTATCATTAGAGTCTTGGACTAACCATAACATTCAAGTCCCCTGCAGTGTCTGAAATGTATGTCGACCTCCGAGAAGTATCCTTGCTATATAGGACATATACAACTTGACCAACTTGAGTTCGACTTGTCTCGACTTGATTAAGAAAAACTCGCAAAGAACTTGTTTATTAAACGAGTCGAGCTCGAACACCCCATCCATGCTTGTTTAGATAATCGACTTGATTGATTTAACTTTTTTCCTTATAGCTTGAGGCCACCAAGCCAAAACTCAACTTTACTCGTTTACCGCCCTAGAAATAAATGCTTTACTTGTAAGAACTTTATATATTCTATTCGAAAAGTAAATAAAAATGTCTTGGTAGTCCATATCTTCAATACAATGCAAAATCTACCCCTCTTAAGTACAAATTAAGGTATCTTCATTGTCCTTGTGCTGTTGATGTCACTACAATTCATAGTTTCTGTTATTGCAATTGCTCACATGTTCATTTGAATGCTTGCAGCTGCCAATGGTGTTGTTATCGCAACAGAAAAGAAACTTCCATCTATCTTGGTTGACGAAACATCTGTGAGTATATTTTCTGTCCAGAATTATAGTATACTTGCTCTAGTATGTAAACTCTGTGGTTTAGTTGTTTGTTTGAACCCATTGTTTCAGTAGTGATTAGTGTATAATTAAGCCTTATTGATGGTGACACTTCTGTCTTGTTATATGGATTCACTTTTATAAGTGTTTATTACTGGGGAAAAAATCATTAGCCATTTTGGTCTTGTTATGAAATCTTGATGCCAAGGAAGATCTTTGTATCACCATGATATCCCTAGTCCTAAATGCTTCTAATTTTTTTTAATCATAAATACATGTGTCCTTTCTTGTACTGATGTTAAGACACATTGTGTTTTACCAACCACTGCCATGGTTTGGCTCGAGTAGGCAACTTTTTTATTTGATGGCAGATGTTTCTCATGGATTACAGTGATCTAGAGTCTTGCGATGTTTTGCAATTTCCAGTTTATGATTTGTGGCTCCAATTTCTGTGCAGAGTCAAGAAGGTCTCAGTTTTTGGGTTATAGGAGGTTGTGGGGGTTTCCATTGTTAGAAATTGAGGGTTGAGATGTTGTATACATGCTATGTAACTATATGTATATGTTACATTGTAAATAAGTAGGACTTTTTTGTGCCACCATTTTTTAGGAGGCACTAACTCTATATAAATGTTTTACTCTAATTACTCTGTCAGAGATTCAGAGTATACCCCAAAGCTGAGATTCATATACCGTTTTCATCAAACAATATTTACCATTGTTTATGTACGCAGTTGTACAGATGTAGGGATATTAATGCGGGATTTTATTCTATTGTTATTCCTTACTTCCTCTCATTTTTTTTCAATTTTTTGCTTCCAGAAGTTCCTACCCACATCGCTTTAAGCGTTTTAGTTCTATTGATTTGCTTTTAACACATTGAAAAAAGGAGAGAAGATTCACAACCTCTCTCTGTGATGCTTACAATAATAGTAACAATGAGACATACTTGTCTTTATTTATTGTGTCTTAATTATAATAATGAGATTAGCTGCGCTCTCAGAGTTGCTATTGGTTCTTTATGTTGTTTGAAGATTTGAAAATTTTGCCTTCTATGTACAACTAACATAATTTTTCTTCTTATAAATAAAGTACAATTAGTTCCTCACTATGTTGCTTTGTCTTAAGTTGAATCTATCAGTGAGTTATGAAATTCGTATTCTTTATTGTTTGTTTAACATATCTATAGCAAAAATCTAGGTTCAATTTGTTCCTCGCTATGTTACTTTGTCTTAAGTTGAATCTATCAGTGAGTCATGAAATTCATATTCTTTATTGTTTGTTTAGCACATCTATAGCAAAAATCTAGGTTCAATAAGTACTATGTTTTTAAGGTTTTCTTCAACTGTTCATTTTATTTTTCACATTGCTTGCTGCATGCATGCTGTCAGATTTGAGTTTTTCTTTTTCCCTCCAAGGCCATCTACTTTGTTGTATTTTTTATATTTCCTTCTCTTCTTTATGAAGTAACATATCATGGCTTGATTTTATGTTTGGATTTGTACAAGACAGGTGCAAAAGATTCAGATTTTGACCCCAAATATTGGAGTTGTATACAGGTTTGAATATTTAATGTTTAATTTCATTTCTCAATGTGAATTAAGTCAAGTTCAATAGCTCTCTCAGAATATGATGCTGTAGAAATTTGTAGCAAGGAACCTTTTAAAGAATCTACCATGACATGTACGAATTTTTTTAAACCCAAAATAACTTGTGATCATTCTTTTAGTTGATCTTGGAAATATCATTCTATGACGCGATAAAGGGTTTAGGGTTCAAAGTTTCATCATTGTTGGTGTCATAAGGCCCCTTCTTTCTCTTCCTTCTCTCTCTCTCTCTCTCTCTCGTGTGTGTTTGTAGGAATATGCATATCTTTTGGCTAACATTCTTCTCTTATGCAGCGGCATGGGTCCTGATTCTCGAGTTTTAGTACGAAAAAGTAGGAAACAGGCAGAACAATATCATCGACTGTACAAAGTACGTCACTCTATTATTCTTATAAACTTTATTTTTCTACGAAAAAATGACTACAAATTACTCTTTGCCCTCTATAGTATTGTTCTTTTTTATTGCTAATTGCTGATACCTTTTAATAAGTTTGGTAGTTGTACTTGATTGGAATGTTAAATGACCTTACTTTGAATATGCCTTTGATGGTTCTAACCTGAAGTTAAACATTAATGTGCAACATTGAAAGTGTTTTTAAACTTTTATTCAATCTTTTGTTATTAAATTGGCTGCCCTTTCTTTGTGTAAAGAAGAAAAAATATGTTAGCAGTCAAAATGGATAAATGTGATACACCTCATCCTGCAGTGTAGTTAAATGTACAAAATTGGTAAGCCATGATTAAACATCAGCAAACCTGCATCGATGACACTTGACAGTCTTTTTTCTGTGGCTGATAATCAGACTTAAGTTTGTATAATTTATTAAAATAGCAAAAGCTTTAAACCAGAATTTAGGAGGATATATTACAATTCCTGCATTTATAGTTATGACTATCTATACTTTAATAGTTATGATCTATATTTTACTAGTTGAATATTGTCATTGCATATTCTTAAAGGATGCTTAGTTTTGAAATCCTTTGATATTTGTCTATTAAATAGAAACGAAATTGCATTCATTTTATTTTATTGGGTTCCTGAAATTGAAGGCGTCTGATTGCTTCTCATGCCCGAGAGCATACTCATTTTTTCTTGTAAGAATAAGAACTTTAGCTAGACAAATTATACAAAGATTAGGGCTCACACTTGTCCGGCTTCACATGTCCTAAATATATTTTTTGAATCTAGTTTCAAGAGCATGCCTTGCTCTAATAGGGGGCGCTATCTTCATGGGTGGAAAGTCTTGCATAGACTTTGGTATGTCACATTATTTTTTTATCTTCATGGTCTTTTAATTAGTCTTGTAGGTGTGTAGTAGCAATTATTACTTTTTTTGGATCCAGTCACCTGTTTTCTTGTTCTTCAGGGGTCAAATCTTTTGAGCATTAATAATTATTCATATTATCTGGCTGTGAGTGTTAGTGTGCTGAGTTTGATTAAATATTGTCTATTAAGCTTGTGATTTGGAATGTTAGTGTCATCTTTGATGGAGATTACAAGCTTTTATGATTATTGTATGACAGTGTTCTAAAAATCCCCGTATAGTCCCCCCTTGGCACCCCGCCTAGGCGCTAGGCCCCCCTGACGCCTCACCTAGGCCCAAGGCGGCAAAAAAAATCCTTCAGGAAATTAGGCGGGGCCTAGGCGGAGAGATTTTTTTTTATTTTAATAACTACCCAAAGCAGATCTCTATATATTTATTTTTCTAATGATTTATCATATTAATAATACATGTTGTAATATATCAAATCACAACAAGAAGTGAACAATATCAAGTCAAAATGAATAATTTTATTATAGTTGTAATTTTTCGAACTTGTACCAACTTCAAATTATATAAATAATGATACATTTGTAATATTTAGTTTAATTCAATATAATTCTTAAATTTATGTTTAGCTTCTTAAGTTTTAAGAGTCCTTCTAGGGGGGCATTTTTTTAGTGACATTTTTTTTTTTGATTTTTTTTTTGTAGTACCTCCCAAAAAATATATAGTATTTATTCCAACTGGAATTTTTATAAAAAACAGTGTTTTAGGTATAATTTGGATACATACAAGGCACTAGAAATGTCACTAAAAAAATGTTCCCCTAGACTTATTGAAGTTTTAATATTGAATTAAATTCTTGAAATTTTAAATTTTATTATTTAATAGCAATCTTATTTATGAATAAAACTAATACGTTAAAAATATGTTCGAACTATGAACAATTGCATGTTTGTGTTTGACCTTTAACATTAGCAATATGGATATGTGTTTGAACTTTAAGCAAATGCCTTTATTATAGATTGTTTTGCTTTATATTATTGTTTTGTTTGGATAAATGTAAGATAACATATTAAAATTGGCTTAAAATAAAAAATCCCGCCTAGGCCCCCTAGGCCTCCCGCCTAGCGCCTTTTAGAACATTGTTATCTGAAATAAATCAAGCATTTTATGACAGCAGGTTTAGATCAAATGTTGTTTGTATTCATGTAGCTGATCTGTTTTATTCAATATCTACTTCAGCCTTTATTTATTATGTGTTCTTTGTCGTCTATAATGACAATGGCTTAAAAATTGATTTTTGTCTTTGTAATTTGTAGGAAGCAATCCCTGTTACACAACTTGTAAGGGAAACTGCCGCTGTCATGCAGGAGTTCACACAGTCAGGGTAACTAAGACTAAAATGATCTCCTCTTTTATAGTAAATAAGCATTTATATGGTGTGAATATTCTTCGAATCCTCAGCATTCCTACCTGTAAACTGAAATACGTTATTCGTAAATTCATAAGAGATGGATATGAATGAATTTTCATAAAGAAATGAAGCATAACAAGTGCTACTTCGGTACTGAATGATATTCCATTGTGTTCAATAATATGACCTCTGATAGTCTGGCAGATAGTGCAAGCCCCGGAAGAGCAATAGTAGGAGCTCATTTTTAGAGGAATCCTTTTAGCTTATAGTTTAGTTGCTAAAAAAATTCAAATTAATGGATCCACTATGGTCTGTGCACACAAGTCATCAATATCATAGATGAAAGTTAGCATGCGCAAATTGCTTGATGATAACCGAACAAAATTTAGAAGATTCTCAAAATGTACCAAGAATTATTAGAGGCAAAAGCACCCCTCGAAGACCTAAAATGCCATTGTAATTATTCAACCTCTATTTGGGGGATTTTGCAGGTTGGAACAGAAACTGTTTTTATATGTTTTATGTTATATATGTGGATAATTAAAGTCAGAATAGATACTTAATGCGCTGAGATACATTTTATGCATATTTTTAGATCATCCTGGTTATGGTACTTGAACTGTTCAGTTACTATGAACTTTGAGCCTGAATATGGATTAAAAAATAATTTCTAATATTTTGGCCCTTTGGTCCTTTAGGAGGGGATTTTTAAAGCACTTGATATATGTGTCACAACTTAATATTTTCTGTCTTTGTTCTGCAGTGGTGTAAGGCCGTTTGGTGTTTCACTCTTGGTTGCTGGGTATGATGACAAGGGTCCACAACTGTATCAGGTAGATCTCTGGGTCCTTATCTGCTCAACGCATATTCAATGCCATTTTCTTTTAAATAAAACTGATATTTCCTCTAGATTGATTTACTTTCTTGGTTTTCATAGGACTTGTTGCATATATCCATATGTCATGCTTCTCTATGTACGAAAATAATGTTCTTCATGCTAACTTTAAATTTGGAAGACTTTTAAATTTCAGAAAATGAGATCACTAAAATTCAACTTTTAAACATATACCCAAGTCACCTATCTTGTTCAGGAAATTTGGCGATGGACTTCAAAAACCTTATATAGCAGCATAGTACTTATTGGGATTGTTGTCCTATTCAACGATAGGTAACTTATATACTCATTTGATGACCATGGTTCTATCTTTTTCAAAATGACCTGTGAAAGTCAGGCCAAGTTAAATTTATTATGGGCTTTTAAAGTAGCCAATTTAGTATTTCATTATCTTTAGTGGGACAAAATTTTATTACATCTTTATCCAAAAAGTTAATTTGTTGTAAATATTTATAATTCTGAACTAAATAAAAGTTATAATTATTTTTTTGGGTATAATATAGGTGGATCCATCAGGTTCATACTTCTCCTGGAAAGCTTCAGCCATGGGGAAAAATGTTTCAAATGCGAAAACATTTCTTGAGAAGAGGTAACTTGCAGTGCAGTCTTCAGTATACAATTTTAGATGGGTAGCTGGCTAGTTGTTCTATATGTTGTACGTGTAAATTTCTTAAAATTCCTGGAAGCTTACCTTTTTCATTTGATTGTTACAATAAAATTGTTTGTCTTTTTTATGAATGCCACTATATGCATACTGGTGAGCTTACACTTCAAATCTTTTCTGTTTGTCATATTGATGTTTCCTTGTCTTTTGTCAAAATACTGACTATTTAAGATTGAATAATTATATTATAAATTCTTCTAATGATTGTGAGTTGAAGGCCTGGCAATAATACTGATTAGATATATAGTTTCCAGCCTGTTTGTTATGTCCTTGATTTTTTTAGTATTAAATGGAAATTGTAACTTTAGAATGAAGTAAGTTCTTAGGGCTATGTTTGTTTGCAAGGATTATAATTAGGAATATACTTGGGATATGACTATTAATTCCAAGTGTCTTGTTTTTAAATTTGAGATTGGGACTATTAGTCTAGGGATTATAAAATAGCTTAAGATGAAGGATTATTTAATACCATGTTCTACTTGGTATTATAATTTTTACCATTTGAGATTAAAATATTTTTAGACAAAATTAATCTCAGTCTTTTTTTAAATGACCATAATAACCTCATATGTGTTATAGGCTACAGGACAACAATTATAGCTATTTTACCTGTGTAATTTAAGCTGAAGGTGCAACGTCACCAGCTACAAGACAACTATAAGCTGGAGTTATAGGCTACAGGACAACAATTTTTCCTTTAACATTTGTTCTAATTTTGTTAACCCTAATCTTTCTTCTAGTTTTAGTTTTGGTGATTTCTAATGAAATTTTAATATTTCACATATCATGTATTTTTTACTATTTATTTGTTAGTTTGTGTACTAATTTATGATAATTTAATTCTCAAATATAAAATATTTCATATCATGTATATACGCATAACTAGATAACTAGTATTATGTGTGTACTACATAATTTGTTTCAACAAAATTATAACTTTATTTGAAGTTAAATTATATTATTAGTACATCTCAACATTTGATTGAATAATATAACCACTTATTTAAAAGTTTTTAATTAATTGTTCATTTTTAATGTATAAACAAGTTTAAATTATAGTTTAAAATATGTTATTATTGGTAAGGGTATAATAGTCCAAATAATATTTTTAATTCAATCATTTAATTAATCCTGAAAAAACAAACATAACATAAGATTATTTTAAGTTATCTTATGGATAATCCCATAAAAAACAAACACGTGACTAGGACTATTTAATCCTAAGATAATAGTTTTGAGATTATAATCCGCGGGATTATAATCCGGAATTATAATCCTTGCAAACAAACATGGCCTAGGTGTGTTAGATATGAAGTAACTAAAAGAAATTGTGTATTAGATGTCATTTTTTGGTACTACAGTGATTAGGTTTACCTTTCCATATACTAGATTATGTGAAATTACTGTTTGCATGATCCATTTCATACAAGGACTATGGAGTAGGGAGATATTATGTGCCAAAGTATCAAACAGAAAACTCTCTTCATGGGTTCTGTAATTACACTAATTAATTTTGTGCTAACATAGGTTCTCTCGAGTGCGGGATGGTCTAAAAATGTGAATTAAATTTTGTTTTTCCATTTCCCTCCTCACTCTATAATCTGTGTAAATCATGAAGGGCCTGGGTTGTGCAATTCGAAATGTCTAATTACCTAGTGATGCTAGTCAACTGGTGTAATATTTAATCAGGTTGCAAGTATTTCTGTGGAGTGTCTCTGTCCAGCTCCTATTGATTTTCTTCACCCGTTGAAGTTATATTTTTAACCCCTTTTCATTATTTCACCAGTTCAGCATAAATCTAAATATTTCCCAGGTACACAAATGATATGGAACTTGATGATGCTGTACACACTGCTATTTTGACCCTGAAGGAGGGGTAAGCTTCCAACTTTGCAAGTTATTAAAAGATATGCATCTTACTTTTAGGTGTTTGCAATGCATAAATACAGTGTTCCTCATAATTTATTCTCCAAAATGAATGTTGCCTTGGCAAAATAAATGCTCCCACGTGATTTGCACTGCTTTTTTTTCTTTTTCCTTTTTTTTGGGTTTTTTTTTTTTGGGGGTTGGGGAGTGGGTGTAATAAATTTAATTAGCTTGCACCATGTTAACAAGTAATAAAAAAGTATTTTTTTCTTCTTCCTATTTTACTCGCACTTCTTGACTTCTTGTAAGCTTGTGCTTCTCTAATCATGAACCCCTGCTTTGATGGAACCAGTTAAATGGGGATTAGGCTTGTTTCACATAAATAAGCATATTATGCTGATAACTGTTGCTTCTTCTCTCTTATTCCCCCCCTTCTTTCTTCTTCCGTTTTAGTTTTATAGTGAATTACTTGTAAGATAACCTTTTTTGCTGCACGTCTCAGATTTGAAGGACAAATCTCTGGCAAAAACATAGAGATTGGAATTATTGGAACCGACAAACAATTTAGGCAAGTTTACCCTTTATATTTGTAGTTGCGTAATATGTTGGACAAGTCTTTTGGTAATCAGGTGGATAATTTTAATATACTTGTTTTATTGCAGAGTTCTAACTCCAGCTGAAATTGAGGATTACCTGCAGGAAGTGGAGTAATTGTTTTCTTGTCAAAGTGATTGGGAAAAACCTTATCTTCCTTTCTACTGGGAAGAACATTAAGGTGTCAAATTTGGCTGTAGAATTATGTTGTTGAACCACCATTTTAAAACTGGATTTTATCTTTTGAGCAAGCATATTGGACCAAAACCTTTTATAAATTAAGAACTGTGCCGCCGACGTGAACAAACCCTTTTTTTACGACTTTAAACATTGTTATAAATTTCCAGCTTATGTTATGTTTAGACGGTTTCGGCTTCTAGTTTGTCAACTGTGTATTGAATGCCTTGAGCTGGAAATAGTCATTTCCATTGGCAGCTTCTTGTTTTGTGTCCATCTTTTGTGATTAATGCACGTGTTTAAATCCAATTCTTTTTAGAGTATTAAATTTGGGAACTGATAGTTTTATACAGTCTCACTCTCTTTCATTTGGGAACTTGTAGGGTATATTAGATATTATATTAAAAATACTAATTTGTGAATATTCGTTGGTCAATCATATTAATGGCCGTGAATGTCACATATTATAGATTAGAGGGGTATTGATTGTTACTTAAAAAATTAGAGGGATGGTGAATGTTATTATAATGGTTATCTACCGGGATGGTTAATGTATTTTACTCATTTATTAATACTAGTCAAAATTATGTGAGGATAAATTAGGAATTTTATAAAATTTAGAGGACTAAATAGTACACACGCTGCGTGAATAAATTATGTGAGATAAATTAGGAATAAATTATGTGAGATAAATTAGAATTTTATAAATTTAGAGGAATAAATAAAAATATATAAAAGTTAATATTAAAAAATTATGGAGCATTAATGTCAAATATAATAATGTATAGTGTATGCATGTAATATGAAAGAATATAAAATTGGACTAAAATGACCTATCTCATGTGTGTGTGTATATATATATATATATATATATATATATATATAATATTACATAATATACATAGTATATGTTTATGTGTTGGTGTGTGTGTGTATATATATATATATATGTTTATGCAGTTGGGAGGAAGAGTGCTGAAGTTGGAAGAATTAGGCACCGGGAGATTTAAGATCGTAAAGTTTGAGTTCAGTTATGAAACAATTTGGGTTAAATTCAGAGTCCGAAATAAATCTTGAGTCAAATCCCAAGTTAGAATCAAATCAATCCAAATAAGGCTATGAAACAATTTGGGTTAAATTCAGAGTCCGAAATAAATCTTGAGTCAAATCCCAAGTTAGAATCAAATCAATCCAAATAAGGCTTTAAATCACTGACCCAATACAAAGGCCAAATCCAGAGTTTGGAACAAATCTTGGTCAAATCCCAAGTCCGAATCAAATCAATCCGATGGTCTAATAGTATCTTCTTGGGTCATCTTAAATTTCACCACACGCTTTCACCCTAAAAAGTCGTGGTGAAGGTCTTATTGTTAGTAAGAATTTAATTCTTGATATACATACAAATTTTTTCATATCATTCGATATGAGACTGGGTTGTTACAAAGTTAGGTTGTGTGACCCCTTGGTTATGTCTAGGAAAAGAGTCATCCCCTTGGTGGGTAATTTAACCTTTTTTGTCAGATTGATAGCTTTAAGTCTTTAACTAAACTCATCTAAATTATTACTAATGAAATGATTTTATCAAAAATATGTCTTTTTACCTAGTGAAATTTTTTGCTTTGACTGCAGACAACCATGAAAATTAGTTTAACAAGAATGAGGGTGAGGCATGTTAGTGGTGTATGATTTTTGTACTTGTCCAGCTTTGCGGATCCTTGTTACAAAGGAATGAACTGAAGCTTGGATATCAAGCAATGGATCATAATCGGAACTCCAACGAGAGAAACCAAGTTTATTATGGCCCTGCATCATCCATCAGGTTTATCCTCCTGTACTAACTGAATTACGCCGAGGTGCTTGGCATATTGTGTAAGAAAATGTACTGAACAATTAACTAACCAATCAAAAAGTATCATAAGATGATTTATATTTTCAGATTATCTAGTGATGTGTACAAACTCAAGGCTCGTTCCATGATTGATAAGTAAAATAAATTTGTTTTGAGGAGTTATTAAAAATGACTTTATAAGATTTTTTTGCTTTTAAAATAAGTTTTTTGACTTGCAAATATAAAAATAACAAATTTTGACTCTTTTATTTTTTAATAAAGTGTTTAAAATTTATTTTGTCTTTTATTTTAATAGTGTTTACTTTTTTTAACTTATAAGTCATTTTAGTCAAATATCTTCACGCTTTTATTTTAACTTAATTTTTAACTTATAAGTTAAAAGAGTGTCAAACACTTTTTTTTATAAATTATCACTTAATATAACTTATAAGTTATTTTTATTTTTAATTTATAAGTTATTCTAAAATATTGAGTGTATTATACCTGTAATAATATTTTATAAAGAAAATACCAATATATGAGAAAGTACTTTAGATGATATTTTATAGAGATGACATTTAATATTTTATTTTCATGAGAAAGTACCTTATGATATGACATTTTATAACCGTAGCTATAAAATACGATTTCCTATTATCCATGCACAAGAAAAAAAAAATGTTGCCCTTATACAAAAACTCATTATTTTAACGAAAATGTTTTTCAATAAATTATTTTGATAAAAACAAGAACTATATTATATTTCTCCTTCTAGGATCAAGTTTGACTTTCAAAAATTAAAATCAATTTAAAATATTTTCAACATGTGATTTATTTAATTTTTGAAAAATAATAAATCTTGTAATTAGTAATATTATTCAAATAAGTACTTATAATTTTTATAATTGTATTATTTAAAGTTTAAAATCCGAAAATATCTTTAACAGAATATAAATCAAAAAGAAAAAAGAAGGCGCGCAAGGAAGAAAGAGACGGACAAGGTTTTCATCAAGTGAGGACTGAGGGATGCCTTCTTCTTCTTTAGCTTCTCTATCCATTCTTTCAAGGGCTTCATTGGCGTATTCCCAACAGCTGCAGCAGCTTTTCTTCCTCCATCCCAAATTGGTGTCCATAAGGCCGAAATACTACCAGTCTCTAATTGTTGAAGCTAAGGCCCAGAACCAGGCAAGACAACCGAATCGCTCATTCCTCGTCTCCCCAAAAAGGTTTTATTTTTAAAAAATATAGTCTTTTATTATCTCTTCTTCAACTTACCTTCCCCAAGCTGATGCAATCATAGTCGTGTTTATGAATTCGGTAAGAGTTTTTATAATCACAGGAAAAGAACTGAAAAGGTATAATAATGTGCACCTATTTTTATTATTTGAATTGGGTAAGTTACTAACTGGAATAATTTTGATTTGCACTGCTATTTTTTGGCACTAGAATTCTGCATTTCAAATTACATATGCCAAAAGTGCAGCATCTGGATGGGCTATGCTTGTATGTTAAATTTGAGAGTATTTGAGGAACTCTTATCTGTTAGCTTACCCTGTTTCTACTTGGAATCTCATAAAGGTTGATGGTATAAGATTTCCTTGTTAAGGGGTGGATCCATTTAATATGTGCATATTCATCTCAAATGTCATTAAAAGTTGTAATATGGTTGTTTAAGGATAACACAACAGGTGGTTCGTATGTATCTAACAAACCTTAGTTTTGAACATAGGTTTTAGTCCTTCCAAATGGCTAACTTGCTGACAGGTGATGATCTGGAAACAAAATGAATATAAGATTCAAATGATTTGCCAAATATTCAACAAGTATCTCAATACTTGTTAGCCAAATATTCAACAAGTAGCGTTGAACTGGACATCATTTTTTTCCAATATCATTGGCAGACTGCTTGTCTATTTTAGCAAAATCTCAATATCTAATGTTAGTACATTGTTTTATCTGTTTTCTTTCTTGATAGATAGCTGTATCATTCTACCAAATTTCTAGCTATATGGGCATTGTTTTACTTTGCTAGTACTTAATATGGATAATAGCACAAGTTGGTTCTCCCCTTCCTAGTAACCCTCAGTAGTTATCCAAAAATATCAATTTGCTGCACATGACCAACATAGCAAAGAGAAATGAAGTCGAGGAAAAATGTGTTCCTATGACTAGTGACAACACAATACTACTAATTCTGTAACCAATTTCTTGTTTCCTAGGTTGAAGGGACTCCAGAAAGACCAAGGTTGTGTGTGTTTCGCTCCAACAAGCATCTCTATGTTCAGGTGATTGATGCATACCAAAATGATACATCTAAATATACTTATAACTTGAACTCGCTCAGAAAAAACCCCAGTCTTGCATTGTCATTTTTCCACCAATTGAAAGAAGATGGATATAGACACAGCGTACACACTTATATGGCTATTATTAGGATACTTTGCTATTGGGGTATGGATAGAAAATTGGATTCTGTTCTGTTAGAGGTTATAGAGTCAAAAATTGAGCATTTGGGTTTTGGAATTTCGGATTTGTTTGATGCGTTACTGGAGGGGCTTATAGCTAAGGTGCCAAATTCATTGGTTCGAGCACTTGATGCATTGGTTTAAGGTCTATGCTATTATGGGGAGGTTTGATGAAGCCACTGATACTTTATTCAAAACAACAAGGCGTGGATTTTTACCAAACATTTTGACTTGTAATTTTCTTATGAATCGGATGATCGAGTGTGGCAAAGTGGATATGTCTGTGGATATTTATCAACAATTGAAGAGTCTTGGGTTGAGCCCTAATGTCTATACATATGGGATTGTGATTAAAGCTCTTTGTCGAAAAGGTAGTTTGGAAGATGCTCTTGGTATGTTTCAGTTGATGGAGGAAGATGGTGTGACCCCTAATGCTTTTACTTACTCAATTTATATAGAAGGTCTTTGTTCGCATGGAAAGTCAGATTTAGGATATGAGGTGCTACAGGTGTGGAGAAGAGCCAAGGTCCCTATTGACGTGTTTGCATACTCTGTTGTAATTCGTGGGCTTGTTTGTGACATGAAGATGAAAGAAGCTGAGGATGTCTTGCTTGATATGGAGGAAGCAGGGATTGCCCCTGATGCATATTGTTACGGGGCCTTGATTCAAGGGTATTGTAAGGTGGGGAATATTCTCAAATCCCTGGCAATTCATGATGAAATGTCTACAAAGGGTATCAAGACTAATTGTGTTATTCTCAGCTCAGTTTTTCAATGCTTGTGCCGGATGGGCTTGACTTCGGAAGTGGTGCACCAATTCATGAACTTTAAGGACATGGGAATTTTCCTAGATGAGATTGTTTATAATATTGTGATTGATTCTCTGTGCAAACTAGGGAAGTTGGAAGAAGCCATGAAGTTGTTTGATGAGATGAAGAAAAAGAAGATGGTCCCAGATGTTGTTAACTACACAACTCTGATCAGTAATTACTTCTTTCATGGACAACCAGTTGAAGCCTTTGATCTTTTTGTGGAAATGACAAAAAAGGGCATAAAACCTGATATTGCTACTTACAATGTGCTTGCTGGTGGGTTTTCAAGAAACGGACTTGAACGAGAGGCACGTGATCTTTTAAATTATATGAAAGCTCAGGGTTTGGAACCTACCACTGTTACACACAACATGATCATTCAAGGCTTATGCATGGGAGGAAAGGTGATGGAAGCTGAATTGTTTTTTGGCAGTTTAGAATACAAGGGGCTAGATAATTATTCTGCAATGGTAAATGGGTACTGTGAAGCAAAAAAGACAAGAGATGCATATGAGCTTTTTGTTAGGTTGTCCAAGCAAGGAATTTTAGTTAAAAGGGATTATTGCCTAACACTTCTCAGTAACCTTTGTACAGAGGGTGCATTTGACGATGCTCTTATGCTATTTAAGACTATGTTAGTTTCAGATCGTGGCCCTTGTCAGATAATGTGCAACAAACTTATTGCTGCGCTTTGTCATGCTGGAGAAATGAGAGATGCACAATGTGTATTTGATAATATGGTCTGGAGAGGTTTAACCCCTGACGTTATTACCTACACAATCATGTTGAATGGTTATTGCAGGTTAAATTGCTTGAAGCAGGCCTGTCATCTTTTTAATGATATGAAACGAAGGGGAATCAAACCTGATGTCATCACTTACACAGTTTTAATTAATGGGCATTCTAAAATTAACTTAGAAAAGGCTATAGAATTATATAGCGAAGATGGATACAAGGGAGAAATTGATGGTGCTTTGACTTTTTGGAGACAAATGGAGGAGATGGGATTAAATCCTGATGTTAAATGTTACACTGCTTTGATCGATAATCATTGCAACTCAAACAACCTTCAAGAGGCTATTTGCCTCCTTGGTGAAAAGATTGATAAAGGTCTGGAACCAGATAATGTGACTTACACTGCTCTAATAAGTGGCTACTTTCGTTGGGGTGAGATAGAAAGGGCTGTAAACCTTGTTAATGAGATGTCAGTCAAGGAGATAGAACGAGATACCCGTACAAAGTTGGTCTTACACCATTGTATTTTGAAGGCTAAGAAAGTGCAATACCGGCGTTAAGGACTATGGTGATTCTTACAGGTGAGATTACGTGTTCCTCTCCATCTATATTCTCTCCCATTTCATTATCCTAAATCTTTCTGGGAGGTTGGTCAACTACTCTTTGCTTTATAGGCTAATTTTACATCCATAAAAGTAATTAATGTTTTTGTTATTAATGGACATGGAAATGCATTTGAAACTTTGAATTTCACCATGCAGATTCATGGGTGCGATTGATATCTGCAATAGTTCGTCTTGCATGATCAAACCCCAAATTGGCCTTAGCTTTGTCCCTCAGATATAGACCTAATTGTTCTTCATTTGAAAGAAAACAGAGGAATTGGGTCTCTTGTATGGCCTCCACTGCGCCAGTAAACCATGTCAAACAAACACCACAACAGTTGACCGGGGATTCTTTTGTCCGACCACATCTCCGAAAATTGTCTCCATACCAGCCCATTTTGCCTTTTGAGGTAAATTGATTTCGACACTTTTGATTTGTATCGATTGTTCAGATGATTGATTAGTTTCTGCAAGTAAAAATCTGAGTTTTTTACTGCTTATTACTGTGCTTAGATGAATTGGTTGAATGAGATAGGTATGTTACCTTTCCTTTTATTGGTGATAAACATTGCAATGCTGCTAGTTGACTTTGTAATCATGTGGATTCGTAAGTATTTTTTGGTTTGAATAGATGGGATTTACAGTTTGTTACTACTTTGATGCTTATTGTAATGGGGTTGATAAAAAGACTTGATTTTTCCACTTTTTGTGTATAAAAAAGAAGTTATACTTTATTCTAATTGGTTTAATTCTACTTTTATATGCAGGTTTGATCAATGACTATGTTAATTACTTAATTAATGACTTTATTAGGCAGAATTTCCCTATAAACTGCACCATAAAATATATGCATAATGGAATGTTTCTCAGCTTATACATAAGGGATGAGTCTCATCTTTTAAGACTTTCTATCTCTTTCCTTCACAATATTTACTAGATGCAAGGAGCAACAGTAGCTCAGCTTTGCATATTGTAGTAATTTATTAAGGCAAATTTTACTGCATGGTTGATTAGCCTCCATTACATGAATAATTGCATAGATAATCATGTTAAACTCACATTATTTTCCATATGAATTTTTTGGTTTTCTTCACAGGTTTTGTCAACTCGTCTTGGTAGAAAGCCTGAGGATATCATAAAGTTGGACGCAAATGAAAACCCATATGGCCCACCTCCAGAGGCAAGCCATAGCTTCCAGAATACTCCTGTATATGAATATAACTTATGCCATTAGTATCAGAGGTGATTTTGGACTATTTATAACAAAATCAACCCCTTTTAGCTGCACACACAATTTTGACTCTTAAGTAAATGTTTCCTTTTGGATGTCCTTATTGAAATGCATGTAGGTTTTTGAGGCTTTGGGTGCAATGAAATTCCCATATATATATCCTGACCCTGAAAGCCGTAGACTACGTGCAGCCCTTGCTGAGGATTCTGGCCTTGAGTCTGAATATATTCTTGCAGGCTGTGGTGCAGATGAGCTCATTGATTTGATTATGCGGTCAGTGATATAGTATATTGGGCTTAGATTGCAAAGTGCACTGCTCTTAACTTTTATTCTTGCACAATCCCGGTTATGTTATATGTTTTTATCCCAAATGTTTTGTCTGGCTTGATATTTCAATTGTTTTTGGTCTGCCTATATTGCAGATGCATACTGGATCCAGGTGACAAAATTGTGGACTGTCCTCCCACATTTACCATGTTTGAATTTGATGCAGCTGTTAATGGTGCACTTGTAATCAAGGGTAAAAGATCTTATCTTCTACTTCATTATTTCATCTCCATTCAAATTCTTTACACAGTTTTTTACTCTTAAATGAATGGATTTCTGGTTTTATTCTTCAATTTCCATCTTCAATATTTGACTTGTACATCTGCTTTTATTTATGTCATTGTTGTCATACCTTCTCAAACGTGCATAATGTCATTTTCTGCCATCTAATTAGCAGTTCCCCGGAAGTCAGATTTTAGCTTGGATGTGGAAATGATTGCTAAAGTTGTTGAGCAGGAGAAACCAAAGTGCATTTTTCTAACTTCTCCTAATAACCCAGATGGGAGGTAATTTGCACTCCATACATTTTTTTCTGTTTACTTTAATCTAGTAACAGTATATTATTAAAACAGAAAAATGACACTGAAATAAATTAAAATTCAGCTCTCTCGTGTCTGACCTATTAATCGAACATTTTTTTTCTTCAAATAATGCTCTATACTTGGACCTTTAACAGTCTGCATCACTTTGAATGTCTCTAGAGAGAACTCTTATAATGATATTTTATCTATCTGCCTCCACACATGTAGCTCATTAATGCTTTTGGTCAAGTGGCTTGTAAATTTGGGACACAATTATGCATAAATATTCCGTTGTGCAGACAGTTACTTTGAACATGAAATGTGAGACTGAATGTGTCATGCTTCACTGGGATTTCAAGTAGGTTTTGTTTTAATATGTGAATATTGCCATCTAATCTGACAGTATAATCCATGACGAGGCTCTCTTGAAGATACTTGATCTTCCAGTACTGGTTGTACTGGATGAAGCATACATTGAATTCTCGGGAATCGACTCCAGAATGGGATGGCTGAAGAAGCATGAGAACCTGATTGTCCTCCGGACATTCAGTAAAAGAGTTGGTATGTTTATAAGCCCTTGCTTTACAGAACTACAAATTATTTTGATTGGGACAATCTGGTTGCCACCCCCTCTCTTTTTTGTCCAGCAAAAAGATATTGTCAACTGTATGCCCCCCACCCCTTGGTTGGTCTGCTGATTGGGATACAAGAACTTTATTAAAATTAAATGGTCAGGAATGTAGAAGAAAAGGACACCCTTCCCCTAGTACAAAAAAGATGCTTAAATTGTTAGGTTTGTAATAAACAAGAACGCAATCAAATTGCATAAAAAGTGCGGAAACGTGTAAAATCAGAATTTAAAAAAAAATTTACAAACCATAAACCCGGATCACCCTTTATGCACAATTATTAATTAAACGAAAAAGATGAAGAACAAGAATCATACCCTTGAAGATTCGAGCTTCTTCAGGTACAAGTTCACCTCCAATCCTTTTCACGTTCAACTTGAATCCACCGGGTTTGGTTCCTTCCTTTGATCAACGTTAGCCACCCATGTGTTTGGCCTTTAGAGGTGATCCACCAAGGAAAAATAAAGATTCAAGAAGAAGGGGTATTGGCTCAAACCCTAGTTTTTCCTATCTGTATAGAAAAAGGGGGCGTACTCTCCAACAAATTGGAATTATGTCGTATGTTGTAAAAGTCAACAACCACCTCACCCATAATAAGACTCCTCTTATTTATAGATATTGGCAACCCATCTTAACAATTAAGGAATTGAGTTTTATTTAATTAATTAAATTCTTTTAATTAATTAAGCTCCCTAATCTTATTAGGGATAATTAATTAAACTCCTTTAATTAATTTTCCTTCCTAATCCAATTAGGAATAAATGAGAGTACTTATATTAAATTAATTCCTAAACTCTTTTAGAAATTAAAATAATAATAATAATTGTAATAATATTAATAAGACTCCTCTTATTAATTTATATTTAATATTTCTAAAATATTAAATAATAAATATTAAGCTATTTAATTTATTCTATCACCATAGATTAAATTAAATATACATAACATATTATTACGATTATGCCATTAACTTCTTAAATAATTATTCTTCCTTTTTATGGTGTGACCCTTTAGGTTCTCCATATTAAACCCATTGTGAATAAATCAATTAGAACAATTCTAATCTTATTTAAATAAATAAATTAAACAATTAATTTATTTAAATAAATAATATTTATTCTACAATAGGATAAGCCTCCCTAGCGATCAACGACTTTCCGATAATATAGATTTCAACATTAATCATAAAAGAACCTTTGAATAAATAGTTCTGTGACAATTCAATCATTCCACCATACAACGTCCCAATTAAATATAAGACATGGAATTACCGTCAAGTCTTATTTTATTTAATTATATGTATTTCGATCCTTAAATGCACAACTCAAATAATGCAAATTAAAAACTCCTTTCTAATTTCATTCGCGCTTGCCAAGGACTCTTTGGGTTGTCATTTATCGAATCACATAGACATTTCTCTTCTTTTATTAGAAGTGGTAGATTCTTTATTGATCATACATTATCTCCATGTACAACTTATTATACCCAAGCATACCCTTTGATATACCCTAAGGGTCTTAAGGAATAAGTCAAAGTATAACTCATCATACACAAGATACTATGATGATCTCAAATCTAAGGATCACTTGTACTTACTATCACTACAGAAATTCCTATTGACAAAAAGCAAGTAAAACTCCATTAGGTATTCCTTAGCGAGCCACGCTTAGTGAACTTATTCTCTAATAAGCACCTACATACTTGCTTTAGTGTCTCCACACAAATGATCATGAGATCAATCATCCTCATCCAATGAGCAAGCAACGCGTATGTACCAATCTATCCGGATTCACTAATCCCCAATTTAGTAATCCAACGATTGGGAACTATTTTAGTTTTAAGCTTTCTAAGAATTTAGATCTCATTAGAATGATCATCATCATTATTCTAAAAGCATTGCTTAAAACTATGGGTTTATCACATATTATAAAACAACATCATGTAGATAATTAAAAGCCTTTAATAAATTAATACTTTTTATTAATAAATGAATAAGATTGTTACAAAGTATATGCTTTATCATCAAACATGATTGGCTTGTGTGCATACTACTTTCATAAATATGGTCAAATAAGACAATACAGCTAACCTTGCATGAGCTCTAGCCTCCTGCAATCCTTTTTTATGAGTGACACTTGCTACGCAATACCCGTACTACTTGTTATTTGCAAGGTGTCAAAATTGTGTCCATCAGCAAGTGAACTAGAACTGTAGGACTGGTAAAACAGAAAATCTTGGTCTTTCTTTTCTGTTGCATCTGTAGAAAACCGTAATATTCCACAGAGTTAAGTCTGCAACTTGGAGCTAGTTCTGTTGTCCAAGCAAGTGCTAAAGTCTTTCTTGGCCTTTCGGCTAAGATCAAGTGTTTTCATAAATTTATAATGATGATTGGAGTTTTTTTTATTTTATTACAAAGATGACGGATATTATCACAAAAATCAATTCTCATATGGACTGTAGCATACCTCAAATGTATTTACTTAACGTCACTTTAAATACAAAATTATATTCTTAAATTGTGAATAAATATAACATTAGGGTTAGCTGGACTTACGTGTGGGGGGTATGGAGTGTTTCCACTGAGCATTATCGAGTACCTTTGGAGGGCAAAACAACCTTATAATGTGTCTGTTGCTGCTGAAGTTTCTGCATGTGCAGCATTAAAAAATCCCACGTATCTGGAGGTATCTTATTTATTCACTGCTTCTGGTTTTAAATTTTTCCTACAAAATTAACTGCTCAATTTATCTCTCTAAGATAGTACATTAGTGTTCCTTGGTCCCGAGAAACCACTTCTGGTGCTAATGAACAATTTCTAACAGAATGTTAAAGTGGCTTTGGTGCAAGAAAGAGAGAGGCTGTATGGGCTTTTAAAAGAAGTACCATTTCTCAATCCATATCTAAGTTACTCGAATTTCATTCTTTGAGAGGTTACCTCTGGAATGGATGCTAAGAAGCTGAAGGTATAATTTCTTATTTGGTTACGACAGCTGGTAGACAAGTCTTGGTTCAGCAGAAAATATTTTGCATTGCATTCATCCATGAATTTTGATACGTCTGTTAATGGTTTTCCATGATTGCTTCATGGATTTATTTATTTTTATTGTTTTGCGTGAGTTCCAGAGAGGTTTCTATGATCTAGATATTTTTCTATTCAGATGAAAAGTTAGCTTCTTTGACTTTTATCTAAAACCATTATATACCGCAATCTGATTTGTACTGTTTGAATTAATTTCTTCTATGGGATGGAGTGTCTTGAGTATGGCCCAGATTAATTTGATTTCATATATCTATTAAGTATTTGGTTTTACAGATTTAGTCGAGTATTTTTAATGAAATTGCCATTAGGGTTATGCTGTTACAATATGCACATTTTCATAAGCTAGTATGAGGAGACACTATATGTGATATTTCTGTTGCCTTGAGCATAAAAAAAACATAATGAATTTGACCAAGTAAACTGAATTGAGTAGTTAAGATCCTTAATTTCCCTTGGTTGCAGTCTTTCAGTAATAACATTACTAATAGTAATCTATTATCTATTATATATACTAAATCACAGTACATGACACAATAAATTAACATCTGTCCTTCTACAATTTCAACACCTGTCCATCCTATTTAGTGCTCCATATTGCTCTCGACAAAAATACCCGCGCATTTAAAATAACAACTGAGGTCGTAAAAACCCTAAATACAATCCCTAATTAGTATATGCTCTCATGACACATTGAATGCTGTAAAATCGAGTGAACAGCGGCAATTGAGCCACGGAGATACTCAACATCGAGAGTAATTGCAATGTGAACAAGAGAGGGATCGCATACGTCGATTTTCTCCAATTTTTTTCTGTTACTGGAGCTGCATTCGTCGGCGTTGCGGATTGTGGATGCTTTTCGGAAGGAAAACCGATTAGGGGAGTCGACGGCCGGAATCTGAACGGGAAATCTGAGGTAGCCGTCGAGATGAGAGGATCTAATGGCTTCAGCCGGCGGAAATGATTGAAGATATGGAGATAGAACAATCATCAACATTGCTGCGGAGAAGAAGCCTGAGAATCTCATAACACAAAACATTTTCAGTCTAAAGATAAAAAGAATGCCGTGGAGGCATATGTCTGTGAAATGAGAAACAAGGTACATGATGTTCTTGTATTGAACTGAATTTAAGGATACTTTGGACATTTGGTCTCACATTTTTTTTCCCCTCAGTTGCATGACAAATATCAAGAGTTTGTTACTGATCCGGAGAGAGAAGAGTTACCGCTATCCTTTAGCAGGTTGAAGATTGGTTGTATGAAGATGGTGAGGATGAAACAAAGGGTGTTTATATTGCCAAGCTTGAAGAGCTCAAGAAGGTTGGTTTCCATGCCAAGTGCCTTTTTTGCTTCAATTTCTAGAATTGTGTTTCTAACTTGAACTGAATAACTTGCAGTGGGGTGACCCTATTGAGGTGCGGTTCAAGGAGCACTCGGAAAGAGGAGCTGTTATTGATCAACTCGTGTCTTGTATTAATAGTTACAGAGAAGCTGCAATGTCCAATGATCCTAAGTTTGATCACATTGAAGTAGCAGAGAAACAGAAGGTAATTCTTTGTCAAAAGAATCTCTTTTCCACATACTTTAGAAACCAGCTAACATACTGGCCAACTGTTGGTGAGTTTTGAGAAACAGAATTAGCTGCACCTACCCAACACCAATACTAAACATATACTCCCTCCGTCCCATGATAAAAGTCCTTATTACTATTTTGGGTAGTCCCATGTTAAATGTCCATTTTCTTTTAATAACCAAACTTTTACACATATTTTCCTATTATACCCGTAACATTAAATATCTCATACTTTTTTTATTCTAATTCTCTCTCCATATTTAATGACATTATTATGGACAATTTTATCATTTCATTCATCTTCTTAATATGCGTGAAAAATCCACTAGGACTTTTATCCTGGGACGGAGGGAGTATTATTTTATGTTTAAATGTCTGGCTTCAAATGAGGCTTAAGGAACATTAGTTGAAATCAGCTGAATAACAGAGGAAGGAACCTCCTCTGTCTAGCCTCAAATATAAGCTTCCTCTCCATCAACAACTCTTATCACCCTCACCTGACATTTTGATAATTAATTTCCCCTTAACGATGCACGTTGCATTTGGAAGCTGAAATGAGGTGCCCAAATAGATACCCATGAAGGTATTGACGCCTAGCATGTGTTATCACTATGATTTTAATGTATATAAAGCTTGAAGCTCAATTATATGAATATATGAATCTCAGGTTCAAAAGCATGGTCCCTGTGTTATAGCATGAAAAGGTATTTGTTGGCATATAGGATATTGGCTCCCTTGTGTTACCAATGTTCAGATTGGTTATGCATGTGAAATATTTTTGAATACATGGGAAATTATTGGGACTCCCTTGAGATCATGCTCAGAATTTGGGAATGTACAGGTTTTTTTTAACGATTCAATTTAAGTATCCCCTTCATCTGGTTGCAGATGTTAAGAAACTTGAGGTTTCATTCTAATTTTTATTTACGGTTTGAGCCATGGAAACATGGCAGGCCAAACCATAGCTAAAAAAGATCACCAGTTAGGTGAATATTGAAGTGCTGCAACATGTTATGATTTATGGTGGACTTTTTTTGGCCTTTAAATAGCAACACCTCCTTTAAAACAGCAGATATTCTATGTGACATGTGGCTACAACTAAGAACATTTCTTACTCCTGCTAGATTAGCAGAACTCTTTCACTTCCCATACCAAGATAACCCTTTTCTTCCCATTGTGAGTCTCCTCTTTTGAACAACTAAGAGTAATTAGTAGCACTTTTTAATTAGTTTGTGATAATTATAATTGTTTATATTAAATAAAATCAAATAAATAGTTTTGCAAAAAATTTCAAATTTTGGACAATATTTTTTTTCAGAGAAGCATACATAAGCAAGAGGAGTTATCCCTTCTTTCCCAGCAGGATGCAGCAAACCTGTTGATCCATTTATTACAATCTCTGTAGTGCCTCCTGCTGCTCTGCATGTTAGCTGGTTTTTCCAAATCATGTGCATGTTAGCTGGTTTTTCTAAATCGTTAGCTAGTGAGATTCCTTGGAGCTAAAATTCACTCGCTATGCATTTTCTTTTCTAATTCGCTTCTTTTTTCCGTCTGTATATCTATAAATATTTTCATATTTACTTTTATACATTCTGTTGCTATTTGATAATTAATTATTGCTTTTTGAATATAAATTATGGATTCTGAATACGTACCATATGATATTGATGTGTGATTACTTCATTTTCTTTCCTCTGTCAGGTTACGTCAAAAATTGCTCGCTTTTAACAAATCTGGAGGAGGAAAGGTAAAAAAGATTCAAATCACGATGAAGCATTAAGCGAGCTATGTCATCTCTACGATGTTGTTCGTGTTGATGTTGTGGAAACAACTAATGAGGTGAAATAGCAGGAATAAGTACATGTAATGATATAATCTAAATTATTACTTTTACTTGAAACTTCTTGCTGATAATAATCCAATTTTTAATATTTTTTTGCAGAGACTCAGAATCGGAGGATCACAATATTATGTCATCTTTTTTACCTCATAAGAGAGTTCATTCAAGTGTCTTGCTTGAAAATAGAATATGAAATTGACGATTACATGTCCAAAGGAGGTCTATCCCTGTATAATGTTTCATTTCATTTTTTTTTCTGTTTTGTGTCTGCGATCATCAAAAATTGATATTCTTAAATACACATTTTCTATGTTTAGCAATCTTTAACTAATAATTTGCTTTAGCTTGGTGTAACCACGTGAAACAGTCTGCTGGGCGATAAAAAAACTGGATTGGTTAGAAACTTAAAATGTATAGTTTTTCTGTTTTCCTTTACAAGGAGTGTGCTATAATTACACTTGTGGGAATTGTCATTATTTTATAATATATATGACATATCGTCACCCTTTTCTTGGTCTTAAGACAACCTATCACTAATTTTATTCATGTTTTTGTTTTGTTTATTGTAATCGCAGCATCTAAAGATGACTTTGTATATGACTTGTATGTTGTGAAGGATGATATTACCATGACTGCTGAAGATGCTTCAAATCCATTTCCTTTGTGAGTTTTACTCATAGTTTCGTTTATTGGTTGACCTCTTTTTGAAATATATATTTCATTTTATAGTCTTATTGAAATATATATATTTTCGAAAAATTAAACAGTAATAAACTAATCTACTTCAAAAACAATAAGTTTTACTTATAAACAAACACAAATCATAGGCACATAAACCCAAATTATATTGTTTAGCAGACAATATGAAAAATGTCTGAAACAAGTATGTACCTTCTACTTAATTAACTTTGAATTTTGCTTTTCAATCATTCAATGTATGATGTATCACATTCTTCTAAAGATCATTATTCAGGTCCTTAATCTGCCCATATTTGAATTAAAATATCAAAGAATACATTATATGTAATGATGCCAAGAAGTGATGACAAGAATACATTTAATTGAATTTATTCTGATGCAGAGTGATATTGTCATCTGAAGTTGGATCAAATAAACAAGTGTAACAAGCTATAAAAAGTTTTATAGTAGATTTTACAAAAATCTTTAAAAAAGAATAATGTTGGGGTTTTTTCTTAAGATGTCAAATTAATTTTATATGTTTCTTCTGTTAGTTACTTTATTTGATTCAAGTAAACAAAACCACTATTTTGAGCTGTTGCTTTGAGTTTTCTATGTAATGGCAATGTAGCATTTAATTTTTGTCTATTATATGTAGAAAAATGGGTGAAATGGAATTGAAGGGAGCAATGTTCGAAAAAGCTAAAAGCGGTACGAGGCGTTTTTCTCCGGACGAGGCTAGGCGTAAGCTTCGAGGCGAAGCGAGGTGCAAGCCTCGATTTAAAAACGAAAAAGTCTCCAAAAAATTATAAGACCAACAACATTAACATGATGACCAAGATCAAGACCAATTAAATTTATTTTGGCGTCATTAGCAATTCATGTACACAAACACAAACAAAAATTAATGAAAAAACAGTCGAGCACAAACAGTCAAGCAATTTTTTGAATCAGATCTTTAAAATTTTCCATCTTTGGCAAGATTTTTCGTCTCATTAAATCATATTTCAATAAGAGATATCATATAACACCCGTTCTTCTACATGCCCCAAGTCAAGCCCTAGTACATCACGAATCATTAAGAGTATGAAAGGGTATTTTAAATAATAGGAAATACAGCAGGCCGTGCCAAACCCCAAAATGTTACTTAAGAATTCAAATTGCACAACTACAGAAAATTCCTATGCTTAATATAATTTCAAAGCACATCAAGTTAATGCCAATATTTGAGTACTTTGTACATCCTAGGTATACCTTTAATAATTTTCTGAAGAGTACTCCAAACGAAAAATTAATAGGTATGATTCCATTTCAAGACAAATTAACTTGCTCACAAGAAAATACACAGGAAGTAAATAAATAAAAAATCAAGAATGGGACCAGCTAAAAACAGAATACAAACTTAACCAGCTGAAAACAGAGGACTACATTGTTCGAAAAAGAAAAAAACAGAGGACTACACTGTAACATAAGAAGACTACACTATAACAGAGGACTACACTGTCACTTAGCAAACAGAAAAAAAGAAGAAGCTTAAAACAGAGAGGAAGAACGACAGAAAAAGTCGGTTGAAGAAGAGAAGAAGAAGTCGGTCGAAGAAGAGAAGAAGAAGTTGGTCGACTGAGGAAGAAATAAAAGAAAGAAGAAGAAGAAGATACCTGGAGAAGGCTAAGCCGTCGCAGAAGAAGTCGACCTTGAAGCAGTCGGTCGAAGCCAATGAAGTTGTCGAAGCCAAATCGGTAAGTGAAGTCAGATACTTAGGGTTTTTTAAAGCCAAATCGAGGCGCGAGCCTCAACCGAAAAAGGCGTAAGTTGCTGGAGTTCCAGAATAGGCGCACACCTCGCTTCAGCCTTATTCCGCCTCGCTACGAGGCATGCCTCGAGGCGTACGCCTCAAGCGCTATTTCGAACATTGGAAGGGAGTTGCTGTGGCTCCTGAGTAGTTCTTGAAAAAGCAGAAAAGGAAGAAAGAGTGGGCCATTGTAAAGAATAAAGAATTTGAAGCTACAAAGACGAAGAATGCAAAAAATAGGAAGCTGATCTTCAACTGAGCTAAGTTATATGCACAAGAATATGAGGAGCAGGTATATGTGATTATATTGGTATTGTTCAAGATGTTGTGTATGAGTCTCTGATTATTTCAATGAGTTGTGTGTTGCCTTTTCCAGCAAAATTAGTTGATACGCTTGAAGCGCGAGGCAAGATTAAAGGGTGGCTTTTATGTTAACCCATAAGCTAAGCTGTTGTTTATCATTAGAATTTTGTGGGTAAGAAAATATGTTAGCTGAGGTCACTTCCTGCTCTGGAACTTATGGAGATTGGAACATTGACTAAAGATAAAGCAAGATTGCTCTCCATGGGGCACTTCATCTTGCAAGGTTTCTATCAATCCATAGACCGATTTGGTTGCTTGAGGTTGCCTCCTCGGTTCCCAAGAAGAATTACTTTGGTGGACATGCTTGATCGAGGCGATTACAGAAAGCTTAATACTACTTTAGTTATTTGTTCATTTCAAAATTTTGGATAGAAGACTCGATTCATTGCAGTAAGGATTTTAGTCTATCAAGGAGTATAAAAGCCAAGTACTTTATATCTTCTTTTGAATACTTGTATAATTAAGTTTCGGATATTATTTTAATCTCGATTCTATGAAAACCACCCTTCAATATTTTTTTTGCCTTCTTTTGTCATTATAAAGAGAGATTTAAAAGGTTGCAATTAATTTTATAGTTGTAGCTTGTAAGTTGGTTGATATGCTTAGCTTTTTTAATGTAATATATTATACTGTTTCTTTCTCTACTCTCTATCTCTTCTCCATAACTATTTTTGAACAACTAACATATAATACATATAAATGTGGAAATATGATAATTGATCCTGTGTGGCCATTAAAATCAATTCGGGACTAAAGATTTGGGACTGATATGTTTTTTCCTTTCTTTGTCCCCTTACTTTTTGTTTGTAATATATTGCTGATTGTCTACACAAATTTAGGTTTGTAGGGTTTTTTCTTTCTTGCATTGTATCTTTAGATTTTAGACTTTAAAATAAGTTCGAAATTCTTAATTCATGCAGTAAATATACCTGGAAAAAAATAAAAAAATTACTCAAAAGGCCTGAAACAGTTGTTACAAAAAATATATTGGAACAATGAAGATGTAATGCACAAACCAGTAAACTCTCAACACTACCCCCTTGTGACTCCCCCAAAATAGGTATACATCACCCATTCTGAGTCGCCAAATATATGGTGAAAAATTCAAATACAACTTAATTATACAACTATCGTGTAAAATAAGACAAAACATAAGCTGAGAGTTATAATACGAATATTGTCTTCTAGAAAATATTCAAACTCAAATGGAGTCCTCATTACATTTATTATCACACTATTTCACAGAATAGTGAGGACTACTAATGCAAACATCTGGACCGTCACTCCGTTCCCCGACTAGTCCCAACTATATTCTCATTTTCCGAAGAGAACAATTAAAGCAAAGGGTGAGCTCAACTAGCCCAGTAAGAAATATTATGACTAAGATAATGCAAAATAATTTATCGTTAGCCTTCAACAAAGGTTAAACCGATAAAATATAATAAACATCAAGTTTAACTGCATAATGAACAAACAATCCATTAGAAGAGTCAGTAGAGCATGATATCTCTACTATCTTCTATGATTTAAAAAGTTTATCATCAATTTTATCATTTGAGACTCGGCTTAATAAAAATTTCACATCATTTGAATTATCCATGCACTACGGGCGAAGGATATTCATTAAGTATCACGACCATGAATTATCCATGCACTACACGGGCAAGGATATTCGTGTTTTCACCAATGGTCATGATCATGCCAACAACTCATCCATCAATGCACTACGGGCAATGAGGATTTTTACCACATCATTTGTAACATTACGGTTAAATGATTATCTACCGAATAATTCTTGGTAATAATCATACCAAGTCCATCTATGCACCTACTACAGACCCCTGATTGACTTTCATCACAATATAAACATGAGGATGATGATAATGAAATAAGAATTCAATTAAAAGAAAAGGATAAATTTTAAAGATTTATAATTTAATTTATCCGAAATTGAATAATGTCCAAATTCATCAACATGATTGTAAGACCCCAACTTCTTATTAATGAAATTTAATTTTCTATTTATTATTTTGAAATAAGAAGGGTTGATTTGATTAATGTGGATAGTTATGGGTAAAATACTGTGATATTTCAAAATAAGCAAGTGGTTATAAAATATTCATTGTTGTTTGGGAATATTCGTTTGGTCGTGGAATATTCTTCTTGCTTGGGGAATATTCGTGCGACGGCCAGCGATCTTTAATGGGCCCCATAACTGAAAGCGATTGGATGAAAAAAACGCGACAAATATAAGTGGTTTAAAAATAACTACGTAGTTATTATCAATTATCTTGTTAAAATACTCGGTGGTTAAAACACAAGAAGCACACATGATTGCACCAATTATTGATTCTTACGTAAGAAGGCACTACTTAATAATGGTTACTGATAATTATCGCTCAAGATATTTTATTGATTTAATAATTGTCGCGTTGATATTTTATATTCATTGTTGTTTGAATAATTGTCATTACACGATTATTTTTTATTATCGATGCAATAATTCATATTATCCTAATAATATTATTAGATAACATTATTGGCAATGTCTAGAAAGTTCTGCGTCAAGGGAGAGGTTTGGTCACCTAATCATGCGCCAATGAGGAGAAATTCTTATTGAAAGCCCTCTTTCTTTGGAGTCTACCCAGTTGTCAATATTGTGATTCTCGTAATATTATTTGTGAATAATTAATTATTGATTCATATGATGAGAAAAATATTGATTTTATGTGGATATAGATGGAGAAATTTTTTTATGTGACAATTGTTGAAAATTGAAATTTTATCTTTTTTCGATAAAATAATTCATTTAAATATATTATTTTAAAAATATAATAATGATGATATTTTTTACAACGAATGTGGAATATATGAGTATACGAGGAGGAAGAGTATTTTTGTTGCAATAAATGTTTAAAACATGTTAAACATGTCGGTGGACCCCATTTATTGATCGAATTTGATTATAACATTTGAAAATCGCCTTGCTTTTGTGGATTTCGATCGATTTACATTTGGAATTTGGAAAACTTTCTTCTCAAAGTTGTAGAAATTGAATTTCCTATAAAAAATCGCGAGATTCAATTTTTCGATAAAAGGCTATTTATTATGAATTATTGAAGTTCGAGCTCCAAATAATTAATTTTTGGAAGTTTAAAATATTTTTAATTACAAAACGTTTTTAAAAGTTTTGTGAGGTGGGCTACTTGTGTTGAATGCTGAATTCAGTTGATAAAAAGTAAAGCGTAAGAATTTAATAAATATATATTAATATTTTATTAAATTTTCTACTCGCTTTTCAGTGTTCTAAGCAATTTCCTATAAATAGGGTGCTTAGGTTAGAATTGAAAATCACACCGTAAATTGAAGTTTTCTCTCTATATTATCGGCGTATTCTTCTTGTGAGTATTTTGAGTATATTTTGAGTATTGCTATATCTGGTGCAAGTTCAAGTCATAGCTTTATATCCTGTTTTTAAATGTAAGACTTGATCTTTCGAGGTAAGGAAATTTTTTTTTTCGTAATGATATTATTTTTCAATATCATTATGTTGAAATATTGATCTGAAGTTTTTATCAAATTTGGAACTTTTGGTGTCTGAGTTACTATTCACGATATCAAGACTATTAACGATATCGACACTATTCACGAATCACTAAGACTATTCATCGAAAAATGAAAAATTTTATTTTCGTCAAAATATCTATTCGGATACTAGCTTTGATTGTATCCATGTTTTGATCATTCTTGAATTTTACACCACTTTGTGATTATTTTTGAGGTATTTTTGACGTGGATAAAACAAAGTACTTAATCCTTAATCCTTAATCCTCATTTTTGTTTCACTTTGGATTCGCTTTTTTAAAAATATTTTCATCATCCTCGCCTTAAATGATGATATTATGGAATATCTTTGGCACAGAGTGCAAAGATGAATGATTTCGATGAATATCTTTGGCCGTGGTCTGAAGATGAACAGTGTTTAGATGAACATGTCCAATGATGAATATCTTTGGCACGTAGTGCAAAGATGAATATTTGATTCCATATATATTGATTGATGTTACGGGGATAAAAGATAGACGATGAAATTTTAAATTCATACATGTAAGATAGTAGTTTGCATTCTCTACTTAACTCTTCTAATGAATTATTATTTTTCATTGCGAATATTGATTTAGAAACTTGTTGTCTATCAGTATTCTATTAGATTTTTCCCTGTTGAAAACTAATGATAATTTGTTGTATATTATCTTAGTCATAATATTCTTTACTTTGGGCTAGTTGAGCTCACCTTTTTCCTTTTTGTTCCATTTTTCTTCTCGGAGGCGAGAATATAAATGAGTACGAGCTCGGGTATGGAATGAAAGTTCTAGAGAGAGTTGTTTAGTAGTCCTCACCATTTTTTGTAAAATAATGTATCAATAAATGTGATGAGGATTTATTTGAGTATAGATATTGTCTGTAAGATAATATTTGTATTCAAACTCACAGTTTTACTGTTGTAATAATAAAGTTGTAGTTGTTTCTGTACCATGTATTGACAACTCAGAATGGGTGATGTATACCTATTTTGGGGGCGTCACAATGATACTACTTTGTGGAGTAAAATTCAAGAATAATATTGTATCAAAAATGATTTGAACTGAAAAGAAATCAATTTTTGTCATGAATAGTACCCCGGGTGAATAGTACTCCGTGAATAGTATTTCGTTAATAGTACCCCGTGAATAGTACCCCGACATAAAAAGATCAAAAATTATCAAGAATGCTCAGAATAATATTTTCATGAAAAGATACTATATGAAGCGCAAATTTTAAGGATATTCTACTAATTTCATGGAGTATAGAAGCCAAAACTTTAACAAAATAAGTGTAGAATTCGAAATTTGAAACGAAATAATATTACTTACATACTTCTACGTAGTATGGAAGAAAATATATTATTTCACTTAAAATTGAAAAAAATAACATCCCTTACCTTGAAAAGAAGAGTATTCCAACCGGTATAGCGGAGATATTCTTGAAGAAAACTTTCACTGTTTTCTGCATTCAAAGTTTTCTAAAACTCGAAAGAAATACGCTCAATATTATAGAAGAAGAATTCTCTAATTCTGGTGTGTTTTTCAATTCTAACTAAACATCCTATTTATAGGAGAAGGAAAGGATACTATTTGGAAATAAAAAATCACAAAGACAAATAAAAAAAAAAATTCACAGACGATTTCGTCGATTTCTCATTTATTACGCAGCATTACGCAAATCTGACTACGCATAATAAAATATAATATATTCTATTTTTCATAAAAAATAAAACTTATTAAAACAAAACATCATTATCACCAAAACCACCTGTGAATCTGCAAATTCAATTTTCAACACCCGTGGGCCCCACCTATGTCATCATCACATGTGGGCTCCACCTCTTATAATGAATAACTTTCTATCGATTATTTTGAAAAATGAACAAGTGGAGGTCCATATAATAATCAAAATTTACACAAATACTTCATAAAAATCCCCTCAATATTTTTAACAACATTTAGTCATCATTATTATAACTCGCAATATTAACAACCAGATCATTCCCAGGAAAAAGGGCTTTCCGATAAAGATTTCTCCCTATTGGTGCGCAATTAGATGACTTGACCCCTTTCCTCGACAGAACTTTCTAGAGATTGTTAATTATGAAAATAACAATATGAATAACTTGTCATCTCAATTATTGATTTAATAATATTAAATATTGACAATAATTGAATTAAATAACGTGAGATACTATGTGACGCCCCCAAAATTAGGTATACATCACCCATCTTGAGTCGCCACTTACATGGTACAGAATTTAAATACAACTTATAACATAACGCTCTACTAATATATTATAAACAAAATACAAATATCATAAATAGATATTATACAAACTCAAAAAAAAGTCCTCATTATAGCTTATTATCACACTATTTTACGTAATAAGAGGACTACTAATGCTATCTTTAGGACCATCACTGCTTCCCCGACTCGTCCCAAATTTATATTATCATTTCAAAGAGAACAAAGAAAGAAAGGGTGAGCTCAACTAGCCCAAGAAGAAATATTATGACTAAGACTAAGATAATGCGTAATAAATTATCAATAGTCTTCAATAATGTTAAACCGATAAAATACAATAGATAACCAGCTTTAATCTGCAGCTTGAATATGCAATCCATTAAAAGAGTCAAGTAGAAAATAAAGTCTACTATCTTTTAGGTTTTAAAAGGTTTTCATCATCATTATAAATTGAGACTCACTTTTAATAAATATTCCACATCATCGAATCACCCCTCGCACTACTACCCAAGGATATTCTTTAGTATCACGACCACAATTATTCACGACTACGGGCCAAGAATATTTGTGTATTCATTAATGGTCATGATCATGCCAACAATCGTCCCATCAATGCACTACTACCAATCGAGGATTTTTTATCACATCATTTGTAACATTACTACCATGATTACACCGAATAGTCTCTCGGTCATAATCATACCAAGTCCATCTATGCACTGTGCCACAGATGACTTTCAAAAAAATATAAAAATGAGGATGATGACAATGATATAAGAATTCAATAAAATAAGTTCAAGAATTATTTTATCCAGTGAATTATTAACGCCCAAATTGTCAACACGATATCGCTTTTGTAGAGTAAAATTCAAGAATGATCGTAAGAATATTTCCATGAAAAGATATCGATGAAACGCAAATATCAAGGATATTCTACTAATTTCATGGAGTATAAGTCAAAGTTTTAACCAACCGGGTATAATAAAGAATGGAATAACAAAAGAAATCACCATGCATGCGATGAGATCGCATGCATAAAAGTTATTCCAATGTAATAATAAATAACGGAACCAGTGTCGTGAAATTCACACCGGCAGTGATGTTCCAATGTAATAATAAAGATGGAACTGCATCCTGTAAAACACACGATAGATATTCCAATGAAATAATAAAGATTTTAACCAGTCCTGTAAAACACATGCATGTGATGTTCCAATGTATAATAAAGATTTTAACCAGTCCTGTAAAACACATGCATGTGATGTTCCAATGAATGATAAAGACGGAACCAGTCCGGTGTAAACACACGCATGTGATGTTCCAAATGTAATAATAGAAGAATGTCACCAAGTATAGGGTAAACCACTTATACAAAAAGTTATTCCAATGTAATAATAAGCAATGGAATAACAACAGCTTCTCTTCATGAATAAGAAAGAATAACACCCTTTACATTTGGTAGGAGATTGAATATCGCAGCAGAAGTAAAGAATAAAATACTCTTCTTCTTTCTCTCTTATTCTCTATACTTTCTCTCTCTATAGCTCAATGAATTCGTGAAAATAATGAAGCCCTCAGCCTCTATTTATAGAAGATTTCTAGCTTAGCACCGCCGTGTGAAAAGGCAAGTGGCTCGACGAATCGGTTCGACGCTCAGAATGTGAAAACGACAAGTGGTTCGACGCATCAGAATGTGAAACGACAAGTGGTTCGACGTCCGGTAAAGGTAATTACTATTAACGAAGGTAAATAACTATCTATTTGTGAAGGTAAATACTATTCACAAGGGTAATTACTATCGACGGCGGTAAATACTATTCACAAGGATAATTACTATCGATTTAAGGTAAATACTATTCACAAGGGTAATTACTATCGACGAAGGTAAATACTATTCACAAGGGTAATTACTATTGACGAAGGTAAATACTATTCACAAGGGTAATTACTTATTTAAGGTAAATACTATCATGAAGAGACTCTTAGATGATGACATATACGAGCCCCCCCATAAAATAATCAAACTTACCACAAATCATAACACATATTTAATCTTTCAATAATTATTAATCATTTATAACTTGTCGCCTCAATTATTGATTTAATACTATAACATATTATACGTATGATACATCGTGATAATAATTGAATCAATAATATAAGAGATATGATGCAAAGAATTATCGTAGTAATAATCGAAAGCATAAATGAGTGACTTCTCACGTAGCATCAATAATCAATACCGCAGTGCTACTACGCAACCACGCCAGACATCGCATTTTTTACCAACGGTAGTTCAACAGCTTTAACAGTAACACCTCCGCCAAGTTATTTTTATAAAAATATTTTTGTCGCTTTCTCAATCCGACAATAATGTTGTGGGGTCCACCAATAATTGAGCCATCAGATTTAATATTCCCTAACAAAAAGAATATTCCCCACCAAACTAATATTTTATAACAACTCAGATACTTTGCAAAATTTATAAATATTACCCACAACTATAACATTATATCAAATTTATTCCATAATATTCAAAAATAATATTTATAGAAAAATTCATCTTTATTTATAAAAGTCAGTCTTACAACCTCCCTTCTTATGAAATTTCGCCCTCAAATTAGGGTATGTACTGTATGTCAAGAGGTAAGGATACCTTGATTTCATTTCGATTCTAACTCCCAAGTCATTTCCTCAACATCGTGGTTCCTCCATAAAACTTTCGACTTGAGGTATAACCTCGAGCGTAGAATATGTTCTTTCTTATCCAAAATTTGAACAGAACCTCTTCATACGCCAAATCTTCCGCTATTTCGTCCCGGCTTCTAACTCAATAATAATGGGTTCGGGTCTTTCACATATTTACGTAATATAGATATGTGAAAAACGCATGAACACGAGACATATTCACAGTAAAGTCGAGTCTATAGGCCACGCCTTACTCGATCGAGGATTAAAATGGACCGATGAATCGAGGATTAAGTTTTCCTCTCCTTCCAAATCTTGTAACTCCTTTCCATGGAGCAACTCTTAACAACACACGATCTCCTATATCGAATTCCACGCCCTTTCGATGAAGATCAAAGATAACTCTTTTCATCGATTTTGTGAGGTTTTTATACGTCATTTGATCATTTGAATCTTTTCCGTAGTCATACGTACTAACTCCTATCCCCAACAACGCTGCTTTCACCCACCTCATCCCAAAGATACCGAGAACGACACTTTCTTCCATACAATGCTTCGAATGGAGCCATGCCAATACTTGCTTGATAACTGTTGTTGTAGGAAAACTCCACCAATGGTAAGAACTTGTCCCAACTCCCTTGAAATCAAGGACACAGTAGTCTTAATAGATCTTCAAGAGTTTGAATAGTCCTCTCCGATTGTCCGGTCTGGCTTCGAGGATGATATGCCGAAGCTAAATCGTAAGTCTGTGCTCATAGCTTTTTGCAAACCAACCCAAAATCGTGAAGTGAATCTTGGTCTCGATCGAAACTATGGATACCGCATACCATGCAGCTTACAATCTCGCTTATGTACATAATGAGCAAGACGCTCAAGTGTATAAGTTTCTCGTGATTTGTAGAAATGAGCGACTTGGTCAATCTATCAACAATGACCCAAATCGCATCAATGCCTTGAGAAACCTTAGAAGACCGCAGAACGAAATCCATGGTAATGTGCTCCCACTTCCATTCCGAATTTCAAGTGGTTGCAATGGACCTTTTGGTACTTGATGCTCCGCTTAACTCGCTGACAAGTTAGACACCTCGAGATAAACAAATATATCTCTCTCTCTTTATATTGCTTCCACCAAAATGTATGATTTAATATCATGATACATTTTGGTACTCCTGTGATGGATTGCAAATGGTGTGTCAGTGCGCCCCATCATGATATTATACTTTAAATCGTGGTCGTTAGAACACAAAGTCCGAGTCGACTCAAGTATTCCTTCTTCATCGATTCTTGCTTCCTGATAAGCACCTTCTTGCACTTTCTTCCTCATACGCATCGCCTCCGTGTCCAGAGCTTGAGCAAATTTTAACTTTATCAATTAAAGTCTGCTTACTCAGATACTCATTTGCCATCACACGCGTCCCCGAGTCTTTAATTCTATCTCCATCCTTTCGCAAGTCACACAAAATGGGCTTTATTGCGTTGATATCGCACTCAGACTTGCATATGATTTCCTACTCAATGCGCCACCACCACGCTTGCTTTTCCAGATGGTATTGATGGTATGATCATAATCTTTCAATGCTTCAAGCCAACGTCGTTGTCGCACGTTGAGTTCCTTTTGAGTGAAGAAATATTTGAGGCTTTTTATGATCCGTAAAGATCTCCACTTTCTCCCCATACAAGTAATGCCTCCACATTTTAAGTGCAGAAGATAATAAATGCTAACTCTAGATCACGAGTAGGATAATTCCTCTCATATTCTTTGAGTTGTCATGAGGCATAAAGCTATAACTTTTCCATGTCAGATAAGAACACATCCCAACCCTTTGCCCAAGATCATCAGAGATGACAAATCCTCCGAGCCGATGGTATTGTCGTAACAGTCTTAAATAAGTCTCCTCTTGAGTTCTTGAAAACTCTTCTCACATTCTTCGCTCCAACCGAACTTTCAGATCTTTCCGAGTCACCGAGTCATGGAATAGCGATTCGAGAAAATCCTTCCACGAATCTCCGATAATAACCAAATTAAACCGAGAAAGCTACGTATTTTATTAATCGATTTAGGTTGTTCCCACTTTGAATAGCTTCAATCTTTCTTTGGGTCAACAGATATTCCATGACTTGATACCACGTGCCCAAGGAATGCTACTTCTTCTGCCGTAACTCGATTTCTTTCAACTCGCATAAAGCTTATATTCACGGCTTTTGGAGTGTCACCAAGTGTTGCTTTCATGATCTTCACTATTTTTTGAATAAATAAGGATGTCATCAATAAAGACGACCACAAAGTGATCTAAATATTCCTCAATACTTTGCTCATTATATCCATGAAGGCAAAGAGGAGCATTAGTCAATCCAAAGGATACGACTAGAATTCATAATGCCCGCATCGAGTTCTCGAAAGTCGCTTTTGAATGTCACGGCTCTAATCTTCAATCGGTGATATCCTAACGAAGATCAATCTTTGAAAAGAATTTGCTCCTTGCAAATCGGTCAAACAGTCATCAATACGTGGCAATGGATACCTATTTTTGATGGTGACGTGATTCAACTCCCGATAATCAATACAAAGTCGATACTCCCATCTTTCTTCTTCACGAATAAACAGAGCACCCCAAGGAGAAGTACTAGGACGAATAAAGCCAATGTCTAACAATTCCTCGCATTGGGTCTTTAACTCCTCAAGTTCAATAGAGCCATTCGATATGGGGCTTTGAAATAGGTTTTGTACCGTTCAAGGTCGATACAAAATTCAATTTCACGCCTGGGGTAGGCCAGAAGTTCTTCTGGAAATACGTCAGAAATTTATTAACAATAGAATATCGCTTAAAACGACGATTTTTTTTATTTAAATCAGCGATATGAGCTAAGAAAGCTTGACATCCATTTTTCAATAAACGAATAAATTTTATGGCTTGAGATGACCGTGATTGATTTTAATGGTTTGGTCGTTTGAATTCGCATATAATAGGTTGATTAGGAATATGAAAGCTAACAACCTTACGAAAACAATCAATTTTTGTATGATAAAGTAGTTAACCAATCAATCCTTGTAATCACGCCAAATGCAAGTATTTTTAATGAAATAAGATCGACAGTAATGTGAGGGTACCGATTGAACCAAACAAGACTTATAAACAAAGGGATGTAATGAAGGTTTCTCCCAACGGAGTTTCCACAGATAAGTCAAAGTCTAATTTCTCCAGAGTCAAATTTAATCGATGAGCGCAAGTAGGAGAAATAAAAGAATGGGTAGAACCCAGATCAAATAAAGTATAGACTTCATTGAGTTTATGATAAGCTTACCCGTGATGACCTCATTCGATTCCTCGCTTTTTGGGAGGTCACAACAAATGCTCTCCTCAGACTACCGGCTTTTGAATTTTCCGGGACGGCCTTTGTGCCTCCATCCTAGTCAATTTGTCTTTCGTAAACGACAAAATCGAGCTAAGTGACCTTCTCTTCCACAATTATAACACGCTTTGACTAAGATGACGCAGCTTGATCGATGTGTCCTCTCCTCCGCATTTGAAGCATATGATAGTGGTCTTTCTCCTTCCTTAACAATGGGTCTTTGCTCTTCGACGCCTTTCCATCATCATTGAATCTCCTTTCTTGAAATGTCCATTCTTATTGTTTTGGCCCCGATTACCACCGGCGTGGTTACCATATCCGCCCGCTTGATTCCTCCACGCTTGTTGTCACCGCCGATGACTATTCTCGCCGGTATTATAATTTTGCTTACCGCTTCTTTTTAGTCATATTGACTCATTATCGCTACTTCCACTAATCGAGCCTATATTTACAACATCCTCAATACAAACACGCTTTTTATGAGAAATAAGATGTCGACGATTCCCGCTTCAAACCTCTTAAAAACATTCGCGCCATTCTCTCTTCATTATCCACCAAGTGGGACGAAACCGTGATAACTCCGCAAATTTTGCCTCGTATCATGACATTACTGGCCATATTGTTTTGTTCCAACTTGATAAACTCCACCTCCTTCATGTGGCGAATACTTTCGTGAAAGTATTTGTCGCTGAATGCCTCCCCCGAACTTCTCCCAAGATATCTTCAAGATAAATTTGGTTGAGTACGCTTTACCGATTCCCACCAAGAATCCGCCTCTCTCAACATAAAGGCGCAAGAAGGAACCTTTTGCTTCTGAGCATCCCAAGACATCAAATATCTTGGTAATCTGCTTTATCCATGCTTCCGCCGTAAGTGGTTTTGCTCTCCTTAAACTCCGGTGGTCCCAGCCTCCTTAAATTGTTTAATGGGTGACCGCCGAGAGTTTTCCGTGTTTCCACCCCACGCTTTTGGATGAGAGTCGCTCTCGCCATTGCTGCATAAATCGCATAAAGCCTCAAACATTTGATCATTTGTCATTTGGTCGGTTTGTTGTTTGCATGAGGATTGTCGCCTTCCTCGATGCACATTATCTCGATTATTGATATGCAGGTGAATCAACGATCGCTCATACCCATCATATTCTCAACATTCTCGATGTGTCATTTTCAGACATCGCCACAAAACAAAAGGTTAATCGACATGTAACAAATTATCCTTATCTTCCCGACCAACCAATAAAATAAAGACATAAACTTAGGTAGTAGTCATACTAACAAGGAATTCCCTCCTCCCCCTCCTAGTACTATTCTCACATCTTAGCCAGGATCACATCCTAAGCTCGATACTCAACCGTGACGCCCCCAAAATTAGGTATACATCACCCATCTCGAAGTCGCCACTTACATGGTATGTAATTTAAATATAACTTATTAACATAACTGCTGTAGTATAATACGATATAAATCGTGAGTTTAAATACAAATATCGCTCTACTAGATATTATACAAACTCAAACAAAAAGTCCTCATTACAGCTTATTATCACACTATTTTACGTATAGTGGGACTACTAATGCTATCTTCGGACCATCACTGCTTCCGACTCGTCCCAAATTTATATTATCATTTCCAAGAGAAACAAAGGAAAGAAAGGGTGAGCTCAACTAGCCCAAGAAGAAATATTATGACTAAGATAATGCGAAATAAATTATCAATAGTCTTCAATAATGTTAAACCGATAAAATACAATAGTATAACCAGTTTAATCATAGCTTGAATATCTAATCCATTAAAAGAGTCAAGTAGAAAATAAAGTCTACTATCTTTTAGGTTTTAAAAGGTTTTTCATCATCAAGTATAAATGAGACTCGACTTTAATAAATATTCCACATCATCGAATCACCCCGCACTACTACGGCCAAGGATATTCTTTAAGATCACGACCACAATTATTCACGCACTACGCGCCAAGAATATTTGTGTATTCATTAATGGTCATGATCATGCCAACAATCGTCCCATCAATGCACTACTACCATCGAGGATTTTTTATCACATCATTTGTAACATTACTACCATGATTACAATCGGTCAATAGTCTCTCGGTCATAATCATACCAAGTCCATCTATGCACTACAAAATACGTATGACTTTCAAAAAATATAAACACGAGGATGATGACAATGATATAAGAATTCAATAAAACAAGTTCAAGAATTATTTTATCCAGAATTATTAACGTCCAAATTGTCAACACGATAATCGCTTTTGTAGTAAAAATTCAAGAATGATCGTAAGAATATTTCCATGAAAAGATATCGATGAAACGCAAATATCAAGGATATTCTACTAATTTCATGGAGTATAGAAGTCAAAGTTTTAACCAACCGGGTATAATAAAGAATGGAATAACAAAAGAAATCACCATGCATGCGATGAGATCAATGCACATGTGTTATTCCAATGTAATAATAAATAACGGAACCAAAGTCGTGAAATTCACACCGAAGTGATGTTCCAATGTAATAATAAAGATGGAACCCGCATCCGATTGTAAAACACACGACAGATATTCCAACGTAATAATAAAGACGGAAACCAGTCCTGTAAAAAACACATGCATGTGATGTTCCAATGTAATAATAAAGATTTTAACCAGTCCTGTAAAACACATGCATGTGATGTTCCAACAGAATGATAAAGATTTTAACCGTGTCCTGTAAAACACACGCATGTGGATGTTCCAAATGTAATAATAATAGAATGAATGTCACCAAGTATAGGGTAAACCACTTATACAAAGTTATTCCAACAGTAATAATAATAGCAATGGAATAACAACAGCTTCTCTTCATGAATAAGAAAGAATAACACCCTTTACATTTGGTAGAGATTGAATATCGCAGCAAACAGTAAGAATAAAATACTCTTCTTCTTTCTCTCTTATTCTCTCTATACTTTCTCTCTATAGCTTGAATGAATTCGTGAAAATAATGAAGCCCTCAGCCTCTATTTATAGAAGATTTCTAGCTTGAAGACCGCCGCGAAAAAAAGGCAAGTGGCTCGACGAATCGGTTTTTCGACGCTCAGAATGTGAAACGACAAGTGGTTCGACGGACGCAGTAATGTGAAACGACAAGTGGTTCGGACGTCTGGTAAAGGTAATTACTATTAACGGTAAAGGTAAATACTATCGACGGTAGGTAAATACTATTCACAAGGGTAATTACTATTGACGAAGGTAAATACTATTCACAAGGATAATTACTATCGACGGTAAATACTATTCACAAGGGTAATTACTATCGACGAAGGTAAATACTATTCACAAGGGTAATTACTATCGTTAAGGTAAATACTATTCACAAGGGTAATTACTATCGACGAAGGTAAATACTATCATGAAGAGACTCTTAGATGATGACATACGAGCCCCCCATAAAATAATCAAACTTACCACAAATCATAACACATATTTAATCTTTCAATAATTATTAATCATTTATAATCTTATCGCCTCAATTATCGATTTAATACTATAACATATTATATGTATTTATCGCGATAATAATCAATCAATAATATAAGAGATATGATGCAAAGAATTATCAAAGAATAATCGAAAGCATAATGACTTGAGTGACTTCTCACGTAAGTGATCATCATAATCAATACCGCTACTACTACGCAACCACGCCAGACATCGTATTTTTTTACCAACGGTAGTTCAACAGCTTTTAACTTTAACACCTCCGCCAAGTTATTTTTATAAAAATATTTTTGTCGCTTTCTCAATCCGACAATAATGTCAGTGGGTCCACCAATAATTGAGCCATCAGATTTAATATTCCCTAACAAAAAGAATATTCCCCACCAAACGAATATTTTATAACAACTCGATACTTTTAAAAATTTATAAATATTACCCACAACTATAATATTATTCAAATTTATTCCATATTCACAAATAATATTTATATTCATCTTTATTTATAAAAGTTTGGGGTCTTACATACTACTACGTTAAATTATCGCAGAAGAAAATCAATATCAATATCGCATACATTTATAAGATATTACCCAAAAACAACTATAAATAAAGATGAATTTTTCATTATATCAAATATAACGTTATACTATTATTCCATAATATTAATATTCGAAATATTCATTTTAATGTAATAAAAAAGATAATCAAAATTTATTTATATCAAAAACGACAAAAACTTTTTTGCTAAAAATAACTACTTAGTTTTACCGTTAACTCGTTAAACACCCGATAAAAAGTACGAATATCGCTTTGATTATCGACGCTTACGCGTAAATTTTTTTTATTAAGATTATTAATGTAATAAAATGTAAAGTTTTTTTATAAAAAATGTAATACTTTTATAAAGTTATTCGCTTTATTGACAAATAAAGAAAATTTTTTATATATAAAATGTAATATTTTATAAAGTTTATCTATTGTATAAATAATTAGATTATATTATATTTTATTACGATAAATGTTTCAGATAAATGTTTGCAGATAAGAAAATCTTTTATAAAATTATTCGCTTTTATTAGATTATAAATAGAATATATTATATTTTATTTAAAAGATTTTGCTTTAAATATGGACCGTCGATTAAAATAAATCAATCTGCACTGCTCACGTAGCTAATTCTATCTATTCATTCTTCTATAAATAGTAGTTCATTCCTTCATTATTTCTTACGAATTCACTTAAACTCTAGAGAGAGAAATTATAAAAAACTATGTAAAAGTATTCTCGCTACTTCCTTACTCTTATATTCAGCTTTTACTAAGAAAGCGATATTATTTCTTTTGTATTCATGAAGAGAAACTTCATTATTCCATTCTTTATTATTCTCATTTAATAACCAAAGATATCGCAGACTACCCTATACTTGGTGACATTCTTCTATTATTCCGCCTTTTTATTATTATTTTGTTGGAATATCCCTCATGCATGCTTTTTACGCCTGGACCTGCCCGCTCCGCCTTTATTATTCTCATTGGAACATCCCGCTTGCATGAATTTCACCGACCCTTTCCTCACATTTATTATTCTGTTGGAATAACTCCGTCATGCCAAGACTTGCATTTACGGGTGATTTATCATTATTCCATTCTTTATTATACTCAATGGTTAAAACTTTTGACTTCTATACTCCATGAAATTAGTGGAATATCCTCGATATTCAAGGCTTTATCCAAAGATCTTTCACTTGAAAATATTCTTCCTCGAAAGATTCTCGAATTTTACTCTAAAAGCGAAGATCATTGACAATTTGGACGTTATTAGTTCTGAATAAATTAATTCTTGAACTTGCTTTTATCAATTCTTATATCATCACATCATACTCACGTTTATATTTTTTTTTGAAAGTCATCTCATGCATCAGAAGCAGCATGTGGGATGAATTTTGGTATGATTACGACTGAGGGATTATTCGCCAGTAATCACGACCGTAATGTTATAAATGATGTGGTAAAATTCCTCATCGTCCAGAAAGTATCGATTGATGGACAATTGTTGGCATGATCACGACCATTATCAATACACAAATATTCTCTACCAGTAGTGCATTGGATAATTGTGGTCGATATACTAAAGAATATCTTTTCTCGTAGTGCGAAATTGACTTCGATGATGTGGATTATTTATTAAATCTGATCTTAATGATAAAAGTCATGAAAAACATTTTAAATCATAGAAGATAGTAGATTTTATTCTCTACTGACTCTTCTAATGGATTGCTTGCTTCCGCCATGCAGCTTAAACTTGATGTTTGTTATATCAGATCGCTTTAACACTGCTTTAAAGCTAATGATAATTTATTCTGCATTATCTTACCATAATATTTCTTCTTTCGGCCAATGAAATTTCACCTTTTCTTTCTTTCATCGTTTTCTTCGCGAAATGAGAATATAAATTTTACACAGTGAACTGAATTGTGATGGACCGATGATAAGATAGAATCCTCACTATTCTGTTAAATAGTGTGATAATAAATGTAATGAGGACCCTATCAATTTGTATATCGCCTGCATTTGACAATATTTGTATTAAAACTCATGACATATACTTAATGTATTTTATACGACCGTCAGATAATTAAGTTGTAGTTGAATTTTGTATATATATTTCGTATGACTCAAGATGGATGATGTATACCTATTTTGGGGCGTCACAATTAACTGTGAAAACTTTCATTATTTTTTTATAGAAAGATATTTACGCTGCTTTCTAACTCCGACACTAATTCTATTGTGGGTCCACCAACGATCATTGTCATTGTTATTTAATATTCCTCGTTAAAACAAATATTCCCCACCAATCGAATATTATATAACAACTTGCTTACTTTGTAAAATTTATAAATATTACCCACAACTATAACATTATAACAAATTCACACCTTAATATTCAAAAATGATATTTATAGAAAAATTCATCTTTATTCGTAAAAGTTGGGATCTAACACTCCTGCAATGTATATTCATTTGTTTTTCTATGTAAAATTTGATATCGCACAACAATTTACTATTTTCTTATTATATTTTAATTTATTAATTGTACGTACACATTTATTATTAAAAAATTGAATAATTCCGCCGCAACGCGTGAGTTTGTATCAAATTTATATATTATTTTACAGGAAGATCTGTCAAAAATGGGTGTGATGATTCGTACTACAACAACAAAGAATTGAGTGGTTATGTTCGTGTCTGTTGGGAAGCGTGAGCAAACACCTTTAATGAACTGCCTCAATAGAATAGCTTAGCTTAGCTTAGCTTAATTATATCAATCTTATCCCAAAAGTGACCAATTCTATTTTTTATCATTTGCGATGGAATCATTCAAACCAATGTAATGTAATTTAAGGTTTTGTACTCTTTTTTGTGAATTAAAAATTAATATATTGGATCATAATTGAATGTTTTGTCTAATTCTTTTTTAAAATTTGATATTTTTACATAAAAAATATAGTTATAAATTATTTTTATTGTGAATTTACCAGTAACGAACACAATTTAGCAGGAATACCACAATATATTTCAACTTTCTTACGTAAACATATGGTGCAACGGTCAACTACAATATTAGCCATTAGTTTCGTTTTCTTTGTTTCTCATGTGGACCCACCCTATAATTTTTTAACACGCCGTTTCGAGTACTCAAAACGTTACGAAACCATCCAACCCCTCTGACAAACTATCCGTTACCGTCCTCAGCTCCTTAACGGCGCTCTTCAACCGTTCCTTTTTGACCAACTCATCTTCCATCAAAACACCACCGTCGATGAGCTCACGCAAAACACTCGCACGCATTACCACGTCATCAATTTTCGTCGATACAATTCTTCTCTCCCCGTCAAAAACCGCCGACTGTAGGGCGTTTATCGAGCCGGCCCACAAAAACTCGGCCGAAACATGTAACTTTGTTATTCCGAGAAGTCCGTACAGAGCCGAGACTGCTATTCCGGCGACAAACACTGTAACCAGTCCAACGGCGTAGATCGTGCGAAGAACAACCTTTCCGACGCTCGATATCTTTCCACGCGGCGTAATCCTAACAATCGCCTCGGCGAGCTCCCGGATAAGAACGTCCGGCTCACGAACTTCAAAGCCTCTCCGCTTGGGGAGACCTCACGAGTTTTTCTCCCAGTCGGCGAGAGACTTGCTCGCTTTCCGGAGTTTGTCCGACGCAGGAATCTCTCCGTCTTTGGGAAACTAATAAATTTATTTAAAAAATCCACAAATTCATCTCTACATATCTCTATTTATGAAAAAGAATTGAAATTAACGAAAATTAATCAGGATTGGAAAGATAAATTACATACCTTCGATTTCTTAATCATCACAGTCGCATTGTAGAGCTATTCGACGGTTCGTTTCTTGCGGTTCACCATCGCCGAAATTTACTGACAATGGATCAAACATTAACTTGTTTTGGATTTCAACCTCTCTCCCACGATTTCAACCCCACTAATAAATTTATTAAAAAAATCCCCAAATTCATCTCTACATATCTCTAATTATGAAAAAGAATTGAAATTAACGAAAATTAAACAGCTGCAATATAAATAAAGAATGAAATGCAAACAATCTAATTATGAAAAAGAAATGAAATTGACAAAAATTAAACAGGGGCAGTATAAATAAAGTATGAAATACAAACAAAAACGATCCAAGGGATTATCTATACTAAAATCTATGGCGGAGATTATGCATACAGAAGCCTTCTTTGTTGTGCTTTTCAGCTTCTTCTCAATATTTTTTCCTTCTTACATATCGAAGGTTATAGTAAGAATCAGTTTACTCTATTGGGTCTGTCTCTTCTTCGCCGTGGTGTGCTCTGATTATTATTCGCGCCGTGGTCTGCTTCTTATTATGGTATGATTCAGCATTTGGGTCTGGTTATTTTTCCCCGTGGCGTGCTTCTTCTTCGCCATGGTGTGCTTACAGATCGAATGCTCGACGTGGTCTGCTTCTTCTTTGGGTCCGGTACAGGATGTTTATCCTTTGGGGCTGAGTCTTCTTCGCTGTTTGAAAGAATTTGAACGAATACAGAATGAATTTAGTTGCCATATTTAAATATATGATCCATGATTTAGGGGAATTAGGGGAATAAATTTAGGTTTTTTACAATTTTAGATGTTAAGATAGACGGACATTTGTGTAAAGGGTAATTAGGAGCATTAATTAGGATGGACAAGTGTTGATTTTTTAGAATGACAAATGTTAACTTATTGTGCTTTAGTATATATAATAATATATAATATATAATATATAATAGATAATAGATGTTATTTTATTTATCCTAATCCAAATCTAAATAAAATTATTTTAAAATATAAATAATTTTAATCCTAATAAAGTTCTACTCTATGTCAAATAAGATTTTTAATATATAATCCTAATCCATCCTAATAAGATTCTACTCTATCTCAAATAAGATTTTTAATATATATATAGAGAGATAAGAACTACTAAATTATGAGGAGAGGGGAGGAGACGAGACGTTGAAGGGAAGGGAGAAAAAGTCAGCTCGTGTGGTGCTTCGCTACCATGCATGGACGATCATCTTCATGATCGCTCACATCTTCCATGGCAGCGAGTACCACCCGAGCTAACTCTTTCTTTCCTATTCCTATTCCTATGGAATTAACATGTCTGGTGATCGATGCCAAGGAAGGAATTAACCAGTGTTAATTTGGGTATGTATTATTAGTCAATTGTCTGTCATGTCCTGTCTTTGTGTTTTACAATTTGATTCTTGATTATTAATTTTTGGCTACGTAATTTTTTCCTTCTCTCTTCATATCTTCAATTTGTTGCTTGTTTAATATCTTTTACAATTTGATTCTTGATTCTTGATTATTAATTTTTGTGATTTGTGATTTTAGTTTTTGATTTTCTTTGTTTTAATTTTTTGATGGCATAATATATATATATATATATATATATATATATATATATATATATATATAGCAGTGTTGGAGAAATAGATTTATGTTAATTCACTGAATGCGATTGATTCTATTGTCCGTTTTCATTTTCTTGGTATTTAATTTGTTCAATGAATAGATTTAGATTGTTATATATAATTTGGATGGATGATTTTAGATTGTGGTTGAGGGATTTGGATTTGGATTTGGATTCGGATTCGGATTCATTCTTGGCTTAATTCGGATTTGGATTTGAATAGATTTATGATTGTTATATATATCTTTTACAATTTGATTCTTGATTATTAATTTTTTTCTTGATCTGACTTGGGATTCATTCTTGGCTTAATTTTTCTCTGTCTTGTTACTAGTATTTGTGAATTGATTTCTGTGGACAGGGTTGGGTTGCAATGCTTCAGTTCAGTACTTGATTATTAATTTTTCTTCTCTCTTCATATCTTTAATTTGTTGTTTGTTTAATATCTTTTACAATTTGATTCTTGTTTATTAATTTTTTTCTTGATCTGACTTGGGATTCATTCTTGGCTTAATTTTTCTCCGTCTTTTTGTGAATTGATTTCTGTGGACAGGGTTGGGTTGCAATGCTTATGGGTGAGTGATGATTTCTTGGCCCTTGATTTCAATTCCTGCTCATGTAATCATGTTCTCTGTCTTTTTAGTCATGGTACTGATCAATTATGGGTGAGTAATGATGTGTTTGAAGTTGATCAATTGAAATGTCTACTTAAGTACTGTACTCAGTGTATTGTTCTTGCAACTAGAGATGGCATTGATCAGGTTTGGACTCTGTTTTAACTTACTAGTATTTGTTTTTTCATCCGGTTAATTGGCCTCAGTGATTTGATTTTTGTGGACAGGTCATGCCAGAAATTCCGGACGCTTGGTTTGCAGGTGTGTGTATATATATATATATTTGCAATTACACTCCATTAAACTCTATTAATGTTTCAAACTATTAGTAATGGAGTCTGAATTTTTATACTTGAAGGTTCGCTTAATATAGGGAAGATTGTGTGTGAGTTCATAGAACCAAGGGTGAGTGATAATTTCTTCTGACATAGTACGTGAGCTGAGAGGGGTTAGTACAAGGAGCGGTGGTGGAGGTGATATCTCAGCCGGGGCTGGTGCCTATAACCCAACAGTAATTGGTCAAAAAGTAACTACATAACTCTCACTAAAGCTTATCACTAGCTTCACACAACACTACCATATGCAAACTTGTAAACAGGTACTGCTCAAGCAATACTGCTCACAAACTTGTAAACAGGTACTGATCAAACCATATGCAAGTGCAAGTCTCTCGCTGTGGTTCCAAAGACTGCTCCTTTTGTTCTTCATCAGTATCATGCAATGCAAAGCTTGTGTCAGGGACATAACCAACTGCTTTAATCTTCTTCTTGAGCTCCTTCAGTTTGTGGGTGAGACTGGTCTCCTATCCCAATTGAACTCGCTTTGTTTTTCTACTTGACCCAACTGCAAGCGGGCTTCTTCTTTACGTTGTTTAGGTCCATTTCCCCCCTTACATTCTGCACATCCTCCCATCTCCCTGTAGTTGCGCAGACATTTGAATAGAGAACATAAGATGAGTCATCTGATGGGTCTGATTCAAGAAGATGCTCAGTTGCTTTTCGTCCCCAACTGCACATTTCCGTGGATTCTACTAGCTGCCAATAAGCTCCTTCATACAAAGTCATTTGGGGTAGTGGCATTTTTTCGATAAAAGCTTCAGCCTCAGAAAGGCGTCCTGATAGTCCATGAAGATCAACTATGCAGACACGGTGCTCTATACCAGCAGGTACTCCAAACTCCTTTGTAAGCAAGACCCTCATCTACTAAACCCCCATGACTGCAGGCAGATAAAAGAGAGAGAGACAAAGGTGACATGCTCAGGTTTTGACCCAAGACTTGTCATTTCATGAAAAGTTTGCCTAGCTTCTGAAAAGATCCATGTCTAGCAAAAGCTGAAATCAATATGTTCCATGATAATCGTGATCGTGTATTTGGTTCTGGAGCAATTTCATTACATCATTCATTTCTCCACACTTGCCATACATATCCATAGTAGCGTTGGTTACATAGAGACATGACCGGATTCCATTCCCATTCCTTAAGTCATTCCATTCCATACATGTCAAAATTTATCCTTGAAGATCCCACAAGATTGCATAAAGTGATGGAGTATTCTTTTTTATATATTGGTAGGCTCCGCTAAATAATATATTTAATCCTCATTTTATGTACCTTAGCTCATCGTTTTGTGTAGGGACTACAATTTTTGACACGACATGATAACAGGATACGACATTCATATAAACGGATTGATATCATGAACACGTGTCATAAATAGGTTCGTGTCATAAATACCATTTTAAACATGTATCGATCTTCGACACAAACACGATTTATAAATGAGTTTATGTTCTAAATTTTGTATACACGAATTTTGACACGACACGATTGTCGCGCCTGCGTTTGTGTACAAAGAAAATTAAAACTTAGCTCATCCAAAGTACTGTCAAACCAAACAGCCTCCAAAAATCCACAAGACATGAGTACATGATCACAAATATTGCATAATGGACAAAAAGAATCAGCCCCAAGAGTAAAACCATTATAAATTCATTTTCCACAAACAGAGAAGAAAAAGAACAATGAACATAAAGACAGTGTGTAGTATGAGTTCATATTAGTCAAAATTGAGAACAATTTGAAGTCAACAATATTAAGCATGTTGACCTTGGAAAATAAAATAAAAATCTTTATTATGTTATATATTTGTGTTTGATATTACAAGAATTGCCTCATTTGCAAGTCCTCCATTATAAGTTTAACCTAAAATGATGAAAAGGACAAATATTTCATTGTCGTTGTGTTTTAAGCATTATCTCACTAAACTTTTAAAAAAATAAAATTAACCTACTGAACTTTTTTTTAAAGTTTTTAATTGGACCATTTCAAAAATTCCAAGACCCATTGGAAATATCTAACTAATTAATGGTGAATTATTTGGGTAAATCTTAATTGTATAATATCAAGCTTAGTGAATTATATGAGAGATTCTTATTGAAATACAACTACTGTTTTTTTTTTCTTTTTATTTTTTTGTATGGGTTCTTGGGGTTAATTAACCTTGTTATATTTTCTCTTTGTGATTTGTATTTTTCTTCTTCTTTTTTTTGAAGTCCCACTTTTTGTCATTTTTTTTATAAAAAAAATCTCCAAATCTCAAGTTACATTGAACTATGCTTTTGACATCAATTTAACTTATACATCACAAGTTACGAAAGTGTTCGGTTCTTAATAATTTATAAGTTAAAATAAATATAAAAATTACAAAAAAAAGACATTAATAAAAAGAGAGACAAAATAGAAGAGGAGTAAAATATACATTACATTTGGTCAAACTAACTTATTTTAATTACTTATAAGTCATTTTTAAATAAATCACAAATAATTATTTATTTTTTTGATTTAAAACTCAACTTACAAGTTAAAAAATAAGTAATGGTTGCCAAACACCTTATAGTCTCGATTTTAACTTTTGATTTTAAAATAAGTCATCTAGAACAGAAATAGGTTTCCTTTACGGTATCATATTGGGCTTATTAGCCAGATAATATAATCTTGGGCTTTCATAACTTATGCCCTTATGGGCATTGGTCCATTCACTCTCTCTTCGGAGTATTTGTTTTTGTCTCAGAGAAACGAAACAGAAGACACAAAGTTCAATGGGAAAGTCGGAGCAGGACAAGAGATTGAAGAAGAGAATTTCCAATTCTTCCTCAGGTCTTTTCCAATTTTTCTCTTAAAATCTATCTGTTTATGTGTGTGTGTATATATATATTTTTGTATATTTTAAAAATCTATTATTTTTTTGAATCTTTATAGTATCTGTAATTGAATCAGATGAAGGAAAAAGCAAAAGGAGTAGAACTGTAGAAGAGAAGGAAGCAAAGAGCAAGACCCAGAAGAAGCATAAATCTGATAAACCCTCCAAACACCATTCTGATAAAGGTATAATTATTAGGTATTTCCTTTTCTTTTTGATACTAATAATTATAAAATGATAGTAATACATACATAAATAAAAAACTTTTTGTTCTGAAATTTGAATTGCTTCAATGGGTATTGTTTATTTCCATGATTAACTGATCTTTGGATATTTTATTTAACTTTTAACATTTGAAGAGCCCCTAGTTTAAGTGTGAGCAACAAATTTTTTAAGACAAAGAACAATCTACATGTAGCCAGCTGTGTAACTGTTTCTATGTACCTTTTTACTTTGCAGAAATTGTAATGAGGAAATAATTGAAACGTATTCCTAATTTAATGTGTTAGAAATCTCTCAGTGGAGATTTGGTACTTTATCTATGACAACTGTTAGTACTAAAAACCAAATAGTTCAAAACATATGGAGGAATAGTGGCAATTGCCTCCTAATATTGTATGAGAGTATCTACAAGCTCATTTGTGAGGTTCTATCTCGCTATAGCATATTGCAAACTTATTCCCAACTCCTAATAACAAATAACTAACAATATGGAACTTTTGTCGTTCTTGTTAGACGTCATGTACAAGCTCTCATTACATCTTCAAGTGTTTTAATTAGCAATTTGGAAACTAAAATTTTGCAAGTAGAAATGGGCATCTGCTTCTGCTTTTTGGCATTTCAGACACTTGGGCTGTTGCTCGCTTATCTCAGAGATAGATTAGTGTACTGATTACTGATAGAATATAGCACTGAATAAGAATAGATAGCTCATTTTAAGAACTAGCTGTTCCAATCCACAAACATTTATCCTACTCGGTAAAGATGATTTCTACATGGAAGTGTCAAAGGATTGACATTGAAAATTTTCATTCAAACAGATCTATTGAAGATTTTTTTATATTAGAAATATGATTATTGTTCAGATGAACATTATTAATCTGAAATTGCTGGTACGGCTCGTACGGGGAACTAAGAAATCTAAACATGCTAACTGGCTAATATTGTTTCAGAGCTGAAGTCAGATACGAAGCATAAAGATAAACGCCGCAAGCGTTATCCTCACTCAGTGAGTTCTTTCTTTTCATCCTATCTGCTTGCAATATTCAAAACCCAGTTATTTCCTGGTTACAAAGTTCGATTAAAGTTAATTCCTACCCCCACCCAATGATCATCGTGAGGGATAAAATATAAGGAAAATGAGGAAGTTGAAAAGTAAAAGTCACCTTATCTTTTCATCATTTGTCTATCAAGCTCTGATTGTATATGCTGCTTCTGTTGGATACAGTAAATTGCACTATGTTGAAATGTTGTAATATGACTGAGTATAGCTTAGTTATTGTTAATTGCTGATGATACATTATGCCCAGTTAACGTCAATTTATTTCAAGTTTTCATGTTTGGGAATTATGGAGTAGCTTCTTCCTACTGAGGAGGTATAATAAATTCTTGCAAGTAAATTAGAGGGATGGGATATTATGGGCTAATATATTGATTTTATGTACATGTTAGTATGTTACTATAAAATATGGAAGTGAACCAAATGCTGAAAATGCTAAATGCTATAATATTATATGAAGATTTTAATTGTAGATAATACTAATTTTAAGGAGCTCAACTTCGATCAGAATTCAGAGAGTGTTTGCTCTGTAAAACTGTTAGTTGACAATATTAGTTCTGATAGAATTGTTGCATGACCTTACTGGAAAATGAAGCAACTTCTCACCTTCATATTACCATGTATACATGAACTGAATCAAGTATTCAATATGGTGAATTGGAAGATGATTATAGGAATTGCATATTACTAAAACTGTTTGTCACAAGACACAATGAGCTCAAATTTAGGAACAACTGAACTGTGCTGTGCTCTATAATTATTTCTTACAATATAAAAATGTTAGAGATGCTAGTTGGATATTGGAAAGGAAGATTCATTACCAGATGCAATGGTGATGTTGGGATGGGGGTTTGGTGAGTTGAGAGTTGCAGTTTCCTTATTTATATGGGTGCATGTATCTTGCTTTTGTAATAAAGAATCAAAGAAATGTGCATTCAGATCTTCAAAATAATAAAATAATTGCTAATTATTCTCTATTATTAAGGTGATAAAGTATGTCTTCATGTTACCATTTGAGTTAGTCTTTCCCTCCTTTTGGTTCTTGTTCCCTTGAAGAAAAGGTCATTGCTTCACCTGAAAACAGGATAATCATGTTAGATGACAAGCTGTCTGCCAAGGAACATGCTTGTGTTTCACTCGGTATCTCTGTCTAACATCTGCGCAGTGTGCCTGAAACCCTCCCACCAGTTCTACCAAGCCAGAGAATTAACTATTTATTAAGTTGGATATGGATAGAGTTTGCCTGAAAGTGTTGATTGTTTAATTATATATTTATATCAGTATATCAAAAGGTTTTCATTCAACTACATGCTTCAGGGGTAGGTCAACTATGTGCAGCATTGAGAAGTATGATGTGACCCTCTTTTTCTGTTCTTCGGATTGAAATCTATGCTACAAGGGCTCGGGTATGGGAATTGGATGTTGGTAGTGTCTAGGTGTTAGACTTGTCTATTTATAAAATAAAAGACTATGGAGATGGGGTGTAAAAGGATCTAAATTTTGGAATGGGTGTGTAGATTAATGCTGTTTAAGTTTAATGTTATGTTTGATGTACTGTAAGAATGTCAAACATTTGGTGTTAAATTTAAAAGGTCCACAATCTGGAAATGAAAAAAAAAGGAAAAGTAAAAGAAATGGAGAAGAAATTAAGAGATCGCTAGTGCTGGAAGCTGCCATCTCCGGAGTCGACCACCATCGTAGGTGCCAAGCATCGTTGCCATTGTAGTTTGCGTCAATTGTCGATGCTGTCTCTCGTGTTTGGTAAATACCCATTATGACGCTGCTCTGTTTGTGTACGAAAACTAAAGGAAATATTTTGGCCAAATTCAGTTAGTACCCTGTAGTTTTCTTAAACTAAAGAATATAGTACCTTAATTTGCAGACTTTTCATTTAAGCTCCTATGTTTACATGTAACCCCTGGACCTATACCTATTACCTGGCAAAAATAGTTTTGGGTTGGGTTTAGTTTTAATAATATGGTTATGGGTCAGTTAAAAACCAAAACTTTATTTAGCAAAAAAGAAAACTACAAACCAACTTTGAATATAAGTTAGAACAGTTAGGGTCAAAGCAGGTTTAGGCCTAAACTAAGTTATAACCATATTATAACTTTAATTACAATTAACTACAAGGTAGAAGAAATAATTCAATACCTTTACTTTCAACACATGTAAAATTGTGCCGCAAGAGACCCGAACCACTCTCTCTCATTCTTACCCCTTTCTTTATCTCTCTTATATCATGCGCTGAACTGTACTGTAAAAAGCTAGTGTATATTATATACATGTAAGTGAAGATGTTGTAGAGAGGCAGAAAGAGAGAAAATGAAGTAAAGATGAATGACAGAGTTTGGGGTGTCTTTGACATTACAACTATTTAACCCAAGAAAAGGATCAAGTTTTAAATTTGGGCTATAACTAGTTAAAGTCTAAACCCACATTTATCTATTATAGTATAGGTACAAACTATATTTAAATCACAACATAGAAATAGGCATTCAATCCATATAGTTTCAGGTTAGTTGGGTTGACCTTGTGGGTTATAGCCTATTTTGCCAGGTAGCTGGGCCCCCATATTTTCAAACTTAGCCATATTCATTAGTTTAGTTTTCAGTTAGGTTGTTAGGTCCCTATAAATGTGTATTGTTTGTAAATGAGATATAAATATGAAATGTAAATATATTTTAGATTTTAAGGGTATTTAAGAATATCGCTTGTGAAATAGTAATATATTTGTGAGCAATTTTTCTCTATTTAATGTAAATGAAGTCAAATATATTGTCATGGCGCCACGACGGTAACTGACCACCGCCAGGACGCATAGGCGATAAGGCGCTTGTTATGGCGTCTGTATGGCGAAAAGTCGTTCACAGTTAACAATTTATACATTATATATTTTGCTTCAAAAGTACATTGAGTAATGAAATTATATATATTAAAATCCAAAATATAATAACTAATACCATAGAATAGTATTAAAAACACATTGCGATATATATTTAATTTTAGGGAAAAAATATTATTTATATATTTTTTGTAGTTACAAAGATTTTTATGATTTATGTGGTCAAAATTACAACTTTTAAGGGTTAAAATTGTATATGCAACAAGCATTTAATATTTCATAGAGAAAGAGTGTTGACAAAATAATTATTTACTACTTTTTATGAAAAAATAGAAATATTTATTAATTTGTTAAAAAGAAAAATTATTTTTTTTGTTTTTATTATTTTATTATTTAATTTTATTACAATTTATTATTATTATTTTTTATTTACTTTTTATGTTAAGTTATTTATTTATTGCATGTTCATAACAGTATTACACATGGAACACCACTACTGCTTTTGTTTTAGTGGGAATGATACATTTCATAAATTAGTGGATGACAACTAGAATCTAATTAAAAAAAGATAAAAAGAGAAAAAAGCAGTAAAAGGTCATATGTCTTCTGCCGATCCTCCTTCTTCTAAAGTCGATCCTCTTCTTCAGCTTTAGGACTCTCTTCGCAGTTGTATTTTGGAACTCTTCGTTGTTTACAGAATAAAAGTTGCAGAGAACTTTTAATTTTCTTCTCTTCCACTTTTAATTCGATCTGTAATGGGTAAAGTAACGCCTTGGCAGCCTACCCCAAGCGAACATGCTTGCTGTTACGCCAGGATGCCAACTATGAATATATGTATAAAATGCATTTAGTTATGAGTGACTAGTCGGGCGTCTAGTCGATTTATGGGCAACTAGTCGACTTGTGAGCGTCTAGTCGGGCGACTAGTCGTGGGCATAGTGGACTTGTAAGCTAGTCGAGCGCCTAGTTTACTTGTGAGTAACTAGTCGATTAATTTCCAGGCCACCAACTCGACTTAACGACTTAACTATGGATATAACATTATTTTATCATTGTTTATCTTTGAAGAAATAAGATAATAAAAAAATATCATCCCCAACGCCAAAATCAGCTGATCCTCATAACCCTAATCTTTTTTTCTTTCGTCTCTTTTGTCCTAAAAGTCATTTTCTCACTTGTGAATTCAATTTTCACTTTGTGGTTATCACATCTCCATGTCATTTGGTTGTATCCTGTCATTTCTAGTAACCTCCATTTGTTTGTGGTAAGTGTGTGGAAATTTATCCCGACATGTTGGAGCAAAATTTCAGCCATCGCTAGAGTAAAATGAAATGAAAAAAAAAGGAAAAGTAAAAGAAATGGAGAAGAAATTAAGATATCGCTAGTGCCAGAAGCTGCCATCGCCAGAGTCGATCACCATCTTAGGTGCCAAGTATCATCGTTGTTTACGTCGATTGTCGACATACCCATTATGCCGCTGCTCTGTTTGTGTAAGAAAACTAAAGGAAATATGTTGGCCAAATTCAATTTAGTACCCTATAGTTTTCATAAACTTTAGATATAGTACCTTAATTTTCAGACTTTTCATTTAAACTCCTATGTTTACGTTTAACCCCCAGACCTATACCTATTACCTGGAAAAATTAGTTTTGGGTTGGGTTTAGTTTAAATAATATGGTTATGGATCAATTAGAAACCAAAACTACAAACCAATTTTGAATATAAGTTAGAACAGTTCGGGTCAAAGCAAGTTTATGATGTATGACAGGATAGAAAGAAAAAATAAGAGTAATTATCCCCGCAGAGAATCGGTAAAGAAACACACAAAAGCACGCAACGTCAATCTCAAATCAATTTATTCAATAAATCTTCAAAATAATGAAGTATTACAATGTTTAAATAGAAAACCCAATACTTGGGGACCAAGTAAAAACTCTAATTCAAAAAAAGAAACAATTTCCTAACTAAAATCTACGATTACAAATTTCTTAATTAAAATTTACTACCATACTTAGAACTTCTGGAATATCCTTCTAAAATAATTGCATTAATAATCCAACATTTATTTCTAAATAACAATACGAAATTAATAATAAATTTCTTAAATTTCTTCTTCCGTATCGCATCATTCTCCTCGCCTTTGAAAAAACTCGTCCTCATGTATTGAAATATCAAAGAATAATAAACCACGGTCTGAGAGATGTCTTCCAACAAAACATGTGCATCCGAACATTCAATGTCATGAGCACAATTTTCGAGAATAAAAATGACATAATATAGAAATTTGAAGTAGCTCGGGACTCGAGTGTATCTGTCGAAAAGAGAAAATCAACATGACTGACCTCAACTTTATCTTCCTTGATGTTTTCGCATATGGAGTCAATCTTAACTTCAGTTTCCTCACTGCAAACCATCTCTGAATCTGCAAGTTGTTCAACACACTTAACTTCCGTTTCATGTTTCTCACTAACATCAATATGTGAGAGTACTTGTTCTTCTTTATCCTCACCAATTTCATATTGGTTATTTATACATTTAAGTATTGTGAGACATTCATCAATTGTCTTGCAAAAATTTACATCGCGGATCTCCTTTTGTGAACGCATCGTTTTAGTTAAACAAACACAATTAGGATGAACATTTTTTTCGCTTGAACAAAATATGGACAAACATAGCTTGTGGTTATGTACTCGTAATGTGCCTTTAAATTTGCAAGACTTGTTTTAGAAAGTGCAACCTCATCGCATAATTTTCAGTAATCGGTACTATTAGGGACACAAGACCTTTTAAGTTGCTCGTATATGACCAAAATTCGATGCTCAAGTTGCTTTATCTTAGCCCAAAGAAAGTCTGGATTGTTAAACTTGGAAGACATTGTATATATGTAGAGAGGCTGAATTGATAATTTCAAAAACTTTGGGGGTTAAATTGAAAATTCAAAACTTTTGGGGGGGGGGGGGTTAAATTGAATATTTCAGAAACTTTAGGGGTTGAATTGAAAGTTTTAGAAACTTTGGGGGCTGAATTGAAAATTTCACAAATTTAGGGGGCTGAATTGAAATTTTTAGAAACGTTGAGGTTCAAATTGAAAGTTTCATAAACTTTGGGGTCTAAGTTGAGAATTTCAAAAACCCGAGGGTACCAAACTGTAATTTGGTAGAAGAATGTAGTAGGGTAGGAAGGAATTGGGTGAAATCAAAAGATATCAAGAATTTTGGCTCTTGATACCATTACGATGTAGGACAGATTAGGAAGAAAGAATAAGAATACCTATCCCCATAGAGAATCAGTAAAAAAACACACAAAAGCACACAACATCAATTTCAAATCAATTCATTCAATAAATCTCCAAATAATGAAGTATTACAATGTTTAAATAGAAAACTCAATACTTGGTGACCAAATAAAAATCCTAATTCAAAAAGGAAACAATCTTATAACTAAAATATACTATTACAATAAACCTCTCTTAATTAAAATCTACGACCATAATTAAAACTTCTAGAATATGCTACTCAAATAATTACATTAATAATCCAACATTTATCTCTAAATAACAATATAAAATTAATAATAAATTTCTTCTTCCATATCGCATCAATTTAGGCCTAAACTAGGTTATAACCATATTATACCTTTATTACAATTAACTACAAGGTAGAAGAAATAATTCATTATCATTACATATGTAAATTGTGTTGCAAGGGACCCAAACCACTCTCTTCATCCTTACCCTTTCTTTCTCTCTCTTATATTATCTTGCTACCGAATCTGGACTGTAAATAGCTAGAGTATATTATATCATAGTTGTCACTACGACGCCTTGGCTCTTAATAACAACAGTAAGCGAAAGCATCGCTTAGGCGACGCTTGGTGTCTCAACAGTAACAACCAAAGGTGTTCTAAAAGGCGCTTAAAGTGAGGCGGGTGGCCGAGGGGGGCCTAGCGCCTAGGGGGCCTAGGTGGGGCCTGAGCGAGATTTTTTATTTTAAGCCAATTTTAATATTTTATTTTACATTTATCCAAACAAAATAATAATATAAAACAAAACAATCTATAATAAAGATAATAAAGACATTTGCTTAAAATTCAAACACATCCATATTGCTAATATTAAAATTCAAACACAAACATGCAATTGTTCAAAGTTCAAACATATTTTTAACGTATTAGTTTTATTCATAAACAAGATTGATATTAAATAATAAAATTTAAAATTTCAAGAATTTAATTCAATATTAAAACTTAAGAAACTAAACATTAATTTAAGAATTATATTGAATTAAACTAAATATTACAAATGTATCATCATTTATATAATTTGAAGTTGCTACAAATTCAAAAAATTACAACTATAATAAAATTATCCATTTTGACTTGATATTGTTCACTTTTTGTTGTGATTTGATATGCTACAATATGTATTATGAATATGGTAAATCATTAGAAAAATAAATATATCAAGATATGATTTGGGTAGTTATTAAAATAAAAAAAACCTCTTCGCTTAGACCCTACCTAGGCCCACGTCTAATTTCCTGGAGGGATTTTTTTGCCGCCTTGAGCCTAGCAGAGGCGCCAGGGGGTCTAGCGCCTAGGCGAGACGCCAAGAGGGGGCCTAGTACCTAGACGGGACTCCAAGGAGGGGCCTAGCACCTAGGCGCCTAGGCGGGATTTTTAGAACACTGGTAACAGCAAGCAGCATGGCGATGCTAGCCTTGGAGGAAGGCTACCAAGGCGTTACTTTACCCATTACAAATCGAATTAAAGGAGGGAGAAAAAAAAATTAAAAGTCCTTTGCGAAGAGTATCAAAATACGGCTGCGAAGAGAGTCCTAAAATTGAAGAAGAAGAGGATCGGCAAATTGGCTGAAGAAGAAGGAGAAGAGGATTGGCTGAAGACTTATGACCTTTTACTGCTTTTGTCTCTTTCTATTCTTTTTTTAATTAGATTCCTATCATCAACTAAATTAAAATTATGGAATGAGTCATTGCCCACTAAAACAAAAGCAGTAATGGTGTTCCATGTGTAACACTGTTATGAACATGCAATAAATAAATAATAAATAATTAACTTAACATAAAAAGTAAATAAAAAATAAAAAATAAAAAATAAAAAATAAAAAGTAAAAAATAAAAAAATAATAATAAAATTAAATAATAATAATTTTTCTTTTAACAAATTAATAAATATTTCTATTTTTTTCATAAAAAGTAGTAAATAATTATTTTGTTATTTTAAAAAGTAACACTCTTTCTCCATTAAATATTAAATGCTTATTGCATGTACAATTTTAACCCTTACAAGTTATAATTTTGACCACATAAATCATAACTCTTGTAACTCTAAAAATATATAAATAATATTTTTCCTTCAAATTAAATATATATTGCAATGTGTTTTTAATACAATTCCATGGTATTAGTTATTATATTTTGGATTTTAATGTATATACTTTCATTACTCAGTACTTTTGAAGTAAAATATATAATGTATAAATTGTATACTGTGAACGACTTTTTGCAATAAGGACACCATGACTGGCGCCTTATCGCTTAGGCGTCCTGGCGGTCAGCTACCATCGTGCCTCACCGTGGCGCCGTGACAACTGTATTATATATATATTATATACATGCATACTTACATGTTATAGAGAGTGGCAGAAAGAGAGAAAATGGAGTCAAGATGAATGACTTGTTTGGTGTGTCTTGACATTACAACCATTTCACCTAACAAAAGGATCAAGTTTTAAATTTGGGCTAAAACTAGTTAAAGTTTAAACCCACGTTTATCTATTATAGTATAGGTAAAAACTATATTTAAACCACAACATAAAAATAGGCATCCAATCCATATAGTTTCAGGTTAAGTGGGTTGGCCTTGTGTATTATAGCCTATTTTGCTAGGTACCTGGGCCCCCATATTTTTAAAATTAGCCATATTCATTATTTTAGTTTTCAGATAGGTTGTTAGGTCCCTATAAATGTGTATTATTTGTAAATGAGATATAAATGTGAAATGTAAATATATTTTAGTTTTTAACGATAGTAATATATTTGTGAGCAATTCTTCTCTATTTAATGTAATTGAAGTAAAATATATGTATAAAATGCACATAGGAAATGGGCAACTAGTCGACCTGTGAGCGTCTAGTATAAAATACCTTGTCGACTTATGAGTGACTAGTCGGGTGCCTAGTCGACTTATGGGCAACTAGTTGACTTGTGAGCTTCTAGTCGGGCACCTAATCAACTTGTGAGCGACTAGTCGTGGGCGTAGTAGACTTGTGAGCTCCTAGTTTACTTGTGAGTGACTAGTCGATTAACTTCCCGGCCACCAACTCGACTGTAAGACTTAACTATGGATATAACATTATTTTATCATCATTTATCTTTGAAGAAATAAGATAATAAAAAATTATCATCCCCCAATGCCAAAATCAGCTGATCCTCGTACCCCTCTATCGTTTTTTCTTTCATCTCTTTTGTCCTAGAGTCATTTGCTCACCTGTGAATTCAATTTTCACACCTTTATGTTTGTGGTTATCACATCTCCATGTCATTTGATCGTATCCTGTCATTTCTGGTGACCTCCATTTGTTTGTGGTAAGCGTGTTGAAATTTATCCTTACATTTCTGGAGCAAAATTTCAGCGACGATAGTGCCCTTAATGTTAAATGTCCAGAAAATCAGTTTCTAAATTTGTTGATCTTTTCTCCTTTGGCAAGACTAGCAATGAACTTCCCCTTAACTTTCTTAAGCAACCGAATGCTAATTCTAGTTTTCGTATTACATTTGAAGAAACTGCAAGCTCTTGGTTCCTACTTTTGCTTTGTATTTAAGAGACTATCAATTCCATCCACTTGAAAGTCTTTAAGTAATAATTTTATTGGATTCATCAACATTTTACTCCTTATAGAAGGCCGTTGTAATTATCTATTGAGTACCCCGTCTAACTAAAAGCGTGTGATTTTGAAATTTCGTTGTTCTGGCATTTCCAACAGAGTAAATGCACTGGTTGACTGATATATTCATGTTATGTATGTGTGGGTTTGTACCTGGTTTTCTTAATTAATCATCTCTCTTAAAATGTACCTGGTTTTCCTAATTAATCATCTCTCTTAAAATTGGATTCTGAGTGCCTAAGTTGCTTCATTTTTAATAGTTAAACTCCCTGTATATATACACTGAGGAAGATCTTTTCACTAATCTTGTGTTTTCCTTTGTGTCGTACAGAAAGTTGAGTTCCAAGAAATATCCAGTGAGGATTACTTCTCTAAGAATAACGAATTTGCTACCTGGTTAAAAGAAGAGAAGAGTACGTTTTTCTCAGACATTTCATCTGCATCTGCACGAGAACTGTTCTTAAAATTTGTGGAGAAGTGGAACCACGGAAAGCTAGAATCCCGATACTATGAGGGCATTAGCACAGGGCCAAGAACATCCCATAAATGGAAAATTATAAAGTAGCAGGTGAATACTGATTTCGGGTGTCCTAAATGACTGATTTGCACTTGTTCTCTTTCTTTGGGAAATCGACAATGTAGTTTCGGTACAAACGAAGGGATGCAGGAAGCTATGGTATAATATGGAAGTGGTTAATATGAAGTTTATTTTGGGATAAGTTGGTCAATCGACCAACAGAATACTGACACGCAGGCGAGGTTGTATGTGTGTCGGTATTCTATTGACTAATTGACCAACTTACTAAAAAAATAACTTCATGCTCACCGAATCCGTATAATATGGTTTGGAGTATTTTCTGACATGACAAATCTATATGGTGCTTATGGTAAATTACAATTTGACATGCTAAAAGTACTATATTTATGGATTTGACTTCCCTCCCTTGCACATTTCCTCTAATTCTATCCAATACACCAATTGTTTGATCTTAATAATTTTGTTACTAATGATTAAAATATGTTAATAGATAGTTGATGATATTAAGATTAATTTTATAAAAAAATTAGAATCATAATTTGTTTTTTTTACTGTTAAAAGTTAAAAGAATTTTCATCCATTCAAAATTTGATAAAAAATTACATGTTTATTAAATGGTAAAAATTTGTTGAATTACTTTTATTTTTGAAACAATTATGTTATTCAATATAACAAATTAGTTGATCGGTATTGATTTTAATTATAATATTTACCATTGTGAAAATACAGGCTATGTATGTAAGGTGATTTTAATTATAATATTTACCATTGTGAAAATACAGGCTATGTATGTAAGGATTACACCGATAAGATTATTAATCTTAAGTGTCTTATTTGTTTTTAAATTTGGACTTGAGACTATTAGTTAAAAAATTAAAAATGGCTAAATTATGCTGAATCTTCTAATTCTCTTTCTACTATTATTTTCTTAATATTTGTGTAAATTTTACTTTGTTCATCCATTTAGGGACGGAGGAGTACTTTTTTAATTATAGTAGATAAAAAACACAATATTCTTATTTTATTTTATTTTATAAATGGATTGTGATTTTGTTGAATGGATTAATTATAAACTATTTTTATTTTTTTTTATTAATATTAAGTGCAATCAAGTCGTTTTTTTATTTTTTAATCTTATTTAAACTGCCACATAAGCAAAAAAATTAATATCCATTCAATTAATTTGATAGAATAACCCAATTATAAAATTTTAATTAATTTAATAAGATAATAGAAAGATTGAAAGAAAAAATATCTAATGTCACATTAGATTTATCTGAAGGACATACTAGATAAGTTACTAAAGTCATCATTTTAGTAGTAGTATATCTCTTTTCAGCATTTCAAAATGGTAGTGATCTTAAATTTTTGTGAATGCGTCTCAATTAATGATAATCATAAGAATATATACTTTATAATGATAACATATTATTTAAGACATTTTTAATATCAAATATTTGAATCTAACATTATCTTTATATAAAAGTAATGTAACATGTTTATATATTTAAATTAGAGATATATATTCACTTTTTAAGTCAAAATTTGATCATTGGTACTCCATCGGTTACATATTAAAGGAGTTAAATTTGTAAAAAAAAATCCCCATAGAAGAGTTTTAATCTTTTATTATTAATAGTATAAGATGACATAATATTATTAAATTTATCATCATAAAACTGAGATACTGTGAGTAGACCTGACAAAATATGGTTATGGGTTGGTTTTGGTTTTCAAAATATGGTTATGGTTCCATTTAAGAACTAAAATCATATTAACCATTTTTAATATAGTTTTGTGTGGGTTGGAACTATATGGTTATGATTCAAAACAATATTAACCATATTAAGCATTTTAAGATGTTTTGACTTTTAAATAAAACTTTTGAAAAATGAAATTGTGACCGTCACAATTAAATTAATTAAGTAATAATATGATATAATAATTACTAATATAACTAATAAAATGCTAAAAAATTATACTAATAAAATTTTAAATTAAAATTATTAATACCCTTCCATATTTAAATAAATTTTCAAAATTATTATTAACGTCTTAATAGAAAGGTTGGAATCCAAAATACACCATAGTATAATTCTATAAATGTCATTTAAATATTGAAACATATTTATAATTCTTTTGTAACTAGAATACTAGAATTTACATAAACCCATACATATAGAAATCAACATTAGTCACCCCAAATAAGAACATATTAATTTATAGAACATACAAGATAAGTAGAAAAAGCGAACTCAGTATAATTCTATAGACCATATTAAAATTTAACATTACAAAACATATATTTTCTTTTATTTTAAAATTTAATTAAAATGTTTTTTATTTATATATTTTTTTTATCTCAAGTCATGTAATTTCTAGTTTTAGTCACTAATTAAAGACTTTAATCCAAGTCTCACGGATTAATAGCCTTATTTTGTCTTTCACTTGGGTAGGAGTGAGCAAAAAACGGATAAAACCGAACTACCAACCGAATCAATTATTTTAACCAATTATTTTGCTTTTTTTTTTTTCGAATTTCGGTTATATCCTAATTATTATTTAGTATTCTGGTTTGCTTTTGGTTTTTCAAAAAGCAATATTCTAAAATTTAGAATAACCTAATTTTAATATTTAAAAAATTAATTATTATTTTATTAATCATTTAATCATATTATGATATTATCAGTTTATCACTATTAGCATTTAGCCGGTTAGCCTTAGCCCCATTTCCCCCATTTCGATCGACTCCTAAGTCCTAACCCCATTTTCTGAGTTTTCCCCCAAATGGCCAAATTCCAATCCCATTTTGCCCTAAGTTCTTAAGTCTTAACCCATTCGTCATTTAAGACGGCAGCCGCCGCCAGATCTCGAGAACTTAGATCTCCGATTCTCACTCAACATCGCCGTCACCACTCTCGATCGACTCGCCTCTCGACTCTCGTCGTCGCCGACTCGCCGTCTCCCCATCATAACCACTTTACAAGGTTAGTCCTACAACTACAATTCGTTTTAGTACTTGATAGTTGTTAGTTGATAGAACTCCATAGAGGGAGATTGCATATGACCCAAATCCTTTGGCTATAGCCTATAAGGGCAAATTGTAAGTTGTATTTAGGTTTTCTGCTTGTAAAAAACTCCTATTAGTTTAGCTTGATCCTCTTCGGTTGGATTTTCTCCCGGTTCAACCCTAATTATCTAATTATTGTTTTTGTTTATTTTGTTCAGCAATATCCAACTTGAGCATTGGTACTAATGATGCCAATGTTTCCGTGACTCAACTTGATTAATGAGGTAATGCCATCCTATTGAACAACTAAACTTCAAATGCATTAAAATAAGTTTACAAATAATTTGTAATTTAGACAAATACCATGATAATTTGTAATTGTTCTCTGCATTAGGAGTCATGTTTGATCTGATTTTTGTTGTTCGACTACGATTGTTTCAACTGCTTTTGTTTGCTTGTTATTTCTCTTAATCTATCTTGTCTATTTCGAGGCATATACATGTGGACATATATATAGAGATATAGATAAAGTAGAAGATATGTTAGTCGAGTCCTAGAAATCTAGAATAAAGAAGTCGCCAGATACCAATTTTTTGAGATGCAATCATTTTCGCAAACTTATTTGAGCTTATATTCCCCCTTTAATTTTCTCTTTTCTCATCAAAAGAAGACAAAGAAATACTGACGTCCCTAATTTGATTACTGATCAAATTTGATTGCTCAAAAACTAGGATTTATCCTCTCCAACACACGTGTTGCTTCATTTGATCGTAAATCAAATTAATGGATTCATGTGACCGTGTAAATGGAGCATGATGATGAATCGATGAATTTGGGTAAGAAGGGCCAAATTAATGGATTCATTAATTTGATTATAGTCAAAATATGAATTACACAAATGGATAATGAGCTCCATAGCCTCCATTACACACTTGAGAACCTCATAAAAGAAATATGAATTCTTTTACATTGTATGAACACACACAATGTATGATTTATATGTATGATTGATATAAAATTGTTTGTTTAGAATTTTCATATGCTAGATTGTATTTTAAGATTCTCTCTGTGATGCAAGAGATGATTAGGAAGGAGGTGAAATTATTTGTATGAATCATGTTTAGAGAAATTATTTTTAGAGAATCATGTTTGAATATTACAAATTGAAATACATGGTGACTTAGGGGGTACATTATTAATGAGAATACTTATTCAGTTTGTTTAGTTTGAACTTAAGTTGATCATTCTCGCTAAACATCCCATGAAGTCGATTTGATTTGATTTCAAAATGATCCATCCATACAAGTGTATATAGAAAACAAAGTTGTATCAACAATGTCACCGGCTCATTTTTACAGACCCCAAATGTATTGCACCTTCCATAGCAGCTTTAAAAGCATTCTTCCAACAAACATAATTACAGGACCTCAATTATTGTCTCTTTGAATTGCTTCAATAATCATGTGAAAGTAAATTCATCATGTGAAAGTAATCCCGCAATCATTATATGTATTCCGCTTTTTTAAACATTCTAAGGTGTTGGATCTTATTATATACTCTTCCTTTTTCTGTTTGGGCATGTGATGTACATGATCTTGTGGTGCATGTTCATGTTGTTGTTGCTAACTTGTCATTGGTTGTTGGGTCGTTGTTGACTTGTTGTTGCGCTTTGCTTGTTGCTTGTTGCTTGTTGTCATGTTGAGTGTTGCAGATTGCGCTTGCTTGTTGATGTTGGTTGCTAGGCAACTGCCGCGCAATCTCGCAACTCTATTAGTAGAATAAATTTATGTTGGCTTGTTGCTATCGCTTTGTTAAGTCATAACTTTGTTAAGGGTCTTAAGGATGCTTAATTTGTTGGCTTGTTGTCATTGTATTTTTAAACTTTATGTTGGATGTTCTTTGTTAAGTTGCTTTCTTCACCGACAGCTTAATTTGTGTTAGACAATTAAGTTAACAGCTTAATTTGTTTTACGCTTTTAAACATATAAGTTATGTTGGATGTTAGTTCGGTTATTACCCTAATACCCTTAAAATTATAATTCTAATAATTCTAAGATTCTATGAATTCTTGTTATTTTCAAATTTCGCTTAGTTTTTCTGGATATTAAAATTACCAATAATTCGGTTTTTTCGGTTATAACCTAATAGCTTATTCTTGCCTTCGATTATAACAGAATGATCACCCCTATACTTGGGTATGATTTATATTGCCAGGTCTAACTGTGACTTTAAGTGTCATGTTCGATTTCCACTTACAAAATAATAAAAAAATTTAATTTGATTTCTTCCAATATTTCAATGTATCAAATAGACTTGTCAAAAATTAAAATATTTGAATCTATAAAATTTCAACATAATTATAACTCGCTAACTCTATCAAACAAATTAAATTAGTGTTTTCTCTTTGTATAAATATATTGCCAATTGTCATGGAAATTAGGATTCAACCACCCAATTATGTGATATTAATCTTTTTGGCATGATAACAATTGTCATGCAAATCATTCCCTGCTTAAGCAATGAACCGGTATGGTGCAATTGTCATGCAAATCATTCCCCTAAAAGCAATGTCATATATCTAACATAATGAAAAGGTAGGATGCGGATTCGTTTAGGGGTAGTATAGGCAGCTGTCCCTGCTAATTTTTTTTTTATAGGTATAGGGGTATGAATAAATATGTAAGTGAATAAATTTAAGTGAACAGATTAATAGAACTTAAATTTGGAAGGGGTAAAAAAAATTCATTCATATTCTAAATATAAATACAGACAAACGTAGATTCATTTTATTTCTGTCTTCTGATTTATATCTAAATATTTTTTATTTAAAATTTCTGTTTTAGTGTATATTATGATTATTTATTACAATTTGTAAACATTATTATGATTAGTTCAAATTTTCTTTATTTAACTTCAATAAAAAAAAAATTTGGATTTACCCCTGCGGATGCATGTACCGCCGCGAGACACCGAATTTTTCTTTCCTACTCAGCTTATTCTTCAACGGAAGTAGTTAGCATGACGTTCATTTTTGAGTAAGTTGGTCAATTGACCAATAGAGTGCTGCCACATAGGCGAAACTCTATGTGTGTCAGAATTCTATTGGCCAATTAACAACTTAACCAAAAATAAACTTCATGCTAACCGGATCCTTCTTCAACGTCTCTCAGTAATCAATCTGTCTTCTCATCTGTCTATATATGGAAGATGAATCTAAAACATATCTCTTACATAAAAAACAAGTGAGGCCACAAATGACATTTTTTGGAGATTTTTTTTAAAAAAACAAGTGGGGCCACATGTTACATTTTTGTAAATAAAAGAAAAGCATGTGGAACCACTCTCTTTTAAAATTATTTTATTTTTTAAAAGAATCTCCAAAACGACATAGTTTTAATAAATGTCTATTATTTAAGAGGTATATTTTAGATCCATCATCTATATATATGTATGTATATATTGAGATAGATGTATTATTTTATTTAGATAAGGACTTGTTTCATCTTGTTTTTAGTTTACGACAACTTTGTGTCTTATGACTTGAAGATGAATAGATAATTTTTTTACTTATCCAGAAAAACGATTACGGTCTTTTTGATTAATATTTGACTTCTATCTTTTATTTATGTAATGATAAATTCATTGTTCGTAAATAAGTATTCCGACTAGGAGCAAATGATTATATTTTATGCAAATGTTGAGGTCCAATAGGTTCTAGACTTCTGGTACTTTAAATAAACCAAAGCTTTGAAGTTAATTACTTGCTTATGGCTATTTAGTATAAGTTTCGTATAATATACATAGATTTATAATTACATAAATAAAGTAAAAAAGTCAATATATCCCAACGCAACGTAACTTATCCTACCTTTTTCTTAAAATGTCGTATGTCGTAGCCATATAACATATTCATTTAGATGCTTCATAGCATAAGTTTCATGAATAAATTATTATCATTACTATTATCAATTTTATATTATTATAATTATTCAAGCAACATTACATAAACAAACAAAAGAAATACAGAAAAGATGAATCTTGGAATTACCTTTGATCCCTAAAGAAGTTTGCCCAGATCCTACCCCTGTTAAGGTATGATCAATCTGAACGAGCTTCCCAAAAGGGCTGTAAAAGTAAATCATAATAAGAAAATTCCAGAAAAATTATAACTGGGAGAAAAAACATAAACACCAACAAATGTATTTCAATACAAATGATTTTGCCAGTAACAAATGGTGACACAAATGAATGCATTCGAGACAGTGAGACAGACATACAGATATAAATATAGAAAGGCACATTAATATGAATAACACGACTGGTAATAAGTCCATACCTGAAACTAGTGAGAGAAAAGGAGTACTGGGCGACGAGACAACATAGGATCATTCTTTGACGAGGCCATGGCAGAAATTCCAAGACCCAATGGAAATATCAGCGACACACTTCGTTTGTTTTGTTTGAGCTCAGGGGATTCACTACCAGGGAAACTGTTGCACTTCTAGGTGTGTATATATATATATATATATATATATATATATATTTGCAATTACACTCCATTAATAATGTATAAAATAAGATAAATTGCAGTAGACTCTGATTCATGGTAATTAAACTCTATTAATGTTTCAAACTATTAGTAATGGAGTCTAAATTTTTATACTTGAAGGTTCGCATAATATAGGGAAGATTGGGTGTGAGTTCATAGAACCAAGGGTGAGTGATAATTTCTTCTGACATAGTACATGAGCTGAGAGGACGATGCACGGTTAGTAGAAGGAGCGGTGGTGGAGGTGATATCTCAGCCGGGGCTGGTGCCTATAACCCAACAGTAATTGGTCAAAAAGTGACTACATAACTCTCACTAAAGCTTATCACTTGCTTCACACAACACTACCAGTAGTCTCCACAAGAACATTTGCAACCACTAAAATGGTGAAACCGATAAGGATCCCTTAATATGAGGTCCCGGCTAACAATGCTGCTCACAAACTTGTAAACAGCATGAAAATCGCCAGATTTTAGAAAATTCGGAGTGTTGAGCCCTCTGGAGTATTGATCAAACCATATGCAAGTGCAAGTCTCTCGCTGTGGTTTCAAAGACTCTGCTCCTTTTGTTCTTCATCAGTATCATGCAATGCAAAGCTTGTGTCAGAGACATAACCAGCTTCTTTAATCTTCTTCTTGAGCTCCTACAGTTTGAATATCTGCCCAGTTTGTGGGTGAGACTGGTCTCCTATCCCAAATGAAGTCACTTTGTATTTCTACTATACCCAACTGCAAGCGGGCTTCTTCTTTACGTTGTTTAGGTCCATTTCCCCCCTTACATTCTGCACATCCTCCCATCTCCCTGTAGTTGCGCAGACATTTGAATAGAGAACATAAGCTGAGTCATCTGATGGGTCTGATTCAAGAAGATGCTCAGCTGCTTTTTTCCCCAACTGCACATTTCCGTGGATTCTACTAGCTGCCAATAAGCTCCTCCATACAAAGTCATTTGGGGGTAGTGGCATTTTTTCGATAAAAGTTTCAGCCTCAGAAAGGCGTCCTGATCGTCCAAGAAGATCAACTATGCAGACACAGTGCTCTATACCAGCAGGTACTCCAAACTCCTTGGTCATTGAAGTGAAGTAAGCAAGACCCTCATCTACTAAACCCCCATGACTGCAGGCAGATAAAAGAGAGACAAAGGTGACATGGTCAGGTTTTGACCCAAGACTTGTCATTTCGTGAAAAGTTTGCCTAGCTTCTGAAAAAGATCCATGTCTAGCAAAAGCTGATATCAATATGTTCCATGATAATCGTGATCGTGTATTTGGTTCTGGGAGCAATTTCATTACATCATTCATTTCTCCACACTTGCCATACATATCCATAGTAGCGTTGGTTACATAGAGACACGAGTCAACCCCATGTTTAATGGCCAAAGCATGAAGCTGTTGGCCTTCCTCCAAAATGGCCAAGTTTGTGCAACCAGCAAGAGCTGCAGAGAAGCTGAATTGATCTATATCTACTCTTTCTCTTTGCATCATCACAAAAAGTTTTAAAGCCTCTTCTCCGTGGCCATGATGAGCATATGCAGCAACCATGGCATTCCATGTTACAGAGTTCTTATTAACCAATCCAGCAAATATAAAATTACTTGATTTAAGATCGCCACTCTTAGCATACATTGTGATGAGGGAATTCTTCACATAATCATCTGATACAAAACCAGCAAGAACTATATGCGCATGTAAGGCCATTCCATGTTTCAGCAGGTCAATGGGAGTAGAGCAAGCCCCAAGAACATTAATCATGGTAATGTAGTTTGCAGGTTCGCCTCCATTTCTCATTAAGTTAAAAAGTTCAACTGCCTGGCCGGGTTCTTCATTCTCAGCATAACTACCTATGAGCGAATTCCAAGTAACCAGGTCTTTCTCGGTCATCTTTTGGAATGCTTGTTTAGCTTCCCACATCATTGCACATTTTCCATACATGGTTACCAGTGCATTCCCGACAATCAAATTGTCATGAAGCCCAGCTGCCAACACTAGTGCATGGACAATCTTGCCTTCAACGAGAAAATCAGGGTTTGAACATGCAGCTAATGCACTAGAAAAAGTCACATAGGACATAATTTTTCCTATCCGAAGCAGTTCAGCCAATAATTTTACAGCATCAAAGTGTCTTCCCTCCTGAACATAGCTAGCCATCAGAGAATTCCATGAGATTAGATCCCTCTCTGGCATCGCTTGAAACAATTCCTCTGTGTCCTTATATCTTCCAGCTTCAGAATACATTGTAAGAAGTGTATTACATACACAAGTACTAGAGTCCAGCCCCAGTTTGAGTACCAGACCATGAATCCCTTTACCCCACTTAAGATTATCCACAGAACTACAGGCTGATAACAATGTGGAAAGTGTAGTCTGATCTAGGTCATTATGAACACGACGCATGAAGTAAAAGCATTCAAGTGCTTCTTCATACATCCAGTTATGCACATATGCAGAAAGCATCGAATTCCATGAAATTATATCTCGCTCATTCATGCGGTCAAAAACAGTGCAGGCCTCATTTACGCTGCCAAAATTACCAAACATCGATACAACAGAGTTTGCCACAGAAACATTATTTTCAAATCCGGACTTTATAACATTTACAAGAACTTGATGACCAAGAAATTTATAATCAAGAGCACCACACGAACTAATCACTGAAGTAAAAGTGTTTTGGTTACAACAAACTGTTTGACGCCTCATTTCTTCATATAGATTTATAACCTTTATCGGATCACCATTATTTGAATAGCCAACCATTAGCGAAGTCCAAGAAACTACATTTCTTTCGGGCATCTCCTCAAAGACCCTCTGAGCATTAGAAGCAAAACCATACACACCATAAAAATGCAAAAGGGCTGTGCTTACAAACACATCAGTCAACAAACCATTTTGGAGAACTAAACCATGAATTTGAAATCCTTCATAGTCCATATCCATTGACCTATTACACGCAGTAAATACACTAGCTATAACAAACCCATTAAGCTCAAGTCGCCAAACCCTCATTTCATTAAACAAAAAAATTGCATCCGAATACCAACCCACTTTAACAAAAGCCGATATCATGGTATTCCAAGAAGCTTCATTTCTCTCAGGCATTTCATCAAACAAGTACCGGGCACCTTTTATATCCCCAAACTTTGAGTACATGTTCATCAATGTATTTGTATAGAAAATGCCCAAATGGGTCAAACCCTTTATATAAAGGGCATGTAATGCTCTGCCTACAGTTTTGCAGGTAATTTCGGAGAAACCCTTTTGGAAAAACTCTGAAATTTGGGGATTGGGATGCTCGACAAGGCAGTGAACTGCATATGTTGTGGCATCTGGACTGTAGCATTTAGTGGCATAAACTAGTGATGAAGAGGAGGTGTAAAACTTGAAAGGGGAGCCAAATTTGAGGGAGGAGAGGTTTGTTTTACAGTACCTAGCCAGGTTGATTTTTACAACCATAATAACAGTATTATATACTATACTATATTAAAATCAGACATATATATCTAAAATGACTATTTTTACGATAATTTTATATTTACAAATGTATAAAGAATTTAATATATAGTGATGATGTGATGTTAGATTTGAAAGTAGAAAAATAATGATAAATTATGAATATTATATTATTTAATTGTCTTAAAATAAACATTTATCTTTTTTTTTTTAGGATTAAAAGAAGTTGTAATTATTATTTTTTGAAAGTCTCACTTTATCAAGAATTTAATATAATTTCATAATCAAGTAATCATTATTACAATTCAAGAACCAATCAAACTTCACCAAACAAACAAGAACTAATCAAACATCACTAAATGAAGAACAAATAAATTAGTACCTCCGTTCCTAAAAAATTGTCGTTTAAGGTTTTGGCATCGTTTTAATCGAGATGGATTAAGGGTTAAAAAATACCTTCTGAAGTCATTTACAAAGTAAAATTTGTTTGAAATTCCATCACTACCTCTTTATGAAATCAAACTATTAATACAAAAATGATAATTTCTTTGGGATAATGAGAGGTAGGAATTATTATATAGTAAAGAAATAATTTATTCTTCTTGACGAAAGTTTGGCCCTTCGGCTGCCACAATTCTAAATCTTTTCACGAAACCATCTGGATGTAGCTTAAGAATCTATGAGAAGAATAAACAAACACATGAAGAGGAAACAAATTCCCAATAATGAAAGAAATAAAATATTAAAGAACCAATCAAGCCTCAACAAAGGATGAAGAAAGAAGAAATAAACTTAAAAACAACCTAACAATAAAGAGGAAACAAGCTTCTCAAAATTGAAGAAATAAAATATCAATAACCAATCAAACCTTGCCAAATGAGGAAGAAATATACTCACAAAGAATAACCAATCAAAATCACCAAAGAAGGAAAAAATAAACTTATAACCAAGTCTCACACAAAGAGGAAATAAGCCTCCGGTAATTAAAGAAGGAAGAAGGAAGAAGGAAGAAGGAAGAAATAAAATAAAATAAAATTGTATGGAAGAAATAAACTCACGTAAGTGAGAATCGAACCTTAAAGATCACATTATCTCGGTTTTAACTACAATGCTAAAACCTAATCAACAAAAGAAATTATAATTAGTAATACTGTTTAAATAGTTTATAATTTTCATAATTGTAATACTATAATTAAGTTAAATCATTTTGAATTTAAAAAATTTCAAATTGACTACAAAAGGTGAGTATTGATCCCATATTTTAGAACGAAGAAAGTTTATTTTACGAGCTCTCTTAAACATTTATTTTTATAAGTTTAATAACCCGTGCAAAAAGTATAGGTAAACTTAGAAAGATTTATAAAGTATATTTCATTATATAAAACTTTACATGTAGCTTTAAGATCCATACTAATTTGTTATTCTAATTGTATGTATAAGATAAAATATGATTAGTTTGCTATATTCTTTTGTGGGCTATTTTACAAATTACACATCAATGTAAAAGGAAATGGATCGTTGGATACAAATATTTTGTTTGATTATGTATGTTAATTATAAATATCAGAAGTTTGGTCCCTTTTTTTTGGATCTTTAACGAACTAAAAGTCACTGCACAAGTGTGTGTATATATATATATATATATATATATATATATATATATATATATATATAATATAATTAGATTGTGAGGCCACTTTATTGTTAAAATCGCCGAATTTTTTTTTTTTTTTTTTAAAACAACTAAAAAAATATTTAATATTTTATGGGCGATATTTTTCCATAATATAATGTTTTTAGGCGTGATTTGAATACCTATACTAAAAATGGTGATGCAGTGCATAGATCGCATGCACTGCTTTTATTATAATGTATCCAAATCACATCCAAAACACTATATTATGAAAAAATTTCAGTTCATAAAATATTAAACTTTTTTTTTATTTTTTTTTTAAAAAAAAAAAAAAAAGTCTCATTTTAACAAAATAAAGGAAATTTCTACAGAACTCTAACCCTATATATATATATATATATAAAGAAAAATGTGATAGAATTGATAGATAGGAGCTAAACCGGATATATTGAAATAAAAAAAATTAAAAATACAATGCATTGGTTTATGAATTTGAAAATATAATATAAATGAATTTATGCACACAAAAAAAGGAAATTCATAAAAACCTATGGACTACTGAGTCACCAAAAATGGCTACTAAGATGGTTTAGTTCGCCAGGTTGTCTCTTGCCTATTTGAAAATCTCCATGCTTATTTTCAACTCCCTAAAGCATTTCGTCGTCTGACATGAATCAAATCTTTTGTCTACCGTTCATGGCATGGCTTCTTTGACCAGCAACTGATATATCTGTAATGAGCCTATCCATAATACAAATGAGACTTCAATTATTCTAGTTAATCTATAAATCTTTAGATTGCTGAGTCGACTCGAGATTAACGAAATTGACTCGTTATTTATGTTATATTTTGATATTGATTGATTGATTGATTAATAATTAATGATGCAGTTGAATACTCTGGTTACATAAAAAATAGATAAACAGTACTCCAGGGACATGTAATTAGTAGACTTTCTAGTCCTGTAGTTAAGCCCTGTCATTAGAGATTGTGGGGGTGTTAAGTCGTTCTTTTGAGTTTGAATTTTTTTTTCTTTCATATATTGGGAGGATTGGTAATAGGGTAGCTCGCGGTCAAGTTAAGAATCTCAAATGTTTGACTTTTACGTTTATGATTTTTGGTTAGATGAATCTCATCCTAGTGTTATACAACGTGTTATTCCTTTGAGCATCATCTTTTTAAAAATGACTCTTATAGATTTCATGAAATAAGTGACAGATTTTAATAGATTTTTTATTAAGATTTTGATAGATTTTTTTGTATACTTTTAATATATCTTACTGTTTATATTAATTGTTAATTAATTTTTACGCAGCATAACCTCTCCTCTTTTTTTTTTCAATTAATAGTCTTGAAATTAGAGAAATCTCATTATTTCATTAAATTATTGTGGCATGAGATTTTATATATGTTGAAAACATTCATATTATTCTACTCATTTCATGATAAATTTGAATACTCGAATACCAATAAAACTTTAAAAAGCTTTCAGAATACGAAATACAAAAAAATTAAGTTTCACTTTTCATTGAACTATATATACTATATATGCGTATGTTTTTTTAGTAGGAGTACCAAACTTTGTTTTTCACAAAATAATATGACAATGAAAATCTTTATGATATATCAAAAGTTGTAAAACTTCATACATGTGAGTAAATTGCCACCAAATTATAGAAAATTTACCACAATTGGGTACCAAAAATCATCCATCTTTGTAATCACCAAAATAAACTCAAAATAATTCAAAAAATTTAAGAATTTCAAAACGATTACCCTTGTTACTGGTCATTCTTATTATTATGATCGACATCTCTCCACATGTCAGAAGCTATACTAGCTAGTCCTCCATTTATTAGCATGCTCTCATTGTTGCTCTTGAATTTCAAAAACTTGTTCCAAATTATCTCCTTGATTGACTGGTTGCAATGAAGATGGTGAAGATTCGTTATCTAGTTCAATAGAAAATTTATCTTAACGACACTCCTTACGTAGAAAATTATGGAGTCCTACACAAGCTAGTACAAGTTTTGCTCGAGTTTTATAAGGAAATGGAGGTACAGACTTAAAAATTGTGAATCTCGATTTAAATATACCAAATATTCTCTCAATTACGTTCCTTAAGGAAGCATGACAAAGATTGAACAAGTCGATTGTATTTTCGGGGTCACGACCTTGGCCATCAAAATCTTGAAGATGATATTGATCACCTAGAAAAGGAGCTAAAATTACTAATACCAGCTTCAAAAGGAGCCACTAATGAAGGTGTCCTGTGATGTGGTCATAAAGTATAAACCAATACGTACTCTTTCAATCTTTCCTTTAAAGCAAAGTGAATTGATAACCATCTCCTCCAAAATGCATCAGTTAGTTTCAAAAATATCCAAATCAGAAATATAATCTCTCATCTTTAGCATATGACTCCTCAGAGAATGAATACTACTATCAAATTCCCTAGGAGAGTATATAAAATAAATAATAAACAAAAAACATTCGTATAATGAACCTAGATCCATATAATAATACTTATATAAAAATCCAATATAAATAATTATGGATTTAAAGTGAAGTGTAATGGATGGTTAGTAAAGGTTCAATGAATTTTTCCTCTTATTTTCCAAGTTTCAGTCGAGAAAACAAAAGGAAAAGAAAAATACATACATCCTACATATTACAAAACATCATACAAAAAACCCAGAAAAACTTAATCACACCACATTAAACAAAATTATAGGACAAAATCATGCATAAATTAAAGGGGCAAATTGTATATCTCTACATCCCAGAAATTCTCCAACCTCAATATGTGTGCCAGCTTCAACAAAATCTCAGATTTAATTGAATACACCCCCTTAATTAATTATAATAATTTTCACCATTAATCAATATTGTAATATTGTATTATTTTTATGCAGAAAAGTATGCTGTTGTGCTCCGCGAATTTGTATATACTATATAAAGCCCTAGTAAAAACTAACATAATTAATTATGAGCAAAAATCCTTTGAACCAAAAAAAGAAGTCCTATATTAGAAGGAAAAAATGAGTATCGGTGACGACAGTAGCAGAGCTTAAAACGACCAGTATATGCAACAGAAGGCAGCGGCAGCGAGTGGCGGCATCGGATTCCCTCTTTAATTATTAGAATAGTTATTGGAAGTCTTTATAAGTCTTTAGAGATGAGGTCAGACTTTGGATATGGTTGATAGTTATAACTCTTCTCCAGTTCTTTTAAAGTTAGTCAAACTCTACTATTTGATAGAAATCTGAAAAATTTATGACTTTTTGAATACCAAAATACTTTTATAGACTTTGTAAAAGTCTTAATTCAATACCACATAACTTTTAAAGACATTACAAAAGTTGTAATTGAATACCAGTAAACTTTTATAAACTATTTAAATGTCTTAATTGAATACAATCAAACTTTAAAAGTCTTTAAAAATTCTAATCGAATACATAGAAATTTTCAAATCAAATAGGAGTAAACGAATAAATTGACAAATCTAACACCTAAACACTACCAACATCGGATTCCCATAGCCGAGGCCATGTAACATAGATTTCAATCCGAAGAACAGAAAAAGATCGGGTCACATCATACTTAATTCTCAATTCTGCGCATAGTTGAATGAATACCTTTTGATATACTGATATAAATATATAATTAAACAATCAACACTTTCAGGTAAACTCCATCCATATCCAACTTAATAAATAGTTAATTCTCTGGCTTGTTTCTATGTACATAGAAACAGTTACACAGCTGGCTACATGTAGATTGTTCTTTGTCTTAAAAAAATTTGTTGCTAAAAGTTAAATAAAACATCCAAAGATCAGTTAATCATGGAAATAAACAATACCCATTGAAGCAATTCAAATTTCAGAACAAGTAGGTTTTTTTTTTATGTATTACTATCATTTTATAATTATTAGTATTAAAAAGAAAAGGAAATACCTAATAATTATACCTTTATCAGAATGGTACTGTTTGGGTAGTTTATCAGATTTATGCTTCTTCTGGGTCTTGCTCTTTGCTTCCTTCTCTTCTACAGTTCTACTCCTTTTGCTTTTTTCCTTCATCCGATTCAATTACAGACAGTGGCGAAGCCATGATTTTTTGTTAATGCAAATTGAATTATTACGTAGCTTACAAATAATTTAATGGGTAGAGTCATTTTTTTTAATACTTTATACTTTCGAGTATTTATATATATATATACTATATTACAATAAAAATATAATGAGTAATAATATATGGTATATATACACTATATTGACTCATACTAGACTTTTTTAATCACAACTATTCATAAGTAAGTAATTCATTATTTATTTTTAAAAATTATATAAATTAGATTATTATTTAGTTTAAAATATTATGAAAAGATACATATATTAAGATGATATGAAGTCTATATGTGATTAAAATTTGATTGACAAAGTTATAAATTTTCAATTTGGCAGTATAATGTAAAATTTATAAAATTTTAGTGAGGTCAATTTATATATAATACTTAAAAATTTTAAAATTTAACTTACATTATAAAATAATTTTTTTTTTCAGCGGAGGCAATTGACCCCATAGAGTACTATGTGACTTCGCCACTGATTACAGATATTATAAAGTTTTAAAAAGAACGACAAAAGTCCCCATATTGTTACTTATTTGTTCTTAGGAGTTGAGAATAAGTTTGCAATATGCTACAGTGAGATAGAACCTCACAAATGAGATACTCTCATACAATATTAGGAGGCAATTGCTGCTATTCTTCCATATGTTTTGAACTATTTGGTTTGTAGTACTAACAGTTGTCGTAGATAAAGTACCAACTTAGAAACGAAATTACAATATTTATACTAATTTTAAATTTAAAGATATTTTATATTGAATTCAAAATGTCAATATAAAAATAAATAAATAAAAAGAAGAAGAAGAGTATACTTTTTACATATATTTTAAAAATAAAAAATAAAAAAAAATGAGGAGGGAGGAGAGAGAAAATTAAATTTAATAGGTTAAAAAAATTAAAGGAACACATTTGCATGATTAACGTATCTATGGGGAACAGTTATGCAAAAAAAAAAGTCTATGAAACACTGAAGGAACACCTTTGCATGACTAACGCACCTATGAGGAACAGTTATGCTAAAAAAAAAGTTTAAGGAACAGTTTAGCAAAAATATGACAAATAAGAGGGTTAGATTTGCAATTTAGTCAACTTAGACCACATAAGGATCTTTGAGCGACTATGCCATATATCCGGCAATTACTCAGGCAAGTGTACTACTAATTTTTAAGTGTACCAAAAAGCGTTAGACAAATTTAGGGAGTGTTTGTTTAGAGTTGAATAGAGCAGAATGACTGAATCGGTCAGTGCATTTTTTTAGTTGAATGGCTGAATCGGTAAGATGGACGAGCTGTGTAAGACCCCAAATTTTATGAAATAAAAGTATTCAATTTTTTCTTATAATTACTATTCAGTAAATGGTTAAATTGATAAAAGTTTAAAGTTAAGGGTGATATATGAAATTTTTTCAAAATAAGTAAGTGGTTATAAAATACTCATCATTGTTTATTAGGAATATTCGTTTGGTCGTGGAATATTCTTTCCGCTTGGGAATATTAAATTTACGCTGCAGCCTTTTTGTGGGCCCCATAATGTAATAATCATCGAATGAAAAAATGACAAAATGGAATTTTTATAAATAACAGAGTAGTTATTATCTTTGTTGGAATACCCAATTGGTTAAATACAATGTACGCGTTGTTGCACAAAGAAGATATTACCCAGATTGCACCAATTATTAATTTTTACGTAAGAAGACACTACTCAATAAATTGTTACAATAATTACCGCTCAATATTTTATTTTGATTCAATAATTCTTTGCGTTGATATTTTATATTATTGTTGTTTTAATAATTGTCACTACACAATATTTTCCATTATCGGCGAATAATTCATATTATCTTAATAATATTATTAGAAAATATTATTGGCAATGTCTAGAAAGTTCTGCCTAAGGAGAGGTTTGGTCACCTAATCAATGCACTGCAAGAAGAGAGAATTCTTATCTGAAAGCCCTCTTTTCCTGGAACTATCTGGTTGTCAATATTGTGATTCTGTAATATTATTTGTGAATAATTAATTATTGATTTATATAATGAGGAAAATATTAATTTTATGTAGATATAGATGGAGAAAATTTTTAAAGTGACAATTGTTAAAAATTGATATTTTATCTTTTCTAATAAAATAATATTTTATTATATTATTATAATAGAATAGTGATGATATTTTTATAATAAATGTGGGATATATGAGTAAATGAGGAGGAAGGGTATTTATGTTGCATTAAATGATTAACACATATTTTGTGTGTTTCGGTGACCACCACATTCTCGATCGAAATTTGATTATAAATCAGAAAATCGTTTGTATGTGAATTTCTATCAATTTCATTTTGGAATTTGGAAAATTTTCTTCAGAAATTGTAGAGAATTGAATTTCCTATAAAAAGTAGCGAGATTCAATTTTCCGATAAAAGGCTATTTATTATGAATTATTGAAGTTCAAAAATTACAAGTTCAAATAATTAAATTTTTGAAGTTTTAAATATTTTTGTTTAGAAAAACGTTTTTGTCATTATGGTGGACTATTTTGTCAGGTTGAAATCGATTCAAAGGTGTGCGTATGAATAAGTTTTGAAAATATTATTAATTTATTAAATTTTCGCTTTGGTGTTCTAAGTTTTTCCTATAAATAGGTTCTTGGGTTAGAATTGAAAATCACACCGTAAACCCAAGTTTTCTCTATTTTCTCTCTATATTATCGAGTGTATTCTAGTGAGTATTTTGATATCTTGAGTGTTGCTATATCTGATGCAAGAAGTTCGTTTCAAATTATTCCGGTTAAATCTTCTTTTTTGAGGTGTGGATAATAAGGGATTGTAAGGGATGTTATTTTCTTCAGAAATGATATTATTTCTTCAATATCATTATCTTAAAATATTAGTTTGAATTTTATCAAATTTAGAACTTTTTCATGTCCTGGGTTACTTATTCATGAGTTACTATTCACGAAGTTGCTATTCATGAGAGTTACTATTCACGAAGTTACTATTCACGATTTATTATTCATGAGTTACTTATTCACGACGGGTTACTATTCATGAGTTACTATTCACGAAGTTACTATTCACGGGTACTATTCACTACAAAATTGGTTTTTTTCTAACCAAATTATAGTCGATTTATGAATATTACTCCGAGATTAAAACTATGTATTGATTATATTGATTTTATTATCATATATAACATTTTATAACCCCGATGTTGAAATTCTCTTTCACCGGAGTGTAAAGATGGGTAGATTATTGGTATGATCATGACTAGGGGTTCTCTTTGGCCAAGAGTGAAAAGTTGAATTGTGATCGGTATGATCACGACCATCAATTTATAATTGAATATCTTTAGCTTAAGTACAAAAAGGTGAATTGATCAACATGGTTATAATTATTGTTTATATAAATTCTGAAATGATTATATATTTCTTTGAGATATGAATATCTTTGGCAAAGATGACTTATTGATGAATATCTTTGGCCCGTAGTGCAAAGATGAATGATTTTTGATGAATATCTTTGGCATGTAGTGCAAAGATGGTCTGTTGATGAATATCTTTGACCGTAGTGCAAACATAAATTTATTAGTATGATTATGAACATGAATTGTGATTTGGTATAACCATGATCTTTGATATTTCAGGTGATGAAAATTATCTTTGTCCTGGATGAGAAAAGGAATTTAGAACAACAATTACGATTATGAGTTATACATGTGATTGTGGACAGGAATTGTTGATTGATGTTACAGGGATAAAACATTGTTGGTGGACTTTTAACATGAAGAAGATAATAGACTTTATAGTCTATTTGACTCTTCTAATAGATTGCTCGTTCCGCTGCAACTATGGTTGAAAAGTTTTATCATCTACCATATGTTCTAAATCTCTGATTTATTACTGTTGAAGGCTATTGATAATGTAATTATCTTTAGTCATAATATTCTTTACTGAGCTAGTTTTTCTCACCCTTTTGCTTCACAATTCTTTTCAGGTAATAAAAGTGTAGCTGGGTCGAGCGGGGGATAGCGAGGGAATAGAATGGTGGTCTATAGATGTTGAGGGTGAGGTGAATTTAACTTGGAAGGTTGTTTTGCCACTATTATACAAGATGTCTAACGACATACAACCTCATGTCATCATAAGACAGGGTTGTGCTCATCCACTTGCTGAGTATATTTACAAGCACTACCTATATAATCTTGGTGTTTGTTTGGAGTTTAATTCCTAATTAGAGAGACAAGGAGATAATGATATGTCAAGAGAAGACTCATCATTGGGAAGAATATGATAGTAATCTTCTCGTTTTTCTTTAGGGTCTATTAATCAACCAAGGATAATTCTGTGGCCATATGATATCTACCATAACCTAGAAGCATGGCCTCCCATGTACGAAGGTTTCCTTGAACACTTCCCAAAGATTCTAATTCTAAAACAGTTTTTGATTATACCTTTATGTAAGGTGTCATTGTGACGTGCTATCCAAGGTTGGGATGAGAGTCACAGTTGGTATATATTTGTATCCAAACTCACATCATATGTGTTGTTGTATTTTGCATGACAATTGTAATAATAAAGTTGTAGTTATTTTCTGTACCATGTTGTTGGCGACTCAGAATAGGTTGGTTGGATTGAACCTATTTTGGGGTTGTTATATTTGGTATCAGAGCTTAGGGATATGATCTCTGGCGGAGATCAGGGAATAGAACTAGGAGGGGAGAGACGAGTAAATCCTTCGCTAGTGTGTCCTACCTAAGCTTATTTGTTGGTCAGTCATAATATCGGGATATTATGTGATATGTTAATTTGTTCAATTAACCTTTGTTTTGAAGCTGTATTCTAGAATGATATCTGAAATATAGGAGATGAGCAATGGAGAAATCATGATGACAGGAAAGATGGAATCTGAAATGAAAGTAAGGTATTCTTAACTTTTTGAAATACCAGGTACGTAAATTTTGGGGACGAAATTTTATAAGGAGGGGAGATTGTAAGACCCTAAATTTTATGAAATAAAAGTATTCAATTTTTTCTTATAATTACTATTCAGTAAATGGTTAAATTGATAAAAGTTTAAAGTTAAGGGTGATATATGAATTTTTTTTCAAAATAAGCAAGTGGTTATAAAATAATCATTGTTGTCGAGGAATATTCGTTTGGTCGTGGAATATTCTTTCTGTCGGGGAATATTCGTACGACGGCGCAGCCTTTTGTGGGCCCCATAACAGAATAACTGTCGGATGAAAAAAACGACAAAAGGGAATTTTTATAAATAACGGCGTAGTTGTTAACACTGTTGGAATACCCGTGGTTAAAATACAGTAATACGCGTTGTTGCACAGTAGCACAAGGTATTGCACCAATTATTGATTCTTACGTAAGAAGGCACTACTCAATAAATTGTTACAGTAATTACTGTTCAATATTTTATTTTTGATTCAATAATTGTTGCGTTGATATTTTATATTATTGTTACTCACGCAAGTGTACTACTAATATTTTTAAAAACAATTAACAATAACTATATATGCATATGAATGAGAAACATTTCGACTTCATCACTAAATGATCAGTACCATGACTAATTCAGTGCCTCCTATTTTACTATATGGTGCTAGTAATAATAACGTTAAATACACATTGTGATCTTCAAAAAGTAAGAAAATATTTACAAATAGGTAAATATATTCTTATATTTCTACAAGTAGGTAGATATATTACTACTCTTAGTGAAGGGTATAATTTAATTGGAGTAGAAAGTAATATTATTGCTTTATATGATATAGAAAGCAATTGGAATCAGATTTTTTTGTTGAAACATCAAATTGTTGCCACCTCCAAAATTGTTATATGTACACCAATGTCACCTTGACCCGTTGCTTATATGCAAGAAGGAAACTTGGTATAATCAACGATTGATGCGATAGAAGACGCCAAACACAACTGTAAGACCCCAAATTATTAATAAATGAAATTTAATTCCTCTATTTATTTTTTTGAAATAGTAAGGGTTGATTTGATTAATGTGGTTAGTTGTGGGTAAAATACGCAAATATTTTAAACAAGCAAGTGGTTATAAAATACTCATTGTTGTCGGAGAATATTCGTTTGGTCGTGAAATATTCTTGCTGTCGGAGAATATTCGTACGATGGCGCAGTCTTTTGTGGGCCCCAAAACAGAAAGCGATTGGATGAAGAAAACGACAAGTATAAGTTGTTTATAAATAACGGTGCCAAGTAGCTTATTATTCAAGTATTATCTTGTTGGAATACCCGGTTTAAAACACGAATACTGGCGTTGTTACACAAAGACACCAGTATCACACCAATTATTGATTCTTATGTAAGAAGGCACTACTCAATAATTGTTACGATAATTATTGCTTCGAAGATTTTATTTTATTGATTCAATAATTGTTGCGTTGATATTTTATATTATCGTTGTTTCAATAATTGTCACTACACAAACGATATTTTCCATTATCGAAGCAATAATTCATATTATCTGAATAATATTATTAGAAAACATTATTGGCAATGTCTAGAAAGTTACGCCTAAAAGAGGTTTGGTCACCTAATTACGCCGCCAGTAAGGAGAGATCCTTATTGAAATCCCCTTTCCTGAACCGCCTAGTTATCGATGTTGTGATTATGTGATATTATTTGTGAATAATTAATTATTGATATATATGATGAGAAAAATATTGATTTTATGTGGATATAGATGGAGAAAATTTTTAAAGTGACAATTGTTAAAAAATTGATATTTTATCTTTTCTGATAAAATAATATTTTATTATATTATTATAATATAATAATGGTGATATTTTTATAATGAATGTGGGATATATGAGTATATGAGGAAGAAGAGTATTTTTGTTGCAAAAGTTGTTTAAAACATGTTAAACATGTTGGTGGACCCATTTCTTGACTGAAATTTGATTATAGCCTGTAAAATCACCCGTTTATGGATTTCGGTCAATTTCTATTTGGAATTTGGAAAACCTTTCTTCTGAAAAGTTGTAGAGAATTGAATTTCCTATAAAAATTCACGAGATTCGAATTTTCTGATAAAGGGCTATTTATTATGAATTATTGAAGTTCCGAAATTCCTGAATAATTGATTTTTGGAAGTTTTAATTGTTTTATTTAAGAAAAACGTTTTTGTTGTTTTGGAACATGTGTGGCTGATGTTTTTGCCAAAGAAGTGGGCGTAGGATGTTTAAGAAAATTATATTATTATTATATTAAATTTTCTGCTTTGGTGTTCTAAGCAATTTTCTATAAATAGGGTGCTTAGGTTAGATTTGAAAATCACATTAGAAACACAAGTTTTCTCTCTCTTTCTCTCTCGATATATTGAGCGTATTTTTGTGAGTATTTTAGTACTTTGAGTATTGCTATACGGTGCAAGTTCTTTCAGGACTATATCCAGTCAGAAGTACTATCCTTTTGAGGTAAGGGATGTTATTTTATTCAAAAATGATATTATTTCTTCAATATCATTATGCCGAAATATTGGTGGGAACTTTTTATCAAATTTGGAACTTTTTATGTCGGGGTTACTATTCACGAGTTACTATTCATGAGTTACTATTCACGAGTACTATTCACGAAGCATGATGATGTTTTTTATGAAATTTCTATCTTTTGGTGTCGGAGTTACTATTCACGATATCGACCTTATTCACGATACTGACATTATTCACGAATACGACACTATTCACAAAAAAATTAAATTTTCTTTTCTGTGTACAAGATTGTCTGTTATGATTCCTATCTTTGATTGGATCTATGTTTTGGTCTTCATTCTTGAATTTTACTCCACTCTGATTATTTATGAAGTATTTTTGAACTTGGATTGTGTAAAGTACGAATCCTTAATATTTGTTCTTTTCTTTCACTGAATTCGTTTTCTTTAAAATATTTTTTATCATCTTTAGTCCTAAATGATGATATAATTGAATATCTTTGGCCTGTAGTGCAAAGATGAATGATTTCTGATGAATATCTTTGGCCCGTAGTGCAAAGATGAACAGGTGTTTAGATGAACATGACCAACTGATGAATATCTTTGGCCTGTAGTGCAAAGATGAATATTTGATTCCAGATATATGTTGATTGATGTTACAGGGATAAAATATTGACGATGGACTTTTAAATTCATATATAGAAGATAGTAGATTTTATTCTCTATTTAACTCTTCTAATGAATTGTTGTTTTCGCTGCAGTTGTTGATCTAAAACTTGTTGTCTATTGTATTCTATCAAATTTTTCCCTGTTGAAGACCAAGGATAATTTTTTATACATTATCTTAGTCATAATATTTTTTACTGGGCTAGTTGAGCTCACCCTTTTCTTTTTTTGTTCCATTTTTCTTCTCACGAGACGAGAATATAGCGGGAACTAGTCGGGATGTGGAGTAATGGTTCAAGACAGTTGTTTTAGTAGTCCTCACTATTTTGTAAAATAGTGTATCAATAATTGTAATGTGGACTTATTTGAGTGTGGATATTGTCTAGAAGACAATATTTGTATTTAAACTCACAGTTTATGTGTTGTCGTATTTTGCACGACAATTGTATTAATGAAGTTGTAGTTGTTTCTGTACCATGTATTTGGCGACTCAGAATGGGTGATGTATACCTATTTTGGGGGCGTCACAGTTGGTATCAGAGCTTAGGGATATGGTCTCTGGCGGAGATCGGGGAATAGTACTAGGAGGGGAGAGACGAGTTATCCTTCGCTAGTATGTCATACCTAAGCTTATTTGTTGGTCAGTCGAACTATATGGTTAATATGTGATATGTTAATTTGTTTAATTAATCCTTGTTTTATGGCAGTATTTAAGAATGGTAGCTGAGAATATTAACGGTGGAGTTAATGAGACCGTGGAAACACCTTTAATCACCACCCAGGGGAACGTGCAACAGAAAGGCAATATTTTTCCTGTAAACAACACCACTGATCAGAAGATGAACGACGGGATGTTTAGGAGCTTTTTGTAGTTCATGCAAAACCGCATTTGCGGAGACTCGTGTATACGAGAATACTGTGGAATTGATAGCAACGCCATGACTTATCGCGCCAAGCAGCTTCAAAGAGTTGGGACCACCAGAATTTAAGGGAAAGCGGATCCGATCATGCCGGCGGAAATATGGGTCAAGCAAATTACCAAGATATTCGATGTCTTGGGATGCACGGAGGAACAAAAGGTTCCATTCACCACCTTTATGTTCCGTGGCGAGGCGGACATCGGTGGAGTCTCAGAAACGTACTCTGGCTGCCCGACTCCGCATGTCTTGGGAAGCGTTTGAAACTTTTCAACGAAAAAATACTTTCCCGAAAGTATTCGCCATATACGAAAGAGGTAGAGTTTATTAGACTAGAAGAAAACAACACGACGGTGTCCCAATCGAGGCGTAAGTTCGCAGAGTTATCGAGTTTGCACCTCATTTGGTAGAGAATGAGGAACGAATGACGAGGATGTTTCGAGAGTTTTAAAACCGAGATTCGACAATATCTTATCTATCATAAATTTTCTTTATATTCGGATGTTGTCAATGAGGCTCAATTATTAGAAGCGAGATAAATGAGTACGCTCAACCAAGAGACCGCAACCAGGATCATACCAGTGACAGCAGTCATCAGAACAACGATAACCAGCAGAGAAAGAAAAATACGGACAAGAGCGACAACCACTCTGGTGGTAATCGTGGCCATGAAAATAGAAGAAGCGAGTCAGGGGGAGGTTTTAAAAAGAGGAGATTCAACAATGACACTGCGAAGACGTCAGGACCAGCAGCAACTGGTTTTAAGGGAGGAGAACGACCATCGGTCGTGTAACACCCCCTTTCCAAAGTAGAAAGAGAGGTTACTCAAAACACAACAAAACTAAGCAAGATCACAGGGCTCTAAACCACAAAAGAATAATCTCATAATAATTCAATGTCATAAGACAAACCATAATAAATGCCACACTGGCTCAATCCACAATCTAAAATAATTATTACAACTTTAAATAAATCAATGTATCGAAACCTAGCAAAATATATCAAAACTATTGGATTAAAGGAAGCTTTACGTCACACTTGCCCTTGGTCCCCCTGATTACCTGCCGGAAGAAAAACACAAAGATGAGCCAAATGCCCAAGACGGATATAGAATATAAATAATGAACCGAAATAACTAACTCAATTAAATAAAATGAGACAAAATGAATCAAACGAACCAACAAAACTAATACAACGAAATAATAGTCAATCAAATGGTCAGTGTTATTTCATACCGAAACTCAAAACAAATAGTAATATACCTTGCCACACAGTAAGTCACATAATGCCACACAGGCGATCAAAATAATGCCATGCAGTGCAAATACACACATCTGATCACAAGATCCAGATCGTCTCAGAAAATCGGAAGGCGTGTTTGGCACAAACATCACCACTCGCATAAGCGAGCATGAATGAAAACTAGTGGTCGACCCATACGCCTCCCACAACAAAACACCAAATGGTCAACTCCCAACGGAGCACAAAACGGAGACGTCGTGGACTGATCACACCGCCACGGAAGGTGTTATGCCTCAGTGCCAAGAGGACATGCTCATGGTACCCCACGGTGGTTATAGCTCAGGTATACCCTACGGTATTCTAACAAAAATATCATGTCACAACACATGCGACATAATACCAAACAAAAGGGTTCTAACGTGTACATGTTCGATCGAAACGAATTATCAATACAAGTCTCCAAAACATACTAATACATGTACATCACTACAAAAAATCAAAATTAATATTAACCATGATAAACAAGTTCAAAGAGTACAAACATGAGTTCTAAATATCAATGCTCCAAAACGAAACTATCACGTGGATTTGAGAAGGAACAAACATGCGAAACAATAACTAACTTCTAAACGAAAACAAAACAAACAAATCAACATTAAAAGGATTATCATTTGAGGAGTACTTTAATCCAGTACTGGATTAAGCAACGTAATACCCAAAGTATATTCCAAATTTGACTCGTTAAAACTCTCTCGCTTCAATCTAAATAATTAATAAGATTTTATTACAATCCAATCATTAATAAAATAATACTATTAAATTTATTATTAAAAACTTTTATAACTTTGTCGGAAAAATTAATTAATCTAAATTAATATACATAATTTCAATTTGATTACCAATGCTGATTTATAAGTTCATGGTTTGAAATACGATTTAAATATAATATATATATATATATACATATATATATAATATAAAAAAAATCAACACTGCAGCAAAGCGTCTTTATGAAACCCTGAATGATATAAAAAAAACATGATATAAATATCTATATATATAATCCTCCTACATAGTAATGTACATTAGTTTTTTTTTTTTTTTTTTAGCAAATAGCCTCTATTTTATTTTATCGGATGAATGATGTTCTTAATACATTAGGGTTTATATTTTAATCGATTGAAATACATTTTATTAACTCTCCAAATTTTAATAGAATTTTAAAATTACACAATTATAATTTAAACCCACTTAGTTTTAAGCCCAATTTTACCAATTAATATATCCACACTTATTAATATTTATAAGCCCATATAAATTAAAGACTACTTGACCCAAACAAAATACAAAGTCCAATTAATATGCTTTAAAATAAAACAAAATAATAATTTATTTATTTTTTTGCATTACATCACCTACCCTTAAAAAGGATTCCGTCCCCTAATCAAAAGAATAAACGTACCTAATTATCAAAAATCGGCGATATTCCACTCGAATAGATTCCTCAAGCTCTCAAGTGGCTTCCATTCAAATGATTTCTCCATAAAACTTTAACAAACGGAATAGTCTTCCTCCTCATAATTCGCTTCTTGACGATCCAAAATCGCCTCACTTGTTTCTCACAAGTAAGATCCTCCGAATCTTATCGAATCGGATATTGCACCACATGCAACGGATGATAATGATAACTCCTTAACTCCGGCACATGGAACACATTATGCACGCGTGAGCTAGTCATGAGGCAAAGCTAACCGATCTGCTTCACCAACTCTTTCCAAAATCTCAAATGGACCGATATAACGTGGACTACGCTTCCCTTTTAACCCAAATCGACGAATCCCCTTCCAAGGAGAAACTTTTAGAAACACGTGCTCACCAGGTTCAAATTCTAAAGTCCTCCTATGCTTATCAGCATAACACTTCTGCCGTGATCGAGCCGACTTTAATTTCTCTTTAGCCACCACTACCTTCTCCGTAGTGATTTGGACTAACTCAGGCCCTTCGATGGCCCTTTCGCCAACCTCATCCCAACAAGTGGGTGCCCGACATTTCCTACCATACAATGCCTCAAAAGGTGCCATTCCAATACTTGCATGTCAGCTGTTGTTGTAAGCAAACTCAATTAGGCTCAAGTAATCATCCCAATTACCCGACCACACAAGTGTACAAGACCTCAACATGTCCTCTAATGTCTGGATAGTCCGTTCGGATTGCCCATCAGTTTGAGGATGGAAAGAAGTACTAAAGTTGAGCCGAGTACCCCAAGCTCGTTGAAACCCTTTCCAAAACCGTGAAGTGAACCGCGGATCTCGATCTGAAACAATAAACATCGGAGTACCATGAAGTCTTACAATCTCCTGCTGAAAGATATGTGCCAATCTATCCACCGAGTAACCCTCATGGATAGCCAAAAAGTGTGCCGATTTAGTCAACCGATCCACCACTACCCAAATGGCATCATTCTTCTTGAAAGTCTTCGGCAAACCAGTTACAAAATCCATCGTGATATCCTCCCACTTCCACACTGGAATGTCTAACTGTTGCAGCAATCCACTAGCTCGTTGATGTTCTATCTTCACTTGTTGACAAGTGAGGCACTTCCCAACATATTCAGCCACGTCTCGTTTCATCCCATTCTACCAAAAATTCTTCTTCAAATCTCTATACATCTTTGTAGAACCTGGATGAATAGAAAATGGCGAACTATGAGCCTCAGCCAACACCGCCTCCCGAATGATTGGATCGGACGGTACACACAACCGCTCACCCAACCAAATCACACCATGGTCATCAATACGAAACTCGGTCTGCTTGCCCTCCTCTAAATCTCGTCATACTCCACAACTCCCCATCTTCCTTTTGAGCTTCTTTGACCCGCGAGATAAGAGAGGGCTCCACTCATACCCCGCCAAATGCCCATCCCAACCTCGTATATACAAATCCAACTCGATCCGCTCCATATCCGAAATAAGTTTGAGGTTGTGTAATAAGGTCGCTACACTCCTCCTGAACTCTTTTCGGCTAAGAGCATCTGCAACCACATTTGCCTTCCCCGGGTGATACTGAATTCTAGCATCATAATCTTTTAGAAGCTCCAACCAACGCCTTTGCCTCATATTGAGCTCCTTCTGAGTGAAAATGTATTTAAGACTTTTGTGATCGGTGAAGATATCACAAGTCTCTCCATACAAATAATGCTTCCAAATCTTTAAGGCAAATATCACTGCTGCTAACTCCAAATCATAAGGTTTAAGCTTCCTAGAAGCATAAGCAATCACCTTACCGTGTTGCATCAAAACACACCCCAAACCCTTCTTAGAAGCATCACTATAAATCTGGTAACCTCCAAATTTCCGAAGCGGTAATCTGCAAGTATAGAGTCACATCACAAGTCGCTTTCTTCAATTCCTCAAACTCTTCTCACGCCCTCATTCCACACAAACTTCGTGCCTTTCTCATCAATCGGGTCAATGGCAAGGCAAGCAAGGAAAACTCTTCCACAAACCTCCTATAATACCCCTGCCAAACCCAAAAACTTCTAATTTTTGTCATTTATTGCAGTGTCTTGCCATTTAGTAATAGCCTCAACCTTCGCAGGATCCACCTTAATGCCTTCAAAGAGAAACAACATGTCCCAAAAATGCGACTGGTCCAACCAAAACTCGCATTTAGAGAATTTAGCATACAATTTCTCTTTCGCAAAATCCCCAACACCGCATGAAGATGCTCCTCATGCTCTTCCTTAGACTTTGAATAAACCAAAATATCATCAATAAAGACAATGACAAATTGGTCTAAGTACTCTCTGAACACCGATTCATCAAATCCATAAACACCGCTTCTGGGCGTTAGTCACACCGAATGGCATCACCGTAAACTCATAATGCCCATATCACGTCATTTAAAAGCCGTCTTAGGGATATCCTCATCCTCACCCTCAATGATGATAGCCCCACCTCAAGTCTATCTTTGAAAATACTTATCCCTCGAAGTTGGTCAAATAAGTCATCAATCCTCGTGAATGGATACCGATTCTCGATTGTGATCTTGTTCAACTCTCTCGTAGTCTATACACGTACCTCATGTAGACCCATCCTTCTTCTTCACAAACAAGACTGGAGCACCCTACGGTGAAATACTCGCTAATTTACACCACGATCTAACAGTTCCTCGCAGAATCGCCCTTTAACTCCTGCAACTCCAACGGTGCCATCCGACTGGCGCCTTAGAAATAGGCTCGCACTGAGAACAAGCTCAATAGCAAATTCCATTTCCCATTGCGGTGGCACCCCCGACAACTCCTCGGAAACACATCGGAAAAGTCACGGACAATCGAACATCCTCAAACGAGACTCACCTTTTTAGAGGTATCTTTCACAAACGCCAAATGCCCCTCACAACCCTTTGCCACCAACTTTCCAAATTTTTCAAAGTCGAAATCAACTTCAACACCCTACTCGGCTGAGAACCCTGAAACACAAATTCTGGAGATTTCACATCTCCGAATATAACCTTCTTCGCCTGACAATCGATAGTGGCTTGGTGTTTATCCAACCACTCCATCCCAAGAATGACATCAAAATCGTGCATACACATCGGAAGAAGATTAACGCTACGGATCTTATCCCCAAAACTGATCGGACACCCTCGATACAAATCAGAAATAACAACAGAAGTCCCCATCGGGGTAGCAATAGACATAACAGGATCTAAAGACTGAGATGATACACCTAGGTGCCGAACAAAACACTGAGCAACAACGGAATGAGTAGAACCCGTATCAAACAAAATAGAAGCCTCACGATTTCCAACTAAAAGAGTGCCGTAAACGATTACAGTGCACTGCCACCTTTATTATATGTCAAGGCAAACACTTTCTCTCCTCCACGACACCTCCATTGCTACCATTATCACCACCTCCACCATTACCACGTGGACCAGTATAATCCCTAGCAATATGACCCATCTGTCCACACAAGAAGCATGCACTGGTGAGTCTGTGGCACTGCCTCCTGGATGATTAGCCCCACAAGTAGCACGAGGAGCTATAGGAATGAGATTTAGGTTACCCCACCACCGGTCCTCGGATAACGACCACGATTTTGCCCTCATGGACGATTATTCCCTAACGACGATTACATTTTCATACCAAGGTAGTTTGGTTGACGATTTTGCCTCTGGCCGAGGCATCTGCCGATAACCCTGCTTCCGATTCTCGCCACGCCATCGCCTCGCTAGCCACCACGATTCTGCTCAACTGGCCACCTTGACTTCTACCATGCTGAACTGAAGTTTGACCCTGCTGGTCATCTCTGTCCCTCTTTTAACTCCCCTCCGGTTTAGAAGACCGAAAGTCCTGTCGCTCCATCTCAATATTTTTGGCCGCATTCGCCACTGCTGACACGTCTGGAAACTTGTTGTTAATAAGATGTTGGCGATACCTATAATGAATCCGCCACTTGATCTTCTCCGCCTGTTCCGCTGCAGTCCCTGCTGAGGTTCCCGCAAATCCTGTCAACCTAATAAACCTCGTCATGAAGTCCGTGATGGACTCATCATCTTTCTGTCGAATGGACAGATAGTCCCTGGCATAGGCCTCTTTATCAGCAGCTGGGAAGTACTACTGATAGAAGACCTCGCAAAACTCCGCCCAACTAAGTGTCTCAACATAGCTATCACCCTTTGTCGTTTTCAACGCTTTCCACCACCTCTGTGCATCCCCTTCCAGCTTGTAAACTGCAAGCAATACTCTCTGATTATCCGAGCACCCCAATACATCAAAAATCTTCTCTAGGTGAGCAATCCAATTCTCTGCATCAATTGGAGTTGAGTCGAATCAAGGATCTGTGGTTTCGCTTCAAACCTTTCCAACCACACGTATATTGGAACCCCCACATTGACCACGACCATCTGCATTCCTTCCTCAACGTTTGTCATGAACCATTATTTCCGGGTTCTCCTGCTCAGAATTTCGGTGGCAACATTCTTTGCATTACTGTACCACAATGCCACCAATCGAGGTAAAGCACGGTTCATCGCTCTCGATTCACCAAGGTAGCCAATTGAGCATTAATCGATCATTAGGTTGCTTATTGGACCGACCTTCACCTCTTCCCTATTGTTACCTCGCCTCCCAAAGAACTCTAGTTGATCTTCGAGCCATCTAAGAAAGAGATCACGAATATAAACAAAGCAGATTAGAGACACATTTGAATATTGCTGATATGATAACTGAACGGAAAATCAACCAGAACAAAAACCTAACCCAGAAGTCTACCCATAACTCATAGGTCAAACCTAAATAGGTTTTCTACAAGATAGAACCTAAGCTCTGATACCAACTCTGTAACACCCCCTTTCCAAAGTAGAAAGAGAGGTTACTCAAAACACAACAAAACTAAGCAAGATCACAGGGCTCTAAACCACAAAAGAATAATCTCATAATAATTCAATGTCATAAGACAAACCATAATAAATGCCACACTGGCTCAATCCACAATCTAAAATAATTATTACAACTTTAAATAAATCAATGTATCAAAACCTAACAAAATATATCAAAACTATTGGATTAAAGGAAGCTCTCGTCACACTTGCCCTTGGTCCCCCTGATTACCTGCCGGAAGAAAAACACAGCATGAGCCAAATGCCTAGTACGGATATAGAATATAAATAATGAACCGAAATAACTAACTCAATTAAATAAAATGAGAGGCGAAATGAATCAAACGAACCAAACAAAACTAATACAACGAAATAATAAATTTGAATCAAATGGTCAGGTGTTATTTCATACCGAGCTCAAAACAAATAGTAATATACCTTGCCACACGGAAAGTCACATAATGCCACACAAAGCGATCAAAATAATGCCACATGTGCAAATACACATCTGAATTTGCATGCAATCCAGATCAAGTCTGAAAAAATCGGAAGGCGTGTTTGGCACAAACATCACCACTCCATGCAGAACATAACGAATCAGAAAAAACTAGGGTTCGACCCATACGCCTCCCACAACAAAACACCAAATGGTCAACTCCCAACGGAGCACAAAAACGAGACGTCGTGGATCGATCACACTGCATGGAAAGGTGTCATGCCTCGATGCCAGAGGATATGCATGGTACCCCCACGGTGGTTATAGCTCAGGTATACCCTACGGTATTCTAACAAAAATATCATGTCACAACACATGCGACATAATACCAAACAAAAGGGTTCTAACGTGTACATGTTCGATCGAACGAATTATCAATACAAGTCTCCAAAACATACTAATATGTACATCACTACAAAAATCGAAATTAATATTAACCATGATAAACAAGTTCAAAGAGTACAAACATGAGTTCTAAATATCAATGCTCCAAAACGAAACTATCACGTGGATTTGAGAAGGAACAAACATGCGAAACAATAACTAACTTCTAAACGAAAACAAAACAAACAAATCAACATTAAAAGGATTATCGCTGAAGGAGTACGGAATCCGTACCTGGATTAAGCAACGTAATACCCAAAGTATATTCCAAATTTGACTCGTTAAAACTCTCTCCGTTCAATCTAAATAATTAATAAGATTTTATTACAATCCAATCATTAATAAAATAATACTATTAAATTTATTATTAAAAACTTTTATAACTTTGTCGGCAAAATTAATTAATCTAAATTAATATACATAATTTCAATTTGATTACCAATCTTGGATTTATAAGTTCATGGTGAAATACGTATTTAAATATAATATATATATATATATATATATATATAATATAAAAGAATCAACACCTAGTGAAGAAGGCTTTGCAGTGACCCTGCATGATGATATAAAAAAAACATGATATAAATATCTATATATATAATCCTCCTACATAGTAATGTACATTAGTTTTTTTGTTTTTTTTTAGCAAATACCTTCTCTATTTTATTTTATCGGATGAATGATGTTCTTAATACATTAGGGTTTATATTTTAATCGGTGAAATACATTTTATTAACTCTCCAAATTTTAATAGAATTTTAAAATTACACAATTATAATTTAAACCCACTTAGTTTTAAGCCCAATTTTACCAATTAATATATCCACACTTATTAATATTTATAAGCCCATATAAATTAAAGACTACTTGACCCAAACAAAATACAAAGTCCAATTAATATGCTTTAAAATAAAACAAAATAATAATTTATTTATTTTTTTTTGCATTACAATCGTATGCTATAAATGTGGAAAAGAGGGACACATCATTAAACCGTCCTACAACAGTTCAAGGTATGCTATAATTGTGGAAAGGAAGGACATATCGCCGAGATTATGCTTTAATGAAACCAAGCCCGATTGGGATGGTGACTCAAAAGGTCATCCCTGTAAAAGTCAAAGTCAATCGGTTCTGAAAAGCATTTGTCATGACCGGTCAACATCGAGAAAACCCAAACGAGGTGATCACGGTAAGCTAATCATAAATTTATCTGAAGTTTATACAATACTAGATATCTGGGTGCTACCTGCTTCATTTATCTCTCCTGCTTGTGCTCAACGTTTAAACTTGACTCGGAGAAATTAGACTTTAACCTATGTGTGGAAACTCCGTTAGAGAAACTTTCATCACATCCAATCGCTTTATTAATCTTGTTTGATCCAAGTTGGCACCATCGCATTACTGTTGACCTTATTTCTTTAAAGATACTTGCTTTTGATGTGATTTTGGGGATTGATTGATTAACTACTCATCATGCCAAAATTGATTGCTTTCGTAAGGTTGTTAGTTTTCATACTCCTAAGTAACCTGTTATTCGAATTCAAGCAACCAAACCATTGAAGTCAAACACTTTCATATCAAGCCATAAAGTCATTCGTTTATTGAAAAATGAATGTCAAGTTTTCTTAGCCCATGTTATGGACTTAAACAAAAATATGTCAGATTTGAATGATATTTCTATTGTTAGTAAATTTCCTAATGTATTTCCTGAAGAATTTCTTGGCTTACTCCCAAAGTGTGATATTGAATTTTGTATCAACTTTGAACCCAGTACAAAACCCATTTCTAAAATCTCATGGCTCTATTGAACTTGAGAGTTAAAATTCAACTGTAGAAGTTTGTACCGAGCCTTTATCCGGTGACTTCCTTTGTGGAATACACCGCCAAACTCTCCGTAGGGGGGCCATATTTAAATGCGATATTAAATCGATAGGTGTCATTGTGACGTCTTATCCAAGGTTGGGATATAAGTCACGATTGAGAGCAACCTAAGTCGATGTCGAAATACGTAGCTTTCTAGGCTTAGTTGGTTATTATCGGAGATTCATTGAAGGATATTCTCGAATCTCTATTCCATTAACGCAGTTGACTCGTAGAGATACAAAATTCGAATGGAGCAAGGAATGGGGGAAGAGCTTCGAAGAACTCAAGAGAAGACTCATTTCGGCACATGTTCTGACCATACCATCCTGGAAAAGCGAACGTGGTAGCTGACGCGTTGAGCAGAAGATCGTATGCGTTTACAAGTGCAAATATACGAACCCGCGTGAAGATAACGAATATACGATTAGAATCGACTTTAATCGATAAATTTAAAAAATCGCTCAAGCTCTGAGACTTGGAGTTGATGAATATGAAGAAGAAGATGCAAGAAGTCGTTATTCCAAAAGCGAGAATCGGCGATGTGAGGAAAGCTCAAACCTTTGATTTATTAGTCCATTTGAAATCCTCGATCGAATAGGAAATGTGGCCTATAGACTTGCGTTACCTCCAAGTATGTCTCGTGTTCATAATGTTTTTCATATATCTGTGCTACGTAAATATGTGAAAGACCCAAACCACGTTATTGAGTTAGAACCGGACGAGATAGCCGAAGACTTAACGTACGAAGAGGTACCTGTCAAGATCTTGGATAGGAAGGAGCATGTCCTACGCACGAAGGTCATACCACAAGTTAAAGTTTTGTGGAAAAACCATGCTATTGAGGAAATGACCTGGGAGTTGGAAACGGAAATAAAAATGAGGTATCCTCATCTTTTCGAAACACCAGGTACATACGTCAATTTCGAGGACGAAATTTCATAAGGAGGGGAGGTTGTAAGACCCCAAATTATTAATAAATGAAATTTAATTCCTCTATTTATTATTTTGAAATAGTAAGGGTTGATTTGATTAATGTGGTTAGTTGTGGGTAAAATGCGCAAATATTTTAAACAAGCAAGTGGTTATAAAATACTCATTGTTGTCGGAGAATATTCGTTTGGTCGTGGAATATTCTTGCTGTCGGGGAATATTCATACGACGGCGCAGTCTTTTATGGGCCCCATAACGGAAAGCGATTGGATGAAGAAAATGACAAGTATAAGTTTTTTATAAATAATAACGGCCTTGATATTCTGGATTATCTTTGTTGGAATACCCGGTGGTTAAAACACAATAATACGCATTGTTACACAGTAGCACACGGTATCGCACCAATTATTGATTCTTACGTAAGAAGGCACTACTCAATAATTTTTACGAAGAATTCTTGCTCAATATTTTATTTTATTGATTCAATAATTCTTTGCGTTGATATTTTATATTACTTGTTGTTTCAATAATTGTCACTACACAAGATTTTCCATTATCGAAGCAATAATTCATATTATCTCGAATAATATTATTAGAAAATATTATTGGCAATGTCTAGAAAGTTACATCTAAAGAGAGGTTTGGTCACCTAATTGCGGCGCCAAGAAAGAGAGATCCTTATTGAAATCCCCTCTTTCCTGTGGAATCATCGGTTTGTCGATGATTGTGATTCTGTGATATTATTTGTGAATAATTAATTATTGATTTATATGATGAGGAAAATATTGATTTTATGTGGATATAAATGGAGAAAATTTTTAAAGTGACAATTGTTAAAAAATTGATATTTTATCTTTTCTGATAAAATAATATTTTATTATATTATTATAATATAATAATGGTGATATTTTTACAATAAATGTGGGATATATGAGTATATGAGGAGAAAGAGTATTTTTGTTGCAAAAGTTGTTTAAAACATGTTAAACATGTTGGTGGACCCATTTCTTGACTGAAATTTGATTATAGCCTGTAAAATCGTCCGTTTATGGATTTCGGTCAATTTCTATTTAGAATTTGGAAAAACTTTCTTCTGCAAAGTTGTAGAGAATTAAATTTCCTATAGAGAGTCGCGAGATTTGAATTTTCTGATAAAAGGGCTATTTATTATGAATTATTGAAGTTCTGAAATTCCTAAATAACTGATTTTTGGAAGTTTTAATTGTTTTATTTAAGAAAAACATTTTTGTTGTTTTGGAACATGTGTGGATGATGTTTTTGCCAAAGAAGTGGGCGTAAGATGTTTAAGAAAATTATATTATTATTATATTAAATTTTCTGCTTTGGTGTTCTAAGCAATTTCCTATAAATAGGGGTGCTTAGGTTAGAATTGAAAATCACATCAGAAACACAAGTTTTCTCTCTCTTTCTCTCTTGATATATTGAGCGTATTTTTGTGAGTATTTTAGTACTTTGAGTATTGCTATACGGTGCAAGTTCTTTCAGCACTATATCCAGTCAGAAGTACTATCCTTTTGAGGTAAGGGATGTTATTTTATTCAAAAATGATATTATTTCTTCAATATCATTATGCCGAAATATTGGTGGAAACTTTTTATTAAATTTGGAACTTTTTATGTCGGGGTTACTATTCATGAGTTACTATTCACGAGTACTATTCACGAAGCATGATGATGTTTTTTGTGAAATTTCTATCTTTTGGTGTCGGAGTTACTATTCACGTATACGACACTATTCACGTATACATCACTATTCACGAATACGACACTATTCACAAAAAAATTAAATTTTCTTTTCTGTGTCGAAGATTGTCTGTTATGATTCCTATCTTTGATTGGATCTATGTTTTGTTCTTCATTCTTAAATTTTACTCCACTCTGATTATTTATGAAGTATTTTTGAACTTGGATTGTGTAAAGTACGAATCCTTAATATTTGTTCTTTTGTTTCACTTTGGATTCATTTTCTTTAAAATATTTTCATCATCCTCATCCTAAATGATGATATAACCCGAATATCTTTGGCCCGTAGTGCAAAGATGAATGATTTCGATGAATATCTTTGGCCGTAGTAGTCTTGAAGATGAAACAGTGTTTAGATGAACATGACCAATCGATGAATATCTTTGGCCCGTAGTGCAAAGATGAACAGGTGTTTAGATGAACATGACCAACTGATGAATATCTTTGGCCTGTAGTGTAAAGATGAATATTTGATTCCAGATATATGTTGATTGATGTTACAGGGATAAAATATTGACGATGGACTTTTAAATTCATATATAGAAGATAGTAGATTTTATTCTCTATTTAACTCTTCTAATGAATTGTTGTTTCATTGCGATTGTTGATCTAAAACTTGTTGTCTATTGTATTCTATCAGATTTTTCCCTGTTGAAGACTAAGGATAATTTGTTGTACATTATCTTAGTCATAATATTTTTTATTGGGCTAGTTGAGCTCACCCTTTTCTTTTTTTGTTTCATTTTTCTTCTCACGAGGCGAGAATATAAGCGGGAACTAGTCCTAAAATGTGGAGTAATGGTTCAAGACAGTTGTTTTAGTAGTCCTCACTATTTTGTAAAATAGTGTATCAATAATTGTAATGAGAACTTATTTGAGTGTGGATATTGTCTGAAGACAATATTTGTATTTAAACTCATGATTTATGTGTTGTCGTATTTTTTGCGACAATTGTATTAATAAAGTTGTAGTTGTTTACGTACCATGTATTTGGAGACTCAGAGTGGGTGATGTATACCTATTTTGGGGGCGTCACAACAACTATGAATTGTTGTATGATAAGTCAAAAACTAAGACTAGCTTAGGAATTCTTAAAGAACCAAAAGAAGAGAAAATCTCATAAGTATTGTATTTATAAATGTAAAAATATTAAAGTTATGAATTACATCATCTTTGCCTCTTATTTATACTAGAACAAGAAAAGCCTAAATCCTATAAGGAATTAACTATTAAATAGCAATTAATTAGGAATCAAAATCTAGCTAAAAAGCTTCCTAATTACATTAGAATTGAAAAAGATTTGAAAAAACCCTAAAACAAAGCAAGAAATCTGGCAAACGCGTGCTGGGACCGCGCCCCAATTGGCCCATGAACTGGCGCGGCAACACTATTCCACCAGAGAGTTTCTGCTACTTTGGCGCGATAGCGTCATCTCCTTCACTAAAATCGGCGCAGCCGCACCGATTTTCCAGAGTGCTCCCTTCGATGATTTTTACTATTGGCTTGGATCAATCACTTGTGTCAAATTCATGAGCTTCAAATCCACCACAATTGCCTTTGAACTCGAACCCATATTAGCCCAAACTTTTTAGATTAGACTCTTAAGTCCTTCCTTGAATATTCTCGCTCGTGCTCTCGTCACGGGTCCAACATGAACTTTAAGTGTATCCATCCAAGTTTGTCTACCGTGATTTCCATCCACGCTTGAGAAACTCATGTCTTCATCATTCGATCCACCCAAGTTTGTCCATCGTGATTTCTATCCATGCTTGAGCTAGTCATGCCATCATCATTCCTCTCCTCTTAAAAATGATTTGTTCTCAAATCATCACCTATATCAAACAGACTAAGTTATAATTTTCTTTGTACACAAACGCAGGCGCGACAATCGTGTCGTGTCAAAATTCGTGTATACAAGATTTATAACATAAACTCATTTCTGAATCGTGTTCGTGTCGAAGATCGATACGTGTTTAAAATGGTATTTATGACACAAACATATTTATGACACGTGTTTATGATATCAACCCGTTTATGAATCTCGTATCCTGTTATTGTGTCGTGTCAAAAATTATCGTCCCTACACAAAACAATGAGTTATGGTACATAAAATGAAGAGTATATATATCATTTAGTGAAGTCTACCAATATATAAAAAACAGTACTCCATCACTTTATGCAATCTTGTGGGGTCTCCAAGGATAAATTTGGAATTTTGTTTTTCCTCTCTTTCTTGTACTTAATTTTTTTTTCTTAATACGTGTGAAAAATATATTTTGTTCATCCTCAATTTTGAGAATGGAAGGAGTATTAGAGTTTTAATTCTAAGAATACATTTCATCTATTAGAGAGGAAACTTAATATAAACATATATCATCTTTTATAATTAAGTATTGCTTATAGAATTTTAACTTCATATATTTGAAACCTGTGATTTTGTACAGTAAAGAAATACGTTTTTGCCTCGAGATTTAGAGAAGGATGAATAAGTTAAATTGACTTTCCAATAATTAAGGATAATATAATTTTATTGACATATGTATAAAATTTGAATGTATATATATATATATATATATATATCCGGTCCGTCTCTAAAGCGAACCTTAAAGAGCGAACCAAAGACGAACCGTCGTCTTTGGTGTCTATGGCGACGGTTCGATCCGTCGCCATAGCCATGTAGTCTTTGGCGACGGGTCGAACAGTCGCCATAGACACCAAAGACGACGGTTCGTCTTTGGTTCGCTCTTTAAGGTCCGCTTTAGAGCCTCTCCGTATATATATATATATATATATATATATATATATATATATATATATATATACGGTAAGGATCAAGAGCATTCTCTTTAAATATAATATATATATATATATGTTGAATTGACATTAATAAAGGATCATATAATTTATTTTTGGAATATAAAAGGGTCCACAACCATCAATTAAGGTGTGAATATATCACTATCTAAAAAAAAGCATATATAGAAATAGCCATCAATCAGTTATTTTTAAAGATATCTCCAACTAAAAGATCACCCAATCAAGGGAGAAAAAACTTCAATTCACTAATATGCATTGAGATAATGTTCAAACATAAGAAATTAAAGGAAACATCAAGCAATCAAGTGAAAAAAGATTTCAACTCAATTAAAAGCAAAATGTTCTACATATTGTGATGGTGTTGATCATGTACTCTTCTAAAGTGGGATGAATACAAATCACAAAGAGAAAAACTGGAGTAGGAGGGGCAAACACTGAAATAACAATGTTAATTAACCCCAAGAACCCATTCAAAAAGAAAAAGAAAATAAAGAGTAGTTGTATTTCAATAAGAATCTCTCATATAATTCACTAAGCTTGCTACTCTAATATTATACCAATAAGATTTACCCAAATAGTTCACCATTAATTAGACCAAACGAATTGGGTTTCCATTGCAATTCCAATGCATAAATGAAACGAAAATCTATCGTGATGTATTAATTAATTCCATGTGATGCATCCACATGTATATGAAGTAACTTTTAGTGGAGATTTTTACCATGAAAATCAAGCAAACTCATTTTTTTTTCTTTTTTTCTTCTTCATTTTTCCTCTTTTTTTCATTTTTTCCATGACTTGTGCAATGACTTTTTTTCTTATGCATTTCAGAGTTACTTATGTAACAAGTGTTGGAACAATGACTCCCAAACCAGTTGGCTTTAGGGCACTAGGTGTAGAGACAGTATTAAGGACTTACTTACTCGAGTAACAAATGACACAAAACTAGACTAGTCAAGCTGCTTTTATTCATCACTCTTTTCAGTGTGAATATCGATGCTTTCTGAAACATGGATACCCAGTTATTTTGTTCAATGGACATTGAAGCAGTTAATTTTTTTTCCTTTTTCAACTTTTTTTTTCAATTTCTTTCTTTTTTTCCTTTTATTTTCTTGAAATTGCTCGAATCATAGTTTATACCCACAACAACTAAGAGTTAGTGCGAACGTGAAGTGCAGAGATGCATTCGCACTTTATTTTACTCAAGATGGTGTTTCAAACTAAGATTTTGTACCTTATCGAAGCTTCAAGTGTTCTGAATCTTTCAATCTTACTCATGAGTTTTAGCTCCACGAACATTTATTAGAATAAATTCAATCCATAAAAAGTCAAACAAAAATTTTCATTTTTTCATTTTTTCCAATTTCATTTTGGTTTTTTTATTCAAAAAAAATGTACATACCTACGAATTTCATAAATCCTAAAAAATATGTGACTAAAAATGAATGATACAAATAAGTAAGTAAGTGAGAACTTTTCATTATTTTCAGGAGGTCTAGGAAATTGAAAATAGTCAGAATTTTCATCACAGTTATGCTTAAAATTGACCTCAAGAAAACTTTCACAAACATGTTCAAAGTATGGAAGAATTGGTTCAAATACATGTTCTACTTTAGTTGACTTATTTGTAGTGGATCTCAACAGCTCATTGACCTTATCTAAGCATTTAGATTCATTCCAATTTTAGTCAACGTGATTTAAAAAAAAAATCAATTATATTGGATCTTTTTCAATCATGAGTATATTTTAATTATTTTCTGGGTTATGGATAACTCTTGGATCATGAGAATAAATCCTTGTTTCCTCACCGTGTAAGTGCTGTAGAACAAGTTTTTTGTTCCTACATCAATTGCTTTTTGTGATCTTTGACTTTACTGCAAAGACATGGATTAATGTTGCTACTTTTGTATCGATTCCTAAGGTCAGGATTGATGAGACTATAAAGACCGATTCTAGGAAAACAATTGATTCATTTATGAGTAGTATTAAGGCAAAGAGAAGACAATTTGATTTCATCTCGTTCTGCACTTATTGTTAACAACTATAACGCTTTGAAAGCGATATAGTAATGAGTGAGATACGAAATGGACTTGGGCCCAAAGGTGGTTAAGTAAGGCTCTCTGAGGGATTAGAGATACTTAACATAGTGAAAATTCAAATGTGTTTGGGGTACTCTAAGTTTATGGGTAGTAGCTTTTACGTGAACTAATTGAGTTTGGCGTGAGAGCTCCCCCATTTTTTTCTTTGAAAGGATAGATGTCTCTATGTTGGCCTTAACAGGTTTGATATAGAGCTCCTGCATTGCAGGTGAACTCAGCGGTCCCACGGTTCGACAGTTAAAGGTTTACATGTTTTTGGTTTGAGCTGGTTTTGGCAGATATGAGGATTACATCGTCCCCATCATGGGTGAATGGGAGATATTGGATCTTGGGTATCCAAATGGGTCACCCATGAAAGGTTTGACCCATTTTTTTTATTCAATTGACTTCCCAATTAACAAGGTCAATTGTCGTTCATTAATTTGAACGTTACGTGACTAAACATGGAGATAAAGTTGGGAAGTGGTTCAACCACTTTCGTATTAAATACCCATATTCCTCAGTCGATCCATTAACACGCAATTCATTTTTCAGTTGGCCAAATATACAGAGCGCTACCATATACCGACCAAACCATACTTGTTACGAGCTGTGAGTTAAGTACTCCGTTCTCGATCGTAGTTCAAAAATACTGTTGGGCTTTAAGAACGTTGATTTGTAGGAGGTTTTCCGCATCAGAGGTTTAACGCTACAAGAGGTAAGCCTTTGACACTTCTATTATGTGTAAATATTTGAAATAACATACGTATAAAATCCCTTCATATCACTATCTAAAAAAGGCATCTATAGAAACAACCAACAATCAGTTCGTTTAAAAGATTTTTCCAATAAAAAGATCGAACATAAGAAATTAAAGCACTACAAAAAAGGTCTACGTAATGATCTATCGGCGACCACTTTCGTCATTGATAATCATCTATGACTGTGGAGTCGATCACCGATAGGCGTCGCATAAAATCTGGTCGCTGGAATGCACATCAATGGCCAATTTTAGCGACCGAAGTATTTGCAACCGATATTAACGACCGACATCGTCGCTAAGCTGAGTTAACATGATTCAGGGCCAAAGACTGACGTGGGCCACGTGTCAGCTGTGACGCCCCCAAAATAGGTATACAACACCCATTCTGAGTCGTCAAAAATACATGGTACATAAACAACTACAACTTTATTAATACAACATAAAAACTGAGAGTTTAAATACAAATATTGTCGTCTAGACAATATCCACACTCAAATAAGTCCTCATTACAATTATTGATACACTATTTTACAAAATAGTGAGGACTACTAAAACAACTTCTAGAACCATCATTCCACACCCCGACTAGTACTCGCTACATTCTCGCCTCCTGAGAAGAAAAATGGAACAAAAAGGAAAAGGGTGAGCTCAACTAGCCCAGTAAAGAACATTATGACTAAGATAACATAGAACAAATTATCGTTAGTCCTCAACAGGGAAAAATCTAATAGAATACAATAGACAACCAGTTTTAAATCAATATTCGCAGCGGAAAAATAATAATTCATTAGAAGAGTTAAGTAGAGAATGAAATCTACTATCTTCTATATATGAATTTAAAAGTTCATCGTCGATATTTTATCCATGTAACATCAATCAATATATATCTGGAATCAAATATTCATCTTTGCACTACATGTGACGCCCCCCAAAATTAGGTATACATCACCCATCTTGGGTCAACAAATACATGGTACAGAATTCAAATACAACTTACTAATACAACTGTCGTGTACAATACGAAAAAACATAAATTGTGAGTTTGAATACAAATATTGTCTACTAGAGATTATACAAACTCAAAAGGAGTCTTCATTACAATTATTATCACACTATTTCACAGAATAGTGAGGACAACTAATGCTATCCTCTGGACCATTACTCCGCTTCTCGACTACGTCCCCACTATATTCTCATTTCACAGAGAGAACAATGAAAGAAAGGGTGAGCTCAACTAGCCCAGTAAGAAATATTATGACTAAGATAATGCATAATAAATTATCATTAGCCTTCAACAATGTTAAACTGATAAAATATAATAAACATCACGTTTAACTGCAGCGGAACCAGCAATCCATTAAAAGAGTCAAGTAGAAAATAAAATCTACTATCTTTTATAATTTAAAAGGTTTTTCGTCATCGTTATATATTTGAGACTCTACTTAATAAATATTCCACATCATCGAATCACCCCGCACTACTACTGGCTAAGGATATTCTTTAGTATCACGACCACAATTATCCATACACTACGGGCGAGAATATTTGTGTATTCATTAATGGTCACGATCATGCCAACAATCGTCCATCAATGCACTACGGACCAATGAGGATTTTACCACTTCATTTGTAACATTACGGTGGTAAATGATTACACCGAATAATCCTCGGTCATAATCATACCAAGTCCATCTATGCACAAACAAAGCCACGGATGACTTTCAAAAAATATAAATATGAGGATGATGACAATGATATAAGAATTCAATAAAACAAGTTGAAGAATTAATTTATCCAGAACCAATAACATCCAAACTGTCGATATGATCTTCGCTTTGTAGAATAAAATTCAAGAATACTCGAAAGAATATTTTCATGAAAGGATCTTTGGATGAAGCGCAAATATCAAGGATATTCCACTAATTTCATGGAGTATAGAAGTCAAAGTTTTAACTAATCGAGTATAATAAAGAATGGAATAACAAAAGAAATCACCATGCATGCGATGAGGCCTCGCATATGTATGTTATTCCAGCAGAATAATAAATAACGGAACCGGTCGAAGCGTAAAATGCAGACGAGGATATTCCAATGAATAATAAAGAATGGAACCAGTGCAGCGTAAAACACACGAGACGAGGATGTTCTAACAGAATAATAATAAAGAAGGCGGAACCCGGTCCGATTAGTAAAACACACAAATAGGATGTTCCAATGAATAATAATAAAGATGGAACCAGTCCGGTGTAAAACACACAGATGTGGATGTTCCAACGAGAATAATAGAAGAATGTCACCAAGTATAGGGTAAACCACATGTATCTGAGTTATTCCAACAGAATAATAAGCAATGGAATAACAACAGTTCTCTTCATGAATAAGAAAGAATAACACCCCTTACTTTAGTAGGAGATTGAATACTGCAGTAGTGTAGTAACAGAATACTCTTCTTCTTTCTCTCTTATTCTCTCTATACTTTCTCTCTCTATAGCTTGAATGAATTCGTGAAAAATAATAAAGCACTAGGCCTCTATTTATAGAAGATTTCTAGCTTAGCACTTGCCATGTGAAAAGGCAAGTGGCTTGACGACTGGTGATGTGAAAAGAAAAGTGGTTTGACGCCTGTAATGTGAAACGACAATTGGTTCGACGCCTGTAATGTGAAACGACAAGTGGTTCGACGTCTGTAATATGAAACGTCAAGTGGTTTGACGTCTGGTAAAGGTAATTACTATTGACGAAGGTAATTACTATTGACGAAGGTAATTACTATTGATGAAGGTAATTACTATTGACGAAGAGACTCTTAGATGATGACATATGGGCCCCCCATAAAATTACCAAACTTACCGCAAACGTCTCATAACAGACTCTTTATATACATCAAGGATTGAATAAATATTACCACAAATTATTTTATTTTTAATAAACACATATTTAATTTTTCAAAAATTATTAATCATTTATAACTTGTCATCTCAATTATTGATTTAATAATATAACATATTATCTGAGATGATCTTCGTGACAATAATTGAATCAATAGTATAAGAGATATGATCGCGGCAATTCTTTATCGTAGTAATAATTGAGTATAAATGAGTGACTTCTCACATAAGCATCAATAATCAATACTGGTAGTGTCTACTTATCGCAACCACGCCATATTACTATACTTTTACTACCGGGTAGTTCAACAGTTTTAACGGTAACACATCTGCCGTTATTTTTATAGAAAGATAATTTTGTCATTTTCTAACTACGATAATACTTCCGTTGTGGGGTCCAATAATGATTGGTAGCCGTAAATCTAATATTTCCGAACAAAAAGAATATTCCCGACCAAACGAATATTTTATAACAACTTGCTTACTTTTGCAAAATTTATAAATATTACCCACAACTATAACATTATATCAAATTTATTCCATAATATTCAAAAAATAATATTTATAGAAAATTCATCTTTATTTATAAAAGTTGGGGTCTTATAACCTCCCTTCTTATGAAATTTAAGCCCTCGAAATTACTAGTGCACGTGATTTGGTATGTCGAAGAGGTAAGGATACCTTGATTTCATTTTGGATTCTAACTCCCAAGTCATTTCCTCAACATCGTGGTTTCTCCACAAAACTTTGACTTGAGGTATAACTTTGGAGCGTAGAATATATTCCTTCTTATCCAAGATTTGAACAGGAACCTCTTCATATGTCAAATCTTCCGCTATTTCGTTCGGTTCTAACTCAATAATGTGGTTCGGGTCTTTCACATATTTACGTAACATGGATATGTGAAAAACGTTATGAACACGAGACATACTTGGCGGTAAAGCGAGTCTATAGGCCACAGTTCCTACTCGATCGAGGATTAAAAATGGGCCGATGAATCGAGGATTGAGTTTTCCTCTCTTTCCAAATCTTGCAACTCCTTTCCATGGAGCAACACGTAACAACACATGATCTCCTATATCGAATTCCACATCCTTTCGATGAAGATCAACATAACTCTTTTGTCGATTTTGTGAGGTTTTTATACGTTGTTGGATCGTTTGAATCTTTTCCGTAGTCATACGTACCAACTCCGATCCTAACAATGTTGCTTCACCCACCTCATCCCAAAGATCTTTGAGAACAACACTTTCTTCCATACAACGCTTGAATGGAGCCATGCCAATACTTGCTTGATAAGCTGTTGTTGTAGAAAACTCCACCAATGGTAAGAACTTGTCCCAACTTCCTTGAAATCAAGGACACGAGTCTTAATAGATCTTGAAGAGTTTGAATAGTCCTTTTCGATTGTCCGTCCGTCTGAGGATGATATCTTGAGAGCTAAATCGTAAGTCTGCATGCCCATAGCTTTTTGCAAACTAACCCAAAATCGTGAAGTGAATCTTGGGTCTCGATCGAAACTATGGATCTGGGCATACCATGCGATCTTATAATCTCGTTTATGTACATACGAGCAAGATGTTCAAGTGTATAAGTTTCTCGTATCGGTAAGAAATGACCAGACTTGGTCAATCTATCAACAATGACCCAAATCGCATCTATGCCTTGAGAAACCTTAGGAAGACCGGTAACGAAATCCATACTAATGTGCTCCCACTTCCATTCTGGAATTTCAAGTGGTTGCAATGGACCTTTTGGTACTTGATGCTCCGCTTTAACTCGTTGACAAGTTAGACACCTTGAGATAAACAACGCTATCTCTCTCTTCATATTGGTCCACCAAAATGTATGACGAATATCATGATACATTTTGGTACTCCCAGGATGGATTGCAAACGGTGTGTTGTGCGCCTCCATCTTAATTTTATACTTTAAATCAGGGTCGTTAGGAACACAAAGTCTGGAGTTAACTCAAAGTATTCCTTCTTCATCGATTCTTGCTTCCTATAGATAGCACCTTCTTCTGCACTTTCTTCCTCATACGCATCAACTCCGTGTGCAGCAGCATGACCAAATTTTTAACTTTATCGATTAAAGTCGGTTCTACTCAGTATATTCGCCATCATCACATGCGTCCACCCTCGAGTCTTTAACTCTATCTCCATCCTTTGCAAGTCACACAAAATGGGCCTTTGCATTGACAATATCGCTTTTCGTGCTTGCATATGATCTTCTACTCAATCGTCGGCTACCACGTTAAACTTTTCGAGGATGGTATTGGATGGTATGATCATAATCTTTCAACAGTTCAAGCTAAATTCGTTGTCGCATGTTGAGTTCCTTTTGAGTGAAGAAATATTTGAGGCTTTTATGATCCGTAAAGATCTTCACTTTCTCCCCATACAAGTAATGCCTCTAAATTTTAAGTGCAAAGACAACAACTGCCAACTCTAGATCATGAGTAGGATAATTCCTCTCATATTCTTTGAGTTGTCGCGAGGCATAGGCTATGACTTTTCCATGTTGCATGAGAACACATCCCAACCCTTTGCCCGAGCATCACTATAGATGACAAATCCTCCGAGCCGGATGGTATTGTCGAACAGTCTTTGAAATGAGTCTCCTCTTGAGTTCTTGAAAACTATTCTCACATTCTTCGCTCCAATCGAACTTTGTATCTTTCCGAGTCACCGAGTCGATGGAGTAGCGATTCGAGAAAATCCTTTCACGAATCTCCGATAATAACCAAATAAACCGAGAAAGCTACGTGCTTCGATCATCGATTTAGGTTGCTCCCACTTTTGAATAGCTTCATTTTGCTTTGGGTCAACAGATATTCCATGACTTGATACCACGTGCCCAAGGAATGCTACTTCCTCGCTTTAACTCGCATTTCTTCAACTTGGCATAAAGCTTATATTCACGAAGCTTTTGGAGTGTCGACCTCAAGTGTTGCTCATGATCTTCACGACTTTTGGAATAAATAAGGATGTCATCAATAAAGACGACCACAAAGTGATCCAAATATTCCTTGAATACTAGGTTCATCATATCCATGAAGGCGTTAGAGCATTAGTCAATCCAAAGGACATGACTAGGAATTCATAATGCCCGTCATCGAGTTCTCGAAAGCCGTCTTTGGAATGCCATCGATTCTAATCTTCAATTGGTGATATCCGAATCGAAGATCAATCTTTGAAAAGAATTTGGCTCCTTGCAACCGTCAAACAGTCATCAATACGTGGCAATGGATACCTATTTTTGATGGTGACATGATTCAACTCCCGATAATCAATACAAAGTCGCATACTCCCATCTTTCTTCTTCACGAATAGAAATGAGAGCACCCCAAGGAGAAGTACTAGGACGAATAAAGCCAATGTCTAACAATTCCTGCGGTTGGGTCTTTAACTCCTCGAAGTTCAATAGGAGCCATTCGATATGGGGCTTTGAAATGGGTTTTGTATCGGGTTCAAGGTCGATACAAAATTCAATTTCACGCCTCTGGGGTAGGCCGGAAGTTCTTCTGAGAATACGTCGAAATTTATTAACAATAGAAATATCATTCAAAACTGACGTATTTTTGTTTAGATCTGTGACATGAGCTAAGAAAGCTTGACATCCGTTTTTCAATAAACGAATAGCTTTATGGCTTGTGATGACCGTGATTGATTTTAATGGTTTGATCGCTTGAATTCGCATAATAGGTTGATTAGGAATATGAAAGCTAACAACCTTAGAAAACAATCAATTTTTATATGATGAGTAGTTAACCAATTAATCCCTAGAATCACGTCAAATGCAAGTATTTTTAATGAAATAAGATCGACAGGTAATGTGAGGGTATCGATTTGAACCAAACAAAACTTATAAACAGTGGATGTAATGAAGGTTTCTCCCAATGGAGTTTCCACAGATAAGTCAAAGTCTAATTTCTCCGGAGTCAAATTTAATCGATGAGCGCAAGTAGGAGAAATAAAAGAATGGGTAGAACCGGTATCAAATAAAGTATAGACTTCGTTAGAGTTTATGATAAACTTACCCGTGATGACCTCATTCGGGTTCCTTGCTTTCTGGGAGGTCACAACAAACGCTCTCCCTTGCACTACCGGCTTTGACCTTTCTAGGACGGCCTTTGGTGCCTCCATCCTAGCTGAATTTGTCTTCAGTGAACGACAAAATTGGGCTAAGTGACCTTCTCTTCCATAATTATAACATGCTTTGGACGAAATCGCGCAATTTGGACTGATGTGTCCCTCCCCTCCGCATTTGAAGCATATGATAGGTGGTCTTTCTCCTTCCTTAAGAACAGGTCTTTGGTCTTTGACGCTTTCCATCATTGTTGAATCTCCTCTTCTTGAAATGTTCATTCTTATTATTTTGGCCACGATTACCACCGAAGTGGTTACCATTTCGGCTTTGTTGATTCCTCCACGCTTGTTGTCACCACTTGATAACTACTCTCGTTGGTATTATAATTTTGCTTCTTCGCGCTCTCTTTTTAGTTATTGTTGACTTCGTTATCGCGCTCCACTAATCGAGCCCTATTTACAACATCCTAATACAAACACAGCTTTTATGAAATAAGATGTTGACGTATCTCCCAAGCATCAAACCTCTTAAAAACATTCGCGCCCATTCTCTCTTCATTATCCACCAAGTGGGGCGCAAACCGTGATAACTCCGCAAATTTTGCCTCGTGTTGCGACACGGTCCATATTGTTTTGTTCCAACTTGATAAACTCCACCTCCTTCATATGGCGAAATACTTTTGGGAAAGTATTTGTCGTTGAACGACTCTGGAACTTCTCCCAAGATGTCTTCAAGATATAGCGGGTTGAGTACGCTTTCTACCGATTCCCACCCCAATTCGCCTCTTCACAAGAACATAAAGGCGGCAAAGGGAACCTTTTGCTCCTCGGAGCATCCCAAGACATCAAATATCTTGGTGATCTACTTTATCCATGTTTCCACCATAAGTGGTTTTTGCTCTCCCTTAAACTCCGGTGGTCCCAACTCCTTGAACTATTTAGCGGTGATCGCCCGAGAGTTTCCAGTGTTTCCACCTATGTTTTGGACAGGAGCCGCTCTCGCCTGCTGTTGCATGAATTGCATAAAGCCACTGAACATTTGATCATTCATCATTTGATCAGTGTTGATGTTTGCATGAGGATTGTCGCCTTCCTGATTCATATTATCCTGCTTATTGATATGTGGTGAATCAACGGTCGCCTGTGCTCCATTGCTATTCTCAACATTCTCAGATGTCATTTTCAGATACTGCCATAAAACAAAAGGTTAATTGATATGTAACATATTATCCCTATATTCTGACCGACCAATAAAATAGCACATAAACTTAGGTAGGTCATATTAACGAAGGAATTCCCCGTTTCTCCCCTCCTAGTACTATTTTCACATCTTAGCCAGGGATCGTATCCCTAAGCCTTGATACCAATTGTGACGCCCCCCAAAATTAGGTATACATCACCCATCTTGGGTCGCCAGATACATGGTACAGAATTCAAATACAACTTACTAATACAACTATCGTCGTACAATACGATGAAAATATAAACCGTGAGTTTGAATACAAATATTGTCTACTAGAGATTATACAAACTCAAAAGGAGTCCTCATTACAATTATTATCACACTATTTCACGAATATAGTGAGGACTACTAATACTATCCTCTGGACCATTACTCCGCTTTCTCGACTCGTCCCAAATATATTCTCATTTCACGAAGAGAACAAAGTGAAAGAAAGGGTGAGCTCAACTAGCCCAAAGAAGAAATATTATGACTAAGATAATGCGAATAAATTATCATTAGCCTTCAATGAAAGTTAAACCGATAAAATATAATAAACATCAAGTTTAATCTGCAATGAACCAACAATCCATTAAAAAGAGTCAAGTAGAAAATAAAATCTACTATCTTTTATGATTTAAAAGGTTTTCATCATCATTATAAATGAGACTCAAATTTTAATAAATATTCCACATCATCGAATCACCCCTTACATACTACGGCCAGGATATTCTTTTTAGTATCACGACCACAATTATCCATGCACTACGGGCCAAGAATATTTGTGTATTCATTAATGGTCATGATCATGCCAACAATCGTCCCATCAATGCACTACGGGCCAATGAGAGGATTTTTACCACATCATTTGTAATATTACGGTACCATGATTACACCGAATAATCCACGGTCATAATCATACCAAGTCCATCTATGCACTTTCTGCAGCCCACGATGACTTTCAAAAATATAAATATGAGGATGATGACAATGATATAAGAATTCAATAAAACAAGTTGAAGAATTAATTTATCCAGAACCAATAACATCCAAACTGTCGACATGATCTTTCGCTTTGTGAGAGTAAAATTCAAGAATACTCGGAAGAATATTTTCATAAAAGGATCTTTGGATGAAACGCAAATATCAAGGATATTCCACTAATTTCATGGAGTATAGAAGTCAAAGTTTTAACCAACCGAGTATAATAAAGAATGGAATAACAAAAGAAATCACCATGCATGCAATAGATAGCATACGGGCATGTTATTCCAATGAATAATAAAGAATGGAACCAGTCCTGGCGTAAAACACACGTGCACGGGATGTTCCAATGCAGAATAATAATAAAGATTTTAACCAATGTCCGTGTGCAAAACACAGACAGGATGTTCCAATGAATAAAAGAAGAATGTCACCAAGTATAGGTAAACCAGCATTATACAAAGTTATTCCAATGTAATAATAAGTAATGGAATAACAACAGCCTTCTTCATGAATAAGAAATAATAACACCCCTTACTTTAGTAGGAGATTGAATCTTTGTAGTAGTGTAGTAATGTAATACTCTTCTTCTTTCTCTCTTATTCTCTATATACTTTCTCTCTCTATATAAGCTTGAATGAATTCGTGAAAATAACGAAGCACTAGGCCTCTATTTATAGAAGATTTCTAGCTTAGCACTTGCCATGTGAAAAGGCAAGTGGCTTGACGACCCCAGTGATGTGAAAAGAAAAGTGGTTTGATGCCTGTAATGTGAAACGACAATTGGTTCGACGCCTGTAATATGAAACGACAAGTGGTTCAACGCCTGTAATATGAAACGACAAGTGTTTTGATGTCTGGTAAAGGTAATTACTATTGACGAAGGTAATTACTGTAAGACCCCGAATTTTATGAAATAAAAGTATTCAATTTTTCTTATAATTATTATTCAGTTAATGATTAAATTGATAAAAAGTTAAAGTTAAGGGTGGTATGTGAAATTTTTTCAAAATAAGCAAGTGGTTATAAAATATTCATTTTTGTCGGGGAATATTCGTTTGATCGTGGAATATTTTTTCTGTCGGGGAATATTCGTACGATGGCGCAGTCATTTGTGGGTCCCATAACAGAATAACTATAGGATGAAGATAACGACAAGTTTGAGTTTTTATAAATAACGGCGTAGTTGTTACCGTTAACATTGTTGGAATACCCGGTGGTTAAAATACAATAATATGCGTGGATGCACAATATTGATGAATTATTGATCCTTACGTAAGAAGGCGCTACTCAATAATTGTTACAATAATTACTGTTCAATATTTTATTTTATTGGTTCAATAATTGCTGCGTTGATATTTTATATTATTGTTGTTTCAATAATTGTCACTGCACAGTATTTCCCATTATCAGATCAATAATTCATATTATTTGAATAATATTATTAGATAGCATTATTGGCAATGTCTAGAAAGTTCTATCAAGGAGAGGTTTGGTCACCTAATTGCGCGTCAGTAAGGAGAAATCCTTTTCGGAAAGCCCCCTCTTTCCTGAAAACTGCATGGTTGTCATTATTGTGATTCTGTAATATTATTTGTGAATAATTAATTATTGATTTATATGATAATGAAATATTTATTTGATGTGGATATAAATGATGGATTTATTTATGTGGTTATAAATGAAGGAATTAATGTTGAGGCATTTTATCAGTATTTTGTCGGATTGGAGGTATTTAAAGATCAAATCAGTGTTCTTACAGATTTATTGTGTGAGTTATAATTTTTAATCTGACCGTTGGATCGTTGGAATTTTTGGATATGTTATACATATGTAAGTTGAGTATATGTTCACAAATTTTGAACTGTTAAAAATGAACGAATGATTTGTTATGAATTTTAAGAGGTGTCTGATTCGGAAATTAGGTTTATAAATGATTTTGGTGGAAAAATCTAGAAATGGGTGGGCCCCATTTTTGGTTTTTGGGGAAGATGGCTAATTTTTGGTGGGTGGAATAGTAGCAAGTAAAGCCATCGTGTGTGGTCAAGTCTTCTTGACGTCTTTAACATTTTCCTATAAATAGAGGGCTAAGTTAGAATTGAAAATCACACCAGAATTCATAAGTTTTCTCTCTTTTTCTCTCTAGATTATCTAGTGTATTTTGTGAGTATTTAGATACTTGGTGAGTTGTTATTCATCGGCCTGAAGTTTTCTTCATGTCATATCCGATATCCAATCGTAAGTCTTTTTTCTTTTGAGGTAAGGGATAGTAAGGATTTTAAGGGTTATTATGTTTTTCAGTTCAGATTTCTTCAGACCTTCGTAAAATTCTGAAAAAATTTGAAATGATATTTTGATGAGTTTTATTGATTGTGTCCAAAATGGTGATTTTTGGATGTATAGATTAAGAGTTATGAATTTTACTGAAAAGACTATTTTAAAAGTAACCGCTTATAACTCCTTGTGGTTAACTCCAAAATTTATGAAATTTTTATTGGGAGTACATCTATATAATATAAGTGTACTCTGTGAATTTCAGAATTTTTGGATAAAAGTACAATTTATGATAAATGTCTAAATATTCGGCGATTTTGACCATATGAAAAATAGTAAATGAATTTTAAAAATTCTGAAAAAATATATGTTCAATATGGGACTATATTTTGCTAAATCCCAGAAAAGAAATATTTTTGGAACTGATTTGGTATTTTTCATGAAAATGGACTAGTTATGAGTAAATGAATTAAATATGTTATGTGAAGTAAGAAAATTGGAAAATATGATTTTATGGCTTGAGAATCATACATGAGTTATATGCAGAATTTTGATGAGGGTTTTGGTTACTAGTGATGAAATCTTATGAGTTTGGCATTTTAGAATGATTAAATGCATTATTTAGTAAAGTGTAAATAATTAAAATAAATTGTTTATAAGTTTAAGAAATGTTATTTCAATATCATTATATCGAAATATTGGTATGGATTTTATTGTGGAATTTCTACCTTTTTGTGTCGAGTTTACTATTCATGAGTTACTATTCACGAGTTACTATTCATGAGTTACTATTCACGAAGTTACTATTCATGGATTACTATTCATGAGTTACTATTCATGACAAAATTGGTTTCTTTTTCTAACCAAATTATAGTTGATTTATGAATATTACTCTGGAGATTAAAACTATATATTGATTATATTGATTTTATTATCATATATAATATTTTTATAACCCTGATGTTGAAATTCTTTTTCACTGGAGTGTAAAGATGAGTAGATTATTGGTATGATCATGATTAGGGTTCTCTTTGGCCGATGAGTGAAAAGTTGAATCGTGGATCGGTATGATCATGACCATTATCAATTTATAATTGAATATCTTTAGCTTAAGTGCAAAGGTGAATTGATCAACATGATTATAATTATTTTTATATAAATTTCAAATGATTATATATTTCTTTGAGATATTAATATATTTGGCCTGTAATGCAAATATGAACTGTTAATGAATATATTTTGCTTGTAGTGCAAATATGAACTGTTTAGGAATATCTTTGGCCTGTAGTGCAAAGATGAATTGTTGATGAATATCTTTGACCAGTAGTGCAAAGATGAACTGTTAATGAATATCTTTGGCCCGTAGTGCAAAGATGACCTGTTGTTGAATATCTTTGGCCAGTGGTGCGAAGATGAACTGTGGATGAATATCTTTGGCCCGTAGTGTAAAGACGAATTTATTAGTATGATTATGAACAGGAACTGTGATTTGGTATAACCATGATCTTTGATGTTTCAGGTAAAGACATGTGATGAAAATTATATTCGCCTCACAGATGCGAAGAGGAATTTAGAATCACAATTATAATTATGAGATATTCATATAATTGTGGAAAGGAACTGTTGATTGATGTTACAGGGATAAAACATTGTTGGTGGACTTTTAACATATTTGACTCTTCTAATGGATTGCTCGTTCCGCTGCAACTATGGTTGAAATTTTTATCATCTACCATATGTTCTAAATCTCTGATTTGTTATTGATGAAGGCTATTGATAATTTAATTATCTTTAGTCATGATATTCTTTACTGAGCTAGTTGTGCTCACCCTTTTCCTTCACAATTCCTTTCGTAATAAAAGTGTAAATTTTGGTCAACGGGGGTAACAAGAGAATAGAAACTGTGGTCTCTAGTCGTGAGTTCTCCTAAACAGTATAGACAAGTGTGTTGTATACATCTTTTAGTATTTATATTTGGTGAATCATATAGAGAGAGGCGAACCCAACGTTGGAAGGGTGTTTTGCCACTATCATACAAGATGTCTAATGACATACAACCTCGTGTCATCATAAGATAGGTCAGTGCTCATCCACTTCTTTGAGTATATTTACTGAAGCACTACCTATATAATCTTGGTGTTTGTTTGAAGTATAATTCTCAATTTGAGACAGTGGAGATAATGATAAGTCAAGAGAAGACTCACCACTGGAAAGAATATGATAGTAATCTTCTCGTTTTTCTTTGGGGTCTATTGGGTCAACCAAGGATAATTCTGTGGCCATATGATATCTATCATAACCTAGAAGCATGGCCTCCCATGTACGAAGGTTTCCTTGAGCACTTCCCAAAGATTCTAATTTCTAAAACAGTTTTTGACTATACCTTTATGTAGGTATCACTGTGAGGTGCTGTCCACTGATGGGACATTTGTCACATTACGGTTGGGACACGAGTCACAGTTGGTATATATTTTTCCAAATTCCAAACAAAAATTGACCGAAATCCACAAACGGGCGATTTTACAGGCTATAATCAAATTTCAGTTAAGAAATGATGTCCACAAACATGAAAAACATGTTTTAATCGTTTAATGCAACAAAAATACTCTTCTTCCTCATATACTCATATATCCCACATTCATTGTAAAAATATCATCATTATTATATTATAATAATATAATAAAATATTATCTTATCAGAAAAGATAAAATATCGATTTTCAACAATTGTCACTTTAAAAATTTTTCTTCATCTATATCCACATAAAATGAATATTTTCCTCATCATATAAATCAATAATTAATTATTCACAAATAATATTACAAAATCACAATACTGACAACCAGGCAGTTCCCAGGAAAGAGGGGGCTTTCCAATAAGGATTTCTGTAAGACCCCAACTTTTTGAATAAAGATTAAATTTTCTCAAAATATATTTTTGAATATTATGGTGTGGATTTGATATAATGTTATAGTTGTGGGTATTATTTACAAGTTTTGCAAAGTACGCAAGTTGTAGTATAATATTCGATTGGTCGGGGAATATTCGTTTTAACAAGGAATATTCGTACAACGACACAATCATTGGTGGACCCCCACAACGGAATTATTGTCGGATTGAGAAAACGACAAAAATACTTTATAAAAATAATGACAGAAGTTTTACCGTTAACTATTGAAACACACTTGTTAAAAAGTAAAGAATACGATGTCTGGCATAGTTGCGTAGTAGCACACTACGGTATTGATTATTGATGCTTACATGAGAAGTCACTCAGTTATACTCAATTATTGCTACAGTAATTGCTGCATCATATCTCTCATATTTTTGATTCAATTATTGTCACAGTATCATTTGCATAATATTTTATATTATTAAATCAATAATTGAGACGACAAAGTTATTCATATTATTATTTGCAATATTGACAATGTCTAAAAGTTCTGTCAAGGAGAGGTTTGGTCACCTAATTGCCCGCCAATAAAGAGAAATCCTTATCGGAAAGCCCCCTCTTTCCTAGGAACGACCTGGTTGTTAAATATTGTGAGTTATAATATTAATGATGAATAAGTTCGTGTTGATTAAAGATGATATTAATAGTTCCATTGTGTTGGGATTATTAGTGTTAGTGGAAATTGACATCTATTCCGATAATAATTGATGTCTGGGGGTTATATTGATAAATCGGGTAATTTATCAGATAAATGAGCAATTAATTGCTACTAATTCACATGATTTTATAACTATTTGTTCACATGTGTATACTATTGAATCACATTCTTGTACTATTAGGGGAGTTGGTGCAAAATTGATAATACTTGTATGACTAAGTTAAAAATGGAGGTATAGATGGAGGTACTATACTGTAATTCATATTTTTCACATGATTATACTATTGATTCACATGATTGAACTATTGATTCACATTATTTTCTATTAGGGGAGGTGGTGCAAGTTTGATAATACTTGCAGGACTAAATTAAAAATCAAAGAAAAGTTGGAGTGATTGTACTGTAATTTTTTGAGCCCCAAAACGTTCAATTATCGAAACTATATTTTTCTATAAATAAAAGCTTATTTTTCCTTCATTTCTCACCAATTCACAAAAGCTTTAGAGCGATTATTATAAAGAGAAATTATAGAGAGAAAGAAGAAGAGAAGTCTCGCTACCTCACTATTCCAAAGATCCGGTTTTCCTAAGGTAGGAGTATTATTTCTTTCTTATCCATGAAGAGAACTTCATTTATTCCATTCTTTATTATTCTATTGGAATAACTCAGATATCGCTGCTACCCCATACTTGGTGAAATTCTTCTTATTATTCCATTCATTTTTATTTTGCTGAACATCCTCGTCATAAGGCTTTACGCCAAACACAGTTCCATTATTTATCATTCTGTTGGAACATCCATGCATGCTTTATGCATGAACCGGTTCCATTATTTATTATTCTTTTAGAATATCCCGTCTGCATGCGCTTTTATCTTTAATTCTAATTTCGCTTTTTATTATTCTATTGAATATCCTCGTCATGCATGCGTTTTACGCCGACTGGTTCCGTTATTTATTATTCCATTGGAATAACTTTTACTGCATGGCTATCGCATGAATGGTGATTTCTTTTGTTATTCCATTCTTTATTATTCTCAGTTGGTTAAAGTTTTGACTTCTATAATCCATGAAATTAGTGGAATATCCTTGATATCTGCGCTTCATCCAGTATCTTTTCATGTAAATATTCTTCTGAGCATTCTTGAATTTTACTCCACAAAGAAATATCATGTTGACAATTTGGACGTTATTGGTTCCTAGACAAATTAATTATTGAACTTGTTTTATTGAATTCTTATATCATTGTCATCATCCTCATGTTTATATTTTGTTGAAATTCATCTGTGGCCTATAGTGCATATATGGACTTGGTATGATTATGACCAAGAATTATTCGTTGTAATCATGTCCGTAATGTTACAAATGATGTGGTAAAAGTCCTCATTAGCCCGTAGTGCATTGATGGACAGTTGCTGGCATGTACATGACCATTGATGAATACACGAATATCCTTGGCCCATAGTGCATGGATAATTTGTGGTTGTGATACTAATGAATATCCTCTTGGTAGTAGTGTGGGGATGGTGTGGATTATTTATTAAGTCGAGTCTCGGCGATAAAAGTGATGAAAACCTTTTTAAATCATAAAAGATAGTAGATTTTATTCTCTACTTGACTCTTTTAATGGATTGCTTATTCCGCTGCAGTTAAACTTGATGTTTATTATATTTTATCAGTTTAACACTGTTGAAGGCTAATGATAATTTATTCTGCATTATCTTAGTCATAATATTTTTTACTGGGCTAGTTGAGCTCACCCTTTCTTTCACTGTTCTCTTCAGGAAAAGAGAACGTAGCTGGGACTAGTCGTGGAACGGAGTGATGATCCAGATGATAACATTAGTAGTCCCCACTATTCTGTTAAATAGTGTTACAATAAATGTAATGAGGACTCCCTTGAGTGTGGATATTTTCTAGATGACAATATTCTTATTAAAACTCTTAAATTATGTTTTGTCGTATTTTACACGACTGTTGTATAATAAAGTTGTATTTGATTTTTGTACCATGTATTTGGCGACTCAAGATGGGTGATGTATACCTATTTTGGGGACATCACAGTTGGTATCAAAGCTTAGGGATATGATCCCTGGCTAAGATGTGAGACAAGAACTAGGAGGGGAGAGACGGGGAATTCCTTCGCTAGTATGACCTACCTAAGTTTATTTAGTATTTAATTGGCCGATCAGAGTATAGGGATAATATGTTGCATGTCAATTAACCCTTGTTTTGTGGCAATATTTGAAAATGGCATCCGAGAATATTGAGAATAGCAATGGAGCACAAGAGACCGTTGAGTCTCCACAGATCAACAATCAGAATAATGTGCATCAGGAAGGCGACAATCCTCATGCAAACAACAACACTGACCAAATGATAAATGATGGAATGTTCAGAGGCTTTATGCAATTCATTCAACATCAGGCGAGAGCGGCTCCTGTCCAAAATGTAGGTGGAAACACTGAAAACTCTCGGACGGTCACCGCTAAATAGTTCAAGGAGCTGGGACCAGCGGAGTTAATTGGAGAGCCAAAACCACTTAAGGCGGAAGCGTGGATAAAGCAGATCACCAAGATATTTGATGTCTTAGGATGCTCCGAGGAACAAAAGGTTCCCTTCGCCACCTTCATGTTGCGTGAAGAGGCGACATCGGTGGGAATCAGAAACGTACTCCAACTTTCGACGACTCAAGATATCTTGGGAGAAGTTCCAAGAGCTATTCAACGACAAGTACTTTCCCGAAAGTATTCATCACATGAAAGAGGTGGAGTTTATCAAGTTGGAACAAAACAATATGACTGTGTCGCAATACAAGGCTAAATTTGCGGAGTTATCTCGGTTTGCATCCCATTTGGTCGATAATGAGGAGTGAATGACCCGAATGTTTTTAAGAGGTTTGAAACCGGAGATACGTCAATATCTTATTTCTCATAAACTGTGTTTGTACTCAGATGTTGTAAATAGGGCTCAGTTATTGGAGCGCGGTAACGAGTCAACGTAACCAAGAGAAAGTAGCCGGCAACATGAAAATACTAGTGGTATCAGTCATCGAAGCGGTGACAACAAACGTGGAGGGAATCAACATGCCAGAAATGGTAACCACTTCGGTGGAAATCATGGCCAAGACAATAAAAATGGACATTTCAAGAAAAGGAGATTCAACAATGATGGAAAGACGTCAGTACCAGCAACCGTGGTTAAGGAAAGAGAACGACCACTTATCATATGCTTCAAATGCGGAGGGGAGGGACACATCAGTCAAAACTGTGCGATGCCATCCAAAGCGTGTTATAATTGTGGAAGAGAAGGTCACCTAGCCCGATTTTGTCGTGCACCAAAGACAAGTTTAGCTAGGATGGAGGCACCAAAGGCCGTCCCAGAAAAGTCAAAATCGGTAGTTCAAGGGAGATCGTTTGCCGTGACCTCCCAGAAAGTAAGGAACCCGAACGAGGTCATCACGGGTAAGCTTATCATAAACTCTAGTGAAGTATATACCTTATTTGATACCGGTTCTACCCATTCTTTTATTTCTCCTACTTGCGCTCAACATTTAAATTTGACTCCGGAGAAGTTAAACTTTGACTTATCTGTTGAAACTCCGTTGGGAGAAACCTTTATTACATCCACTGTGTATAATTCTTGTTTGATTCAAATCGTTAACCGCACGTTACCTGTCGATCTTATCTCCTTAAAAATACTTGCATTTGACGTGATTCTAGGGATTGATTGGTTAACTACTCATCATGCTAAAATTGATTGTTTTCGTAAGTTTGTTAGCTTTCATATTCCTAATAAACCTATTATGCGAATTCAAGGGACCAAACCATTAAAATCAATCACGGTCATCTCAAGCCATAAAACTATTCGTTTATTGAAAAACGGATGTCAAGCTTTCTTAGCTCATGTCACAGATTTAAACAAAAATACGTCAGCTTTGAAGGATATTTCTATTGTTAATAAATTTCCTGAAGTATTCCTCAAGAACTTCCCCGCCTACCCCGGGCGCGTGAAGTTGAATTTTGTATCGACCTTGAACCCTAGACAAAACCCATTTCCAAAGCCTCAAATCGAATGGCTCTATTGAACTTCGAGAGTTAAAGACCCAATTGCAGAATTGTTAGACATTGGTTTCATTCGTCCTAAATGACGTCTCCTTGGGGTGCTCCTGCTCTATTCGTGAAGAAGAAAGATGGAAGTATGCTTCAGTATTGATTATCGGGAGTTGAATCATATCACTATCAAGAATTGGTATCCGCACCTCGCATTGATGACTTGTTTGACCAACATTGCAAGGAGTACAATTCTTTTCAAAGATTGATCTTCGCTCGTGATATCATCAATTGAAGATTAGAACTGATGACATTCCAAAGACGGCTTTTAGAACTCCCAGACGCGGGCATTATGAATTCCTAGTCATGTCCTTTGGATTGACTAATGCTCCTCGCCTTCATGGATATGATGAACCGAGTATTCAAGGAATATTTGGATAACTTTGTGGTCGTCTTTATTGATGACATCCTCATATACTCCAAAACCCGTGAAGACCATGAACAACACTTGAGGCTGATACTCCAAAAGCTACGTGAAAACAAGCTATATGCCAAGTTGAAGAAATGTGAGTTCTGGCTTGAGGAAGTAGCATTCCTTCGGCACGTAGTATCAAGTCATGGAATATCTGTTGACCCGGCAAAGATTGAAGCTATTCAAAGCTGGGAGCAACCTAATTCAGTGACCAAAGTACGTAGCTTTCTCGGATTAGCTGGTTATTATCGGAGATTCGTGGAAGGATTTTCTTGAATTGCTACTCCATTAACTCAGCTGACTCGAAAAGATACAAAGTTCGGTTGGAGCGAAGAATGTGAGAAGAGTTTTCAAGAACTCAAGAGAAGACTCATTTCAGCACCTGTTCTGACAATACCATCTGGCTCGGAGGGATTTGTCATCTATAGTGATACATCGGGCAAAGGGTTAGGATGTGTTGTCATGCAACATGGGAAAGTCATAGCCTATGCCTCTCGACAACTCAAAGAATATGAGAGAAATTATCCTACTCATGATCTAGAGTTGGCAGTAGTTGTCTTCGCACTTAAAATTTGGAGGCATTACTTGTATGGGGAACAAGTGGAGATCTTTAAAGATCATAAAAGCCTCAAATATTTCTTCACCCAAAAGGAACTCAACATGCGACAACAACGTTGGCTTGAACTGTTGAAAGATTATGATCATACCATCCAATACCATCCTGGTAAAGCGAACGTATTAGCTGACACATTGAGTAGAAGATCATATGCAGGTACGAGTGCGTTATTGTCAACACAAAGGCCCATTTTTAATGACTTGCAAAGGATGGAGATAGAGTTAAAGATTCTAGGGAGCCATATGATGGTGGCAAACATACGAGTAGAACCAACTTTAATCGATAAAGTTAAAGCTGCTCAAGCTACAGACCTGAAGCTAATGCGTATGAAGAAGAAAGTGCAAGAAGGTGCTATGCCGGAAGAAAGAATCGATGAGGAAGGAATACTTCGAATCAACTCCAGACTTTGTGTTCCTAACGACCCTGATTTAAAGTATAAAATCTTGATGGAGGCGCACAACACACCGTTTGTAATCCATCCTGGGAGTACCAAAATGTATCATGATCTTCGACATACATTTTGGTGGAGCAATATGAAGAGAGAGATAGCGGAGTTTATCTCAAGGTGTTTAACTTGTCAACAAGTCAAGGCGGAGCATCAAGTACCAAAAGGTCCATTGCAACCACTTGAAATTCCAAAATGGAAGTGGGAGCACATTACTATGGATTTCGTTACTGGTCTTCCCAAGGTTTCTCAAGGCATAGATGCAATTTGGGTCATTGTTGATAGATTAACCAAGTCTGCTCATTTCCTATCTATACGAGAAACTTATACACTTGAACGTCTTGCTCGTATGTACATAAACGAGATAGTAAGACTGCATGGTATGTCAGTATCCATAGTTTCTGATCGAGACCCAAGATTCACTTCAAGATTTTGGGTTAGTTTGCAAAAAGCTATGGGCACAGATTTACGATTTAGCTCGGTATATCATCATCAGACGGATGGGCAGTCGGAGAGGACTATTCAAACTCTTGAAGATTTATTAAGACTCTGTGTCCTTAACTTCAAGGGAAGTTGGGATAAGTTATTACCATTGGTGGAGTTTTCCTACAACAACAGTTATCAAGCAAGTATTGGCATGGCTCCATTTGAGGCATTGTATGGAAGAAAGTGTCGTTCTCTAGTATGCTGGGATGAGGTGGGTGAAGCAACGTTGTTGGGACCAGAGTTGGTGCGTATGACTACGAAAAAGATACAAACGATACGACAACGTATAAAAACCTCACAAGATCGACAAAAGAGTTATGCTGATCTTCATTGAAAGGTCGTAGAATTCGATATCGGAGATCATGTGTTGTTATGTGTTGCTCCATGGAAAGGAGTTACAAGATTTGGAAAGAGAGGAAAGCTCAATCCTCGATTCATTGGCCCATTTTTAATCCTCGATCGAGTAGGAACTGTGGCCTATAGACTTGCGTTACCGCCAAGTATGTCTCGTGTTCATAACGTTTTTCACATATCTATGTTACGTAAATATGTGAAAGACCCGAACCAAATTATTGAATTAGAACTAGATGAGATAGAGGGAGATTTAACGTATGAAGAGTTACCTGTTAAAATCTTGGATAAAAAGGATTATATTCTACGCTCCAAGGTTATACCTCAAGTCAAAGTTTTGTGGAGAAACCACGATGTGGAAGAAATGACCTGGGAGTTAGAATCTGAGATAAAATTAAGATATCCTTACCTCTTCGACATACCAGGTACGCACCCTAATTTCGAGGACGAAATTTCATAAGAAGGGGAGGTTGTAAGACCCCAACTTTGAATAAAGATTAAATTTTCTCGAAATAAATTTTTGAATATTATGGTGTGGATTTGATATAATGTTATATTTGTGGGTATTATTTACAAGTTTTGCAAAGTACGTAAGTTGTTATATAATATTCGATTGGTCGGGGAATATTCATTTTAACAGGGAATATTCGTACAACGACACAATCATTGGTGGACCTCATTAACGGAATTATTATCGGATTGAGAAAAAACGACAAAAATACTTTATAAAAATAACGACGAAGTTTTATCGTTAACTGTTGAAACACCCTTAAGTTAAAAGTACAAGAATATGCGTGGTCAGCATAAGAGCACACGATATTGATTATTGATGCTTACGTGAGAAGTCACTCGGTTATACTCAATTATTGCTACAGTAATTGCTGCATCATATCTCTCATATTATTGATTCAATTATTGTCACAGTATTATTTGCATAATATTTTATATTATTAAATCAATAATTGAGACGACAAAGTTATTCATATTATTATTTGTAATATTGACAATGTCTAGAAGTTCATCAAGGAGAGGTTTGGTCACCTAATCACGCGCCAATAAAGAGAAATCCTTATTGGAAAGCCCCCTCTTTCCTGGGAACGACCTGGTTGTTAAATATTATGAGTTATAATATTAATGATGAATAAGTTCGTGTTGATTAAAGATGATATTGATAGTTCCATTGAGTTGGGATTATTAGTGTTAGTGGAAATCGACATCTATTCCGATGATAATTGATGTCTGGGGGTTATATTGATAAATCGGGTAATTTATCGGATAAATGAGCAATTAATTGCTACTAATTCACATGCTTATATAACTATTTGTTCACATGTGTGTACTATTGAATCACATTCTTGTACTTTTAGGGGAGTTGGTGCAAAATTGATAATACTTGCATGACTAAGTTAAAAATGAAGGTATAGATGGAGGTACTATATCTTTGTAATTAAATATTTTCACATGATTATACTATTGATTCACATGATTGAACTATTGATTCACATTATTTACTATTAGGGGAGGTGGTGCAAGTTTGATAATACTTGCAGGACTAAATTAAAAATCAAAGAAAAGTTGGAGTGATTGTACTGTAATTTTTCGAGCCCCAAAACGTGTAATTATCGAAACTATATTTTCCTATAAATAGAAGCTTATTCTTCCTTCATTTCTCACCAATTCACAAAAGCTTTAGAGCGATTATTATTATAGAGAAATTATAGAGAAAGAAGAAGAAGAAGTCTCGCTACCTCACTATTCCAGTATCCAGTTTGTCAAGGTAGGGAGTATTATTTCTTTCTTATCCATGAAGAGAACTTCTTTATTCCATTCTTTATTATTCTATTGGAATAACTCAGTATACGCCAAGCTACCCTATATTGGTGAAATTCTTACATTATTCCATTCATTATTATTCTCTTGGAACATCCCTGTCACATGCGTTTATCTTATGCCGGACTGGTTTCTATTATTTATCATTATGTTGGAACATCCTCGTGCATGCTTTATGCATGACTGGTTCCATTATTTATTATTCTGTTGGAATATCCCGTCTGCATGCGTTTTACGTGGGACTGATTTCGCCTTTTATTATTATTACATTGGAATATCCTTGTGCATGCGTTTTGTGGGACCGGTTCCGTTATTTATTATTACGTTAGAATAACTTTTTTGTCTTGATCTATCGCATGCATGGTGATTTCTTTTGTTATTCCATTCTTTATTATTCTCAGTTGGTTAAAGTTTTGACTTTTATAATCCATGAAATTAGTGGAATATCCTTGATATTTGCGCTTCATCTAGTATCTTTTCATGTAAATATTCTTCTGAGCATTCTTGAATTTTACTCCACAAAGAAATATCATGTTGACAATTTGGACGTTATTGGTTCCTGGACAAATTAATTCTTGAACTTGTTTTATTGAATTCTTATATCATTGTCATCATCCTCATGTTTATATTTTATTGAAATTCATCTGTGGCCTGTAGTGCATATATGGACTTGGTATGATTATGACTAGGGATTATTCGGTGTAATCATGACTGCAATGTTATAAATGATGTGGTAAAAGTTCTCATTAGCCCGGAGTGCATTGATGGACAGTTGCTGGCATGTACATGACCATTGATGAATACATGAATATCCTTGGCCCATAGTGCATGGATAATTTGTGGTTGTGATACTAATAAATATCCTTGGCCGTAGTGCAGGGATGGTGTGGATTATTTATTAAGCTGAGTCTCAGCGATAAAAGTGATGAAAACCTTTTTAAATCATAAAAGATAGTAAATTTTATTCTCTACTTGACTTTTTTAATGGATTGCTTATTCCACTGTAGTTAAACTTGATGTTTATTATATTTTATCAGTTTAACACTGTTGAAGGCTAATGATAATTTATTCTGCATTATCTTAGTCATAATATTTCTTACTGGGCTAGTTGAGCTCACCCTTTCTTTCACTGTTCTCTTCAGGAAATGAGAACGTAGCTGGGACTAGTCGGGGAATGGAGTGACGGTCGAGATGATAGCATTAGTAGTCCCCACTATTCTGTTAAATAGTGTTACAATAAATGTAATGAGGACTCCATTGAGTGTAGATATTTTCTAGATGACAATATTCTTATTAAAACTCTTAAATTATGTTTTGTCGTATTTTACACGACTGTTGTATAATAAAGTTGTATTTGATTTTTGTACCATGTATTTGGCGACTCAAGATGGGTGATGTATACCTATTTTGGGGGCGTCACAATTTTTCCTTACTGGCGCGCAATTAGGTGACCAAACCTCTCCTTAGACAGAACTTTCTAGACATTGCCAATAATGTTATCTAATAATATTATTCAGATAATATGAATTATTGTTCAAAAAATCTTTGTAGTGACAATTATTGAAATAACAAAGTAATATAAAATATCAACGTAGCAATTATTGAATCAATAAAATAAAATATTAAACATAATTCATCGTAACAATTATTGAGTAGTGCCTTCTTACGTAAGAATCAATAATTGGTGCAATACTGCAAATTCTTGTCTTGACAACGCCAGATTCGTGTTTTTAACCACCGGTATTCCAACAAGATTAATCTGTAATAACTACTGTTGTTATTTATAAACAACTTACACTTGTCGTTTTCTTCATCCAATCGCTTTCCGTTATGGGGCCCACAAAAGATTGTATCGTCGTACGAATATTCCCCGACAACAATGAATATTTTATAACCACTTGCTTATTTAAAATATTTTCACATTTTACCCATAACTAACCACATTAATCAAATCAACCCTTACTATTTCAAAATAATAAATAAAGGAAATTTAATTTCATTAATAATAAGTTGGGGTCTTACAACCTCCCCTCCTTATGAAATTTCATCCTCGAAATTGATGTACGTACCTAGTGATTCGAAAAGGTGAGGATACCTCGCTTTCATTTTCGTTTCCAACTCCCAAGTCATTTCCTCTATAGCATGGTTCCTGAAAAAAACTTTAACTTGTGGTTCGACCTTCGTGCGTAGGACATGCTCCTGCTGATCCAAGATCTTGATAGGTACCTCTTCATACGTTAAGTCTTCAGCTATCTCATCCGGTTCTAACTCAATAACGTGGTTTGGGTCTTTCACATATTTACGAAGCACGGATACGTGAAAAACATTATGAACACGAGACATACTTGGAGGTAACGCGAGTCTATAGACCATATTTCCTACTCTTTCAAGAATCTAAAATGGATCAATAAATCGTGGATTGAGCTTTTCTCTCTTCCTGAATCTTGTAACTCCCTTCCATGGGGCCACACGCAACAATACATGATCCCCAATACTAAATTCCATGTCCTTTCGATGAAGATCCACATAACTCTTTTGTCGATCCTGTGCCATTTGTATACGTTGTCGAATCATTTGGATCTTTTCTGTAGTAATACGTACAAACTCTGGTCCCAACAATGTTGTTTCACCTACCTCATCCCAACACACTGGAGAGCGACACTTCCGTTTATATAATACTTCAAATGGAGCCACACCTATACTTGCCTGATAACTGTTGTTGTAGGAAAATTCCACCAACGATAAATACTTATCCCAACTCCCTTTGAAGTCTAGGACACAGTCTTAATAGATCTTCAAGAGTTTGAATAGTTCTCTCTGATTGTCCGTCCGTTTGAGAATGGTATGCAAAACTGAATCGTAAATCCGTGCCCATAGCTTTTTGCAAGCTAACCCAAAATCTTGAAGTGAATCTTGGGTCATGATCCGAAACTATGGATACTGGCATGTCATGCAATCTCACAATCTCATCTACGTACATACGAGCAAGACGTTCAAGGGAATAAGTCTCCCGTATTGGCAAGAAATGAGCAGACTTGGTTAATCTATCAACAATAACCCAAATAGCATTAATGCCTTGAGAAACCGTGGGAAGACCTGTAATGAAATCCATGGTAATGTGTTCCCACTTTCATTTCAGAATCTCAAGTGGTTGCAATGGACCCTTAGGCACTTGATGCTCCGCCTTTACACGTTGACAAGTTAAACACCTCGAGATAAACTTTGCAATCTCTCTCTTCATATTGTTCCACCAAAATGTATGTCGAAGATCACGATACATTTTGGTACTTCCAGGATGGATTGCAAATGGTGTATTGTGTGCCTCCATCATGATCTTGTACTTCAAATCAGAATCATTAGGAACACAAAGTCTGGAGTGGACTCGAAGTATTCATTCTTCATCGATTCTTGCTTCTGAAATAGCACCTTCTTGCACTTTCTTCTTCATACGCATCAGCTCCGGGTCTGTGGCTTGAGCAACTTTAACTTTTTCGATTAAAGTTGGTTCTATACGTATTCTTGACATCACTGCATGGGTCCCCGGAGTCATGAATTCTATCTTCATCTTTTGTAAATCACACAAAATGGGCCTTTGTGTTGACAACATCGCACTCGTTCCCCCGTATGATCTTCTACTCAATGCGTTGACTACCACGTTCACTTTTCCAGGATGGTATTGAATGGTATGGTTGATGAGTGAGTTTTATACACATGAATTGGATACATTCGGGCTTAATTTATTGTTGTTTTCAAGTCTTTTAGAATAGTTTTTAATTTTTTGTGTCCATTCATGCATGTTTTACATTATTCTGTAGGATTTGGGATAAAAGTTACTTGGATCGACGTTCGGGGTGGCTAGATGCGCGTTTTTGGCTTGCCATTTACACCGCAGTCACTTCAGAGCCAATTTGAGTATTGTTCGGGACCTTATTTCGGAATCCTTAAAGAATGAAAGTTGTAGATCAACTTCTCCTCTTTGCGGAACATCTTGAATCATCAAAATCGGAGTTCGGACGAAGAAGTTATGACCATTTTCCCAAAGGACGTCGAGCGTAAAATTTCCAAAATCTTCCAAGACGGGGCGCCCATTTATAGGTCATTTCAGCGCCAAGGGCGCTTAGGGGGCAGAATCCTGACAGGCAGTGCCTTGTGTATTTGAAGGCCGAAAGGGTTTGATGCGGCCCGGACGCCAGCGTTTTTGGGCGAATTTTGACACCTTTTGACTCCAAATTGGATTGGGTTTGTTCTAAGCTAAAAATTGGACTTGTAACCTATAAATACATGATGTAAGGCATAAAATAAAGAGAGATTACATAGATTAAATTAGAGATACACTCCATTAGATTAGACATTAACCCTAGTTCTTATTAGTTTTAGAGATTGAAGCAACTTGAAGATCATTGAAGATCAAGAGCAGGAGCAAGAGGGGAGCATCAGATTTGCTGACAACAGATTCTATTCTCTTATCTTATCATACTTTTATCTTTTAATGTCTATTCAGTTGTGAATTCTTGGTTTTAATTCATTAATTATGAACTAACTCTTTTATTAAGATTTCAATTGACCTTTTATGTCTATAAATTAGTAATTCGATTTATTTCAATTATTTTATGTCTAAGTGAATTGTTTATCTTGTCTTGTACTTATTGCTTAATTATTTGATCAATAATTATCTTGTTACTCTAGAAGGAATTGAAAGAGGAATTCTAGGGTTAGAACTGGGCATGATATCATGTGACTTAGTTATTTGCATGGTGAATAATTAGGTTTGTGAATTGAATGGAAATATCTGTTCACCGCATGTAACACATAAGGAATTGGAATTGAAAGAGTTTAATTCAATTGTTTTGCATAGGAATATAGCAAGATTAATCTGGATTAAATAGAAGTCAATTGATCACTTGAAAAAGGAGTTTTGGCATTTGAGAATTCCTGTTAACAATTCAGTAGGCATAATAATTGGGATAATTAGATAATTGGTTTATAGTTCATAATTGAGGATATTAGAGTCTTAAACTTTATTTATTTGAATTCATTTATAAAGTAATTCAGTTTAATTAGTTAATTTAGTTTCCTTAATTAGAAAAATCACAATTTACAGTTGTTTAAATAAAATTGATTTGGTTAAGAGTTAGTACTTGGTAATTTTTATTAAATAATTCCTTGTGGGAACGATACTCTACTTTCACTTTATTACTTGTTGACCGTGTATACTTGCACGTATTCATTGATTGCCAAATCGATCAACAAGTTTTTGGCGCCGTTGCAGAGGAATTAATTTAATAATTATTTACCAATATTAATTTCAATCAAATTAATCTTAATTTAAATATTTTTATTTTTATTTTTATTCTCTTCCTATATTTCTCTCTTTTTAGGTACCATGGATGACTTTGCGTATCAATGGTCATACACGAACATGACTCAACCAAGGGGAGCGGAGATTGACAGACTCGAAAAACTTTCTGCATTGTCAGCACAGATTGAGACACTTTCGAGGATGTTTGAAGCTTTTGAAGCTCAACGTCGTCAAAGTGTGGCGATTACTTGTGATTATTGTGCTGGAAATCATATGAGTCATCAATGCGTCATCAGTTTTGAGCTGGTATAGTATAGTGGTGATTACCCCAATAATTATGTCTATCCCAACAACTATCATCAGGATTGGGGGTATCACCCGGATTTTTCATGGAGTAACAATCAAGCTCAAGCACCTAGACAGCAAAACACATCTGGATTTCAAAATCAGACTCAACAACAACTAGAGAGGAAATCAAGTTGGGAAGAAGCCTTAGAAAAATTCATTAGAGCTTCTGACAAAAGGAACGGGGAACAAGACAAAAAAATGAATCAAGTAGAGATGAATTTGTAAAGCCAAGGTGCATCGATAAAGAATCTGGAAAATCAATTGGGACAGATAGCACATGCGTTGAACAACCATCCTCAATACACTTGGCTCTATGAAATGGATGACGAGACTGATGATGAGCCCGAACCAAATCTGCAACCGGATGTGCCAAATGATATAGATGTTAAAAGAGAGGAAACAATTGAGAACCAACAAAAGGAGATCGACGAATATTTAACTGTAAGATTCAACGAAGATGAACCAATTTCATTAGTATCCTATGTGCCTCCTCCACCAAAGTTTAATAATCCGAGCAATTTTGCAAAATCATGCCCAATTGGCAGTCATGTCGTCGGCAAACCTCTTTGTGACATAAGAGCTAGTACAACAGTGGAGTCATGGTGGGTTGAAAATGAGAAGATAGAGGAAGATCCTATTGTGTTTGACAAGCTTCCATGCCCCAATCTAATCATATACATAATGGAGAAAATACCTAGTTGTTAGACGTTCTTAATAGGGAACCTATCTACAAAGAGCATGTTAGGTGACTTTAATTCAAGGGTCTTTGCTAATGGGAACCTCCCAAAAGAGACATTATTACTGATGGATGGAGGGTTCCTCAATTTTCGTAGGGGAATTGGATAGAGAATTGAAGAAGTCAGGCTGAGACTATAAAACAAGCGCTTATTGGGAGGCAACCCAAGTTTAATTTTTATTTTTAGTTTTTATTAGGTTTTATATTAGTAGTTTTGAATTTGCATTTATTTAGAATTTAATAAAATTGTTTCTATCATGGTTTATAGGTTATTCAAGTCAAATTCAAGTGAGGTGCCCAATTTGTTCCATGTGCTTAGCCTATTCTCCAAACTTAGCGGACAAGGAGGAAGATTGCAATATTTTCAGGGAAGTCCTCTGCTTTAATTTTTTCTATTTTAGCCATTGAGGACAATGTCTAGTTTAAGTTTGGGGGCATTTTAGTGTCGTATTGCATTAAGTTAGTTATTTGCATTACAATTCATTTTTTTATGTGTTAGCATTGTATTTTTTTTAGGTTGCATATAATACATGGTAGTTATTTGCATATTCATATATGTGTTGCATTACTATGTGTTCATGTAGTATAATTACATTTTATTTATTTATTTTGCATGAATCTGTGTGATAGGTTGGTGTGGTCTTAACTCGGCCTATGATAAGATTGGTTTTGCATATTAACTTGAACAGTGTTGATAATTGATGATGAGTTCTAATTTTAAACATGAAGAAAATCTGAGCCTGTGTGAAATTTATGTAACCGGTTAGCACTTATAGTTTAACTGTTTTAATCCACTTGGTTCAAGTGTTTCATAATTTGTTTCTAAAGAAAAATCTTGGTTAAAATTTAAGGAAATTATTGAACTGACGGTAAAGGTTGGAATGACGTAAAAGCTTGAGTTTGGGGGAATCTATGGGATATATATATACAAAATGAAAATGAAAAAAAAGAAAAAATAATGAAAAAAAAATGAAAAAGAAAAAGAAAAGAAATGATGAAAAAAAAATCCAGAAAAAGAAAATAAACATCCTGACATGCTTGTCTAGTTTTGTGGCCTTTGCTACTTGAGTAAGTAAGCCCGAGAGGATTGTCTTTACACCTAGCGCCCTAAGGTCTTAATAGTTTGGGAGTTGTTGGTCGAAAGCTTGTTAAGGTAGCACTGAAAAGCCTAAGGGAATAAGACATTATGCAGCCATGAGAAATAAAAAAAAAACACGAGAAAGAGCAAAAATGCCCTCGTGGTTGAATAAAAGTATAAATAAATCATGTATTTACCCTTAGACTTGGTAATTGCTTAGTTTTAACCGGAGTTGTTATGTTCACAAAAGTAATTGAATTGGAACTGAAATTTTCCTTCTAAGAAGTTTGTTATGTGATTATCTTGAATTGTGGTTGGTTAGAATGGTTAACAAGCACACACGCACAACATGGGTGATGACAGGTTTGGATTGACTAATTGGTTAGAGTTATGGATTTTGACTTGATTGGATATATTGTTTGAGTACCAATGGTATCTTTGAGGCCTGTTGCTATATATCATACTGATTTATTACTGGGTTCGTAGGTATATTATAAAGTAGATCATGCATATGCATTCATTTAGTTGATTTAGTTTGTTTATTTTTAGTTCTTTTTTGTTTTTGCTTGAGGACAAGCAAAGGTTTAAATTTGGGGGTATTTGATGAGTGAGTTTTATACACATGAATTGGATACATTCGGGCTTAATTTATTGTTGTTCTCAAGTCTTTTAGAATAGTTTTTAATTTTTTGTGTCCATTCATGCATGTTTTACATTATTCTGTAGGATTTGGGACAAAAGTTACTTGGATCGACGTTCGGGGTGGCTAGATGCGCGTTTTTGGCTTGCCATTTACACCGCAGTCACTTCAGAGCCAATTTGAGTATTGTTCGGGACCTTATTTCGGAATCCTTAAAGAATGAAAGTTGTAGATCAACTTCTCCTCTTTTCGGAACATCTTGAATCATCAAAATCGGAGTTCGGACGAAGAAGTTATGACCATTTTCCCAAAGGACGTCGGAGCATAAAATTTCCAGAAATCTTCCAGCGCGGGGGCGCCCATTTATAGGTCATTTCCAGCGCCGGGGCGCTAGGGGGCAGAATCCCAGCGCCGTGCCCAGCGCTGGGGCGCTGGGGAAGGGTTTGGTGCGGCCTGGACGCGTTTTTGGGCGAATTTTGACACCTTTTTGACTCCAAATTGGATTGGGTTTGTTCCTAAGCTAAAAATTGGACTTGTAACCTATAAATACATGATGTAAGGCATAACATAAAGAGAGATTACATAGATTAAATTAGAGATACACTCCATTAGATTAGACATTAACCCTAGTTCTTATTAGTTTTAGAGATTGAAGCAACTTGAAGATCATTGAAGATCAAGAGCAGGAGCAAGAGGGGAGCATCAGATTTGCTGACAACAGATTCTATTCTCTTCTCTTATCATACTTTTATCTTTTAATGTCTATTCAGTTGTGAATTCTTGGTTTTAATTCATTAATTATGAACTAACTCTTTTATTAAGATTTCAATTGACCTTTTATGTCTATAAATTAGTAATTCGATTTATTTCAATTATTTTATGTCTAAGTGAATTGTTTATCTTGTCTTGTGCTTCATACGAATTTTGTATCTTTACGAGTCAACTGAGTTAACGGAGTAGCGATTCGAGAAAATCCTTCCACAAATCTCCGATAATAACCAACTAAGCCCAAAAAACTACGTACTTCGGTCACCGATTTTGGTTGCTCCCAAATTTGTATTGCTTCAATCTTCGCCGGGTCAACAGATACTCCATGTTTTGACACCACTTGCCCAAGGAATGCTACTCCCTCAAGCCAGAACTCGCATTTCTTCAGCTTGGCATATAACTTGTTATCACGAAGCCTTTGCAGTACCAGCTTCAAATGGCGCTCATGATCTTCACGGCTTTTGGAATAGATGAGGATGTCATCAATAAAGACAACAACGAACTGATCCAAATATTCTTTGAACACACGGTTCATCATATCCATGAAAGCTGCAGGAGCATTAGTCAATCCAAAAGACATGACTAGGAATTCATAATGTCCGTACTGAGTTCTGAAGGCGGTCTTCGGAATATCCTCAGTTTTAACCTTTAGTTGATGATATCCAGAACGAAGATCGATTTTTGAAAAGAATTGTGCTCCTTGCAACTGGTCAAACAGGTCATCAATGTGAGGTAGCGGATACCTATTCTTGATATTAACATGGTTTATTTCCCAGTAATCGATATAAAGTCGCATACTCCCATCTTTCTTCTTTACAAATAAAATAGGAGCACCCCAAGGAGATGTACTAGGATGAATAAAACCGATGTCCAATAACTCTTGTAGTTGGACCTTTAACTCCTGAAGTTCAATAGGAGCCATTCGATATGGGGTTTTAAAAATGGGCTTTGTACCAGGTTCAAGATCAATAAAGAATTCAACTTCACGTTCTGGGGGTAGACCGGGAAGTTCTTCAGGAAATACGTCAGGAAAGTCAATAATAACAGGAATATTATTCAAATATGACGTCTCTTTATTCAAATCCATAACATGGGATAAGAAATCTTGACATCCGTTTTTTAATAAACGAATAGCTTTATGACTTGATATAAAAGTGATTGATTTTAAAGGCTTAGTTGCTTGAATTCGCACAACAGGTTGGTTAGGAATATGAAAACTAACAACCTTACGAAAACAATCAATTTTGGTATGATGAGTAGTTAACCAATCAATCCCTAAAATAACGTCAAATGCAAGTATCTTTAAAGAGATAAGGTCAACAGGTAAAGTGATGGTGCCAACTTGGATCAAACAAGATTTATAAACAGTGGATGTGATGAAAGTTTCTCCTAACGGAGTCTCCACAGATAAATCAAAGTCTAATTTCTCCGGAGTCAAGTTTAAACGTTGAGCACAAGCAGGAGAAATAAATGAATGGGTAGCACTGGTATCTAGTAAGGTATAAACTTCGCATGAATTTATGATTAGCTTACCCGTGATCACTTCGTTTGGGTTCCTCGCATGTTGACCAGTCTCGACAAACGCTCTTCTAGGAACCGTTGACTTTGACTTTTCTGGGACAGCCTTTTGAGTCACCATCCCCACTGGACTTGGTTTCGCTACCGTACAATCTCGAGCGATATGTCCTTCCTTTCCACAATTATAGCATACCTTGAACTGTTGTGGACAGTTTGGGCTGATGTGTCCCTCTTTTCCACATTTATAGCATACGACTGGTGGTCGTTTTCATCCCTTAGAACCAGTTGTTACTGGTGCTGACGTCTTCACAATGTCATTGTTGAATCTCCTCTTTTTAAAATCTCCCCCCGACTCGTTCCTTCTATTCTCATGGCCATGATTACCACCAGAGTGGTTGCCGCTCTTGTCCATATTCTTCTTTCTCTGCTGGTTATCGTTGTTCTGATGACTGCTGTCACCGGTATGATCCTGGTTGTGGTCCCTCGGTTGACCGTACTCGTTATCTCGCTCTAATAATTAAGCCCTGTTGATAACATCTGAATAGAGAGAAAATTTATGAGAAATGAGAAATTGACGTATGCCGGGTTTCAAACCTCTCAGAAACATCCGCGTCATACGTTCCTCATTCTCCACCAAATGAGGTACAAACCTGGATAACTCCGCGAACTTCGCCTCGTATTGGGACACCGTCATGTTGTTTTGTTCCAATCTAATAAACTCTACCTTCTTCATATGACGAACAATTTCAGGAAAGTATTTGTCATTGAACAGTTTTTGAAACGTTTCACAAGACATGCTTAGTGAGGCAGGCTGGGTACATTTCACAGACTTCCACCAGTAGTCTGCTTCACCACGGAACATAAAGGTGGCGAATGGAACCTTCTGTTCCTCCGTGCATCCCAAGACATCGAATATCTTGGTAATTTGTTTAACCCACGCCTCTCGCCTTGATCGGATCCGGCTTTCAATAAATTCGGTGGTCCCAACTCTTTGAATCGCTTGCACGTGACAAACCGTGAATTGCTATCATTTCCTCCTCAGTATTTTGAATACGAGTCTCCCTCTTCTGATTTTGCATGAACTTCAAAAAGCTTCTAAACATCCCATCTTTCATCATCTGCTCAGTGGTGTTGTTCACATGAGGAACATTGTTAGCCTGTTGCACGTTCTCCTCGTTGGTGAGTACAGGCGTCTCCACGGTCTCATTTACTCCACTGTTAACATTCTCAGTTTCCATTCTTAAATACTGCCATAAAATTAGGGTTAATTAAACAAATTAACAAATCACATAATACCCCTATATATTATGACCGACCAACAAATAAGCTTAGGTAGGACACACTAGCGAAGGATTTATTCGTCTCTCACCTCCTAGTTCTATTCCCCGATCTCCGCCAGAGATCATATCCCTAAGCTCTGATACCAACTGTGACGTCCCTAAAATAGGTATACAACACCCATTCTGAGTTGTCAAAAATACATGGTACAGAAACAACTACAACTTTATTAATACAACATAAAAACTGTGAGTTTAAATACAAATATTGTCGTCTAGACAATATCCATACTCAAATAAGTCCTCATTACAATTATTGATACACTATTTTACAAAATAGTGAGGACTACTAAAACAACTTCTAGAACCATCATTCCACACCCCAACTAGTACTCGCTACATTCTCGCCTCCTGAGAAGAAAAATGGAACAAAAAGGAAAAGGGTGAGCTCAACTAGCCCAGTAAAGAACATTATGACTAAGATAACATAGAACAAATTATCGTTAGTCCTCAACAGGGAAAAATCTAATAGAATACAATAGACAACCAGTTTTAAATCAATATTCGCAGCGGAAAAATAATAATTCATTAGAAGAGTTAAGTAGAGAATGAAATCTACTATCTTCTATATATGAATTTAAAAGTTCATCGTCGATATTTTATCCCTGTAACATCAATCAATATATATCTGGAATCAAATATTCATCTTTGCACTACATGTGACGCCCCCCAAAATTAGGTATACATCACCCATCTTGGGTCGCCAGATACATGGTACAGAATTCAAATACAACTTACAAATACAACTGTCGTGTACAATACGACAAAACATAAAATGTGAGTTTGAATACAAATATTGTCTACTAGAGATTATACAAACGCAAAAGGAGTCCTCATTACAATTATTATCACACTATTTCACGTAATAGTGAGGGACAACTAATGCTATCCTCTCGGACCATTACTCCGCTCCCCGACTCGTCCCAAATTATATTCTCATTTCAAGAGAAACAAAGAAAGAAAGGATGAGCTCAACTAGCCCAATAAAAGAACATTATGACTAAGATAACATAGAACAAATTATCGTTAGTCCTCAACAGGAAAAATCTAATAGAATACAATAGACAACCAGTTTTAAATCAATATTCGCAATGAAAAAATAGTAATTCATTAGAAGAGTTAAGTAGAGAATGAAATCTACTATCTTCTATATATGAATTTAAAAGTTCATCGTCGATATTTTATCCCTATAACATCAATCAATATATATCCGGAATCAAATATTCATCTTTGCACTACTGTGCCAAAGATTTTCATCGATTAATCATGTTCATCTAAACCCTATTCATCTTTTGCTGCATGCGGCGAAAGATATTCATCATAAATCATTCATCTTTGCACTACGGGCCAAAGATATTCAGTAATATCATCATTTAGGACTGAGGATGATGAAAAATATTTTAAAAGAAACGAATCCAGTGAAACAAAATAACAAATATTAAGGATTCGTATTTCGGTTTATCCATGTCCAAAAATACCTCATAAATAATCATAGTGGAGTAAAATTCAAGAATGATCAAAACATGGATACATTCAAAGCTAGTATCCATAATAGATATTTTGGACAAAAATGAAATTTTAATTTTTACGTGAATAAGTCAGATTCGTGAATAATGTCGATATCGTAAATAATCACCGTATACGTGAATAGTAACCCCGACACAAAAAGTTCCAAATTTGATAAAAAAATTCAGACCAAAATTTCGGCATAATGATATTGAAAGATATAATATCATTTAATAAAAAAATAACATCCCTTACCTCGAAAGAATAGTACTTCTGGCTGAATATAGTGCTGAAGGGAACTTGCACCGTATAACAACACTCAAAGTATCAAAATACTCAAAAATACGCTCAATATATCGAGAGAAAAAGAGAAGATTTCAGTTTCTGGTGTGATTTTCAATTCTAACCTAAGCACCTTATTTATAGGAAAATGCTTAGAACACCAAAGCAGAAAATTTAATAAAATATTATTATATATATTATAAATTCCTACGCCCATCTTTGAAATCTGATTTCAACCACCTTGCACATGTTAATGATGCCCACAAACATTTCAAAAATGTTTTTCTTTTAAAACAAATTTAAAACTTTAAAAAAAAAAATTATTTCGGAACTTCAGAACTTCAATAATTCATAATAAATAGCCCTTTTATCAGAAAAATTCGAACCTCGTGTCCTTTCCATAGGAAATTTCATTCTCTACAACTTTACAGAAGAAAAGTTTTCCAAATTCCAAACAGAAATTGACCGAAATCTACAAACGGGCGATTTTACAGGCTATAATCAAATTTTAGTCAAGAAATGAGGTCCACGAACATGAAAAACATGTTTTAATCATTTAATGCAACAAAAATATTCTTTCTCCTCATATACTCATATATCGCACATTCATTATAAAAATATCATCATTATTATATTATAATAATATAATAAAATATTATCTTATCAGAAAAGATAAAATATCGATTTTCAACAATTGACACTTTAAAAATTTTTCTCCATCTATATCCACATAAAATGAATATTTTCCTCATCATATAAATCAATAATTAATTATTCAAAAATAATATTACAAAATCACAATACTAAAAATCGTGCGCTTCAGTGAAAGAGGGGCTTTCGAATAAGGATTTCTCCTCATCGTCATTTCAATTAGGTGACCAAACCTCTCCTTATGTAATCTGCCTAGACATTGCCAATAATGTTATCTAATAATATTATTCGGATAATATGAATTATTGCTCAAAAAAATCTTGTGTAGTAACAATTATTGAAACAACGGTAATATAAAATATCAACGTAGCAATTATTGAATCAATAAAATAAAATATTAAACAAAGAATTATCGTAATAATTATTCAATAGTCTTTGTGACGCCCCAAAATTAGGTATCGTCACCCATCTTGGGTCGCCACTTACATGGTACATAAATTCAAATACAACTTAATAATACAACTGTATAAGTATAATACGACAAAACATAAACTGTGAGTTTGAATATAAATATTGTCTACTAGAGATTATAAAAACTCAAAAGGAGTCCTTATTACAATTATTATTACACTATTTCATAGAATAGTGAGGACTACTAATGCTATCATCTGGTTCGTCACTCCGTTCCCCGACTAGTCCCAGCTACGTTCTCATTTCCAGAAAAGAACAATAAAAGTAAAAGGATGAGCTCAACTAGCCCAGTAGGAAATATTATGACTAAGATAATGTAGAATATATTATCGTTAGCCTTTAACAGTGTTAAACTGATACAATATAACAACCATCAAGTTTAACTGCAGCGGAACAAGCAATTCATTAAAAGAGTCAAGTAGAAAATAAAATCTACTATCATTTATGATTTAAATGGTTTTTCATCACTTTTATCGCTGGGACTCAGCTTAATAAATAATCCATATCATCGAATCACCCCTGCACTACGGCCAAGGATATTCTTTATGTAAGTCCCCGAAATTTTTTTTTAAATAAAAAGGAATTTCCTTTATCTATTATTTTGAAATAGTAAGGGTTGATTTGATTAATGTGGATAGTTAAGGGTTAAATACGCAAATATTTCAAAATAAGCAAGTGGTTATAAAATATTCATTGTTGTCGGGGAATATTCGTTTGGTCGTGGAATATTATTATCGCTTTGTCGGGGAATATTCGTAATGCAAGGCGTAGCCATGTGTGGGCCCCATAACGGATAACTGTTGGATGAAGAAAACGACAAAGTTTGGGTGGTTATAAATAACGGCGTAGTTGTTACCGTTAAGACTGTTGGAATACCCGGTGGTTAAAACACACTAATACGCGTTGTTGAACAATGAAGACATCAGTATTGCATCAATTATTGATCCTTACGTGAAGGCACTTTCAATAATTGTTACGATAATTACTTGTTCGATATTTTATTTTATTGATTTAATAATTGCTTTGCGTTGGTGTTTTGTATTATTGTTGTTTCAATAATTATCACCGCACAAAGATTCCCATTATCGGATCAATAATTCATATTATTTGAATAATATTATTAGATAACATTATTGGCAATGTCTAGAAAGTTACGCTCAAGGAGAGGTTTGGTCACCTAATTGCTTGCCAAGAAGGAGAGATCCTTATTGAAAGCCCCCTCTTTCTGGAATAGCCTTGGTTGTCATAAATATGATTACGTAATATTATTTGTGAATAATTAATTATTGATTCATATGATAAGGAAATATTTATTTTATATGAATATAAATGATGGATTTATTTATGTGGTTATTAATGAAGGAATTAATCTTTGAGATTTTTATTTGTATTTTGTCGATTGGAGGTATTAAAAGATCAAATCGGTGTTATTACGCTTTTATTGTGTGAGTTATAATATTTAATCCGACCTAATTGGATCGTTGTAATTTTTGGATATGTTATACATATATAAGTTGAATATATGTCCACAAATTTTGAATCGTTAAAAATGAGCGTATAATTTATTATGAATTTTAAGAGGTGACTGATTCAGAAATTAGGTTATAAATGATTTTGGTGGAAAATTCTAGAATTGGTGGGCCCCACTTTTGGTTGGTGAAAAAATGTCTTGAATTTTATTTCAAATGTGGTGGGTGGCAATAGTAGCGAGTAAAGCCATCAGTAGTAGTCGGTCAAGTCTCCTTGGCGTCTAACATTTTCCTATAAATAGGGCTAAGTTAGAATTGAAAATCACACCGAAACAAAGTTTTCTCTCTCTCTCTCTATTATTATTGAGTGTATTTTGTGAGTATTTAGATACTTTGAGAGTTCATTGCTCAAGATGAGTTTCATTCAAAGATCACTTTCGACCTTTCCTTCCGAAATCTTGATTCTTTGAGGTAAGGGATATTATTTTTTTTCGTAATGATATTATTTCTTCAATATCATTATCTTTGAAATGTTGATCTGAAGTTTTATCAAATTTGGAACTTTTTCATGTCGGGTTACTATTCATGATGAGTTACTATTCACGAAGTTACTATTCATGAGTTACTATTCACGAGTTACTTATTCATGAGTTACTTATTCACGAGTTACTATTCACGAGTACTATTCATGAAGCGTGAAGATGTTTTTGTGGAATTTCTATCTTTTGGTGTGAGTTACTATTCACGATATACTGCACTATTCACGATATCTGACACTATTCACGTATACGGCACTATTCATCAAAAATAAAATTTTTCTTTTCGTCTGAATATCTATTCGGATACTAGCTTTTGATTGTATCCATCAGAAGACCCTCAAATTTTTTTTAAATAAAAAGGAATTTCTTTTATTTATTATTTTGAAATAGTAAGGGTTGATTTGATTAATGTGGATAGTTAAGGGTTAAATACGCAAATATTTCAAAATAAACAAGTGGTTATAAAATATTCATTTTGTGTCGGGGAATATTCGTTTGGTGGTGGAATATTAAATGCTTGGGGAATATTAAATGCGGACGACCAGTAGCGACCATGTGTGGGCCCCATAACTTGAAAAGCGATTGGATGAAGAAAACGACAAATATAAGTTGGTTAAAAATAACGGCGTAGTTATTACCAATTAAGATCATTGGAATACCCGGTGGTTAAAATCACGATGTCTGGCGTGGTTGCACAAGAATGCACACCAGTATTACACAAAGATTGTTGAATTATTGATCCTTACGTAAAGAAGGCACTACTCAATAATTTTCACAAGAGTTCTTATTCAATATTTTATTTTATTGATTCAATAATTGCTTGTTGTTCAATAATTGTCAACGCACATTATCTCCATTATCGGATCAATAATTCATATTATTTGAATAATATTATTAGATAGCATTATTGGCAATGTCTAAAAAGTTCACATCGAGGAGAGGTTTGGTCACCTAATTGCGGCGCCCATGAGGAGAAATCTTTATCTGAAGCCCCTCTTTCCCGGAACTACTGGTTGTTATAATTGTGATTACTCAGTAATATTATTTGTGAATAATTAATTATTGATTCATATGATAAAGAAATATTTATTTTATGTGGATATAAATGATGGATTTATTTATGTGGTTATAAATGAAGAAATTATTGTTGAGGTGTTTTATCGAGATTTTATCGATTGAGGTATTAAAAATTAAATCGGGGGTTTTGAGATATATTATGGGGTTATAATTTTTAATCCGACCGATTGGATTGTGGTACTTTTTGGGTATGTTATACATACATAAGTTGAGTATATGTCCACAAATTTTGAACCGTTAAAAATGCACGAATGATTTGTTATGAATTTTAAGAGGTGTCTCGATTCGTAAATTAGGGTTATAATTGATTTTGGTGGAAAATTCTAGAATTGAGTGGGCCCCACTTGTGGTTGGTGAAGAAATGTGCTGAATTTTATTTCAAATGTGGTGGGTGGCAATAGTAGCGGTGTAAAGCCATCGGTAGCGGTCAAGTCTGCTTTGGTAGGCCTAACATTTTCCTATAAATAGAGGGCTAAGTTAGAATTGAAAATCACACGTAAACAAAGTTTTCTCTTTCTCTCTATATTATTGAGCATTTTGTGAGTATTTAGATACTTTGAGAGTTCTTGTTGATCTAAGTTTCATTCAAAGATCACTTCCGACCTTTCCTTCCGGCATCTCGATTCTTTGAGGTAAGGGATGTTATTTTCTTCTCAAATGATATTATTTCTTCAATATCATTATCTTTGAAATATTGGTTGGAACTTTTTATCAAATTTGGAACTTTTTCATGCTCGGGGTTACTATTCATGAGTTACTATTCACGAGTTACTATTCATGAGTTACTATTCACGAGTTACTATTCACGAGTACTATTAATTAAGCGTGAAAATGTTTTTTGTGGAATTTCTATCTTTTGGTGTCGAGTTACTATTCACGATACTCTGCCTTATTCACGATATCTGACTATTCATCGAAAAATTAAATTTCTTCTTTTCGTCCAAAATATATATTCTGGATACTAGCTTTGATTGTATCCATGTTTTGATCATTCTTGAATTTTACACCACTATGATTATTTTGAGGTATTTTTGAACATGGATAAAACAAAGTACGAATCCTTAATCCTTAATCCTTGTCATTTTGTTTCACTGGATTCGTTTCTTTAAAAATATTTTTCATCATCCTCAGTCTTAAATGATGATATTATTGAATATCTTTGGCTTTGTAGTGCAAAGATGAATGATTTCTAAGAATATCTTTGGCTCAGTAGTGCAAAGATGAACAGTGTTTAAATGAACATGGACCGATCGATGAATAACTTTGGCTTAGTAGTGCAAAGATGAGCAGTGTTAAAATGAACATACCGACCGATCGATGAATATCTTTGGCCTTTAGTGCAAAGATGAGCAGTGTTGAGATGAACATGACCGATTGATGAATATCTTTGGCCCAGAGTAGTGCAATGAATATTTGATTTGAGATGAATATTGATTGATGTTACGGATAAAATATTGATGATGGATTTATTAAATTCATAGATTATAGTAGATTTCATTCTCTACGTAACTCTTCTATGAATTATTATTTCGCTGCGAATGTTGATCTCAAACTTGTTGTCTATCAGTATTCTATTAAATTTTTCCTGTTGAAGACTAACGATAATTTGTTGTATATTATCTTAGTCATAATATTCTTCTTGAGCTAGTTGAGCTCACCCTTTTCCTTTTTGTTCCATTCTTCTCGGAGGCGAGAATATAGCGAAGTACGAGCTGGGGTATGGAATGAAGGTTTTAGAAAGGATTGTTTAGTAGTCATCACCATTTTGTAAAATAATGTATCAATAAATGTGATGAGGATTTATTTGAGTATAAATATTGTCTAGAAGATAATATTTGTATTTAAACTCACAGCTTTCTTTGTTGTAATAATAAAGTTGTAGTTGTTTACGCACCACGTATTGACAACTCGAATGGGTGATGTATACCTATTTTGGGGGCGTCACATGGTTGGTATCGAGCTTAGGATATGATCTCCAAGGAGATCGGGAATAAAACTAGGAGGGAGAGACGAGTAAATCCTTCGCTAGCTAGTGTGTCCTACCTAAGCTTATTTGTTGGTTGGTCATATTATAGGGGTATTATGTGATTTGTTAATTTATTTAATTAACCCTTGTTTTATGATAGTTTTTTTTAGAATGGTCACGAGAACGTTAACAATGGAGTGAATGAGATCGTGGAGACACCTCTAATCGCCAACCGTGATAATGTGATGTCGGTGAAAGAAGGAATTAGAGATATCCATGTGGTGAGTGAAGAATTGATAGTTTTGCGAGATAATCGCAGAGGTAACAAATGAGAGTGAGGAAGAAGAGGAAGAAGAGGTACACGAAGAGAGTTTATTAGAGGTATTTTATGATCGAAATATAGAATTGCAAAATCGTATTCATGAGTTAGAAGAAGCGAAGCTAAAGAATTGCGAGCGTTATGTGGAGCAAAAGGATGCAACGATTCAAGCTTGTGTTACCCGATCGTGATGCTTGAATGTAAGCACTCTTTGGCGAGTATAAGATGATAAAGTTTGAAATCTGAAATGAAAAGAAGAAATAAGCGAACGAGTGAGAATGAGTGATGCTTGGGTAAAAGTCGCACGACGCGTTGATATTATGGAAAGAGATGTCCAATCTAAAAGAGAAGATTTAACGATGACGGAAGACGTTTAAAGAAGAACATCGCAGACCATCAACAAATTCTAGGGAAGAGAACGATCGCCGCTTAGATGCTTCAGATGTGGAGATGAGGGACATATAAGGTCAAACTGTTCAAAGCCTTCCAAGGTATGCTATAATTGTGGAAAAAGAAGGACATATCGCCGAGATTTATGCGATATCGAAACCCATCCAGCGTGAATGGTGACTCAAAAGGATGTCCCGTAAAAGTCAAAGTCAACGGTTCTTGGAAGAGCGTTTGTCGTGACCTAATCAAAATGCGAGGAACCCGACGAAGTTAGCACGCAAGTTAGTTAATTATAAATTCTTGCGAAGTATATACATTACTAGATATCTGGGTTCTACCCATTCTTTTATCTCTTTTGCTTGCGCTCAACGTTAAAACTTGACTCGGAGAAATTAGACTTTGACTATATCTGTGGAAACTCCGTTAGAGAAACTTTCATCACATCCACTCGCTTATAAATCTTGTTTGATTCAAGTTGGCACCATCACCTTACCCATTGACCTTATCTCTTTAAAGATACTTGCTTTTGATGTGATTTTAGGATTGATTGGTTAACTACTCATCATGCCAAAATTGATTGTTTTCGTAAGGTTGTTAGTTTTCATATTCCTAACCAACCCGTTATGCAAATTCAAGCAACTAAACCATTAAAATCAATCACTATCATATCTAATCATAAAGCTATTCGCTTATTGAAAAAGCGGATGTCAAGCTTTCTTAGCCCATGTTATGGATTTGAATAAAGACACGTCAAATTTGAATAATATTCCCATTGTTATTGACTTTCCTGACGTATTTCCTGAAGAACTTCCCGGTCTACCCCGGAACGTGAAGTTGAATTCTTTATTGATCTTGAACCCGGTACAAAGCCCATTTCTAAAACCCCATATCGAATGGCTCCTATTGAACTTCGAGGAGTTAAAGGTCCAACTACGTGAATTGTTGGACATTGGTTTCATTCTCGCCCCAAGTACATCTCCTTGGGGTGCTCTGTTTTATTTGTAAAGAAGAAAGACGGGAGTATGCGACTTTGTATTGACTATCGGAATTGAACCATGTCACCATCAAGAATAGGTATCCTCTACCTCGTATTGATGACTTGTTTGACCGATTGCAGGGGCACAATTCTTTTCAAAAATCGATCTTAGATTACTCGATATCATCAATTGAAGATTAAAAGCGAGGATATTCCAAAGACCGCCTTCGTAACTCGGTATGGGCATTATGAATTCTTAGTCATGTCTTTCGGACTAACTAATGCTCCTCATGGCTTTCATGGATATGATGAACCGAGTATTCGTGGAATATTTGATCGATCGATTCGTTGTTGTCTTTATTGATGACATCCTTATATATTCCAAAAGTCGTGAAGATCATGAGCACCATTTGAAGTCGGTACTTCAAAGGCTTCATGCGAAACCAACTATATGCCAAATTGAAGAAATGCGAGTTCGGCTTGAGGAAGTAGCCTTTCTTGGGCATGTGGTGTCAAAACATGGAGTATCTGTTGATCCGTGAAGATTGAAGCAATACAAAGTTGGGAGCAACCAAAGCTCGGTGGATCAAGACGTAGCTTTTGGGCTTAAATTGGTTATTATCGAGATTCGTGGAAGGGTTTTCTCGAATCCCTACTCCATTAACTCAAATTAACTCCGGAAGGATACAAAATTCGTTTGGAATGAAGAATGCGAGAAAAGTTTCCAAGAGCTTAAGAGGAGACTTATTTCGGCACCAGTTCTAACAATACCATCTGGTTCGGATGGATTTGTTATCTATAGCGATGCTTCGGGCAAAGGGTTAGGATGTGTTCTCATGCAACGTGGGAAAGTCATAGCCTATGCCTCGCGACAACTTAAAGAGTATGAGAGGAATTATCCTACTCATGATCTAGAGTTAGCGGCCATCGTTTTCCTTATTAAAGATATGGAGGCACTATCTATATGGGGAGAAAGTGGAGATATATTCAGATCATAAAAGCCTTAAATATTTCTTCACTCAAAAAGAACTCAACATGCGGCAGCGACGTTGGCTCGAGCTATTGAAAGACTACGACCACACTATTCAATACCATCCTGGTAAAAGCGAACGTGGTAGTGACGACGCATTGAGTAGAAGATCATCATCACGCGGAACGAAAAGTGCGATGATGTCAAGTATACGCGTAGAGCCAACTTTAATAGAAAAAGTTAAGGTTGCTCGAGCCACCCAATCAGGAGTGATGCGTATGAAGAAGAAAGTACAAGAAGGAGCTATTCCTAAGCGAGAATTGATGAAGAAGGAATACTTGAGTCCACTCTAGACTTTGTGTTCCTAACGACTCGATTTGAAGTACAAGATTATGATGGAGGCACACAATACACCATTTGCAATCCATCCTCGAAGTACTAAAATGTATCGTGATCTTCGACATACATTTTGGTGGAATAATATGAAGAGAGAGATTGCAAAGTTTATCTCGATGTGTTTAACTTGCTTAACGTGTAAAGGCGGAGCATCTAGTACCTAAGGGTCCGTTGCAACCACTTGAGATTCCTGAATGGAAGTGGGAACACATTACCATAGATTTCGATTCTTGGGTCTTCCTACGGTTTCTCAAGGCATCAATGCTATTTGGGTTATTGTTGATAGATTAACCAAATCGCTCACTTCTTCCGATACGGAGACTTATTCCTTGAACATCTTGCTAGTATATGCGTGAATGAGATTGTGAGGTTGCATGGCATGCACAGTATCCATAGTTTTGATATAGTGACCCAAGATTCACTTCATGATTTTGGGTTAGAAAGCTATGGGCACGAATTTACGATTTATCTTGGCATACCATCCTCAAACGGATGGGCAATCGTAAAGGTCTACTCAAACTCTTGAAGATATATTAAAACTCGTGTCCTAGATTTCAAAGGAAGTTGGGATAAGTACTTGCCATTGGTGGAATTCTCATACAACAATAGTTATTAAACAAATATAGGCATGGTTCCATTCAAGCATTATATGGACAAAAATGTCGTTCTCCAATATGTTGGGATGAGGTGGGTGAAGCAACATTGTTGGGACCCGAAGTTAAGACGTATGACTACCGAAAAGATCCAAATAATTCGACAAACGTGTACAAACGGCTCAAGATCGACAAAAGAGTTATGCGGATCTTCATCGAAAGGACGTGGAATTTAATGTAGGGATCATGTATTGTTGCGAGTTGCTCCATGGAAGGGAGTTACAAGATTTGGGAAGAGAGGAAAGCTCAATCCACGATTTATTGGTCCATTTCAAATTCTTGACCGAGTAGGAAATGTAGCCTATAGACTTGCGTTACCTCCGAGTATGTCTCGTGTTCATAATGTGTTTCACATATCGGTGCATTTCAGAAATATGTGAAAGACCCGAACCACGTTATTGAGTTAGAACCCATTTAGATAGCCAAAGACTTAACGTATGAGGAGGTACTATCAAGATCTTGGATAGGAAGGAGCATGTCCCACGCCAAGAAAGGTCATACCACAAGTTAAAGTTTTGTGGAGGAATCATGCTATAGAGGAAATGACACGGGAATTGGAAACGGAAATGAAAGCGAGGTATCCTCACCTTTTCAAACACCAGTACGTCACGCCAATTTCGAGGACGAAATTTCATAAGGAGGGAGGTTGTAAGACCCCTCGAAATTTTTTAAAATAAAAAGGAATTTCCTTTATTTATTATTTTGAAATAGTAAGGGTTGATTTGATTAATGTGGATAGTTAAGGGTTAAATACGCAAATATTTCAAAATAAACAAGTGGTTATAAAATATTCATTTTTGTCTGGGAATATTCGTTTGGTGTGGAATATTAAATCTTTGTCGGGAATATTAAATGCGACAGTAAGACCGTGTGTGGGCCCCATAACGAAAGCGATTGGATGAAGAAAACGACAAATATAAGTTGGTTAAAAATACTAGGCGTAGTTATTACCAATTAAAGATCATTGGAATACCGGTGGTTAAAATACTGATGTCTGGCGTGGTTGCACGCGAGTATACGGTATTGCACAGATATTGTTGAATTATTGATCCTTACGTGAAAGGCACTACTCAATAATTTTCACGATGAATTCTTGCTCAATATTTTATTTTATTGATTCAATAATTCTTTGCGTTGATATTTTATATTATTGTTGTTCAATAATTGTCAACGCACATTATCTCCATTATCGGATCAATAATTCATATTATTTGAATAATATTATTAGATAGCATTATTGGCAATGTCTAGAAAGTTACATCGAGGAGAGGTTTGGTCACCTAATCAATTGCGGCAAGATGAGGAGAAATCCTTATCTGAAAGCCCCTCTTTCCCGGGAACTACCGGTTATTATAATTGTGATTCTGTAATATTATTTGTGAATAATTAATTATTGATTCATATGATAAAGAAATATTTATTTTATGTGGATATAAATGATGGATTTATTTATGTGGTTATAAATGAAGAAATTATTGTTGAGGTGTTTTATCGATATTTTATCGATTGGAGGTATTAAAAATTAAATCGGGGTTTTGAGATATATTGCGGGGTTATAATTTTTAATCCCAATAGTTGGATTGTGGTAATTTTTGGGTATGTTATACATACATAAGTTGAGTATATGTCCACAAATTTTGAACCGTTAAAAATGCACGAATGAGTTGTTATGAATTTTAAGAGGTGTCCGATTCGTAAATTAGGGTTATAATTGATTTTGGTGGAAAATTCTAGAATTGAGTGGGCCCCACTTGTGGTTGGTGAAGAAATGTGCTGAATTTTATTTCAAATGTGGTGGGTGACAATAGTAGTAGCGAAAAAGCCATCGTGTAGCAGTCAAGTCTCGCTTTCTACGGCTAACATTTTCCTATAAATAGAGGGCTAAGTTAGAATTGAAAATCACACCGTAAACAAAGTTTTCTCTCTTTCTCTCTATATTATTGAGCGTATTTTGTGAGTATTTAGATACTTTGAGAGTTGCTTTGCTCAAGATACAAGTTTCATTCAAATCACTTCCTCACCTTTCCTTCCGGAAATCTTGATTCTTTGAGGTAAGGGATGTTATTTTCTTCTCAAATGATATTATTTCTTCAATATCATTATCTTTGAAATATTGGTTGGAACTTTTATCAAATTTGGAACTTTTTCATGTCGGGGTTACTATTCATGAGTTACTATTCACGAGTTACTATTCATGAGTTACTATTCACGAAAGTTACTATTCACGAGTACTATTCATGAAGCGTGAAAATGTTTTTTTTGGAATTTCTATCTTTTGGTGTCGAGTTACTATTCACGATACTTAAGACTATTCACGATATCTGACTTTATTCATCGAAAAATTAAATTTCTTCTTTTCGTCAAAATATATATTACGGATACTAGCTTTGATTGTATCCATGTTTTGATCATTCTTGAATTTTACACCACTATGATTATTTTGAGGTATTTTTGAACATGGATAAAACAAAGTACGAATCCTTAATCCTTAATCCTTGTCATTTTGTTTCACCGGATTCGCTTTCTTTAAAAATATTTTCATCATCCTCGGTCTTAAATGATGATATTATTGAATATCTTTGGCACGTAGTGCAAAGATGAATGATTTCGAAGAATATCTTTGGCCATGAAGTGCAAAGATGAGCAGTGTTTAAATGAACATGACCGATCGATGAATAACTTTGGCACAGAGTGCAAAGATGAACAGTGTTAAAATGAACATGACCGATGATGAATATCTTTGGCCTTTAGTGCAAAGATGAACAGTGTTGAGATGAACATGACCGATTGATGAATATCTTTGGCTTGTAGTGCAAAGATGAATATTTGATTTGAGATGAATATTGATTGATGTTACTGAGGATAAAATATTGATGATGGATTTGTTAAATTCATAGATTATAGTAGATTTCATTCTCTACGTAACTCTTCTATGAATTATTATTTCACTTGCGAATGTTGATCCGAAACTTGTTGCCATTGTATTCTATTAAATTTTTCTGTTGAAGACTAACGATAATTTGTTGTATATTATCTTAGTCATAATATTCTTTACTGAGCTAGTTGAGCTCACCCTTTTCCTTTTTGTTCCATTCTTCTCAGGAGGCGAGAATATAGCGAGTACGAGTCGGGGTATGGAATGAAGGTTTTAGAAAGGATTGTTTAGTAGTCATCACCATTTTTGTAAAATAATGTATCAATAAATGTGATGAGGATTTATTTGAGTATAAATATTGTCTAGAAGATAATATTTGTATTTAAACTCACGCTTTCTTGTTGTAATAATAAAGTTGTAGTTGTTTCGTACTCATGTATTGACAACTCGTAATGGGTGATGTATACCTATTTTGGGGGCGCCACATCCATGTTTTGATCATTCTTGAATTTTACTTGAAAGATGATTATTTATGAAGTATTTGTGAACTTCGGATTGTTTAAAGTATGCGAATCCATAATACTTGTTCTTTTGTTTCACTGGATTCGTTTTCTTTAAAAATATTTTTCATCATCCTCAGTCTTAAATGATGATATTATTGAATATCTTTGTCCTGTAGTGCAAAGATGAATGATTTCTGAAGAATATCTTTGGCCTGTAGTGCAAAGATGAACAGGTGTTTAAATGAACATGACCGACTGATGAATATCTTTGGCCTTTAGTGCAAAGATGAACAGGTGTTGAGATGAACATGATCGATTGATGAATATCTTTGGCCTGTAGTGCAAAGATGAATATTTGATTTGAGATGAATATTGATTGATGTTACTGAGGATAAAATATTGATGATGGATTTATTAAATTCATAGATTATAGTAGATTTCATTCTCTACGTAACTCTTCTATGAATTATTATTTCCGCTGCGAATATTGATCTGAAACTTGTTGTCTATTGTATTCTATCAGATTTTTTTCCCTGTTGGAGACTAACGATAATTTGTTGTATATTATCTTAGTCATAATATTCTTTACTGGGCTAGTTGAGCTCACCCTTTTCCTTGTTGTTCCATTTTTCTTCTCAGGAGGCGAGAATGTAATGTACTAGTCTGGGTATGGAATGAAGGTTCTAGAGAGAGTTGTTTAGTAGTCCTCACTATTTTTGTAAAATAATGTATCAATAATTATGATGGGGATTTATTTGCGTGTGGATGTTGTCTAGAAGACAATATTATATTTAAACTCATTAAGATATATTGTCGTATTTCACACGACATTTGTATTATTGAAGTTGTAGTTTGCTTCTTGTACCATGTATTTGGCGACTCAGAATGGGTGTTGTGTATACCTATTTTGGGGGCGTCACAGTTGGTATCAGAGCTTAGGGATATGATCTCTGGCGGAGATCGGGGAATAGAACTAGGAGGGAGAGACGAAGTAAATCCTTCGCTAGTGTGTCCTACCTAAGCTTATTTGTTAGTTGGTCAAGATATAGGGATATTATGTGATATATTGATTTCCTTAATTAACCCTTGTTTTATGACGGTATTTGAGAATGTCGATTTGAGAATATTAACAATGGAGTAAATGAGGCAGTGGAGATGCTGTCTTTACCAACGAGGAGAACGTCTGACAAAAGTGGCAATGTTCCTCCCGTGAACAACACCAACGAAAGAGATGAGGAGCGAGGGATGTTTAGAAGTTTTTTGCAGTTCATGCAAAATCGAATGAAGGAGACTCGTGTTCAAAATACGGGAGGAGAAATGATAGCAATTCACGGGTTGTCACAAATGAGCGATTCAAAGAGTTGGGACCACCAGAATTTAAGGAAAGCGGATCCGATCATGGCGGAGACGTGGGTCAAGCAAATTACCAAGATATTCGATGTCTTGGGATGCACGGAGAAACGAAGGTTCCATTCGCCACCTTTATGTTACGTGGCGAAAGCGATTCTTCGGTGGGAATCGTGAAGCGTACCCATCCAAACACTCAAGACGTGTCGTGGAGATGTTTGAGAATAGCTTCAATGACAAGTACTTTCTGAAAGTATTCGTCATATGAAGGAAGTGGAGTTTATTAGATCGAGCGCGAGAATAACATGGCGGTGTCCCAAAGACGAGGCGAAGTTCGCGAGTTATCCGTGTTGCACCTCATTTGGTGGAGAATGAGGAACGTATGACGCGGATGTTTCTTAGAGGTTTGAAACCCGGATACGTCGATATCTCATTTCTCATAAACTTTCTCTTTATTCGAGATGTTGTAAATGAGGCTCAATTATTAGAAATGAGATAACGAGTACGGTCAACCGAGGACCACAACGAGGATCGTGCGAGAGATAGCGATCAATGAATAATGATAACCAATGGAGAAAGAAACAGACGGACAAAATGGTTACCACTGTGGTAATAATCATGGTCATGAAAATAGAAGAAGCGAGTCGGGAGGAGATTTTAAAAAGAGGAGATTTAACAACGACTATGTGAAGACGACAATGGCCAAGAAGCAATCGGTTCCAAGGGAGGAGAAAGACCATCGATCACGTATGTTACAAATCTTGGGAAAGAGGGATATATCATTGAAACTACCCACAACAGTTTAAGGTATGCTATAATTGTGGAAAAAGAAGGACATATCGCTCGAGATTATGCGATATCGAAACCCAGATCCAATGAGAATGGTGACTCAAAAGGATGTCCCGAAAAGTCAAAGTCAACGGTTCTTGGAAGAAGCGTTTATCGTGGCCAAATCAAAATGCGAGGAACCCGAACAAAGTTAGCGCAGGTTAGTTAATTATAAATTCTTGCGAAGTTTATACCTTACTAGATATCTGGGTTCTACCCATTCTTTTATCTCTCTTGCTTTTCTCAACGTTTGAACTTGACTACGGAGAAATTAGACTTTGACCTATTTATGGAGATCTCAGTTAGGAAAACTTTCATTACATCCGTTGTTTAGAAATCTTGCTTGATTCAGTTGGCACTATCACATTACCGTTAACCTTATTTCTATAGAGATATTTGCTTTTGATATGATTTTAAGGTTAACTACTCATCATGCCAAATTGATTGCTTTTGTAAGGTTGTTAGGTTTCATATTCCTAAGTAACTTTGTTATTCAATTCAAGCAATCAAACCATTGTAATCAAACATTTTCATATCAAGCCATGAAGTCATTCGTTTATTACGGATGTCAAGTTTTCTTAGTCCATGTTATGGATTTGAATAAAGACACGTCGATTTGAATAATATTCTTGTTGTTATTGATTTTTCCCGACGTATTTTCTCAAGAATTTCTTGGCTTACTCCCAAAGCTCGATATTAAATTTTGTATCGACTTTGAACCCTAGACAAAACTCATTTCTAAAATCTCATATCGAATGGCTCTATTGAACTTCGTGAGTTAAAAATTCAACTATAGAATTTGGTACCGAGCCTTTATCTTGTGACTTCCTTTGTGGAATTCACCTAAGCGAACTCTCCGTAGGGGCGTCATATTAGATGCGATAAGTAAATCGATAGGTGTCATTGTGACGTCTTATCCAAGATTGGGATATGAGTCACGATTGAGAGCAACCTAAGTCGATGAATCGAAATACGTAGCTTTCTAGGCTTAGTTGGTTATTATCGGAGATTCGTTGAAGGATATTCTCGAATCGCTATTCCATTAACGCAGCTGACTCGTAGAGATACAAAATTCGAATGGAGCAAGGATTGTGGGAAGAGCTTCGAAGAACTCAAGAGGAGACTCATTTCAACACATGTTCCGACCATGCCATCCTGGAAAAGCGAACGTGGTAGGCGGCGTGTTGAGTAGAAGATCATATCGCGGGACGAGTGCGATGATGTCAAGTATACGCGATAGAGCCAACTTTAATAGAAAAAGTTAAGGTTGCTCGAGCCACCGAATGGGCGGATGCGTATGAATGAAGAAGAAAGTACAAGAAGGAGCTATTCCTAAGCGAGAATTGATGAAGAAGGAATACTTGAGTCCACTCTGAACTTTGTGTTCCTAACGACTTTCGATTTGAAGAACAAGATTATGATGGAGGCACACAATACACCATTTGCAATCCATCCTCGAAGTACTAAAATGTATCGTGATCTTCGATATACATTTTGGTGGAATAATATGAAGAGAGAGATTGCAAAGTTTATCTCAATGTGTTTAACTTGTCGGCGTGTAAAGGCGAGCATCTAGTACCTAAGGGTCCGTTGCAACCACTTGAGATTCCTGGAATGGAAGTGGGAACACATTACCATGGATTTCGTTCACGGGTCTTCCTACGGTTTCTCAAGGCATCAATGCTATTTGGGTTATTGTTGATAGATTAACCAAATCTGCTCATTTCTTGCCGATATCGGAGACTTATTCCTTGAACGCCTTTGCTAGTATGTACGTAAATGAGATTGTGAGGTTGCATGGCATGCTGTATCCATAGTTTTGGATCGTGACCCAAGATTCACTTCAAGATTTTGGGTTAGCTTGCAAAAAGCTATGGGCACGGATTTGCGATTTAGTTCTTACATACCATCCCCAAACCGACGGACAATCGAGAGGACTATTCAAACTCTTGAAGATTTATTAAGACTCGTGTCCTGAACTTCAAGGCGCGTTGGGATAAGTATTTACCATTGGTGGAATTCTCCTACAACAACAGCTTATCGAGCAAGTATAGGTGTGGCTCCATTCAAGCATTATATGGGCCGAAAATGTCGTTCTCCAATATGTTGGGATGAGGTGGGTGAAGCAACATTGTTGGGACCCGAGTTAATACGTATATGACTACCGAAAAAGATCCAAATAATTGACAACGTATACAAATGGCACAAGATCGACAAAAGAGTTATGCGGATCTTCATCGAAAGGACGTGGAATTTAGTATAGGGGATCATGTATTATTGCGAGTTGCTCCATGGAAGGGAGTTACAAGATTTGGGAAGAGAGGAAAGCTCAATCCACGATTTATCGGTCCATTTCAAATTCTTGACCGAGTAGGAAATGTAGCCTATAGACTTGCGTTACCTCTAAGTATGTCTCGTGTGTTCATAATGTGTTTCACATATCGATTGCCGTAAATATGTGAAAGACCCGAACCACGTTATAGAGTTAGAACCCGGACGAGATAGCCAAAGACTTAACGTATGAGGAGGTACTGTCAAGATTTTGGATAGGAAGGAGCATGTCCTACTGTATGAAAGGTCATACCACAAGTTAAAGTTTTGTGGAGGAATCATGCTATAGAGAAAAATGACACGGGAATTGGAAGCGGAAATGAAAGCGAGGTATCCTCACCTTTTCGAAACACAGTATCGTACCTCAATTTCGAGGACGAAATTTCATAAGGAGGGAGGTTGTAAGACCCCAATTTTTTTTTTTTTAAATAAAAGGAATTTCCTTTATCTATTATTTTGAAATAGTAAGGGTTGATTTGATTAATGTGGATAGTTAAGGGTTAAATACGCAAATATTTCAAAATAAGCAAGTGGTTATAAAATATTCATTGTTGTTCGGGGAATATTCGTTTTGGTTGTGGAATATTAAATCTTTGTCGGGGAATATTAAATGCGACTGCAGCCTTGACCATGTGTGTGGGCCCCATAACGGATAAGCTCCGGATGAAGAAAATGACAAAGTTTGGGTGGTTATAAATAACTTGGCGTAGTTATTACCGTTAAGATCATTGGAATACCCGGTGGTTAAAACACACTAATACGCGTTGTTGAACAAGAAGCACATACGGTATTGCATCAATTATTGATCCTTACGTAAGAAGGCACTACTCAATAATTGTTACAAAGAATTATTATTCAATATTTTATTTAATTGATTCAATAATTCTTTGCGTTGGTGTTTTATATTATTATCTTTGTTTCAATAATTATCAACGCATAAAGTATTTCCATTATCGGATCAATAATTCATATTATTTGAATAATATTATTAGATAACATTATTGGCAATGTCTAGAAAGTTCTATCTAAGGAGAGGTTTGGTCACCTAATTGCGGCCGCCAAGAAGGAGAGATCCTTATTGAAAGCCCCTCTTTCAGGGAATGACCTAGTTATCATAAATATGATTACATAATATTATTTGTGAATAATTAATTATTGATTCATATAATAAGGAAATATTTATTTTATATGAATATAAATGATGGATTTATTTATGTGGTTATTAATGAAGGAATTATTGCTAAGATGTTTTATTTGTATTTTGTCGGATTGGAGGTATTAAAAGATCAAATCGGTTTTATTACAGTTTTATTGTGTGAGTTATAATATTTAATCCGACCGGTGGATCGTTGTAATTTTTGGATATGTTATACATATATAAGTTGAGTATATGTCCACAAATTTTGAACCGTTAAAAATGAGCGTATAATTTATTATGAATTTTAAGAGGTGACTGATTCAGAAATTAGGTTATAAATGATTTTGGTGGAAAATTCTAGAATTGGTGGGCCCCACTTTTGGTTGGTGAAAAATGTGCTTTGAATTTTATTTCAAATGTGGTGGGTGGCAATAGTAGCGAGTAAAGCCATCAGTAAAGGTGGTCAAGTCTGCTTTGACGTGCTAACATTTTCCTATAAATAGAGGGCTAAGTTAGAATTGAAAATCACACCGTAAACAAAGTTTTTCTCTTTCTCTATCTATATTATTGGCGTATTTTGTGAGTATTTAGATACTTTGAGAGTTCTTTGTTAATTATAAGTTTCATTCAAATCACTTTCGACCTTTCCTTTTGAAGTCTTGATTCTTTGAGGTAAGGATATTATTTTTTTCGTAATGATATTATTTCTTCAATATCATTATCTTTGAAATGTCGATCCAAGTTTTATCAAATTTGGAACTTTTTCATGCTCGGGATTACTATTCATGAGTTACTATTCACGAGTTACTATTCATGAGTTACTATTCACGAAGTTACTATTATTGAGTTACTATTCACGAGTTACTATTCACGAGTACTATTCATGAAGCGTGAAGATGTTTTTTGTGGAATTTCTATCTTTTGGTGTCGAGTTACTATTCACGTTATCGGCACTATTCACGATATCTGACACTATTCACGATATCTGACTATTCATCGAAAAATAAAATTTCTTCTTTTCGTCGAGAATATCTATTCGATACTAGCTTGATTGTATCCATGTTTTGATCATTCTTGAATTTTACTTGATGTGATTATTTATGAAGTATTTGTGAACTCGGATTGTTTAAAGTAACGAATCCATAATACTTGTTCTTTTGTTTCAATCGGATTCGTTTTCTTTAAAAATATTTTTCATCATCCTCGGTCTTAAATGATGATATTATTGAATATCTTTGGCTTGTAGTGCAAAGATGAATGATTTCTGAAGAATATCTTTGGCACATGTAGTGCAAAGATGAACAGTGTTTAAATGAACATGACCGATCGATGAATATCTTTGGCCTTTAGTGCAAAAGATGAACAGTGTTGAGATGAACATGACCGATTGATGAATATCTTTGGCACAGTAGTGCAAAGATGAATATTTGATTTGAGATGAATATTGATTGATGTTACGGGGATAAAATATTGATGATGGAATCGTTAAATTCATAGATTATAGTAGATTTCATTCTCTACGTAACTCTTCTATGAATTATTATTTCATTGCGAATATTGATCTGAAACTTGTTGTCTATTGTATTCTATCGATTTTTTTCCTGTTGGAGACTAACGATAATTTGTTGTATATTATCTTAGTCATAATATTCTTTTTTGGGCTAGTTGAGCTCACCCTTTTCCTTGTTGTTCCATTTTTCTTCTCGTGAGGCGAGAATGTAGCGGGTACTAGTCGGGGTATGGAATGAAGGTTCTAAAGAGAGTTGTTTAGTAGTCCTCACCATTTTGTAAAATAATGTATCAATAATTATGATGGGGATTTATTTGCGTGTGGATATTGTCTAGAAGACAATATTATATTTAAACTCACAAGATATATATTATCGTATTTCACACGACATTTGTATTATTGAAGTTGTAGTTTGCTTCTTGTACCATGTATTTGGCGACTCGTAATGGGTGTTGTGTATACCTATTTTGGGGCGTCACACTTTAATATCACGACCACAATTATCCATGCACTACGGGCCAAGAATATTTGTGTATTCAATAATGGTCATGATCATGCCAACAATCGTCCATCAATGCACTACTGCGCAATGAGGACTTTTTCCACATCATTTGTAACATTACGGTCCATGATTACAATCAATAATCCTCAGTCATAATCATACCAAGTCCATCTATGCACTATAGGCCATGATGACTTTCAAAAAATATAAACATGAGGATGATGACAATGATATAAGAATTCAATAAAAACAAGTTCAAGAATTATTTTATCCGGGAACTAATAACGTCCAAATTGTCAACATGATACGCCTTTGTAGAGTAAAATTTCAGAATGCTCGGAAGAATATTTCCATGAAAAGATCTTCGGATGAAGCACAAATATCAAGGATATTCCACTAATTTCATGGAGTATAAAGTCAAAACTTTAACCAACCGAGTATAATAAGGAATGGAATAACAAAAGAAATCACCAAGCATGCGATAGAATTCGCACAGGCGAGAGTTATTCCAATGAATAATAAATAACGGAATCGGTCCCACGTAAAAGCGCATGCATGCGAGGATATTCAATGAATAATAATAAAGACGAAATCAGTCCCGTGAAGAACGCATGCATGTGATATTCCAAAGAATAATAAAGAGCGGAATCGAGTCCCGTGAGAACGCATGATGTGATATTACAACGAGAATAATAAAGACGGAATTAGGTCCCAAGCGAAACGCATGCATGTGAAATTCCAATGTAATAATAAAGATGAACCAGTCCGTGTAGAACGCATGCATGAGGATGTTCCAATGAATGATAAAGAATGGAACAACGTAAGAATTTCACCAAGTATAGGGTAGCAGCGATATCTGAGTTATTCCAATGTAATAATAAGAATGGAATAACAGAAGTTCTCTTCATAGATAAGAAAGAAATAATACTCCCTACGAGTACAACAAATAATATTCCCTACCTTGGAAAAAACTGGATACTGGAATAGTGAGGTAGCAGATTTCTCTTCTTCTTTCTCTCTATAATTTCTCTCTATAATAATCGCTCTAAAGATTTTATGAATTGGTGAGAAATGAAGGAAGAATGAGCTTCTATTTATAGGAAAATATAGTTTCGATAATTGCACGTTTTGGGGCTCGAAAATTACAGTACAATACCTCCAACTTTTCTTTCATTTTTAATTTAGTCCTGCAAGTATTATCAATCTTGCACCAACTCCCCTAATAGTAAATAATGTGAATTAATAGTTCAATCATGTGAATCAATAGTATAATCATGTGAAAAATATGAATTTTAGTATAGTACCTCCATCTATACCTCTATTTTAAATTTAATCATGCAAGTATTATCAATCTTGCACCAACTCCCCTAATAGTAAATAATGTGATTCAATAGTACACATATGTGAACAAATAGTTATGTAAGCATGTGAATTAGTAGCAATTAATTGCTCATTTATCCGATAAATTACCTGATTTATCAATATAACCCCTAGACATCAATTATCATTGGAATAAATGTCGATTTTCACTAACACAAACAATTTCAACATAATGAAATTATTTTTATCAAAAATATAAATTTTGAAATTTCAAAGTTTGACTTTTCCAAAAAAAGTCAACTGTTGACTTTTTCACCAAATAGTGAATCCCAAAAATTTTGTGTTTATAGACTATTTTACTAATTTAAATAGTTTAGGACTCAAATATCATGTCTCATTATTTTCATAAAAAGTATTTTTGTCATTTTTTCAATCCGAATGATAATTACATTGTGGGGTCCACCAATGATTGTCTTAGTTATACGAATATTCCTGTTAAAACGAATATTCCGACCAATCGAATATTATATAACAACTTGTGTACTTTTCAAAATTTATAAATATTACCCACAACTATAACATTATATCAAATTCACACCATAATATTCAAAAATATATTTCGAGAAAATTTAATCTTTATTCAAAAAATTCTGGGGTCTCACAATCTCCCTCCTTATAAAATTTACGCCCTCAAAATTTACGTGCGTACACGGTATCTTAGAAACGGTGAGGATACCTTGACCTCACTTCAAATTCTAACCCTTGAGGTATAACCTTTGAGTGTCGAATATAATCTTTCTTATCCAAGATTTTAACACGTATCTCCTCATATGTTAAATCATCCGCTATCTCGTCCGATTCTAAATTAATAATGTGGTTCGGGTCATCCCCATATTTACGTAACGTCGATACGTTAAAAACGTTATGAACACGCGACATACTTGGCGATAAAACGAGTCTATAAGCTACAGTTCCTACCTTATCGAGGATTTCAAATGGGCCAATTAAATCGAGGGTTGAGATTTCTTCTCTTCGTCGATTCTTACTTCTAGAATAACGCCCTCTTGAACCTTCTTAATTCTTCACATTCATCATCCGGTGTGTGTTGGCTTGGCGGCTTTAACTTTATCGATTAAAGTCGATTAATTCTACTCATATATTCGTTATCTTCACATGGGTTCCTAGAGTCTTATAACTCTATCTTCATCATTTGTAAGTCGTAAGAAATGGGTCTTTATGTTAACAACATCGCACTCGTAAACGCATATGATCTTCTACTCAACGCGTCAGCTATCACGTTTGCTTTCCCACGATGGTATTGAATGGTACAATCATAATCTTCAACAGCTCGAGCCAACGTCTTTGGCGCATGTTACGTTCATTTTAGTTGAAGAAATATTTGAGGGTTTTAGAAATGGGTTTTGTACTGGGGTTAATACAAAATTCGATTTCACGCTCTAGGGGTAGGGCAAGAAGTCTTCAAGAATACGTAAGCAAATTTATTAACAATAGAAATATCATTCAAAACTGTGACTCTCATCCAAGACTTGGGTAACACGTCACATTGATACCTATCAACTTGCCATCGTCATTCACAGCGTCGCCTACAGAAAGTCTGGCTTTGGTGCATTCCACACAAGGAAGTCAACAACGAAAGGATCGGGGCTCTTTACTTATGGCTTGATATGACCATGATTGACTTTAGGCTTGAATTCGCATAACAGGTTGGTTAGGAATATGAAAGCTAACAACCTGACGAAAAGCATGATGAGTAGTTAACCAATCGATTCCTAAAATCACATCAAAGGCAAGTATTTTCAAAGAGATACGATCGACAGGTAACGTGAAAGTGTTGATTTGAACAAGATTTATAAATAGTGGAGGTAATGAAGGTTTCTCCCAACTGAGTTTCAACAGATAAATCAAAATCTAACTTCTCCGGAGTTAAATTCAAACATTGAACACAACTAGGTGAAATAAAAGAGTGAGTAAAATCGGTATCTAACACGATATAGACTTCACAAGAGTTTATGACTAACATACCCATGATAATTTTATTCAGGTTCCTTGTCACAAAAAAAAACGTTCTCTCTTAAACTACCGGCTTTGACTTTTCTGGGACGGCCTTTGGTGCCTCCATCCTAGCTGAACTTGTCTTCGGTGAACGAAAAAATTGGGCTAAGTGACCTTCTCTTCCATAATTATAACATGCTTTGGATGGCATCGCGCAGTTTGGACTGATGTGTCCCTCCCCTTCGCATTTGAAGCATATGATAGGTGGTCGTTCTCCTTCCTTAACAACGGGTCTTTGGTCTTTGACGTCTTTCCATCATTGTTGAATCTCCTCTTCTTGAAATGTCCATTCTTATTGTTTTGACCATGATTACCACCGAAGTGGTTACCATTTCTGGCATGTTGATTCCATCTATGTTTATTGTCACCGCTTTGATGACTGTTATCACCGGTATTATCATTTTGCAGGTTGCTCTCTTTTGGTTGCGTTGACTCGTTATCGCGCTCCACTAACTGAGCCCTATTTACAATATCTGAATACAAACACAGTTTATGAGAAATAAGATATTGACGTATCTCCGGCTTCAAACCTCTTAAAAACATTCGCGTCATTCGCTCCTCATTATCGACCAAATGAGATGCAAACCGGGATAACTCCGCAAATTTAGCCTTGTATTGCGACACTGATTCATATTGTTTTGTTCCAACTTGATAAACTCCACCTCACAGATGTAGCCGAATACTTTCGGAAAGTACTTGTCGTTGAAACGACTCTTGGAACTTCTCCCAAGACATCTCGAGTCGTCGAAGTTTGGAGTACGTTTCTGATTCCCACCAAAGATGATCTGCCTCTTTCACGCAACATAAAGGTGGAAAAAGGAACCTTTTGCTCCTCGGAGCATCCCAAGACATCAAATATCTTGGTGATCTGCTTTAACCACGCTCGCCTTAAGTGGTTCTCAAGCTTCCCAAAAACTCCGGTGGTCCCAGCTCCTTGAATTGCTTAGTGGTGACCAACCGTGGGTTACCATTGTTTCCACCTGCATTATGGACAGGAGATGCCTTCACCCGTTGTTGCATGAATTGGTCCTTAAACTGCTTAGCGGTGACCGTCCGAGAGTTATCAGTATTTCTACCTGCATTTTTTGCGGGCTGCGCCTTCACTGTTGTTACATGAATTGCATAAAGCCTCGGACCATCCCATCATTCACCATTTCATCGGTGTTATTGTTTTCATGAGGAGTATTGTCTTCTGGTTTCACATTATACTGATTATTGATCTGTGGAGACTCAATGGTCTCCTGTGCTCCATTGATAATCTCAACATTCTCGGATGCCATTTTCAAACACTGCCACAAAACAAGGGTTAATTAACATATCACATATTATCCATATACTTTGACCGACCAATTAAATACCAAATAAACTTAGGTAGGTCATACTAGCGAAGGAATTTCCCGTCTCTCCCCTCCTAGTTCTTATCTCACATCTTAACCAGGGATCATATCCCTAACCTTTGATACCAACTGTGACGCCCCCAAAATTAGGTATACGTCACCCATCTTGGGTCGCCACTTACATGGTACATAAATTCAAATACAACTTAATAATACAACTGTCGTGTACAATACGACAAAACATAAACTGTGAGTTTGAATACAAATATTGTCTACTAGAGATTATAAAAACTCAAAAGGAGTCCTTATTACAATTATTATTACACTATTTCATGAATAGTGAGGACTACTAATGCTATCATCTCAGTCCGTCACTCCGCTTCCCGACTAGTCCCAAATTACGTTCTCATTTCGGAAGAGAACAATAAAAGTAAAAGGGTGAGCTCAACTAGCCCGGTGGGAAATATTATGACTAAGATAATGCGAGAATATATTATCTTTAGCCTTCAATGATGTTAAACGATACAATATAACAAACATCAAGTTTAACTGCAATGAACAAGCAATCCATTAAAAAAGTCAAGTAGAGAATAAAATCTACTATCGTTTATGATTTAAAAGGTTTTCATCACTTTTATTCTTGGGACTCGACAATAAATAATCCACATCATTGAATCACCCCACTTTCTGACGAAGATATTCTTTAGTATCACGACCACAATTATCCATGCACTACAAAAGCCAAGAATATTTGTGTATTCAATAATGGTCATGATCATGCCAACAACTGTCCATCAATGCACTACAGGCCAATGAGGACTTTTTCCACATCATTTGTAACATTACGGTCATGATTACACCGAATAATCCCTGGTCATAATCATACCAAGTCCATCTATGCACTATAGGCCACAGATGACTTTCAAAAAAATATAAACATGAGGATGATGACAATGATATAAGAATTCAATAAAAACAAGTTCAAGAATTATTTTATCCAGGAACTAATAACGTCCAAATTGTCAACATGATCGCGCTTTGTAGAGTAAAATTCAAGAATGCTCGGAAGAATATTTCCATGAAAAGATCTTTGGATGAAGCACAAATATCGAGGATATTCCACTAATTTCATGGAGTATAGAAAGTCAAAACTTTAACCAACCGAGTATAATAAGGAATGGAATAACAAAAGAAATCACCAAGCATGCGATAGACCGCATGACAGCAGGTTATTCCAACGAATAATAAATAACGGAATCGGTCCGTAGAAAAGCATACAGAGACGGGATATTCCAACGAATAATAAAGACGAAATCGAATCCCAAGTAGAACGCATGCATGGATATTCAGCGAGAATAATAAAGATTTTAATCGTCCGCGCGTAGAAACGCATGAGCGGGATATTACAATGAGAATAATAAAGATGGAATCGGTCCGTAAGTAGAAACGCGTAGATGAGGATATTCCAACGAGAATAATAAATACGGAACCGAGTCCGGTAGTAGAGAACGCATGAGCACGGGATGTTCAACAGAATGATAAAGAATGGAACAACGTAAGAATTTCACCAAGTATAGGGTAGCCACAGTATACGAAGTTATTCAAATGAATAATAAGAATGGAATAATGAAGTTCTCTTCATAGATAAGAAAAAAAATACTCATCTGAGTACAACAAATAATATTCCCTACCTTGGAAAAAAAAATCTGGATCTTTGGAATAGTGAGGTAGCAGTTTCTCTTCTTCTTTCTCTCTATAATTTCTCTCTATAATAATCGTTCTAAAGATTTTGTGAATTGGTGAGAAATGAAGGAAGAATGAGCTTATTTATAGGAAAATATAGTTTCGATAATTGCGTTTTTGGGGCTCGAAAATTACGATCTGAATACCTCCAACTTTTCTTTCATTTTTAATTTAGTCCTGCAAGTATTATCAATCTTGCACCAACTCCCCTAATAGTAAATAATGTGAATCAATAGTTCAATCATGTGAATCAATAGTATAATCATGTGAAAAAATACGAATTACAGTATAGTACCTCCATTTATACCTCAATTTTTAATTTAGTCATGTAAGTATTATCAATCTTGTACCAACTCCCCTAATAGTAAATAATGTGATTCAATAGTACACATATGTGAACAAATAGTTATGTAAGCATGTGAATTAGTAGCAATTAATTGCTCATTTATCCGATAAATTACCCGATTTATCAATATAACCCCTAGACATCAATTATCATCGGAATAAATGTCAATTTTCACTAACACAAACAATTCCAACATAATGAAACTATTTTTATCAAAAATATAATTTTGAAATTTCAAAGTTTGACTTTTTCCAAAAAAGTCAACTGTTGACTTTTTGACCAAATAGTGAATCCCGGAAAATTTTGTGTTTATAGACTATTTTTACTAATTTCATCGTTCTGGACTCAAATATCACGTTCGCGTCTCCAAATTCAACTCCGAACAACATTCATTATTAATATTATAACTCACAATATTTATCAACCAGGTCGTTCCCAGGAAAGAGGGGGCTTTCCAATAAGGATTTCTCCCTATTGGCGCGTAATTAGGTGACCAAACCTCTCCTTGACAGAACTTCTAGACATTGTAAATATTGCAGTTTATAATATGAATAACTTTATCGTCTCAAGTATTAATTTAATAAAAAACATTTTATCACGAGATGATCTTTGTGACAATAATTGAATCGATAATATGATAGATATGATGCAACAATTAATTCTTTGTAGCAATAATTGAGTATAACTGAGTGACTTCTCACATAAGCATCAATAATCAATCACAGGTAATGCTACTATGTAACCACAGCGACATTCTTGTACTTTTAACACCGGGTGTTTCAACAGCTTAACAGTAAAACTTCCGCCGTTATTTTGATAAAAAGTATTTTTGTCGTTTTCTCAATCCGACAATAATTCCGTTAATGAAGTCCACCAATGATTGTCTTAGTTATACGAATATTCCCCGTTAAAATGAATATTCCCCGACCAATCGAATATTATATAACAACTTGCGTACTTTTGCAAAATTTGTAAATATTACCCACAACTATAACATTATATCAAATCCACACCATAATATTCAAAATATATTTCGAGAAAATTTAATCTTTATTCAAAAAATCTGAGTCTCACAAGTGCCTTCTTACGTAGAATCAATAATTGGTGCAATACTGGTATTATCTCTTATTGACGACAACGCGTATTCATCGTGTTTTAACCACCGGGTATTCCAACAAGATAATACTTGAATAACTCTGCCAGTTATTTATAAACAACTTATACTGACGTTTTCTTCATCCAATCGCTTTCAGTTATGGGGCCCACAAAAGATCAAGGTCGCCGCATTGCGAATATTCCCAGAAGAAGAATATTCCACGACCAAACGAATATTCCCAGACAACAATGAATATTTTATAACCACTTGCTTATTTGAAATATTTGTGCATTTTACCCATAACTAACCACATTAATCAAATCAACCCTTACTATTTCAAAATAATTAATAAAGGAAATTTAATTTCATTAATAATAAGTTGGGGTCTTACATCGAGAATCGTCATCAACAATCAAATCTATCGCTAATACCCCGATGTAATTAGCGATCATTAATATCGTGATCGCGTCATCAGATGGTGATGTATAAAAATATAAAAAAAATTCTCTATTTTGGAGATTTCCCAAAAAACTGTACATGTTTAGTACCTGCTTTATATCCCAACACACATGCATAACAATATAAACATGCACAACAATATAAACATCTATCCATATATTGACACATACACCAAACTAATATAAACTATATAAACATTTAAAAACCAATATGAATTGAATAAATATAAACAAATCTAATCTTTAAGTAACATACATTCATCCAAAGAATAAATATAAAAGTACAAGGTTCATAAATAACTACAAAAGAAGACTAAGTCGGTCGTCATGCATCATTGTCCAAAATAGTTTCTCGTTGATCACCCTGTAATTAACAAAATAATAAAACAAGTTACATATATAGTATATATGTTGATATTGGTATTACAACAATATAAAACAAATTAAACACAACAATATATGTGTATGTATATATATATATAAGTCACTAATTTGATTGTAATAAATAAGATTGATTACCTCGTCGCCATCCCCATGCTGTGATGCTACTACTATCGCCACTGCGTCGGCTAACTCATTAGGACTCAGAGCCACCAGATGCCCGCCCAGTATACGAAGAAGATCACGATCTCGACATATAGCTCTCATACAGTCAGCGGGAGTATGAATAGCTGGATGACTCGATGATTGTGAAGACTAGGTAGGAGAGCTACCTAAGCCACTGAAGGTTTGGCGTCGTCGTTGTCCTTGACCTTCGACGTAGTTCTTCTTCACAACAAACGTCATCTCCCACAATTCTTGATCAATTGGCGGACGTGGGGTGCCTTCAGGATAACGCTCATTCAATAAACGCTTATAAGTATTCTGTCATCATGTTAACAATTAAATAGTTAAAAATAAATTGGTAAAATTTTAAAGAATGACGTAAAACTTGATAAACAAGATCAAAGTTGTTAAAACTTATTACCGCTATCTGGATAGCATTAGGCAGACCATCATGGGTGGCCACGTACGCATCCATCCAATGGATAAGTTAACCTTGAGACTGAGACTCCTATACAAAACATATTCCAATATTACTAAGTAAACATGTGATATTCTACAATTCATGATTGTAAACATATTAAAACTATTCATACGTACCCTGGAAATGATATGAAGTAATTGTGACATACTGTCGCCCCTGTAGATTCCTTTCTCCTTTTCGCCATCGTAATTTTTTTGGATCATTAGTGGCGAAATATTAAGGCTTTTTGACCCGACTCTCATTTCTCCATTGGGCTCACATCTCAGCCCACATGGACTGGGTGCACCACCAGAGGCTATACTCGTGCATATATTCCTCTCCTTGGCCTGGATGGTCTATCGATGCATTGTGTAGGGCTTTTTGTCGTTCTTTGTTCAAATTGTCTTTGGTGCGGACGTCGCACTTCTGCCAGAATAGTGTATGTATCACTGAAGTCTGCGCGTCCTCCCATCTATACCTTTTTTTTGTAAATAAAACAACAATAATAATATTAAAATGGTACTTTTAACATATCCATCTGGTAGTTTGATGCATATCCATTTGGTAGTTTCAGAGACTTAACCCTTGTGCACCCATCTTCAACTTGCTATTTGGAAAATGTGTTCCTTGCATGCTGTTTGATAATTAATCTTACCATTAGAAGATTCATAAAGTTCTAATCCAGGACGCTTACAAATATCTTTCATGTCCAACCGTGCCTTATCATTATCTTTTGTCTTCCCCGTAACATTCATCACGGTGTTAAACATATTGTCGAACACATTCTTCTCAATATGCATCACATCTAGATTATGACGACTCAAATTTGTAGACCAATAAGGCAGTTTCCAAAAGATGCTTCTCCGAACCCAGTTATGAGATTCGCCAAACCCATTGATTATGTTTGTGGCATCAATCTTACCAAATAGGATGACCGACAATCTCATCACATGGTCTCGCATCACCGTTCCCGACAATCGCGATGCATGCATATCATTGTCTACTTTCCCTTTCCTGAAGTGTTCTCTATTTCTTCGAAACGGGTGATCTATCGGCAAGAACCGACGATGACAGTCAAACCAGCAAGGCTTTCGACCATTCACACATTCCAGGTGACTATACGCATACTCCAAAAACACTTGACAACCAACTCTAAATTCAACTTTAGCACCTATCTGGGCACTTGACCACTTTCATCGTGCCATCCAACTACGGTCTGAATAGAGGTCCATGATACCACGGTACCTACTACAGACAACATGAGCTTATTAATGTATAGCATGATTTTAAGCATATGACTTGAGCATACTTGTAAACTTGAGCATACTAGCTAGTAAACATATAACTTGAGCATACTAGTAAGCACATAAAGAGCTCGTTAATTAATATTATAAATGTTCGCAACGACCCGGCCAACAAAAAAATTTCACCAGTCTCCCCTATAATATGGACTAGCCACATGCATGACGACATGCATATATGGTCATTTCTAGGCACCCAAGACACAAACCAAAAGAAATATACAAATTCCCAATATAATAAGACCAAAACAATAACGAATGAATGGAAATTAAAGCATTAAAAAGTTCAGGAGTATACTACAAATTTAGAGTTCTAAAAACTCGCACTTTCATTTTAATATATTTAATATGATATTGTATTTTAGTTTAATATTATAATTTATTATATTTATATGATATTATATTTTAATTTATTATATTTTATTTTAATATAATATTTTACTATATTTTATTGTATTGTATTGTATTGTTTTGTATTTTAATAATATATTTTATATTATTTATGTTTAATATTATATTTTATTATATTTTTATGATATTATATTTTAATTTAATTATATACTTAATCATATTTAATATATATTATATGTCAAATATTAACTGTTATTAAATTTAGTATGAAAACTAAGTAAATGCTACTTAGTTTAATAGTTCTATTATATCATGTTATTTTATTTTAATTTATTTTAATTTATTAGTTAAAAACTAAGTAAATAGAACTTAGTTTATTTTTTTTGGTTAACTAATTACAATAAATATTTTTCTATTCTCATTCTATTTTAAATTTTTTTTAAATATTGGTTTTTAATTTTATTATATTATATTATAAAATTTTAGTATGTATTTTAATTTCTAATGTTGTATTTCTAACGTTTTAATTTAATATTTTTGAGTCTTTAGTATATGGGATAGAGCTACAAAGCATAGTGAGTAGTATCTTGCTTCTTGGATAACTATATAGTGTAATATCCTTTATATAGACATCCTAACTTGGTGGTGAAAGGTGATTAATTAATTATTCGGTAATTGTAAATTGTCCCCTTAAGTTATGCCGCTTTTGCAATGTACTATTACTATATATATTAACACCCAATCTATATACCAAATACACAATATTTGGATATGATCAAATTCAAAAATATTAACACACCCAATCTATATACCATATATATTACTATATATATTAACACCCAATCTGCAAAATATTACTATATATATTAACACCCAATCTATATATATACCACATTCACAATATTTTGTAATATACTATTACTATATATATTAACACCCAATCTATATAACACCGATCTATATACCACACCCAATCTATATAAAGTAACACCCAATCTTAAATATCTGATAGATTACCACATTCACAATAATTTATAGTAAAAAAAAGAGAGAAGTAAATCTATATACCACATTCAACATTAATCTTCAAATTCAGAAAACTCTAAAAATTCTTACATAGTTAGGGTTACCTGTGTGGCATCGGTTTGGGCAGCGGCGGCGGCGGCGACGACGATGGTAGTGGTGGCGGCGACGGGTGGCGTCATTCTTCTCTTCCCCCCCCTTCTCCCACTTCTCTCTATTTTGTTCCCTCTTTTTTTTTCCTTCGCCTGTTGTGTCGAGCGAATGCCTGATACTGATTACATTAAATTTGATCAGCGACCGCATGCGGTCGCTAATTTTTAATGACATGGACTTATCAGCGACCGCATGCAGTCGCTGATGTTAAGTGATCGCACAAAACCTTCGCGCCAACATTTCACGCCAATTTTTGGGAGACAAATTTATGCTAGCGACCGCTCAGCGACCGCATGCGGTCGCTGATATAATATAACGACTGGAGTAAATCACGGTCGCATATGTCGATCGCTATTATTAATATCAGCGACCGCACATGCGGTCGCTGATAGTCGTGGTCGCTGTTAGGCCTTTTTCTTGTAGTAAAGGAGACATCACACAATCAATTGAAAAATGTTCTACGTATTGTAATACTGTTGATCATGTAGAAAAAAATACAAATCACAAAGAGAAAAATTGAAGTAGGAGGGCCAAACACTAAAATAACAAGGTTAATTAACCCCAAGAACCCATACAAAATTGGGACTTAAAAAAAACATACAAATCTCAAAGAGAAAAACTGAAGTAGGAGGGCCAAACACTGAAATAACAAGGTTAATTAACCCCAAGAACCCATACAAAAAAGAAAAAGAAAAAAAAATAGTAATTGTATTTCAATAAGAATTTCTCATATAATTCACTAAGCTAGCTACCCTAATATTAGACCAATAAGATTTACCCAAATAATTGATATTTCCAATAGGTCTTGGAATTTCTGAAATGGACCAATTAAAAACTTTTAAAAAAGTTCAATTTCTCATATAATTCACTAAGCTAGCTATGTGACGCCCCCAAAATTAGGTATACGTCACCCATCTTGGGTCGCCACTTACATGGTACATAAAGTCAAATACAACTTACTAATATAAGCATAGGTATACAATCTGACATAAACGCGAGTTTGAATACAAATATTGTCTACTAGATATTATACAAACTCAAAAGGAGTCCTCATTACTACTATTATCACACTATTTCACAGAATAGTGAGGACTACTAATGCTATCCTCTGGACCATTACTCTGTTCCCCGACTCGTCCCAGCTATGTTCTCATTTCACGAGAGAAACGGTGAAAGAAAGGGTGAGCTCAACTAGCCCGATGAAATATTATGACTAAGATAATGCAGAATAATTTATCATTAGCCTTCAACAGTGTTAAACTGATAAAATACAATAGACAACAAGTTTAACTGCAGCGGAATAAGCAATCCATTAAAAGAGTCAAGTAGAGAATAAAGTCTACTATCTTTTAGGTTTTAAAAGGTTTTTCATCATTTGTTATATAGCCGAGACTCAAACTTTAATAAATAATCCACATCATCGAATCACCCTCGTGACTACTGACGAGGATATTCATCAAATTATCAATGGTCAGTGACTATACTCGGAATCACCCACGGTCATAATCATACCAAAAATTATCCATCAACGCATTACGAGGCCACCGAGGACTTTTATCACATCATTTATAACAAGCCATGTTTATACCGAATGATCCACGGTCATAATCATACTAAGTTCATCTATACACGTAAGCCAAAGATAACATAATATAACATGAGGATGATGATGATGACATAATAATTCAATAAAACAAGTTCAAGAATTATTTTATCCGGAATTATTAACGTCCAAATTGTCAAAATGATCTTTTGTTTGTAGAGTAAAATTCAAGAATGATCGGAAGAATATTTCCATGAAAAGATCTTTGGATGAAGCGCAAATATCGAGGATATTCCACTAATTTCATGGAGTATAGAAGTCAAAGATTTAACCAACCGAGTATAATAAAGAATGGAATAACAAAAGAAATCACCATGCATGCGGTACTTTCAGCGATGTAGGCAAGTTATTCCAACGTAATAATAATAATCTTAACGGTCGGGTGAAATTCACAATCAAGCGGATGATCCAATGAAATAATAAATGCTGAATAATAAACAATGGAACCAGTCCCAGATAAAAACACACGACGGGATATTCCAAATGTAATAATAAATGCGGAATAATAAACAATGGAACTGTGTCCGGTGTAAAACACATGACGAGATATTCCAACAGAATAATAAAGAATGGAATAAGCGAAGGAGATCACCAAGTATAGGGGATTCAAGCGTGTCACAGAGTTATTCCAATGTAATAAATAAGAATGGAATAATATAAGGATTTCACCAAGTATAGGGTATGTCTTGTGATATCTGAGTTATGTATAGGGTATACCACTTTTACAAAAGTTATTCCAATGAATAATAAACAATGGAATAACAACATTCTCTTACGTGAATAAGAAAGAATAACACCCCTTACGGATTACAACAAATAATATTCCCTACCTTAGAAGAATGAATATTGGCGAGTGAAGTAGCGAGATACTTTTCTTCTTTCTCTATAGTTTCTCTCTGAGTTTCATTGAATTAAATGAAAATAATGAAGCACTAGGCCTCTATTTATAGAAGATTTCTAGCTTAGCACCTACCTTGTGAAAAGCAAGTGGCTCGATTTGTAGTGATGTGAAAAGAAAAGTGGTTCGACGCTGTAATGTGAAAACGACAAGTGGTTCGGCCTTTGTAATGTGAAACGACAAGTGGTTTGGCCTCACCGTAATGTGAAACGACAAGTGGTTTGGCGCTTTTGTAATGTGAAAACGGCAAGTGGTTTGACGTCTGGTAAAGGTAATTACTATTGACGAAGGTAATTACTATTCACAAGGTAATTACTATTGATGAAGGTAATTACTATCGACGAAGGTAAATACTATTACGAAAGTAAATACTTTTGAAGGTAATTACTATTCACAAAGGTAATTACTATTGACGAAGGTAATTACTATTGACGAAGGTAAATACTATTGACGAAGGTAAATACTATTGACGAATGTAATTACTATTCACAAAGGTAATTACTATTGACGAAGAGACTCTTAGATAATGACATATGGGCCCCCATAAAATAATCAAACTTACCACAAACGCGTCTCATAATGCATTATTTATATACATCAAGGATTGAATAAATATTACCACAAATCATTTTATTTTTAATCAACACATATTTAATCTTTCAACAATTATTAATCATTTATAACTTGTCGTCTCAATTATTGATTTAATACTATAACATATTATACGATGATCTTGTGATGATAATTGAATCAATAATATAAGAGATATGATCGTGAATTTATCGTGCAATAATTGAGCATAGGTGAGTGACTTCTCACGTAAGCATCAATAATCAATATCGTGTCTACTATATAACTACGCATTACATTGTCTTTTACTACTTTGGGTAGTTCAACGCTTTTTAACAGTAACACCTCTGCTAGTTATTTTTATAGAAAGATAATTTTGTCGCTTTTCTAACTACGACAATACTTGGTTATGGGATCCACGAATGATTGAGTGAGTCGTCACGAATATTCCCCGACAAAAAGAATATTCTCCAACCAAAGGAATATTTTATAACAACTTTTGCATCTTTTGCAAAATTTATAAATCTACCCACAACTATAATATTATCTTAAATTCACACCATAATATTAAAAAATTATTTCGACAAAATTTAAATCTTTATTGATAAAATCTGGGGTCTCACAAGCTACCCTAATATTAGACCAATAAGTGAGATAATGCTTAAAACACAACGACAATGAAGTATTTATCCTTTTTTTTCCATTTTAGATTTAATTTATAATGGAGGACTTGCAAATGAGGCAATTCTTGTAATATCAGCGACAAATATATAACATAATAAAGATTTTTATTTTATTTTCCAAGGTCAACAAGCTTAATATTGTTGACTTCAAATTGTTCTCAATTTTGACTAATGTGAACGCATACTACGCTATGTCTTCATGTTCATTGTTCTTTTTCTTCTCTGTTTGTGGAAAATGAATTTATAATGTTTTTACTCTTGGGGCTGATTCTCTTTGTCCATTATGCAATATTTGTAATCATGTACTCATGTCTTGTGGTTTTTTGAAGGCTGTTTGGTCTGTCGGTCCTTTGTATGAGCTAAGTTATAATTTTATTTGTACACAAAGACAGGCGTGACAATTGTGTCGTGTCAAAATTCGTGTATACATGTTTTATACAAGATTCATCGTGTTCGTGTCGAAGATCGATACGTGTTTAAAATGATATTTATGGCACAAACCTATTTATAATATCAACTAGTTTATGAATCTCGTATTTTGTTATCGTGTCATGTCAAAAATTGTCGTCTCTACACAAAACGATGAGTTAAGGTACATAAAATAAAGAGTAAGTCTATCATTTAGTGGAGTCTGCCAATATATTAAAAAAAGTACTCCATCTCTTTATGCGATCTTGTGGGGGTCTCCAAATATAAATTTGAAATTTTTTTTTTTTACTCTCTTTCTTATACTTTATTTTTTTCTTAATGTGTGAAAAATATATTATGTAAAGGATGATGGAAGGAGTATTAGAGTTTTAATTCTAAGAATACATTTCATCTATTGGAGAGGAAACTTAGTATAAACATATCATCTTTGCAATACAGAATTTTTACCACTAGGCATATGTAACATTTTGTAACATGAATAAGTAACATTTTGACTTTCCAATAATTAAGGATAATATAATTTTATTGGCATATGTATAAAATTTGAATGTGCAAGGATGAATATGTTAAACAGCCAACAATCAGTTAGTTTAAAAGATTTCTCCAACACCCAAATCAAGACTTCAATTAACAAATATATATGCATTGAAATAATATTCCAAGTTCCAGATTCCTAGTAGTAATGTGAATCCAAACCACCAAATTAAAGCCTAAGATATGGGAAAGTCATCGAGATTCCAATGCAAAAAATGAAACGAAAGTCTGTCCGGAATGCTCATTCCGAAACCATTTTAAGATACAAAACAACCAAAAGCAGACATTTCAATTGATCGCATCGATCAACATCAAACACAACTTAGGACCAAAAAGCAACTATGCCATATATCCAGGCATTTATCCTTAAAAACAACTATATATATATATATATATATATATATGCATATGAATGAGGAACATTTCGACTTTCCATTAAATATATATATTCATATATATATATATATATATATATATATATATATATATATATATATATATATATATATTTAGAGCCTAAAGCGACGAAAAAATTTTTATGAATGTGATTTTGAACAGTAAAGAAATAAATGAATTAAATATGTTATGTGAAGTAAGAAAATTGGAAAATATGATTTATTGGCTTGAGAATCATATATGAGATATATCTGATTTTTTATGAGGGTTTTGGTTAATGATGATGAAATCTTATGAGTTTGGCATTTTAGATGATTAAATGCATTAATTATTAAAGTGTAAATAATTGGATTAAATTATTTATAAGTTTGAAAATGATTAAAATATTATTATAATATTAATAATATTAGATTATGAGATTTCTAAGTGATTTATAACATTTGGATTAAGGTGTTATAAATATGGATATAGAATTTTATTATGAAACTTTATCTTTTAGTTATCGAGGATTCTTATACGCGTGATCTGGGGACTATGTCACGAATCTGAGTGCTATTCACAACAAATTGGTTTCTTCTCTGACCAAATTATCGTTGATTTATGAATCTTACTCTTGAAATTAAAACCATGTTTTGATTATATTATTTTTATATAACATTCTTATAACCCTAATGATGATATTTCTCTTTGACTTGAGTGTAAAGATGGGTAGATTATTGGTATGATCGTGACCATAGGTTCTCTTTGGCCAGTAGTGCAAAAGTTGAATTGTTGGTAGTATGATCGTGACCATTGAATTTACAATTGAATATTTTTAACTTAAGTGCAAAAGGTGAATTGATCGACGTGGTATTATAATTATTGTTATATAACTTACAGAAATGATTATGTATTTCGTTGATATATGAATATCTTTGGCTCGTTGTGCAAAGATGACTGTTGTTGAATATCTTTGCTTTGTAGTGCAAAGATGAATTATTGATGAATATCTTTGGCTCGTAATCTGAAGATGACTGTTGTTGAATATCTTTAGCTTTTGTAGTGCAAAGATGAATTATTGATGAATATCTTTGGCTGCGTAATGCAAAGATGACACATTGTTGAATATCTTTAGCTTGTAGTGCAAAGATGAATTATTGATGAATATCTTTGGCTCGTAATGAAAGATGACACATTGTTGAATATCTTTGCTTTGTAGTGTAAAGATGGGCTGTTGATGAATATCTTTTGGCGCGTGGTGCAGATGAATTTATTAGTATGATTATGAGCGAGGCTGTGATTTGGTATAACCATGATATTTGATGTTTGAGGTAAAGGCGAGTGATGAAAATTATCTTAAATCTGTATGAGAAGAGAATTTAGAATCACAATTATGATTATGAGTTATTCATATGATTGTGGAAAAGGCTGTTGATTGATGTTACAGGGGATAAAATATTGTTGGTGGACTTTTAACGTGGAGAAGACAATAGACTTTATAGTCTATTTGACTCTTTTAATGGATTACTTGCGTTCAAAATTTGCAACTATGGTTGAAAAGTTTTATCATCTACCATATGTTCTAAATCTACGATTCATTCTTGATGAAGACTATTGATAATTTATTTATCTTTAGTCATAATATTCTTTCTTGAGCTAGTTGTGCTCACCCTTTTGTTCACAATTCCTTTCGGTAATAAAAAAGTATAGGCTTGGGTTGGCGGGGATAACAAGGGAATAGAAGCGGTGGTCTATAGTTGTTGAGGTTCTCCCTAAAGAGTATGAAAATAATTTTATTGAGGGCTTTAGTGTGTTGTATTTTTATACATCATTTAATAGTTATTTTTGGTGAATTAAATAGGGTAGAGCGAACCCAACTTTGGAAGGTGTTTTTGTCACTATCATACAAGATGTCTAATGACATACTGAAACTTCGTGTTATCATAAGGCGTGGTTGTGCTCATCCACTTCTTTGAAATATATTTACAAGCACTACTATATAATCTTGGTGTTTGTTTGGAGTATAATACCCGATTAGAGCGGTGGAGATAATGATATATCAAGAGAAGACTCACCATTGGGAAGAATCGATAGTAATCTTCTCGTTTTTCTTTTTAGGTCTATTAGATTGACCAAGGATAATTACGTGGCCATATGATATCTACCGTAACCTAAAAGCATGGCCTCCCATGCACGAAGGTTTCCTTGAGCACTTCCCAAAGATTCTAATTTCTAAAAGCAGTTTTTGACTATACCTTTATGTAAGGTGTCATTGTGGCGTCTTCTACAGGTTGGTATATATTTGTATCCAAACTCACAACATATGTGTTGTTGTATTTTGCCTGACAATTGTTGTAATAAAGTTGTAGTTGTTTTTTACATTACCATATATTTGGCGACTTCGAGAATGGGTTGGATGGAATGGACCTATTTTTGGGAATTAGTTACATAAGTAGTATATATTTTATTGTTACGGTGCTATATATTGCAATTATTAAAATATAAAAGCGAAAAATATACGTAAATTCTCTGTCTTCTCCATTACATTAGGTAGTAAAAAATTCAATATTCAGATTAAAATAAACTAACGTAAATTGAGAAAAAAGAAAGGCAAGCGGCAATGGTAATCGTGTAGTATCAAAATTACGTATATACCACAATCATCGTGTTAAGTAATAAGTGTTTAAAATGGTATTTATAGCACGAACTTGTTTATGAATCTCGTATATGTTATCGTATTATGTCAAAAATTGCCGATCCTTACACAAAAAACGATGAGTTAAGGTACAAATATATAATTTAGTGGAGTCTATCAATATATTAAAAAAAAGTATCCGTCTCTTTATGTAATCAATCTTGTGGGGTCTCCAGAAGATAAATTTAAATTTTTTAACTCTCTTTCTTGTACTTTATTTTTTTTTAACGTGTGAAAAATATATTTTGTTCATCCTTTTGAAGATGAAAGGAGTATTAGAGTTTTAATTCTAAGAATACATATCATCTATTAGAGAGGAAACTTAGTATAAACATATCATCTTTTATAATTAAGTATTGCTTATAGAATTTTGACAACACATGATTTTTGTGCAGATAAAGAAATACGTTTTTGCCATTAGACAAATGTAACATTTTGTTAGAGAAGGATGAATAAGTAACATTTTGACTTTCCAATAATTAAGGATAATATAATTTTATTGACATATGTATAAAATTTGAATGTGCAAGGATGAATATGTTAAGCAGTAACAATCAGTTAGTTTAAAGATTTCTCAACACCCAAATCAAGACTTCAATTAACAAATATATATGCATTGAAATAATATTCCAAGTTCCAGATTCCGGTAGTAATGTGAATCCAAACCACCAGCCCCGGCTAAGATATGGGAAAGTCATCGAGATTCCAATGCAAAAATGAAACGAAAGTCTGTCGGAATGCTCATTCCGAACCATTTTAAGATACAAAACAACCAAAAGCAGACATTTCAATTGATCGCATCGATCAACATCAAACACAACTTAGGACCAAAAAGCAACTATGCCATATATCCAGGCATTTATCCTTAAAAACAACTATATATATATGCATATGAATGAGGAACATTTCGACTTGATCACTAAATAATCAGTACCATGACTAAAAAGACAGAGAGCATCATTACATGTAGCAGGAATTGAAATCAAGGGCCAAGAAATCATCACTCACCCATAATAATAATTGGTTCTATGAACTCACACCCATTAATCTTCCCTATATTATGACAACCCTTAGTTTTAAAGAGTTTAATTACCATGAATACAACTACTGAACTGAAGCATCGCAACCCAACCCATCAGATGACTCATCTTATGTTCTCTATTCAAATGTCTGCGCAACTACAGGGAGATGGGAGGATGTGCAGAATGTAAGGAAATGGACCTAAACAACGTAAAGAAGAAGCCCGCTTGCAGTTGGGTCAAGTAGAAAAACAAAGCGAGTTCAATTGGGATGGGAGACCAGTCTCACCCACAAACTGAAGGAGCTCAAGAAGAAGATTAAAGCAGTTGGTTATGTCCCTGACACAAGCTTTGCATTGCATGATACTGATGAAGAACAAAAGGAGCAGTCTTTGGAACCACAGCGAGAGACTTGCACTTGCATATGGTTTGATCAGTACCTGTTTACAAGTTTGTGAGCAGTATTGCTTGAGCAGTACCTGTTTACAAGTTTGCATATGGTAGTGTTGTGTGAAGCTAGTGATAAGCTTTAGTGAGAGTTATGTAGTTACTTTTGACCAATTACTGTTGGGTTATAGGCACCAGCCCCGGCTGAGATATCACCTCCACCACCGCTCCTTGTACTAACCCCTCTCAGCTCACGTACTATGTCAGAAGAAATTATCACTCACCCTTGGTTCTATGAACTCACACACAATCTTCCCTATATTAAGCGAACCTTCAAGTATAAAAATTCAGACTCCATTACTAATAGTTTGAAACATTAATAGAGTTTAATGGAGTGTAATTGCAAATATATATATATACACACACCTGCAAACCAAGCGTCCGGAATTTCTGGCATGACCTGTCCACAAAAATCAAATCACTGAGGCCAATTAACCGGATGAAAAAACAAATACTAGTAAGTTAAAACAGAGTCCAAACCTGATCAATGCCATCTCTAGTTGCAATAACAATACACTGAGGCCAGTACTTAAGTAGACATTTCAATTGATCAACATCAAACACATCATTACTCACCCATAATTGATCAGTACCATGACTAAAAAGACAGAGAACATGATTACATGAGCAGGAATTGAAATCAAGGGCCAAGAAATCATCACTCACCCATAAGCATTGCAACCCAACCCTGTCCACAGAAATCAATTCACAAAAGAAAGAAATTAAGCCAAGAATGAATCCCAAGTCAGATCAAGAAAAAATTAATAAACAAGAATCAAATTGTAAAAGATATTAAACAAACAACAAATTAAAGATATGAAGAGAGAAGAAAATTAATAATCAAGTACTGAACTGAAGCATTGCAACCCAACCTGTCCACAGAAATCAATTCACAAATACTAGTAACAAGACAGAGAAAATTAAGCCAAGAATGAATCCCAAGTCAGATCAAGAAAAAATTAATAATCAAGAATCAAGAATGGCAATTGAATAAATAGGAATAGGAAAGAACAAATTAGCTCAGGTGGTACTCGCTGCTATGAAGATGTGAGCGATGATCGTCCATGCATGGCAGCGAAGCACCACACGAACTAACTTTTTCTACCTCTCCTTCAACGTCTCCTCTCCTCTCCTCATAATCTAATAGTTCTCATCTCTCTCTCTCTCTCTATATATATATATATTAAAATCTTATTTGAGATGGAGTAAAATCTTATTAGGATTAAGATTATTTATATTTTGAAATAATCTTATTTAGATTTGGATTAGGATAAATAAAATTAATTACTTTCTTAATTTGTATGTTTCCTATTAAGACATCAATTAGAAAGGATGGAAGGGTAAATTACTCCTTTCATTCCTCCACAAAAGATTCCCATCTTGATTTTCTAAATTAATTTGTTAAATTCTAAATTCGATATCAAATCATTTGAATCTGGTTATAACAATTGTAGGTATTGTAAATTTCGTAAAAGTCAAATTACAAAATTGTTATTCAAACTTATATAAATTACATTAATTTTAAAATATAGGATTTCTCAAAATGAGTTCTAAAAATTAAAATGATACCTTTTTTATGAATCCTACTACTATGTATTAAGATAAATTTACGCCCAATTATAATGGTGAAGTTTATTAATACATGATATTACTACTGAATTATAGAAGGTCCCACGTATTACATATATCTCCAAAATATAATCAATCAAAAATCAACAGTAAATATTACATGATATATATATATATATATATCATTTTTTATTTTATTAGGTTTTCTAAATGAAAACGTGTTTGAAACCATTATCAATTGCACTTACCCACCACAAAATAACATATTTTAAAGGGAATTATACACCGATTAAGGGTTTTATGAACTTGTCAAACAAAGGCCACATACTTTTGTATGTAAAAAAGGCCTCATATATAACACTGTAAAATCCCACGCGTCTAAATGCTCGCATGATCAAATCGATTCGGTAGCAGCTCGGGAGTTCGGTTATGGGTTAAGAAAGGGTGATGAAATCCCCACCTTATCTTATTACAAGTGTTTGCAGTGTACGACCTTGAGTTTTTCGAGCTAAAAGCGACAAAAAAAAAATTTAGGGCCATTTGCGAATTGCTATTAAGATAGGTTTAAAAAACTAAGAACTTTACGTGAACAAAAGAAAGCATAAATACGAAAAGAATACCAAATATAATAACCCAATTATTTCAATATTTTCAAAGCATCATTCGGATATCACATTATCACTAATTCAAAAAAGTAATCGAGTTCAAAGACATAATATATCATCAACAAAGGGTGGATGATATCATCAATGACTCCTCTTGAATAACACTTGCTTATAATGGGTAAATTATAAATAAAGAAGCATAAAATTTTATAGTTCAGGTAATGGAATGTAACCTTACTGAATTTCAAATAGTTTCACAGAGATCAATCAGGGGGTGCATACTATGACAAGAGTTCATCTGTTTGGTTATTCTTCAATTAGTACCCATGGTAGATAGTGTAAAACTCAAAATCTTCCCAGCAAGAGTTTACCTATTTTCTTTTGTAATATATTGGCTATATTATGACCTCGGTCTTTACTCACAAATTTAATACAAATAAGTAAAGTACGCATAGTCTATTAATAGAGATAATCGTAAAGTCTGCACTAGCTAGCCGGATTAAGAGAAAAAAAATAGGATTATACATATTTGCAAAGAAACACAAGAATGCATATGGCAGAACCAATTATTTCAGCTAATTCATTGAATATGTCAGTTTCAAAAACAAGCAAAAGTGTCCATTATTTTTAATTATTCCAAACACACAAGCCAAACAAGTACATTAGAGAAAGGCAGAAAGCTCAGCAGAACACACATGGTGAATTAAAGTAATTAAAAATACTTTTTAGGAGCCATGGTGAATTAAAATCTATAATATTCTAGCATAATCGGATAATAGCATAAACAAAAGAATAGCATAAACATAAACAAGTATATGTCGGATCAAAAATCTGGAAGCTCCATCATTCTTTGTAACCTTTGACTTCGAATGAAGCTCTCTAAGTTTTTAAGTAGTATATATTTTATTGTTCTGGTGCTATATATTGCAATTATTAAAAATATAAAACAGAAAAATGTCTGTAAATTCTCTGTCTTCTCATTACACGATGGGTAGTAAAAAGAATTCAATATTCAGATTAAAAATAAACTAACGTAAATTCAGAAAACAAAGACAGGCGCGGCAATCGTGTCGTGTCAAAATTCGTGTATACACAATCATCGTGTTCGTGTCGTGTTTAAAATGGTATTTATGGCACGAACTTGTTTATGAATCTCGTATATGTTATCGTGTCGTGTCAAAAATTGCCGTCCTTACACAAAACGATGAGTTAAGGTACAAATATATCATTTAGTGGAGTCTACCAATATATTAAAAAAAAAGTACTCCCTCTCTTTATGTAATCAATCTTGTGGGGGTCTCCGAAGATAAATTTAAATTTTTTTTAACTCTCTTTCTTGTACTTTATTTTTTTTTTAACGTGTGAAAAATATATTTTTTTGTTCATCCTTTTGAAGATGAAAGGAGTATTAGAGTTTTAATTCTAAGAATACATATCATCTATTAGAGAGGAAACTTAGTATAAACATATCATCTTTTATAATTAAGTATTGCTTATAGAATTTTGACAACCTGTGATTTTGTACAGTAAAGAAATACGTTTTTGCCATTAGGCAAATGTAACATTTTGTTAGAGAAGGATGAATAAGTAACATTTTGACTTTCCAATAATTAAGGATAATATAATTTTATTGACATATGTATAAATTTTGAATGTGCAAGGATGAATATGTTAAACAGCCAACAATCAGTTAGTTTAAAAGATTTCTCCAACACCCAAATCAAGACTTCAATTAACAAATATATATGCATTGAAATAATATTCCAAGTTCCGATTCCTAGAAGAATGTGAATCCAAACCACCACCCACAAGCTAAGATATGGGAAAGTCATCGAGATTCCAATGCAAAAATGAAACAAAAGTCTGTCGGAATGTTCATTCCGAACCATTTTAAGATACAAAACAACCAAAAGCAGACATTTCAATTGATCGCATCGATCAACATCAAACACAACTTAGGACCAAAAAGCAACTATGCCATATATCCAGGCATTTATCCTTAAAAACAACTATATATATGCATATGAATGAGGAACATTTCGACTTGATCACTAAATAATCAGTACCATGACTAAAAAGACAGAGAGCATCATTACATGTAGCAGGAATTGAAATCAAGGGCCAAGAAATCATCACTCACCCATAATAATAATTGGTTCTATGAACTCACACCCATTAATCTTCCCTATATTATGACAACCCTTAGTTTTAAAGAGTTTAATTACCATGAATACAACTACTGAACTGAAGCATCGCAACCCAACCCATCAGATGACTCATCTTATGTTCTCTATTCAAATGTCTGCGCAACTACAGGGAGATGGGAGGATGTGCAGAATGTAAGGGGAAATGGACCTAAACAACGTAAAGAAGAAGCCCGCTTGCAGTTGGGTCAAGTAGAAAAACAAAGCGAGTTCAATTGGGATAGGAGACCAGTCTCACCCACAAACTGAAGGAGCTCAAGAAGAAGATTAAAGCAGTTGGTTATGTCCCTGACACAAGCTTTGCATTGCATGATACTGATGAAGAACAAAAGGAGCAGTCTTTGGAACCACAGCGAGAGACTTGCACTTGCATATGGTTTGATCAGTACCTGTTTACAAGTTTGTGAGCAGTATTGCTTGAGCAGTACCTGTTTACAAGTTTGCATATGGTAGTGTTGTGTGAAGCTAGTGATAAGCTTTAGTGAGAGTTATGTAGTTACTTTTTGACCAATTACTGTTGGGTTATAGGCACCAGCCCCGGCTGAGATATCACCTCCACCACCGCTCCTTGTACTAACCCCTCTCAGCTCACGTACTATGTCAGAAGAAATTATCACTCACCCTTGGTTCTATGAACTCACACACAATCTTCCCTATATTAAGCGAACCTTCAAGTATAAAAATTCAGACTCCATTACTAATAGTTTGAAACATTAATAGAGTTTAATGGAGTGTAATTGCAAATATATATATATATATACACACACCTGCAAACCAAGCGTCCGGAATTTCTGGCATGACCTGTCCACAAAAATCAAATCACTGAGGCCAATTAACCGGATGAAAAAACAAATACTAGTAAGTTAAAACAGAGTCCAAACCTGATCAATGCCATCTCTAGTTGCAAGAACAATACACTGAGGCCAGTACTTAAGTAGACATTTCAATTGATCAACATCAAACACATCATTACTCACCCATAATTGATCAGTACCATGACTAAAAAGACAGAGAACATGATTACATGAGCAGGAATTGAAATCAAGGGCCAAGAAATCATCACTCACCCATAAGCATTGCAACCCAACCCTGTCCACAGAAATCAATTCACAAAAAGACGGAGAAAAATTAAGCCAAGAATGAATCCCAAGTCAGATCAAGAAAAAAATTAATAAACAAGAATCAAATTGTAAAAGATATTAAACAAACAACAAATTAAAGATATGAAGAGAGAAGAAAAATTAATAATCAAGTACTGAACTGAAGCATTGCAACCCAACCCTGTCCACAGAAATCAATTCACAAATACTAGTAACAAGACAGAGAAAAATTAAGCCAAGAATGAATCCCAAGTCAGATCAAGAAAAAAATTAATAATCAAGAATCAAGAATGGCAATTGAATAAATAGGAATAGGAAAGAACAAATTAGCTCGGGTGGTACTCGCTGCTATGAAGATGTGAGCGATTATCGTCCATGCATGGCAGCGAAGCACCACACGAACTAACTTTTTCTACCTCTCCTTCAACGTCTCCTCTCCTCTCCTCATAATCTAATAGTTCTCATCTCTCTCTCTCTCTCTCTCTATATATATATATATATATTAAAAATCTTATTTGAGATGGAGTAAAATCTTATTAGGATTAAGATTATTTATATTTTGAAATAATCTTATTTAGATTTGGATTAGGATAAATAAAATTAATTACTTTCTTAATTTGTATGTTTCCTATTAAGACATCAATTAGAAAGGATGGAAGGGGTAAATTACTCCTTTCATTCCTCCACAAAAGATTCCCATCTTGATTTTCAAAATTAATTTGTTAAATTCTAAATTCGATATCAAATCATTTGAATCTGGTTATAACAATTGTAGGTATTGTAAATTTCTTAAAAGTCAAATTACAAAATTGTTATTCAAACTTATATAAATTACATTAATTTTAAAATATAGGATTTCTCAAAATGAGTTCTAAAAATTAAAATGATACTTTTTTTTATGAATCCTACTATGTATTAAGATAAATTTACGCCCAATTATAATGGTGAAGTTTATTAATACATGATATTACTACGAATTATAGAAGGTCCCCACGTATTACATATATCACCAAAATATAATCAATCAAAAAATCAACAGAATATTAAGTAATATATATATATATATATATATATATATATATATATATATATATCATTTTTTTATTTTTATTAGGTTTTCTAAATGAAAACGTGTTTGAAACCATTATCAATTGCACTTACCCACCACAAAATAACATATTTTAAAGGGAATTATACACCGATTAAGGGTTTTATGAACTTGTCAAACAAAGGCCACATACTTTTGTACATAAAAAAGGCCTCATATATAACACTGTAAAATCCCCACGCGCGTCGTCTGCCGCAGTCCGGTCGGTCGGGCCGGGCTCGGGTTCGGTTGTGGGTCAAGAAAGGGTGATGAAATCCCCACCTTATCTTGTTACAAGTTTTTGCCAAGGCCGACCTTGAGTTTTTCAGGGCCTAAAGCGACAAAAAAAAATTTTTAGGGCCATTTGCGAATTGCTATTAAGATAGGTTTAAAAAAACTAAGAACTTTCTGTGAACAAAAGAGCATAAATACGAAAGAATACCAAATATAATAACCGACTATTTCAATATTTTCAAAGCATCATTCAGATATCACATTATCACTAATTCAAAAAAGTAATCGGTTCAAAGACATAATATATCATCAACAAAGGGGTGGATGATATCATCAACATCTCCTCTTGAATAACACTTGCTTATAATGGGTAAATTATAAATAAAGAAGCATAAAATTTTATAGTTCAGGTAATGGAATGTAACCTTACTGAATTTCAAATAGTTTCACAGAGATCAATTAGGGGGTGCATATCCAAGCTATGACAAGAGTTCATCTGTTTGGTTATTCTTCAAATAGTACCCATGGTAGATAGTGTAAAACTCAAAATCTTCCCAGCAAGAGTTTACCTATTTTCTTTTGTAATATATTGGCTATATTATGACCTCAGTCTTTACCTGTCAAATTTTAATACCAATAAGTAAAGTACGCATAGTCTATTAATAGAGATAATCGTAAAGTCTGCTCTAGCTAGCCGGATTAAGAGAAAAAAAAATGGGATTATACATATTTGCAAAGAAACACAAGAATACATATGACAGAACCAATTATTTCAGTTAATGCATTGAATATATGGGTTTTCAAAAACAAGCAAAAGTGTCCATTATTTTTAATTATTCCAAACACACAAGCCAAACAAGTACATAAGAGAAAGGCAGAAAGCTCAGGAGAACACACATGGTGAATTAAAGTAATTAAAAATACTTTTTAGGAGCCATGGTGAATTAAAAATCTATAATATTCTAGCATAATCAGATAATAGCATAAACAAAAGAATAGCATAAACATAAACAAGTATATGTCTGGATCAAAAATCTGGAAGCTCCATCATTCTTTGTAATCTTTGACTTCGAATGAAGCTCTCTAAGTTTTTAAGTTGTAAGACCCCGAATTTTATGAAATAAAAGTATTCAATTTTTCTTATAATTACTATTCAGTAAATGGTTAAATTGATAAAAGTTAAAGTTAAGGGTGATATATGAATTTTTTTCAAAATACACAAGTGGTTATAAAATATTCATTGTTGTCGGAGAATATTCGTTTGGTCGTGGAATATTCTTTACGTTCCGGGAATATTAAATGCGACGGTAGCGACCATTTTGGGCCCCATAACAGAATAGCTGTCGGATGAAGAAAACGACAAAATTAAGTTTTTATAAATAACGGCGTAATCGTTACCGTTAACACTGTTGGAATACCCGGTGGTTAAAATACGATGTCTGGCGTGTTCGCAGCGATGTACATACCGGTTTTACACGTATTTTTTGAATTATTGATCCTTACATGAAAGGCACTACTCAATAATTGTTAAAGTAATTCTTGCTTCAATATTTTATTTTATTGATTCAATAATTGCTTTGCGTTGATATTTTATATTATTGTTGTTTTCATAATTATCATTACATGATATTTCTCATTATCGGATCAATAATTCATATTATTTGAATAATATTATTAGATAGCACTATTGGCAATGTCTAGAAAGTTACATCTAAGGAGAGGTTTGGTCACCTAATTGCGTCGATGAGGAGAAATTCTTATTGGAAAGCCCCTCTTTCCTGAACCGCCTTTGGTTGTCATTATTGTGATTACGTAATATTATTTGTGAATAATTAGTTATTGATTTATATGATAAGAAAATACTTATTTGATGTGGATATAAATGATGGATTTATTTATGTATTTATAAGTGAAGGAATTAATGATGAGGTGTTTTATCAGTATTTGTCGAAATGGAGAACAAAATATGGGATTTTCAGAAAAATTAGTTTATTACTTGATTTTGTAAAATCCATAACTCTTTGTGTATAATGAGTTAAGAGATGAGCCATATATCAAAAGAAAGCCCTAGAAGTAAGCTAACTGTAAAAATTTGAATCACCCAAAAATTCTTTGTAGATATTTCGTGGTGAAATTTTGAATGAAACTGGTCCGAAGGACTAATAGTCCGAAAAATCAATGTTCTTCAGCTATATTGCGTGAGTTATAAATTTTGATCCGACCGTTGGATCGTTGTAATTTTTGGATATGTTATACATATATAAGTTGAGTATATGTCCACAAATTTTGAACCGTTAAAAATGAACGTATGATTTGTTATGAATTTTAAGAGGTAACTGATTCGGAAATTAGGTTTTGGTGGAAAATTCTAGAATTGAGTGGGCCCCACTCTTGGTTGTTGGGGAAGATGGTTGATTTTTGGTGGGTGGAATAGTAGCGAGTAAAGCCATCGTGTGGGAGGTCAAGTCTCTTCTTGGTAGCTAACATTTTCCTATAAATAGAGGGCTAAGTTAGAATTGAAAATCACACCGAAAACAAAGTTTTCTCTTTTCTCTCTAGATTATTGAGTGTAATTTGTGAGTATTTAGATACTTGGTGAGTTGATATTCATCGATTGCAAGTTTCCTTGATGTCATATCCGATATCCCGTCGAAATCTTTGCTTTTTTGAGGTAAGGGATAGTAAGGGATATTATTTTTTTCAGAATGATATTATTTCTTCAATATCATTATCTTTGAAATGTTGATCTGAAGTTTTATCAAATTTGGAACTTTTTCATGTCGGGTTACTATTCATGAGTTATTATTCACGAGTTACTATTCATGAGTTACTATTCACGAGTTACTTATTCACGAGTACTATTCATGAAGCGTGAAGATGTTTTATGTGGAATTTCTATCTTTTGGTGTCGAATTTACTATTCACGTATCTTTATTCACGATATTCATTTATCACGACTCGATTATTCATTTAAAAATAAAATTTCTTCTTTTAAGTCTAAAATATCTATTCGGATACTAGCTTTGATTGTATCCATGTTTTGATCATTCTTGAATTTTACACCACTATGATTATTTTGAGGTATTTTTGGATGTATAGATTAGGAGTTATGGATTTTATGAGAAAAGACTATTTTAAAAGTAACTATTTATAACTCCTTGCGGTTAACTCCAAAATTGATGAAATTTTTATTGAGAGTACATCTATATAATATCAATTGACTCTGTGAATTTCAGAATTTTTGGATAAAAGTACAATTTATGATAAATGTTTAAATATTAAATTGGTTTTGGCCATATGAAAAATAGTAAATGAATTTTTAAAATTTTGAGAAAAATATATGTTCAATATGGGACTATTTTATGCTAAATCCCAGAAAAGAAATATTTTTAGAACTGATTTGGTATTTTTCATGAAAATGTTCTAGTTATGAGTAAATGAATTAAATATGTTATGTGAAGTAAGAAAATTGGAAAATATGATTTATTGGCTTGAGAATCATATATGAGATATATGCAGATTTTTATGAGGGTTTTGGTTAATGATGATGAAATCTTATGAGTTTGGCATTTTAGATGATTAAATGCATTAATTATTAAAGTGTAAATAATTGGATTAAATTATTTATAAGTTTGAGAAATGATTAAAATATTATTATAATATTAATAATATTAGATTATGAGATTTCTAAGTGATTTATAACATTTGGATTAAGGTGTTATAAATATGGATATGAATTTTATTATGAAACTTTATCTTTTAGTATCGAGGTTACTATGCGCGTATCTGGGACTATGTATTTAATCACGAGGTACTTATTCACAACAAATTGGTTTCTTCTCCCACCAAATTATCGTTGATTTATGAATCTTACTCTTGAAATTAAAACCATGTTTTGATTATATTATTTTTATATAACATTCTTATAACCCTAATGATGATATTTCTCTTTGACTTGAGTGTAAAGATGGGTAGATTATTGGTATGATCGTGACCATAGGTTCTCTTTGGCCGATGGTGCAAAAAGTTGAATTGTTGATTTGGTATGATCGTGACCATTGAATTTACAATTGAATATTTTTAGCTTAAGTGCAAAGGTGAATTGATCAACATGGTATTATAATTATTGTTATATAACTTCGAAATGATTATGTATTTCGTTGATATATGAATATCTTTGGCTCGTTGTGCAAAGATGACTTTTGTTGTTGAATATCTTTAGCTTTGTAGTGCAAAGATGAATTATTGATGAATATCTTTGGCTCGTAATGCAAAGATGACTTGTTGTTGAATATCTTTGCTTTGTGCAGCAAAGATGAATTATTGATGAATATCTTTGGCTCGTAATCTGAAGATGACACATTGTTGTTGAATATCTTTAGGCTTGTAGTGCAAAGATGAATTATTGATGAATATCTTTGGCTCGTAATGCAAAAGATGACTGTTGTTGAATATCTTTAGCTTTGTAGTGTAAAGATGAATCTGTTGATGAATATCTTTGGCTGTGTAGTGCGAAGATGAATTTATTAGTATGATTATGAGCGAGGCTGTGATTTGGTATAACCATGATATTTGATGTTTCGAGGTAAAGACAGTGATGAAAATTATCTTCGTCACGTATGAGAAGAGGAATTTAGAATCACAATTATGATTATGAGTTATTCATATGATTGTGGAAAGGGAACTGTTGATTGATGTTACGAGGGGATAAAATATTGTTGGTGGACTTTTAACGTGGAGAAGACAATAGACTTTATAGTCTATTTGACTCTTTTAATGGATTGCTTTCGTTCATTGCAACTATGGTTGAAAAGTTTTATCATCTACCATATGTTCTAAATCTACGATTCATTCTTGATGAAGACTATTGATAATTTATTTATCTTTAGTCATAATATTCTTTATTGAGCTAGTTGTGCTCACCCTTTTGTTTCACAATTCCTTTCGTGTAATAAAAGTATAGGCGGGTTGGCCGGGGATAATGAAGGGAATAGAATCGGTGGTCTATAGTTGTTGAGGTTCTCCCTAAAGAGTATGAAAATAATTTTATTGAGGGCTTTAGTGTGTTGTATTTTATACATCATTTAATAGTTATTTTTGGTGAATTAAATAGGGTGAGCGAACCCGACTTTGGAAGGGTGTTTTGTCACTATCATACAAGATGTCTAATGACATACAAACTCGTGTTATCATAAGGCGTGGTTGTGCTCATCCACTTCTTTGAGTATATTTACAAGCACTACCTATATAATCTTGGTGTTTGTTTGGAGTATAATACCCAATTAGAGGCAGTGGAGATAATGATATGTCAAGAGAAGACTCACCATTGGGAAGAATACGATAGTAATCTTCTCGTTTTTCTTTAGGGTCTATTAGATTGACCAAGGATAATTCACGTAGCCATATGATATCTACCATAACCTAAAAGCATGGCCTCCCATGTACGAAGGTTTCCTTGAGCACTTCCCAAAGATTCTAATTTCTAAAAGCAGGTTTTGACTATACCTTTATGTAAGGTGTCATTGTGACGTGCTTCACAGTTGGTATATATTTGTATCCAAACTCACAGCATATGTGTTGTTGTATTTTGCACGACAATTGTTGTAATAAAGTTGTAGTTGTTTTTCGTACCATATATTTGGCGACTCAGAATGGGTTGGATGGAATGGACCTATTTTGGGGTCGTTACATAAGTAGTATATATTTTATTGTTCTGGTGCTATATATTGCAATTATTAAAAATATAAAACAGAAAAATGTCTGTAAATTCTCTGTCTTCTCAGCCCACAGTAGGTAGTAAAAAAGAATTCAATATTCAGATTAAAAATAAACTAACGTAAATTCAGAAAACAAAGACAGGCGCGGCAATCGTGTCGTGTCAAAATTCGTGTATACACAATCATCGTGTTCGTGTCGTGTTTAAAATGGTATTTATGGCACGAACTTGTTTATGAATCTCGTATATGTTATCGTGTCGTGTCAAAAATTGCCGTCCTTACACAAAACGATGAGTTAAGGTACAAATATATCATTTAGTGGAGTCTACCAATATATTAAAAAAAGTACTCAAAATCTCTTTATGTAATCAATCTTGTGGGGGTCTCCGAAGATAAATTAAAATTTTTTTTAACTCTCTTTCTTGTACTTTATTTTTTTTTTAACGTGTGAAAAATATATTTTGTTCATCCTTTTGAAGATGAAAGGAGTATTAGAGTTTTAATTCTAAGAATACATATCATCTATTAGAGAGGAAACTTAGTATAAACATATCATCTTTTATAATTAAGTATTGTTTATAGAATTTTGACAACCTGTGATTTTGTACAGTAAAGAAATACGTTTTTGCCATTAGGCAAATGTAACATTTTGTTAGAGAAGGATGAATAAGTAACATTTTGACTTTCCAATAATTAAGGATAATATAATTTTATTGACATATGTATAAAATTTGAATGTGTAAGGATGAATATGTTAAACAGCCAACAATCAGTTAGTTTAAAAGATTTCTCCAACACCCAAATCAAGACTTCAATTAACAAATATATATGCATTGAAATAATATTCCAAGTTCCAGATTCCGGTAGTAATGTGAATCCAAACCACCAGCCCCGGCTAAGATATGGGAAAGTCATCGAGATTCCAATGCAAAAATGAAACGAAAGTCTGTCGGAATGCTCATTCCGAACCATTTTAAGATACAAAACAACCAAAAGCAGACATTTCAATTGATCGCATCGATCAACATCAAACACAACTTAGGACCAAAAAGCAACTATGCCATATATCCAGGCATTTATCCTTAAAAACAACTATATATATATATATATATATATATATATACATATGAATGAGGAACATTTCGACTTGATCACTAAATAATCAGTACCATGACTAAAAAGACAGAGAGCATCATTACATGTAGCAGGAATTGAAATCAAGGGCCAAGAAATCATCACTCACCCATAATAATAATTGGTTCTATGAACTCACACCCATTAATCTTCCCTATATTATGACAACCCTTTGTTTTAAAGAGTTTAATTACCATGAATACAACTACTGAACTGAAGCATCGCAACCCAACCCATCAGATGACTCATCTTATGTTCTCTATTCAAATGTCTGCGCAACTACAGGGAGATGGGAGGATGTGCAGAATGTAAGGGGGGAAATGGACCTAAACAACGTAAAGAAGAAGCCCGCTTGCAGTTGGGTCAAGTAGAAAAACAAAGCGAGTTCAATTGGGATAGGAGACCAGTCTCACCCACAAACTGAAGGAGCTCAAGAAGAAGATTAAAGCAGTTGGTTATGTCCCTGACACAAGCTTTGCATTGCATGATACTGATGAAGAACAAAAGGAGCAGTCTTTGGAACCACAGCGAGAGACTTGCACTTGCATATGGTTTGATCAGTACCTGTTTACAAGTTTGTGAGCAGTATTGCTTGAGCAGTACCTGTTTACAAGTTTGCATATGGTAGTGTTGTGTGAAGCTAGTGATAAGCTTTAGTGAGAGTTATGTAGTTACTTTTTGACCAATTACTGTTGGGTTATAGGCACCAGCCCCGGCTGAGATATCACCTCCACCACCGCTCCTTGTACTAACCCCTCTCAGCTCACGTACTATGTCAGAAGAAATTATCACTCACCCTTGGTTCTATGAACTCACACACAATCTTCCCTATATTAAGCGAACCTTCAAGTATAAAAATTCAGACTCCATTACTAATAGTTTGAAACATTAATAGAGTTTAATGGAGTGTAATTGCAAATATATATATATATACACACACCTGCAAACCAAGCGTCCGGAATTTCTGGCATGACCTGTCCACAAAAATCAAATCACTGAGGCCAATTAACCGGATGAAAAAACAAATACTAGTAAGTTAAAACAGAGTCCAAACCTGATCAATGCCATCTCTAGTTGCAAGAACAATACACTGAGGCCAGTACTTAAGTAGACATTTCAATTGATCAACATCAAACACATCATTACTCACCCATAATTGATCAGTACCATGACTAAAAAGACAGAGAACATGATTACATGAGCAGGAATTGAAATCAAGGGCCAAGAAATCATCACTCACCCATAAGCATTGCAACCCAACCCTGTCCACAGAAATCAATTCACAAAAAGACGGAGAAAAATTAAGCCAAGAATGAATCCCAAGTCAGATCAAGAAAAAAATTAATAAACAAGAATCAAATTGTAAAAGATATTAAACAAACAACAAATTAAAGATATGAAGAGAGAAGAAAAATTAATAATCAAGTACTGAACTGAAGCATTGCAACCCAACCCTGTCCACAGAAATCAATTCACAAATACTAGTAACAAGACAGAGAAAAATTAAGCCAAGAATGAATCCCAAGTCAGATCAAGAAAAAAATTAATAATCAAGAATCAAGAATGGCAATTGAATAAATAGGAATAGGAAAGAACAAATTAGCTCGGGTGGTACTCGCTGCTATGAAGATGTGAGCGATGATCGTCCATGCATGGCAGCGAAGCACCACACGAACTAACTTTTTCTACCTCTCCTTCAACGTCTCCTCTCCTCTCCTCATAATCTAATAGTTCTCATCTCTCTCTCTCTCTCTATATATATATATATATTAAAAATCTTATTTGAGATGGAGTAAAATCTTATTAGGATTAAGATTATTTATATTTTGAAATAATCTTATTTAGATTTGGATTAGGATAAATAAAATTAATTACTTTCTTAATTTGTATGTTTCCTATTAAGACATCAATTAGAAAGGATGGAAGGGGTAAATTACTCCTTTCATTCCTCCACAAAAGATTCCCATCTTGATTTTCAAAATTAATTTGTTAAATTCTAAATTCGATATCAAATCATTTGAATCTGGTTATAACAATTGTAGGTATTGTAAATTTCTTAAAAGTCAAATTACAAAATTGTTATTCAAACTTATATAAATTACATTAATTTTAAAATATAGGATTTCTCAAAATGAGTTCTAAAAATTAAAATGATACCTTTTTTTATGAATCCTACTATGTATTAAGATAAATTTACGCCCAATTATAATGGTGAAGTTTATTAATACATGATATTACTACGAATTATAGAAGGTCCCCACGTATTACATATATCTCCAAAATATAATCAATCAAAAAATCAGCGTAAATATTCGCAATATATATATATATATATATCATTTTTTTATTTTTATTAGGTTTTCTAAATGAAAACGTGTTTGAAACCATTATCAATTGCACTTACCCACCACAAAATAACATATTTTAAAGGGAATTATACACCGATTAAGGGTTTTATGAACTTGTCAAACAAAGGCCACATACTTTTGTATGTAAAAAAGGCCTCATATATAACACTGTAAAATCCCCATGCTGCGTGTTTGCCATGATCCAAATTAGTCGGTAGGAGCTCGGGTTCGGTTGTGGGTTAAGAAAGGGTGATGAAATCCCCACCTTATCTTGTTACAAGTGTTTGCCAGGGCCGACCTTGAGTTTTTCAGGGCCTAAAGCGACAAAAAAAAAATTTAGGGCCATTTGCGAATTGCTATTAAGATAGGTTTAAAAAAACTAAGAACTTTCTGTGAACAAAAGAGCATAAATACGAAAGAATTCCAAATATAATAACCGACTATTTCAATATTTTCAAAGCATCATTCAGATATCACATTATCACTAATTCAAAAAAAGTAATCGCCTCGAAGACATAATATATCATCAACAAAGGGGTGGATGATATCATCAACAGCTCCTCTTGAATAACACTTGCTTATAATGGGTAAATTATAAATAAAGAAGCATAAAATTTTATAGTTCAGGTAATGGAATGTAACCTTACTGAATTTCAAATAGTTTCACAGAGATCAATCAAGGGGTGCATATCCAAGCTATGACAAGAGTTCACCTGTTTGGTTATTCTTCAAATAGTACCCATGGTAGATAGTGTAAAACTCAAAATCTTCCCAGCAAGAGTTTACCTATTTTCTTTTGTAATATATTGGCTATATTATGACCTCAGTCTTTACCTGTCAAATTTTAATACCAATAAGTAAAGTACGCATAGTCTATTAATAGAGATAATCGTAAAGTCTGCACTAGCTAGCCGGATTAAGAGAAAAAAAATGGGATTATACATATTTGCAAAGAAACACAAGAATGCATATGGCAGAACCAATTATTTCAGCTAATTCATTGAATATGTCAGTTTCAAAAACAAGCAAAAGTGTCCATTATTTTTAATTATTCCAAACACACAAGCCAAACAAGTACATTAGAGAAAGGCAGAAAGCTCAGGAGAACACACATGGTGAATTAAAGTAATTAAAAATACTTTTTAGGAGCCATGGTGAATTAAAAATCTATAATATTCTAGCATAATCAGATAATAGCATAAACAAAAGAATAGCATAAACATAAACAAGTATATGTCTGGATCAAAAATCTGGAAGCTCCATCATTCTTTGTAACCTTTGACTTCGAATGAAGCTCTCTAAGTTTTTAAGTAGTATATATTTTATTGTTCTGGTGCTATATATTGCAATTATTAAAAATATAAAACAGAAAAATGTCTGTAAATTCTCTGTCTTCTCAGCCCACAGTAGGTAGTAAAAAAGAATTCAATATTCAGATTAAAAATAAACTAACGTAAATTAAGAAAACAAAGACAGGCGCGGCAATCGTGTCGTGTCAAAATTCGTGTATACACAATCATCGTGTTCGTGTCGTGTTTAAAATGGTATTTATGGCACGAACTTGTTTATGAATCTCGTATATGTTATCGTGTCGTGTCAAAAATTGCCGTCCTTACACAAAACGATGAGTTAAGGTACAAATATATCATTTAGTGGAGTCTATGAATATATTAAAAAAAAAGTACTCCGTCTCTTTATGTAATCAATCTTGTGGGGGTCTCCGAAGATAAATTTAAATTTTTTTTAACTCTCTTTCTTGTACTTTATTTTTTTTTTAACGTGTGAAAAATATATTTTGTTCATCCTTTTGAAGATGAAAGGAGTATTAGAGTTTTAATTCTAAGAATACATATCATCTATTAGAGAGGAAACTTAGTATAAACATATCATCTTTTATAATTAAGTATTGCTTATAGAATTTTGACAACCTGTGATTTTGTACAGTAAAGAAATACGTTTTTGCCATTAGGCAAATGTAACATTTTGTTAGAGAAGGATGAATAAGTAACATTTTGACTTTCCAATAATTAAGGATAATATAATTTTATTGACATATGTATAAAATTTGAATGTGCAAGGATGAATATGTTAAACAGCCAACAATCAGTTAGTTTAAAAGATTTCTCCAACACCCAAATCAAGACTTCAATTAACAAATATATATGCATTGAAATAATATTCCAAGTTCCAATTTCCTAGAGTAATGTGAATCCAAACCACCAAATTTTGCTAAGATATGGGAAAGTCATCGAGATTCCAATGCAAAAATGAAACGAAAGTCTGTCTTTAATGCTCATTCCGAACCATTTTAAGATACAAAACAACCAAAAGCAGACATTTCAATTGATCGCATCGATCAACATCAAACACAACTTAGGACCAAAAAGCAACTATGCCATATATCCAGGCATTTATCCTTAAAACAACAACTATATATATGCATATGAATGAGGAACATTTCGACTTGATCACTAAATAATCAGTACCATGACTAAAAAGACAGAGAGCATCATTACATGTAGCAGGAATTGAAATCAAGGGCCAAGAAATCATCACTCACCCATAATAATAATTGGTTCTATGAACTCACACCCATTAATCTTCCCTATATTATGACAACCCTTAGTTTTAAAGAGTTTAATTACCATGAATACAACTACTGAACTGAAGCATCGCAACCCAACCCATCAGATGACTCATCTTATGTTCTCTATTCAAATGTCTGCGCAACTACAGGGAGATGGGAGGATGTGCAGAATGTAAGGGGGGAAATGGACCTAAACAACGTAAAGAAGAAGCCCGCTTGCAGTTGGGTCAAGTAGAAAAACAAAGCGAGTTCAATTGGGATAGGAGACCAGTCTCACCCACAAACTGAAGGAGCTCAAGAAGAAGATTAAAGCAGTTGGTTATGTCCCTGACACAAGCTTTGCATTGCATGATACTGATGAAGAACAAAAGGAGCAGTCTTTGGAACCACAGCGAGAGACTTGCACTTGCATATGGTTTGATCAGTACCTGTTTACAAGTTTGTGAGCAGTATTGCTTGAGCAGTACCTGTTTACAAGTTTGCATATGGTAGTGTTGTGTGAAGCTAGTGATAAGCTTTAGTGAGAGTTATGTAGTTACTTTTTGACCAATTACTGTTGGGTTATAGGCACCAGCCCCGGCTGAGATATCACCTCCACCACCGCTCCTTGTACTAACCCCTCTCAGCTCACGTACTATGTCAGAAGAAATTATCACTCACCCTTGGTTCTATGAACTCACACACAATCTTCCCTATATTAAGCGAACCTTCAAGTATAAAAATTCAGACTCCATTACTAATAGTTTGAAACATTAATAGAGTTTAATGGAGTGTAATTGCAAATATATATATATATACACACACCTGCAAACCAAGCGTCCGGAATTTCTGGCATGACCTGTCCACAAAAATCAAATCACTGAGGCCAATTAACCGGATGAAAAAACAAATACTAGTAAGTTAAAACAGAGTCCAAACCTGATCAATGCCATCTCTAGTTGCAAGAACAATACACTGAGGCCAGTACTTAAGTAGACATTTCAATTGATCAACATCAAACACATCATTACTCACCCATAATTGATCAGTACCATGACTAAAAAGACAGAGAACATGATTACATGAGCAGGAATTGAAATCAAGGGCCAAGAAATCATCACTCACCCATAAGCATTGCAACCCAACCCTGTCCACAGAAATCAATTCACAAAAAGACGGAGAAAAATTAAGCCAAGAATGAATCCCAAGTCAGATCAAGAAAAAAATTAATAAACAAGAATCAAATTGTAAAAGATATTAAACAAACAACAAATTAAAGATATGAAGAGAGAAGAAAAATTAATAATCAAGTACTGAACTGAAGCATTGCAACCCAACCCTGTCCACAGAAATCAATTCACAAATACTAGTAACAAGACAGAAAAATTAAGCCAAGAATGAATCCCAAGTCAGATCAAGAAAAAAATTAATAATCAAGAATCAAGAATGGCAATTGAATAAATAGGAATAGGAAAGAACAAATTAGCTCGGGTGGTACTCGCTGCTATGAAGATGTGAGCGATGATCGTCCATGCATGGCAGCGAAGCACCACACGAACTAACTTTTTCTACCTCTCCTTCAACGTCTCCTCTCCTCTCCTCATAATCTAATAGTTCTCATCTCTCTCTCTCTCTCTCTATATATATATATATATATATATTAAAAATCTTATTTGAGATGGAGTAAAATCTTATTAGGATTAAGATTATTTATATTTTGAAATAATCTTATTTAGATTTGGATTAGGATAAATAAAATTAATTACTTTCTTAATTTGTATGTTTCCTATTAAGACATCAATTAGAAAGGATGTTACTCCTTTCATTCCTCCACAAAAGATTCCCATCTTGATTTTCAAAATTAATTTGTTAAATTCTAAATTCGATATCAAATCATTTGAATCTGGTTATAACAATTGTAGGTATTGTAAATTTCTTAAAAGTCAAATTACAAAATTGTTATTCAAACTTATATAAATTACATTAATTTTAAAATATAGGATTTCTCAAAATGAGTTCTAAAAATTAAAATGATACTTTTTTTAATGAATCCTACTATGTATTAAGATAAATTTACGCCCAATTATAATGGTGAAGTTTATTAATACATGATATTACTACAATTATAGAAGGTCTCCACGTATTATATATATCACCAAAATATAATCAATCAAAAATCAACAAATATTCTCAATATATATATATATATATATATATCATTTTTTATTTTATTAGGTTTTCTAAATGAAAACGTGTTTGAAACCATTATCAATTGCACTTACCCACCACAAAATAACATATTTTAAAGGGAATTATACACCGATTAAGGATTTTATGAACTTGTCAAACAAAGGCCACATACTTTTGTACATAAAAAGGCCTCATATATAACAATCGTAAAATCCCCACGCGCGTTAAATGTCAAGCAAATCCGTTGGTCGGCCGGGCTCGGGTTCGGTTATGGGTCAAGAAAGGGTGATGAAATCCCCACCTAATCTTGTTACAAGTTTTTGCCAGGGCCGACTTTGAGTTTTTCAGGGCCTAAAGCGACAAAAAAAAAAATTTAGGGCCATTGGCGAATTGCTATTAAGATAGGTTTAAAAAAACTAAGAACTTTCTGTGAACAAAAGAGCATAAATACGAAAGAATTCCAAATATAATAACCGACTATTTCAATATTTTCAAAGCATCATTCAGATATCACATTATCACTAATTCAAAAAAGTAATCGGTTCAAAGACATAATATATCATCAACAAAGGGGTGGATGATATCATCAACAGCTCCTCTTGAATAACACTTGCTTATAATGGGTAAATTATAAATAAAGAAGCATAAAATTTTATAGTTCAGGTAATGGAATGTAACCTTACTGAATTTCAAATAGTTTCACAGAGATCAATTAGGGGGTGCATATCCAAGCTATGACAAGAGTTCATCTGTTTGGTTATTCTTCAAATAGTACCCATGGTAGATAGTGTAAAACTCAAAATCTTCCCAGCAAGAGTTTACCTATTTTCTTTTGTAATATATTGGCTATATTATGACCTCGCGTCTTTACATCAAATTTTAATACCAATAAGTAAAGTACGCATAGTCTATTAATAGAGATAATCGTAAAGTCTGCTCTAGCTAGCCGGATTAAGAGAAAAAAAAATGGGATTATACATATTTGCAAAGAAACACAAGAATACATATGACAGAACCAATTATTTCAGCTAATGCATTGAATATGTCAGTTTCAAAAACAAGCAAAAGTGTCCATTATTTTTAATTATTCCAAACACACAAGCCAAACAAGTACATAAGAGAAAGGCAGAAAGCTCAGGAGAACACACATGGTGAATTAAAGTAATTAAAAATACTTTTTAGGAGCCATGGTGAATTAAAAATCTATAATATTCTAGCATAATCAGATAATAGCATAAACAAAAGAATAGCATAAACATAAACAAGTATATGTCTGGATCAAAAATCTGGAAGCTCCATCATTCTTTGTAACCTTTGACTTGAATGAAGCTCTCTAAGTTTTTAAGTAGTATATATTTTATTGTTACGGTGCTATATATTGCAATTATTAAAATATAAAAAGCAGAAAAATGTACAGAATTCTCTCCTGTCTTCTCAAATACACGTAGGTAGTAAAAAAAGAATTCAATATTCGATTAAAAAAAAACTAACGTAAATTCGAAAAACAAAGACAGTAGCGCGTAATCGTGTCGTGTCAAAATTCGTGTATACACAATCATCGTGTTCGTGTCGTGTTTAAAATGGTATTTATGGCACGAACTTGTTTATGAATCTCGTATCATGTTATCGTGTCGTGTCAAAAATTGTCGTCCTTACACAAAACGACAAGTTAAGGTACAAATATATCATTTAGTGGAGTCTACCAATATATTAAAAAAAAAGTACTCCGTCTCTTTATGTAATCAATCTTGTGGGGGTCTCCGAAGATAAATTTAAATTTTTTTTAACTCTCTTTCTTGTACTTTATTTTTTTTTTAACGTGTGAAAAATATATTTTGTTCATCCTTTTGAAGATGAAAGGAGTATTAGAGTTTTAATTCTAAGAATACATATCATCTATTAGAGAGAAACTTAGTATAAACATATCATCTTTTATAATTAAGTATTGCTTATAGAATTTTGACAACCTCGTGATTTTGTACAAGTAAAAGAAATACGTTTTGCCATTAGGCAAATATAACATTTTGTTAGAGAAGGATGAATAAGTAACATTTTGACTTTCCAATAATTAAGGATAATATAATTTTATTGACATATGTATAAAATTTGAATGTGCAAGGATGAATATGTTAAATGACCAATAATCAGTTTGTTTAAAAGATTATCTCCAAAATATAATCAATCAAAAAATCAAGATAAATATTCGCAATATATATATATATATATATATATATATTTATATATATATATCATTTTCTTATTTTTATTAGGTTTTCTAAATGAAAACGTGTTTGAAACCATTATCAATTGCACTTACCCACCACAAAATAACATATTTTAAAGGGAATTATACACCGATTAATGGTTTTATGAACTTGTCAAACAAAGGCCACATACTTTTGTATATAAAAAAGGTCTCATATATAACACTGTAAAATAAGCAAACAGTTCGGCTTCGATTTGTACTTGCTCGACTAAATTTTCGATTCGAGCTCGATTCGAAATATAAATGATTCAAATATGAGTAAATTTTAAAGTTTAATAAATTAAATTATTCGAACCTTCTCAAATTATAATTTTCTATTAATACTCGGATTATATTCGTTCGAAAAGTTCAAATTGATCAGACTCGATTCGAGATCGCGGTCGACTCGGTAACTAAATGAGCTTTAATCAAACTTCATTTTATACTCGTTAAATTTTTGTTGGAAATGGGTTTGACAAGGATAAATATTAAAGCATTTTAAGACTTAATTTAATGTGGGAATTTTCTGAAATACAGAAGATGTAACATTGATTTTCTAGGGACAATAACTTTGGAAAAATATACATGAATTAGTACTAATAGTGTTTAGTTTTTCTAGGGAATCAAGAGGAGTTGGACATGAATTAGTACTAATAGTGTTTAGTTTTTCTAGTACAAAGACGCCACGTCAGCTTTGTAACGGACAACTCAGCAGCTGATGTGTACCGTTCCGTTGAAAGTCAAAGTTTTTAACGGTTTTTTTAACTTTTTGTTAGAAAAGTCGAGTACAGTGAGTTGACTGTAAAAAAAAAAAAGGTTCAGTTATCCATCCGTAAGTCGACCTATAGTACAGTGACTGAAAAAGCATTTAACCCGAATCAAGAGTGAAGTTTTTCTGAAAAAGAGCAGAAGCTGAATTATCATTCACTGGACTTTCTATTTCGACTTCATCACTAAATGAGTACCATGACTAAAAAGACACAGAAACATTATGAAATTAACAATTAACATCATTACATGAATACTCATCAGCAGGAATTGAAATCAAGGGTCAAAATAGAATGGGAAGGTTGAACAAACAGACTACAAACTGCTGCTGCTGCCTGCTGCTGCCTCCCAGCATAACAAACAGTTGTAGCAGCCCGTCTCTTAAAACTACTAGCTAGCTACTTTAGAATTTCAGTACTTAACTGCAAGTTTCTGTTATAGAATTCCCAGAGAAGAGTAAACATTAATCATAACTACTTGGTTTTTTACATGACATGAGCAAAAATACATATCGCTATTCTGCATATTAGGCCTTTAAACTTTTTGATATGGATAGTATAAATGTTTGCAAACAAAAAATTAGTTCTAGCAGTGTTTAGCTTTTCTAAATCAATAGTGAAGTTTTTCTAAATCAATCATGAAAAAGACCAGAAACTTAATTATCATTCACTGGACTTGGGGATGGCGGCTGCAGGCTCTGGTTCTGGTTCAGCTTCTCTTTGTTGGGCCTCGAACAGTTACGCCTGACTTCACCTCGGGCTCCTCCGGTGAGCGAGGACAGCTTGACCATAGCACGGGCAAAATCCCTTCTAAAGGCAAAGGCATCTGACGCATACTCCCTTACAACTTCGGCTGTCGTATCATCAAACATGAGCTGATTGTCTGCGTAGAGTAACCCTCTTCCTTTTACCAGATTCCGGTAGTAATGTGAATCCAAACCACCAGCCCCGGCTGAGATATCACCTCCACCACCGCTCCTACTAACCTGGCATCGCCCTCTCAACTCGCGTACTATGTCAGAAGAAATTGTTGGGTCCGGCTGTCCCGTGCCCAAGAAATTATCACTCACCCTTGGTTCTATGAACGCACACCCAATCTTCCCTATATTATGCGAACCTTCAAGTATAAAAATACAAACTCCATTACTAATAGTTTGAAACATTAATAGAGTGCAATTTATCTTATCTTATACATTATTAATGGAGTGTAATTGCAAATATATATATATACCTAGAAGTGCAACAGTTTCTCTGGCAGTGAATCCCCTGAGCCCAAACAAACGAAGTGTCTCGCTGATATTTCCATTGGGTCTTGGAATTTCTGCCATGGCCTCGTCAAAGAAAGATCCTATGCTGTCTCGTCGCCCAGTAAGAACCGGATAAAATGGACCACTAGTCTGTAATCACCACCAAAAAATGAATACAATGTACTATAGGATATGTACGTAGAAGCAAAGGAAATCAGTACGAGAGATAGAGATAGAGAGACTATATCAGTTGAAACAGAGTCCAAACCTGAGCAATGCCATCTCTAGTTGCAAGAACAATGATGTCCGCACATGACACTACTCCCGGACAAGCCCTTTCCAGCTCCTGTTTGATCCTTTCTACATAGTCAAATCCTTTAAGAGTCTGGTTAGGAATGGCCTGACGTTCAACGGTGCTATCATTTCCGTTGGCAGCCAATAGAACTGAAGCATCGCAACCCTGTCCACAAAAATCAATTCACTGAGGCCAGTTAACCAGATGAAAAAACAAATACTAGTAACAACAACAATCCAAATCGCCCTCAACAACAATCTAAAAGAAGAGTCATCCAAATTATAAGAATATTTAACAAAATACCAAGAAAACGGACAATAGAATCGTATTCATTGAATTAAGATGCCACGGACAAAGTTGATTATATCAACACTGCTACATAATGAAACATTTCAAAAGTATTCAGAAGTTTACCATCAACAAAACAAAGAAATTCAAAAACTAAAATCCCAAGTCAATATAAAACAACAAAAATAGGAAGAGAGAAGAAAATTACAGTAGTTGCTCTCAATCAGACCATCCAAGGAAAAAGGCAAAAATAATCAAGAATCAAATTGTAAAACAGAAGGACAGGCAATTGAATAATACACAAATAACAGTCAATCCAAATATGATAATCAAACAAACACCCCATTTAAGAACAACATTGGTACTTGCAATTAAGGGTTTTAAACGGAAGAAACAACCTTACTGTAAGAACCCATTTCAAATACATAGTGAACTAATTGAATAGTAATAGTGAATCAAGAACAAATTGAATAGTAGCAAAATGTGATAATCCAACAAAAACCCCATTGAAGAACAACATTGGTAATCGAAATTAAGGGTTTTAAACAAAAGAAACAGTTAGGCATTACAATAGTGAATCAAGAAATTAGAAGAGTTAATACACAGACAGATATTGAAGGGTGAGAAAATGGGTTTTTAGGAACTCCACAGTTTCTGGCAATTGAATAATACCCAAATAACAAGTCGAGACAAATATACAAAAACCCCATTGAAGAACAACATTGGTACTTGAAATTAAGGGTTTTAAGCAGAAGAAACAACATTACCGTAAGAACACATTTCAAGAAAGACTAAGCAAACTGAATAGTGTTAGTAAATCAAGAATTTAGAGAAATTAACATAAAGATCTTGAAGGGTAAGAAAAAGGGATTTAGAAAACCTGTATAAAGCAGTCATGAAACATAAGACGCAATAACTGAGCAGGAGCTCGCGTCTCTTCTGCCATAACACGATTGACGGATGCCCACACTATCATCTCTGCCTCCGGGCACTTTTCCCTGTAGAAATCAAATCTGAGGGTCTCCTTATTGCTTTGTTGCAGAAATAACCCATCAGAGTCGCCGAATAGTTCGTCTGGCGCTTCACTGGAATTCAACCTCGAAATTGACAACAAAGTTGTCAACCCCATGAAGCAAATCGTCGCCATTATCACCGGAATCATCTTATGCGTGATTACTCCACGACTCGGCATCATCGCAAGAAGACGAAGAACAGTGGAGGAAAGGATGGGATTACGCGGGAAGAAAAGAGAAAGGCCCGGGGGTATATATAGGCGGTAGCTAATATCCACCGACTAAACTTACTTTGATCCTTTTTTTTCTTTTAAACCTTTCTTAATTTCATTTTCAAAATTTAAAACTTTTGAGTTTTTTTTTTTTTTTTTTCATATTTACTCTTCAATTCATGAGTCGCGGTGATAATTGATAAAAACATGACGACTTGTTTAAATTAATAAAAATATATAAATAATTGATTGATGTGTGTACTCATATATTCAAATTAAAAGTATACATAACTTAAATTAATGTACCAAACTACTAATTTATTTTTAATCAGTTACTTAAGTTAATTAACTAAGTGTCTCAAAGCGAAATACAAGTTATTTATTGAATAAAATTATTTTTAATTTATTTTATATAGTAATTATAAAATATATTTTTAAATTTAAATTGACTTACTACTATTTATTTTGTTTAAAAAACAAATGATTACGTATCAAATATAATTGTCAAATACTCACAATTGAGTGTTTATTAAGTAATTCTTTTGTTATTTTTAATTTAATATTAAATTTTATATAGTTTCAAAAATTAATATTTTTTAATAATTAATTATTTGTATTTTTATATGTATTTTTAATTAGAGTTACGATTCTTATTATCTACTGGTCATTCATTTAAGACTCGCTCTATTGTCATTCATAATTTGTTTAATCTACTTTTAGTTTTTGTACCAATTTTTTTGTCACAAAAAACACTATCGATAATAACTTCACATGCAAACAGCTCCATTACTTCTAGCCATAATATAAAAAAGGGAAAAAAATAAGGCATGCCTTCAAAATTTGAATTTGAAAGTAGTAAAATGAAAGAAATATTTCTGCGCGATTCAAACTCATTTCGATTAAAAAATTTGATTCAGAAACCGACTTAAAATATAAATGAGTTAAATATGAGCAATTTTTAAAGTTCGATAATTTACTCGAATCTTCTCAAATTGTAATTTTCTATTAATACTCAGATCATATTCGTTCGAAAAGTTCAAATTGCTCAAGTTCGATTCGAGATCGTGCTCGACTCGAGAGCTAAACGAGTTTCAATCAAACCTTATTTATTTGTGAATATTTCGTAAGTTTGATTTCACAACAACACAATCAACTGTTAGCGCGATTTTGGCATGCTGTTTTGGTAATTTCGTCAAGTGTACAAAATTTGGCGTCTATTATTTATGGGTGTGCTTGGAATGATCAGCTTTTGGAAACCTTGAAAATTTTCAATAAAATAAGAAGATTGAGTAAGGATCTGGATTGGATTGCTCTTGTGGGTATTCTAAGGTGTGACGCCCCCAAAATAGGTCCACATAACCCATTCTGAGTCGCCAAATACATGGTACAGAAAATAACTACAACTTCATTATTATAATTGTCGTGCATAATACGACAACACATATATTGTGAGTTTAAATACAATATTGTCTTCTAGACAATATCCAAACTCAAATAAGTCCTCGTTACAATTATTGATACACTATTTTATAAAATAGTGAGGACTGCTAAAACCACTGCCTTGAAACATCACTCTACACTCCGACTAGTTCCCGCTATATTCTCACCTCCTAAGAAGAAAAATGGAACAAAAAAGAAAATGGTGAAATCAACTAGCCCAGTAAAGAATATTATGACTAAGATAATGTAGAACAAATTATCCTTAGTCTTCAACAGGGGAAAATCTGATAGAATACAATAGACAATAAGTTTTAGATCAACAAATGCAGCGGAAACAATAATTCATTAGAAGAGTTAAGTAGAGAATGAAGTCTACTATCTTCTATGATTTAAAAGCCCATCATCAATATTTTATCCTTGTAACATCAATCAATATACATCTTGAATCAAATATTCATCTTTGCACTACGGGCCAAAGATATTCATTTGTATCACCAGTTGGTCATGTTCATATCAACACCTGTTCATCTTTGCACTACGGGCCAAAGATATTCATCATGTAATTGTTCATCTTTGCACTACAGGTCAAAGATATTCAGTTATATCACCATTTAGGACTGAGGATGATGAAAATATTTTAAAGAAAACGAATCCAGTGAGATAAAAGATCAAAGATTAGGGATTTGTACGTTAGTTTATCCAAGTTTCAAAAATACTCCATAATAATCAATTGTGGAGCAAAATTCAAGAATAAAGATCAAAACATGGATACAATCAAAGATAGTAACCATAATAAATAACTTGGACAAAGAAAAGAAAATTTAATTTTTCTATAAATAGTGTCGTATAAGTGAATAGAGTTGTATACGTGATCTTCTACAAAATTTAATTTTTATGTTGACAGCATCGCACTCGTTCCCGCATATGATCTTCTACTCAATGCGTCAGCTACCATGTTCGCTTTTCCATAATGGTATTGAATGGTATGGTCGTTATCTTTCAATAGCTCTAGCCAACGTCGTTGCCGCATATTGAGTTCTTTTTGGGTGAAGAAATATTTGAGGCTTTTATGATCTGAATATATCTCCACTTTCTCCCCATATAAATAGTGTCTCCAGATTTTTAATGCGAAAATGACTACTGCCAACTCTAGATCATGAGTAGGATAATTCCTCTCATATTCTTTGAGTTGTCTTGAGGCATAGGCTATGACTTTCGCATGTTGCATGAGAACACATCCTAAACCTTTTCCTGAAGCATCGATGTAGATGACAAATCCCTCCGAACCTGATGGTATTGTCAGTACAGGTGCCGAAATGAGTCTCCTCTTGAGTTCTTGGAAACTCTTCTCATATTCCTCGCTCCATTCGAATTTTGTATCTTTCCGAGTCAGCCGAGTTAATGGAGTAGCGATTCAAAAAATCCTTCAACGAATCTCCGATAATAACCAGCTAAGCCCAGAAAGCTACGTACTTCGATTATTGTCTTACGTTGCTCCCAACTTTGTATTGCTTCAATCTTTGCTGGGTCAACTAATATTCCATACTTCGATACCACATGCCCAAGAAATGCTAATTCTTCAAGCCAGAACTCGCATTTCTTCAACTTGGCATATAGCTTGTTTTCGCAAAGCTTTTGGAGTATCAGCCTCAAGTGTTACTCATGATCTTCAGAACTTTTGGAATATATGAGGATGTCATCAATAAAGACAACCACAAAATGATCCAAATATTCTTTGAATACTCGGTTCATCATATCTATGAAAGTCGCTGGAGCATTAATCAATCCAAAAGACATGACTAAGAATTCATAATGCCCGTAACGAGTCCTGAAGGCAGTCTTCGGAATATCCTTAGTTTTAATCTTTAAATGATGATATCCAGAACGAAGATCAATTTTTGAGAAGAATTTAGAACCTTGCAACTGGTCAAACAGGTCATCAATGCGAGGTAGTGGGTACCTATTTTTGATGGTGACATGGTTCAACTCCCGATAGTCAATGCAAAGTTGCATACTCCAATCTTTCTTCTTTACGAATAAAACAGGAGCATCCCAAGGAGATTTACTAAGACGAATGAAACCAATATCCAACAACTCCTGTAGTTGGGTTTTTAACTCCTGAAGTTCAATATGAGCCATTCGATATGGGGCTTTGGAAATGGGTTTTATACCGGGTTCAAGAACGATACAAAATTCGATATCACGCTCTAGGGGTAGGCCAGGAAGTTCTTCAGGAAATACGTCAGAAAATTCACTAACAACAGAAATATTATTCAAATCTGACGTATTTTTGTTCAAGTCCATGACATGGGCTAAGAAAGCTTGACATCCGTTTTTCAATAAACGAATGACTTTATGACTTGATATGACAGTGATTGACTTTAGTGGTTTGGTTGCTTGAATTCGTATAACAGGTTGGTTAGGAATATGAAAACTAACAACCTTACAAAAACAATCAATTTTAGCATGATGAGTGGTTAACCAATCAATCCCTAAAATCACATCAAATGCAAGTATTTTTAAAGAGATGAGATCAACAGGTAATGTGAGGGTCCCAACTTGAATCAAGCAAGATTTATAAACAGTGGATGTAATGAAAGTTTCTCCTAACGAAATTTCAACAGATAAGTCAAAGTCTAATTTCTCAAGAGTCAAGTTCAAATGTTGAGCACAAGCAGGAGAGATAAAAGAATGGGTAGAACATGTATCTAATAAGGTATAAACTTCGCAAGAGTTTATGATTAGCTTACCCGTGATCACCTCGTTCGGGTTCCTCACATTTTGGAAAGTCACGACAAACGCTCTTCCAGGAACCACTGACTTTGACTTATCCGGGATAGCTTTTGGAGTCGCCATCCCCGCTAGACTCGATTTCGCTACAAAATAATCTCGAGCTATATGACCTTTCTTTTCACAGTTATAACATACCTTGAATTGTTGTAGGCAGTTTGGGCTAATATGTCCCTCTTTCCCGCATTTATAACATACGACCGGTGGTCGTTTTCCTCCCTTAGAAATAGTTGATGCTGGTGCTGACGTCTTCACGTTGTCATTGTTGTACCTTCTCTTTTTGAAATCTCCCCCTGACTCGCTTCTTCTACTATCATGGCTACGATTACCACCAGAGTAGTTACCGCTTCTGTCCGAATATTTTCCTCCCCACTGGTTGTCATTGCTCCGATGACTGCTGCCACCTGTACGACCCTGGTTGTGGTCCCCCGGTTGAATATACTCATTATCTCGCTCTAATAATTGAGCCATGTTCACAACATCTGAATATATAAAAAATTTGTGAGAAATGAGGTATTGACGAATTTCGGGTTTCAAAACTCTCAGAAACATCCGCGTCATACGTTCCTCATTCTCTACCAAATGAGGTGCAAACGTAGATAACTCCGCGAACTTAGCCTCGTAATGGGACACATTCATGTTGTTATGTTCCAGTCTAATAAACTCTACCTCCTTCATATGACGAATACTTTCAGGAAAGTACTTGTCAATAAACAGTTTTTGGAACGCTTCCCAAGATATATTGAGTGCGGCAAGATGGGTACGCTTCACAAATTCCCACTAGTAATCTGCCTCACCGCGGAACATAAAGGTGGCGAATGGAACCTTCTATTCCTCCGTGCATCCCAATACATCAAATATCTTGGTAATTTGCTTAACCCACGTTTCCGCCTTGATCAGATCCGGCTTTCCCAAAAACTCCGGCGGTCCCAACTCCTTGAATTGCTTAGCAGTGACCAGCCGTGAGTTGCCATTATTTTCACCTGCATTTTGAACAGGAGTCTCTCTCGTCTCGTTTTGCATGAACTACAAAAAGCTTCTAAACATCCCATCATTCATCGTTTGATCGGTGGTATTGTTTACAGGAGGAATATTACCTTCCTGATGCACATTATCCTGGTTGTTGATTGTCGGTGTCTCAATGATCGCATTCACTCCATTGCTCATATCAACATTTCTAGCTGCCATTCTCAAATAATGCCACAAAACAAGGGTTAATTAAAGAAATAGACATGACACATAATGTCCCTATATTCTGACCGACCAACAAATAAGCTTATGCAGGACACACTAGCGAAGGATTTACTCGTCTCTCCCGCTTAGTTCTATTCCCCAATCTCCGCTAGAGACCATATTCCTAAGCTCTGATACCAACTGTGACGCCCCCAAAATAGGTCCACACAACCCACTTTGAGTCGCCAAATACATGGTACAAAAATAACTACAACTTTATTATTACAATTGTCGTGCAAAATACGACAACACATATACTGTGACGCCCCCAAAATAGGTATACATCACCCATTCTGAGTTGTCAATACATGGTATAGAAACAACTACAACTTTATTATTACAACAGTAAAACTGTGAGTTTGAATACAAATATTATCTTCTAGACAATATCTATACTCAAATAAATCCTCATCACATTTATTGATACATTATTTTACAAAAATGGTGAGGACTACTAAACAACTCTCTCTAGAACCTTCATTCCATACCCCCACTACGTACTCGCTTATATTCTCGCCTCCTAAGAAGAAAAAATGGAACAAAAGGAAAAGGGTGAACTCAACTAGCCCAATAAAGAATATTATGACTAAGATAATATACAACAAATTACCGTTAGTCTTCAACAGGAAAAAATCTAATAGAATACAATAGACAACAAATTTTAAATCAATATTCGCAGCCGAAATAATAATTCATTAGAAGAGTTAAGTAGAGAATCAAACAACTATCTTCTATATATGAATTTAAAAGTTCACCGCCTATCTTTTATCCTGTAACATCAATCAATATACATCTGGAATCAAATATTCATCTTTTGCACTACTGTGCCAAAGATATTCATCGATTAATCATGTTCATCTAAACACTGCTCATCTTTTGCACTACTACCAAAGATATTCTTCAAATCATTCATCTTTCTTGCACTACGTGCCAAAGATATTCAATAATATCATCATTTAAGGTAGAGGATGATGAAAAATATTTTTAAAGAAACGAATCCATTGAAACAAAATGACAAGGATTAAGGATTAAGGATTAAGGATTAGTACTTTGTTTTATCCATGTTCAAAAATACCTCAAAAATAATCATAGTGGTGTAAAATTCAAGAATGATCAAAACATGGATACAATCAAAGCTAGTATCCGAATAGATATTTTGACAAAAAGAAGAAATTTTATTTTTCTATTGAATAGTCAGATATCGTGAATAGTCTTGATATCGTGAATAAGTAACTCACACACCAAAAGATAGAAATTTCCAAAAAACATCTTCACGCTTACATGAATAGTACTCGTGAATAATAGAATCTCGTGAATAGTAACTTTGAATGAATAGAACTCGTGAATAGTAACTCATGAATAGTAACTCGTGAATAGTAACTCATGAATAGTAACTCCCGATGGAAAAGTTCCAAATTTGATAAAAAGTTCCAACCTATATTTCAAATAATGATATTGAAGAAATAATATCATCCGAGAAGAAAATAACATCCTTACCTCGAAAGATTAAGTACTTCTAAATTTGGAATACCGGTGTAGTCTTTGAAGGAACTTCAGCACTCCTAACAATACTCAAAGTATACTCACAAGAATACGCTCAATATATCGAGAGAAATAGAGAAAACTTGGGCTTACGGTGTTTTTTTCAATTCTAACCCAAGCACCCTATTTATAGGAAAATGCTTAGAACACCAAAAGTAGAAAATTGAATATAATATTAATATATTTTTCACATTTTCTTTAGCCCACCTTAGACAACTGATCTCAGCCCATTTGAATCACATGTGAGGCCAACTTAGTTGCAAAGAACGTTTTTCTCAAAATAATTAACTAAAACTCCCAAAAATTAATTATTTCGGAACTTTAGAACTTCAATAATTCATAATAAATAGCCCTTTTATCAGAAAATTCAAATCTCGCGAGTTTTTATAGGAAATTCAATTTTCTACAACTTTGCATAAGAAAGTTTTTTCGAATTCCAAACAGAAATTGACCGAAATCCACAAACAGGCGATTTTACACAGCTATAATCAAATTTCGATCGATAAATGGGGTCCATCGACATGTTTAACATGTTTTAAATATTTATTGCAACAAAAATACTCTTCCTCCTCAGATACTCATATATCCCACATTCGTTGTAAAAATATCACCATTATTATATTATTATAATATAATAATATATTTAAATAAATTATTTTATCGTAAAAAGATAAAATTTCAATTTTCAACAATTGTCACATTAAAAATTTTCTCCATCTATATCCACATAAAATCAATATTTTCCTTATCATATGAATCAATAATTAATTATTCACAAAATCACAATATTGACAACCAGCAGTTCCTTCGGAAAGAGGGGCTTTTGAATAAGAATTTCTCTCTTCATGGCAAGCAATTAGGTGACCAAACCTCTCCTTAGATGTAACTTTCTAGACATTGCCAATAATGTTATCTAATAATATTATTCAGATAATATGAATTATTGCTTCGATAATGAAAAATACTTGTGTAATGACAATTATTGAAACAATGATAATATAAAATATCAACGCAAAGAATTATTAAATCAATAAAATACTTGAATAAGAATTACAGAACCATTATTGAGTAGTGCCTTCTTACGTAAGAATCAATAATTGGTGCAATACCGTGGTATCTACTCGGGTTTTAACCAATTTGAGTATTTTAACAAAGATTAATCTAACAACTACACAGTTATTTTTAAACAACTTATATTTGTCATTTTCTTCATCCAATCGCTTTCACATGGGGCCCACATTATTATTTACTTGTCAATAAATTTAATATTCCCCGACAAATGATTTAATATTCCCAAGCAACAATGAATATTTTATAACCACTTGCTTATTTTGAAATATTTATGTATTTTACCCTAACTATCCACATTAATCAAATCAACCCTTACTATTTCAAAATAATAAATAGAGAAAATTAAATTTCATTAATAATAAGTTGGGGTCTTTACAACCTCCCTCCTTATGAAATTTCGTCCTCGAAATTGGCGTGCGTACTGGTGTGTTTCAAAAGGTGAGGATACCTCGCTTTCATTTCCGCTTTCCAATTCCTGTGTCATTTCCTCTATATAGCATGATTCCTCCACAAAACTTTAACTTGTGGTATGACCTTTTTGGCGTGGGACATGCTCCTTCCTATCCAAGATCTTGACAGTACCTCCTCATATCGTTAAGTCTTGGCTATCTCGTCCTGCTTCTAACTCTATAACGTGGTTCGGGTCTTTCACATATTTACTGAAATGATATGTGAAACACATTATGAACACGAGACATACTCGGAGGTAACGCTTGAGTCTATAGGCTACATTTCCTACTTCGGTCAAGAATTTGAAATGGACCAATAAATCGTGGATTGAGCTTTTCTCTCTTCCCAAATCTTGTAACTCCTTCCATGGAGCAACTCGCAACAATACATGATCCCCTACACTAAATTCCACGTCCTTTCGATGAAGATCCGCATAACTCTTTTGTCGATCTTGTCTTGGTTTTGTATCGTTATCGAATCATTTGGATCTTTTCCGTAGTCATACGTACTCAACTCGGGTCCCAACAAAGGTGTTGCTTCACCCACCTCGTCCCCAACATACTTTGGAGAGCGACACTTTCGCCCATATAATGCTTCAAATGGAGCCACACCTATACTTGCCTGATAACTGTTGTTGTAGGAGAATTCCACCAATGGTAAATACTTATCCCAACTACCCTTGAAGTCTAGGACACAAAGTCTTAATAAATCTTCAAGAGTTTGAATAGTCCTTTCTGATTGTCCGTCCGTTTGAGGATGGTTTGCCGAACTGAATCGTAAATCCGTGCCCATAGCTTTTTGCAAGCTAACCCAAAATCTTGAAGTGAATCTTGGGTCACGATCCGAAACTATGGATACTGGCATGCCATGCAACCTCACAATCTCATTCACGTACATACTAGCAAGACGTTCAAGTGAATAAGTCTCCGTGTCGGCAAGAAATGAAGCGAGACTTGGTTAATCTATCAACAATAACCCAAATAGCATTGATGCCTGAGAAACCGTAGGAAGAACCGTAACGAAATCCATGGTAATGTGTTCCCACTTCCATTTCGTAATCTCAAGTGGTTGCAACGGACCCTTAGGTACTAGATGCTCCGCCTTTACTACACGTTAACAAGTTAAACACATCGAGATAAACTTTGCAATCTCTCTCTTCATATTGTTCCACCAAAATGTATGTCAAGAAGATCACGATACATTTTAGTACTTCCGGTGATGGATTGCAAATGGTGTATTGTGTGCCTCCATCATAATCTTGTACTTCAAATCGTAGTCGTTAGGAACACAAAGTCTAGAGTGGACTCAAGTATTCCTTCTTCATCAATTCTCGCTTGGAATAGCTCCTTCTTGTACTTTCTTCTTCATAATGTACGTATCGGGTGGGGTGGCTTGAACAACCTTAACTTTTCTATTAAAGTTGGCTCTATCGTATACTTGACATCATCACACTCGCTCCTACATATGATCTTCTACTCAACGCGTCAACTACCACGCTCGCTTTTCCAGATGGTATTGAATAGTGTGGTCGTAGTCTTTCAATAGCTCGAGCCAACGTCATTGCCAGCATGTTGAGTTCTTTGAGTGAAGAAATATTTAAGGCTTTTATGGTCCGAATATATCTCCACTTTCTCCCCATATAGATAGTGCCTCCATATCTTTAAGCGAAGACGATCACGCTAATTCTAGATCATGAGTAGGATAATTCCTCTCATACTCTTTAAGTTGCATGAGGCATAAAGCTATGACTTTCCCACGTTGCATGAGAACACATCCTAACCCTTTGCACGAAGCATCATTGTGATAACAAATCCATCCGAACCGGATGGTATTGTTAGAAACAGTGCTTAAAATAAGTCTCCTCTTAAGCTCTTGGAAACTCTTCTCGCATTCTTCGCTCCAAACGAATTTTGTATCCTTCCGAGTTAGTGAAGTTAATGGAGTAGCGATTCGAGAAAACCCTTCCACGAATCTCCGATAATAACCAAATAAGCCCAAAAGCTACGTGACTTGATCCACCGACTTCGCTGCTCTCAACTTTGTATTGCTTCAATCTTCACGGATCAACAGATACTCCATGTTTCGACACCATCGTGCCCAAGGAATGCTACTTCCTCAAGCCGTAACTCGCATTTCTTCAATTTGGTATATAGTTTTTTTTCACGAAGCCTTTGGAGTACCAACTTCAAATGGTGCTCATGATCTTCACGACTTTTGGAATATATAAGGATGTCATCAATAAAGACAACAACAAAGCCGATCCAAATATTCCTTGAATACTCGGTTCATCATATCCATGAAAGTCATAGAGCATTAGTCAACCGAAAGACATGACTAAGAATTCATAATGCCCATACCGAGTTCGAAGGCGCTTTGAATATCGCCGCCTCTAATCTTCAAATTGATGATATCCGAAATCGAAGATCGATTTTTGAAAAGAATTGTGCCTCTGCAAATGGTCAAACAAGTCATCAATACGAGGTAGAGGATACCTATTCTTGATGGTGACATGGTTCAATTCCCGATAGTCAATACAAAGTCGCATACTCCCGCTCTTCTTCTTTACGAATAAAAAGCAGGAGCACCCCAAGGAGATGTACTAGGACGAATGAAACCGATGTCCAACAATTCCTCAGTAGTTGGACCTTTAACTCCCGAAGTTCAATAGGAGCCATTCGATATGGGGTTTTAGAAATGGGCTTTGTACCGGGTTCAAGATCAATAAAGAATTCAACTTCACGTTACGGGGGGTAGGCCAGGAAGTTCTTCGAAAAATACGTCGAAAGTCAATAACAACAGAATATTATTCAAATTTGACGTGTCTTTATTCAAATCCATAACATGGGCTAAGAAAGCTTGACATCCGCTTTTCAATAAACGAATAGCTTTATGATTAGATATGACAAATGATTGATTTTAATGGTTTAGTTGCTTGAATTAAATACAACAAAGTTGGTTAGGAATATGAAAACTAACAACCTTACGAAAACAATCAATTTTGGCATGATGAGTAGTTAACCAATCAATCCCTAAAATCACATCAAAAGCAAGTATCTTTAAAGAGATAAGGTCAACGGTAAGGTGATGGTGCCAACTTGAATCAAACAAGATTTATAAACGATGTGGATGTGATGAAAGTTTCTCCTAACGGAGTTTCCACAGATAGGTCAAAGTCTAATTTCTCCTGAGTCAAGTTTAAACGTTGAGCACAAGCGGAGAGATAAATGAATGGGTAACCCCAGATCAAGTAAGGTATAAACTTCGCAAGAATTTATAAATAAACTTACCCATGATCACCTCGTTTAGGTTCCTCGCATTTTGACCGGTCACAACAAACGCTCTTCCCGAATCGTTGACTTTGACTTTTTCTGGGACGATCTTTTGAGTCACCGTCCCATTGAACTAGGTTTTTGCTACCGTATAATCTCGAGCGATATGTCCTTCCTTTCCACAATTATAGCATACCTTGAATCTGTTGTGGGACAGCTTTGACCGATATGTCCCTCTTTCCCGCATTTATAGCATATGACCGGTGGTCGTTTCTCCTCCCTTAGAACCGATTCTTTGCCAAGACCGCGTCTTCACACGGTCGTTGTTAAATCTTCTCTTTTTAAAATCTCCTCCCGACTCGCTTCTTCTATTTTCATGGCCATGATTACCACCAGAGTGGTTACCATTTTTGTGTGTCTGCTTTTTTCTTGTTGGTTATCATTATTCTGCTGATCGCTATCTACTGCACGATCCTCGTTATGGTCCCTCAACACCGTACTTTCGTTATCTCGCTTCTAATAATTGAGCTCACATTTACACATCCGAATAGAGAGAAAGTTTATGAGAAATGAGATCTTGATGTATCGCCGGTTTCAAACCTCTAAGAAACATCCGCGTCATACGTTCCTCATTCTCCACCAAATGAGGTGCAAACCGGATAACTCTGCAAACTTTACCTCGTCTTTGAGACACCGTCATGTTGTTTTGCTCTAATTTGATGAACTCCACTTCCTTCATATGACGAACACTTTCGGAAAGTATTTGTCATTAAATAGTTCTCAAACGCTTCCCAAGACATGCTAAGTGCTTGATGGATGGATGGGCACGCTTCACGACTCCCACCATGATATCCTCGCCACGCCATTTTAACATAAAGGTGGCGAATGGAACCTTCTGTTCTCAAGTGCATCCCAAGACATCGAATATCTTGGTAATTTGCTTGACCCATGTTTCCGCCATGATCGGATCGACTTTCCCTTAAATTACGGTGGTCCCAATTCTTTGAACTGCTTGGGTGTGACAACCCGTGAATTGCTATCATTTCTCCTGTATTTTGAACACGAGTCTCCTCGTCGATTTTGCATGAACCGCAAAAGCTTCTAAACATCCCTCGTTCATCATCTCGCTTTCGGTGGTGTTGTTCACAGGAGGAACATTGCCGACTGTTGCACGTTTCTCCTCGTTGGTGAGTACAAAGGCGTCTCCACTGGTCTCATTTCCATTGTTAATATTCTTAGTCGACATTGCAACAAAAATACTCTTCCTCCTCGTATACTCATATATCCCACATTCGTTGTAAAAATATCACCATTATTATATTATTATAATATAATAATATATTTAAATAAATTATTTTATCAGAAATAGATAAAATTTCAATTTTCAACAATTGTCACATTAAAAATTTTCTCCATCTATATCCACATAAAATCAATATTTTCCTTATCATATGAATCAATAATTAATTATTCACAAAATCACAATATTGACAACCAGGCAGTTCCCAGGAAAGAGGGGGCTTTCCAATAAGAATTTCTTTCTTCGACGCCAATTAGGTGACCAAACCTCTCCTGATGCGAACTTTCTAGACATTGCCAATAATGTTATCTAATAATATTATTCGGATAATATGAATTATTGCTTCGATAATGAAAAATACCGTAATGACAATTATTGAAACAACAACAATATAAAATATCAACGCAGACAATTATTAAATCAATAAAATATCTTTGAATAATTAATTCACGTAACCATTATTGAGTAGTGCCTTCTTCACGTAAGAATCAATAATTGGTGCAATATCGTGTATATCTTGTGTTTTAACCACCGAGTATTTTAACAAGATTAACTGTAATAACTACACCGTTATTTTTAAACAACTTATATTTGTCGCTTTCTTCATCCAATCGCTTTCCGTTATGGGGCCCACATGCGGTCAAGCTACTGGCCGCATTTAATATTCCACGACCAAACGAATATTCCCCGAGCAACAATGAATATTTTATAACCACTTGCTTATTTTGAAATATTTATGTATTTTACCCCTAACTATCCACATTAATCAAATCAACCCTTACTATTTCAAAATAATAAATAGAGAAAATTAAATTTCATTAATAATAAGCTGGGGTCTTGCATATACTATGAGTTTAAAAATAAATATTGTCTTCTAGACAATATCCACACTCAAATAAGTCCTCATTACAATTATTGATATACAATTTTTCAAAATAGTGAGAACTGCTAAAACAACTGTCTAGAACCATCATTCTACACCCCGACTAGTTCTCGATATATTCTCGCCTCCTGAGAAGAAAAATGGAATAAAAAGGAAAAGGGTGAGCTCAACTAGCCTAGTAAAGAATATTATGACTAAGATAATGAAAAAAAATTATCGTTAACCTTCAACAAATCAGATAAAATATAATGGACAAGAAGTTTTAGATCAATATTCGCATCGGAAATAACAATTCATTAGAAGAGCTAAGTAAAGAATGAAGTCTACTATCTTCTATGATTTAAGTGCCCATCATCAATATTTTATCATTGTAACATCAATCAATATACATCTTAAATCAAATATTTATCTTTGCACTACGGGCCAAAGATATTCATCCGTATCCCCAGTCAGTCATGTTCATCTCAACACCTATTCATCTTTGCACTACGGGCCAAATATATTCATCAGATAATCATTCATCTTTGCACTACAGGCCAAAGATATTTAGTTATATCACCATTTAGGACTGAGAATGATTAAAATAAAGAAAACGAATCCAGCGAGATAAAAGATCAAAGATTAGGGATTTGTACTTTAGTTTATTCAAGTTTCAAAAATACTCCATAATAATCAATTGTGGAGCCAAATTTAAGAATGAAGATCAAAACATAGATATAATCAAAGATAATAACCACTAACCATAATAGACAACTTGGACAAAGAAAAGAAATTTTAATTTTTTGTGAATTGTGTCGTATACGTGAATAGTGTCATATACGTGAATAGTAATTCCGACACGAAAAGGTAAAAATTTCACAAGAAAAATCATACTTCGTGAATAGTACTCTTGAATTGTACTCGTGAATAGTGTCGTATACGTGAATAGTAACCTCGACATGAAAAGGTAAAAATTTTATAATAAAATTCATACCAATATTTCGGTATAATGATATTGAAAGAAATAATATCATTTACGAAAAAAAATAAATCATTAACTCAAAAAAATAGTACTTCTAGATGAACTATCGGATATAATCCTGAAGGAAACTTGCACTGTATAGCAACACTCAAAGTATCTAAATACTCACAAAAATAAGCTCTATATTATAGAGAGAAAACTTCAGATTCTGGTGTGATTTCCAATTCTAACCTAAGCACCTTATTTATAGGAAAATGCTTAGAACGCCAAAAGGGAAAATTTAATAAAATATTATTAAGTTTTTTATTTTTTATTTGAGCACACCACATCACAATCTCAGCTCACATAAGTGGTGCCCACCTCACAAAAAAAGTTTTTCTTAGAAAACATTTATAACTCCAAAAATCAATTATTCTAGAAATTCAATAATTTATAATAAATAGCCCTTTTATCAGAAAAATTTTAATTTTATGTCCAATCCATAGAAAATTTAATTCTCTACAACTTTGTAGAAGAAAGTTTTTCCAAATTCTCAATGAAAAATGACTGAAATCCACATACGGATGATTTTCAACACCTCCATTCCGACAAAACACTGATAAAACACCTCAGTATTAATTCCTTCATTTATATCCACATAAAATAAATATTTTCTTATCATATAAATCAGTAATTAATTATTCATAAATAATATTACAGAATCATTGTGACGCCCCCAAAATAGGTCCATTCCATCCAACCCATTCTGAGTCGCCAAATACATACAGAAATAACTACAACTTTATTAATACATTTGTCGTGCAAAATACGACAACATATATACTGTGAGTTTAAATACAGATATTGCTATCTAGACAATATCTACATGCAAATAAATCCCCATCATAATTATTGATACATTATTTTACAAAAATGGTGAGGACTACTAAACAACTCTCTCTAGAACCTTCATTCCATACCCACTCAAGACTGCTACATTTCTCGCCTCCACGAGAAGAAAAATGGAACAACAAGGAAAAGGGTGAGCTCAACTAGCCCAGTAAAGAATATTATGACTAAGATAATATACAACAAATTATCGTTAGTCTTCAACAGGGAAAAATCTAATAGAATACAATAGACAACCATTTTTAAATCAATCTTCGCAGCGGAAATAATAATTCATTAGAAGAGTTAAGTAGAGAATGCAAACTACTATCTTCTATATATGAATTTAAAAGTTCATCGTCGATATTTTATCCCTGTAACATCAATCAATATATATCTGGAATCAAATATTCATCTTTGTACTACATTCCAAAGATATTCATCAGTTGGTCATGTTCATCTAAACACCTGTTCATCTTTGCACTACGGGCCAAAGATATTCTTCAGAAATCATTCATCTTTGCACTACAGGCCAAAGATATTCCATAATATCATCATTTAAGACTGAAGATGATGAAAATATTTTTAAAAACGAATCCAATTGAAACAAAATGACAAGGATTAAGGATTCGTACTTTGTTTTATCCACGTCCAAAAATACCTCAAAAATAATCACAGTGGTGTAAAATTCAAGAATGATCAAAACATGGATACAATCAAAGCTAGTATCCATAATAGATATTTTGGACAAAAAGAAGAAATTTCATTTTTCGGTGAATAGTGCCGTATTCGTGAATAGTGCCGTATACGTGAATAGTGCCGTATACGTGAATAGTAACTCCGACACCAAAAGATAGAAATTTCACAAAAAAACATCTTCACGCTTCGTGAATAACACTCATGAATAAGAACTCATGAATAGTAACTCATGAATAGTAACTCGTGAATAGTAACTCATGAATAGTAACTCTCGTGAATAAGTAACCCAGAGCATGAAAAAGTTCCAAATTTGATAAAATTTCCAACCAATATTTCGGCGATAATGATATTGAAGAAATAATATCATTTTCGAATAAAATAACATCCCTTACCTCGAAAAGACAAGATTTCTAGAGTTGAAACACCTGATATAGACTATGACTTGAACTTGCAGACAAGATAGCAACACTCAAAGTATACTCACAAGAATACGCTAAATATATCGAGAGAAATAGAGAAAACTTCAGTTTCTGGTGTGATTTTCAATTCTAACCTAAGCACCCTATTTATAGGAAATTGCTTAGAACACCAAAGTAGAAAATTGAATATAATATTAATATAATTATACAAATTTTCCTTAGCCCACCTTTTGGTCAAAAACACCAGCCACACATGTTAATGATGTCCAAAAAAATACAAAAAACATTTTTCTAACAAAAATAATTTAAACTCCAAAAATCAATTCACACCCGATATACCGAAACTTCAATAATTCACAATAAATAGCTCTTTTATCAGAAAATTCGAATCTCGCAAATTTTTATAGGAAATTCAATTCTCTGACTTTGCGTAAGAAAGTTTTCCAAATTCCAAATGAAATTGGCCAAATCCATAAGCCAAGGCGATTTTACAGGTTATAATCAAATTTCAGTCAAGAAATGGGGTCCATCGACACATAAAACATGCTTTAAATATTTTTGATAACAAAAATACTCCTCCTCCACATATACTCATATATCCCACATTCATCGTAAAAATATCATCATTAATATATTATTAAAATAATATATTTAAATGAATTATTTTATCAGAAAAAGATAAAATATTAATTTTCAACAATTGTCATTTTAAAAATTTTCTCCATCTATATCCACATAAAATCAATATTTTCTCATCATATAAATCAATAATTAATTATTCACAAATAATATTACGTAATCACAATATTGACAACCAGGCGCTTCCCAAGAAAAGGTGGCTTTCCAATAAGGATCTCTCTCATCTGGCGCCTTGATTAGGTGACCAAACCTCTCCTTGACGTAACTTTCTAGACACCGCCAATAATGTTATCCAATAATATTATTCTGGATAATATGAATTATTGCTCCGATAATGAAAAATACCGTGTAATGACAATTATTGAAACAACGGCAATATAAAATATCAATGCAAAGAATTATTTAATCAATAAAATAAAATAATTGAATAGTAATTATCGTAACAATTATTGAGTAGTGCCTTCTTACGTAAGGATCAATAATTGGTGCAATACTGGCGTGCCTTCTTGTTCAACAACGCCAGATTAGTGTGTTTTAACCACGGGTATTCCAACAGAGATAATTGAAGAATAACTACGCCAGATTATTTATAAACAACTTATATTTGTCGCTTTCTTCATCCAATCGCTTTCCAGTTATGGGCCCACAAAAGATCAAGCTAGCATCAGTACTAATATTCCCCGACAAGATTTGAATATTCCCAAAAAATAATGAATATTTTATCACCACTTGCTTATTTAAAATATTTAAGCATTTTACCCATAACTAACCACATTAATCAAATCCACCCTTACTATTTCAAAATAATAAATAAAGGAAATTCCTTTTTATTTAAAAAATTTCGGGGTCTTACAATCATAATAATGACAATCACGTCGTTTTCAAGAAAGAGAGAGCTTTCCGATAAGGATTTCTCCTTATTGGCGCGTAATTAGGTGACCAAACCCCTTTCCTAGACAGAACTTCCTTAGAGATTGCCAATAATGCGATCTTATAATATTATTCAAATAATATGAATTATTGATCCGATAATGGAAAATATTGTGCAGTGACAATTATTGAATCAATAATATAAAATCAACGTAGCAATTATTGAATTAATAAAATAAAATATTGAACAGTAATTACTATAATAATTATTGAGTAGTGACTTCTTACGTAAGAATCAATAATTTGTAATACTGCAGGTGTCTTCTTTATGCAACACCGCGATTCTCGTATTTTAACCATCGGGTATTCCAATAGTGTTAATCTAACAACTATCTTGAATTATTTATAAAAAACTCATACTTGTCATTTTTTCATCCGATGGTTTTTACATTATGGGCCCACAAATGGTTTACTTGTAAGTGCATTTAATATTCTCTAACAAAGAATAATATTCCACGAACAAACAAGTATTCCCACGAAAATAATGAATATTTTATAGCCACTTGCTTATTTAAAATATTTGCGCATTTAACCCATAACTAGCCACATTAATTGAATCAACCCCTTACTATTTCAAAATAACAAATAGAGAAAATTCAATTTTGTTCATAAAAGTTGGGGTCTTACAACAGTGACACCCCCAAAATAGGTCTACACAACCCATTCTGAGTCGCCAAATAAATGGTACAGAAAACAACTACAACTTCATTATTATAATTGTCGTGCAAAATACGACAACACATATACTGTGTGTTTAAATACAATATTGTCTTCTAGACAATATCCAAACTCAAATAAGTCCTCATTACAATTATTGATACAATATTTTTCAAAATAGCGAGAAATGCTAAAACAACTGCCTTGAAACATCACTCTACACCCCGACTAGTTCCTGCTATATTCTCGCCTCCTAAGAAGAAAAATAGAATAAAAAGGAAAATGGTGAGCTCAACTAGCCCAGTAAATAATATTATGACTAAGATAATGTAAAACAAATTATCCTTAGTCCTCAATAGGGAAAAATCTGATATAATACAATAGACAACAAGTTTTAGATCAACAAATGCAGCGAAAACAATAATTCATTAGAAGAGTTAAGTAGAGAATGAAGTCTACTATCTTCTATGATTTAAAAGTCCATCATCAATATTTTATCCCTGTAACATCAATCAATATACATCTTGAATCAAATATTCATCTTTGCACTACGGGCCAAAGATATTCATTTGTATCACCAGTTGGTCATGTTCATCTCAACACCTGTTCATCTTTGCACTACGGGCCAAAGATATTCATCATGTAATCGTTCATCTTTGCACTATAGGCCAAAGATATTCATCATGTAATCGTTCATCTTTGCACTACAGGCCAAAGATATTCAGTTATATCACCATTTAGGACTGAGAATGATGAAAATATTTTAAAGAAAATGAATCCAAAGAGATAAAAGATCAAAGATTGAGGATTCGTATTCGGTTTATCCAAGTTTCAAAATACTCCATAATAATTAATTGTGGAGCAAAATTCAAGAATAAAGATCAAAACATGGATACAATCGAAGATATTAAACATAATAAACAACTTGGACACAGAAAAGAAAATTTAATTTTTCTATGAATAGTGCCGTATACGTGAATAGTGTCGTATACGTGAATATTAGCCCCGATGTTTGAATGAATAAGTTTTATAAATGGGGTATACGTACCTCGTTTATCTAATTTAATGATGTAAATTCTATTTTCCTTCTATTTGCTTTCCCTTAAATGATAATAAATGTTTCTGTTTTATTTAAAATATATTGTAATAAGATTTAGTAGAATTACTTAGGAAATTAGAGCTGAAGAGCATAAGCATTGAAGACCTATTTGTAAAAGAACCTGGGATGAATGTAATAGTTATGTTCATGTTTTATTCTTACACCCTAAATTTGACATTTTTAGTTCACTTGGTGATTCGAGCGAACCAAGATAAAGCAATAGAGTATCAAGTAATTAATATGAGTTTGTTGTGCACACATGCATGTCTTATATTAAGTATTTGAGATGTTGACTTTATTACATTGGATTTTTATAAGGAATTAAACAATACATATTTTAATTGTTGTGTACACACAAGGATTGTATTTTTCTCTTCACTTATATGGAAATGCTAATACTGATTTAACTTAGATTATTTTAGTTCGGATGTGCACACACTTAAATATTATAATTTAAGAGGCAAAAATAAAAGGATTTAAATGGATATGTAATTGACAAAAGTTGTATATGTATTAAATAAACATATAGTTTGTTGTGCACATACAATATTATATATTTATGGAAATAGGATCTTTATCTCACTAAGCGGATTTTATACACTTTTAAGATCTGTCGAACTATATATGGAGGGTCATATAGTTTGAAGAGAATAGTAGGAGACCTCATTTTAATAAAGACCTAACATGAGTAGTATTCATTTTTACGGTACTATTCACGGGGTACTATTCACAAAGTACTATTCACGGGTACTATTCACGAGTACTATTCACAAAGTACTATTCATGAGGTACTATTCCCGAAGTACTATTCACTCGGGTACTATTCTCCCAGGGAATTATTCATGACAAAAATTGATTTCTTTGCTGTCAAAATTATTTTTGATACAATATTATTCATGAATTTTACTCCACAAAACAGTATCATGTTGACAATTTGGACATTATTGAATTCTGGACACTACAACAAAAAGGCTTATCGTGACGCACACTATCGCAGCAGATGGGTATCCGTGATGAATCACGATCGCTAATATTAATCGCGTATAATCGGGTCACCGGATGGACACCAAATGACCGCATAATGCTTACCACTTTATTAGCGACCGCACTCAGCGACCGTTGTCGTCGCTAATCTGACTTATGCTGAGTCAGTTGTCAGGTATGATGTGGCACACGTGGCAGCGACCGATAATAGCGACCGCATGCGGTCGCTAATTTGAACAAGGTAATCTGATTGTTGATATGAGTTAGCGATCGCACGCGATCGGCCGATGGGTTTTTGTTTTTTTTTTAAAATTGTCTGTTTTCTTGATTTCCCAAAAATAACCTGTTGTACCTGTGTTCAATCCTAACACAGCAGTATATACAAGCATCCATATTAACATCCATCCATGATATAACTACTATATAATAAACATTGATCATCCATGAATAAACATTCATCCAACACAATACAATTGTAAATATTCATCCAACACAATACAATCGATATCTTAAACATCTATATAAACCAATACAATTGTCCAAAGAATGAATCTAAAAGAGTACAAGGCTTTAAAAATCTAAAAAAACAAGTCTAGGCGATCTTCATGGATCATCCAAATTATGATCCTGTAATTAACAAAGTAATAAAACATATATGTTACATGTGTTGATACTGCTATGACGTACTTAGGGAAAGCTAAATAATAGACAATATATATACCTAGTCGTCATTCTGCTTTGCTATTGTCTTGCTTCTTCTTCTTCTTTGCCACTACCGCCATTTATTATCGCCTCATGACTCCAACTCATCACGACTCGTAGACCGCGGATGCCCGCCCGATATCGAAGAAGATCACGATCCCGACAAATCATTCTCACACAACATCGGCAGAGTATGATAGGTCGGATAACTTTGATGATCGTAGACTAGAGGCGAGTACTATGCCATCGATGTTCTGTCGCCAGTTTTGTCCTTTGCTTTTGACATAATTTTTCTTCACGATGGACGCCTCTCCCATAATTAAGTGATCAATCGATCGTGACGCGGGTGCCTTCGAGGATATCGCTTTCGTTCATTAAGCCCTTATAAGTGTCTGTCGTAAGATGAACAATTAAATAGTTAAAAATAAATAAAAAATACTCAAAAAATCGTCACAATTTATAAACAACATATTAGGATAAAGTGAACTTATTACCGCTTATCCGAATGACCTCAGGCGAGGCCATTCTTGGTGGCCACATACACATCCAACCAATTGATAGGTTGACCTTGAGACCGAGACTCCTACGGTTCATTTTCTCATATTATTATGTAAACATATGATATTTTAGTTTACAAAAGATGACGTAAACATAAAACAAATAACTAAGTCAATAAGCTTGCTATACATACGCACCTAGCAATAATATGTTGCACCGTGTGATATCTGCTCGCCGCCTTGTATGCGTGCCTTTTGCCTTTTCGCCTTCAGATACACCTGAGGATCTGTTCGAGGCGGCAGTCTTGCGTCTCTTGACCCAGGACTCATCTCTCCACTGGTCACACATCTGCACCTATATGGGATGTGCGCACCACTGTGGACTATGCTTTCGTGCATATCTTGCTTCACCTCGTCTCCGAATGGTCAATCTCAGCATTGTGCAGGGCTTTTTGTCATTCCTTGTTCAGATTATCTTTAGTTCGGACGGAGCACTTCTGCCAAAATAGTGTCTGAATAACTGATGCTTGTGCGTCGTCCCATCAATACCGCTTCTGCAAATAAAACAACAATAATAATATTAAAACTGTTATATTATATTATCTATCGAGTGATAAAAAATATACATATCGAGTGATAAACAATATTATTTGATTAACTATGTATTATCTATCGAGTGATAAAAAAATATACGAAATTCAAATTTAAATCAGATCCTTATGGGCGAGAGAGGTGTGTTTCGCCCATGTAATCATTGGCGTGAGGCGATTACATAAGCATAATTGTGAAATGCACTTCACAATTTTACTATCTTGAAAATCACTACAATATACAATAATTTACAATCGTATATATTTATAATAATTGAAATATTAAACCCTTATATATACACGATGTTTAACTTACGTGCTTTCTGGAGGAGGACGAATCAGATAAGAATGCGATCATCCGGATTAGTTGGGCCTTGACACATGATTAGACTCCACCCAACCCAAGCTTTTCAGTCTTTGGAGTTCGTAAGACATCTATAAATAAAAAAATTAGGATGTTAGTATGAGTTATAAATGAAAGATACATAAACGCGTCAAGGATATAGAGAACATGTACATATGTAATTGTATATTAAAACTAAACATACATTTTATATAAAAGGACAATAATGACAATTAATTGTATGAAATAGTTAACTACGACAAAACTAAACATACATTTTAATTCATTGTAATACTGATTAAAACATGTTAAGGATATAAAGAACATTCCTATATGTAATTCATTGTAATAATGATTAAAACTAAACATACATTTTAATGAAAATCGTTGTCAGAGTCAGAATCATTTTGTACAAGTGTCAAAGATTCATAACCATCTTCTTCTTCAGATTACGTGTGGGTTTACCAATAACTCTTCCTCAAATATCACCGTAATCAGCACAATAACTGCCTCGGGATCCAATTCATCGTGTTCATCTCCACCCTCTAATCAGTATTACATCATTGTTGTCCTCTATATTTATTATAGGAGGTCTACATGAAGCATCTCCTCTTGGTAGAAATCCCCGCCTATTACTTGGACACATTGCTGCCAGCGAGTATGAATTACAACTTGCCAATCTGTAGGCGGTCTATCTCTTTTTCTAACAGGACTAGGAGTGTAGTATACTTATACTGTTTGAGTTGGTAAAACAAACGATTCGTTGGAGTATGCCGACCTATGTAAGTCAATATCGACGATTCCATGTCTGTCAACACGTATCCCTTTTTCTGAATCAAACCAACGACACTCGAATAAGTTAATATGACCCCCGTATGTGCCCTTGTACGACAACTCTACGATTTCCTCCAATTTCCCATAAAAAGCACGACCAAGCTCATTGTAACAATCTCCTTGGACACACACTCCATAGTTTGTTGTTCTTTTACCGCGCCCATATGCCTTTGTATAAAATTCACAACCATTTATTTTGTAACCATTGCGACTAACTTGGTCCCTATCTGGTCCCATCGCTAGGACTTGTACATTAGCCGGAATCGTTGATCCCTCAGTCAAAGCCTACAAAAACTCCATCTTATTAAATGAAGTCATAGTTAATATGGAGTGTATATATATATGTCGTGCTTAAGAAATTGAACTTACTTTGTCCTTTAGCCAAAGTGCAAATTTTTTATCACGATTGATTTGAATATCTTTATCAGTTATGCCAGGATACAATCTATACCATGTTATAAACATTAACATATTGGAATAAATTTTCAACTTACAGGATAAATTATCATGTTTACATGTGTACTAACAAATTAAATCAATCTCCTCATGATTGAGAAGAATGTAAGTATGTGCAGCATGTAATTCTTGCTCAGAGAGGAATATGTGCTTCCCTTTTCCATAAGCGCGACCCGATAGACCAAATACAGAGACCCTACCTTTTACTTCAACATTTCACCCATTATCATGTCTCGATACTCGATTGGCCTTTGTCAAGACTTCGTCCGGAAAATAATCTGAGACAAACGTAGATATCTCATCGAAACTGTATGCCTCACATATCGACCCCTCGACATAAGCTCTATTCTTCACTTTTCTCTTAAGGTTTCTCATCACCCTCTCAAAAGGGTACATCCATCTATATTGAACTGGACCCCCAACACGAGCTTCATAGGGAAGATGGATTTGCAAATGCTCCATGGAGTCAAAAAAACCAGGTGGGAATATTTTTTCTAGTTTACACGTTATCTCTATGATGTTCTTCTCAAGTACAAACATGTCCTTCTCATTTAATGATTTTGAACACAAGTCTTTGAAGAAATGACTAAGATCCGTCAAAGCATCCCATATTGGTTTATCAAGCTGATCCCGAAATGCTATAGGCATGAGTCTCTCCATGAACACATGACAGTCATGACTCTTCATCCCTTGCAATTTCCCACCCGTAACATACCTTTTAATGTTTGACGCATATCCATCTGGTAGTTTCAGAGACTTAATCCATGTGCACACATCTTCAACTTGCTTTTTTGACAATGTGTACCTTGCATGCGATTTGATAATCTTACCATTAGGAGATTCATAAAGTTCTAATCCAGGACTCTTACAAATATCTTTCATGTCCAAACGTGCTTTATTGTTATCTTTTGTCTTCCCCGTAACATTCATAATAGTGTTAAACACATTGTCAAACACATTCTTCTCAATATGCATCACATCTAGATTACGACGAATCAAATTTGTAGACCAATAAGGCAGTTCCCAAAAGATGCTTCTCCGAACCCAGTTATGAGATTCGCCAAACCCATTGATTATGTTTGTGGCATCAATCTTACCAAATGGGATAACCGGCAATCTCATCACACGATTTCGCATCTCCGTTCCCGACAATCGCGGTGCAGGTATATCATTGTCTACTTTCCCTTTCCTGAAGTGTTCTCTATTTCTTCGAAACGGGTGATCTACCTGTAAGAACCGACAATGACAGTCAAACCAGCAAGGCTTTCGACCTTTTGATAGATTAAATGACTTTGTATGCTTCATACAATACGAACAAGCCAACTTCCCGTGTATACTCCATCCAGCTAACATACCATAAGCTGGGAAGTCACTTATAGTCCACATAACCGCTGCCCTAAGGTTGAAATTTGTTTTCGTTGCAACATCCCAAGTTTGTACTCCATCCTCCCACAATACCTTCAACTCATCTATAAGAGGTCTCAAGTAAACATCTAAGTTCTTTTCAGGACTCTTAGGACCAGGAACCACGAGTGAAAGAAACAAGTATGACTGTTTCATACACATCCAAGGAGGCAAGTTGTACGGAGTAACAATCACAGGCCAACATGAGTACGGAACAGCTGAGTGGCCAAACAGATTGAAACCATTGGTGGACAATCCAAGCCTCACATTTCTAGGTTTCAATGCAAACCCATGATGTGCTAAGTTGAAATCTTTCCAAGCCTGCCCATCTGCGGGATGATTTAGTTCTCCATCTTTAGCTGGAGATTTCGCATGCCAACTCATATGTTCAGCTATTCTTGAAGACATGTACAATCTTTTTAGCCGATGTGTTATTGGAAAATACCTTAGAATCTTAAACGGTATACTTGATTTTTTTGTAGTCACACCCTCTTTATTAGGCCTAAACCGATCATGACCGAAAAAAAGCGTGCACCTGTCATCCTGCTCATTTTCCTTATAAAACAACATGCAATCGTGGGGACATGATCGATCTTTTGGTATCCAAGACCCAACTTCTTCACCATTTTCTTACAAAAGTAATAGTTACTGGTAATTTCTCACCGTCAATAACATACTCTTAATGGCCTTCAAGAGCGACTCAAAACACTCATGGCTCATGTTGTGGTCACCTTGATGTTAAATAATGTCGCCATCGCAGACAATGTAGTGTGTTTGGTGCAACCATGCCACAATGGCTCATTACCTCGCCTAATAACTTAAAAAGTCTTTGGCATCGAATTCATAGGTTTCTCTCCGCCTTGTTCCCAATCAAAATTTGGCCTGCGCAATATCATGAACCATTTCATTCATACGATGAGTACTCATTTGCCCGAATTGTGTACTTACGTGATGCCACCATCTCTTCTCTCTCCCATGTGTGCCCACCAAAGATTCTTCATAATTTTTCATGAACCCGAAAACAAGTAAATGATAGTTTATCATGTCTCTCATCATATATAATTTACATTCTTACAATTTAAACATGGGCATCGATTCATGGATGACCATTCATACATTCCGGGTGACTATCGCGATACTCCAAAAACACTTAGCAACCAAATTTAAATTCAAATTGTGGCACTATCTGGGCACTTGACTTTCGTCGTGCCATCCAACTATGGTCTGAATAGAGGTCCATGATTCCACGGTACCTACTACAGACAACATTATAAATGTTAACATATGACTTGAGCATACTTGAAAGCATATGACTTGAGCATACTTGTAACCATATGACTTGAGCATTCTGTAAGCATATGATTAACAGTTAAGCATACTTGTAAGCATATGACTTGAGCAACATATGGACTAATGTTTGATAGGTATGTAGGAAAATTTTATAATTTAGAGTTTGTTTGATAGGTATATATATAGGAAAATTTAGAGTTCAGATGTGAGACCCCAAATTTTATCAATAAAGATTTAAATTTTGTCGAAATAATTTTTTAATATTATGGTGTGAATTTGAGATAATATTATAGTTGTGGGTAGTATTTATAAATTTTGCAAAGTATGCAAGTGGTTATATTATATTCAATTGGTCGGGGAATATTCGGTTTAGCAGGGAATATTCGTACAACGGCTCAATCATTGGTGGACCCCACAACAGAATTATTGTCGGATTGAGAAAACGACAAAAATATTTTATTGAAATAACGACGGAAGTTTTACCGTGGATACTATTGAACTACTCGGTAGTAAAAGTACAGTAATACGTGTGGTTGCATAGTAGCACACGGTATTGATTATTGATGCTTATGTGAGAAGTCACTCAGTTTGATTCCATTATTGTCGATTAATAATATGAATTATTATAGCGATAATGACGCTTTTGTTTTATTCAGTATTATTAACGTAATAAAATGAAACATCTTTTATATAAAACAAAATACTTTATTAAAGTTATTCTATAAATAGAATATATTATATTTTATTATGCATAGTGTTGCATAGTGATTTGCGTAGTGTTGCATAGTGTTTGCATAGTAAAACGCTTTTTATATAAATAGAATATATTATATTTTATTTAAAAGATTTTGCTTTAAATATGGACCGCCGATTAAAGTAAATCAATCTGGACCGCTCATGGATTAGTTACTATGCATTCCATTTTCCTATAAATAAAGCTCATTCCTTCATTATTTTCTTACGAATTCATTGAAACTCTGTAGAGAGAAACTATAGAGAGAAAGAAGAAAAGTATTCTGCTACTTCACTTTTCCAATATTCAGCCTCTTCTAAGGTAAGGGATATTATTCTTTTGTATTCAAAAGAGAACTTCATTATTCCATTTCTTTATTATTACATTGGAATAACTTTTGTATAATGGTTTTACCCTATACTTGGTGATCTTCTTTTGTTATTCCATTCTTTATTATTCATTTGGAATATCACATGCGTGTGTTTTACACCTTGACAGTTCCATTGTTTATTATTCCGCATTTATTATTCTCATTGGAATATCACATGCGTGTGTTTTACACCTACCGGGTTCCATTGTTTATTATTCAAAGATTTATTATTCTTTGATCATCTTGTCTGATTGTGAATTTCACCGACTCGGTTCATTATTATTATTCTATTGGAATAACTTTTATCATGTGAAGTACCGCATGCATGGTGATTTCTTTTGTTATTCCATTCTTTATTATTCCCAATTGGTTAAAATTTTGACTTCTATACTCCATGAAATTAGTAGAATATCTTTGATATTCAAGGTTTCATCCAATATCTTTTCATGGAAATATTCTTCCATCATTCTTGAATTTTACTCTACAAAACAAAGATCTTGTTGACAATTTGGGCGTTAATAATTCCTGGATAAAATAATTCTTGAACTTGTTTTATTGAATTATTATGTCATTGTCATCATCCTCATGTTATATTATGTTATCTTTGGCTTACGTGCATAGATGAACTTAGTATGATTATGACCAGGGATCATTCGGTATAATCATGGCTTGTTATAAATGATGTGACAAAAGTCCTCGGTGACTGTAATGCGTTGATGGATAGTTTTGGTATGATTATGACCGGGGTGATTTGGTATAGTTAACCATTGATAATTTGATGAAAATCCTTGGCCGTAATGCAGGATGATTAGATATTGTGGTTTATTCATTAAAATGAGTCTTAGTGATAAAAATTGATGAAAATCTTTTAAAACCTAAAAGATAGTAGACTTAATTTTCTACTTGACTCTTTTAATGGATTGCATATTCCATTCTATGCAGCTTAAACCGGTTTGTCTATTGTATTTTATCGGTTTAACATTGTTGAAGACTATTGATAATTTATTCTCGCATTATCTTAGTCATAATATTTCTTCTTGGGCTAGTTGAGCTCACCCTTTCTTTCACCGTTCTCTCTTGAAATGAGAACATAGCCGGGACGAGTCGGGAACGAGTAATGGTCCGGAGGATAGCATTAGTAGTCCTCACTATTCGTGAAAATAGTGTGATAATAGTTGTAATGAGGACTCCTTTGAGTTTGTATAATATCTAGAAGACAATATTTGTATTCAAACTCACGCTTTATGTCGTATTGTACCACGACGCTTATATTAGTAAGTTGTATTTGAATTTATGTACCATGTAAGTGGCGACCCAAGATGGGTGACGTATACCTAATTTTGGGGGCGTCACGGTTGGTATCGAGCTTAGGATATGATCCTCGGCTAAGATGCGAGATAAGAACTAGGAGGGAGAGACGGGAATTCTTCGCTAGTATGACCTACCTAAGTTTATTTGGTATTTAATTGGTCACGTAGTATATAGTGATAATATGTTGCATGTCAATTAACCCTTATTTTGTGGCGTTGTTTGAAAATGGCATCCGAGAATGTTGAGAATAGCAATGGAGCACGAGAGATTGATTCTCCACAGATCAATAATCGGAGACAATGTGCAACAGGATGGCGATAATCCTCCTGTAAACAACAACACCGATCAATCGATTTAACGACGGCAGACGTTTAAGATGTTTTTAGAATTCATGCAACATCGTGCAAAAGCGACTCTGTCCAAAAACGTAGGTGGAAACACGGAAAACTCTCGGCGGTCACCGCAAAACAATTCAAGGAGCCGGGACCACCGGAGTTTAAGGAGAGCCAAAACCACTTCACGCGGAAGCATGGATAAAGCAGATTACCAAGATATTTGATGTCTTGGGATGCTCCGAGGAGCAAAGGTTTCCTTTTGCCGCTTTTATGTTGCGGCGGAGAGGCGATTCTTGGTGGGAACCGTAGAAACGTACTTAACTCATTTTGATCAAAGATATCTTGGGAGAAGTTCCAGAGTCGTTCAACGACAAATACTTTCCTGAAAGTATTCGCCATATGAAGGAGGTGGAGTTTATCAAGTTAGAACAAAACAATATGACCGTGTCGCAATACGAGGCAAAATTTGCGAGTTATCACGATTTCAAGTCCCCACTTGGTGGATAATGAAGAGAGAATGGCGCGAATGTTTTTAAGAGGTTTGAAGCGAGATACGTCAACATCTTATTTCTCATAAACCGTGTTTGTATTCGGATGTTGTAAATAGGGCTCGATTAGTGGAGCGCGATAACGAGTCAACGTTAACTAAAAGAGAGCGGTAAGCAAAATTATAATACCAATGAGTAGTAGTCATCGAGCGGTGTGACAACAAGCGTGGAGGAATCAATGGGCGGATATGGTAACCACTTCGGTGGTAATCAGGGTCAAAGCAATAAGAATGGACATTTCAAGAAAAGGAGATTCAACAATGATGGAAAGACGTCAGCACCAGCACCCGTTGTTAAGGAAGGAGAAAGACCACCTATCATATGCTTCAAATGCGGAGGAGAGGGACACATCAGTCCGAACTGCGCCATGCCGTCCAAAGCATGTTATAATTGTGGAAGAGAAGGTCACTTAGCTCGATTTTGTCGCCGACAAGACAAATTCAACTAGGATGGAGGCACCAAAGGTCATCCCGCATAAACCAAAGCCTAGAGTTTAAGAGAGAGCATTTTTTTCTCGTGACGAGGAACCCGAATAAGATTATCACGGGTAAGTAATCATAAGCTCTTGCGAAGTCTATACCGTGTTAGATAGCAGTTCTACCCACTCTTTTATTTCACCTAGTTGTGTTCAACGTTTAAATTTGACTTCGGAGAAGTTAGACTTTGACTTATTGGTTGAAACTTCGTTAGTAGGAGCCTTCGTTATCGCTTACTATTTTTAAATCTTGTTTGATTCAAATAAACACTTTCACGTTACTTCGTCGATCTTATCTTTTGAAAATACTTGCCTTTGATGTGATTTTAGGAATCAATTGGTTAACTACTCATCATGCTTTTCGTAAGGTTGTTAGCTTTTATATTCATAACCAACCTCATTATACTGAATTCAAAGTAACCAAACCCTAAAGTTAATCACTTTGTTATATCAAGCCATAAGTAAAGAGCCCCGATCCTTTCGTTTGTTAACTTCCTTGTGTGGAATGCACCGCCGGACTTTACGTAGGCGACGTCGTGATCAAGATGGCAAGTTGATAGGTATCATTGTGAGGTGCTATCTAGGTTAAAGGATAGAAGTCACAGGTTGGTATCAATGTGACGTATTATCCAAGTTTTGGATGAGAGTCACGGTTTTGAATGATATTTCATCATTAATAAATTTCTGGCGTATTCTTGAAGATTTCTAGCCTACCCTAGAGCGTGAAATCGAATTTTGTATTGACCCCAAAGATAAAACCCATTTCTTAAACCCTCAAATATTTCTTCAACTAAAAGGATCTGTTTACGAGGATTATGATGAAATTCATAATAAAAGCATTGGACTAATGAAAATCATGGGTATATGAAGTATTAGTAAGTGTTATGATGAGTTATGTTGGTTATTATGTGAAAACATGAAAGTTTCTTAGAAATCACAAAGAGTTGAAAATCAGATTTTGGTGAAAAACGTAACATGAAATTCAATTGACCAAATCTCCTATTATATTTTGAATTTTTGAGTGTGGTTAAGTCCTAGAGTTATATCTATGAGTTACCTAACTAATCCAAGTGGAATTACTGGAAAAGGTGTTGTAGATTTACATGTGGACTGATTTTAATAAAGAATGAAAAAGCTAGAAATTTCAAAAAGCTACTGATTTTATTTTTAAAAGGGCATTTTCGGCCAGTTAAATTATGAGAAAAAAATTCTAGCCTTTGGGAAATGAAAGTATATGGTATAAGGTAACTCCTGTCCAAAAATGAGTTTATTCTGACTTAAAATGAGCAAGTTATGACCATTTCAATATTTAGGTTTTTCCGACGAAAAACGATATAACCGGAGTTCTACAACTCAGATGACCATGAAATTTAAATGGAGGCTCACATTAACATGTGTAAGGTCCTGCCAAGATTTGGGAATTTCTAGAGTTAAACTTGAGGTAGCAAATTTCTTAAGGAATTAATTAGAAATTAATTTTTGAAAAATAGTAAATAAATTTTCATCATGGGACTATATTATGCTAAATTCCAGAAAAGAAATATTTTTGGGACTGATTTGGTATTTTTCATGAAAATAGTTTAGTTACGAACATATGAGTTAAATATGTTATGTGAAGTAACAAAATTGGAAAATAGGATTTTATGGCTAGAGAATCCTATATAGAGTATATGCATATTTTTTTGATGAGGGATTTGATCATTGGTGATGATATCTTATGAGTATGACATTTTTGAATGATTAAATGCATTATATGGTAAAGCGTAAACAATTGAAATAAATTGTTTATAAATTTAAGAAGTGATTAAAATATTGTTATAATATTAATGATATTAGATTATAAGATTATTAAGTGATTGATAACATGGGATATTCTTGAATCTGGATAAATTATATTATAAATGTTTAATATTTATCCTTTATCTTATTTGATTGATTCTTTATATCATTGACATGATCCTCATGCTTATATTATGTTGAAAGTCATCGTGGCTCACGCATATAGATGGACTTGGTATGATTATGACCGAGGATTATTCGGTATAATCATGACCATAATTGAAAACACGATTATCTTTGCACGTAGTGCATGGATAATTGTGGTTGTGATACTAATGAATACACGATTATCTTTGTACGTAGTGCATGGATAATTTGTGGTTGTGATACTTAATGAATACACGATTATCTTTGGCCGTAGTGCATGGATAATTTGTGGTCGTGATACTAATGAATACACGATTATCTTTAGCCATAGTGCATGAATAATTTGTGGTCGTGATACTAATGAATATCCTTGGCCTGTAGTGCAGGGATGATTCGATGATATGGATTAATTATTGAAATGAGTCTCAAAGAATGAAATATTAATTCATGGATATGGTAAAAGTCATCTTTGGTCGTAGTGCATTGATAGACTTGGTATGATTATGACCAAGGATTATTCGGATAATCATGATAGTAATTGAAAACAAGAATATCCTTGGCGAGAGTGCATGGATAATTCATGGTCGTGATACTATTAAGTTGCGTCTCGAAAGATTATTGGTTTTATGATTGTATATCTTTGGCCCAGAGTGCAAAGATGAATTGTTAATGAATATCTTTGGTAGGATTGCAAAGATGAATTTAATGTTTTCAACGATAAAGGTATTCATGGTATCCTCACCTCTTTATCATACCAGTATCGCATTACCCTAATTTCGAGGCGAAATTCCATAAGGAGGGAGATTGTGAGACCTAGATTTTATCAATAAAGATTTAAATTTTGTTGAAATAACTTTTTAATATTATGGTGTGAATTTGAGATAATATTATAGTTGTGGGTAGTATTTATAAATTTTGCAAAGTATGCAAGTGGTTATATTATATTCAATTGGTCTCAGAATATTCGGTTTAGCGGGAATATTCGTACAACTACTCAATCATTGGTGGACCCCATAATGTAATTATTGTCGGATTGAGAAAACGCGACAAAAATATTTTATTGAAATAACGACGGAAGTTTTACCGTGGATACTTTGTTGAACTACTCGGTAGTAAAAGTACAAAGATGTACGTGTGGTTGCATAAGAAGACACCAGATTGATTATCGATGCTTATGTGAGAAGTCACCGGTTTGATTCCATTATCATTTATTAATAATATGAATTATTATAATGATAATGACGTTTTGTTTTATTCGTATTATTAACGTAATAAAATGTAAAACATCTTTTATATAAAACAAAATACTTTATTAAAGTTATTCTATAAATAGAATATATTATATTTTATTATGCATAGTGTTGCGTAGTGATTTGCATAGTGTTTGCATAGTAAAATGTTTTTATATAAATAGAATATATTATATTTTATTTAAAAGATTTTGCTTTAAATATGGACCCGTCGATTAAAAGTAAATCAATCTGGACCGTTCATGGATTAGTTACTATGCATTCCATTTTCCTATAAATAGAAGCTCATTCCTTCATTATTTTCTTACGAATTCATTGAAACTCTAGAGAGAGAAACTATAGAGAGAAAGAAGAAAAGTATTCTGCTACTTCACTTTTCCAATATTCAGTTCTTCTAAGGTAAGGGATATTATTCTTTTGTATTCAAAAAGAGAACTTCTGTTATTCCATTTCTTTATTATTCTGTTGGAATAACCTGTATACGTGGTTTACCCTATACTTGGTGATCTTCTTTTGTTATTCCATTCTTTATTATTCTGTTGGAATATCCTGTCTGTGTGTTTACACGACCAGTTCCATTGTTTATTATTCCGCATTTATTATTACATTGGAATATCCTGCTGCGTGTGTTTTACACCGACACTGTTCCATTGTTTATTATTCAAATTTATTATTCTGTTGGATCATCACGCTTGGTGTGAATTTCACGACACGGTTCTCATTATTATTATTCTATTGAATAACTTTTGTCTATGCTGAAGTACCGCATGCATGGTGATTTCTTTTGTTATTCCATTCTTTATTATTCCCAAATGGTTAAAATTTTGACTTCTATACTCCATGAAATTAGTAGAATATCTTTGATATTTACGTTTCATCCAAAGATATCTTTTCATGGAAATATTCTTCCGATCATTCTTGAATTTTACTCTACAAAAACAAAGATATCTTGTTGACAATTTGGGCGTTAATAATTCTGGATAAAATAATTCTTGAACTTGTTTTATTGAATTATTATGTCATTGTCATCATCCTCATGTTATATTATGTTATCTTTGGCTTACGTGCATAGATGAACTTAGTATGATTATGACCGAGGATCATTCTAAGTATAATCATGGCTTGTTATAAATGATGTGACAAAAGTCCTCGGTGACACAGAATGCAAGTTGATGGATAGTTTTTGGTATGATTATGACCGGGGGTGATTTGGTATAGTCATGACCATTGATAATTTGATGAAAATCCTTGGCCGTGTAGTACGTGGATGATTAGATATTGTGGTTTATTCATTAAAATGAGTTTTAGTGATAAAATTGATGAAAACCTTTTAAAACCTAAAAGATAGTAGACTTAATTTTCTATTTGACTCTTTTAATGGATTGCGATATTCACCGCAGATTAAACCGGTTGTCTATTGTATTTTATCGGTTTAACATTGTTGAAGACTATTGATAATTTATTCGCATTATCTTAGTCATAATATTTCTTCTTTGGGCTAGTTGAGCTCACCTTTCTTTCACTGTTCTCTTCAGGAAATGAGAACATAACTGGGACGAGTCGGGAAACGGAGTAATGGTCCAAAGGATAGCATTAGTAGTCCTCACTATTCTGTGAAATAGTGTGATAATAGTTGTAATGAGGACTCCTTTTGAGTTTGTATAATATCTAGAAGATAATATTTGTATTCAAACTCACAGCTTTATGTCGATTGTACACCATGAGCTTATATTAGTAAGTTGTATTTGAATTTATGTACCATGTAAGTGGCGACCCAAGATGGGTGACGTATACCTAATTTTGGGGGCGTCACATCAGATATGCTCTTGGTCCATATATATCTGAACACAACAAAAACTCTTCTACATTGGACATTTGGAAAAGAAGAAGTGTGTCATTCATGTTAGAAAATAGTACTCTCTTAGTGTGCCATTTGTGTTTGATTTCATTACTCTTGAGTATTGATTTTTGAATTATAATCATGATTTAATATCTTTTTTTTATAAATAAATTTAGTATTTATTTGAATTGTATAAAGTAAATATTATACAAATAAGTTTAATTTTTTTAATAGATAAATTGATTAATTTTTTTATATATTTACTAAATATTATATATAATATATAATAATAATTAATATATTTAATTATTTATTATTTATTATATATTAATGACACCACTAAGTCACTAACTCAATAATGGTCCTACTCCTTGTCGGACATCTCACATAAAATAACAAGCACAGACAAAGAAGAGCTAAACAGACGTAAAGGAACCAAATGGTAAGCAAGAACCACTACTCCATAATGTTTAAATAAACTATAGCTGTCTTCCGACCATCTACCATCATTTCCAACTTTGACTGTGTATCTTCACCCATTAATTGACACTTGTATCACTTCTCTACCAACCTTTATAGTGTTAGGATACCAGAATACCATTAGCATTAAACTTTGAAAATAACAAGTTAACCTTTATAGCGTTAGATAACAAAATACCATTAGATTAACATCAAAACCGAATGATTCTAGTCACGATGAATTGCTTATTACTATTAGCTTTCAAAAACAACACCATTACCAACACAATTTGAGAACTGAGTGAATAAAGAGCACCACATCAAACAACATACAATTGTGTATTCTTAAGTTTCTTTTAGGTGCGCAGTACTTACAATTCTTACACGTACTAGACACTTTGAAAACTCAACACTTTCCACTGTAGAACAAACAAATGAACTTGTTTCGCTTTTTCTTATTCCTAATTTAAGTATATTTTTAGATAGATAATATACTAGATCTTCTACACATTTTCACCCAAATATTATACGATCTCCTCTACTAAACTCAAATTTTAACATACTATATAAGATGAACTCATCTATCAAGATAACTCTTTTATCGATCTTGTGAGGTTTTTATACGTTGTCGGATCATTTGAACCTTTTTCGTCATCATACGTACAACTCTCGTCCCAACAACGTTGCTTCACCCACCTCATCCCAAAGATCTTTGGAGAGCGACACTTTCTTCCATACAACGCCTCGAATGGAGTCATGCCAATACTTGCTTGATAATCGTTGTTGTAGGAAAACTCCACCCGATGGTAAGAACTTTTCCCAACTTCCTTGAAGTCAAGGACACGTAGTCTTAATAAATCTTCAAGAGTTTGAATCGTCCTCTCCGATCGCCTCGTCCGTCTCGAGGATGATATCTGCCGAGCTAAATCAGAAATCCGTGTACCATAGCTTTTTGTAAACTAACCCAAAATCGTGAAGTGAATCTTGGGTCTCGATCGTAAACTATGGATACTTGGCATACCATGCAATCTTACAACCTCGTTTATGTATATACTGAGTAAGACGTTCAAGTGTATAAGTTTCAGATCGGTGAGAAATGAGCGAACTTGGTCAATCTATCAACAATGACCCAAATCGCATCTATGCCTTGAGAAACTTTAGGAAGACCGTGTGAACGAAATTCATGGTAATGTGCTCCCACTTCCATTCGGAATTTCAAGTGGTTGCAATGGACCTTTTGGTACTTGATGCTCCGCCTTGATTTCGTTGACAAGTTAAACACCTTGAGATAAACTCTGCTATCTCTCTCTTCATATTGCACCACCAAAATGTATGTCAAGATCACGATACATTTTGGTACTCCTAGATGGATTGCAAACGGTGTGTTGTGCGCCTCATCATGATTTTATACTTTAAATCGTGGTCGTTAGAACACAAAGTCCGGAGTCGACTCAAAGTATTCCTTCCTCATCGATTCTTGCTTCCTAAGATAGCACCTTCTTGCACTTTCTTCTTCTTACGCATTAGCTCCAGGTCTGTAGCTTGAGCAGCTTTAACTTTATCGATTAAAGTCGGTTCTACTCATATACTCGCCATCATCATATGGGTCCCTGGAGTCTTTAACTCTATCTCCATCCTTTGCAAGTCACACAAAATGGGCTTTTGTGTTGTGAATATTGCACTCGTACCTGCATTGATCTTCTACTCAATGCGTCAGCTACCACGTTTGCTTTTCCAGGATGGTATTGGATGGTATGATCATAATCTTTCAACAGTTAAAGCCAACGTCGTTGTCGCATGTTGAGTTCCTTTTGAGTGAAGAAATATTTGAGGCTTTTATGATCCGTAAAGATCTCCACTTTCTCTCCATACAAGTAATGCCTCCAAATTTTAAGTCACGAAGACAACAAATACCGCCAACTCTAGATCATGAGTAGGATAATTCCTCTCATATTCTTTGAGTTGTCTTAAGGCATAAAGGCTATGACTTTCCCATGTTGCATGAGAACACATCCTAACCCTTTGCTTCAAGCATCACCAGAGATGACAAATCCTCCGAACCGGATGGTATTATCGTAACAAGTCTTTGAAATGAGTCTCCTTTTGAGTTCTTGAAAACTCTTCTCACATTCCTCGCTCCAAATTAAATTTTGTATCTTTTCGAGTCACCGAGTTAATGGAGTAGCGATTCGAGAAAATCCTTCCACGAATCTTCGATAATAACCAAATAAACCGAGAAAGCTACGATTTCTTGATTCATCGATTTGGGTTGCTCCCGACTTTGAATAGCTTCAATCTTTGCGGGTCAACGGATATTCCATGACTTGATACTACGTGCCCAAGGAATGCTACTTCCTCAAGCCAGAACTCGCATTTCTTTAACTTGGCATAAAGATTATATTCACGAAGCTTTTGGAGTATCAGCCTCAAGTGTTGCTCATGATCTTCACGCGACTTTTGGAATAAATAAGGATGTCATCAATAAAGATGACTACAAAGTGATCCAAATATTCCTTGAATACTCGGTTCATCATATCCATGAAGGCAGCAGGAGCATTAGTCAATCCAAAAGACATGACTAAGAATTCATAATGCCCGCATCGAGTTTACGAAGGCGCCTCTTTGGAATATCCTCAGTTTTAACCTTCAGCTGATGATATCCAGAACGAAGATCGATCTTTGAAAAAAATTGTGCTCCTTGTAACTGATCAAACAGGTCATCAATACGTGGCAATGGGTACCTATTTTGATGGTGACATGATTCAACTCCCGATAATCAATACAAAGTCGCATACTCCCATCTTTCTTCTTCACGAATAGAATAGGAGCACCCCAAGGAGACGTACTAGGACGAATGAAACCAATGTCTAACAATTCCTGCAATTGGGTCTTTAACTCCTGAAGTTCAATAGGAGCCATTCGATATGGGGCTTTGGAAATGGGTTTTGTATCGGGTTCAAGGTCGATACAAAATTCAACTTCACGCTCTGGGGGTAAGCCAAGAAGTTCTTCAGGGAATACGTCAGGAAATTTATTAACAATAGAAATATCCTTCAAATTTGACGTTTTTTTGTTTAAATTTGTGACATGAGCTAAGAAAGCTTGACATCCGTTTTCAATAAATGAATAGCTTTATGGCTTGAGATGACCGTGATTGATTTTAATGGTTTGGTTGCTTGAATTCGCATAATAGGTTTATTAGGAATATGAAAGCTAACAACCTTACGAAAATAATCAATTTTAGCATGATGAGTAGTTAACCAATCAATCCTTTAGAATCACGTCAAATACAAGTATTTTTAAGGAGATAAGATCGACGATTGGTAACGTCAGGTTACCAATTTGAATCAAACAAGACTTATAAACAAATGGATGTAATGAAGGTTTCTCCTAATGGAGTTTCAATGAGATAAGTCAAAGTTTAATTTCTCCTGAGTCAAATTTAATCGTTGAGCGCAAGTAGGAGAAATAAAAGAATGGGTAGAACCCAGGTATCAAATAAGGTATAGACTTTGCTAGAGTTTATGATAAGCTTACCCATGATGACCTCGTTCGGGTTTCTTGCTTTACGGGAGGTCACAACAAACGCTCTCCTCAGACTACTGGCTTTGACTTTTTCTCGGGACGGCCTTTGGTGCCTCCATCCTAGTCCGAAACTTGTCTTCTGTGAACGAAAAAATCGGACTAGGTGACCTCTCTTCCACAATTATAACACGTTTTGGATGGCATCGCGCTTGGTGATATGTCCCTCCCTCCGCATTTGAAGCATATGATGGTGGTCGTTCTCCTTCCTTAACCACGGTTCTTTGGTCTTTGACGCCTTTCCATCATTGTTGAATCTCCTTTTCTTGAAAGGTCCATTTTTAGTGTCTTGGCCATGATTAACACCGGTGGTTACCATTTACGCAAGTTGATTCCTCCACGCTTGTTGTCACCGTTTCATGATGTTTACCACTCGGTATTTTCATCTTTGCCACGCCGCTTTCCCTTGGTTGCGTTGACACGTTATCAAGGCTCCAATAATCGAGCCCTATTTACAACATCTGAGTACAAACACAGTTTATGAGAAATAAGATATTGACGTATCTCAGGTTTCAAACCTCTTAAAAACATTCGTGTCATTCGCTCCTCATTATCAATATTCGCAGCAGAAATAACAATTCATTAGAAGAGCTAAGTAAAGAATGAAGTCTACTATCTTCTATGATTTAAGTGCCCATCATCAATATTTTATCACTGTAACATCAATCAATATACATCTTAAATCAAATATTTATCTTTGCACTACGGGCCAAAGATATTCATCCGTATCCCCAGTTGGTCATGTTCATCTCAACACCTATTCATCTTTTGCACTACTACGGCCAAATATATTCATCGAGATAATCATTCATCTTTTACTACTGTGGCAAAGATATTTAGTTATATCACCATTTAAGACCGAGAATGATTAAAATAAAGAAAACGAATCCAATGAGATAAAAGATCAAAGATTGTGGATTAAATGACTTTAGTTTATTCAAGTTTCAAAAATACTCCATAATAATCAATTGTGGAGCCAAATTTAAGAATGAAGATCAAAACATAGATATAATCAAAGATAATAACCACTAACCATAATAGACAACTTGGACAAAGAAAAGAAATTTTAATTTTTTGTGAATTGTGTCGATATCGTGAATAATAGTGTCATATCGTGAATAGTAATTCCGACACGAAAAGGTAAAAATTTCACAAGAAAATCATACTTGAATGAATAGTACTCTTGAATTGTAATCGTGAATAATGTCGATATCGTGAATAGTAACCTCGACATGAAAAGGTAAAAATTTAATAATAAAATTCATACCAATATTTCGGTATAATGATATTGAAAGAAATAATATCATTTACGAAAAAAAATAAATCATTAACTCAAAAAAATAGTACTTCTAGATGAACTATCGGATATAATCCTGAAAGAAACTTGCACTGTATAGCAACACTCAAAGTATCTAAATACTCACAAAAATAAGCTCTATATTATAGAGAGAAAACTTCAGATTCTGGTGTGATTTCCAATTCTAACCTAAGCACCTTATTTATAGGAAAATGCTTAGAACGCCAAAACAGAAAATTTAATAAAATATTATTAAGTTTTTTATTTTTTATTTTAGCACACCACATCACAATCTCAGCTCACATAAGTGGTGCCCACCTCACAAAAAAAGTTTTTCTTAGAAAACATTTATAACTCCAAAAATCAATTATTCTAGAAATTCAATAATTTATAATAAATAGCCCTTTTATCAGAAAAATTTTAATTTTATGTCCAATCCATAGAAAATTTAATTCTCTACAACTTTGTAGAAGAAAGTTTTTCCAAATTCTCAATGAAAAATGACTGAAATCCACATACGGATGATTTTCAACACCTCCATTCCGACAAAACACTGATAAAACACCTCAGTATTAATTCCTTCATTTATATCCACATAAAATAAATATTTTCTTATCATATAAATTAGTAATTAATTATTCATAAATAATATTACAGAATCATAATAATGACAATCAGGTCGTTTTCAAGAAAGAGAGAGCTTTCCGATAAGGATTTCTCTTTATTGGCGCGCAATTAGGTGACCAAACCCCTTTCCTAGACAGAACTTCCTTAGAGATTGCCAATAATGCGATCTTATAATATTATTCAAATAATATGAATTATTGATCTGATAATGGAAAATATTATGCAGTGACAATTATTGAATCAATAATATAAAATCAACGTAGCAATTATTGAATTAATAAAATAAAATATTGAACAGTAATTACTATAATAATTATTGAGTAGTGACTTCTTACGTAAGAATCAATAATTTGTGCAATACTGCAGTAATACTCTTGTACACACACGATTCTTGTATTTTTTAACCATCGGGTATTCCAATAGTGTTAACGGCAACAACTATGCCGTTATTTATAAAAAACTCATACTTGTCATTTTTTCATCCGACAGTTTTTTGTTATGGGGCCACAAATGGTTGAGCCGTCGTACGAATATTCTCTAACAGTAATAATATTCCACGAACAAACAAGTATTCCCCCGAAAATAATGAATATTTTATAACCACTTGCTTATTTAAAATATTTGCGCATTTAACCCATAACTAGCCACATTAATTGAATCAACCCCTTACTATTTCAAAATAACAAATAGAGAAAATTCAATTTTGTTCATAAAAGTTGGGGTCTTACAACTGTGACACCCCCAAAATAGGTCCACACAACCCATTCTGAGTCGCCAAATAAATGGTACAGAAAACAACTACAACTTCATTATTACAATTGTCGTGCAAAATACGACAACACATATACTGTGTGTTTAAATACAATATTGTCTTCTAGACAATATCCAAACTCAAATAAGTCCTCATTACAATTATTGATACAATACTTTTCAAAATAGCGAGAAATGCTAAAACAACTGCCTTGAAACATCACTCTACACCCCGACTAGTTCCCGCTATATTTTCGCCTCCTAAGAAGAAAAATAGAACAAAAAGGAAAATGGTGAGCTCAACTAGCCCAATAAATAATATTATGACTAAGATAATGTAAAACAAATTATCCTTAGTCCTCAACAGGGAAAAATCTGATATAATACAATAGACAACAAGTTTTAGATCAACAAATGCAGCGAAAACAATAATTCATTAGAAGAGTTAAGTAGAGAATGAAGTCTACTATCTTCTATGATTTAAAAGTCCATCATCAATATTTTATCCCTGTAACATCAATCAATATACATCTTGAATCAAATATTCATCTTTGCACTACGGGCCAAAGATATTCATTTGTATCACCAGTTGGTCATATTCATCTCAACACCTGTTCATCTTTGCACTACGGGCCAAAGATATTCATCATGTAATCGTTCATCTTTGCACTATAGGCCAAAGATATTCATCATGTAATCGTTCATCTTTGCTCTACAGGCCAAAGATATTCAGTTATATCACCATTTAGGACTGAGAATGATGAAAATATTTTAAAGAAAATGAATCCAGTGAGATAAAAGATCAAAGATTAGGGATTCGTACTTCAGTTTATCCAAGTTTCAAAAATACTCCATAATAATTAATTGTGGAGCAAAATTCAAGAATAAAGATCAAAACATGGATACAATCGAAGATATTAAACATAATAAACAACTTGGACACAGAAAAGAAAATTTAATTTTTCTATGAATAGTGCCGTATACGTGAATAATTAATATGTATCGTGAATAGTAGCCCGATGTTTGAATGAATAAGTTTTATAAATGGGGTATACGTACCTCGTTTATCTAATTTAATGATGTAAATTCTATTTTCCTTCTATTTGCTTTCCCTTAAATGATAATAAATGTTTCTGTTTTATTTAAAATATATTGTAATAAGATTTAGTAGAATTACTTAGGAAATTAGAGCTGAAGAGCATAAGCATTGAAGACCTATTTGTAAAAGAACCTGGGATGAATGTAATTGTTATGTTCATGTTTTATTCTTACACCCTAAATTTGACATTTTAGTTCACTTGGTGATTCGAAATAACCAAGATAAAGCAATAGAGTATCAAGTATTTAATATGAGTTTGTTGTGCACACATGCATGTCTTATATTAAGTATTTGAGATGTTGACTTTATTACATTGGATGTTTATAAGGAATTAAACAATACATATTTTAATTGTTGTGTACACACAAGGATTGTATTTTTCTCTTCACTTATATGGAAATGCTAATACTGATTTAACTTAGATTATTTTAGTTCGGATGTGCACACACTTAAATATTATAATTTAAGAGGCAAAAATAAAAGGATTTAAATGGATATGTAATTGACAAAAGTTGTATATGTATTAAATAAACATATAGTTTGTTGTGCACATACAATATTATATATTTATGGAAATAGGATCTTTATCTCACTAAGCGGATTTTATACACTTTTAAGATCTGTCGAACTATATATGGAGGGTCATATAGTTTGAAGAAAATAGTAGGACACCTCATTTTAATAAAGACCTAACATGAGTAGTATTCATTTTTACGGTACTATTCACGGGGTACTATTCACAAAGTACTATTCACGGGTACTATCCACAAAGTACTATTCACGAGTACTATTCACAAAGTACTATTCATGAGGTACTATTCACTCGGGTACAATTCTCCCGGGGAATTATTCATGACAAAAATTGATTTCTTTGTTGTCCAAATTATTTTTGATACAATATTATTCATGAATTTTACTCCACAAAGCAGTATCATGTTGACAATTTGGACATTATTGAATTCTGGAAACTACAACAAAAAGGCTTATCAGCGACCGCACACGGTCGCAGATGGGTATCCGCTGACCGAATACGGTCGCTAATATTAGTCGCAGGTAATCTGGTCGCTGGATGGACACCAGCGACCCGTAATAGCGACCACTTTATTAGCGACCGCACTCAAATGAATCGTTGTCGTCGCTAATCGACTTATCTTTGAGTCGGTTGTCGTCGTATGATGTGGCACACGTGGCAGCGACCGATAATAGCGACCGCATGCGGTCGCTAATTTGAACAAGGTAATGCGGTCGTTGATACAGAGTTAGCGACCGCATGCGGTCGCTGATGGGTTTTTGTTTTTTTTTAAAATTTTGTCTGTTTTCTTGATTTCCCAAAAATAACCTGTTGTACCTGCTTTCAATCCCAACACAGCAGTATATACAAGCATCCATATTAACATCCATCCATGATATAACTACTATATAATAAACATTGATCATCCATGAATAAACATTCATCCAACACAATACAATTGTAAATATTCATCCAACACAATACAATCGATATCTTAAACATCCATATAAACCAATACAATTGTCCAAAGAATGAATCTAAAAGAGTACAAGGCTTTAAAAATCTAAAAAAAACAGTCTAGGCGATCTTCATGGATCATCCAAATTATGATCCTGTAATTAACAAAGTAATAAAACATATATGTTACATGTGTTGATACTGCTACGGCGTACTTAGGGAAAGCTAAATAATAGACAATATATATACATGGTCGTCATTCTGCTATTTGTTGTCTTTGCTTCTTTTCCGCCACTTCTGCCGCCATCGCCACCATCGCCTCCTCCTTGACTCATCATGACTCGAGATCGTAGATGCCCGCCCAATTATCTGAAGAAGATCACGATCCCGACAGATCGCTTTCTCACACAACAAGCAGAGAGTATGATAGTTTGGATAACTTTGATATCAGGTAGACTAGGTGGCAGAGCTGCCTATGCCACTGATGTTCGGGCGCCGTTTTTGTCCTTGGCCTTTGACATTATTTTTCTTCACGATGGACGCCCTCTCCCATAATTCGTGATCAATCGACGGACGCGGGGTGCCTTTAGGATATCGCTCGTTCATTAAGCCCTTATAAGTGTCCTGTCAGAAGATGAACAATTAAATAGTTAAAAATAAATAAAAAAAATACTCAAAAAAGTCGTCACAATTTATAAACAATATATTAGGATAAAGTGAACTTATTACCGCTTATCCTATGTACCTCGAGCGAGCCATCATGGGTGGCCACATACACATCCAACCAATTGATAGGTTGACCTTGAGACCGAGACTCCTACGGTTCATTTTCTCATATTATTATGTAAACATATGATATTTTAGTTTACAAAAGATGATCGTAAACATAAAAACAAATAACTAAGTCAATAAGCTTGCTATACATACGCACCCTAGCGAGAATATCTTTGCGGTTGTGATATATCGCCGCCTCAGACGCGTGCCTTTTGCCTTTTCGCCTTCAGATACACCTGAGGATCTGTTCGAGGCGGCAGTCTTGCGTCTCTTGACCCAGGACTCATCTCTCCACCGTCACACATACATCTGCACCTATATGGGATGTGCGCACCACCGTGGACTATGCTCATGCATATACTTGCTCACCCCGTCCCGGGATGGTCAATCTCAAAGATTGTCAGAGGGCTTTTTGTCGTTCCTTGTTCAGATTATCTTTAGTTCGGATGGCGCACTTCTGCCAAAATAGTGTTTGAATAACTGATGCTTGTGCGTCGTCCCATCTATACCGCTTCTGCAAATAAAACAACAATAATAATATTAAAATTGTTATATTATATTATCTATCAGAGTGATAAAAAAATATACATATCAGAGTGATAAACAATATTATTTGATTAACTATGTATTATCTATCAGAGTGATAAAAAAAATATACCTGAAATTCAAATTTCAATCAATCCTTATGGGGCGAGAGGTGTGTTTCGCCCATGTAATCACCGGCGTGAGGCGAGGCTTACAGAAGCATAATTGTGAAATGCACTTCACAATTTTACTATCTTGAAAATCACTACAATATACAATAATTTACAGTCATATGTATTTATAATAATTGAAATATTAAACCCTTATATATACACGATGTTTAACTTACGTGCTTTCTGGAGGAGGACGAATCTGTATAAGAATGCGATCATCCGGATTAGTCGGGGCCTTCGGCACATGATTAGGGCCCCGACCCAACCCGCGCTTTCGTACTGCAGGTTCAGAAGACATCTATAAATAAAAAAATTAGGATGTTAGTATGAGTTATAAATGAAAGATACATAAACGTGTCAAGGATATAGAGAACATGTACATATGTAATTGTATATTAAAACTAAACATACATTTTATATAAAAGGACAATAATGACAATTAATTGTATGAAATAGTTAACTACGACAAAACTAAACATACATTTTAATTCATTGTAATACGATTAAAACATGTTAAGGATATAAAGAACATTCCTATATGTAATTCATTGTAATACGATTAAAACTAAACATACATTTTAATGAAAATCGTTGTCGTAGTCGTAATCATTTTGTACAAGTGTTTGAGATTCATAACCATCTTCTTCTTCGGATTACGTGTCGTTGTCGGTCAATAACTCTTCCTCAAGATTACCGCTATCCGGCACAATAACTGCCTCGTGATCCAATTCATCGTGTTCATCTCCACCTCTCTAACTATATTACATCATTGTTGTCCTCTATATTTATTATAGGAGGTCTATAAGCATCTCCTCTTGGTAGAAATCCCCGCCTATTACTTGGACACGATTGCTGCAGAGTATGAATTACTAACTTGCCAATCAGAAGGCGGTCTATCTCTTTTTTCTAACAGACTAGGAGTGTAGTATACTTATACTGCTTTGAGTTGGTAAAACAAACGATTAGTTGGAGTATATCTTGACCTATGTAAGTCAATATCGACGATTCCATGTCCATCAACACGTATCCCTTTTCCTCGAATCAAACCAACGACACTTTCGAATAAGTTAATATGACCCCGTGATGTGCCCTTTGTACGACAACTCTACGATTTCCTCCAATTTCCCATAAAAAGCACGACCAAGCTCATTGTAACAATCTCCTTGGACACACACTCCATAGTTTGTTGTTCTTTTCTGCGCCCGTATGCCTTTGTATAAAATTCATAACCATTTATTTTGTAACCATTATGACTAACTTGGTCCTATCTCGGTCCCATCGCTAGACTTGTACATTAGCCTAATCGTTGATCCCTCAGTCAAAGCCTACAAAAACTCCATCTTATTAAATGAAGTCATAGTTAATATGGAGTGTATATATATATGTCGTGCTTAAGAAATTGAACTTACTTTGTCCTTTAGCCAAAGTGCAAATTTTTTATCACGATTGATTTGAATATCTTTATCAGTTATGCCAGGATACAATCTATACCATGTTATAAACATTAACATATTGGAATAAATTTTCAACTTACAGGATAAATTATCATGTTTACATGTGTACCTAACAAATTCGTCAATCTCCTCGCAATTGAGAAGAATGTAAGTATGTGCAGCATGTAATTCTTGCTCAGAGAGGAATATGTTCTTCCCTTTTCCATAAGCGCGACCCGATAGACCAAATACAGAGACCCTACCTTTTACTTCAACATTTCACCCATTATCATGTCTCGATACTCGATTGGCCTTTGTCAAGACTTCGTCCGGAAAATAATCTGAGACAAACATAGATATCTCATCGAAACTGTATGCCTCACATATCGACCCCTCGACATAAGCTCTATTCTTCACTTTTCTCTTAAGGTTTCTCATCACCCTCTCAAAAGGGTACATCCATCTATATTGAATCGACCCCAACACGAGCTTCATAGGGAAGATGGATTTGCAAATGCTCCATGGAGTCAAAAAACCGGTGGGAATATTTTTCTAGTTTACACGTTATCTCTATGATGTTCTTCTCAAGTACAAACATGTCCTTCTCATTTAATGATTTTGAACACAAGTCTTTGAAGAAATGACTAAGATCCGTCAAAGCATCCCATATTGGTTTATCAAGCTGATCCCGAAATGCTATAGGCATGAGTCTCTCCATGAACACATGACATCCCTTACCTCAAAGAATCAAGATTTCCGGAAGGAAAGGTCTCAAGTGATCTTTGAATGAAACTTGTCTTTGAATAAAGAACTCTCAAAGTATCTAAATACTCACAAAATACGCTCAATAATATAGAGAGAAAGAGAGAAAACTTTGTTTACGTGTGATTTTCAATTCTAACTTAGCCCTCTATTTATAGGAAAATGTTAGCCCAGAAAGCAGACTTGACACTTTTGATGGCTTTACCTGCTACTATTGCCACCCACCACATTTGAAATAAAATTCAGCACATTTCTTCACCAACCACAAGTGGGGCCCACTCAATTCTAGAATTTTCCACCAAAATCAATTATAAACCTAATTTCCGAATCCGACACCTCTTAAAATTCACAACAAATCATTCGTGCATTTTTAACGGTTCAAAATTTGTTGACATATACTCAACTTATGTATGTATAACATACCCAAAAATTACCACAATCCAACGGTTTGATTAAAAAATTATAACCCCCGCAATATATCTCAAAACCCCTGATTTGATTTTTAATACCTCCAATCCGATAAAATACTGATAAAACACCTCAACATTAATTCCTTCATTAATAACCACATAAATAAATCCATCATTTATATTCATATAAAATAAATATTTCCTTATCATATGAATCAATAATTAATTATTCACAAATAATATTACAGAATCACAATTATGACAACCACGGTAGTTCCGAGAAAGAGGGGCTTTCCAATAAGGATCTCTCCTTCTTGGCGCCGCAATTAGGTGACCAAACCTCTCCTTAGACGTAACTTTCTAGACATTACCAATAATGTTATCTAATAATATTATTCAAATAATATGAATTATTGATCCGATAATAGAAATATCATGCGTTGACAATTATTGAACAACAATAATATAAAATATCAACGCAAAGAATTATTGAATCAATAAAATAAAATATTGAACAAGAACTCACCGTGAAAATTATTGAGTAAAGCCTTTCACGTAAGGATCAATAATTCAACAATCTTTGTAATACTGGTGCAATCTTTGTGCAACCATGCCAGACATTCAGATTTTAACCACCGGGTATTCCAACAGCCTTAATTGTTGAATAACTACGCCGTTATTTATAACCATCCAAACTTTATCGCTTTTCCTCATCCAATCGCTTTTTACATGGGGCCCACACATGGTCGCACCGTCGTATTTAATATTCCCCGACGATTTAATATTCCACGACCAAACGAATATTCCCCGACAACAATGAATATTTTATAACCACTTGCTTATTTTGAAATATTTGCGTATTTAACCCTTAACTATCCACATTAATCAAATCAACCCTTACTATCTCAAAATAATAAATAAAGGAAATTCCTTTTATTTAAAAAAATTCGGGTCTTACAACCTCCCTCCTTATGAAATTTCGTCCTCGAAATTGACGTGCGCATCTAGTGTTTCAAAAGATGAGGATACCTCGCTTTCATTTCCGCTTTCCAATTCCTGTGTCATTTCCTCTATAGCATGGTTTCTCCACAAAACTTTAACTTATGGTATAACCTCTCAGACATAGGTCATGTTCTTTCCTCTACAAGATCTTGACAGTACCTCCTCGTACATTAAGTCTTCTATATCTCGTCCGGGTTCTAACTCAATGACGTGTTTGAATCGCGTCCATATTTTACGTAACATCGATACGTGAAAAACGTTATGAACACGCCATTACTTGGTGGTAAAAGCGAGTCTATAGGCCACATTCCTATTCGATCGAGAATTTCAAATGGATTAATAAATCGAAGGTTTGAGCTTTCCTCACCTCACCGATTCTCGCTTTTAAAATAACAACTTCTTGCACCTCCTTCTTCAAATTCATCATTTCCGTTGTGGCTTGAATAACTTTAACTTTATCGATTAAAGTCGATTATACTCAGTATATCATCACGTGCATCAGTATATCATCACGTGGGTACCTAGAGTTTTCATCTCCATCTCTATTATTTGTATATTATACTGAAATTAGTCTTTAATGACAACATCGCACTCGTACTTGTATACGATCTTCTACTCAACACGCCGCCTACCACGTTCGCTTTTCCGGGATGGCATGGTCGTAACATGTCTTTGAAATGAGTCTCCTCTTGAGTTCTTCAAGCTCTTCCCACATTCCTTGCTCCATTCGAATTTTGTATCTCTATGAGTTAGCTACGTTAATGGAATAGCGATTCGAGAATATCCTTCAACGTATCTCCGATAATAACCAACTAAGCCTTCAAAAACTACGCATTTTGATTACCGACTTAGGTTGTTCTCAATCGCGACTCATATCCCAACCTTGGATAAGACGTCACAATGACACCTATCGCTTTCTTATCGCATCGAATATGACGTCCCTTACGAGAGAGTCTCGGCAGGTGAATTCCACAAAGGAAGTCACAAGATAAAGGCTCATGTACCAAATTCTATAGTTGAATTTTTAACTCACGAAGTTCAATAGAGCCATTCGATATGAGATTTTAGAAATGAGTTTTATACCTGGGTTCAAAGTCGATACAAAATTTAATATCGGGCTTTGGGAGTAAACCAAGAAATTCTTGAGAAAATACGTCGGAAAAAATCAATAACAACAAGAATATTATTCAAATCGACGTGTCTTTATTCAAATCCATAACATGGACTAAGAAAACTTGACATCCGTAATAAACGAATGACTTCATGGCTTGATATGAAAATGTTTGATTACAATGGTTTGATTGCTTAAATTCAATAACAAAGTTGCTTAGGAATATGAAAACTAACAACCTTACAAAAGCAATCAATTTTGGCATGATGAGTAGTTAACCAATCAATCCCCAAAAGCAAGTATCTTTAAAGAGATAAGGTCAATGGGTAAGGTAATGGTGCCAACTTGAATCAAACAAGATTTTTTAACAACGGATGTAATGAAAGTTTCTCTAACTGAGTCTCCATAAATAGGTCAAAGTCTAATTTCTCCGTAGTCAAGTTCAAACGTTGAGCGCAAGCAAGAGAGATAAAAGAATGGGTAGAACCCCAGATCTAGTAAGGTATAAACTTCGCAAGAATTTATAATTAACTAACCCGTCTGCTAACTTCGTTCGGGTTCCTCGTATTTTGACCGGCCACGACAAACGCCTTCCAAGAATCGTTGACTTTGACTTTTACGGGACATCCTTTTGAGTCACCATTCCCACTGATCGGGTTTCGATATCGTATAATCTCGAGCGATATGTCCTTCTTTTCCACAATTATAGCATACCTTAAACTGCTAGGGCGGTTTGGGGTGATATGTCCCTCTTTCCCATTTTGTAACATACGACCGATGGTCTTTCTCCTTGGAACCAATTTGCATCAAGCGGCGACGTCTTCACATGGTCGTTGTTGAATCTCCTCTTTTTAAAATCTCCTCCCAACTCGCTTCTTCTATTTTTATATTACGATTACCACCAGAGTGGTTACCGCTTTGTCCGTATTCTTCTTTCTCCACCGGTTATCGTTATTCGATGATCGCTATCTTTGGTATGATCCTCGGTTATGGTCCCTCGGTTGAACGTATTTCGTTATCTCGCTTCTAACAACCGAGCCTGCGCTTACACATCTCGAATAGAGAGAAAATTTATGAGAAATGAGATATCTTGACGTATCTTAAAGTTTCAAACCTCTCGAAACATCCGCGTCATCGTTCCTCATTCTCCACCAAATGAGGTGCAAACACGGATAACTCCGCAAACTTCGCCTCATCTTTGGGACAATCATATTAATCTGCTCCAATCTAATAAACTCCACTTCCTTCATATGACGAATACTTTCGTGGAAGTACTTGTCATTGAACTGCTTCAAACGTCTCCCATGACATCGCCGAGTGCGGTGAATGGAGTACGCTTCACGATTCCCACCAATGTCGCCTCGCCACTTTTAACATAAAAGTAGCGAATGGAACTTTCGTTCCTTCGCATCCCAAGACATCGAATATCTTGGTAATTTGCTTGACCCATGTTTCCGCCATGATCGGATCTCGGCTTTCCCCGCACTTACGGTGGTCCCAACTCTTTGAACTGCTTGGCACGTGACCACCCGTGAATTGCTATCATCTCCTCCTCGTATTTTGAACACGAGTCTCCTCGTCGATTTTGCATGAATCGCAAAAAGCTTCTAAACATCCCCTCGCTCATCATCCGCTTTCGGTGGTGTTATTCATGGAAGGTACATTGCCACCAAGGCACGTTCTCCTCGTTGGTAAGTCATGACATCTCCACGGTCTCATTTACTCCACTATTAATATTCTCGACGACATTCTCAAATCTCGCCATAAAACAAGGGTTAATTAAGGAAATCAATCACATAATATCCCTATATAATGACCAACTAACAAATAAGCTTAGGTAGGACACACTAGCGAAGGATTTACTCGCCTCTCCCTCCTAGTTCTATTCCCCGATCTCCGCCAGAGATCATATCCCTAAGCTCGATACCAACCGTGATTTACCCCAAAATAGGTCCATTCCATCCAACCCATTCTCGAGTCGCCAAATACATGATGTAAAAACAACTACAACTTTATTATCACAACAATAAAATCGTGAGTTTAAATACAAATATTATCTTCTAGACAATATTTATACTCAAATAAATCCTCATCACATTTATTGATACATTATTTTACAATAATGGTGAGGACTACTAAACAACTCTCTCTAGAACCTTCATTCCATACCCCAGACTAGTACTTTCGCTACATTCTCGCCTCCCGAGAAGAAAAATGGAACAACAAGGAAAAGGGTGAGCTCAACTAGCCCAAGAAGAATGTTATGACTAAGATAATATACAACAAATTATCGTTAGTCTCCAACAGGAAAAAATCGATAGAATACAATAGACAACAAGTTTCGGATCAATATTCGGAATGGAAATAATAATTCATAGAAGAGTTACGTAGAATGAAATCTACTATAATCTATGAATTTAACAAATTCATCATCAATATTTTATCCCCAGTAACATCAATCAATATTCATCTCAAATCAAATATTCATCTTTGCACTACTGAGCCAAAGATATTCATCAATCCATTATGTTCATCTCAACACTGCTCATCTTTGCACTAAAGGCCAAAGATATTCATCACCGGTCATGTTCATTTAAACACCTGTTCATCTTTGCACTAAAGGCCAAAGATATTCATCAGTCGGTCATGTTCATTTAAACACCTGTTCATCTTTGCACTACAGGCCAAAGATATTCTTCAGAAATTATTCATCTTTGTACTACAGGCCAAAGATATTCTTCAGAAATCATTCATCTTTTTACTCTAGGTGCCAAAGATATTCAATACTATCATCATTTAAGACCGAGGATGATGAAAATACTTTTAAAGAAACGAATCCAATTGAAACAAAATGACAAGGATTAAGGATTCGTACTTGGTTTTATCCACGTCCAAAAATACCTCAAAAATAATCACAGTGGTGTAAAATTCAAGAATGATCAAAACATGGATACAATCAAAGCTAGTATCCAGATTAGATATTTAATTTAGATGGAAAGAAAAATTTTCATTTTTCTATGAATAGTCTTAAATATTCGTGAATAGTGCTGATATCGTGAATAGTCTTGAGTATCGTGAATAGTAACTCAAACACCAAAAGATAGAAATTCCACAAAAAACATCTTCACGCTTCATGAATAGTACTCGTGAATAGTAACTCGTGAATAGTAACTCATGAATAGTAACTCGTGAATAGTAACTCATGAATAGTAATCCCGACATGAAAAAGTTCCAAATTTGATAAAAAGTACCAACCAATATTTCAGCATAATGATATTGAAGAATTAATATCATTTGAGAAGAAAATAACATCCCTTACCTCAAAGAATCAGTACTTCGGAAGGAAAGGCTCAAGTGATCTTTGAATGAAACTTATCTTGACAATGAACTCTCAAAGTATCTAAATACTCACAAAATACGCTCAATAATATAGAGAGAAAGAGAGAAAAAACTTTGTTTCGGTGTGATTTTCAATTCTAACTTAGCCCTCTATTTATAGGAAAATGTTAGCCCGCCAAGCAGACTTGACCACACTACACGATGGCTTTACCTCGCTACTATTGCCACCCACCACATTTGAAATAAAATTCAGCACATTTCTTCACCAACCACAAGTGGGGCCCACTCAATTCTAGAATTTTCCACCAAAATCAATTATAAACCTAATTTCCTAATCCGACACCTCTTAAAATTCACAATAAATCATTCGTGCATTTTTAATTCGTTCAAAATTTGTTGACATATACTCAACTTATGTATGTATAACATACCCAAAAATTACCACAATCCAACTGGTTGGATTAAAATTATAACCCCGCATAATATATCTCAAAACCCCGATTTGATTTTTAATACCTCCAATCCGATAAAATCTTGATAAAACACCTCAACAATAATTCCTTCATTAATAACCACATAAATAAATCCATCATTTATATTCATATAAAATAAATATTTCCTTATCATATGAATCAATAATTAATTATTCACAAATAATATTACGAATCACAATTATGATGACCAGTAGTTCCTGTGAAAGAGGGGCTTTCCAATAAGGATCTCTCCTTCTTCAAGCGCCGCATTAGGTGACCAAACCTCTCCTTAGACAGAACTTTCTAGACATTGCCAATAATGTTATCTAATAATATTATTCAAATAATATGAATTATTGATCCGATAATAGGAAATATCTTGCAAAGGACAATTATTGAACAACAATAATATAAAATATCAACGCAAAGAATTATTGAATCAATAAAATAAAATATTGAATAAGAACTCATCGTGAAAATTATTGAGTAGTGCCTTCTTACGTAAGGATCAATAATTCAAATCAATACTGCAATAATACCGGTGTCTTTCTTGTGCGACCACGCGTATTCATCGTATTTTAACCACCGGGTATTCCAACAGTCTTAACGGTAACAACTACGCCGTTATTTATAACCATCCAAACTTTGTCGTTTTTCTCATCCAATCGCTTTCCGTTATGGGGCCCACACATGGGTCGCTACTTGTGCATTTAATATTCCCCTGACAAAGACGAATATTCCACGACCAAACGAATATTCCCCGACAACAATGAATATTTTATAAACACTTGCTTATTTTGAAATATTTGCGTATTTAACCCTTAACTATCCACATTAATCAAATCAACCCTTACTATCTCAAAATAATAAATAAAGGAAATTCCTTTTTATTTAAAAAAAATTCGGGGTCTTACACTTAATCCATGTGCACACATCTTCAACTTGCTTTTTGGACAATGTGTACCTTGCATGCGATTTGATAATCTTACCATTAGGAGATTCATAAAGTTCTAATCCAGGACTCTTACAAATATCTTTCATGTCCAAACGTGCTTTTATTGTTATCTTTTGTCTTCCCCAGTAACATTCATAACAAAGTGTTAAACACATTGTCAAACACATTCTTCTCAATATGCATCACATCTAGATTACTGACGAATCAAATTTGTAGACCAATAAGGCGCTTCCCAAAAGATGCTTCTCCGAACCCGAGTTATGAGATTCGCCAAACCCATTGATTATGTTTGTGGCATCAATCTTACCAAATGGGATAACCTAATCTCATCACACGATTTCAAGATCTCCGTTCCGACAATCATGGTGCGGTGTATATCATTGTCTACTTTCCCTTTCTGAAGTGTTCTCTATTTCTTGAAACGGGTGATCTACCTAGAAGAACTCCCATAATGATGATCAAAACCAAAGAAGGCTTTCGACCTTTTGATAGATTAAATGACTTTGTATGCTTCATACAATACGGACAAGCCAACTTCCGTGTATACTCCATCCAATTAACATACCATAAGTTTGGGAAGTCACTTATAGTCCACATAACCACGCCTAAGGTTGAAATTTGTTTTCGTTGCAACATCCCAAGTTTGTACTCCATCCTCCCACAATACCTTCAACTCATCTATAAGAGGTCTCAAGTAAACATCTAAGTTCTTTTCAGGACTCTTAGGACCAGAACCACGAGTGAAAAGAAACAAGTATGATCGTTTATACACATCCAAGAGGCAAGTTATGCGAGTAACAATCACGAGCCAACATGAGTACGGAATAAATTGAGTGGCCAAACAGATTGAAACCATTGGTGGACAATCCAAGCCTCACATTTCTAGGTTCCAATGCAAACCCATGATGTGCTAAGTTGAAATCTTTCCAAGCACCTTATCATCTGCGGATGATTTAGTTCTCCATCTTTAGTTTGGAGATTTCGCATGCCAACTCATATGTTCAGCTATTCTTGAAGACATGTACAATCTTTTTAGCCGATGTGTTATTGGAAAATACCTTAGAATCTTAAACGGTATACTTGATTTTTTTGTAGTCACACCCTCTTTATTAGGCCTAAACCGATCATGACTGAAAAACGTGCACCTTGTCATCTGTTCATTTTCCTTATAAAATAACATGCAATCGTGGGGACATGCATCGATCTTTTGGTATCCAAGACCCAACTTCTTCACCATTTTCTTACAAAAGTAATAGTTACCAGGTAATTTCTCACCGTCAGGCAACATACTCTTAATGTCCTTCAAGAGCGACTCAAAACACTCATGGCTCATGTTGTGGTCAGCCTTGATGTTAAATAATGTCGCCACTGCAGACAATGTAGTGTGTTTGGTGCAACCATGCCACAATGGCTCGCTACCCTCGCCTAATAACTTAAAAAGTCTTTGGCATCGTAATTCATAGGTTGCTCTTCCTTGTTCCCAATCAAATTACGCCCTGCAATATCATGAACCATTTCATTCATACGATGAGTACTACTTGCCTTTAATTGTGTACCTCTGTGATGCCACCATCTCTTCTCTGCCCATGTGCCCACCAGCATTCTTCATAATTTTTCATGAACCCGAAAACAAGTAAATGATAGTTTATCATGTCTCTGTCCATATAATTTACATTCTTACAATTTAAACATGGGCATCGTATCTGTGACTGACCATTCATACATTCCGGGTGACTATACGCATACTCCAAAAACACTTGGCAACCAGCTCTAAATTCAGCTGTGGCACCTATCTGGGCACTTGACTTTCGTCGTGCCATCCAACTATGGTCTGAATAGAGGTCCATGATTCCACGGTACCTACTACAGACAACATTATAAATGTTAACATATGACTTGAGCATACTTGTAAGCATATGACTTGAGCATACTTGTAACCATATGACTTGAGCATTCTGTAAGCATATGATTAACAGTTAAGCATACTTGTAAGCATATGACTTGAGCAATATATGGACTAATGTTTGATAGGTATGTAGGAAAATTTTATAATTTAGAGTTTGTTTGATAGGTATATATATAGGAAAATTTAGAGTTCAGATATACTCTTGGTCCATATATATCTGAACACAACAAAAACTCTTCTACATTGGACATTTGAGAAAGAAGTGTGTCATTCATGTTAGAAAATAGTACTCTCTTAGTGTGCCATTTGTGTTTGATTTCATTACTCTTGAGTATTGATTTTTGAATTATAATCATGATTTAATATCTTTTTTTTAGAAATAAATTTAGTATTTATTTGAATTGTATAAAGTAAATATTATACAAATAAGTTTAATTTTTTTTAATAGATAAATTGATTAATTTTTTTATATATTTACTAAATATTATATATAATATATAATAATAATTAATATATTTAATTATTTATTATTTATTATATATTAATGACACCACTAAGTCACTAACTCAATAATGGTCCTACTCCTTGTCGGACATCTCACATAAAATAACAAGCACAGACAAAGAAGAGCTAAACAGACGTAATGGAACCAAATAGTAAGCAAGAACCACTACTCCATAATGTTTAAATAAACTATAGCTGTCTTCCGACCATCTACCATCATTTCCAACTTTGACTGTGTATCTTCACCCATTAATTGACACTTGTATCACTTCTCTACCAACCTTTATAGTGTTAGGATACCAGAATACCATTAGCATTAAACTTTGAAAAATAACAAGTTAACCTTTATAGAGTTAGGATAACAAAATACCATTAGATTAAAATCAAAACTGAATGATTCTAGTCACAGTAATTGCCTATTACTATTAGCTTTCAAAAACAACACCATTACCAACACAATTTGAGAACCGTGAATAAAGAGCACCACATCAAACAACATACAATTGTGTATTCTTAAGTTTCTTTTAGGTGCGGTACTTCCAATTCTTACACGCATCTTAGACACTTTGAAAACTCAACACTTTCCACTGAGAACAAATGAACTTGTTTCTGTTTTCTTATTCCTAATTTAAGTATATTTTTTAGATAGATAATATACTAGATCTTCTACACATTTTCACCCAAATATTATACAGTCTCCTCTACTAAACTCAAATTTTAACATACTATATAAGATGAACCTGACCTATCAGCATAACTCTTTTGTCGATCGTGTGAGGTTTTTATACGTTGTCGGATCATTTGAACCTTTTTCGTAGTCATACGTACCAACTCTGGTCCCAACAACGTTGCTTCACCCACCTCATCCCAAAGATCTTCGAAAACGACACTTTCTTCCATACAACGCCTCGAATGGAGTCATGCCAATACTTGCTTGATAACTGTTGTTGTAGGAAAACTCCACCAATGGTAAGAAATTTTCCCAACTTCCCTTGAAGTCAAGGACACAGAGTCTTAATAAATCTTCAAGATTTTGAATCGTCCTCTCCGACTGCCCGTCCGTCTGAGGATGATATGCCGAGCTAAATCGTAAATCCGTGCCCATAGCTTTTTGCAAACTAACCCAAAATCTTGAAGTGAATCTTGGGTCTCGATCAGAAACTATGGATACTGGCATACCATGCAATCTTACAACCTCGTTTATGTACATACGAGTAAGACGTTCAAGTGTATAAGTTTCTCATATCGGTAAGAAATGAGCAGACTTGGTCAATCTATCAACAATGACCCAAATCGCATCTATGCCTTGAGAAACTTTAGGAAGACCGGTAACGAAATTCATGGTAATGTGCTCCCACTTCCATTCTGGAATTTCAAGTGGTTGCAATGGACCTTTTGGTACTTGATGCTCCGCCTTGACTCGTTGACAAGTTAAACACCTTGAGATAAACTCTGCTATCTCTCTCTTCATATTGCACCACCAAAATGTATGTCGAAGATCACGATACATTTTGGTACTCCTAGGATGGATTGCAAACGGTGTGTTGTGCGCCTCCATCATGATTTTATACTTTAAATCAGGGTCGTTAGGAACACAAAGTCTAGAGTTGACTCGAAGTATTCATTCCTCATCGATTCTTACTTCCGGCATAACACCTTCTTGCACTTTCTTCTTCATACGCATTAGCTCCAGGTCTGTATCTTGAGCAGCTTTAACTTTATCGATTAAAGTCGGTTCTACTCGTATATTCGCCATCATCATATGGGTCCCTGGAGTCTTTAACTCTATCTCCATCCTTTGCAAGTCACACGAAATGAGCTTTTGTGTTGTGAATATTGCACTCGTACCTGCATTGATCTTCTACTCAATGCGTCAGCTACCACGTTTGCTTTTCCAGGATGGTATTGGATGGTATGATCATAATCTTTCAATAGTTCAAGCCAACGTCGTTGTCGCATGTTGAGTTCCTTTTGAGTGAAGAAATATTTGAGGCTTTTATGATCCATAAAGATCTCCACTTTCTCTCCATACAAGTAATGCCTCCAAATTTTAAGTGCGAAGACAATAGCTGCCAACTCTAGATCATGAGTAGGATAATTCCTCTCATATTCTTTGAGTTGTCTTAAGGCATAGGCTATGACTTTCCCATGTTGCATGAGAACACATCCTAACCCTTTGCCCGAAGCATCATCAGAGATGACAAATCCTCCTAACTAGATGGTATTGTCGTAACAAGTCTTTGAAATGAGTCTCCTTTTGAGTTCTTGAAAACTCTTCTCACATTCCTCGCTCCAACCGAATTTTGTATCTTTCCGAGTCAGCTGAGTTAATGGAGTAGCGATTCGAGAAAATCCTTCCACGAATCTTCGATAATAACCAAATAAACCGAGAAAGCTACGTGCTTGATTCTTCGATTTGGGTTGCTCCCACTTTGAATAGCTTCAATCTTTGCGGGTCAACGGATATTCCATGACTTGATACTACGTGCCCAAGGAATGCTACTTCCTCAAGCCGAAACTCGCATTTCTTTAACTTGGCATAAAGATTATATTCACGAAGCTTTTTGGAGTATCACCTCAAGTGTTGCTTTCATGATCTTCACAAAACTTTTGGAATAAATAAGGATGTTATCAATAAAGACGACTACAAAGTGATCCAAATATTCCTTGAATACTTTGTTCATCATATCAATGAAGGCAAAGGGAGCATTAGTCAATCCAAAAGACATGACTAAGAATTCATAATGCCCGTCTGAGTTCTTTCAAGCGCGCTTTGGAATATCCTCGCTTTTAACCTTCAAATTTGATGATATCCGAATCGAAGATCGATCTTTGAACAAAATTGTGCTCCTTATGGCGATCAAACAGGTCATCAATACGTGGCAATGGGTACCTATTTTTGATGGTGACATGATTCAACTCCCGATAATCAATACAAAGTCGCATACTCCCATCTTTTTTCTTCACGAATAGAATAGGAGCACCCCAAGGAGACGTACTAGCACGAATGAAACCAATGTCTAACAATTCCTGCAATTGGGTCTTTAACTCCTGAAGTTCAATAGGAGCCATTCGATATGGGGCTTTGGAAATGGGTTTTGTATCGGGTTCAAGGTCAATACAAAATTCAACTTCACGCTCTGGGGGTAAGCCAAGAAGTTCTTCAGGGAATACGTCAGGAAATTTATTAACAATAGAAATATCCTTCAAATTTGACGTATTTTTGTTTAAATCCGTGACATGAGCTAAGAAAGCTTGACATCCGTTTTTCAATAAATGAATAGCTTTATGGCTTGAGATGACCGTGATTGATTTTAATGGTTTGGTCGCTTGAATTCGCATAATAGGTTTATTAGGAATATGAAAGCTAACAACCTTACGAAAATAATCAATTTTAGCATAATGAGTAGTTAACCAATCAATCCCTAGAATCACGTCAAATGCAAGTATTTTTAAGGAGATAAGATCGACAGTAACGTCTGAGTTACCAATTTGAATCAAACAAGACTTATAAACAGTGGATGTAATGAAGGTTTCTCCTAATGGAGTTTCAACAGATAAGTCAAAGTCTAATTTCTCCGGAGTCAAATTTAATCGTTGAGCGCAAGTAGGAGAAATAAAAGAATGGGTAGAACCGGTATCAAATAAGGTATAGACTTCGCTAGAGTTTATGATAAGCTTACCCATGATGACCTCGTTCGGGTTTCTTGCTTTCTGGGAGGTCACAACAAACGCTCTCCCTTGCACTACCGGCTTTGACTTTTCTGGGACGGCCTTTGGTGCCTCCATCCTAGCTAAACTTGTCTTCGGTGAACGAAAAAATCGGACTAGGTGACCTTCTCTTCCACAATTATAACACGCTTTGGATGGCATCGCGCAGTTTGGACTGATATGTCCCTCCCCTCCGCATTTGAAGCATATGATAGGTGGTCGTTCTCCTTCCTTAACCACGGTTCTTTGGTCGACGCCTTTCCATCATTGTTGAATCTCCTTTTCTTGAAATGTCCATTTTAGTGTCTTGGCCATGATTACCACCGGTGGTTACCATTTCGCATGTTGATTCCTCCACGCTTGTTGTCACCGTTTACGATGATCGCGTTACCACCGGTATTTTCATGTTGCCGTACCGCTTTCCCTTGGTTGCGTTGACACGTTACCGCGCTCCAATAACTGAGCCCTATTTACAACATCTGAGTACAAACACAGTTTATGAGAAATAAGATATCGACGTATCTCCGGTTTCAAACATCTTAAAAACATTCGTGTCATTCGCTCCTCATTATCAACCAAATGGGATGCAAACCAGGATAACTCTGCAAATTTAGTCTCGTATTGCGACACGGTCATATTGTTTTGTTCCAACTTTATAAACTCCACCTCTTTCATGTGACGAATACTTTCGGGAAAGTACTTGTCGTTGAATAGCTCTTGGAACTTCTCCCAAGACATCTTGAGTGTGTCAGGCTGGGTACGTTTTACAGATTCCCACCAGTAATCTGCCTCTTCACGCAACATAAAAGTGGCGAAGGGAACCTTTTGCTCCTCGGAGCATCCCAAGACATCAAATATCTTGGTGATCTGCTTTATCCATGCTTCCGCCTTAAGTGGTTTAGGCTCTCCAATAAACTCGGGTGGTCCCAGCTCCTTGAACTGTTTAGCGGTGACCGTCCGAGAGTTTCTTGTATTTACACCTGTATTTTGAACAGGAGCCACTCTCGCCTGATGTTGCATGAATTGCATGAAGCCTCGGAACATTCCATCGTTAATCATTTGGTTAGTGTTGTTGTTTGCATGAGGATTATCGCCTTCCAAATGCACGTTGTCCTGGTTATTGATCTGTGGAGACTCAACGGTCTCCTGTGCTCCATTGATGTTCTCAACATTCTCGGATACCATTTTCAAACACTGCCACAAAACAAGGGTTAATTGACATGCAACATATTATCACTATACTCTGACCGACCAATCAAATACCAAATAAACTTAGGTAGGTCATACTGGCAAAGGAATTCTCCGTCTCTCCCCTCCTAGTTCTAGTCTCACATCTTAGCCAGGAATCATATCCCTAAGCTTTGATACCAACTGTGACGCCCCCAAAATTAGGTATACGTCACCCATCTTGGGTCGCCACTTACATGGTACAAAATTCAAATACAACTTAATAATACAACTGTCGTGTACAATATGACAAAACATAAACTATGAGTTTGAATACAAATATTGTATACTAGAGATTATCCAAACTCAAAAGGAGTCCTTATTACAATTATTATTACACTATTTCATAGAATAGTGTGGACTACTAATGCTATCATCTGGTCCGTCACTCCGTTCCCCGACTAGTCCCTACTACGTTCTCATTTCCAGAAGAGAACAATAAAAGTAAAAGGGTGAGCTCAACTAGCCCAGTAGGAAATATTATGACTAAGATAATGCGAATAATATATTATCGTTAGCCTTCAACAAATTGTTAAACCGATATAATATAACAACCATCAAGTTTAATCTGCGGTGAACAAGCAATCCATTAAAAGAGTCAAGTAGAGAATAAAATCTACTATCTTTTATGATTTAGAAGGTTTTTCATCACTTTTATCATTGGGACTCGACTTAATAAATAATCCACATCATCGAATCACCCCCTCGCACTACTACCACCAAGATATTCTTTAGTATCACGACCACAATTATCCATGCACTACGGGCCAAGAATATTTGTGTATTCATTAATGGTCATGATCATGCCAACAACTGTCCATCAATGCACTACGGGCCAATGAGGACTTTTACCACATCATTTGTAACATTACGGTCATGATTACACCGAATAATCCCTGGTCATAATCATACCAAGTCCATCTATGCACTATAGGCCACAGATGACTTTCAATAAAATATAAATATGAGGATGATGACAATAATATAAGAATTCAATAAAACAAGTTCAAGAATTATTTTATCCAGGAACTAATAACGTCCAAATTGTCAACATGATATTGCTTTGTAGAGTAAAATTCAAGAATGCTCAGAAGAATATTTCCATGAAAAGATACTGGATGAAGTGCAAATATCAAGGATATTCCACTAATTTCATGGAGTATAGAAGTCAAAACTTTAACCAACTGAGTATAATAAGGAATGGAATAACAAAAGAAATCACCGTGCATGCGATAGACCATGACAGCAAAGTTATTCCAATGTAATAATAAATAACGGAATTAGGTCCCACAGAAAAGCGCATGCATGGATATTCCAATGATTAATAAAGATGGAATCAGTCCGTGTAAAATGCATGTATAGGATATTCTAATGTAATAATAAAGACGGAATCAGTCCCATAGTAGAACGCATGCATGTGATATTCCAATGTAATAATAAAGAATGGAACAACATAAGAATTTCACCACGATAGGGTAGCTTGGCGTATCTGAGTTATTCCAATATAATAATAAGAATGGAATAACAGAAGTTCTCTTCATAGATAAGAAAGAAATAATACTCCCTACCTTGGAAAAACTGGATACTGGAATAGTGAGTAGCAGATTTCTCTTCTTCTTTCTCTCTATAATAATCGCTCTAAAGCTTTTGTGAATTGGTGAGAAATGAAGGAAGAATGAGCTTCTATTTATAGGAAAATATAGTTTCGATAATTGCACGCTTTTGGGCTCTCGAAAAATACAAAGACAATACCTCCAACTTTTCTTTCATTTTTAATTTAGTCCTGCAAGTATTATCAATCTTGCACCAACTCCCCTAATAGTAAATAATGTGAATCAATAGTTCAATCATGTGAATCAATAGTATAATCATGTGAAAAAATACGAATTACAGTATAGTACCTCCATCTATACCTCAATTTTTAACTTAGTCATGCAAGTATTATCAATCTTGCACCAACTCCCCTAATAGTAAATAATGTGATTCAATAGTACACATATGTGAATAAATAGTTATATAAGCATGTGAATTAGTAGCAATTAATTCCTCATTTATCCGATAAATTACCCGATTTATCAATATAACCCCTAGACATCAATTATCATCGGAATAAATGTCAATTTTCACTAACACAAACAATTCCAACATAATGAAACTATTTTTATCAAAAATATAAATTTTGAAATTTTGAAGTTTGACTTTTCTCGAAAAAGTCAACTGTTGACTTTTTGACCAAATAGTGAATCCCGAAAAAATTTGTGTTTATAGACTATTTTTACTAATTTCGTCGTTCCGGACTCAAATATCATGTCTGCGTCTCCAAATTCAACTCCGAACAACATTCATCATTAATATTATAACTCACAATATTTATCAACTAGGTCGCTTCTCGAGAAAGAGGGGGCTTTCCAATAAGGATTTCTCCCTATCACGCGCCCAATTAGGTGACCAAACCTCTCCTCGATGTAACTTCTAGACATTGTAAATATTGCGCTTTATAATATGAATAACTTTGTCGCCTCAAGTATTGATTTAATAAAAACATTTTGTGCGGATGATCTTGACCATAATTGAATCCATAATATGATAGATATGATGCGAAGAATTATCTTGTAGCAATAATTGAGTATAACCGAGTGACTTCTCACGTAAGCATCAATAATCAATACCGTAGTGTACTACTATGCAACCACGCCAGACATTCATATTTTTTTTAACACCGGGTGTTTCAACAGTTAACGGTAAAACTTCCGCCGTTATTTTCATAAAGTATTTGTAAGACCCCGAAATTTTTTTAAATAAAAAGGAATTTCCTTTATTTATTATTTTGAAATAGTAAGGGTGGATTTGATTAATGTGGTTAGTTATGGGTAAAATGCGCAAATATTTTAAATAAGCAAGTGGTGATAAAATATTCATTATCGTCAGAATATTCGTTTGGTCGTGGAATATTAAATCGTTTCGGGAATATTCGCATGCACGCCAGCGATCTTTTGTGGGCCCATAACGAAAGCGATTGGATGAAGAAAACGACAAATATAAGTTGTTTATAAATAACGGCGTAGTTATTTCACCGTTAATCTTGTTGGAATACCCGTTGGTTAAAACACAATCGATACGTTGTTGAACAAGAAGACACGGTATTGCACCAATTATTGATTCTTACGTGAAGAAGGTACTACTCAATAATTGTTACGATAATTATCGCTCGATATTTTATTTTATTGATTCAATAATTGTTGCGTTGATATTTTATATTCTTTGTTGTTTCAATAATTGTCATTACGATTATTTTTTTATTATCGAGCAATAATTCATATTATCTGAATAATATTATTAGATAACATTATTGGCAATGTCTAGAAAGTTCTCATCTAAGGAGAGGTTTGGTCATCTAATTGCGGCCACCAAGAAGGAGAGATCCTTATTGGAAAGCCCTCTTTCTGAGAAGCAGTGCAGTTGCCCGATCTTGATGATCAGATTATTATTTGTGAATAATTAATTATTGATTTATATGATGAGAAAAATATTGATTTTATGTGGATATAGATGGAGAAAATTTTTAAAATGACAATTGTTGAAAATTAATATTTTATCTTTTTCTGATAAAATAATTCATTTAAATATATTATTTTAATAATATATTAATGGTGATATTTTTACAATGAATGTGGAATATATGAGTATATGAGGAGGAAGAGTATTTTGTGGCATTAAATGTTTAACACATGTTTTGTGTGTTGGTGGACACAATTATTGACCGAAATTTGATTATAAATTTAGTAAATCGCTTGTTTGTGGATTTCGGTCAATTTCTGCTTGGAATTTGGAAAACTTTCTTCTGCAAAGTTGTAGAGAATTGAATTTCCTATAAAAACTCGCGAGATTCGAATTTTTTGATAAAAGAGCTATTTATTATGAATTATTGAAGTTTCAGTGTTCCGAAATAATTGATTTTTGGGAGTTTTAATTAATTATTTTGAGAAAAACGTTTTTGGTGAGTTTGTGAACCTCATTTAACATGTGCTATGGCTGAAATCAGATTTCAAAGGTGGAGTAAGGAATTTTGTTTATAAATAATATTATTATATTCAATTTTCTACTTTGGTGTTCTAAGCATTTTCCTATAAATAGGGAGCTTAGGTTAGAATTGAAAATCATACCAGAAACTGAAGTTTTCTCTATTTCTCTCTCGATATTTTGAGCGTATTCTTGTGAGTATACTTTGAGTGTTGATATACGGTCTGCAAGTTCAAGTCATAGCCTTTATATCCTGTGTTTTAACTAAAGTCTTGTCTTTCGAGGTAAGGGGATGTTATTTTATTCGAAAATGATATTATTTCTTCAATATCATTATCTTTGAAATATTAGGTTGGAACTTTTTATCAAATTTGGAATTTTTTTTTCATGTCTCAAGTTACTTATTCATGAGTTACTATTCACGAGTTACTATTCACAAGTACTATTCATGAAGCGTGAAAATGTTTTTTTTGTGAAATTTCTATCTTTTGAGTCTGAGTTACTTATTCACGTATACGGACTATTCACGATATCTGGCACTATTCACGAAGACGGCACTATTCATAGAAAAATGAAATTTCTTCTTTTCGTCTAAAATATCTATTATGGATACTAGCTTTGATTGTATCCATGTTTTGATCATTCTTGAATTTTACTTGATGATGATTATTTATGAAGTATTTTGAACTCGGATTGTTTAAAGTACGAATCCATAATACTTGTTCTTTTGTTTCACTAGATTCGTTTTCTTTGAAATATTTTTCATCATCCTCAGTCCTAAATGATGATATTACTGAATATCTTTGGCCTGTAGTGCAAAGATGAATGATTTCTTGATGAATATCTTTGGCCCATAGTGAAAAGATGAACAGGTGTTGAGATGAACATGACCGACTGATGAATATCTTTGGCCCGTAGTGCAAAGATGAACAGGTGTTGAGATGAACATGACCGATCGATGAATATCTTTGGCTCAGAGTGCAATGAATATTTGATTCCAAATATATATTGATTGATGTTACAGGATAAAATATCGACGATGAACTTTTAAATTCATATATAGAAGATAGTAGTTTGCATTCTCTACTTAACTCTTCTAATGAATTATTGTTTCACTGCAATTGTTGATTTAAAACCCGTTGTCTATTGTATTCTATTAGATTTTTCCTGTTGGAGACTAACGATAATTTGTTGTATATTATCTTAGTCATAATATTCTTTACTTGGGCTAGTTGAGCTCACCCTTTTCCTTGTTGTTCCATTTTTCTTCTCAGGAGGCGAGAATGTAGCGAATACTAGTTGGGGTATGGAATGAAGGTTCTAGAGAGAGTTGTTTAGTAGTCCTCACCATTTTTGTAAAATAATGTATCAATAATTGTGATGGAGATTTATTTGCATGTGGATATTGTCTAGATGGCAATATCTGTATTTAAACTCACAGCTTATATATGTTGTAATAATAAAGTTGTAGTTATTTCGTACCATGTATTTGGTGACTCGAAATGGGTTGGATGGAATGGACCTATTTTGGGGCGTCACGATATTTTTATCGTTTTCTCAATCCGACAATAATTCCGTTGTGGGGGTCCACCAATGATTGTCTTAGTTATACGAATATTCCTTGTTAAAATGAATATTCCCCGACCAATCGAATATTATATAACAACTTGTGTACTTTGCAAAATTTATAAATATTACCCACAACTATAACATTATATCAAATCCACACCATAATATTCAAAAATATATTTCGAGAAAATTTAATCTTTATTCAAAAAGTTGGGGTCTTACAAATTTATCCTTTGCTTTCTTATAATTAAATTCTTATATCATTATCATCATCTTAATGCTTATATTGTGATAAAAGTCATCTGTGGCTTACGTGCATAGATGTACTATTGATTGGTATGATTATGACCAAGGATTATTCGGTATAATCATGACTGTAATGTTACAAATGATGTTGTAAAAATCATCATTGGCCTGTAGTGCATTGATGAACAGTTGTTGGTATGATTATGACCAGGGATTATTCGGTATAATCATAACCATTGATGATTACATGAATATCCTTGGCCCGTAGTGCAGGGATGATTCGATGCTGTGGTTTATTTATTAAGCCGAGTCTCAGCGATAAAGTTGATGAAAAACTTTTTAAATCATAGAAGATAGTAGATATCATTGTAAGACCCCAAATTATTAATAAATGAAATTTATTTTTCTCTATTTATTATTTTGAAATAGTAAGGGTTGATTTGATTAATGTGGATAGTTATGGGTAAAATACGCAAATATTTCGAATAAGCAAGTGGTTATAAAATATTCATTATTGTCGGGGAATATTCGTTTGGTCGTGGAATATTAGTATTGTCGAGAATATTAAATGCACGTGCCAGAGTCTTTTATGGGCCCCTTAACTGAAAGCGATTGGATGAAGAAAACGACAAATATAAGTTGTTTATAAATAACTTGGCGTAGTTATTCACAGTTATCTTGTTGGAATACCCGGTGGTTAAAACACACTAATACGCGTTGTTGAACAAGAAGACAGCAAGATTGCACCAATTATTGATTCTTACGTAAAAGGCACTTTACTCAATAATTATTACGATAATTAATGTTCAAGATTTTATTTTATTGATTCAATAATTCGTCGCATTAATATTTTATATTATCGTTGTTTCATAAATTGTCATTACACAAGATTTTCCATTATCGGAGTAATAATTCATATTATCCGATAATATTATTAGAAAACATTATTGGCAATGTCTAGAAAGTTACGCTTAAGGAGAGGTTTGGTCACCTAATTGCAAGGCGCCAAGTGAGAGATCCTTATTGAAAGCCCCTCTTCCTGGAACTGCACTGGTTTGCCAATAATGTGATTCTATAATATTATGAATAATTAATTATTGATTTATATGATGAGAAAATATTGATTTTATGTGGATATAGATGGAGAAAATTTTTAATGTGACAATTGTTGAAAATTAATATTTTATCTTTTTCTGATAAAATAATTCATTTAAATATATTATTTTAATAATATATTAATGGTGATATTTTTAAAATGAATATGGGATATATGAATAAATGAGGAGGAAGAGTATTTTTGTTGGATTAAATGTTTAACACATGTTTTATGTGTTGGTGGACCCATTTTTTGACCGAAAATTGATTATAGACTGTAAATCGCCCGTTTGTGGATTTTGATCAATTTCTGTTTGGAATTTGGAAAAACTTTCTTCTGTAAAGTTGTAGAGAATTGAATTTCCTATAAAAACTCGCGAGATTTGAATTTTTGGATAAAAGAACTATTTATTATGAATTATTGAAGTTTCGGAGTTCCGAAATAATTGATTTTTGGGAGTTTTAATTAATTATTTTGAGAAAAACGTTTTTGGTGAGTTTGTGAACCTCATTTAACATGTGCTATGGCTGAAATCAGATTTCAAAGGTGGGCTTAGGAATTTTGTTTATAAATAATATTATTATATTCAATTTTCTACTTTGGTGTTCTAAGCATTTTCCTATAAATAGGAAAATCATACCAGAAACTGAAGTTTTCTCTCTATTTCTCTCTCGATATTTTGAGCGTATTCTTGTGAGTATACTTTGAGTGTTGATATACTGGTACAAGTTCAAGTCATAGCTTATATCCTGTTTCAACTAGAAATCTTGTCTTTTCGAGGTAAGGGATGTTATTTTATTCGAAAATGATATTATTTCTTCAATATCATTATCTTTGAAATATTGGTTAGAACTTTTTATCAAATTTGGAATTTTTTTCATGTCGGTTACTATTCATGAGTTCTTATTCACGAGTTACTATTCATGAGTTACTTATTCACGATTCTTATTCACGAGTACTATTCATGATTTACTTATTCACGAGTACTATTCATGAAGCGTGAAAATGTTTTTTTGTGAAATTTTTATCTTTTGGTGTCGAGTTACTATTCACGATACTCTGGACTATTCACGTATCTGACAGACTATTCACGAAGACGGCACTATTCAATTAAAAAATGAAATTTCTTCTTTTCGTCTAAAATATCTATTATGGATACTAGCTTTGATTGTATCCATGTTTTGATCATTCTTGAATTTTACTTGATGTGATTATTTATGAAGTATTTTTGAACTCGGATTGTTTAAAGTACGAATCCATAATACTTGTTCTTTTGTTTCATTTGGATTCGTTTTCTTTGAAATATTTTTCATCATCCTCGGTCTAAAATGATGATATTATCAATATCTTTGGCACGTAGTGCAAAGATGAATGATTTCTTGATGAATATCTTTGGCCCATAGTGCAAAGATGAGCAGTGTTGAGATGAACATGATCGATCGATGAATATCTTTGGCTGTAGTGCAAAGATGAATATTTGATTCGGATATATATTGATTGATGTTACGGGGATAAAATATCGACGATGAACTTTTAAATTCATATATAGAAGATAGTAGTTTGCATTCTCTACTTAACTCTTCTAATGAATTGTTGTTTCACCGCAGCTTGTTGATTTAAAACCGGTTGTCTATTGTATTCTATTAGATTTTTCCTGTTGGAGACTAACGATAATTTGTTGTATATTATCTTAGTCATAATATTCTTTATTGGGCTAGTTGAGCTCACCCTTTTCCTTGTTGTTCCATTTTCTTCTCGGGAGGCGAGAATGTAGCGAATACTTAGTCGGGTATGGAATGAAGGTTCTAGAGAGAGTTGTTTAGTAGTCCTCACCATTTTGTAAAATAATGTATCAATAATTGTGATGGGGATTTATTTGCATGTGGATATTGTCTAGATGGCAATATCTCGTATTTAAACTCACAGCTTATATGTTGTAATAATAAAGTTGTAGTTATTTACGTGCACCATGTATTTGGCGACTTCGAAATGGGTTGGATGGAATGGACCTATTTTGGGGCGCCACGGTTGGTATCGAGCTTAGGGATATGATCTCCGGCGGAGATCGGGGAATAGAACTAGGAGGGAGAGACGAGTAAATCCTTCGCTAGTGTGTCCTACCTAAGCTTATTTGTTAGTTGGTCAAGATATAGGGATATTATGTGATATATTGATTTCCTTAATTAACCCTTGTTTTATGACAAGATTTAAGAATGTCGACCGAGAATATTAACAATTGGAGTAAATGAGACCAGTGGAGATGCTGTCTTTACCAACGAGGAGAACGTCAACAGTCGGCAATGTACCTCCCCGTGAACAACACCACCGAAAGCGAGATGATGAACGAGGGATGTTTAGAAGCTTTTTGCAGCTCATGCAAAAATCGACGCGAGGAGACTCGTGTTCAAAATACTGAGGAGGAAATGATAGCAATTCACGGGTGGTCACAAACAAGCGATTCAAAGAGTTGGGACCACCGAATTCGGGGAAAGCCGGATCCGATTAAAGGCGAGACGTGGGTCAAACAAATTACCAAGATATTCGATGTCTTGGGATGCACGGAGAGGAACGAAAGTTCCATTCGCTACTTTTATGTTCCGTAACGAGGCAGATTACTGGTGGGAATCTGTGAAGCGTACCCATCCAGCTGCACTCAACATGTCATGGGAGACATTTCAGAAACAGTTCAATGACAAGTACTTCCCTGAAAGTATTCGTCATATGAAGGAAGTAGAGTTTATTAGAATGGAGCAGAATAACATGACGGTGTCTCAGTACGAGGCGAAGTTCGCGGAGTTATCCAGGTTTGCACCTCATTTGGTGGAGAATGAGGAACGTATTTACCGGATGTTTACGAGAGGTTTGAAACCCCGATACGTCGAAGATCTCATTTCTCATAAATTTTCTCTCTATTCGGATGTTGTCAGCGTAGGCTCGGTTGTTAGAAGCGAGATAACGAGTACGCTTCAACCAAGGACCATAACCAGGATCATACTGAAGATAATAGCAATCATCGAATAACGATAACCAAATGGAGAAAGAAGAATACGGACAAAAGCGGTTACCACTCTGTGGTAATCGTGGTCATGAAAATAGAAGAAGCGAGTCGGGAGGAGATTTTGAAAAGAGGAGATTCAACAACGACCATGTGAAGAGTTCAACGCCAAGAGTAACCGGTTCCAAGGGAGGAGAAAGACCACCCGGTCAGTATGTTACAAATCGGGAAGAGAGGAGGGACATATCATTAAACCGCCCACAACAGCTTTAAGGTATGCTATAATTGTGGAAAGAAGGACATATCGCTCGAGATTATGACGATATTGAAACCCATCCAGTAGAATGGTGACTCAAAAGGATGTCCCGAAAAAGTCAAAGACAACGATTCTGGAAGAGTGTTTGTTGTGACCGGTCAAAATGCGAGGAACCCGAACGAAGTTAGCACGGTTAGTTAATTATAAATTCTTGCGAAGTTTATACCTTACTAGAATCTGGGATCTACCCATTCTTTTATCTCTCTTGCTTGCGCTCAACGCTTAAACTTGACTACTGAAGAAATTAGACTTTGACCTATTTATGGAGACTCAGTTAGAGAAACTTTCATTACATCCGTTGTTTAAAAATCTTGCTTGATTCAGGGTTGGCACTATCACATTACCCCGTTAACCTTATTTCTATAGAGATATTTGCTTTTGATGTGATTTTAAGGTTTACTACTCATCATACCAAAATTGATTATTTTCGTAAGGTTGTTAGTTTTCATATTCCTAAGCAACCTTTTGTTATTCAATTCAAGCAATCAAACCATTGTAGTCAAACATTTTCATATCAAGCCATGAAGTCATTCGTTTATTACGGATGTCAAGTTTTCTTAGTCCATGTTATGGATTTGAATAAAGACACGTCGATTTGAATAATATTCTGTTGTTATTAATTTTTCTGACGTATTTCTGAAGAATTTCTTGGTTTACTCCCAAAACACGATATTAAATATTGTATCGACTTTGAACCCTAGACAAAACTCATTTCTAAAATCTCATATCGAATGGCTCTATTGAACTTCGAGAGTTAAAATTCAACTATAAAATTTGGTACCGAGCCTTTATCCGGTGACTTCCTTTGTGGAATGCTTGTACCAAGCCGCACTCTCCGTAGGGGACACCATATTCGTGCGATAGTAAAGCGATAGGTGTCATTGTAACGTCTTATCCAAGGTTGGGATATGAGTCACGGTTGAGAAACAACCTAAGTCGGTAATCGAAATACGTAGCTTTCAGGCTTAGTTGGTTATTATCGGAGATTCGTTGAAGGATATTCTCGAATCGCTATTCCATTAACGCAAACTTCTCGTAGAGATACAAAATTCGAATGGAGCAAGGAATGTGGGAAGAGCTTGAAGAACTCAAGAGGAGACTCATTTCAACACATGTTACGACCATGCCATCCTCGGAAAAGCGAACGTGGTAGGTGGCGTGTTGAGTAGAAGATCGTATATGTGGCGCCCCCCAAATAGGTATACATCACCTATTCCGAGTTGTCAATACATGGTACGTAAACAACTACAACTTTATTATTACAACAAGAAATCGTGAGTTTGAATACAAATATTATCTTCTGTACAATATTTATACTCAAATAAATCCTCATCACATTTATTGATACATTAATTTACAAAATGGTGAGGACTACTAAACAATCCTTTCTAAAACCTTCATTCCATACCCCAGGCTGCATACTTTCGCTATATTCTCGCCTCCCGACGAAAAAATGGAACAAAAAGAAAAGGGTGAGCTCAACTAGCTCGAGAAAGAATATTATGACTAAGATAATATACAACAAATTATCGTTAGTCTTCAACAGGAAAAATATAATAGAATCTGATAGACAACAAATTTTAAATCAATATTCGCAGTGAAATAATAATTCATTAGAAGAGTTAAGTAGAAATGCAAACTACTATCTTCTATGTATGAATTTAAAAGTTCATCGCTCTATCTTTCATCCCCAGTAACATCAATCAATATACATCTGAATCAAATATTCATCTTTGCACTACAGCCCAAAGATATTCATTAGTTAATCATGTTCATTTAAACACTGTTCATCTTTTTTACTTTCTGGGCCAAAGATATTCTTCGAAATCATTCATCTTTTGCACTACTGTGCCAAAGATATTCTTAAGAAATCATTCATCTTTTGCTACACAGCCAAAGATATTCCATAATATCATCATTTAAGATCGAGGATGATGAAAATATTTTTTTTAAAGCGAATCCAAATGAAACAAAATGACAAGGATTAAGGATTAAGGATTAAATACTTGGTTTTATCCACGTCCAAAAATACCTCAAAAATAATCATAGTGGTGTAAAATTCAAGAATGATCAAAACATGGATACAATCGAGTTAGTATCCGAAATAGATGTTTTAGACGAAAAGAAGAAATTTTATTTTTCTATTGAATAATCTGTGTATCGTGAATAGTCTCAGTATCGTGAATAGTCTTATATACATGAATAAGAACTCACACCAAAAGATAGAAATTCCACAAAAAACATCTTCACGCTTACTGAATAAGATTGTGTGAATAAGAACTCGTGAATAAGTAACTCGTGAATAGTAACTCATGAATAGTAACTCGTGAATAGTAACCCCCCAGCATGAAAAAGTTCCAAATTTGATAAAACTTCAGATCAACATTTCAAAGATAATGATATTGAAGAAATAATATCATTACGAAAAAATAATATCCCTTACCTCGAGAGAGCGAGATTTACGATGGAATAACGTGAATGAACTTGCACCGTATATCAATACTCAAAGTATACTCAAAATACTCACAAGAATACGCTCAAAATATCGAGAGAGAAAATAGAGAAAACTTTAGTTTACGGTGTGATTTTCAATTCTAACCTAAGCACCCTATTTATAGGAAAATGCTTAGAACACCAAAGCGTAAAATTTAATATAATATTAATATAATTATACAAATTTTCCTTAGCCCACCTTTTGGTCAAAACACCAGCCACACATGTTAATGATGTCCAAAAAATACAAAAACGTTTTTCTTAACAAAAATAATTTAAACTCCCAAAATCAATTATTTTGAGCTTGAACTTCAATAATTCATAATAAATAGCCCTTTCATCAGAAAATTCGAATCTCGCGAGTTTTTATAGGAAATTCAATTCTCTACAACTTTGCAGAAGAAAGTTTTTCCAAATTCCAAATAGAAATTGACCGAAATCTACAAACGGGCGATTTTACAGGCTATAATCAAATTTCAGTCAATAAATGGGGTCCACCGACATGTTTAACATGTTTTAAACATTTAATGCCACAAAAATACTCTTCCTCCTCGTATACTCATATATCCCACATTCGTTGTAAAAATATCATCGTTAATATATTATTAAAATAATATATTTAAATGAATTATTTTATCAGAAAAAGATAAAATATTAATTTTCAACAATTGTCATTTTAAAAATTTTCTCCATCTATATCCACATAAAATCAATATTTTCCTCATCATATAAATCAATAATTAATTATTCACAAATAATATTACGAGAATCACAATATTGACAACCGAGGGTTCCTGGAAGAGGGGCTTTCCAATAAGAATTTCTTCTTCTTGGCGCCTTGCAATTAGATGACCAAACCTCTCCTTAGAGCGAAACTTTCTAGACATTGCCAATAATGTTATCTAATGATATTATTCGGATAATATGAATTATTGCTTCGATATTGAAAATATCGTAAATGACAATTATTGAAACAACAAAGAATATAAAATATCAACGCAAAGAATTATTAACTCAATAAAATCTTTGAGCGATAATTATCAGTAACCATTATTGAGTAGTGCCTTCTTACGTAAGAATCAATAATTGGTGCAATACTGCGTGTCTTCTTGCTTTCAACAACGCAGCGTATTAGTGTGTTTTAACCACCGGGTATTCCAACGAGATAATTACTTGAATAACAACTACGCCAAGTTATTTAAAAACAACTTATATTTGTCGTTTTCTTCATCCAATCATTTTTTTAGTTATGGGGCCCACACATGGTCGCTTGGCAGTAAATGCGAATATTCTCCGACAAAGATCTGAATATTCCACGACCACCAAACGAATATTCCCAAACAATAATGAATATTTTATAACCACTTTCGCTTATTTTGAAATATTTATGCGTATTTAACCCTTAACTATCCACATTAATCAAATTAACCCTTACTATTTCAAAATAATAAATAAAGGAAATTCCTTTTATTTAAAAAATTTCGGTCTTCTGACCTCCCTCCCTTATGAAATTTCGTCCTCGAAATTGACGTGCGTACTGGTGTTTTCAAAAGGTGAGGATACCTCGCTTTCATTTCCGTTTCCAATTCCTGGTCATTTCTTCTATAACATGATTCCTCCACAAAACTTTAACTTGTGGTATAACCTTTCTTGCGCGTAGGGACATGCTCCTTCCTATCCAAGATCTTGACGGTACCTCCTCATACGTTAAGTCTTCTTGCTATCTCGTCCGGTTCTAACTTCAATAACGTGGTTCGGTCTTTCACATATTTACTGAAGTGCGATATGTGAAACACATTATGAACACGAGACATACTCGAGGTAACGCAAGTCTATAGGCTACATTTCCTACTTTCGGTCAAGAATTTGAAATGGACCAATAAATCGTGGATTGAGCTTTCCTCTCTTCCCAAATCTTGTAACTCCCTTCCATGGAGCAACTCGCAACAATACATGATCCCCACATTAAATTCCACCTCCTTTCGATGAAGATCCGCATAACTCTTTTGTCGATCTTGTGCCGTTTGTATATGTTGTCGAATCATTTGGATCTTTTCGGTGAGTCATACGTCTTAACTTCGGGTCCCAACAATGTTGCTTCACCCACCTCATCCCAACATATTGGAGAACGACATTTTCGTCCATATAATGCTTGAATGGAGCCACACCTATACTTGCTCGATAACTCTGTTGTTGTAGGAGAATTCCACCAATGGTAAATACTTATCCCAACCGCCCTTGAAGTCTAGGACACGAGTCTTAATAAATCTTCAAGTTTGAATAGTCCTCTCGATTGTCCGTCCGGTTTGGGGATGGTATGCGAACTAAATCGCAAATCCGTGCCCATAGCTTTTTGCAAGCTAACCCAAAATCTTGAAGTGAATCTTGGGTCACGATCCGAAACTATGGATACAGTATGCCATGCAACCTCACAATCTCATTTACGTACATACTAGCAAGACGTTCAAGGAATAAGTCTCCGTGTCGGCAAGAAATGAGCGGACTTGGTTAATCTATCAACAATAACCCAAATAGCATTGATGCCTTGAGAAACCGTAGGAAGACCCGTGAACGAAATCCATAGTAATGTGTTCCCACTTCCATTCCGGAATCTCAAGTGGTTGCAACGGACCCTTAGGTACAAGATGCTCCGCCTTTACACGTTAGCAAGTTAAACACATCGAGATAAACTTTGCAATCTCTCTCTTCATATTGTTCCACCAAAATGTATGTCGAAGATCACGATACATTTTAGTACTTCCGGATGGATTGCAAATGGCGTATTGTGTGCCTCCATCATAATCTTGTACTTCAAATCGTAGTCGTTAGGAACACAAAGTCTAGAGTGGACTCAAGTATTCCTTCTTCATCAATTCTCGCTTAGGAATAGCTCCTTCTTGTACTTTCTTCTTCTTCATACGCGCGTTTCCGGGTTCGGTGGCTTGAAAGCAACCTTAACTTTTTCTATTAAAGTTGGCTCTGTCGTATACTTGACATCATCGCACTCGTTCCCACGATATGATCTTCTACTCAATGCGCCGGCTACTACGTTAAACTTTACCGGGATGGTATTGAATAGTGTGGTCGTAGTCTTTCAATAGCTCGAGCCAACGTCATTTGCCGCGTGTTGAGTTCTTTTTGAGTGAAGAAATATTTAAGGCTTTTATGGTCGAATATATCTCCACTTTCTCCCCATATAGATAGTGCCTCCATATTTTTAAGCGCAAACGATTGCAGGCCGCCAACTCTAGATCATGAGTAGGATAATTCCTCTCATACTCTTTAAGTTGTCATGAGGCATAGGCTATGACTTTCCCACGTTGCATGAGAACACATCCTAACCCTTTGCACGAAGCATCGTTTGAGATAACAAATCCATCCGAACCGGATGGTATTGTTAGAACAGTCTTAGAAATAAGTCTCCTCTTAAGCTCTTGGAAACTTTTCTCGCATTCTTCGCTCCAAGCGAATTTTGTATCCTTCCGAGTTAAATGAGTTAATGGAGTAGCGATTCGAGAAAACCTTCCACGAATCTCCGATAATAACCAACTAAGCCCAAAAAGCTACGTACTTGATCCACCAGACTTGGTTGCTCTAACTTTGTATTGCTTCAATCTTCGCGGATCAACAGATACTCCATGTTTTCGACACCACGTGCCCAAGGAATGCTACTTCCTCGAGCCGAACTCGCATTTCTTCAATTTGGCATATAGTTGGTTTTCACGAAGCCTTTGGAGTACCGACTTCAAATGGTGCTCATGATCTTCACGACTTTTGGAATATATAAGGATGTCATCAATAAAGACAACAACAAAATCCGATCCAAATATTCCTTGAATACTCGGTTCATCATATCCATGAAAGCCGCGGGAGCATTAGTTAGTCCGAAAGACATGACTAAGAATTCATAATGCCCATCTGGAAGTTACGAAGGCGGTCTTTGGAATATCCTCGATTTTAATCTTGGTGATGATATCCGAATCGAAGATCGATTTTGAAAAGAATTGTGCCCTTGCAATCGGGTCAAACAAGTCATCAATACGAGGTAGAGGATACCTATTCTTGATGGTGACATGGTTCAATTCCCGATAGTCAATACAAATTCGCATACTCCGTCTTTCTTCTTTACAAATAAAACAGGAGCACCCCAAGGAGATGTACTTGGGGCCGAATGAAACCGATGTCCAACAATTCACGTAGTTGGACCTTTAACTCCTGAAGTTCAATAGGAGCCATTCGATATGGGGTTTTAGAAATGGGCTTTGTGCAGTTCAAGATCAATAAAGAATTCAACTTCACGTTACGGGGTAGGCCGGGAAGTTCTTGAAAATACGTCGGAAAGTCAATAACAACGGAATATTATTCAAATTTGGCGTGTCTTTATTCAAATCCATAACATGGGCTAGGAAAGCTTGACATCCGTTTTTAATAAACGAATAGCTTTATGATTAGATATGATGATGATTGATTTTAATGGTTTAGTTGCTTGAATTAAATGCACAACGGTTGGTTAGGAATATGAAAACTAACAACCTTACGAAAACAATCAATTTTGGCATGATGAGTAGTTAACCAATCAATCCCTAAAATCACATCAAAAGCAAGTATCTTTAAAGAGATAAGGTCAACGGTAAGGTAATGGTGCCAACTTGAATCAAACAAGATTTATAAACGATGGATGTGATGAAAGTTTCTCCCTAACGGAGTTTCCACGATATAGGTCAAAGTCTAATTTCTCCGAGTCAAGTTTAAGCGTTGAACACATGCGGGAGAGATAAATGAATGGGTAGCACCATTTATCAAGTAAGGTATAAACTTCGCAAGAATTTATAAATAGCTTACCCGTGATCACCTCGTTTGGGTTCCTCGCATTATGACCAATCACAACAAACGCTCTTCCGGAATCGTTGACTTTGACTTTTACAGAGGACGATCTTTTTGAGTCACCGTCCCCATTGAACTAGGTTTATTCTTTGCACAATCTCGAGCGATATGTCCTTCCTTTCCACAACTATAGCATACCTTGAGCTGTTGTGGGCGGTTTGGAGCCGATATGTCCCTCTTTTCGCATTTGTAGCATATGACCGGTGGTCGTTCTCCTCCACTTAGAACCGATTCTTTGCCGTGACTTTATCGTCTTCACATAGTCGTTGTTAAATCTCCTCTTTTTAAAATCTCCTCGACTCGCTTCTTCTATTTTCATGGCCATGATTACCACCGAGTGGTTACCATTTTGTCAAATATCTGTTTCTTTCTCCGCAGTTATCATTATTCTGCTGATTGCTATCTACGTCGATCCACGGTTGTGGTCCCTCGGTTGGCCGTACTTTCGTTATCTCGCTTCTAATAATTGAGCCACATTTACAACATCTCGAATAAAGAGAAAATTTATGAGAAATGAGATCTTGGCGTATCTTGGGTTTCAAACCTCTAAGAAACATCCAGCGTCATCGTTCCTCATTCTCCACCAAATGAGGTGAAACACGGATAACTCTGCAAACTTTGCCTCGTCTTTGAGACACCGTCGTGTTGTTTTTGCTCTAATCGATGAACTCCACTTCCTTCATATAGCGAACACTTTCGGAAAGTATTTGTCATTAAATAGTTCTGAAAGCGTTTCCCGGGACATGCTGAGTCTGCGGTGGATGGAGTGCAACTTCACAGACTCCCACCGATGATACGCCTCGCCACGAACATAAAGGTGGCGAATGGAACCTTCTGTTCCTCCGTGCATCCCAAGACATCGAATATCTTGGTAATTTGTTTGATCCATGATTCCGCCGTGATCGGATCTGGCTTTCCCTTAAATTCGGTGGTCCCAACTTTTGAAGCTGCTTGCATTGTGACAACCCGTGAATTACTATCATTTCCTCACTGTATTTTGAACACGAGTCTCCTCGTGCGATTTTGCATGAACTGCAAAAAACTTCTAAACATCCCTCGTTCATCATCTCGCTTTCAATGGTGTTGTTCACAAGAGGAACATTGCCCGACTGTTGTTGCGTTCTCTCTCGTTGGTGAGTCTGAGAATCTCCACGGTCTCATTTCCATTGTTAATATTCTCGATCGACATTCTCAAATCTTGTCGTAAAAAAAAAGGGTTAATTAAGGAAATCAATATATCACATAATATCCTATATCTTGACCAACTAACAAATAAGCTTAGGTAGGACACACTAGCGAAGGGATTTACTCGTCTCTCCCTCTAGTTCTATTCCCCGATCTCCGCCAGAGATCATATCCTAAGCTAACGATACCAAACTGTGGCGCCCCAAAATAGGTATACATCACCTATTACGAGTTGTCGATACGTAGTGCGAAACAACTACAACTTTATTATTACAACAATAAAAGCGAGAGTTTGAATACAAATATTATCTTCTGACATATATCTATACTCAAATAAATCCTCATCACATTTATTGATACATTAATTTACAAAAATGGTGAGGACTACTAAACAATCCTTTCTAAAACCTTCATTCCATACCCAGGCTAAATACTTTCATTATATTCTAGCCTCACGAGAAAAAATGGAACAAAAAGGAAAAGGGTGAGCTCAACTAGCTCGATAAAGAATATTATGACTAAGATAATATCTGACAAATTATCGTTAGTCTTCACGAGGAAAAATATAATAGAATCTGATAGACAACAAATTTTAAATCAATATTACATGTGAAATAATAATTCATTAGAAGAGTTAAGTAGAGAATGCAAACTACTATCTTACATGTATGAATTTAAAAGTTCATCGTCTATCTTTCATCCACATAACATCAATCGATATACATCTGGAATCAAATATTCATCTTTACTTTCTGAGGGCGAAAGATATTCATTAGTTAGTCATGTTCATTTAAACACTGTTCATCTTTGCCTTTCTGGGCGAAGATATTCTTGAAAATCATTCATCTTTTGCACTACAGCCAAAGATATTCTTAAAAATCATTCATCTTTACTACGGGCCAAAGATATTCCATAATATCATCATTTAAGGCGAGGATGATGAAAAATATTTTTTTAAAAGCGAATCCGGTGAAACAAAATGAGCAAGGATTAAGGATTAAGGATTAGTACTTGGTTTTATCCACGTCCAAAAATACCTCAAAAATAATCATAGTGGTGTAAAATTCAGAATGATCAAAACATGGATACAATCGAGTTAGTATCCGAATAGATGTTTTAGACGAAAAGAAGAAATTTTATTTTTCGGTGAATAATCTGGTATCGTGAATAGTCTTGTATCGTGAATAGTCACCGTATCGTGAATAGTAACTCAGACACCAAAAGATAGAAATTCCACAAAAACATCTTCACGCTTCATGAATAGTACTAAGTGAATAGTAACTTCGTGAATAGTAACTTCATGAATAGTAACTCGTGAATAGTAACTCATGAATAGTAACTTCGTGAATAGTAACCCCAGCATGAAAAAGTTCCAAATTTGATAAAACTTGGATCAACATTTCGATTATAATGATATTGAAGAAATAATATCATTCTGAAAAAATAATATTCACTTACCTCGAAAGGATGGTATACTTTTGAATCTGAATAACGAATGAACTTGCAAGTATATCAATACTCAAAGTATACTCAAAATACTCACAAGAATACGCTTAAAATATCGAGAGAAATAGAGAGAAAACTTGAGTTTACGGTGTGATTTTCAATTCTAACTTAAGCACCTTTTATTTATAGAAAATGCTTAGAACACAAAGCGAAAAATTTAATATAATATTAATATAATTATACAAATTTTCCTTAGCCCACCTTTTGGTCAAAACACCAGCCACACATGTTAATGATGTCCAAAAAAATACAAAAAAACGTTTTTCTTAACAAAATAATTTAAACTCCCAAAAATCAATTATTTGAGACTTGAACTTCAATAATTCATAATAAATAGCCCTTTCATCAGAAAATTCGAATCTCATGAGTTTTTATAGGAAATTCAATTCTCTACAACTTTTCAGAAGAAAGTTTTCCAAATTCAAATAGAAATTGACCGAAATCCACAAGCAGGCGATTTTACATTTATAATCAAATTTGATCGATAAATGGGGTCCATGACATGTTTAACATGTTTTAAACATTTAATGCCACAAAAATACTCTTCCTCCTCGTATACTCATATATCCCACATTAGATTGTAAAAATATCACCGTTAATATATTATTAAAATAATATATTTAAATGAATTATTTTATCGAGAAAAAGATAAAATATTAATTTTCAACAATTGTCATTTTAAAAATTTCTCCATCTATATCCACATAAAATCAATATTTTCCTCATCATATAAATCAATAATTAATTATTCACAAATAATATTACGAGAATCACAATATTGATGACCGAGCGTTCCCGGAAGAGGGCTTTCGATAAAATTTCTTCTTCTTGGCTTTAGCGATTAGATGACCAAACCTCTCCTTAGAATGAACTTTCTAGACATTGCCAATAATGTTATCTAATGATATTATTGGATAATATGAATTATTGCTTCGATAATGAAAAATCTTGTGTAATGACAATTATTGAAACAATGATATAAAATATCAACGCAGACAATTATTAACTCGATAAAATCTTTGAGCGATAATTCTGTAACCATTATTGAGTAGTGCCTTCTTACGTAAGAATCAATAATTGGTGCAATCTGGTATCTTCTTGTTCAACAACGGCGTATTAGTGTGTTTTAACCACTTGGGTATTCAATGATATTAACTTGGTATACACTACTGTAGTTATTTAAAAACAACTTATATTTGTCGTTTTCTTCATCCAATCATTTTTCATTATATTATGGGGCCCACACATGGTAACATTTAACTTGTGATAAATGCGAATATTCCAAACGATCTGAATATTCCACGACCAAACGAATATTCCCAATAATAATGAATATTTTATAACCACTTGCTTATTTTGAAATATTTGCGTATTTAACCCTTAACTATCCACATTAATCAAATCAACCCTTACTATTTCAAAATAATAAATAAAGGAAATTCCTTTTATTTAAAAATTTGAGGTCTTCTGATTATCAAATACTGAAGTCACGATATTGTCAAAGACTCATTTGAATAATTTACAAATAATAGAGATGGAGATGAAAACTCTAGTTACCCACGCGTGATGATATCTGAGTATAATCGACTTTAATCGATAAAGTTAAAGCTATTCAAGCTACACAATTTGAGTGATGAATTTGAAGAAGGAGGTGCAAGAAGTTGTTATTTCAAAAGCGAGAGAATCGGTGAGGTGAGAAAGCTCGAACCTTCGATTTATTAATCCATTTAAAATTCTCGATCGAATAGGAATCGTGGCCTATAGACTTGTTTTACCGCCAAGTATGACGCGTGTTCATAACATTTTTCACGTATCGAGGTTACGTAAATATGTGGACGACCCGAACCACGTCATTGAGTTAGAACCGGACGAGATAGCCGAAGACTTAACGTATGAAGAGGTACTGTCAAGATTTTGGATAGGAAGAAGCATGTCCCTACGTCTGAAGGTCATACCACAAGTTAAAGTTTTGTGGAGAAACCATGCTATTGAGGAAATGACCTGGGAGTTGGAAACGAAAATGAAAGCGAGGTATTCTCATCTTTTCAAAACACCAATCGTCACGTCAATTTCGAGGACGAAATTTCATAAGGAGGGGAGGTTGTAAGACCCCAAATTATTAATAAATGAATTTTTTTTTCCTCTATTTATTATTTTGAAATAGTAAGGGTTGATTTGATTAATGTGGATAGTTATGGGTAAAATACAAAAATATTTCGAATAAGCAAGTGGTTATAAAATATTCATTATTGTCAGGGAATATTCGTTTGGTCGTGAAATATTCGTATTGTCGGGGAATATTAAATACTGACGGTAGCGATCTTTTGTGGGCTCCTTAACGGAAAGCGATTGGATGAAGAAAACGACAAATATAAGTTGTTTATAAATAACTCGGTAGTAGTTATTCAAGTAATTATCTTTGTTGGAATACCGGTGGTTAAAACACACTTAATGCGTTGTTGAACAATAGCACACGATGTTGCACCAATTATTGATTCTTACGTGAAGGCACTACTCAATAATTATTACGATAATTATTGTTTCGATTTTTATTTTATTGATTCAATAATTGCTGCATTAATATTTTATATTACTTGTTGTTTGAATAAATTGTCATTACACGATTTTTTCCATTATCGAACAATAATTCATATTATCTAATAATATTATTAGAAAACATTATTGGCAATGTCTAGAAAGTTACTGTCTAAGGAGAGGTTTGGTCACCTAATTGCGCGGCCAAGAAGAGAGATCCTTATTGAAAGCCCCCTCTTTCTGAGGAACCGCACAGTTGCCAATAATGTGATTACGTAATATTATGAATAATTAATTATTGATTTATATGATGAGAAAAATATTGATTTTATGAGGATATAGATGGAGAAAATTTTTAATGTGACAATTGTTGAAAATTAATATTTTATCTTTTTCTGATAAAATAATTCATTTAAATATATTATTTTAATAATATATTAATGGTGATATTTTTACAATGAATATGGGATATATGAATAAATGAGGAGGAAGAGTATTTTTGTTGGATTAAATGTTTAACACATGTTTTGTGTGTTGGTGGACCCATTTCTTGACCGAAAATTGATTATAGACTGTAAATCGCCCGTTTGTGAATTTCGTTCAATTTCTGTTTGGAATTTGGAAAACCTTTCTTCTGCAAAGTTGTAGAGAATTGAATTTCCTATAAAAACTCGCGAGATTCGAATTTTCGGATAAAAGAGCTATTTATTATGAATTATTGAAGTTTCGGAGTTCCGAAATAATTGATTTTTGGGAGTTTTAATTAATTATTTTGAGAAAAACGTTTTTGGTGAGTTTGTGAACCTCATTTAACATGTACTATGGCTGAAATCAAATTTCAAAGGTGGGCTAAGGAATTTTGTTTATAAATAATATTATTATATTCAATTTTCTACTTTGGTGTTCTAAGCATTTTCCTATAAATAGGGAGCTTAGGTTAGAATTGAAAATCATACCAGAAACTGAAGTTTTCTCTCTATTTCTCTCTCGATATTTTGAGCGTATTCTTGTGAGTATACTTTGAGTGTTGATATACGGTGCAAGTTCAAGTCATAGCTTATATCCGGTGTTTCAACTAGAAGTACTGTCTTTCGAGGTAAGGGATGTTATTTTATTCGAAAATGATATTATTTCTTCAATATCATTATCTTGAAAATATTGGTTGAAATTTTTATCAAATTTGGAATTTTTTTCATGTCGGGTTACTATTCATGAGTTACTATTCACGAGTTACTATTCATGAGAGTTATTATTCACGAGTTACTATTCACGAGTACTATTAATGAAGCGTGAAAATGTTTTTTTTGAAATTTCTATCTTTTGGTGTCGGAGTTACTATTCACGATACGGCACTATTCACGATATCTGACTATTCAAATCTAAAATGAAATTTTTTCTTTTATTCAAAATATCTATTATGAATACTAGCTTTGATTGTATCCATGTTTTGATCATTCTGAATTTTACTTGATGATGATTATTTATGAAGTATTTTTGAACTTGGATTGTTTAAAATACGAATCCATAATACTTGTTCTTTTGTTTCAACGGATTTGTTTTCTTTGAAATATTTTTCATCATCCTCAAATCTAAATGATGATATTCTTGAATATCTTTGGCTCATAGTGCAAAGATGAATGATTTCTTGATGAATATCTTTGGCCCATAGTGCAAAGATGAACAGTGTTGAGATGAACACGACCGATCGATGAATATCTTTGGCCGTGTAGTGCAAAGATGAACAGTGTTGAGATGAACATATCCGATCGATGAATATCTTTGGCTTTGTAGTGCAAAGATGAATATTTGATTCGAGATATATATTGATTGATGTTACAGGATAAAATATCGACGATGAACTTTTAAATTCATATATAGAAGATAGTAGTTTGCATTCTCTACTTAACTCTTCTAATGAATTGTTGTTTCATTGCAGATTGTTGATTTAAAACTAGTTGTCTATTGTATTCTATTAGATTTTTCCTATTGGAGACTAACGATAATTTGTTGTATATTATCTTAGTCATAATATTCTTCTACCGAAGCTAGTTGAGCTCACCCTTTTCCTTGTTGTTCCATTTTTCTTCTCGGGAGGCGAGAATGTAAATAATACTAGTCGGGTATGGAATGAAGGTTCTAGAGAGAGTTGTTTAGTAGTCCTCACCATTTTGTAAAATAATGTATCAATAATTGTGATGGGGATTTATTTGCATGTGGATATTGTCAGATGGCAATATCCGTATTTAAACTCACAGTTTATATGTTGTAATAATAAAGTTGTAGTTATTTACGCACTATGTATTTGGCGACTTCGAGAATGGGTTGGATGGAATGGACCTATTTTTGGGGCGTCACAATCATGCTTCTACTTGACTCTTCTAATGGATTGCTTGTTCCGCTACAGCTTAAACTTGATGTTTATTGTATTTTATCGCTTTAACATCATTGAAGGCTAACGATAATTTATTCTGCATTATCTTAGTCATAATATTTCTTACTAGGCTAGTTGAGCTCACCCTTTTGCTTTCATTGTTCTCTTCAGGAAATGAAAACGTAACCGGGACTAGTCGGGGAATAGAGTGACGGTCCGAGATGGTGGCTATAGTAGTCCTCACTATTTTATGAAATAGTGTGATAATAAATATAATGATGACTTCATTTGAGTTTGAATATTGTCTATGAGACAATATTCGTGTAAAAACTCTAAGCTACGCTGTTGTCGTATTGTATAAAATAAGTTTGTATTTAATTTATGTAACATGTATTTGACGACCCAGAATGAATGATGTATACCTATTGTGGGGGTGTCACATGAAGTACATCAATTTATTTTAAATTTAAAAAGAGTACAAAAACAAAATTTCCTACTCTTAAAGGGAGATGATTTTTATGGGATTTGGCTTTTATTAATTACACTTTTTTTAAAAAAAATTTAATTTAATATATCAATTATTTGATCTAAATAATTTTGTTAATAATAATCAAAATATGTTAATAAATAGTTGATGATATTAAGATCATTCTTACAAAAAAAATTAGAATCATAAAAAAAAATTTAGCGTTAAAATTCTAAAAGAATTTTCATCCATTGAATTTTGATGAAAATCCAAATGTTCATTAAATGGTGAAAGTGTGTCGATTACTTTCATTTTTAAAACAAACTATTCAATAAAACAAATAAGTAGATCAATTATCGATTTCAATTGTATTATTCACAATAATAAAAATATGATGTATTGAATGAAATTGGAGGAATTCAAATTTATATTTATGTAAATAATGATATGAGAGATTTGGATTATTGAACTTTAAGACCATGTTTATTTGTAAGAATAACATTGAGATTGAAATATTAATTTTAAGTTCTTTATTTGTTTTAAAAATTATAAATAGTTCAAACAGCGGTGGTACGTCGCATGACTTTTACTAAGTGAAGGCTTAATATAAAAAAAATTATAAAGAGAAATAAAGAATAATAATAAAATTTTAAAACGTTAAATATATTAATATTTATTATTTTTTTTTAAAATATAAAAATATAGAGTATCTTAGCTTCTAATTTATCTTGTTGCTAGTTTACTGTGTACTCCAACCTTTGATTAAATTGAATATGGTCGAATGGTGTTGAGTTTTTTTTTGTTTTGCTTTGTTAGATAGTGAAAGAGAACCTATAGCGACAATGAATTAGATTTAAGAAAAATTGAATATAGACATAATCTCAAAAATGTATAATATATTAAAGTAGCAGTACATTACTTGAAAAATTTTAATCATTAACCCCAAAACTGCATAATATTAGAAATATGTCATATATATACCTATATAAAAAAATGAAAAAATTCAGTTGGGGTTGGAGCCCATACTCATTACTCACCTAAGTGCGGATCCGTTTTTGAGTCCAAGGTTGACAAAATGACTTCGAATGATGAATTATTTAATATCATATTTAATAAGATATTATAAATTCATACTATTTGTGTAACGTTTCCAAAATCGAAATAATTTCTCTCTCCGATCTTGTGCGTTAATATTATCATGATCTAGCTTTAAAATATTATTTAATATTAAAATAGTTAAAAATACGAATAATTTATTTTTTCCATTCATTCATTCCCGAATCGCAACATTTACAATTCTTTTATATATATATACTAGAGTCATATTTATTATATGACTTATTTAGCTTATATATATATATATATATATATATATATATATATATATATATATATATATATATATATATATATATATATATATAATTCTTTTCAAACATATCCCTTTTTAGAATAAATAATCTTCATCTATTGAATAATTCAAGAATTTACATATGAAAATACCATCAGATGATTCAACACAATCTCAATTAAATCGCTAGTCTTCTTTTCATGCGCTCCTAATCACAATAGATCGCATCATAGCTTTAGCCTACAAATTAAGCAAGATTGAGCACGATGTACTAGCAAGTCTAACAGTCTATCATGCATCACGTAATATAGGTTTCACATCAGTTCATGCATTTATATTCTTGGTGTTCAAGCATATTACAAATGCATTATCACATTTTATATCTTGCTGGTAGCAACATACGTACCATAGCATATACTACACATGTCATTCATTGCACATATATATTGAGTTCCCCGACTCAATTCAATAATTAGTCATAATTTGACATTCATCATTCACAAAGTAAATAATGAAGTTCATAAGTATTACATACTTATACATAAATCATGCTAACAATTATCTATATCAATTATAAGTCCACACAAATAAACTGAGAAACTTGCCTTGATTGGAGATTACCAAAAAATTTAACTTATCTTCTCTCGACAATCCTACACAACTGTGTTTACATATATACACACATTAGATAACCAACTATGTTACAAAACATGCATGCATATATTTAATCCATTATTATTAGTTTATTTAAACTATAATATTTTATTCTCATCCTAAAACCATCTTAGGTTCCTTTGAAAACTTTGTCCGTTTTAACCTTTTTACGCATAATAAAGGTTTCTCATATCATTAATATGTAAATATTTCACATTCTTGAAGTTCAAACCATCCATACCCCATTTTAGAAATATCTTTTGCTTTTACTCGCAAATTCGAGATTTAAATGATTAGTTTATACCTTTTATAGTAAAGCACGGCTTACTATATCATTTCCTTTATTTACATTATTTTTATACCTTTTTGATAACTCATAAGTTAACTCGGCCCTTTGCCTCATACACAAATATTCTATTTCATTAGCAAATTAGTTTCGCACTTTGTTTCATGAATAACTCACATCCTTGCTTCGTATATATACATAATGATTTTAATATATATATAAAAAGAATTGTAAAGGTTACAATTCAGGGAATGAATGAATGGTAAAAAAAAAATTATTCCGTATTTTTAGTTATTTTAACATTAAATAAATATTTTAAAGCTAGAACAAGATAATATTAACGCACAAGATCGGGGAGAGAAATTGTCTCAATTTTGAGGGCGTTACAATCTGGAATTAAAAATTTATGGATAAAATAAATTATTACTTTTTTTTAAATTTTAAAAATGTCTGGTGTATCCTATTCCATCAATCTAGTTATTTTCACGCTTGAAAATGTGATCTTTTTGTTATTATTGTTAATAGTATAATAGTGTAAATGCTAAATTTTTATTCAATCGTTTACATAATCCTGAAGAAAACAAACATAGTATGAAATTAGTTTAAGTTATCCTATAAATAATCACAATGTAAACAAATATGCTAGGATTATTTAATTCTAAGATTAGTAGTCTTAGGATTATAACTCGTGCTAGGATTATTTAATTCTAAGGTACGATGAATCCATACCTTTAGGTATTTTCGGTACTCTTTTAGACAAACTTCTTTTTAAAAAAGGCAGCGTGTTTCGCAACAAACACCTTTTGCTCAATAGGATTATAGAAATAATACCCTAAAATTTCTTTAGGATATCCCACAAATTAAATCTGAACTTGTTAGATCTTATCTCAAACTTATTATTTTGAAACCTTTCACATAAATATGTGTGTACCAACTCTAACAACCCTGTAACTCTCTCTCCATGTCCACTAAATGGAACTCTAGTCATCTTACCCATGAGACAAGATTCACAAGTTGTATATGATTTATAATCAAATGGCTCTAAAAGCCCATCTTTATGCAACTTGTTTAGTCTTGTTTTATTAATGTGACCAAGTCTACAATGCTATATGAAGGTATGATTCACATCAACTATATTCCTTTTATTAATTTGTTCAATTTGTACCTTTCCTTTTGTCTTCTTTGAACTTTTCTTCTTTTTAGAAAATCCTTTGGTTCCTTTCCTTTTCTTGGAAGACTCATCTACCAGTAAGACTTGGTCTTTCTTTGCTGGAAAGTGACTCTTTTCAACATGTTAAGCAATTCAAGCATACTGACATCTAGTTTATTCATGTGAAAATTCACAACAAATTGTGAAAAAATGTCTAGGAGTGATTGCAAATCTTGGCCCAACTCTTCATTCATGAAAAATCCCATTTGTGCCAAATTTTCAATTAAATTAATCGTCATAAGGACATGTGTTTGTAATGTCATAGACAGTACTCCGACATGAAAAGCTTAAAATTTAACAAGAATTTGTAGAAAATATCCTTGTGAAACGATACTAGATGAAGCGCAAATTTCAAAGATATTCTACTAATTTCACGGAGTATAGAAGCAATACTTTAACAAAATGAGGGTATAATCAGGAATACGAGACGAAATAATATTACTCACATACTACAGAGTATGGAAGAAAATATTATTCCTATGAATACTGAACAAAATAATATCCATTACCTCAGAAGAAGACTGGATACTGGAATAGTGAAGTAGCAGACTTCTCTTCTTATTTCTCTCTATAATTGCTCTTGTGAGTCTAATTAGTGAATTGGTGAGAATGAAAGAAGAATAAGCTTCTATTTATAGGAAAACATAGTTTCGATAATTGCACGTTTTTGGGCTCGAAATATTACAGTATAATACCTTCATATTTTCCTTCATTTTTAATTTAGTCCAGCAAGTATTATCAAACTTGCACCACATCCCCTAATAGTATATCATGTGAATCAATAGTACGATCATGTGACTCAATAGTACAATCATGTGAAAAAATAATTACAGTATAGTACCTTCATCTATACCTCCATTTTTAATTTAGTCATGCAAGTATTATCAATCTTGCACCACCTCCCCTAATTTAGTACATGCATGTGAATCAATAGTACACACATGTGAACAAATAGTTATAAGCATGTGAATTAATAGCAATTAATTGCTCATTTATCTGATTAATTACTCGGTTGGTCAATATAACCTCCAGACATCACTTATTATCGGAATAGATGTCGATTTTCATTAACACTAATAATCCCAACACAATGGAAATATCAATTTCATCTTTAATCAACACAAACTTATTCATCATTAATATTATAATTCACAATATTTAACAACCAGATCATTCCCAAAAAAGAGGGGGCTTTCCGATAAGGATTTCTTCCTATTGACGCGCAATTAGGTGACCAATTAAACCTCTACTTGACAGAATTTTCTAGACATTGTCAATATTGCAAATAATAATATGAATAAGCGTAATCGCCTCAATTATTAATTTAATAATATAAAATATTATGTAGATAATCTTTGTGACATTAATTGAATCAATAATATGAAAGATATTATGCAAACAATTATTGTAGCAATAATTCAATATAAGCGAGTGACTTCTTACGTAAGCATCAATAATCAATACAGGTATACTATGCAACTAATGCGTGACATCGTATTCTTTAACTTTTACCATAGGATAGTTCAATGGTTTAATGGTAAAACAATCGCCGTTATTTTTATAAAAGATAATTACATGCTTTTTCTAACTACTTAATAATACTTCCATTGTGGGGTCTACCAATGATTGTGTCAATGTCATTTAATATTCCTTGTTAAAACGAATATTTCCCGACCAATCGAATATTATATAACCACTTGCTTACTTTGTAAAATTTATAAATAATACCCACAACTATAATATTATATCAAATCCACACCATAATATTCAAAAATATATATCGAAAAAAATTAATCTTTATTCATAAAAGTTGGGGTCTTACACTTCATTCAACTTTTTATAATAATAAATTTTAAAATTAGTATTATTATGAATATTGGGGTGTGAATATTTGAGTCCGAATTATATGGTGGGTCATAGTTCACGTGGAATTATTTAATTCATGTCGGGATATTTTTGGTAGTTGGAGGATTTAAGGAATTAAAGATTCCTAATTATATTTGATTTATCCCTAAGAAAAGTGTCTGGTTTCTAACCAAATTATATTTGATCCTATTAAAAAATTATACCTAATGAGGAATTCTAATCAAATACGGGAAAAGACTCTTAAGGTGGTGAGACTACTATAAATATAAAGCCTTAATTTTAAGGTACACACAATTCATTATTATTTTATTATTTTACATCACTAGAGCATTAAGCCTCCATTGTTAACCTTATTTAACATGTACTTATTCTCACACCGGAGCTATCCTTCGGCGGCCCAAGCCATCAAGTTTTTGGTGTGTTTATCCGTTTATGTACAAGATTTGACGCGCTTTGGTGATTGGAGCGCGTGGACGAATCTTGGCGTTAACAATAAAGATATCATTTTATATTTTTTATAATTATATTGACTAAAATTAAACGGATTCATATTCAATTTAGATTTAAAAACATCTTAAATCGATTTCAAAAAAGTAACATATTAATCCTATATTTTTGAAGGAATTGAGTATATTAAAATTGTTGTAATGTTCTTATAAATTCTTGCTGGTCGATTATGAGTTAATTTAGTTGACCCATAATACATAAATAACAGCAATTTCTTTATTTCTTAAATACATAATGTATAAATAAATTACAGCAATTTCTTTATTTTTAATAAAATTCAATTATTTTAGCCCACCATCATCATGCATGGCCATTGGTATATAACTGGTAAGAAGCACGCTTTCCTCTGGAAAGTTAAACTACATTTAAAGGTCCGATGTCATTGCATTAATACTAAAATTAAGTTTCATCACAGATGCATATGTATCATCCTATATTCCTGTCCATTTCTTCTACCTTACAAAAGTCAAAAATAAATACACTATTTGGCAAATTTCACATTATTTTTTTCTCTCTTTTTTTTCCAATTTAGTTCTTTATATCTATTATCTAACCTAGTTGATTGACAAGAATATACAGTTAAGTCTCATCAGCTACAATATGCAATATTCTCTTATTCTTGTGTTACCTTAATTCCTAGGCTGAAAATTAATAGAATCTGATACTGCGTTTGAATCAAATGAATGAAATGTTGGACGAAATGGAATGATTTTAAGATATTTTAAGTGTATGTTTGGTTATTGGTGATGGTGGTGGGTGTTGTCATATAATATCAAAATTATCATGTACATATATTCATTCCATTAGAATGAATTTTATTCTACTATCTCTACACGGAATAAAAAACAAAGAGATAGAATGAATTTTCATTCCATTAAAATGATTTATTCTCTAAAATAATTATCAAATACATTATTTTTATTTAATTAATTCCTCATTTATATTCACTCGATCGAAACGTAGCATAACTGTTTTACGTATATAAAAGGAACAATCACATAGAGGAGTTATAAACAGTCGAAAGAGTGAATTGTATCACGTAACAAAAAAAATAATCACAAATAAATTTAAAAACCATTAAAAAAATTAATTAATGGTCAAAAGAGACCTGTTTTACGTAGACCAAACAAACAGTTAAAAACAGCCAGTAAATTGTTTTACGTAAACCAAACAAACAATCACAAAGACTTATAAGTGGTCAAAGTTTAATTGCGTTGAACATAATTAATAAAAAAGGCTTGAAGTGCATAGCAAATGGGGACACTATCTAACCAACCCACTTAGATATTATGGTTAACAACATCCAGATAATATTTCAAATGAAATCATACATGAGAAAAAGATGCTGCATGTGTATTTTGATTAAATCTACAAAAGACCTACCAAACAAATTAATTTAGTTGTATCTAAAAATAAAAAAGTTTGTCAACCCTGACATGTTACATCTTTGATTATATGCTGGCTAGCTAGGGATCACAAATTTAGTCCAACTTTAAATATCAAAATTCTGAGGTGAAGGAGGCCACAATGGGAAGCAAGTACTCATTTCCCCAATGTCATTTTCATGAGCTGCTGCTTTATTTTGGTCTTCCCCAATTATTCCCTCAAGTTCAAGCTCATAATTTTCCAAGTATCTTAACCACTCACTTTGTTCATTTTCCATTTCATGTTTTTCTCTCAAGTTTGAGCTTGGCATGGAATCCACTTCAAAACTCTCCAAATTCTCTAACACATTCCAAATGTCAAATTCTGAATCCAAAAATGAGTCATTATTCATCTCATTCGCCGCGCTATGAACTTCACCAATCCCCTCAGACTCCATTTCGTCGCTAGGTCTTGCGCCATTGCCTTGACTTGAGCTCGATAAATTTGAAACAATGGAGGAAAAAGAACTTGATCTCAATGTTTCTTTTGGTTTATTATTGTTTTCATGACAACTTTTTGTCAAAGGATCTGGCATATTGGTCTCATAATCTTCATCATTCAATCCCTTCTCCACATTTAGGTCTCCACACGACACGTTTGAAGTACTAGACGAAGAGGGGGACGAGGGGGGAATTATTGAAGTTCCCTTGTGACATTCAGAATCTTTTTTTATCAATCTTTTCTTTAAATGTGTATTCCACACATTTTTAATCTCGTTATCCGTTCGTCCAGGCAACTGAGCAGCAATTTTTGACCACCTGAAATTTTATTTAATTGTGTAAACTTGGTATTAGATAGAGTTAAACAAACAACTTCTAGAATTAATCACCAAATTAAGCATTAATTATATATTAAAAGAAATAATATGTTTTAATTATAAAGAATATTTTTATTGCATGTGTAGTCCTTACTTGTTTCCGTACGAGTTTTGTAGCTTTATTATGGCTTCCTCCTCTTCTAGAGTGAAGTTCCCACGCTTAACATTAGGGCTTAGGTAATTTATCCATCTCAATCGGCAACTCTTTCCGCATCGGGCCAACCCTATACATGAATTAAAATTTTAAAAAAAATGTTAACTTGAGATCGATTAGTTTATATATATAAATAGGCCACTAAGTGGAGAGGATTAGTGTTAATTAATATTTGTGTTTTTTTGTTCTAGGTGGACCAATTAATTAGGACTTAATATTGTACCTTTTCTTGTCCAACTACCTTTGAAGCTAAAGTATTTCTTGTGTTTAGATATGGTAAATTAATGGCAAGTTGGCATTACAAAAAAAAATAAATTTAAGTATGCTTAGTTTTCACTAGTTTAGAATAAACACTAGTACTGCAAGTCAGAAGAAGAATGAAACATTTGTCCACTATAAGTAGCTTCTATCAGTTTTCTTTCCCTTTCATTTGTTGCTTGTCCTTTTGAACTTTGAATTGGATGATTAAAAGAAAGATGGCCTTGTTATCATGCTTTATATATATATATATATATATATATATATATATATATATATATATATATATATAGGAATGAATAAAGAAATATTTATGAGATAGGTTGTTTCTTTTGATTTAGGTCATACATATGATCAGAATCAGTAGGAAACATGGACACAGGGGAATGATGTGTAATGTGGAAAATGTGGTTAAACATCAATTTGGATTTCAGAAGAAAAAGATAAAAAGACAACAATCTCATTGGCATTCAGTTCTTTTATACATATAAAAATAATCAAATAAAGTTATTATTAAGTTCAAGAGCTATATTTAATAATTTATCATATATCAATCCAATAATTGTCTAAAGATGGGAACTAGGAGGAGAAAAGAAGAAAGTGATTAATATATATTCTTTTTATCAAATGAAATAAATTAATGTTTCTTATATATATATATATAATGCACTTAGTTTTGGTGATTCTCTATATGCAATTATCACTTATTCAAACTTAAGGAGAAAAAGGAAAAATATATATATATGTAAAATTTTGAACTTCATTGTAAACAGACCCTGACATTCTCGAGGTAGATATTATCAGAGGCGGAACCAGGGAGGTCGGGGGTTGAGGGGGGCCATATGACCCCCCTGGAATCTCCGGCAAGGCAGGGGCGGATCCACTTTTAGGCAGCCTCACTGTATCTTTTCCTGTGGTTTTTATTTGTGTTGGATGAAAAGGAAAAAGGTGTGGTATTTATAGACCACAGTTAAAAAATTTTCCACAAAATATCTTGGTCCTTCCTTATACCTTAACTCAGCCGAATCCTTATCCTCTCTTTCTCTCTTTTTTTTGTTCTTTTCTTGTTTTACTTGGAAATTAAAAAAATTCTCTAAAGATTTGACTTTGTTACCAACTTATCCCACTTATTTTGTTTGCTTACTATATATATATAGCAATGATTAAGATCATTTTTTCTTAAATAACACTCTTTTATTAAAATTACGTCATTTTGCAGTGATTTAAGAGAGAGTGGTCCTACTTGTTTTCTTTTTATTTACAAAAATGTCACCCGCGGCTACTACAAAACGACGTAGTTTTAATAAAAGAGTGTTATTTAAGGAGAAATAGTTGCATCTAAAAATAATTTTAGGCTATTAAATCTAACCGTCAAAAAATAATTTTTTTTACTGATATATTTTGACCCCCTCTAAAATCGTTCCGGTTCCGCCACTGGATATTATTAATTCTTTATCACTGCTACCACTAAGCAATTGCAAGCTAAGTAACTAAAACTTCAAAATGAATTCATTTCCTATTTTCATTTATATATAAATATATAGATCATATATATACCAGATATGCTAAAATTTAATAATTAATGATAATTCATTTAACATGCATTACATATAAACAAAAAAAAAACAAAAAACAATTTTTTATTATTATTATTTAATTTCTAGATGTACATTAATTTTCATGAATATATAAGATCATGTATGTTATGTATTCAGCAATCATTAAACTTACCAGCTTGTTTAGGAAGTGAGCGCCAGTTTCCATGGCCATTCTTCTGAATAAAAGCTGCAAGTCTCAAATCTTCTGCAGGACTCCATGGCCCTTTTTTCACATTATTCTTGTCACAACAAGGGGCTCGCCCTTTGCCAGCCATGTATTTAATAAATTTATATACTTATAGAATCAAGAATTATAATTAGTACAAATTAACTCCAAATGAACTCCACACAGGACATATATATATATATATATAACAGCCCCTCTCTCTGTCTCCCTATATATAGGATGAAGGAAGAGAGAGAAAATGAGTGAGAAAGAGAGAGACATAAAGATTGACTACCCCAACAAGCTTCATGCCAGATTTTCTACCAAATAATTACTAGTGGTACTACTTATAACAAATTTATTTATTTAAAAAAAGAAAGATAATAATTACTAATATTCATAATTAATTGTGGATACACTTTTTAAAAAGATTCTTATATGAAGTATTATCCATTTAGTACAAATCCATAAAAGGAGATTACTAAACATTACTTCCCTCTGATCATTTAAATTTTATCCATCTTTTAGAAATATTTGAAATTTATTCTAGATTTTTTATTATCCATACATTAAATACCATTATGTATCTCTTTCATCTTTACAATAAATTTTAAATGGTTAATTAATATTGAGCTGTTTTATATCGAACTTCAATATTAGTCGTCAGACAAAATATTAATTTCATATTTTAATCTTTTATGCTAAAATGTCAATGAAAAGAATAAAAATTTGATATTTTCACATGTTAAAATGATATTTTCAAATAATTCTATTTCATATGGAGTATTAATTTTTTATGTAAATAGATCAGTTCCCAAAAAATATTGGAATACTCCCTCCATCCCTTAATATAAGTCGTTTTAGAGAAGTATTTTTATTTTGTCCTTAATATAAGTCGTTTGAGAATTTTAAGTAAGTATTAATTGCTTAATTTCCAATATTGCCCCAAGTATTAAATATAACTTTAGTTCTCTCACTATTTTTTACCCAATAAATAACACTCTTTTTCTAATACAAGGATAATATAGACAATTGATATTATATTTAATTTTATACATTCATTTTCTTAATACTTATGCACAACTCTAAAATAATTTATATTTATTCCTCTTCATATTTATCCATCTTTTTGGAATGTGAATTTTATTTTTATTTTTTTATAGATTTCATATATACTATCACCGCATTAAATATCACTTTGTGATCTCATTCATCTTTTCAATAAATTTTAAAAGATAATTAATATTGAGATGTTATATCGAATTAATTTGTTCTGCCAGACAAAACATCAATTTCATTCTTTAATCTGTTTTCTCCTAAAACGTCAACAAAAAAGAATGAGGGTACCAATTAAATAATTAATTTCTATATCTATACATTTTAAAACAATTTAGTTAGCAATAAATTTACCCAAAATCTTATTTGCATTAAAAAAATTGACTCAAATATAATAAATAATCACAAAATAACACAGTATTTAATTTAAATTATCCATCAGCTACAATGTATACATCCATTATATTGGTAAGAAAATGGTGAGAACTACTCTAAGAAAGTGACTTTTCACATTTTATTTATGCATGCGTTGTATTAGTCTTCGGAATGGACCTACTTTGGACTCATGATAACATTACATTCAGATTATAGGTGAACACAATTCCTTAATCATACCGACTTTTCCTTTATATATATATATATATATATATATATATATATATATATAGATTCTCTCCAAATGAGCCGAAGAGAATTTAATTAAGAAGTGAAAAAATATATAGACGATTTTTTCCGGTGGTTATAAGCATAAAAACCGGTTTTACATCTTTATATAGCGGAAAAAATCGTCGATATAATCTGTTAGATTCTTGACGCTTTCTCAGGATTATTGGAGATGTAGATATATATATATATATATATATATATATATATATATATATATATATAATCCTCTTTCAATAAATCGGTTATTGCTTTGGTTATGGCGACGATTTGAATCGTCGTCATAACCTGTTCTTCACAAACTAACTCGTCGGAGAGATTTTTATATAGAGAGAGATCGGTTCTGACGGACCAGCCTTTAACGACTAAAGCTCATAACATGCATATTATGAGTTTTAGCAACAGACATGTCCGTCGCTAAAGGCTAGTGCATCAACGAACCAACCCATTAGAGAACGGCTATATATATATATAAAATAGTTATTTTGTAATTAATTTATGAGAAAATATTTTCGTAATCCGTGACGAATTTTACGTGGAAATTTTGTGAATTAGCGCCTAGGCCCTTCTGGGTTATGGCCTAACCTAAACTATAGAGTACGTGCTTCTTGTTAAAATTTCGTAACAAATTGCGTACTGACACGTGACAGATTTGTGGCCTTGTGGGGTCAGCAAGAATTATATTTGTATATATGTACCAAAATATGCTTTTAGTGTAGGCTATTTAATTTGCTAGCTCTTCCTAAGAACTGATTCTAATTTTCTTTATTTATTCTTAATCAACTACATAATTAAAAGCACAAATTTAATTTCACAAAATTTTGATTCAGTAAATTGATTTTTTATTGAAATTAGTATAAGTATTAGTATCTAAATTTGTAATTATTAAACTCTCTCTCCATCTCATAATAAATATTATAGTTTGACTTTTATGATCAAATTAACTAATTTTTAATTAATAAATTTTTTAAAAAAACAAAAATATACGCCAAGCTATAATGATTATAATTCTAAAAATGGTCAATTTGGTTATAAAAGTCAAATTAGACGTTTATTACGGGACAGATAGAGTACTATCTAAATTTGAAAAGTATTCAAAAGGAATCCCAACCTGTTACAAAAAAAAAAGATATTTTTTGATTTTATATCTAATAGGAAAAGAAAATTCTAAAATAATTTTTATTATTGGTTCTACCAATTTTATTAGAAGTTTTTTATCACAATTTTATGTAAGATCATAATATATCTTAAAATAATTTATGTACGGTAATTCAATCATACAATTTAATGAAATAATTAAGATATTGAAAACAAATCTTTTAATATATCTCGCAATCTATTATATTAATATCAATGTTGATTTTTATTATTAAATTAAGGCCTAAACATGGATTAATACCTTGAAATTTTAAGTTTTTTCCACTTTAGTGATTGTCTTCTCAATTTTTTCTATTAGAGAATTAAACTTTTAATGTTTTTTCACTTTGGGGATTGTCTTCTCAATTTTCTCAATTTTTTCAATTAGGGGATTAAACTTTTGATTTTTTTCCACTTTGGGAATTGTCTTCTCAATTTTTTTCATTAGGAGATTAAACTTTTAATTTTGTATGATTACGTCTGATTGATAGTGTCACGTCAGAAAATTGATAACATGATAGCGTCACGTAAATAAAAAATACTTATGTGTAATATTTAGTCTCATTTTAACATTTATTCAATTAATTTTTTGTACAAAAAAAGATAAATATAGGACCATTATTAATTTTAAAGTAAATTATTATTATTATAATTCTAATATAAAACCATTTTTAAAGTAAATTTAATGATAATTTTACCCTTTTGGTAAATTATTAGTTTTTTAAATTTAATTTTTAAAGTAAAATTAATAATGGTCTTATATTTATCCTTTTTGGTACAAAAAATTAATTGAATAAATGTTAAAATTAGATTCAATATTACACAAAAGTATTTTTTTAGTCACGTGTCGCTGTTATGCCATCAATTCTCTAATATGGCACAATCAATTTAGACGTAATCAGAGAAAGTTAAAAGTTTAATCCTCTAATAGAAAAAATTGATAAGACAAACCCCAAAGTGGAAAAAAATTAAAAGTTTAATCTTATAATTAAAAAAATATAGAAGATAATCCCAAAGTGGAAAAAAATTAAAAGTGTAATCCCCTAATTGAAAAAATTAAGAAAACAGTCCCCAAAGTGAAAAAATATTAAAAGTTCAGGGTATTAATCCATATTTATTCTTTAAATTAATGTTCTAACTAAATTAAATTGGGATAAATCAATTTTTGGTACCTGTACTGGGACACAACTTATAATTTGGTACCCGAAGTGAAAAAAGTTACAAACTGGTGATTTTACTCGAAAAATGTTACACTCCGTTAAACATTAGGGACACGATTTACAATATGGTACCCGAAGTGAAAAAAGTTACAAACTGGTGATTGTACTCGAAAAATGTTAAACTCCATTAAACAGTGGGGTTTCATCTTTATTCTATTTGAAAATTAGGGTTCTTCTTCTCATCATTCTTCTCTCTTCTTCTTCTTCTTGTCGATTCTCCATTGATTCTTTGGTTCTCATATATTTATTAAATGGTTTTAGTGTTTAATTGAAAAGATGAAAGCTCGTCTTGGAGTGGAATCGTAAAATGAAATCGGGGAAGAAGATTGTAGTTCATCTGACAAAAATGAATGGATTACACCGGAGTTCCCAAGTCGGTGCCCTTTGTGGAGCAATGGTGCGAATGTGGGAGGCAAAAAAAGATGGAACAAAACATCGAGGATCTTCTTCGCGTCGACTTCGCTTCTCTCTCTGTATGTTTGTCTCTCTCGTTGGATCAATTTTAACGATTATTTAAAAATTAGAAAGTACAAACACCAGATTACAAAATTTTTTTAGTATAATCACAAGTTTGTAACGTTTTTCACTCCGGGTACCAAATTGTAAGTTATGTCCTAAATGTTTAACGGAGTGTAACATTTTTCGAGTACAATCACCAGTTTGTAATTTTTTCACTTTTGAATGCCAAATTGTAAGTATGTAATCCAAAGACAAGTGCAAAAAATTGATTTATCCCAAATTAAATTCATTAAAACTTGAAATTTTACCAAATCACACAATTAATTGTATTAATAATATGTAAATTTTTTTAAAACATATTAATTGAAAAATTATAGTAGATTCATTACTAACTAATTGTAGTAACTAAATTTTATGACAAATTTCATAGTTCTATTCATATTAGAATTTCAAGCAAATTTCTTCAATATAAATATTAATATAGAATTCCATTAAAAATTTAAAAAAAATTAATAATTTAAATAATTATTTTCTTATAACTAAAAATAAATAAATATGCACTCAATTCAAATGTTTAGCTTAATAATTGACTGAGAAATCCTGTAATATATAATTTAAATATTTATTATTTAATAAATATTTAATAATTTAATAACTACAATTATATTCTCAAAATTTTAATTAAATATTTTTTTAATAATATAATAAATCATTATCCATGCCGCTCGTGCTTCGCACGAGGTTGATGAGCTTGTTATAATTATAAGCCTGATCAATTTTTTCTGTCAAAAAAAGTGAGGCATGTATTTTCCTTGTTTAAGATGAGAATTTTATAAGAATTCCTACGTGATATGTTGTTAATAGTGTAAAATATTAATTTTAGAGGCCATTTTTATATAATTTATTATCCGAAAAGAAACCTCTTTATGATTAAGAAACATTAGTAAACCTCTTTCATTAAATAAACAATATATATATATATATATATATATATATATATATATACTGGTCAGAATATTAGTTTTATCTTTTATCTAAATTTCACTTTGCTCATTCCCTTTAGCGACGGATCGGCGACGATTATATGTTTGGTTAAATACATTATATGTTGTCCGTCGCTAAAGCTAAGACGACGGTTCTATATATAGCGACGGACCAGATAAATCATCGGTCCCAAATAAGCTAAAAGGGGTGAGCAAGGTGAGTTAGATAAAAGTGAGTTAAGATCCGGCCAAATATATATATAAGACTTTCTATATTTTAAATTATAAAATTATTGTTGATTATTAAAAGTCAAATTGAAATATTTCAAATAAAATTAAAAATTGAGATGATATATTGTAAATTTAAAAATAATATAAGTCTTAAAATAAGTAATATTTTTTAGATAGTTTAGGATATGAATTTGCATGTCCTGCTGGAAGATACAATTATATGTACCACATCACTACATCATATTATACTTTATATAGAGGAAAAAAGAAACAAATACTTTAGCACCTTCATGGCCCATGCAATCCTAGGTACAGATGATCAGGAATATTTTAATAACAATAATAATAAAGGACATTAATAAAGATTGTCTTAGAAATAAGGACATAACTAAGTGGACATTGTAATGTGGTTTACATGTTCAGTTCTGTGGCAGTCTTGTGCCTTGCCCTTACCGCAACATGGAGTTCGCTGCAGTTTAATAATGGCAGAATGACGATAGAGGGAGATGACATATATATATATATATATATATATATATATATATATATATATGAGATGATGCCTGTACGGGCAATACAATAGGAGTATATATATAAGTTTCTTCCTCAGTAGAGGATGAAAATACTTTAAACTGTTAAAACACTTAAAAAGGATTTTCTGATAATTTGGGTATACATGCAATACTTGGGCATTGTACGTAGCATTGTTCATGATACTACTATCGACTTTATATATAGTAATGAAAGTTCAATTAATTTTAGTCAGGCAGAAAATATACTTGTTTTACAATGTTATAATAATTGTGTTACAAAAACTTGAATTAAATAAAAATTTAGATTTACTCATATTTTTTGGTATGCATGATCTTTCCATTAAATTTTACTTAAAAATTTAAGATAAACTTGTTTTATAAAACTAAATAATTGGTATATATCTTAATTATATATATAGTTTCTCTCATAAGCCCATGCATTTTCTTTTTTTATCATTTTCTTAGTTTTTAAAATTACCAACAAACCTGTTAATGTTTCATCTAATAACCTAGCTCCTAATATAATTCTTGGAAACTAAATTTAATTACTTTTGGTTAATTAGGAGCAATATTTATAGAATGTAGTTACACTTTTATAAAATAGGGGACTTTCATTAATTGATGATACTTCTTCTTAGTTTATTTTGCTAACAAATGCTAGCAACTGCCCGGGATATGACTTCTTAATTGGCTTTTTTGTATTTTAATAATCACTCTTTTTAAAATGTAATAAGAAGTGTAGTCAAAAGTGTTGTGAACGTATATTCCATGTAATTAATTTTAAAAAGTGGGTATGAAAATTTTTAAATCGTATTTAATTCAGTAGATATTAATTTAATTCCAATCCAACTCTATAAACTATAGTTTGAAAGAGTTATCTTAAAAATATTTTGAGTACTGCAGTTCGAGACAACCCTATGAATTATAATTTGAAACAAATGTCTTAGGTCATGTTTGCTTTAAATAATATATAATAAAGAAATTTGGATTACTATTAATTTTATATTATATAGTTCTAAACACTATTTAATTTTATACTTAGTGTTAAGGTTTTCAGGCTCCAAACTGTCGTTAAATTGAAAATGAATATCGGTGAATAAACTAAAAATATAAAAAAAGTTGATTTATTAATATTATTAAAAATGGTTAATTTTAATATTAAAAAAAAATTAGTATAAAAAATTAAAATAATTAAAATCAGCTTTCATTAGATCAACTTAATTCAGATTCGATTCTTGATTTTATTTACTACGTTTAAACCATTAATTGAACCGGTTAAACTAAAACATAGCAAAGTTGAGTTACAATATTCTAATGAGTTTTGACTAAAAAATATTCATTGGTTCAATTAATCGAAATTACTGTTTCAAACCAAAATGCCGACCGATTTTGATTTTTAATTGCATTCAATCACCGATCGATTTCGATCCGATTCAATCGCGGTCCCGTCCCATTCGAAGTTTCACAACCTTGCTTAGTGTTAAGAGTACAATCTCAAGTATGAACTATTTTTCTTATTTCTCTGACCACTTATAAGGGATTATATATATAATCTCAAAAAGAGACGTGATATTAAGTCGCATTTTTAAAAAAAATTATCAATTAATGTTCATAATATTAATATGCATCTTATCCGATTACAATCAGTTCAAACAAATTAATATATATATATATATATATATATATAAAATTGATATTTTAACATATTAAAATAATTTTTTATATGAGTCTCTCTTTACATGGAGGTGGATGGAGGTGGGACTCACTTACTATTCATGTGAGAAAATCATGTGGAAATGTCAATTTTTATGTGAAAATATCAATTATATATATATATATATATATATATATATATATATATATATATATATATATAAATGACACTTTTATAACTATTCTAGCACACTTAATACTATAAACGATACTTATTACTTTGATGACATAATTTTTATTCCAAAAATATTAAACCGACCAAAAATATTGAACTTGCATAGATAATTTAATCTCATTTATTATTATATCCTATGAGAGCAATGTCCAATAGTGTATGTGAAACATAAATATTCAAAAATATTAATTTTAATAATAAAGGAAGGAATCAACATTAATAAATAAAACAAGTAGATTCAATTCTCAATTAATTAATCTATTAGCAAAAAAAACACAAAATAATTTTTTTTAAATAAAAATGTCGAAGGTGTTAAAGGAACCATGTCCAGGGTTAAGGCTGTCCACTTCAATTAGGACCTCATTTTCAAATTGTACAAGACAGCGATGAGTCTAATGATTTAATTAGGCCACCAGCCCATTTTAGTGCCTTTTCATTTTTTATATTTAGTGCCTTTTCATTCATTTTTATTTTTTCATTATCATTGACTCCTACTTCCAATTGCATGGAGTATTACAATTTGAAAATTAACACCTGCGTATATATATATATATATATATATATATAGATATAGAGAGAAAAAATGCATAACGATCATTATGTGTTTTATAAGAGAAAACAGAGAGAGAATATTTTTTTATAAAATGATCAAAATCAAAATTTGATTGTTAATTATTTTTTTTATAGTTCTCTTTCTATTCCAAATAAAAATGAGTGAATTTGATCGTCATCAAAGAATCTAAGTGTAAGATCTAACGAACAAAAATCGCAATAAATAGATTGAATAAGTGCGCTTTTTCTTCCCTCACCATTAGTAGATATGTGATTAAAATAGAATGCAACATCTTTATTAAAAAAGTATTAGCGAAACTCAGTGCTAATGACTATATAGCCACTATTTCAAAGAAACATTTCTTTTCTTTTGATTTTCAAATTGGTAGCATGTTCTATTGCCTTTTTTATTTTTTTTTTTAAATTGGTAGCATGTTTACTAGCAAAAACGATGTAATTCATTTGAAATCAGTATACTACCCAATTTGTTGTTTCATACATATAATTATAGTAATATTTTATAAATTCACAAAAATTCATTAAAAAAAATTGGTGAAAATATTCTTACTAATATTTGGAGTAGATTAAGCTGTTCAAAATTAAATTTTGATGTCCTAGTAGTGCTAGTGTAGCGGCCAGACAAGTTGTGTCTTCTCCTTCTCTCTGGTTTATGCAGCAAACGCAAGCAATAGAGCAGCCAAATTAGATCTAGATTTTAACTAAACTAGCCACAAGTCCTACTATCGGTCAGTCAAAATAATATCGTTTTGGCTAGCAGCTAGTAGGACATGCGATCAGTTTCAAAAGCCAAAAAAAAAAGAGGGCATTATAGTCATTAGTTTGACTACTAGTGGGAATTGCACTGGCCACGGGTCCTAATAATGACCGGGCTCACGCCTTATTCAATCTCTCCAATTAAATCTTTCAATGGATGGCCAGAGATGAGTTTGTTGCAATAGTGTCCATAGGAACCAATTATTATGGAGCATTCCCATATATATATATATATATATATATAATTATTTATTATATTTGCATGCCTAAAAACTTTTGGATCAAGCAAATTTTCAACTATAGCTTGAGTAATCCAATTTTATAAGGAACATTGAGAAATATAAAAAATAATTAAGCACCCTTTAAGTCAGCAGTTAGGGAAACCAACATTAAAAGCCTTTTGCCATTTTACTACCTAATTTTTGACATTTTTCAGTGACTACCCACTAACCATGTATGACTTTTCATGACTGAACCATTCGTGTATCTAGTCTAGAGAGAGAATTAAATCAACATTAAGCAATGCATACGTGTGTAAGACAAATATGGTGATTATAAAGTCATTAAATATCTTACTACTCATTGTAAAATTTGACGCCCAAAATCTTACCGTAAAAATATAGACTTTAACTACGATAATATTGTGTTGAAGGGTGAAAGTGAAAGTTGTCTTAGTATTAATTCGAAATTAGTAATTTTTTCTTCTGCATAAACTGTTTTTAATTTTACGCAACACAGTATTATGGAGGGCCCAATCTCTTTTTAAATATGACATTAAATCTTGTAATAGATCGTGCAAGATTTAGTGATTTTAAAGTTTATATTCACCATTTATTACATATATATATATATATATATATATATATATATATATATATATATATACTAAATTGATTCCAACGAACAATAGATAAACTCCATTTGAGATAATTTATCGAGTGAAATGATAAATTCAAAATCATTTGTATTTTATTAGATAGATTATATATATATATATATATATATATATAATATATATTATATCTTTATTGATCTAAATTTTTTTATTCTAATTTCACCTCGTTTCTACCTTTGCTATGGTTTATTGGATTCGAATCAAGCATATATGTTTGGTCCGTCATATATATATATATATATATATATATATATATATATATAATCGAGTATCCTTCCCAAATACACTATAAAATATATATATATATAAAAAATATATAGGTAGAGAGAGAGAGAGAGAGAGACAAGTATCCTTCCCAAATACACTATAAAAGTAAAAAAAAAAATTAGCACCTGTTTGTTTTCTTTTGTTTTTCCCATTTATAGTACATTCGGGAAGGAGGAGAGTAAATATGATATATCCATATATTTACTATGATTGATTTGTGTTATAAGCACACGGGTGTGTTGAATTTTTGTTGCAATAAGAGGGTAGTACTTACCACTTTTGACATAAGGAAATTTAGGAGCATTTTACTTTAGAGAAAAGGGTAAAGGTCATGCCTCTTTCTATAAATTCTCCATTTGTTTTATTCAATTGAGGTGGCATTGGCATGCATGTCATGTCTCTTTCCAACAGTTTTGACTTGTACATTAAAATTAAAACTAAAATTCAAGTCTCATATGGAGAATTAGTGATACAAGTAATCATACTCATCATAAGCATGATGTGTGGCTTACTTGCTCCCTGTACATAAATTTATAAGATTTTATTAGATATTTCTATAAATTAAGGTCCTAGGTCCAACCACAATATCTATATATATTACTAAATAAATAAATAAACAAACATCATAAAAATTGGTTTGGTTCTTGTGTGATTTGATGTGTACTTTAATAGGGGGGAGAAATTGTAGTTATTAGAAGAAAATAAAGTTGCAAGTGTAGACCTGAAACAGAAAGCTGGTCAAAAATGGTAGATTTGGTAGGTATATTGACTACTGGTAGCCAGTCCTACTTAGTAGGTATACCTTCCAAGTTTAGTTTTGAATGCATCAAATTAAGGTTTTCAGTTTTAGCTAACCTGACTAAGGCTTCTGCAATCTGCAACCAAAAATAAATGACTCACACTTGTGATCATATCATAAACACTTTTCTTGATCATTTGACCAGAGATGCAGCCTTCCATCACTTTGTCAAAGCTTCAAATTTAGATTTTGAGCACCCTACTTCATGGGAAATTCAATGACAAAGACGAACAAAACTCAACATAAATAAGTCTCCAGCCTCTACTTCTTGGGAGTGTATTACTACATTGTTCATGTTTGGTTGGAGGAGGGTTCAGTCCAAACACACTAGAGAATCTTATCCATCTACAAGCAATTTATTTCAAACGTAGTTTATTTAACTCACAAACAAACGTAATGCTAAGGACTACAACACAACATTTGTGTTTCAAATAGAGTTTGGGTCTCAAAAGTAACGCAGCAAAAATGATTAGTTCATTTGGAGGTCCAAATGCTACCATCGCAAATGCATGCTTACACAACCAAAACATTTGGCCTGAACATACAATTATAGAACATGCTACCAAATAGTTTCAACCACCACAATACAACCTCGTGACCATACCAACACATGCCAAACTAGCGACCTAAATACCCAAAAGAAAACATCTCAAATCATCTGAAGATCACCCCTTGACAAGTCCTGCCACAAAATGCAACCACAAGCACCTAAAGCGTAACCAGAAAAAAGTTGCCAACTGAACTGACTGAATCTACTGATCTAGTGGGGAATATGAATACCCTGTACACAACTACAGTTTCTTCAGCCACCAACTTTGAAAATTTCTTAGACTTATCTTGGCACAAGTAATGAAACCATGCCATTTTAGAGTTGCAGCATATAAAAGATATAAGCAAAACCATTTGAAAACAACTGAGCTTATCATTTCATAATTACAACCCACAGCAGTTATAGAAAATTAGAAAAGAGAACCATAAGTTTGTCTGGGGCAATTGATCAAAACATGTTTAGCATAAAGCATAAATATCTGCTTACTTCACACAGTACATAAAGCTTGACAATAGATTTTCCCCTAAAATCAGAAGAATTATTTAAAAACTACCACCCCTAAGTGCAAGAACCAGATGAAGTACTGAGCCGCCCTCAATATTATAATCTTTTGCTGTTTTGTCATCTCCAAGCTGCTTGCCAGCATAAATGAGCCTGCAAAATATGGAAACTTAATATGAGAATTTTTCAAACTTAAAAAAAAAAAAAAAAAAAGGTCCAAGTTTTCAAGTATATCAATATGGCTACGAAACCAAAGTAGATGAAAAGTAATATGGCTAAAAAAATGTATAAATATATTTAGTCCATATGAAAAGAAGTTGATTCACTAACAAAGAGGAAAAGAAGGTTGTGGGCTCATGAAAGGTCCATTCCTTCCTGTTACTTATCATTCCCTTTACCCCCTTTGATAACTTATGCATATCCAAAGCCATGACGCTTGCTAAAAGTATAATAAAGATCTTATTGTGTGAACACCTAATACTACTTACAAAGGAATTTGTCAAGTTTGGTGCGACTGGATAGTTTTGATGTAACAGCCACGACAGAAGCTTAAAATTATAATTTCAAAAGGAAAAAGGATAACCAGGATAACAAATATTACGCACATAAATTATCACATATGTATCATAAGTGAATGCAATGGAAGAAAAAGTTGCTATGTAGATTAATCTCAGTGTGTTTCTGATATAACCAAAATCCGGACAGAGGCATAACTAGGAAATATTATACTTGATTGTGGAGGTTGATAAAAAAAATAGAAACCATCATTCAAGGCTTCATGATCCATGCCCCACTGAACCAGAGTGCTAATTATTTGTAATTTTAAAAGGGAAAAAATTTAAAAAGTAGGAGCTTTTGTTTTTTTTGGGGAGGGGTGCAGTGAAACCATCACAAAACAATATTAGAATATCCTTGAAAACTAAAAGAAAATTAGGGTCCCAGATGATCCATCATTAGCCCTACAGAACTAATAAGAAAATACTTAACAGTTAACAGCATTAGAGAAGTGAGAATGCTAGAATACACGTCAAAAAATGCTCACAAAAGGATAGCACAACAAAGAAAAAAACATCAGAGGTAGCAAAACATTAGACTTCAAAATAAGGTTCTAAAGCACCCCATAGTCAAAAACATAAGAGATTCAAACAAACCTATATCTGAAAGAGGTCTCCTAAATAAAATTTAAAATAATACCCTTGAATAAATTGCTGCTGCTTCAAGAACTTATTATTCAAGAAGAACATACACAGGGCATCCAAAAAAAGAACTATGAAAGAACACAACTACACAATCAAAAGAACTATGAAAGGCAATGAACATTCATCTTCCAACAAAATATAAGTCGAGGAAAGATCAACCTTATGCATGAATTAACCCAAAGAAACTATGATTTATAATGATCTACTAACTACTAACATACATCAAACAAGGCAGAAGAATACCCAGTGTTCTTTAAAGGCATGCCTAGGCGCGCACCTAGGCGTGAGACCCATCCTAGCCCACGTTGGGCACCTCGTCTAAGGCAAGGCTCCTTCAATGAGGCGCACCCAAGGCGCGGGCCTCATTGAAGTTGTGTATTTTTTTTTCCTAATCAATCTAGACCACCAATTGCAACCTCCTCCTCCTCCAAGTAAGTCTCCCCCTTTTCCTCATCTCTTCTCCTTTTTTTAAATTATCTTTTCTTGCCCAAAAATAGGCTATTTTGCAAAATACTAAGGGGGTATGCTGCCCAATTTTTTTTAAAAACTTTTGAGTACTTTACTACATTACTATTACAGTGTTTACTAACTTATTAAATAATTAAATATGAGTATATAACTTATAAGTATTTTTTTTAATATTTAAATATGCATTTATATTGTTCTTTAGTGTTTACTATATAAATATATAAGTATATATATATATATATATATATATATATATATATATATATACATACATACATATTATGATACGATTATATTAGTGCATCGCTATACTACTAGGTAAAACTTTTTGAACATGCTTAGAAGTTTGTAAAACTACTTAATGGCTGATAAATTTGATACATAAATGATTGAATTTATGTATGTATGTGTGTGTGTGTGTATATATATATATATATAATTTTTTTTAAATATGAACGCCTCACTTTGATGAGGCGCGCGTCTCGCCTCGCGCGCCTAGACCCCAAGGAGACCTGTGCGACTCAATGCCTTAAACTGTATGAGAATACCAAAAGGCAACATCTTCGAATTGAATAAATCAAATCAAGATTTATAAAATCGCAAAGAGGTTTGAACAAATAGTATAAATTGAATATTTTAAGATCATGAACACAACATGAAATTATGCAGCAGAGATTAAATAACACAACATGGAATTATGCAGCTGAGATTATATAACTTGAACTAAGAATTTCAAAACATAATCTTTAGATCAAAGGTTTATCAAAATAAGAGAAAATAACCTTTGCTGCACCGGAGGAATTCCTTCCTTCTCCTCAACTCGTTCCTTGATCCGGTCAATGGTATCAGTTGGTTCAATATCAATTTCAATTTCCTTTCCAGTGAGAGTCTTCACCTTGATCATGGTTCCTCCCCTAAGTCTCAAAACTAAGTGCAGTGTTGACTCTTTCTGGATGTTGTAATCTGCAAGAGTTCGACCATCTTCCAATTGCTTACCAGCAAAAATCAACCTCTGCTGGTCGGGAGGGATACCTTCCTTGTCCTGGCAAACACACAAACACCACGAGATCAACATGAGAGAGGCAGCAACTCACCTTAGCGCATCAAAAAGAGCGGTTTGCAACACTAAGCCAAAGTTCTTTTTAAACAATAGTAGCCAACCAAAATAAAATGGGGAAAACAAAAATGCAGATGCTAGATCATTAGATTTCACTTAAAACAACTATGCAGAGGTTCATATCCTCCGTCAGATGCAGTTTTCAATAATCAACTATGCAGAATAACTTCACATAATTACTGAATGTAATAACTATGTATTCAAAGCTACACAGAGTATAATTTTATCTACATAAAAAAGGTAATAGCATCCAAATATAAATTTTGAAAAGCAATGGACAGATCCACATTTTAATTCTGAGAAGGCCGTGCAAAAATGTTGTACTTAAACAACTATGCAAAGCTTAAAAGATCGATGCAGTTTTAACAACTAACTACACGGCATAGAATATCTACAAAAGCTTGTTGGATACAATAATATACTCCCTCCGACTTAAAATGAGAATCCTGTCTTAAGAAATCATGCATTTTAACTATTTTAAGAACGGTTGTCAATTTCCCTATACTCAATTCAGATAAATATATATGATATTTTGATTAAAGTTGGGTTTACTCGGTTTTTATATACAATCTGTACATCATGTCACTTTTTAGTCTATATTTAGTATTGGGGTGCATTAAAAAGGAAAATGGGACCGATTTTTTGACACAGAATATAAATATTTGTATTGACAGCTTCACAGAAATCATCATGACTCTACTTCTTAGGGTTGAAAGACTTAAATGTTTCAGTCAGAATAATCAAGAATCACAACAGTAAGTGACATCAAACATCCACATATTCCACCACAGCTAGGAGATCTACAAGCCCACCTCCTTTCTCATAACTAAGCAGAAGGATCAAATATTACAACTTCTTATTCACAGATAACAGAAAATGTAATTTTAAGGCCTCAGTTGATAATCAAGAATCACAAGAAGAAGTGAATCTCGACACAAGTAAAATCAAATATCCACATTTTAGTTCTTGACTCAGCTTTCTAAAATTCCAAGTTATGCATGTCAATTCGGATTCAAATGGGAATCATAAAATTAAATCAAATTGTTGATCATGTGAATCTCATGCGACTCTGGTTCTACTAAGATTCTCTGATTCCAAATCATGACATATTGTGATATTTTAAAAATATTAAAAAGATTAAAAGAATAACTGAAGTGTGACGCATAAGATTCCGACAAATGACAACTAGGCAAATTAAATAACTAAACATTAATCATAGAATGTTATAACCTTGTAGCCATAGTGCGATTTGAGGCCTCAATTGAAATATTAAGAGATTACATATGATAGTCAAGCATCATAACAAGTTTTTTAAATTAATAAATATATATATATATATATAATATAAAAACTAAACAAATGAAAAAAAACTCCGGAGAAATAAACCAGCCGGACATAATTTCATCCAATCCATGTCCCAACAGAGGACAGAAAAAGAAATTTTAATAAAATAACAAAATCTCCTCAATAATAATAAACATGGCATGCAAAACATAGTGAGATCAAATAGATATAACACAGACCTATGCAGTAAGAAATTTAAAATTTACAATCAGCATACAGGCATATCATATTATAGTCCACTATAACTACCCAAACAAGGTGAACTGAACATTTGTATTAGTCTTAAATCTCAACACTGATACCTAAATAAGGATGCAAAGCTTAAATTACAATTGCATGTCCCCAAAATCTGATCATAGATTAACATGTAGGCAAACTTAAATGATTACTTTGGCACAACATTAAACATCTTTAAATTTACATCATTAACTCTTATAAGTCATAACTCTATCACATGATGTTGTAATGTCCTCGATTTTAAATGGCTGTAACTACCTTACCATAAACAAAAAAAAAACTAAAAGTCCACCAAACTATATTCTGGAAGCTCTATCATTAAGTACAGATTACAACCAGTTGTAATACCTTACACCATTACATCATGTGATATTGTTAAAATAGTTTATGTACAATATCTTATCATATTAGATTTAGGGCCAACCGGCCAAATATATGCATTGTTTAAATCTTTGAAAATAAGTAAGCATAAAAGATGTAACAGGAAAAATCATAGTATATAATTCAAGAGTAATACTAAGAAGAACGATCTAGATAAAATAAACCAAATGAGGATAAAATTCCTCCTCACTTGATTATCTAAAACTATACATGTAGAAAGTAGACAGCCTGCCACAGACACCTAATGACTTTATAAGGACATGTATAACTTTTATTTTTGCAAAATAGCAACAAAGAATTAAATCCGCATAATGATATTCTAATACAACCAATACACTTTTTCATCCATAATATATATTTTGCACTATCAAATCATATCAGCGTTCGTTAAGAAAAATTCTCATGGAAAAATCAATTTGAAATTTAGGAGATACAGTAGATACTTGTTAGCAACTAAGCCAAATTGATTCTAGATTATTCATGAATTAATTAAGTAAATGATATATGTATGTACATGAATATATTTGAAAATGTCTTGGAACATGTAATGGTTAGGTTCATGTACATGAATTTGGTCATGTAATGGTTAGGTTCATGTACATCAGTAATTATTATGGTGGCTCTAGAAGTGTCCTAGGAGTCCTATAATAACCTTGTATTTGGATCATTTGAAAAAAGTGAAATCAAAGTGTTCTTGAGTGTTCTCCAAAAGTTATATTTCACTTCCTCCCTAAATTATATCCTCTTCCAAATTTCGAATAATACCTGACGTAATTATCTTCAATAGAACAAGAGTATAATTAAAAAATTAGGGTACTGGAGCTGAATATATGCAGAGACGCATGTTTTTTTAACAATTACGAGAGTGCATTAAGAGAAAAGGAAGAAGATAACACAAGTATAAACAATAACTGAAAACCCTAAAAAAGCATACACAATAAACAAGCAAAACCCAGAAAAACCCTAGGTTCATCACAACAAACAAAACCCTAGGTTAATCAAACACAGGAAAATCCCCAAGTTTATCACAACAAATTGAATCAGTAAAATCCTCAAATCCTACTTATCAGTATTATAAAATTCATTCAAATAATAGGTAGAATTGATGAAATTGACACCTGAATCTTGGCCTTGACATTGTCGATGGTGTCGCTACTCTCGACTTCGAGAGTTATCGTCTTTCCGGTCAGCGTTTTCACGAAGATTTGCATGCTTCGTAGCTTTAATCCAACGCTGATATATAAACAGGGAGATACAGTTTTATATATCTGCGTTTAGGGTATTTATTGGATTGGAACTTTGCCTTTCAGTCACAGAGGCGTCGAATATCTCCTTTAATTTTCCAACACGAATAGGAATATGGACCCTATTTATTTTTGTTCTCAACGTGTGATCCATCATCCATATACCACTTTGGGGAATTTGAAAACTAAAAACTAATTTACCAAAAAAAAAAATAGAAAAGAAAAGAATATATTGGCTATTATTTACTCTTATTACTTAAAAAATTAGTGCTAAAAGATTCAATTATTATAGAAATTATTAGATATTGAGGGAAATAATTTTTTAAGCTAATGCAAATTAAGTTTTTGTTTGATATTTTATTGAATAAATATTTAATTTTAATTTTTAAAGAATTGATATTTTTATAAGGGAAATTGATATTTCCACAAGACTCCCCTCACATGAATAATAAACTCACGAGTGAAGTCTTCTGAAAATATCAATTTCTCTGGTCAAAATATCAATTCCCCCGATTGTATACTGAATTATTTATTTATTTTTTTTTTTTCATTCATTTATACCAAGTCGAATAATTCGGTAAAGCCCAACCTCATAAAGAGGTCCATAAGCAGTAGCCCAATAGTACTAGTTAGGCCTGGCAAAATATGATTATGGGTTGGTTTTGGTTTTTAAAATATGGTTATGATTCCATTTAAGAACTAAAACCACATTAACCATTTTTAATATCGGTTATATGGGTTGGAAACATATGGTTATGGTTAAAAACCATATTAACCATATTAATATATACTATAGATATAGTGACGGATATAAGGGGTGGAATTTAGGCTCCTTAAATAATGCTATGAGATATACATAATATTATTTTTTTTGGTGTGGGTAGGGGGATGGGATGGGGTGGGGTGGGTGGGGTGGGGGTGGGGTGGGGGGATGGGGTGTATACATAATCACATAATATTATTTTTTGGGGGGTGAGAGTGGGGTGGGGTGGGGGGTAAGGGGTGTATACATAATCACATAATATATTTTTTTGGTGAGGTAGGGATGGAGTTTATATATTTGAGTAGGAATATAATATAAACTCAATCACTATTTCCTATTTATAATTAAAAATCATAATACGATAATTAGTAATTATTCTTATACATACTTATTTTGTTAATAAGTATAAGGATAAGTATAAAGATAATTATTGATTATCCTTATAATTTTTTATTATTTTATTTTACTGATTAATAAGTAATATGTATAAGGATAATTTGTTAATAAGTATAAGGATAAGTATAAAGATAATTAGAAATAATCAGGATAATGTAATTAAGCCAAAATTTTATTCTTGGTCACATTTCCCTCTAGCGGCAAAAAAACACTGATCGCTTTGGTATCGGCTATGAGACCCTCGAATTTTATAAATAAGATTTAATTTTTCTCAAAATATTTTTAATATTATGGTGTGGATTTGATATAATGTTATAGTTGTGGGTAGTATTTATAAATTTTACAAAGTATGCAAGTTGTCATAAAATATTCGATTGGTTGGGAATATTCGCTTTTAACAGGGGAATATTATGCGGCGGCATAATCATTAATTGGACCCCATTAACGGAAGTATTATCGTAGTTAGAAAAATCGACAAAATTATCTTTCTATATAAATAACGGCGGAGGTATTACCGTTAAAAGCTGAACTACTACTTTCGTAGTAAAAAACAAGATGTCTGGCATGGTTGCATAAGAGCACACGGTATTGATTATTGATGCTTACGTGAAGAAGTCACTCGGTTATACTCAATTATTGCTACGATAATTCTTTGCGATCATATCTCTCGTATTATTGATTTAATTATTGTTACAATATCATCTCGCATAATATGTTATATTATTAAATCAATAATTGAGACGACAAAGTTATTCATATTATTATTTACAATATTGACAATGTCTAAGTTACATCGAGGAGAGGTTTGGTCACCTAATTGCTGCGCTTAATAAGGAGAAATCCTTATCTGAAAGCCCCTCTTCTTGGGAGCGACCTGGTTGTTAAATATTGTGAATTATAATATTAATGATGAATAAGTTCGTGTTGATTAAAGATGAATTTTATAGTTCCATTGTGTTGGACTTATTTGTGTTAGTGAAAATCGACATTTGTTTCTATAATAATTGATGTCTGGAAGTTATATTGTTCAATCGGGTATTCGGGGCACTTTTCGTGTTGGAGTACTATTCACGAGTTACTATTCACAAGTTACTATTCATGAATTACTATTCACGTGGTACTATTCACCCGTAAGATATATTTCTTTTCGGTCCAAATCATTTTTGGGTACAATATTTGTGACGCCCCCAAAATAGGTATACATCACCCATTCGAGTTACAATACATGATACGAAACAACTACAACTTTATTATTACAACAAGAAAAGCGTGAGTTTGAATACAAATATTATCTTCTGTATAATATCTATACTCAAATAAATCCTCATCACATTTATTGATACATTATTTTACAAAAATGGTGAGGACTACTAAACAACTCTCTCTAAAACCATCATTCCATACCCCAGAGCTACGTACTTCGCTATATTCTCGCCTCCCGAGAAGAAAAATGGAACAAAAAGGAAAAGGGTGAGCTCAACTAGCCCAAAAAGAATATTATGACTAAGATAATATACAACAAATTATCGTTAGTCTTCAACAGAAAAAAATCTAATAGAATACAATAGACAACAAATTTTAAATCAATATTCGCAATGAAAATAATAATTCATTAGAAGAGTTAAGTAGAGAATGCAAACTACTATCTTCATGTATGAATTTAAAAGTTCATCGTCTATCTTTTATCCTGTAACATCAATCAATATATATCGGAATCAAATATTCATCTTTGCACTACAGCCAAAGATATTCATCGATTGGTCATGTTCATCTAAACACTGCTCATCTTTGCACTACTGGGCCAAAGATATTCTTCGAAATCATTCATCTTTTTGCACTACGGGCCAAAGATATTCAATAATATCATCATTTAAGATCGAGGATGATGAAAATATTTTAAAGAAACGAATCCAAAGAAACAAAATGACAAGGATTAAGGATTAAGGATTAAATACTTTATTTTATCCATGTTCAAAAATACCTCAAAAATAATCATAGTGGTGTAAAATTCAAGAATGATCAAAACATGGATACAATCAAAGCTAGTATCCAAAATAGATATTTTGGACAAAAGAAGAAATTTTATTTTTCGATTGAATAGTCTCAGATATCGTGAATAGTCTTGAGTATCGTGAATAATAACTCAAACACAAAAGATAGAAATTTCTCAAAAAAAACATCTTCACGCTTATTTAATAGTACTTCATGAATAGTAACTTCATGAATAGTAACTCATGAATAGTAACTCGTGAATAAGAACTCATGAATAGTAACCCAGACATGGAAAAGTTTCAAATTTGATAAAAGTTTCAACGAATATTTCAAAGATAATGATATTGAAGAAATAATATCATTTGAGAAGAAAATAACATCCCTTACCTCGAAAGATTAAGTACTTCTAAATTGGAATACCGTTATAGTCTTTGAAGGAACTTGCACCGCCTAACAATACTCAAAGTATACTCACAAGAATACGCTCAATATATCGAGAGAAAATAGAGAGAAACTTGAGCTACGGTGTGTTTTTCAATTCTAACCTAAGCACCTATTATAGGAAAATGCTTAGAACACCAAAAGTAGAAAATTGAATATAATATTAATATATTTTTCACATTTTCTTTAGCCCACCTTAGACAACTGATCTCAGCCCATTTGAATCACATGTGAGGCCAACTTAGTTGCAAATAACATTTTTCTCAAAATAATTAACTAAAACTCCCAAAAATTAATTATTTCGGAACTTCGGAACTTCAATAATTCATAATAAATAGCCCTTTTATCAGAAAATTCAAATCTCGCGAGTTTTTATAGTAAATTCAATTGTCTACAACTTTACAGAAGAAAGTTTTTCCGAATTCCAAACACAAACTGACCGAAATCCACAAACGGACAATTTTACAAATTTATAATCAAATTTCATTAATAAATGGGGTCCACCGACATGTTTAACATGTTTTAGACATTTATTGCAACAAAATACTCTTCCTCCTCGTGATACTCATATATCCCACATTCGTTGTAAAAATATCACCATTATTATATTATTAAAATATAATAATATATTTAAATGAATTATTTTATCGAGAAAAGATAAAATTTTAATTTTCAACAATTGTCACATTAAAATTTTCTCCATCTATATCCACATAAAATCAATATTTTCCTCATCATATGAATCAATAATTAATTATTCACAAATAATATTACGAAATCACAATGATATTGTGACAACTGTGCAATTTCCAAGAAAGAGGGGCTTTCCAATAAGAATTTCTCCTTCTTGGCGCGCAATTAGGTGACCAAACCTCTCCTTAGATGTAACTTTCTAGACATTGCCAATAATGTTATCTAATAATATTATTCGGATAATATGAATTATTGCTTCGATAATGAAAAATCTTGTGTAATGACAATTATTGAAACAACAATGAATATAAAATATCAACGCAAAGAATTATTAAATCAATAAAATCTTCGAGCATTAATTATCAGTAACCATTATTGAGTAGTGCCTTCTTACGTAAGAATCAATAATTGGTGCAATATCGTGTCTTTCTTGTGTTTTAACCACAATTTAGTATTTTAACAATTATTATCTGGTAACAACTACACCGTTATTTTTAAACAACTTATATTTGTCGTTTTCTTCATCCAATCGCTTTCATGTTATGGGGCCCACACATGGTCACTTGTCATCGTCATTTAATATTCCCAAGCAAGATGCGAATATTCCACGACCAAACGAATATTCCCCGACAACAATGATGATATTTTTATAACCACTTGCTTATTTTGAAATATTTGCATGTATTTTACCCCTAACTATCCACATTAATCAAATCAACCCTTACTATTTCAAAATAATAAATAGAGAAAATTAAATTTTATTAATAATAAGTTGGGGTCTTACAACCTCCCTCTTTATGAAATTTCGTCCTCGAAATTGGCGTGCGATACTGTGTTTCAAAAGGTGAGGATACCTCGCTTTCATTTCCGCTTTCCAATTCCCGTGTCATTTCCTCTATAGCATGATTCCTCCACAAAACTTTAACTTGTGGTATGACCTTTCACGTGAGGACATGCTCCTTCCTATCCAAGATCTTGACAGTACCTCCTCATACGTTAAGTCTTCTATTATCTCGTCCCTGTTCTAACTCTATAACGTGGTTCGGTCTTTCACATATTTACTGAAATACGATATATGAAACACATTATGAACACGAGACATACTCGAGGTAACGCGCGAGTCTATAGGCTACATTTCCTACTCGGTCAAGAATTTGAAATGGACCAATAAATCGTGGATTGAGCTTTCCTCTCTTCCCAAATCTTGTAACTCCCTTCCATGAAAGCAACTCGCAACAATACATGATCCCCTACACTAAATTCCACGTCCTTTCGATGAAGATCCGCATAACTCTTTTGTCGATCTTGTGCCGCTTTGTATATGTTGTCGAATCATTTGGATCTTTTTCCAGTCATACGTACCAACTCGGGTCCCAACAATTGTTGCTTCACCCACCTCGTCCCCAACATACCGGAGAGCGACACTTTCGTCCCATATAATGCTTCAAATGGAGCTACACCTATACTTGCTCGATAAGCTGTTGTTGTAGGAGAATTCCACCAATGGTAAATACTTATCCCAACTACCCTTGAAGTCTGGACCACGAGTCTTAATAAATCTTCAAGAGTTTGAATAGTCCTTTTCGATTGTCCATCCGTTTGAGGATGGTATGCAGCAATCAATCGTAAATCTGCGCCTATAGCTTTTTGCAAGCTAACCCAAAATCTTGAAGTGAATCTTGGGTCACGATCCAAAACTATTGATACAGTATGCCATGAACCTCACAATCTCATTCACGTACATACTAGCAAGACGTTCAGTGAATAAGTCTCCGCATATCGGCAAAGAAATGAAAGCGAGACTTGGTTAATCTATCAACAATAACCCAAATAGCATTGATGCCTTGAGAAACCGTAGGAAGACCCGTAACGAAATCCATGGTAATGTGTTCCCACTTCCATTTCGGAATCTCAAGTGGTTGCAACGGACCCTTAGGTACCGGATGTCACGCCTTTACGTTGACAAGTTAAACACATTGAGATAAACTTTGCAATCTCTCTCTTCATATTGTTCCACCAAAATGTATGTCAAGATCACGATACATTTTAGTACTTCCGGATGGATTGCAAATGGTGTATTGTGTGCCTCCATCATAATCTTGTACTTCAAATCGAGTCGTTAGGAACACAAAGTCTAGAGTGGACTCAAGTATTCCTTCTTCATCAATCAATAGCTCCTTCTTGTACTTTCTTCTTCATATACGCATCATTTCCGGCCTGGTGGCTTGAGAAACCTTAACTTTTCTATTAAAGTTGGCTCTGTCGCAGATACTTGACATCATCACACTCGTTCTCGCGATATGATCTTCTACTCAACGCGCGTCACTACCACGTTCGCTTTTCCGGGATGGTATTGAATAGTGTGGTCGTAGTCTTTCAATAGCTCGAGCCAACGTCATTGCCGCATGTTGAGTTCTTTTTGAGTGAAGAAAAATTTAAGGCTTTTATGGTGCGAATATATCTCCACTTTCTCCCCATAGATAGATAGTGCCTCCATATCTTTAGCGCAAAACGATCGATGCCAACTCTAGATCATGAGTAGGATAATTCCTCTCATACTTTTAAGTTGTCGCGAGGCATAGGCTATGACTTTCCCACGTTGCATGAGAACACATCCTAACCCTTTGCAGAAGCATCGGCGTAGATAACAAATCCATCCGAACCGGATGGTATTGTTAGAAAGTGCTTAAAATAAGTCTCCTCTTAAGCTCTTGGAAACTCTTCTCGCATTCTTCGCTCCAAACGAATTTTGTATCCTTCCGAGTTAGTTTGGGTTAATGGAGTAGCGATTCGAGAAAACCCTTCCACGAATCTCCGATAATAACCAATGGCCCAAAAACTACGTATTTCTTGATCCGACTTGGTTGCTCCCCAACTTTGTATTGCTTCAATCTTCACGGATCAATGATACTCCATGTTTAGACACCACGTGCCCAAGGAATGCTACTTCCTCGCCGAACTCGCATTTCTTCAATTTGGCATATAGTTTGTTTTCACGAAGCCTTTGAGTACCAAATTTCAAATGGTGCTCATGATCTTCACGACTTTTGGAATATATGAGGATGTCATCAATAAAAATAACAACGATCCGATCCAAATATTCCTTGAATACTCGGTTCATCATATCCATGAAAGCCGCAGGAGTATTAGTCAATCCGAAAGACACGACTAAGAATTCATAATGCCCGTCTCGAGTTCTAAAAGCGGGTCTTTGGAATATCCTCGATTAATCTTCACCGATGATATCCGAACGAAGATCGATTTTTGAAAAGAATTGTTCCCCTTGCAATCGGGTCAAACAAGTCATCAATACGAGGTAGAGGATACCTATTCTTGATGGTGACATGGTTCAATTCCCCGATAGTCAATACAAAGTCGCATACTCCGCCTTTTCTTCTTTACTGAATAAAACAGAGGAGCACCCAAGGAGATGTACTAGGGCCAATGAAACCGATGTCCAACAATTCCTGTAGTTGGACCTTTAACTCCTGAAGTTCAATAGGAGCCATTCGATATGGGGTTTTAGAAATGGGCTTTGTACCGGTTCAAGATCAATAAAGAATTCAACTTCACGTTACGGGGTAGGCCGGAAGTTCTTCAGAAATACGTCGGAAAGTCAATAACAACAGAATATTATTCAAATTTGACGTGTCTTTATTCAAATCCATAACATGGGCTAAGAAAGCTTGACATCCGTTTTTCAATAAACGAATAGCTTTATGATTAGATATGCGATGTGATTGATTTTAATGGTTTAGTTGCTTGAATTAAATACAACAGGTTGGTTAGAATATGAAAACCCATGACCTTACGAAAACAATCAATTTTGGCATGATGAGTAGTTAACCAATCAATCCCTAAAATCACATCAAAATCAAGTATCTTTAAAGAGATAAGGTCAATGAGTAAGGTAATGGTGCCAACTTGAATCAAACAAGATTTATAAGCAGTGGATGTGATGAAAGTTTCTCCTAACGGAGTTTCCACAGATAGGTCAAAGTCTAATTTCTTCTTGAGTCAAGTTTAAACGTTGAGCACAAGCGGGAGAGATAAATGAATGGGTATACACCCCAGATCAAGTAAGGTATAAACTTCGCAAGAATTTATAAATAACTTACCCGTGATCACCTCGTTTGGGTTCCTCGCATTTTGACCACCACAACAAACGCTTCTTCCCGAATCGTTGACTTTGACTTTTCTCGGGATGATCTTTTGAGTCACCGTCCTCGCCGAACTAGGTTTCGCATCTTCGTCTGAATCTCGAGCGATATGTCCTTCCTTTCCACAATTATAGCATACCTTGAATCATTGTGGACGGTTTGAATGATATGTCCCTCTTTCCGCATTTATAGCATATGACCGGTGGTCGTTCTCCTCCCTTAGAACCCGATTCTTCTGCAAGACTGCTGTCTTCTTACATAGTCGTTGTTAAATCTTCTCTTTTAAAATCTCTTCCCGACTCGCTTCTTCTATTTTCATGGCCATGATTACCACCGAGTGGTTACCATTTTTGTCCGTCTGCTTTTTCTCCGTTGGTTATCATTATTACATTGATCGCTATCTCTAGTGCGATCCGGGTTATAGTCCCTCGGTTGACTGTACTTTCGTTATCTCGCTCTAATAATTGAGCCTCATTTTGACAACATCTGAATAGAGAAAGTTTATGAGAAATGAGATCTTGACGTATCGCCGGGTTTCAAACCTCTAAGAAACATCCGCGTCATACGTTCCTCATTCTCCACCAAATGAGGTCTGAAACCGGATAACTCTGCAAACTTTGCCTCGTCTTTGAGACACCGCATGTTATTTTGCTCTAATCGATGAACTCCACTTCCTTCATATGATTTAACACTTTCGGAAAGTATTTGTCATTAAATAGTTCTCAAACATTTCCCAAGACATACTTTTGAGTCGGTTTGGATGGGTACGCTTCACAGACTCCCACCAAGAGTCTGCTTTCGCCACTGAACATAAAGGTGGCGAATGGAACCTTCTGTTCCTCCGTGCATTACAAGACATCTAATATCTTGGTAATTTGCTTGACCCATGTTTCCGCCATGATCGGATCGGCTTTCCTTAAATTCGTGGTCCCAACTCTTTGAATCGCTTGGTCAGTGACAACCCGTGAATTGCTATCATTTCTCCTCAGATTTTGAACACGAGTCTCCTCGTGCGATTTTGCATGAATCGCAAAAAGATTCTAAACATCCTTGTTCATCATCTCGCTCGGTGGTGTTGTTCACAGGAGGAACATTGCCCGACTGTTGACACGCGTTCTCCTCGTTGGTGAGTACAGAGCGCCTCTACGGTCTCATTTCCATTATTAATATTCTCGATCGACATTCTCAAATCTTGTCGCCATAAAAACAAGAAGTGTTAATTAAGGAAATCAATATATCACATAATATCCTTATATCTTGACCAACTAAAAAATAAGCTTAGGTAGGACACACACTAGCGAAGGATTTACTCGCTCTCCCTCCTAGTTCTATTCCCCGATCTCCGCCAGGAGATCATATCCTAAGCTCGATACCAACCGTGACGCCCCAAAATAGGTATACATCACCCATTCCGAGTTGTCAATACATGGTATGTAAACAACTACAACTTTATTATTACAACAAGAAAGCGTGAGTTTGAATACAAATATTATCTTACTGAGCAATATCTATACTCAAATAAATCCTCATCACATTTATTGATACATTATTTTACAAAAATGGTGAGGACTACTAAACAACTCTCTCTAGAACCTTCATTCCATACCCCCAGACTCATACTACGTATATTCTAGCCTCCTAAGAAGAAAAATGGAACAAAAGGAAAATGGTGAGCTCAACTAGCCCAATAAAGAATATTATGACTAAGATAATATACAACAAATTATCGTTAGTCTTCAACAGAAAAATCTAATAGAATCTGAATAGACAACAAATTTTAAATCAATATTCGCAATGGAAATAATAATTCATTAGAAGAGTTAAGTAGAGAATGAAAACTACTATCTTCATGTATGAATTTAAAAGTTCATCGTCTATCTTTTATCCTGTAACATCAATCAATATATATCTCGGAATCAAATATTCATCTTTGCACTACTGAGCCAAAGATATTCATCGATTAATCATGTTCATCTAAACACTGCTCATCTTTGCACTACGGGCCAAAGATATTCTTCAAAATCATTCATCTTTGCACTACAGGGCCAAAGATATTCAATAATATCATCATTTAAGACCGAGGATGATGAAAATATTTTAAAGAAACGAATCCATTGAAACAAAATGACAAGGATTAAGGATTAAGGATTCGTACTTTGTTTTATCCATGTTCAAAAATACCTCAAAAATAATCATAGTGGTGTAAAATTCAAGAATGATCAAAACATGGATACAATCAAAGCTAGTATCCGAGAATAGATATTTTGAATGAAAGAAGAAATTTCATTTTTCTATTGAATAGTGTCAGATCGTGAATAGTCTTGCAGTATCGTGAATAGTAACTTTCGGGACACCAAAAGATAGAAATTTCTCAAAAAAACATCTTCACGCTTCATGAATAGTATTAAGTGAATAGTAACTTCGTGAATAAGTAACTCATGAATAGTAACTCGTGAATAGTAACTCATGAATAGTAACTCATGAATAAGTAACCCGAGCATGAAAAAGTTCCAAATTTGATAAAAAGTTTCAACCAATATTTGACATAATGATATTGAAGAAATAATATCATTTGAGAAGAAAATAACATCCCTTACCTCGAAAGATTAGTACTTAATTTGGAATACCGGTATAGTCTTTGAAGGAACTTACTGACCGCCTAACAATACTCAAAGTATACTCACAAGAATACGCTCAATATATCGAGAGAAATAGAGAGAAACTTGGGTTTACGGTGTGTTTTCAATTCTAACCTAAGCACCCTATTTATAGGAAAATGCTTAGAACACCAAAGTAGAAAATTGAATATAATATTAATATATTTTTTTACATTTTCTTTAGCCCACCTTAGACAACTGATCTCAGCCCATTTGAATCACATGTGAGGTCAACTTAGTTGCAAAAAACGATTTTTCTCAAAATAATTAACTAAAACTCCCAAAAATTAATTATTTCGGAACTTTGGAACTTCAATAATTCATAATAAATAGCCCTTTTATCAGAAAATTCTAAACTCGCGAGTTTTTATAGGAAATTCAATTGTCTACAACTTTGCAGAAGAAAATATTTCCGAATTCCAAGCACAAATTGACCGAAATCCACAAACGGGCGATTTTACAGGCTATAATCAAATTTCAGTCAATAAATGGGGTCCACCGACATGTTTAACATGTTTTAGACATTTATTGCAACAAAATACCCTTCCTCCGCGTATACTCATATATCCCACATTCGTTGTAAAAATATCACCATTATTATATTATTAAAATATAATAATATATTTAAATGAATTATTTTATCAGAAAAAAATAAATTTTCAATTTTCAACAATTGTCACATTAAAATTTTCTCCATCTATATCCACATAAAATCAATATTTTCCTCATCATATGAATCAATAATTAATTATTCACAAATAATATTACGAATCACAATATTGACAACCAGGCGGTTCAGGAAGAGGGGCTTTCGATAAAATTTCTCCTTCTTGGCCTTGCATTAGGTGACCAAACCTCTTCTTAGACGAACTTTCTAGACATTGCCAATAATGTTATCTAATAATATTATTCGAGATAATATGAATTATTGCTTCGATAATGAAAAATCTTGTGTAATGACAATTATTGAAACAACAAAGAATATAAAATATCAACGCAAAGAATTATTAAATCAATAAAATCTTTTGAGCAATAATTACCGTAACCATTATTGAGTAGTGCCTTCTTTACGTAAGAATCAATAATTGGTGCAATACCGGTGTCTTCTTGTGTTTTTTAACCAATTTAGTATTTTAACAAAGATAATTGAGTAATAACTACACCGTTATTTTTAAACAACTTATATTTGTCGTTTTCTTCATCCAATCGCTTTCAGTTATGGGGCCCACACATGGTTTTGCTGGCAGTCATTTAATATTCTCTTCGGCAATGTATGAATATTCCACGACCAAACGAATATATCCCAAACAACAATGAATATTTTATAACCACTTGTTTATTTTAAAATATTTGCGTATTTTACCCCTAACTATCCACATTAATCAAATCAACCCTTACTATTTTAAAATAATAAATAGAGAAAATTAAATTTCATTAATAATAAGTTGGGGTCTTACAATATTATTCCATGAAGAGATGTGCTTAATTTTTCGAATAGTTGGTTGAAGATATAATAAGAATCAACATGGACCATTGGTGAAAAGTTATAATAGTGAATCAATATGGATCATTGATTTAATGTTTTAATAAGTAAATCAAGATGGATCGTTGTTTTATGTTTTAATAGTAAACCAATATGGATGATCCCGCTTAAAAAGTAAATCAATCTGGATCGTTCATGAATTAGTTACTTATTTAGTCCATTCTCATATAAATAAAGCTCATTCCTTTATTATTTCTTACTAATTCTAATTTCGTACCATATTGTAAGACCTCAAAATTTTTTAAATAAAAAGGAATTTCTTTTATTTATTATTTTGAAATAGTAAGGGTTGATTTGATTAATGTGGATAGTTAGGGTAAAATACGCAAATATTTCAAAATAAGCAAGTGGTTATAAAATATTCATCATTGTCTTGAATATTCGTTTGGTCGTGGAATATTCGTGATCGCTTGTCGGGAATATTCGTGATTTACGACGCCAGCCCATGTGTAGCCCCATAACTAAAGCGATTGGATGAGGAAAACGACAAAGTTTGGGTGGTTATAAATAACTTGTAGTTGTTACCAAGTAAGATCGTTGGAATACCCTTGGTTAAAATACGATGAATGCTGTGGTTGCATGAGAAGACACTACGGTATTGCATCAATTATTGATCCTTACGTAAGAATGCACTACTCAATAATTGTTACAAATTCTTATCGCTCAAGATTTTATTTTATCGATTCAATAATTGCTTTGCGTTGGTGTTTTATATATTATCATTGCTTTTGATAATTATCATCGCATGTATTTCCCATTATCGATCAATAATTCATATTATTTGAATAATATTATTAGATAACATTATTGGCAATGTCTAGAAAGTTCTCATCTAGGAGAGGTTTGGTCACCTAATCATGCGCCATAAGGAGAGATCCTTATCGAAAGCCCTCTTTCCTCGAAAATGTTGGTCATTATAAATGTGATTCTCGTAATATTATTTGTGAATAATTAATTATTAATTCATATGATAAGGAAATATTTATTTTATATGAATATAAATTATGGATTTATTTATGTGGTTATTAATGAAGGAATTAATCTTTGAGATGTTTTATTTGTATTTTATCGGATTGGAGGTATTAAAAGATCAAATCGGTGTTATTACAGCTTTATTGTGTGAGTTATAATATTTAATCCGACCGTTGGATCGTTGTAATTTTTGGATATGTTATACATATATAAGTTGAGTATATGTCCACAAATTTTGAACCGTTAAAAATGAGTGTATAATTTATTATGAATTTTAAGAGGTGACTGATTCAGAAATTAGGTTATAAATGATTTTGGTGGAAAATTCTAGAATTGGTGGGCCCCACTTTTGGTTGGTGAGAAATGTGCTCAATTGAATTTTCAAATGTGGTGGGTGGGAATAGTAGCAATTAAAGCCATCGAGTTGCGGTTTAAGTGCCTTCTTGACGTCTTAACATTTTCCTATAAATAGAGGGCTAAGTTAAATTAAAAATCACACCGAAACAAAGTTTTCTCTTTCTCTCTCTATATTATTGAGCGTATTTTGTGAGTATTTAGATACTTTGAGAGTTCTTTGTTCAAAGATAAGTTTCATTCAAAGATCACTTCCCGCCTTTCCTTCCAAGTCTTGATTTTTTGAGGTAAGGGATATTATTTTTTTCGTAATGATATTATTTCTTCAATATCATTATCTTTGAAATGTTGATCCGAAGTTTTATCAAATTTGGAACTTTTTCATGCTCGAGTTACTATTCATGAGTTACTATTCACGATTTACTATTCATGAAGTTACTATTCACGAGTCTACTATTCACGAGTACTATTAATGAAGCGTGAAGATGTTTTTGTGGAATTTCTATCTTTTGGTGTCGGATTTACTATTCACGTATATTGGCCTTTATTCACGATATCTGCACTATTCACGTATCTGGCACTATTCAATCGAAAAATAAAATTTCTTCTTTTCGTCCAAAATATCTATTCGGATACTAGCTTTGATTGTATCCATGTTTTGATCATTCTTGAATTTTACACCACTATGATTATTTTTGAGGTATTGTTGGACATGGATAAAACAAAGTCCTAATCCTTAATCCTTAATCCTTGTCATTTTGTTTCACCGGATTCGCTTTTTTAAAATATTTTTCATCATCCTCGGTCTTAAATGATGATATTATTGAATATCTTTGGCACAGTAGTGCAAAGATGAATGTGTTTAAATGAATATGACCGATGATGAATATCTTTGGCCTTTAGTGCAAAGATGAACAGTGTTGAGATGAACATGATCGATTGATGAATATCTTTGGCTTCATAGTGCAAAGATGAATATTTGATTTGAGATGAATATTGATTGATGTTACAGGATAAAATATTGATGATGGATCGTTAAATTCATAGATTATAGTAGATTTCATTCTCTACGTAACTCTTCTATGAATTATTATTTCATTGCGAATATTGATCCAAAACTTGTTATCTATTGTATTCTATCGATTTTTCCTCGTTGGAGACTAACGATAATTTGTTGTATATTATCTTAGTCATAGTATTCTTTTGGGCTAGTTGAGCTCACCCTTTCCTTGTTGTTCCATTTTTCTTCTCGGGAGGCGAGAATGTAGCGAGTACTAGTCGGGGTATGGAATGAAGGTTCTAGAGAGAGTTGTTTAGTAGTCCTCACCATTTTGTAAAATAATGTATCAATAATTATGATGGGGATTTATTTATGTGGATATTGTCTAGAAGACAATATTATATTTAAACTCACATTATATATTGTCGTATTTCACACGACATTTGTATTATCAAGTTGTAGTTTGCTTCTTGTACCATGTATTTGGTGACTCGAAATGGGTGTTGTGTATACCTATTTTGGGGGCGTCACACATATGATATCTATTATAACCTAGACGCATGGCCTCCTATGTACTTAGGTTTCCTTGAGCACTTCCCAAAGATTTTAATTTCTAAAACAGTCTTTGACTATACTTTTATGTAAAGTACCATTGTAAGGTTGTGGTCGAGGTACCATGAGAGTTACATACATTTGTATTAAAACTCACGATTAATCGTGGTCGTATTCTATACTGACATGACTTTCAAACAGATTGTATAAATGAAGTTGTATTTGAATTTTATACCATGTATCTGACGACTCAGAATGGGTGATGTATACCTAATTTTGGGGGCGTCACAAGTGATGTATACCTATTTTGGGGGCGTCACACTTGGCAATATGAATGAGGAAAAATGACTCTTGGAGAAAGGGTAAAATGACCCTTGACGATATAAAAGAGACAAAATGGCTCTTGGCAATATGGTTTTTAGACATAATGACTCTGGTATTACACAATTATAATATTTCAACACCTTATTTCTTTTGAGTGTCGTTAACTTATTACTAAAAAATAATACTATACCCTTTTAATATAATATTATAATAATATATTTGAATGCATATTACTGTCATAAAAGATAATTATGAAAAAATATGTTACTTACAACAAACACCTCATGCTAAACTCCTCTATTTATATCAAACATTAAATAAATATCTACCACACATCACTTATCATACTTATCTTTACTTAACACCTTTTATTCATCAATTATTTTTAATTAATAATATATGCTCACAATACTAAAAATAATATCGTTCTCAAGAAAGAGGGGGGTTTTCGAATAAATAACGCGTAATTAAATAACCTCTTTCCTTGACAGAACTTCTAGACTTTATTAATAATGTTAACTGGTCTATATCAAATAATATAGTTATTGTGACGTGTCAATTATTGATTTAATAATATGAAATATTGTGCAGTTGCTACTGTTGAATTTATTGAGTTCAATAATATGAAATAGTATATAGTTGCTAATGTAACAATTATTCAATATATAATATAAAGTATTGTGCAATACCGTGTGATTCTGTGAAATGTCGTGTGCCACTGTAGAATAACGTGTGCTTCTGTTCTTTTATCATCGGGTACTTAAATAGTTTAAAGTGATAGTATCGTTGACAATTTTTATTAAAAAAATTATTTCTGTCATTTTCGATATCCGACAGTTATATCATTGTGGGTCCCACCAATGATTGGTTGTTTCGGCGCCGTTGTAATTTTTACCGAATATTCTCGGCAGAACGAATATTCTCCGACATACTTTTTATTAAAATTTGCACATCTACGTACCCTATACTTTATTATTTTAACAATTTAACACCTTATTATTTAGAATAAGAATTATAAGAAAATTAATTTTTTATTTCATAAAAGTCGGGTCTCATTTTACCAAAGGATTTCACAACCCTAGTGGGAGATGTCACATTGACTGACATTTGCACTGCTTGAAGAACAACTTTGTGAAACTGAAGGTCAGAAAATGTACCTTTTTTTTCTTGGCACGCTTGTACCAAGCGAGTCAAGGCCTAACGATGCCTAAACCTGGACAAAGTTAAGTTGGGTTGGGCCTTTTGAGCCTATACCCCAACAATAACTATAATATCTAACTAATAAAAAATTTGTATATAATTATCTATTAATAGAAATTTTGAATAAATTTCTTTACACCAAAATTCCAAAATTTTGGGTTTTGGTTGAGTTATTATCGACTAAATGCTTGCATCAATTAAATAGACACAACTAGAAGACCAAAGTTAATTGATAATCAATACCTTATATATAAAGACAGCAAAGGCTATCTTTTTCCCCCCAATTGATTGGAAAACTCGTTGAGTCAACTCTTGATTAATTAAGAGTTAACTCAGTTAATTTTTACTTCGGTCCATTCATCTTTCTCTTCGGCTTCCTCTTCTGTTAATTCAGACCTCCTTTTTTTCTCCTCCTCTTCTGGCTTTTCCGATCCCTTCCCTCGATTTGGTACAATCTACCGCTTCCTCTTCAGTTCATTGTCACTTAAATTCAATCGATTCTTCTTCCCTTCTCACTCTTCAGTCGCCTTCATCATGACTCTTCTTATCTTCTCACTCTTCAGTCGCCTTCATCTTCTTCTTTAATATTTTAGAGCCTAATACTGAGACACTCAGCAAGGCCACCCCCTAATTCTTCGGATGATATTATCAGTCGAAGAAGAGAGCGATCCCTCACCCATAAACGATCGTCTCTCTTTCACTTCCCTCATCTTCCTCTTTCGCTTCTAATTTCCCTATAACCTCTGTTAAAACGGTTCAATTGCCCCTTCCTAATTTTATGGCAGTGAAGAAGCCATAATTGGCGACGAAGCGGTCTTCTCTTGCTAACATCACAAACCAAAGGGATGCCTCTCGGAATGTTGTACAGACCACAATTCTATCAAAAACTTTGGTAATTCCCTCCTCCTCTTATGAGTTTTACAAATAAATTAGTGCGGGTCTTCTTCATTCTCTCATTTCCCATGTATCTATATACCTCTGTATGAGCATAATTTTTTTGTGCATGTGTTAAGACTCTTGATTAAATGTATTTATGTGTTTCCCTTTATTCATTGCAATTTGTGTTGTTTGATGATTATTACCTGTAATTTCTTTGTATACATTCCATGATAGTAATCATTTTATCCTCCCCAAATCCTATTTTTTTGTTTGTCCAATTTTATCTTGAGTTGGTTGTTTAGAATAGTGCACATGTTTCGTGAAATGCCAAGAAAAGATATGTTGTCATCACAATTTAGTTCCCTTTTTTTATAAAAAAATTCTCCTCTTTAAACAATTATCGATCATTATTCTAATACATTTTTATTTTTCTTTAGAATCTTTGGTTCAAAATTGATTCTATTTTTATTTTTTATTTGAAATTATTATTTTTAGATCAAACATCTAGACTTTGATATTATACTTACTTGAATTTATTAATGATAGCTTTTCATGAAGAGGAACAAAAAGGCTATGACTGAAGCCTTGGAGAAAATTAAATCAGGTTGCAAGATTAATTGTGTTTATTAGTTTAAAGATATCATTCGAGTATAGAGGAAAGTTTTTACATTCAACCCACAATTCTATCAAAAACTTTGGTAATTCCATCCCCCTCTTATGAGTTTTACAAATAAATTAGTGTGGGTCTTCTTTATTCTCTCATTTTCCGTGTATTTATATCCTCTGTATGAACATAATTTTTTTGTGTATGTGACAAGACGATTGATTAAATGTATTTATGTGTTTCCCTTTATTCATTGCAATTTTTGTTGTATGATGATTATTACCTGTAATTTCTTTGCATATATTCCATGGCAGTAATCCTTTTAACCTCCCCAAATCCTATTTTTTTGTTAGTCCAATTTGATCTTGAATTGGCTGTTTAGAATAGTGCACATTACATGTTTGGTGAAATGCCAAAAAAAAGATATATGTTGTCATCACAATTTTAGTTCCCTTTTTTTTAAAGAAAATTCTCCTTTTTAAACAATTATCGATCATTATTCTAATACATTTTTATTTTTCTTTAGAATCATTGGTTCAAAACTGATTCTATTTTTATTTTTTATTTGAAATTATTATTTTTCGATCAAACTTCTGAACTTTGATATTGTGCTTGCTTGAATTTATTAATGACAACTTTTCAAGAAGCGGAACAAGAAGGCTATGAGTTTGTGCCATGACTATTACGCTCTGTTTTCAGAGTTTGGAATTAAAAAAACAAAAGAAGAAGAAGAATAGAAATAATGGGCATTTATAGTATCTTTCAATCTGCCAATTCATCTTCATCATAAGTTGTTTTTGCTATCAATTAGATGTTTAATTTTTATATTTTTCATTGGCAGTTTCCCCTGTGTTGTTTGAATCTCATTTTTGTTTCTATTTTTGGATCTATTTGCCGCCACAAAGGAGCAGTTGCAATTAGACATCCTTACATAAGGGTTGTAGGTATATAACAAACTAATGAGACTAATTCTTGAGGTCATGCTAACTTCACAGTGGATGGGGTAGTGGTCAATATTATCATATACCTGACCTGCATGTTATTAGTAATTACTTATCATTTAGTAGTATGTGCTGGGACTTTAGAGATTTTGAAATACATGTTTTAATATAAAATTGACCATGTATAGATGAATAGTAGGCATTAGTTGTGTATTTATTTTCTAAAGGAAAATGATTACACACACTAATTCTTTTCAGTGGATTTCTTCTATTAATAGAAGAGTTGTTTTTTTCCTTCTATCAATAAAATCTTTTCTACCTATAAAAATAACATTTACTTATTTTAGTTTGTTCAACCATGCCTTCCCGAAGAAGAACGTTTTTGAAGGTCAAAATCCTCGGTAACAGCAGGTAATGTACATATATTCATGTTTATGTGTTGTAGATCGATTTGATCTAAGTTCTACGGTTTGGTATGCCATATATGTGATTGAATTTTGTTAACTAAGTGGAGATTGATCTATTTGTTAAACCATGTATTTTTGTTATTGTTTATACTACATAAGAAAACAAATGGTTTGACATATATAAGAAAATGTTTCTCTTTAGTCGCATCATTGGCTTATCATGATTTCGGGAGCGAAGTCGATAGAATTTGGAGCTCAGTAACAAAGATGTCAATGGAGTCATCGACTCTTCCCTCTCAATTCAGCTTCAATACGCAACTTTCTATTTCAATCTCTCCGTATATGTATTTGAATCCCTCTTCAAGGTACGCGCAAGCAGTTCTGTTGAATCTAAATTAGACTGTTTTTGAATTTTGATTTGAATTTAATGAAAGCCCTACCGAAAACCTGTATAACTGTTTAATTTGTGCTTCTATTCGGAATATTTTACATGCACAAATTTCACATAAAAACATCTTAATTAGAAGGAAATATGACCATGCATTTTCATTTTGTAAAGCAAGATAATCAGATGTAGATATTTCAAAATTTTCATGAAAATTAGTTACCTCAAGTTGTTCATCGTCTTCTAGTCCCATGAAACATAATTGGCCAATTTCTTCATCTTGTTCTATTTTGGACTTGCTCATTGGAGTTGAGATACCTTCTTGATTCTTCCTTTGTTTCTTTCTTTGAAGTAGTCTCTCGAGTTTTCTTGAGAGTATTTCAATTTCTTCATCAAAATCTTCATCATTGCCTTCTATGTAGATTTCAGCTTGTAGAGCCAAGGTTCTCTTCTTAGGTGCCTCATCTTCTTTATCGTATAATTTTAATTGGTTTTCAAACTCTTCAAGTTCTCCAAATAAGGTAAGAGTTTCTATTGTGCTAATTGTGACTAAGTCTTGAAGTGTAGTAACCTTTGGAGCGAATCGCTTTGGCATGACTCTGAGAAGCTTTCGGTTGATTTCCTTTTGATCAATCTTTCGTCCGAGCATGCTTAGAGAATTCATTAGAGTGAGGAATCTTGCTTGGGCATCTCTAATTGATTCATTTTTCTCCAACTTGAATAGTTCATATTCATGCATTAACATGCTCGGTTTGACCTCCTTCACTTTAGTAGTTCCTCGTGGCTCGTGATGATAGTATCCCACATTTCTTTTCTTTGTGTTGCATGCGATGATACTTTATCAATTTCACTTGGACCATTCCGCTTAGCAAGGGTGTTCATGGCTCTTGAGTTGTAGGAAAACATATAGCTTTCGTTTGCATCCATCTCCATGAGAGTCTTTGCTTTGCCATTATCATGTCTAGGAATGACAGTCCATTTTCAACAACCCACCATTCCATGGGTCTCTTTTTAAGAAAAATCTTCATTCGAACTTCCAAAGTTGAAGTTTTCACTTAGAACAACAAATTGGCCTACTTGTGGACCGATCTTCTTGAAAGTTTAGGTGTGCCATAGGATCTTCCCTACGACTGCAACGATCAATATTAGTAGAGTCAAGCTTTGATACCAAATGTAATTCTGTGTATGTGCACACCTAGAGGGAGGGTGAATAGGTGTTTAAGCTAAAAGTGAAAAACGGTGAAAACTTTTTGAAATTTTAAGCTACATGTTTAATTCAGACAGCTACGCATGTCTGCTTTAGTGTCTGTTCTTCGTTTATGATTATCAGAAAGCTAGACCTGTCTGCTTTAGTGTCTGGATAGGCGTGATGAATTAAAATGTGTAGAACGTGAATGGCAGTTAAAGAGATAAACAGAAATAAAAAAACACACCAATATTTTTACGTGGTTCAGCCCCTATCCTCTAATCTAGTGGCCTAATTCACGTCCAATCCCAACTAGGATTGGAGACTCTTTTTATTAAACTTAATATTCAATTAAATACAATAAAAAGAACTCCCTGTTACAAAAAAGCTTCAATTCTGATGTTGGACACCAATGCCCCCTTTGCACCTCTGCAACTTGTACACCTCTGCACCTGTTCTCACCTCTGAGACCTTTGAAGCGTCCTTTGAACAGACCCATGCATATTAATTATAATATTATAAATCATAATCCATGCATATTTAATAATATAATAACAAACCATGAACCATGCACACGTCTAATATCCTTAAATTAGTCATCATTCAAAACATCATAAAATCAAAAATCAACATTCTTCCCCTTTTTGATGATGACAATTTATACACCAACATGCTCCCCCTAAGTATATGGCTCCCCCTAAATTTATGCATATTAAGGAGCAAAAGAAAATTACTTAATCCACATAACTATCATTGCATATTCCAGCATAATATAGTATCTCAATATCAACAAGAATACCAATTCAAACTAAATTAAATATACCCAAATATCTCTCCCCCTTTGTCATTATCAAAAAGAAATAAATCATCAAGTTATATCTCTCCCCTTTTGACATAAACAAAAAATAATTCATATCAATTAAGTTGAAGTTAGTTATCTCACCCCATTTACTAAATTAAAAAATAAGCATAAAGAATGACAATAGAACAAGGTTATAACAAAATCACATATAGCAAATAAATAATATAATCATACCTTTGTAATTTGTTATCTATATATCAACCTTTTATCAAGATTGTCATGTATATTAAATATGGAGCATTTGACATAATAAATGATGTTATGAACCCTTGTAATACGAAATCCATAGAGTTTTTATAATAATATATCTAATTAAAACTCTATTTAAGAAACAACATGAGGTACTTACAGTTTCCGCCAAATAATTTATAGGTAACTTACTCTCTCAAAAGTAAAGAATCATCCATCTCCTTTTTGATCTTGAGACACCTACAAACAAATAGTCTCTATCTTTTTGGTACCCAAATCTTCTTGGGTCCTTTTGGGTTAGTAGCATATAAATAACTTTTCTTTACCCAAATTTGTTTCATTCTAATTTTATTACAATTAAAATCAAAATGACCTTTAAAACCATATTTTTTACAAGTAACAAATGGTGAACAATAAAGTGGTTTATGCCTTGATTTACTATTAATCATTCTAATATTATTATTTGTAGGATTATACCCAATTCCTTGTTTATCAAGACTAGACCTTTGTGCCCCTAACATAACATTTAGGTTCTCTTCTCCTTGCACAAATTTAGCAAGATCATTTTTTAAAGATGCTATTTCTGCATTTATTACATTATCATCATGTTGTATATTCATAATTTTTCCATCATTAAAAGCATCTATGCATACATCTCTTATTTTCAATTTTTATTTTAAAATTTGATTTTCATTTTTAAGATATTTATTTTCTTTTCTTTCTTGATAAGTGACTCAACTTCATTCATTAGCTCATTTACGCAGCTTCTTGAAATAAGCGAGTTTCTTTTTAAGCCTTTGATTTTCATTTTGTAAAGCAAGATAATCAGATGTAGATATTTCAAAATTTTCATGAAAATTAGTTACCTCAAGTTGATCATCGTCTTCTAGTCCCATGAAACATAATTGGCCAATTTTTCATCTTGTTCTGTTTTGGACTTGCTCATTGGAGTTGAGATACCTTCTTAATTCTTCCTTTGTTTCTTTCTTTGAAGTAGTCTCTCGAGTTTTCCTGATAGTATTTCAATTTCTTCATCAAAATCTTCATCATTGCCTTCTATGTAGCTTTCAGCTTGTAGAGCCAAGGTCTTCTTCTTAGGTGCCTCATCTTCTTCATCGTACAATTTTAATTTGTTTTCAAACTGTTCAAGTTCTCCAAATAAGGTAAGAGTTTCCATTGTGCTAATTGTGACTGAGTCTTGAAGTGTAGTAACCTTTGGAGCGAATCGCTTTGGCATGACTTTGAGAAGCTTTCAGTTGATTTTCTTTTGATCAATCTTTCGTCCGAGCATGCTTAAAGAATTCATTAGAGTGAGGAATCTTGCTTGGGCATCTCTAATTGATTCATTTTTCTCCAACTTGAATAGTTCATATTCATGCATTAACGTGCTCAGTTTGACCTCCTTCACTTTAGTAGTTCCCTCGTGGCTCATGATGATAGTATCCCACATTTCTTTTGTTGTGTTGCACGATGATACTTTATCAATTTCAGCTTGGACCATTCCGCTTAGCAAGGTGTTCATGGCTCTTGAGTTGTAGGAAAACATATAGCTTTCGTTTGCATCCATCTCCATGAGAGTCTTTGCTTTGCCATTATCATGTCTAGGAATGACAGGTCCATTTTCAACAACCCACCATTCCCATGGGTCTCTTTTAAGAAAAATCTTCATTTTGAACTTCCAAAAGTTGAAGTTTTCACTTCCGAACAACTGCGGTGGCCTACTTGTGGACTGACCTTCTTGAAAGTTTAGGTGTGCCATAGGATCTTCCCCTATGACCTGCAACGATTAATATTAGTAGAGCCAAGCTTTGATACCAATTGTAATTATGTGTATGTGCACACATAGAGGGAGGGTGAATAGGTGTTTAAGCTAAAAGTGAAAAACGGTGAAAACTTTTTGAAATTTTATGCTACATGTTTAATTCAAACAGCAACGCCTGTCTGCTTTAGTGTTTGTTCTCCGTTTATGATTATCAAACAGCTATACCTGTCTGCTTTAGTGTCTGGATAGGCGTGATGAATAAAAATGTGCAGAACGTGAATGGCAGTTAAAGAGATAAACAGAAATAAAAAAACACACCAATATTTTTACGTGGTTCAGCCCCTATCCTCTAATCTAGTGGCCTAATCCACGTCCAATCCCAACTAGGATTGGAGACTCTTTTTATTAAACTTAATATTCAATTAAATACAATAAAAAGAACTCCCTGTTACAAAGAAGCTTCAATTCTGATGTTGGACACCAATGCCCCCTTTGCACCTCTGCAACTTATACACCTCTGCACCTGTTCTCACCTCTGAGACCTTTGAAGCATCCTTTGAACAGACCCACTAAACTCTAGAAACTCTAGACCACCAAAGCTAATAGTTTTGTCTTTCAGATTACAATGATGGTGATTCCAATGTAATATCAACTTTCTAGCCTAAGGATAACAGAACATTGATTGCTAGAATGACTATTAGAAAGCTATAAGAATTAAGAAGAATGAATTACTGCTTTTCAATTCTTGGGCTTTTTCCATAACCGAGCATGATGAAGCTTTATATAACATGAAGGCCAATGGCTATATTTGTTAGCAAGAAATCAGATAATTTAAATCCCATAATAAAAGCTACAATATTGACCAACGGTTATGAATATAAGATAGAATAGGAAACTCATATCAAAGTTGGTATACCCCATGATATTAGCAATTAAAAAGTCCAACAGATTTGGTAAATTAAGGATATAATAAGAGTCCAAATAAGTTGTCATACAAGATAAGTCCAGTTGGATTCTATAAAGAATCCCACAATATTAGGAGTCATAAAGCTATATATATATCCAAACTTTATTAAAGGAGATTGATATGATTTTGTTAAAGATTTGTTAACACCTGTTTCCTTAAAAAATGGACATTTTAAAACCAAAACAGATTTCTTAGAAAACCAACCTTCCTTAATAAACTTCAATTCCAATCTTCCTTAATAAGCTCCAATTCAAATCTTCCTTAATAATATTATAAACCCATGCATATTAATTATAATATTATAAACCATAATCCATGCATATTTAATAATATAATAACAAACCATGAACCATGCACACGTCTAATATCCTTAAATTAGTCATCATTCAAAACATCATAAAATCAAAAACCAACATAATGGTTTAGTGGATGTATTTTTTGTTAGATATATTCAAGTTTAAGTTAGTTAATCCATTATTTGAACTAGCCCGTGCATTGCACGGGCTATCACCTAGTATTCAAACAAAGACATCTAGCTCGGCATATAATTAAAAAATGGTTAAAAACGTGTTTGAATTGTACTCAAACACGTTGAGTAGCGGTTAAGCACACACGTTCCTTGAAATCAACAACATGCAAAGCCCACATTGAATTAACTGACGCAGTATCAGAGTTGACCGAAATTCAAGGGACGTGACAATTAAGTCAAATACTCAGAGCAAGCAAGTGAATACCTACGTTCTTAATGCACTAGCAGATAGGGGTGCTCAAAAAATTCGGTTTTTTTGGTTTTTTTGGTTTTTGGTATAAATAAACTTATCGATTTAGAGCGAATAATTTTGAGCAGAGGCGTGCAGTGCACTGTCTTTAAGTAGAAATTTCGCCCCTCGGAGAACTTTTCTCGGTGCTTTTTGGATTTTTTATATTTTTCGATACCGGTAGCGGTAATAAAAATTTTTAAATTCGGTAAATATCGAAAAACCGAAAAAAATCGAAAAAATTGAAAAGTTCAGTAGAGATAGGATCTGAACGTGATAAGGAAAAAATATTTGTAAACTAGAGTTCTCATTACTTGTTGTTGGAAAAATATGAACAAAATATAGGATTCAACTATCAAATAAAAGAAGGCCAGAAATAAACTTATCAATTTAGAGCGAATAATTTTGAGTAGAGGCGTGCAGTGCACTGTCCTTAAGTAGAAATTTCGCCCCTCGGAGAACTTTTCTCGGTGCTTTTTGGATTTTTTATATTTTTCGATACCGGTAGCGGTAATAAAAATTTTTAAATTCAGTAAGTATCGAAAAACCGAAAAAAAAACGAAAAAATTGAAAAGTTCAGTAGAGATCGGATCTGAACGTGATAAGGAAAAAATATTTGTAAACAAGAGTTCTCATTACTTGTTGTTGGAAAAATATGAACAAAATATAGGATTCAACTATCAAATAAAAGAAGGGCAGAAATAAACTTATCAATTTAGAGCGAATAATTTTGAGTAGAGGCGTGCAGTGCACTGTCCTTAAGTAGAAATTTCGCCCCTTGGAGAACTTTTCTCGGTGCTTTTTGGATTTTTTATATTTTTCGATACCGGTGGCGGTAATAAAAAATTTTAAATTCGGTAAATATCGAAAAACCGAAAAAAAACGAAAAAATTGAAAAGTTCAGTAGAGATCGGATCTGAACGTGATAAGGAAAAAATATTTGTAAACAAGAGTTCTCATTACTTGTTGTTGGAAAAATATGAACAAAATATAGGATTCAACTATCAAATAAAAGAAGGGCAGAAATAAACTTATCGATTTAGAGCGAATAATTTTGAGCGAGAGGCGCAATGGTTTACATTTCTTAAGTAGAAATTTCGCCCCTCGGAGAACTTTTCTCGGTGCTAAGGTTACTGACGAAATCCTATTCTAGGATTCAACGGCTCTTCACCCAACTAACTAGAACTTGAAATAGTTAAATGACTCAGGAACAACTTCAATTTTTTCTTACTCAAACTCAAAGATTGTACCACATATATATATATATATATATATATATATATATTCAATGTATATAATATGTGTACAAATTAAGGAAACTGTATATATATAATCGGCAGTACAAATATTTATATATATATATATATATAAAGAATATGTGTCTGTAAAGTGATGTAATCTATATATATACTGACAATGTCTTTTTTTTTATTTTGGAAAGACATCTTCTTACATGAAATTACTTAGACTTTTTATAGAAGAATGTAACGAAATCATTATAACAGGGTAATATTACATGGCAACGGAAACATCAACGGTAATATAATTAAAATCTTTTCAACAGTAAAAATATTAATATCTCAATAACTGCTATTAATATATAATAGTAGTTAATCTTCATATTAACTTTGTAATATATTATAAAATACAACAATCCCCACATATTACAAAGTAAAAATACATTGAGTAAGAAATATAAGAATGCAGTGCATTAACACTGGTGTCTTTTGTACTATGAACCAATATATAGAGTAAATAAGACTTGATTCATAGGAATTCGGTGAAATAAAAAATTTCTATGAACCTTCTTCCTTATTATGAATCAGTAATCATATTACTCACACTACAAACTTTAACTGAAGCTGTTCTATTCGATTTGGCACATTTTGGCCTTGCGCCATACCTGAAATTCATGAGTGCTCTAGAAAACTTGTCTTGTTTTCATAAGAGGCGGCCCCACCTCTACACTCATATAGGTGTTTCCATCAAATATGTTCTACAGTTAAACACATCACCCAATAGGACTATAGAAAACATTAAGAGTATATAACTCAACCTCTAACACTATAGAATTACACTATCCTACACCATAGGGATGAACTCAAATATGTATAAGATGGATAGTGTCTCAACCAATCAACCAATGACTTGTTGTTACCCATATGAACCTAGTTCCTGGGATTACCATTCATATAAGTTGGGTTACCATCATTGTTGATTTACGTAATGAAACGATGATCCCATCCCCTCAATGTATTGCTCACTAGCCTCTTGCTTAGTGGCTTTGTCAGAGGATCCGCAAGATTTAACTCTGACCTAACAAAATTAAGGGATATAATCCCGTCACATAACAGCTGTCTCACAATATTATGTCTTAGGCGTATATGCCTACTCTTGCCATTATAGCTCTTATTCTTAGCTCTTTTATATCACTGACAGCAATCACAATGTAGATACACAGATGGAACCTGGTTTAGTCCACAAAGGAATATTTCCCAAAAGATTTACGAGCCACTCGCTTTGAGAACTCCGCTTCTAAGGCGATAAACTCGACTCCATAGTAGAGTGAGCTATCTGAAGTCTCTTTAGAAGACTTCCAAGAAACTGCTCCCCCTCCTAAGGTAAATATGTAGCCACTCGTGGATGTGATTTCATCTAAATCAGAGATCCAATTGGCGTCACAATAGCCCTCAAGAACTGAAGGATTACCGCAGTAATACAAACCAAATACAATAGTACCTCGCAGATACTTGAGTATTCTACATAAAGCAGTCCAATGATCCTTATTAGGATTATGAGTGTATCTGCTGAGTCTATTAACTACATAAGATATATCAGGTCTTGTGCAATTAGTAAGATACATTAAGCAACCTATGATTTGGGCATACTCAGATTGAGATACACTATGTCCCTCATATTTTTTTTAGATGTAAACAAGAATCATACGGAGTACTAACAGGATTAACATTATAATGTCCAAATCTCTTAAGCATTTTCTCTACATAATGATCTTGAGAAATCATATACCCATTACACACTTTACTTAAATTAATTCTGAGAATAACATTTGCTTCTCCCAAGTCTTTCATATCAAATTTAGTAGATAACATATTTTTAGTCTCATATATAACATCAATATTGGTTCCAAAAATAAGCAAGTCATCCACATAAAGACATACAATAACACCACAATTCTCTTTATTAAATTTGGTATATATACATCTATCTCCATCATTTATTATATATCCATTAGAAGTCATCACACAATCAAATTTATAATTCCATTGTTTAGGAGCTTGTTTAAGACCATATAAAGATTTAACTAATCTACAAACTTTATGCTCATTTTCTAAAGAAATAAATCCCTCAGGTTGGTCCATATAAATTTCCTCTTCAAAATCTCCATTAAGAAACACAGTTTTAACATCTATTTGATGAATTATTAAATTTTTAATAGCGGAAAGAGCAATTAAAACTCTAATGGATGATATTCTCGCAACCGGTGAATAAATCTCAAAAAAGTCAAGATCTTGATTTTGTTTATAACCTTTAGCAAAAGGCCTAGCCTTAAACTTATCAATTGATCCGTCAGGTTTTAATTTCTTTTTAAAAATCCATTTACAACCAATAGTTTTAGAACCAGGATGAAGTTCCACTAACTCCCAAGTGTGATTAGCCATAATAGACTCAATTTCACTATTTATGGCTTCTCTCCAAAAAGGAGCATCGGGAGAAGAAACTGCATCTCTAAAAGTTAATGGGTCATTATCTACAAAAAAACGTAAAAAAATCATCTCCCAGATTAGTGGATTTTCTAGTACGTTTACATCTCCTTGGTTCAATTTCAGATTCCTCAATTGGAACTAAATAAGGGCTCGTCGAAAGCTCAGCTACTGGTCGATCCACTTTAGATTTCAAAGGAAAAATATTTTCAAAGAAATCATCATTTTTTGACTCAATGATTGTATTACGATCTAATACATCACTTTTCAAAACAAGAAATCTATAAGCAACACTATGTTCAGCATAACCAATAAACAAACAATCAGCAGTTTTAAAACCAATTTTCCTTTTTTAGGGTCATGTAACATTACCTTAGCAAGACACCCCCACACTTTAAGGTATTTCAAATTAGGTAAACGATTTTCTCGAAGCTCAAAAGGTGTTTTTCCAATTTTCACCAACAGGTAACTTTATATACACATTATACATACACGAGTATTCAAACTTGACTATTCATATTGGGAATTGAAATTTTGAACTTTTCATGCAAATATGCATGCAATGTATGTCATCACGTCCCTTTAAATTCAGAATTAATGCAGAGAATTAGTAATAGTACTAGTATTAATTTGTTTAAAATTACATTCCCCATAATTGTGGTTTAAAGTGAAGTCTCTTTCCTACTAAGAGTCACGAAGTCATAACTCTTGAGTATATCACTACATGTTCAAAGTATGTCTCTTTATATTACATAGAAATGTAGCTAGAATTCTTAGTTTTCTCAATAGATTGGAGGAATCTCTCATGAACAGTAAGTGAGTCTCACATTCATGCGAAGAGGGGGTTGTGAACATATATATCGCTGCATAAATTTAAGTCTTTTAAAGGATTGTAGAACAACAATTCCCTTGGTGTGTATTGTTTTTCTTGAGCGGTACTTGTCCTTCTTTAAGGAAACATCTTACATCTTTTATCTGAGCTAAACTTCTCTACTAGTAACCAAGGAAATTGATATTTCTTGCACGGCCAAGTGGATATATAGTCTTACTATTTTAATGACTTGAACCTGGTAATTAAGGCCTATGGGATGATCTTAGTAACTTAATTCACAACATTATAATTAGATAAAGTTGTCATGGGGATCATCCACGTATAAGTACAGCATCTGCATGCAGACTGTAGGATAGATAGTAACACATATTGAACTTACAAATTAAGATTTTTGTTTATTTCACAAAACTCGCCTCACATGAATAATAAAAAAAACGTTATTCATTTAAATAAGGTCTTGTAAAAGTATTAATATTTCTACTTAAGATTGTTGGAAAAATATGAACAAAATATAGGATTCAACTATCAAATAAAAGAAGGGTATAAATAAACTTATCAATTTAGAGCGAATAATTTTGAACAGAGGCGTGCAGTGCACTGTCCTTAAGTAGAAATTTCGCCCCTCGGAGAACTTTTCTCGGTGCTAAGGTCACTGACGAAATCCTACTCCAGGATTCAATGGCTCTTCACCCAACTAACCAGCACTTGAAATAGTTGAATGACTCAGGAACAACTTCAATTTTTTCTTACTCAAACTCAAAGATTGTACCATATATATATATATATATATATATATATATATATATATATATATATACCTAAGATACAAACGTTAGTGAAGCCACATAGAGTTAATATAGGGGCAATCGCCCTTTACTAGAAAAAAATATTTTATAATATAAGGTAAATTTTAAAATTTTTAAGTATTATATATAAATTATTTACTAAAATTTTATAAATTTTCTATTATATGGGGTCAAATTGAAAATTTATAACTTTGTCAATCAAATTTTAATCACATATATTCATATCCTCTTAATATATGTATCTCTCTATAATATTTTAAACTAAATAATAATCTAATTTATATTATTTTTTAAAATAAATAATGAATTACTTACTTATGAACAATTGTGATTAAAAAAGTCTACTATGAGTTAATATAGTGTATATATACCATATATTATTACTCATTATATTTTTATTGTAATATAGTATATGTATATATATATATATATATATATATATACTCGAAAGTATAAAGTATTAAAAAAATTGGCTTGGGCCAGCTTTAACCCCGAACCCCATAATTATTTGTAACTAAGTAATAATTTTGATTATTTGACAAAAAAATCCTAGCTTAATTAATTGAAGTACAAATATATATATATATATATATATAAAGAATATGTGTCTGTAAAGTGATGTAATCTATATATATACTGACAATGTCTTTTTTTTTTATTTTGGAAAGATATCTTCTTACATGAGCTACCTAGCCTTTATATAGAAGAACAGAATGCGTATAACAACGGTAATATTACATGGCAATGGAAACATCAACGGTAATATAATTAAAATCTTTTCAACAGTAAAAATATTAATATCTCAATAACTGTTATTAATATATAATAGCAGTTACAAATCTGCATATTAACTTTGTAATATATTATAAAATATAACACTTGTGATATATATTTGACATCACAAGTTAATTCACTAATCCTTGTACATCAATTACAGGCCTCACCACGTTAATCACCATGTTTACATGTATTGTTAACGCCAAAATCTTCTGCTACGTCCCAATCACGTAAGACGTCCCGATCCTGTGCAGTAAACACGATCAACACACAAAAGCTTGGCCACGGGCGGGCCCGAGTCAGGGAATAGCTCCGGCGTGAGAGTAAGTACAGGCGGTCACAAGGGTTAACAATGGAGGATGAAAATGTCTAGAGAGATATAAAAATGTATGCGTACCTTTTGTTAGAAGACTCCCTTGCTAGGTTATACTCTCATGCTCGGTTTTTTGTGCCACCAACCCTAATCTGACACAGCTCCCCACTCCTCTATGGTCTCAAATAGGATGCATGCGGTTGTCACCTTTTCTCTCATCACTGCTCGCCACGGGTGGATAAAATCTCATCCACATTAATGATCTGCAGACTTTTGGTCAACTGCTCTCTTTTTTCATCATTACAAGTCAAAGGCTTAGATATAAAAAGCTTTAATGGATCAATTCTTAGACCCAGCCCATCATTATGAGGATATGATAAAGGTAACATAAATATTAAGCCCAATGACTATAAAACTCAATAACAAAGATCCAATAGGTTAATTAAATGGATAGGCCCAATCCGTCCGGCCCAATAGAGGAAATATCATGACCCAACATTGCCCCCTAGTTTTTTATTAAATAGGATATTTAATAGAAAACTATAAGCGGTCCACGATATTATGAGATCCAACAGGATTGAAATGGGCCCAAAGTATGACTTACCAAGGTCCAACTGATGAAGGATGGGAACAACAAGGATACTGGAAAGACGGATCAAGACCGGAAATCTAAGGGGAGGCCCAATCTGTTAAATATCTAAAGCTCAATCCGGACGCAACCCTTTCAAATTCGTAATCATGACTGCCAATTTAATGTGCCTCCCTCGACTCTTCGTGTAACAAATCGATATAAAGATAAACTTTACCAAATATGACAGCTTTACCTGCCAATTTGAATTTCCAGACTCTCAAACTCCCTTCTCCTTCCATAGCTTCCCTCACCGTCTCTGCAAAATACGATCGATGACAACCCTAAACACCAGTTAAAATTCTCCCATACGAAAGCACCCCCTCACTACTGATTCCCAACTAACCCCACCCCTCAGAAGAAACTTGAGGTCCAACCCCAATCATCATTCCAGATAAAAAGAAAATGCCTCCTAAACCTTGACTTGCTCCTTCTGAATTCTTCAGGAGTAAAGAATTTTTTCCCATGCCAATACTCCGTCAACGGTCGTTGAAAAGGAATTATAGAAGATTCGAGATCGGTGTCATATTCCGGACACTCATCTGGTAAAAGTTCCTAGGTCTGAGGAAAAAATGTATCAAAGGCCTGAAGGGAGGACGACTGTCCAAGTGACAATTCTCGAGAAAGGAGTTAGGTTCCCTCTACACCCGTTTCTGGTGACCATTCTAGGGTTTGTCGGCGTTGGATTTGCCCAATTAATGCCAAATTCTTATATTCATATTCTGGCCTTCATTGCATTTTGTCATGAAGCCATAATCGAACCCGCTCTTGACTTCTTTTTTACTGTTTATAAAATCGGTCAATCTCGCGAAAGAGGGATCAAAGTCATAAGTAAGCAGGCATCGAGAACAGGAGAAAAATTTAAAAGACGTTAGCTGGTGAACACTCCTTCGAGCAATAGGGGGTGGCATGAATAATGGTTTTATGTCAAGGGACCTGAAATTTCTTCCTTACCGAACTGGGCCACCGATGAGAAGACTTCTGCTGATTTTGGAGACATTTTCGAAGAACGCGAGGTCTAAATGATAGGTCTATTTAAAAATTTCCAGAAGGAAGAGTGGAAACACAGACTTCTATCTAAACAAGCGTGGTTATATGACCACAAATGTAAGTATGGATTTACTTTATCAATATTTTGAAAATTGCTGTAGTATGGATTTTGATGTAGAACTGTTAATCTTCTGCAGTAACTTTGATCAAACCATCGTCTTCTGAGGTAAAGGAGTTGGAGGATTTCTAGTCAGAAAAGTCCGTAGAAGTCACCGCTTAATCCTCCCAAAGAGAAATCCGTCCAAGAAGATAATGTAGTCAGAAAGTCTACAAAGGTTGGTGCTGAACCTTCACAATCGGAAGCTTCTTCTAAATTCCAACCACCTACTGAGACACCTCCTACCGAAGCACCTCAAATCAATGTTGAATCTCAAACCATTGAGCCCGAAACTGAAGAGCCCATTTTACCAGAAATACAACTCAAACCACGTCGAAGAAAGAGTGGCGCTCGAAAGCCCAAACGGATTTCTATACCATCAGATTCCAAAGGTTTTTTTGAATCTGAATCAAATGTCAATCCGATACCCCCACCTATCGCCGAATCGATACTGCCAACTGCTGACTTACCACCACCAATCAATGACCAAACACCGCCAGTCGCTGACCCAACACCACCAGCTGCTGACCAAACGCCACCAGCTGTTAACCCAGCTCCACCAGTTGCCAAATATACAACAGTTCTAAGGAGCCTACTTGATCTTCCTGCAAGCGATCGCAGACAGGCCCTTCGAATCAAGAAGCTAAAGACCCAAGTTACTCCTTTGACTGCCGAAGACCTGAGGGTGCCTTCTTCGAGTGTTCTCTCCCCAATGATCCCAATGGAGACTCGAACTACTAATGAAGAAGAATGAATCGAACTCATTGCGACTCCATCTCGGAAAAGAAGCGGCCCATCCGCGGTCATCAAAGTTCAACACCAATACATTCCTCAGTTCCCGATCCTGTTCCAGCTCAATCATCTTCCACAGAAAATGTATATATGGATCCTTCTCCTATTCGCGACCAACCAAGGCCTTCCCCCCCAAGGCCTTCATCACAAAAATTCCATGACGAGGCTACTGGAATGCCAACCTTGTGGCCTCTGTATAACGCCAATTTTTCCTTTCACCTCTTTGACGCCTTCGTTTGGGAAAATGACGATCATCGATTTAATGATCATACAAACGGGAATTTTCTTGAAGAAGGCATGAGTTATTTGGCAAAAGTAAGTGACACTTTTCTTGGTTAAATATTTCCTTTCTTGTTTAAATATCTAAAATTGACTGGATACTGCCGAATATGTGCAGGCAAATGCAGTCTTCGGGCGTTTACGTCTTAGACACATAAATGCCGAGTCTGATGAAGAGACCATGAAAAGGGAGATCAACATGTTGAAGGCCACATTGGCTCGAGAAAGAGAGGAACGAGAATCCGCTTTTCATGCCAATGAAGGTCTCCAGAGGGAATTGGCCCAAAATAGAGATAATCTGAGGGAAACTCACGAAGTGTTGGTCTTGGTCAAGGAAGAACTGAAGACAATAAAAGCTAGTGAGCATAAATTGGCCAACATGAATGTCCACTTCGTTGCAGAGACTGAAGCTCTGAAGAATAGGAATGAAGAGATCGTTACAGCACATCGAGACCTGGCAGCACAACTTAGCGAAGTTCATACAAAGGCTCGGGATGATAGGAAGGCCCACAGGGCTAAGCGCCATAAACTTTGTAGTAAGATTAAGGTACTTCGGGAACGGGATCCCCCCATGACCGAAGAAATGTTCAAGCAGATTCATCAGGACTATCGAACTTCTGATGAACTCGGTGCAGAGATTATGAAAGTATACTACGAAGGATTCGAAGACTGCCGAGGTCAATACAAGGAAAAGCTGGTGGCAGCCCAATTAGATCCAGCCTTACTCGATTTTGAAAATGATGTATAAATAGGATCTTATTGCTTCTGATCTTTAGAATTTTGTGCAAAAATTTTGTAAAGAAATTTAAGTGGACTTGTTTAAGTGTTTAATAAAATTTTAATTTTCTTTACTATGACTTTTGTTTACTTCGTTTCTTGTCAATAATTCAGCATTAATGATCTTGAATGAACTTAGCTTAACTACAAATCAGATAAGGCGTATAACAGTTAAGTTAAGAAATAAAATGCACTGAATGAACTGAACCGAACTTAACACTTGCATAAAATAAAGTAATGTTTCCGAAGTGTAAGACAGATCATGTGTGAGGTGAATTCAGTTGATCCTCTTTGTACCATCAAGATCTTATTTACCACTCGGGGTAGAACAAGTATATAAGGACATTTGTTTACCACTCGGGGTAGAACAATTTTATAAGGGCCATGGAATTTGTCTACCACACGGGGTAACAAATTCAAAAGGGCACTCCTGACAATAAGGCTGCCATCGAATGGCTAGCGAGTCCTACCATACTTCCTTACTTCGGTGCCCATTTACCACTCGGGGTAAATCAAAATTAAAAAGGACCATGGAATTTGTCTACCGCGCAGGGTATAACAAAACCATAAGGACACTCCTACCGAAGAGGCTACCATCGAATGGTCAGCGAGTCCACCCCGTCCTCCTTACTTTGCTGCCCATTGATTTACCACCCTTGGTAAAAATAATATTAAAAGGATCATAGGATTTGACTACCACATGGGGTAACAAATAAATGGGCTGCCATCGAATGGCCAGCGAGTCCTACCATACCTCCTTACACCATTGTGAACTTAGGACAAATAGGAAGAAGATCAGTTGTGAAAAAGTGACTTTTTATTGATGGTGAGCAATCATGTACAGACTTCCGGTAAACTGACTCGATCTCTACTGAAAGTATTTTCGGAGTCTTTCGGCGTGCCAAGTGTTCTTAATCTCGGATCCATCCAATGCCTTCAATCGGTAAGTTTCTGACTTTGGTACTTCGATTACTTCATAAGGTCCTTCCCAATTTGGCATCAGCTTCCCCACGTTCTGCGGCGTAGATGCTTCAGCTTCTCTGAGGAAGAAGTCCACCACTTCGAATCTACGGAGCTTTACCCCTTTGTTGTAATGCTTGGCAACTCTCCTTTGATAGGCTGCTAACTTGATCAAATCCACTTCTCTAACTTCTTCTAACAGATCCAAGTTGGCCTTTAGTCCTTCGTCATTGTAGATCTCTCTGAACTGACTGACACGAAGACTTGGAGATCCAATCTCGACTGGGACCAAGGCATCAGTACCATAGGCCAATCTAAAAGGTGAATCTCCTGTCGTAGTCCTCGGTGTAGTTCGGTAAGCCCACAATACACTGAGCAGCTCTTCCGGCCATCTTCCTTTCGCTTCGTCCAATCTGCGATTGATCCCGTTCAGCAGCGTTCTGTTAGTCACCTCAACCTGTCCATTTGACTGTGGATGAGCCACCGAAGTCTTCCTGTGTTGGATCCCCAATTCTTTCAAAAATCCTTCGAATTTTGATCCCACGAACTGGCGTCCGTTGTCTGATATCACCGCTTTAGTGTTGGGTTTGTAATATTCAAGAACGCAATCAAATTGCATAAATAAACGGAAACGTGTAAAAATCAGAGTTTAAAAATTTTACAAACCATATACCCGGATCACCCTTTATGCACAATTATTAATTAAACGAAAAATTGAAGAACAAGAATCATACCCTTGAAGATCCGAAGCTTCCTCGTGCTGAAGTTCACCTCCATTCTTTTTCGCGTTCAACTTGAATCCACCGGGTTTGGTTCCTTCCTTTGATCAACGTTAGCCACCCAAGTGTTTGGCCTCTGAGGTGATCCACCAAGGAAGAAGAAGGATTCAAGAAGATGGGTGGTTGGCTAAACCCTAGTTTTTCTATCTACATAGAAAAGAGCGTCTTTCTCCGACCATTGGAATAATCACGTAGTTTTGATATCCGATATAAGACTCTCTTATAAAGATATCAAGTAACCTATTAAAATAAGGTATTATTTAATTAAAACCTTTTTTTAATTAAAGGGGCTCCCTAATCTTATTAGGGATAATTAATTAAACTCCTTTAACTAATTTTCCTTCCTAATTCAATTAGGAATAAATGAGAGTACTTATATTAAATTAATTTCTAAACTCTTTTAGAAATTAAAATAATAATAATAATTGTAATAATATTAATAAGACTCCTCTTATTAATTTATATTTAATATTTCTAAAATATTAAATAATAAATATTAAGCTATTTAATTTATTCTATCACCATAGATTAAATTAAATATACATAACATATTATTACAATTATGCCATTAACTTCTTAAATCATTATTCTTCCTTTTATGGTGTGACCCTTTAGGTTCTCCATATTAAACCTAATGTGAATAAATCAATTAGAACAATTCTAATCTTATTTAAATAAATTAATTATTTAATTAATTTATTTAAATAAATAATATTTATTCTACAATAGGGATAAGCCTCCTAGCGATCAATGACTTTCCGGATAATATAGATTTCAACATTAATCATAAAAGAACCTTTGAGTAAATAGTTCTTAAATACAATTCAATCCTTCCACCATACATGTCCCAATTAAATATAAGACATGGAATTATTTGTCAGTCTTATTTTATTTAATTATATGTATTTCGATCCTTAAATGCACAACACCAAATAATGCAAATTAGAAACTCCTTTCTAATTTCATTACCTTAACCCGAGGACTACTAGGTGTGGCGCCCCCAAAATTAGGTATCGTCACCCATCTTGGGTCGCCACTTACGTGGTACATAAATTCAAATATCTGACTTACTAATATAAGCGTAATATACAATCTGACGACATAAATGTGAGTTTGAATACAAATATTATCTACTAGATATTATACAAACTCAAAAGGAGTCCTCATTACAACTATTATCACACTATTTCACGAGAATAGTGAGGACTACTAATCTATCCTCTGGACCATTACTCCATTCCCCAGGCTAGTCCCAAATATGTTCTCATTTCACGAAGAGAACGGTGAAAAGAAAAGGGTGAGCTCAACTAGCCCAAGAAGAAATATTATGACTAAGATAATGCGAATAAATTATCATTAGCCTTCAACAATTGTTAAGCCGATAAAATACAATAGACAACCCAGTTTAAGCTGCGGTGGAATATCGATCCATTAAAAGAGTCAAGTAGAGAATAAAATCTACTATCTTTTAGGTTTTAAAAGGTTTTCATCAATTTTTATCATTTGAGACTCGACAAATAAATAAACCACCACATCTAATCATCCCTGTACCCGGTCAGGATTTTCATCAAATTATCAATGGTCATGACTATACCGAATCACCCCCGGTCATAATCATACCAAAAACTATCCATCATTGCATTACGAAAGCCACCGAGGACTTTTATCACATCATTTATAACAAGCCATGATTATCTTAGAATGATCCTCGGTCATAATCATACTAAGTTCATCTATGCACGTAAGCGAAGATAACATAATATATCATGAGGATGATGACAATGACATAATAATTCAATAAAACAAGTTCAAGAATTATTTTATCCGAGAATTAAGTAACGTCCCAAATTGTCAACAAGATACTATTTTGTAGAGTAAAATTCAAGAATGATCGGAAGAATATTTCCATGAAAGATCTTTGGATGAAACGCAAATATCGAGGATATTCTACTAATTTCATGGAGTATAGAAGTCAAAGTTTTAACCAACTTGGGTATAATAAAGAATGGAATAACAAAAGAAATCACCATGCATGCGGTAGATTGCGATAGGCGAGTTATTCAACGAGAATAATAATAACGGAACCAATTAATCGGTGAAATTCACACAAGAGATGATGATCCAATGAAATAATAAATCTTTGAATAATAAACAATGGAACCGGTCCGATTGTAAAACACACGCATGAGATATTCCAACGAGAATAATAAAGAATGGAATAACGAAAGAAGATCACCAAGTATAGGGGATTCAAGCGTATACGAGTTATTCCAATGAGAATAAATAAGGATGCGTAAGGATTTCACCAAGTATAGGGTATGTCTGCATATAATGAGTTATGTATAGGGTATACCACTTTTACAAATTATTCAATGAATAATAATGAATGGAATAACAGAGAGAATTTCACCAAGTATAGGGTATCTGGCGTTATCTGACAAGTTATTCCAATGTAATAATAAATAATGGAATAATCAAGTTCTCTTCATGAATACAATGAATAATATCCCTTACGGGTAGAACAAATACCCCCTACTAGTAAAAAGACACCGGATATCAAAGTAGTGAAGTACCGAATACTCTTCTTCTTTCTCTATAGATTTTCTCTCTATAAGCTTCTCTCTATAATTTCTCTCTCTGAGTTTTAGGAGAATTCGTAAAAAATAATGAAGGAATGAGCTTATTTATAGGAAAATAGAATGCATAGTAATTAATTCATGAATCGGTCCAGATTGATTTACTTTTAATCGACGGTCCATATTTAAAGCAAAATCTTTTAAATAAAATATCATATATTCTATTTATATAAAAACATTTTACTATGCAAACACTTATGCAACACTATGCAAAACACTACATACAACACTATGCATAATAAAATATAATATATTCTATTTATAGAATAACTTTAATAAAGTATTCTGCATTTTATATAAAAAGATGTTTACATTTTATTACGTTAATAATACAAATAAAACAAAACGTCATTATCCCTATAATAATTCATATTATTAATCGTGAATAATGGAATCAAACCGGGTGACTTCTCATATAGCATCAATAATTAATACCGTGTGCTACTTATGCAACCACACGTATTCATCGACTTTTACTACAATGAGTAGTTCAACAAAGATCAACGGTAAAACTTCCGCCGTTATTTCAATAAAATATTTTTGTCGTTTTCTCAATCCAACAATAATTACATTGTGGGGTCCACCAATGATTGAGTAGTTATGCGAATATTCCTTGCTAAACCGAATATTCCCCAGCCAATCGAATATAATATAACCACTTGCATACTTTGCAAAATTTTATAAATACTACCCACAACTATAATATTATCTCAAATTCACACCATAATATTAAAAAATTATTTCGACAAAATTTAAATCTTTATTGATAAAATCTGGGGTCTCACAACCGGGTTGTCATTTATCGAATCACATAGGACATTTCTCTTCTTTTAATAGAAGTGGTAGATTCTTTATTGATCATACATTATCTCCATATACAACTTATTATACCCAAGCATACCCTTTGATATACCCTAAGGGTCTTAAGGAATAAGTCAAAGTATAACTCATCATATACAAGATACTATGATGATCTCAAGTCCAAGGATCACTTGTCTACTATCACTACTGAGAATTCCTATTGACGAAAAAGTAAAACTCCATTAGGTATTCCTTAGCGAGCCACGTTCAAATGAACTTATTCTCGAATAAGCACCTACATACTTGCTTTAGTGTCTCCACACAAATGATCATGAGATCAATCATCCTCATCCAATGAGCAAGCAACGTATGTACCAATCTATCCGGATTCACTAATCCCAATTTAGTAATCCAACGATTGGGAACTATTTTAGTTTTAAGCTTTCTAAGAATTTAGATATCATTAGAATGATCATTATCATTATTCTAAAAGCATTGCTTAAAACTATGAGTTTATCACATATTATAAAACAGCATCATGTAGATAATTAAAAGCCTTTAATAAATTAATACTTTTTATTAATAAATGAATAAGATTGTTACAAAGTATATGCTTTATCATCAAACATGATTGGCTTGTGTGCATACTACTTTCAATCTCCCACTTGCACTAAAAGTCAATCGTCATGGTATCTCATACTCTTCTTCTCTAAGTGACGATTATCCTGGCATTGTTGGATAAGCTTTAGTTAATGGATATGTAATGTTGTTCATGAGAGTCCACTATCTCTATAGTGATTTCCCATCTTTCAATGATTCTAATAATCAAATGAAAGTGCCACAACGCATGTTTAGATCCAAGATGAGACTTAGGAACTATTCCTAGTTCTGTAATTAACTTTTAATCCAAACAATCAACTTGCAGCTTCATTTATAGCTATATACTTTGTCTTTATCACTAAACCAAACTCTCTTTCTTGTTTGAAACCTTTCCAATTTCAACGCACCACTATTCAAGATAACGCTTTACCTTAAAGTGGATTTTACATCATCTTGAGTGCATCTAAAAAACTTGAGTCTGTAAAGCCCTCTAGTTTTAATTCAGACCCACCATGTATGCTCACATCCTTAGTGTCGGTTAAGCACTTTAAGATGTTTTTCACTGACTCATAGTGAACTTCTCCATAATATGACTGATCAACATCAGGTCTCATACATTTCATTGCATACATGATTGTCACTCATGCGATCTCTCTTTTCAGGAGTATGTGGGGACTATAAAGAGAGATACACTCCATAGCTCATCAATATGAGACATCTCTTGGAGTTTGCCATGCTAAACGACTTTAGAATCAAATGAATATACGTTCCTTGGGTTAAGTTGAGCATCCTTTTAAATCTATCTATATAGATTTGCATCCCCAATAATGATACTCTTCCCAAATCATTCATGGAGGATTGTTTAGACAACTTTATCTTTACTGATTGTAGCATTGGTATGTAATTCCTCATCCGTAGTATATCAACATATAGTACTAGGAATGTCACGATGCTCCCACTGACCCTTTTACACACTAGAACTCTTACCTAATCGTATGTAATCGGATCATCATCATCTATGATGCGTACCTCATCATCATCATCATCTATGATGAATCCATACCTCTAGGTATCTTGATGACTATTCCGCATTTAAGATTCGGTTGTGGTACAATAGGTCTACATCTCTGAGTTCCTCTTATTTGACTTATAGTGTTTTGAGGTTCTTGAACTCTTCAAGATCTATTATCCTCCCACTAGCCCTTTAATGATAAACACCTTTATCTTAGAAGCGGCGTGTTTCATGACAAACACCTTTTGCTAAGTAGGATTATAGAACACATGCCCTAAACTTACTTTAGGATGTCCAACAAATCAGACTTGTCAAATCTTGTCCCAAGCTTATCCTTTGAAACTTTTTCACATAAGTTGGACAACCCCTTATCTTAACATACTTAAGATTAGGAATCCTCCATGTCCATAACTTTTATGGAGTCTTGGGGTGGATTTCGAGGTTACCCTTTTTCGTAGATATGTCGACCATTTTTCTAAGACATGACCTAGAAGGATATTGGAATGTCGGTAAAATAATTATGGACCGTACCATGTCCAACAAGGTACGATTTTTCCTTTCGGATACATCAATCAATTATTACGTGTCGGGGGCGTCCATTATGAGAAAACCATTTGAGATGATCTAGAAACTTATTGCTCAAGTATTTATTCCTTGATCTAATCAAAGAATCTTAATACTTTGTCAATTTATTTCACTTCAATTCTTTGAACCTTTCAAATAATTCACACTTGTATTCAACAAATACATACATTCAACTCTTTGAATGATCATCTCCTTTTCTTATACTAGTTTGTTCAATTTATAAAATAATTTTTCACGTAAGTCAAGTATACAAAATCCATTAAGTAATCTTTCAGTTCTATACGAAACATTATTATTATAAATAGAACAACAATTGTTCTTAATTATAATACTAAAAATTTTATTGTCCAACAATAAAATGGAAATAATGTTTCTAACAAGAATTGGAATACAATAACAACTTATTGACTTAATAGATTTGCCGTAAGCGGTCTTTAAACTATAAGTTTCTGTAGCTAATGTAGCAACCTTTGCTTCATTTTCCACACATAGGATTACTTATCTTTGTTTAACTTTCTACTTTTGCTTGGTCCCTTCATAAATCTATATTTATGATAACCAAAGTTGATATCCAATATCCAAGTAGAACCTTGACTTAAAGAAAAATTTATTTTAAATCTTGAACAAAATTGTATTTGTAACTAAAACTTCATTAAGCTTCTTTGGTTAGCCACTGCAAGGTGCTTCTCACAGTTTCTTTCCAGTGTCCATGCTTATTGCAGTGGAAGCAAACCCCTTTGCTATCCGTATCAGTTTTGTTCTTATTATCCTTTGTTTTTGCCTTTTCATTTACCTTCTTTGAATCGTTCTTCTTTTCAGAAGATCCTTTGGCCCCTACCAGTAAGACTTGGTTTTTCTTGTTTGGAAAGTGACTCTCAACATTTTCAACACGTTAAGCAAATCAGCGAGGCTGATATCTAGCTTGTCCATATGAAAAATTCACAACAATTGTGAAAGGGGTCCGAGAGTGAGTGCAAGATCAAATCTTGGCTCAACTCTCCATCCATGACAAAACATGTTGTCCTAATTGATCAATCAAATTGATTATGTTAAGAACTTTTTATGCATCTTATAGTGCCATTGGCCATTTTAGATCGGAAGAGCTCCTTTAGATGTCGATATCTATCGGTCCTACTTTCCTCACCATCAACTACTTGATGTGCGGGAATATAAGTAGGAGCATCCATAATTTCATCTTGTGGCAAGTTTGTTACTCATGGATGCGAAAGCATGATGCATTGAGCCAATCGTGTATCATCTTGACACTTTCTAAAAGTAGCAATCTCTTCCTCGAGGCATTATGCGCAACCATTGCGAGGGGATAGACGTATTAAGGACATAAGATAACTTTTCAGCCATGAAAACTATTCTCAAATTCCTTAACCAATCCGTTTAATACGGTTTGGTTAAATAACATCTAATATGTTTCGCAGTGATAGTAATTTAGACATTGTAAAATTCTGTAAATGAATTTGTAATTAACAACATTTTAACATACATTCTTTTATTAATTACCAAAATAAATTAGGTCTTGTTTTAAATTGGTATCTCCCACTATTTTCTTCAAACTATATTACCCTCACTTATATAGTTCAGCAAAATCTAATTAAAGATTTGCTAGTGAGAATAAGGATCCCATTTCAAATGTATATAGCCTTGTGGTGACACAACAAACTATATATATAAATAAATAGGTAGACAACTTTTGTCAATTACATCAACTATGCAACTCCTTTTCTTTTGCCTCTTAGATTATTTTGATCAAGTGGTGGCACATCCGAATCAAAATTATCCAGTTAAGTCCGACCTAGCACTCCATATATTCAAAAAAAAAATATCATCCTTGTGGTGACACAACAAAACAATATTGTTCAATTTTCTTTATAAAGCATCAAATGTGATAAATTAACATCTTAAATACTTAATACTTGCCTTGTGGTGACACAACAAACTCATATTAAATATTTAATACTCTATTAATTTTATCATGCTAGAGGCGACGTTCGATATTCCAAATATCTTTGAACGCTTAGGACTTAATATAAAAATTGAGGGTTTTGTTATTAATTTGTCTCTTGTTTAATAGCGCAGCATTACGTATATATATATATATAAAATACGCGTCGTATTAATGAACATGCTGAAGCATGTTTGCATAATATATAATATATATAGTTTAACATGCACATATAGAATACTATATTCTACTCGGATTGATTATGGACTTTTATTCTAGTTTGGTTCACTAGAGCCACCAAGTGAACCAAAAGGTCAAACCCTAGGGGTGCAAGAAATAATATTTAAATATAACTATTACATTTAAACCCGGGCTCCATTACAAACGAGTCTTCAAGCGCTCCTTGCTCCTTGATCTCCAATTTTTCAAAATTAATTCTAACTATTCCTATTACAAAACTATTTAAAATAAATAGAAACCTTGATCGTGATCGAGGGAAGTACATAAGAGGAGATATAATTTACATTCGGAAAAATTAGAGAAGGCAGTGCAGAGACCCCATTTAATAAAACTCATACATTCATGCATCCAACTAAAATAAAATCCAATCACATTGGTCAATTGTCCATAATCAATCTCATTTATTATCATACATATCACCATATGCATCAATACATAACATTCATCGATGAATAATAAACATTCAATATATATATTGATATCATTTAATGGACAAATTTAGTTAGTATAAAATCTAATTTTTGAATCAAAATAAACTCCTTTATTTTAATCCAAATTTAAATCAAAATAAAACTATTTTATTTTAATTTATCCAATTTTGAATAAAATAAACTATTTTATTTTAATCAACATCTTTAATCAAAATAAACTCCTTTATTTTAATTAATTATGGAATCCAATTCCAAGTAAAAAAAAACTTTATTAAAGGAAACATGGATTTTCTTTCCTATTCACAAATAAACTCCTTTATTTTGAATTATATAAAATCTTATTTTATATCTAAATAAACTCCTTTATTTAAGAAAATACGGATTCTCTTTCTATTCATAAATAAACTCTTTTATTTAGAATAATATGAAATCTTATTTCATATCTAAATAAACTCCTTTATTTAAGGAAAGATAGAATACAATTTCAACTTCAATTAGTTATCATGGAATCAAATTCCAACTCTAATTAGTTAGCATGAAATTTAATTTTAAAATTAAAATAAAATTTATATTTTAATATAAAAATAAACTTTTTATTTTAATATTAAAATAAAATTTTATTTTAATAATAAAATTATTAAGAATATTATATATATATAATAATAAAACAAAATCATTATTATATATATATATATATATATATATATAAAAACCGTTATTATCATATATATATATATATATATATATTAATTCAAATCATTCCATTAATCAAGATATCTTACTCTTTTTTTTTATATATAACATGCTCATGATTACTTTAATCATTACATGCTAATGATTACTATAATCATTACAAGCTAATGATTATTGTAATCATTAATGTTTATATCATATATAAATTATAAGGAGATTTGCAGGACACCTTTTTTTTAAAATAACTAGATGGAATATGATAAGTTAAAGCCACGTGAATTAGGAAATCTTTGGATTGGCAAAATCAACTATTTCATGAATTTTTTTTTAATAAATTTTATACTGACAAAATTATGCCCAATTAAATTATTCTAAACACATATCAACATACATATTAAATTAAAACAATTAATAATTAGCATAAAGGTTTGGCTCGATGCCACTTGTTGGGTTTGTAATATTCAAGAAACGCGATCAAATTGCATAAATAAGCGAAACGTGTAAAAATCGAGTTTAAAATTTTACAAACCATATACCCGGATCACCCTTTATACACAATTATTAATTAAACGAAAAATTGAAGAACAAGAATCATACCCTTGAAGATCCGAGCTTCCTCCAGTACAAGTTCACCTCCAATTCTTTTTCGCTCAACTTGAATCCACCGGGTTTGGTTCCTTCCTTTGATCAACGTTAGCCACCCAAGTGTTTGGCCTCTGGGGTGATCCACCAAGGAAGAAGAAGGATTCAAGAAGATGGGTGGTTGGCTAAACCCTAGTTTTTCTATCTCTATAGAAAAGGAGCGTCTTTCTCCAACCATTGGAATAATCACGTAGTTTTGATATCCGATATAAAAGACTCCTCTTATAAAGATATCAAGTAACCTATTAAAATAAGGTATTATTTAATTAAACCCTTTTAATTAAAGGGCTCCTAATCTTATTAGGGATAATTAATTAAACTCCTTTAACTAATTTTCCTTCCTAATTCAATTAGGAATAAATGAGAATACTTATATTAAATTAATTCCTAAACTCTTTTAGAAATTAAAATAATAATAATAATTGTAATAATATTAATAAGACTCCTCTTATTAATTTATATTTAATATTTCTAAAATATTAAATAATAAATATTAAGTTATTTAATTTATTCTATCACCATAGATTAAATTAAATATACATAACATATTATTACAATTATGCCATTAACTTCTTAAATCATTATTCTTCCTTTTATGGTGTGACCCTTTAGGTTCTCCATATTAAACCGGTTGTGAATAAATCAATTAGAACAATTCTAATCTTATTTAAATAAATTAATTATTTAATTAATTTATTTAAATAAATAATATTTATTCTACAATAGGGATAAGCCTCCCTAGCGATCAACGACTTTCCAGATAATATAGATTTCAACATTAATCATAAAAAAACCTTTGAGTAAATAGTTACTGTGATAATTCAATCCTTCCACCATACTGATGTCCCAATTAAATATAAGACATGGAATTCTTGTCAAGTCTTATTTTATTTAATTATATGTATTTTCGATCCTTAAATGCACAACACTAAACAATGCAAATTAGAAACTCCTTTCTAATTTCATTCTCTTTTAACCAAGGACTACTGGGTTGTCATTTATCGAATCACATAGGACATTTCTCTTTTTTAATAGAAGTGGTAGATTCTTTATTGATCATACATTATCTCCATGTACAACTTATTATACCCAAGCATACCCTTTGATATACCCTAAGGGTCTTAAGGAATAAGTCAAAGTATAACTCATTATACACAAGATACTATGATGATCTCAAGTCCAAGGATCACTTGTCTTACTATCACTACAGAATTCCTATTGACGAGGCAAGTAAAACTCCATTAGGTATTCCTTAGCGAGCCACGTTCGATGAACTTATTCTCCAATAAGCACCTACATACTTGCTTTAGTGTCTCCACACAAATGATCATGAGATCAATCATCCTCATCCAATGAGCAAGCAACGTATGTACCAATCTATCCTGGATTCACTAATCCCAATTTAGTAATCCAACGATTGGGAACTATTTTAGTTTTAAGCTTTCTAAGAATTTAGATCTCATTAGAATGATTATCATCATTATTCTAAAAGCATTGCTTAAAACTATGGGTTTATCACATATTATAAAACAGCATCATGTAGATAATTAAAAGCCTTTAATAAATTAATACTTTTTATTAATAAATGAATAAGATTGTTACAAAGTATATGCTTTATCATCAAACATGATTGGCTTGTGTGCATACTACTTTCATTTAGGAATTCCGAAGTGGAACACTATGGATTCTTTTATGAACTACAAACATTCTTGTTCTGTTATCAACCGAAGTGGCTTCGCCTCTACCCATTTGGTCATGTAATTAATAGCAACTATGACAAAATTGACCTGTCCTTTAGCTTCCGGCAACGGACCTAGTATATCAACCCCCAGACAGCAAAGGGTATAGGAGATAGAATCGAGTATAGCTCTTCTAGTGGCTGATGTGGGATTGGACTGTTGAGCTGGCATTTCTCACACTTCTTTACATACTCCGTAGCTTTCTTAAAGATCGTTGGCCAGTAATATCCCTGCCGAAGAACTTTGTATGCCAGTGACTTAGCAGCCATGTGATCACCGCAAATGCCCTCGTGGACTTCCCGAAGAGCATACTCAGCTTCAGACGGAACCAAACACTATAATAATGGTGACAAAAATGCCCTTCGATAAAGATCACCATCAATAAGAACGAAGTTGGCACTCTTGTACTTGATCTTCTTTGCTAGCATCTGGTCCGAAGGAAGGACGTCATTTGCCAATATTAGATGTAGGGAGTCATCCAGCAGTCAGATCGTTCGATACACATCACCGCTTCATGCTGGATACTCGGCTGCTGCAAAACCTCCAAATAAACAGACCCATTAAAAACAACAGCATCCGTAGTGGCTAACTTTGACAATGCATCGGCGATAGAATTATTGTTGCGTTCTACGCTTTGAAACTCATAGGAAGTAAAGTACTGAAGTCGATCTTTCAACTCTGCTAAATACTTGACCATTCTCGCCCCCCGAGCTTCATAATCTCCTGATAACTGCTTGACGACCAGCTGAGAATGTGACGCCCCCAAAATAGGTATACATCACCCATTCTGAGTTGTCGATACACGGTATGCGAAACAACTACAACTTTATTATTACAACAGTAAACTGTGAGTTTGAATACAAATATTATCTTCTAGACAATATCTATACTCAAATAAATCCTCAATACATTTATTGATACATTATTTTACAAAAATGATGAGGACTACTAAACAACTCTCTCTAGAACCTTCATTCCATACCCCGACTCGTATTCGCTATATTCTCGCCTCCTGAGAAGAAAAATGGATCAAAAAGGAAAAGGGTGAGCTCAACTAGCCCAGTAAAGAATATTATGACTAAGATAATATACAACAAATTATCATTAGTCTTCAACAGGGAAAAAAAACTAATAGAATACAATGAATGACAAGTTTTAAATCAATATTCGCAATGAAATAATAATTCATTAGAAGAGTTAAGTAGAGAATGCAAACTACTATCTTCTATGTATGAATTTAAAATTTCATCGTCTATCTTTTATCCCCGTAACATCAATCAATATACATCTGGAATCAAATATTCATCTTTTTGCACTACTGGCCAAAGATATTCATCGATTAATCATGTTCATCTAAACACTGCTCATCTTTGCACTACGGGCCAAAGATATTCATCGAAATCATTCATCTTTGCACTACGGGCCAAAGATATTCCATAATATCATCATTTAAGGCGAGGATGATGAAAAATATTTTTAAAGAAACGAATCCAAATGAAACAAAATGACAAGGATTAAGGATTAAGGATTCGTACTTTGTTTTTATCCACGTCCAAAAATATCTCTCAAAATAATCATAGTGGTGTAAAATTCAGAATGATCAAAACATGGATACAATCAAAGCTAGTATCCGAATAGATATTTTTAGACGAAAAAGAAATTTTTCATTTTTCGATGAATAGTGTCGATTAAGTGAATAATGTCGATATCGTGAATAGTCTGCCGTATCGTGAATAGTAACTCAGACACCAAAAGTTCCAAATTTGATAAAAAAACTTGAGATCAATATTTCAACATAATGATATTGAAGAAATAATATCATTACTGAAAAAATAATATCCACTTACCTCGAAAGATCGAGACTTAAAATTGAAAACACAGGATATAGGCTATGACTTGAACTTGCAATAGTATAGCAATACTCAAAATATACTCAAAATACTCACAAGAATATGCTCGATAATATATAGAGAAAATTTTCGGTTTAAGGTGTGATTTTCAATTCTAACCTAAGCACCTATTTATAGGAAAATCTTTAGAACACCAAAGTAGAAAATTTAATAAAATATTAATAAATTTATATAAATCATACATAAACTTAGAAATTCTGATTTCAGCATATTTTGCAACACATGTGCCTACCAACCAACCACAAAAACGTTTTTGTTATTTTAAACAATTAAAACTTCCAAAATCAATTATTTCGAACTCCTAACTTCAATAATTCACAATAAATAGCCCTTTTGTCAGAAAATTTGAAACTCATGACTTTTTATAGGAAATTTAATTCTCTACAACTTTACGGAAGAAAGTTTTTCCAAATTCCAAATAAAATTGACCGAAATTCACAAGCAGGCGATTTTACAAAGTTATAATCAAATTTCATCGAATAAATGGGGTCCAATTTACATGTTTAACATGTTTTAAACATTTATTGCAACAAAAATACTCTTCCTCCTCAGATACTCATATATCCCACATTCGTTGTAAAAATATCACCATTATTATATTATTAAAATATAATAATATATTTAAATGAATTATTTTATCGAAAAAGATAAAATTTCAATTTTCAACAATTGTCACATTAAAATTTTCTCCATCTATATCCACATAAAATTAATATTTTTCTCATCATATGAATCAATAATTAATTATTCACAAATAATATTACGAGAATCACAATATTGACAACCTGAGCGGTTCAGGAAGAGGGGCTTTCAATAAGAATTTCTCCTTCTTGGCGGCGCAATTAGGTGACCAAACCTCTCCTTAGATGTAACTTTTCTAGACATTGCCAATAATGTTATCTAATAATATTATTCGAGATAATATGAATTATTGCTTCGATAATGAAAAATCTTGTGTAATGACAATTATTGAAACAATGATGATATAAAATATCAACGCAAACAATTATTGAATCATAAAATCTTGAGCGATAATTCTCGTAACCATTATTGAGTAGTGCCTTCTTACGTAAGAATCAATAATTGGTGCAATCTGGTGTCTTCTTTGTGTTTTAACCACCGAGGTATTTTAACAATATTAATGAGAATAACTACTTTGTTATTTTTAAACAACTTATATTTGTCGTTTTCTTCATCCAATCGTTTTCCGTTATGGGGCCCACACATGCATTGCGCGCTAAAAACCGCATTTAATATTCCACGACCAAACGAATATTCCCAGATAACAATGAATATTTTATAACCACTTTGCTTATTTTGAAATATTTGCGTATTTTACCCCTAACTATCCACATTAATCAAATCGACCCTTACTATTTCAAAGTAATAAATAGAAAATTAAATTTCATTAATAATAAGTTGGGGTCATACAACCTCCCTCCTTATGAAATTTTGTCCTCGAAATTGGCGTGTCGCGTGCACGGTGTTTGAAAAGGTGAGGATACCTCGCTTTCATTTCCGTTTCAATTCCCGGTCATTTCCTCTATAGCATGATTCCTCCACAAAACTTTAACTTGTGGTATGACCTTTCTTGGCGTAGGACATGCTCCTTCCTATCCAAGATCTTGACAGTTACCTCCACATCGTTAAGTCTTGGCTATCTCGTCCGGGTTAACTCTATAACGTGGTTCGGGTCTTTCACATATTTGAAATCTATGATATGTGAAACACATTATGAACACGAGACATACTCGAGGTAACGCGAGTCTATAGGCTACATTTCCTACTCGGTCAAGAATTTGAAATGGACCAATAAATCATGGATTGAGTTTTCCTCTCTTCCCAAATCTTGTAACTCCATTCCATGGAGCAACTCGCAACAATACATGATCCCCTATACTAAATTCCACGTCCTTTCGATGAAGATTCGCATAACTCTTTTGTCGATCTTGTGCCGTTTGTATATGTTGTCGAATCATTTGGATCTTTTCCGTAGTCATACGTACCAACTCGGGTCCCAACAATGTTGCTTCACCCACCTCGTCCCAACATACTGGAGAGCGACACTTTCGTCCATATAATACTTCAAATGGAGCCACACCTATACTTGCCTGATAACTGTTGTTGTAGGAGAATTCCACCAATGGTAAATACTTATCCCAACCGCCTTGAAGTCTAGGACACGAGTCTTAATAAATCTTCAAGAGTTTGAATAGTCCTTTCGATTGTTCGTCTGTTTGAGGATGGTATGCGAATCAATCGTGAACTCCGTGCCCATAGCTTTTTGCAAGCTAACCCAAAATCTTGAAGTGAATCTTGGGTCACGATCCGAAACTATGGATACAGGCATGCTATCTGAACCTCACAATCTCATTCACGTCATATACTAGCAAGCGTTCAAGGAATAAGTCTCCGTGTCGGCAAAATGAATGAGCGGACTTGGTTAATCTATCAACAATAACCCAAATAGCATTGATGCCTTGAGAAACCGTAGGAAGACCCGTGAAATCCAAATCCAATATGTTTCCCACTTCCATTTCGAATCTCAAGTGGTTGCAACGGACCCTTAGGTACTAGATGCTCCGCCTTTACACGTTGACAAGTTAAACACATCGAGATAAACTTTGCAATCTCTCTCTTTCATATTGTTCCACCAAAATGTATGTCAAGATCACGATACATTTTAGTACTTCCGGGATGGATTGCAAATGGTGTATTGTGTGCCTCCATCATAATCTTGTACTTCAAATCAGAGTCGTTAGGGACACAAAGTCTAGAGTGGACTCGAAGTATTCCTTCTTCATCAATTCTCGCTTCCGGAATAGCTCCTTCTTGTACTTTCTTCTTCATACGGAATAGCTCCTTCTTGTACTACCACGTTCGCTTTTCCAGGATGGTATTGAATAGTGTGGTCGTAATCTTTCAACAACTCAAGCCAACGTCGTTGCCGCATGTTGAGTTCCTTTTGTGTGAAGAAATATTTGAGGCTTTTATGGTCTGAATATATCTCCATTTTCTCCCCATATAGATAGTGCCTCCATATATTTAAGCGATGAAAATGACTATCGCTAACTCTAGATCATGGTAGGATAATTCTCTCATACTCTTTTAAGTTGTCGCGAGACATAGGCTATGACTTTCCCCACGTTGCATGAGAACACATCCTAACCCTTTGCACAAGCATCATTGTAGATAACAAATCCATCCGTGCGGATGGTATTGTTAGAACAGTCTTTGAAATGAGTCTCCTCTTGAGCTCTTGGAAACTCTTCTCGCATTCTTCGCTCCAAACGAATTTTATATCTTTCCGAGTCACCGAAGTTAATGGAGTAGCGATTCGAGAAAATCCTTCCACGAATCTCCGATAATAACCAAATTAAGCCCGAAAGCAACGTGCTTGATCGCAGACTTGGTTGCTCCCAACTTTGTATTGCTTCAATCTTGGCCGGGTCCACGGATACTCCATGTTTTGACACCACGTGCCCAAGAAATGCTACTTCCTCGAGCGAACTTCGCATTTCTTCAATTTGGCATATAGTTTGTTTTCACGAAGCCTTTGGAGTACCGAACTTCAAATGGTGCTCATGATCTTCACGACTTTTGGAATATATGAGGATGTCATCAATAAAGACAACAACGAATGATCCAAATATTCCTTGAATACTCGGTTCATCATATCCATGAAAGCCGCAGGAGCATTAGTCAATCCGAAAGACATGACTAAGAATTCATAATGCTGTCATCGAGTTCTAAAGGCGGTCTTTGGAATATCCTCGATTCTAATCTTTAGGCGATGATATCCGAGCGAAGATCGATCTTTGAAAAGAATTGCGCTCCTTGCAATCGGTCAAACAGTCATCAATACAAGGTAGAGGATACCTATTCTTGATGGTGACATGGTTTAATTCACGATAGTCAATACAATGTCGCATACTCCCGCCTTTTTCTTTCTACTGAATAAAGCAGGAGCACCCCGAGGAGATGTACTAGGGGCCGAATGAAACCGATGTCCAACAATTCACATGTAGTTGGACCTTTAACTCCACAAGTTCAATAGGAGCCATTCGATATGGGGTTTTAGAAATGGGCTTTGTGCGGTTCAAGATCAATAAATAATTTAACTTCACGTTACGGGGTAGGCCAGGAAGTTCTTCAGAAATCGTCGGAAAAGTCAATAACAACAGAATATTATTCAAATTTGGCGTGTCTTTATTCAAATCCATAACATGGGCTAAGAAAGCTTGACATCCATTTTTCAATAAGCGAATAGCTTTATGATTAGATATGGCGGTGATTGATTTTAATGGTTTAGTTGCTTGAATTGCATACAACAGGTTGTTTAGGAATATGAAAGCTAACAACCTTACGAAAATAATCAATTTTGGCATGATGTGTAGTTAACCAATCAATCCCTAAAATCACATCAAAAGCAAGTATCTTTAAAGAGATAAGGTCAATGGTAAGTGATGGTGCCAACTTGAATCAAACAAGATTTATAAACAATGGATGTGATGAAAGTTTCTCCTAACGGAGTTTCCACAGATAGGTCAAAGTCTAATTTCTCCGGAGTCAAATTTAAACGTTGAGCACAAGTAGGAGAGATAAATGAATGGGTAGCACCGGTATCTAGTAAAGTATAAACTTCACAAGAATTTATGAATAGCTTACCCGTGATCACCTCGTTTGGGTTCCTCGCATTTTGACCAGTCACAACAAACGCTCTTCCAGGAACCGTTGACTTTGATTTTTCTGGGACAATCTTTTGAATCACCGTCCCCGCTGAACTAGGCTTTGCTACCGTACAATCCCGAGCGATATGTCCTTCCTTTCCACAATTATAGCATACCTTGAACTGTTGTGGGCAGTTTGGACTGATATGTCCCTCTTTTCCGCATTTGTAGCATATGACCGGTGGTCGTTCTCCTCCCTTAGAACCGATTCTTCTTAAGACCTTTGTCGTCTTCACATGGTCGTTGTTAAATCTCCTCTTTTTAAAATCTCCTCCTGACTCGCTTCTTCTATTTTCATGGCCATGATTACCACCAGAGTGGTTACCATTTTTGTCCGTCTTTTTCTTTCTCCGCTGGTTATCGTTGTTTTGTTGACTACCATCTCCGGTATGATCCTGGTTGTGGTCCTCAGTTGGCCGTACTCGTTATCTCGCTCTAATAATTCATTACATTTTTCAAACATACGAATAGAGAGAAAATTTATGAGAAATGAGATACTAACGTATCTTAGGGTTTCAAACCACTAAGAAACATCCGCGTCATCGTTCCTCATTCTCCACCAAATGAGGTGCAAACTGGATAACTCTGTAAACTTTGCCTCGTCTTGAGACACCGTCGTGTTGTTACTGCTCCTATCTAATAAACTCCACTTCCTTCATATATGCGAACACTTTCGGAAAGTATTTGTCATTAAATAGTTTCTGAAATGTCTCCCAGACATGCTTTGAGTCATGGTGGATGGAGTGCAGCTTCACGAGACTCCCACCAATGATGAGTCCCCTCGCCACGGAACATAAAGGTGGCGAATGGAACCTTCTGTTCTCCGTGCATCCCAAGACATCGAATATCTTGGTAATTTTCTTGACTCATGTTTCCGCCATGATCGGATCGGCTTTCCTTAAATTCGTGGTCCCAACTCTTTGAACCTTGGGTAATGACAACCCGTGAATTGCTATCATTTCCTCCAAAGATTTTGAACACGAGTCTCCTCGTGCGATTTTGCATAAACCGCAAAAAGCTTCTAAACATCCCCTCGTTCATCATCTCGCTTTCGGTTAATTGTTCACGGGAGGAACATTGTCGACTGTTGCGCTCTCCTCGTTGGTGAGTGCAAGCGTCTCCACGGTCTCATTTCCATTGTTAATATTCTCGATCGACATTATCAAATACTATCATAAAACAAGGGTTAATTAAGGAAATCAATATATCACATAATATCCCTATATCTTGACCAACTAACAAATAAATAGGCTTAGGTAGGACACACTAGCGAAGGATTTACTCATCTCTCCCTCCTAGTTCTATTCCCCGATCTCATGAGATCATATCCCTAAGCTCGATACCAACCTGTGACGCCCCCAAAATAGGTATACATCACCCATTCCGAGTTGTCAATACATGGTACAAAACAACTACAACTTTATTATTACAACAAAAAAACTGTAAGTTTGAATAGAAATATTATCTTCTGACAATATCTATACTCAAATAAATCCTCATCACATTTATTGATACATTATTTTACAAAATGGTGAGGACTACTAAACAACTCTCTCTAGAACCTTCATTCCATACCCATTGCAGGCTTCGTACTTTCGCTATATTCTCGCCTCCCGAGAAGAAAAAAATGGAACAAAAAAGGAAAAGGGTGAGCTCAACTAGCCCAAGAAAAGAATATTATGACTAAGATAATATACAACAAATTATCGTTAGTCTTCAACGGGAAAAATCTAATAGAATACAATAGACAACAAATTTTAAATCAATATTCGCAGTGAAATAATAATTCATTAGAAGAGTTTAGTAGAGAATGCAAACTACTATCTTCTATGTATAAATTTAAAAGTTCATCGCCTATCTTTTATCCTCACCGTAACATCAATCAATATATATCTCGAATCAAATATTCATCTTTTTACTACTGGTCAAAGATATTCATCGATTAGTCATGTTCATCTAAACACTGCTCATCTTTTGCACTACGGGCAAAGATATTCTTCTAAATCATTCATCTTTTACTACATGGGCCAAAGATATTCAATAATATCATCATTTAAGGCGAGGATGATAAAAATATTTTTTAAAGAAAGCGAATCCAAAGAAACAAAATGACAAGGATTAAGGATTAAGGATTCGTACTTTGTTTTATCCATGTTCAAAAATACCTCAAAAATAATCATAGTGGTGTAAAATTCAAGAATGATCAAAATATGGATACAATCAAAGCTAGTATCCGAATAGATATTTTTTGACAAAAAGAAGAAATTTCATTTTTTCGTTGAATAGTCAAGATACGTGAATAATAGTACTCCAGACACCAAAAGATAGAAATTTCTCAAAAAACATCTTCACGCTTCATGAATAGTACTGTGAATAGTAACTCGTGAATAGTAACTTCATGAATAGTAACTCGTGAATAAGAACTCATGAATAAGAACCCCCGACATGGAAAAGTTCCAAATTTGATAAAAGTTTCAACTAATATTTCAAAGATAATGATATTGAAGAAATAATATCATTTGAGAAGAAAATAACATCCCTTACCTCGAAAGATTAATACTTCTAATTTGGAATCTGGGGTATAGTCTTTGAAGGTAACTTTGACCGCCTAACAATACTCAAAGTATACTCACAAGAATACGCTCAATATATCGAGAGAGAAATAGAGAGAAACTTCAGTTTCTGGTGTGTTTTTCAATTCTAACCTAAGCACCCTATTTATAGGAAAAGGCTTAGAACACCAAAGTAGAAAATTTAATAAAATATTAATAAATTTATATAAATCATACGCAAACTTGGAAATTCTGATTTCAGCATATTTTGCAACACATGTGCCCACCAACCAACCACAAAAACGTTTTTGTTATTTTAAACAATTAAAACTTCCAAAAATCAATTATTTCAGATCTCCGGAACTTCAATAATTCACAATAAATAGCCCTTTTGTCAGAAAATTCTAAACTCGCGTCTTTTTATAGGAAATTCAATTCTCTACAACTTTGCAGAAGAAAGTTTTTCCAAATTCCAAACAAAAATTGACCGAAATTCACAAACGGGCGATTTTACAGGCTATAATCAAATTTCAGTCAATAAATGGGGTCCACCGACATGTTTAACATGTTTTAAACATTTATTGCAACAAAATACTCTTCCTCCTCAGATACTCATATATCCCACATTCGTTGTAAAAATATCACCATTATTATATTATTAAAATATAATAATATATTTAAATGAATTATTTTATCGAGAAAAAAGATAAAATTTCAATTTTGAATAATTGTCACATTAAAATTTTCTCCATCTATATCCACATAAAATTAATATTTTTCTCATCATATGAATCAATAATTAATTATTCACAAATAATATTACGAGAATCACAATATTGATGACCAGGCGGGTTCCTGAGGAAGAGGGGCTTTCCAATAAGAATTTCTCCTTCTTGCAGTGCGCAATTAGGTGACCAAACCTCTCCTTAGATAGAACTTTCTAGACATTGCCAATAATGTTATCTAATAATATTATTCGGATAATATGAATTATTGCTTCGATAATGAAAAATACCGTGTAATGACAATTATTGAAACAACAACAATATAAAATATCAATGCAACAATTATTGAATCAATAAAATCTTTGAGCGATAATTACCGTAACCATTATTGAGTAGTGCCTTCTTACGTAAGAATCAATAATTGGTGCAATACTGGTGTCTTCTTGTGTTTTAACCACCGAGAGTATTTTAACAAGATAATTGATAATAACTACTGTTGTTATTTTTAAACAACTTATATTTGTCGTTTTCTTCATCCAATCGTTTTACATTATGGGCCCACATGGTCATTTTGTCGTATTTAATATTCCCCGAAGCGATCGAATATTCCACGACTAAACGAATATTCCCCGACAACAATGAATATTTTATAACCACTTGCTTATTTTGAAATATTTGCGTATTTTACCCCTAACTATCCACATTAATCAAATCAACCCTTACTATTTCAAAGTAATAAATAGAGAAAATTAAATTTCATTAATAATAAGTTGGGGTCTTACAGAGAATCACTGTAAAAAATAATCGCCTTACGACCTCTAGACTCTTCGCCAAATTAACCCCGCTAAAGACTACTTCATATTAGGCCTTGTTGTTAGTTGCTTTGAATCCAAATCTGATAGCTTGCTAAACCCTGAACCCCTCCGGGCTTGTCAAGATAATCCTGCGCCCATCGACATCCAGCGGTAGAGGATCCATCAAAGACACAAAGGTCCATGAATTATGACCATCTTTGAAGAATCAAGAATCGCCGACCATTGGGCGTCTTTGCTTCAACGGCTCAAAGATTCCGCTTCGAGAACGAACACTCCACCACAAAATCGGCCAAGGCTTAACCTTTAATAGCAGTTCTGGGATGATATTCGATGAAGAATTGGGATAATTCCATGGTCCATGCTGCTAATCTTCCCGAGACTTCTGGCTTGCTCATCACCTTCTTCAATGGCTGATCCGTGTAGACCACCAGGAGCCGACCTTGAAAATATTGCCGAAGCTTTCGACTAGCAATTATTAAAGTAAAGGCAAATTTTTCTATATTGGGGTACCTGGTTTCAGCATCTCTTAGGACATGGCTGACATAATAGACCGGACGCTACTTTCCACTGACCTCCCGAACCAACACCGCTCCAACTACCAACGAACTGGTCGCCAGATATAAGTATAAGGTCTCAGCCGGAAAAGGTTTCATCAATAAAGGAGGCGAAGAAAGATATGTCTTTATGCCTTGGAAAGCAACTTCATACTCCGAAGTCCACTGAAAGGTCTTCACATTTTTTGGTCCTTTCAATGTGTCGAAGAAAGACAGGCACCTCTCTGCTGATTTGGACATAAACCTCCTTAACGCTGCAATCCTACCAGTCAAACGTTGAACGTCTTTGAAAGACTGAGGAGTCTTCATGTCTAGGATGGCCTGTATTTTTTCCGAACTGGCTTCAATACCCCTTTGACTGACTAGATAACCCAAGAACTTCCCGGCACCGAGTCCGAAGGTACATTTGGTGGGGTTGAGCCTCAATTTGTGATGGCGGACTGTTTGAAAGCATTCCTCTAGGTCATCCAGATGCTTCTGAACAATCATGCTTTTCACAATCATGTCATCTACATATACTTCCATATTCTTTCCCAGCTGCTTGTGGAAGATAAAGTTCATCATTCTCTGGTAAGTGGCCCCAGCATTTATCAGGCCGAAGGTCATCTTCTTATAGGCGTACACCGAACGGTGTGTGATGAATGTTGTCTTTGGAATATCTTCCTTGCACATAGATATTTGATGATAACGGGCATGCTTTGTTCAGGTCGGTGTAGTCGATGCAGACTCGCCATTTCCCGTTCTGCTTCTGCACCTACACTACATTTGTCATCCACTCTGGGTAGTCGATTTCAAAAATGAAGTCGTCGGCTATCAGCTTTGCAATTTCCTCATCGATGATCTTTTGACGTTCGGGTGCAAAGATCCGCCTTTTCTGCCGAACTGGCTTCTTCGATGGATCTACGTCTAAACGATGCTCGGCGATTCTTCTGCTGATCCCAGGCATATCTTGTGGTTCCCATGCAAAGATGTCTGCATAGCATCGAAGAAGTTCCATGAGATTTGTCCGGAGAGGTTCTGGCAAACCCAAACCAATCTTCACTGTCTTATCCTTCTTTCCCAGGACCAACTTAATCTCCTCTGTCTCCCCTGTGGGAATAACTGATGGCTCCGAACTGCTTTCTGTGAAGGGCTCGATCTCGATTGCCATAGTTTGCTTATGCTTGCTGACCCCAACTCCCGAGGAAATGACAGCGTTCCGATAACAGCGTCGGGCTAGATCTAAATCCCCCGCCACCTCTCCTACTCCATGTGCCGTAAGGAACTTGATCTTAAAATGAGGAATGGAAGTCAATGCTTGGAGAGCAGCCAAAGTAGGTCTTCCTAAAATGGCATTGTAGGCCGAATCTACATGCACAACATAGAACTTGCATATTATTTCTACTTGCTGTGGAGCGGTACCAAAGATAATTGGCAGCTCAATAGTTAAACCACTCTGATCGGGTCATTCTTTGAAGCTATCTGAGAGAAGCTTACATCCAACCTTCATCTTTCGCCCATCAAGATACATCCTTTGGTAAGAATGGGTATATAGAATATCCACCGAAGACCCGTTGTCTATCATCATACGCTTCACGTCTATTAAACCCACTTGCGCAGTGATCACTAGTGCTCCTTCATGGGGTTCGATGGGCTCCGAAGGATAATCTGTATAGGTAAAGGATATAACAGTTCCCGAAAAAGGTCTATCAATCTTCGGGGGAGCACCCGCCACGGACATGACTGAATCCAGATACCCCCTCCTCTTCTTTCCTACCAACTTTCCCGATATCCCCCCTATTATTACGTCAATGACATGTCTTGGTGGTGATTAAAGGCGGTATGACTGGAGGATTTGTTTGAACCGTCCGTCGAACCATGCGATTGGCGTTACATTGCTATGGTTGATCTCTCCCGGCCACATATTGAATCAGCAAACCACTTTGAACCTTCCTCTCCACAAAATCTTTCAAATTGCAGCATTCATTGGTATCGTGACTCGTAGCTTGATGATATCCACAATACTTTCGAGTGTTGCCTTGCCCTGGCTTGAAGTTATCACGAGGCGGCTCGAAGAACGGTTGGCCCCTGATCTGATCTAGAATTACTGATCTATCTGTGTTCAGCTTGGTATACACCTTATTCACCTTCTGGGCGGATGGGCAATTACCTCCTTGTCGCCAAGTGTTATTCAATTTTTTAGAGCTGCCTTCCGATCGATCATTGTACCCCCCTTTCTTCTGCTCGACATCGGCTTTAGGAGTATCCGCCTCCTTATTTCGGTCCGAGGAAAATCGTTTCAGACTGTTCATAGCCTCCTCCACTACGATATAACCTTCCGCTTTATCAAAGGCTTCTGCTAAACTCTTCGGATGATGAAACATCAGCTTCTTCACCAACTTCTCGGACTTTACTAGGTCCAAACCATTCTGAAACAACCCCACGGCTTGGAGATCGTTCAAATCGGATACCTGACTAACGGCTGCTCAGAACCTCTTTACATACTGACCCAATGACTCATTGGTGTATTGTCTGACCTGTGCCAGAGAACTCGTGGGCTTCCCTCTTCTTCGGCTACTCCCAAAGCGAGCGTGGAACTTGTCGCAGAGCTCGGACCATGATGAGATTGAATCTGCAGGCAGAGTCCCCATCCACTGTCTGGCATCCTTTCTTAACGTCGTAACAAACGTGTGACATTTAGCAGCATCAGTAAAATCATAGTAATCCATCAGCCGGTCAAATTCTTGGCTATGGTCATAAGGATCCCCCTGTTAGGTTTGTAATATTCAAGAACACAATCAAATTGCATAAAAGTGCGGAAACGTGTAAAAAATCAGAGTTTAAAAATTTTACAAACCATATACCCGGATCACCCTTTATGCACAATTATTAATTAAACGAAAAGATAAAGAATAAAATCATACCCTTGAAGATCGAGCTTCCTCAGGTACAGTTCCACTCCAAATCCTTTCCGCGTTCAACTTGAATCCACCGGGTTTGGTTCCTTCCTTTGATCAACGTTAGCCACCCATATGTTTGGCCTCTAGAGGTGATCCACCAAGGAATAATAATGATTCAAGAAGAAGGGATATTGGCTCAACCCTAGTTTTTCCTATCTCTATAGAAAAAGGGCGTACTCTCCAACAAATTGGAATTATGTCGTACGTTGAAAAAGTCAACAACCACACCACCCATAATAAGACTCCTCTTATTTATAGATATGGGCAACCCACCTTAACAATTAAGGAATTGGGATTTATTTAATTAATTAAATTCTTTTAATTAATTAAGCTCCATAATCTTATTAGGGATAATTAATTAAACTCCTTTAACTAATTTTCCTTCCTAATCCAATTAGGAATAAATGAGAGTACTTATATTAATTACTAAACTCTTTTAGAAATAATAATAATTGTGATAATATTAATAAGACTCCTCTTATTAATTTATATTTAATATTTCTAAAATATTAAATAATAAATATTAAGTTATTTAATTTATTCTATCACCATAGATTAAATTAAATATACATAACATATTATTACGATTATGCCATTAACTTCTTAAATAATTATTCTTCCTTTTATGGTGTGACCCTTTAGGTTCTCCATATTAAACCTATTGTGAATAAATCAATTAGAACAATTCTAATCTTATTTAAATAAATAAATTAAACAATTAATTTATTTAAATAAATAATATTTATTCTACAATAGGGATAAGCCTCCTAATGATCAACGACTTTCCGGATAATATAGATTTCAACATTAATCATTAAAGAACCTTTGAGTAAATAGTTACCGTATAATTCAATCCTTCCACCATCTGATGTCTCAATTAAATATAAGACATGAAATTCTTTCGTCACAAGTCTTATTTTATTTAATTATATGTATTTCGATCCTTAAATGCACAACTCCAAATAATGCAAATTAGAAACTCCTTTCTAATTTCATTACGCCTTAACCAAGGACTCTTTGGGTTGTCATTTATCGAATCACATAGGACATTTCTCTTCTTTTATTAGAAGTGGTAGATTCTTTATTGATCATACATTATCTCCATGTACAACTTATTATACCCAAGCATACCCTTTGATATACCCTAAGGGTCTTAAGGAATAAGTCAAAGTATAACTCATCATACACAAGATACTATGATGATCTCAAGTCCAAGGATCACTTGTCTTACTATCACTACAGAGAATTTCTATTGACAGCAAATAAAACTCCATTAGGTATTCCTTAGCGAGCCACGTTCGGTGAACTTATTCTCTAATAAGCACCTACATACTTGCTTTAGTGTCTCCACACAAATGATCATGAGATCAATCATCCTCATCCAATGAAAGCAAAGAACGTATGTACCAATCTATCCAGATTCACTAATCCCCAATTTAGTAATCCAATGATTGGGAACTATTTTAGTTTTAAGCTTTCTAAGAATTTAGATCTCATTAGAATGATCATCATCATTATTCTAAAAGCTTTGCTTAAAACTATGGGTTTATCACATATTATAAAACAAAGACATCATGTAGATAATTAAAAGCCTTTAATAAATTAATACTTTTATTAATAAATGAATAAGATTGTTACAAAGTATATGCTTTATCATCAAACATGATTGGCTTGTGTGCATACTACTTTCAATCTCCCACTTGCACTAAAAGCCAATCGTCATGGTATCTCATACTCTTCTTCTTCTGCAAGTGACGATTATCCTAACATTGGATAAGCTTTAGTTAATGGATATGTAATGTTGTTCATGAGAGTCCACTATCTCTATAGTGATTTCCCATCTTTCAATGATTCTAATAATCAAATGAAAGTGCCACAACACATGTTTAGATCCAAGATGAGACTTAGGAACTATTCCTAGTTACGTAATGAACTTTTAATCCAAACAATCAACTTGCGACTTCATTTATAGCTATATACTTTGTCTTTATCACTAAACCAAAGAACTCTTTCTTTGCTTGGAACCTTTTCAATTCAACGCACCACCGCCCCGAGGTCTTTACCTTAAAGTGGATTTTTCTCGTCGTCTTGAGTGCATACGAAAAAAACTTGAGTCTGTTAAGCCCTCTAGTTTTAATTAAGACCCACCATGAATATGATCACATCCTTAGTGCCGGTTAAGCACTTTAAGATGTTTTTCACTGACTCATAGTGAACTTTTCATAATATGACTGATCAACATCAGGTCTCGTATATTTCATTGCATACATGATAATTACTCATGTGATCTCTCTTTTGGAGTCTGTGGGGACTATTAAGAGAGATACACTCCATAGCTCATCGACATGAGACATCTCTTGGAGTTTGCCATGCTAAACGACTTTAGCATCAAATGAATATACGTTCCTTGGGTTAAGTCGAGCATCCTGTTGTATCTATCTATATAGATTTTATCCCCAATTAAGATACTCTTCCCAAACCATTCATGGAGGAATGTTTAGACAACTTTATCATTACTGATTGTAGCATTGGCATGTTATTCCTTATCCGTAGTATATCAATATATAATACTAGAAATGTCATAACGCTCCCATTGACCCTTTTGTACACACTAGAACTCTTACTTCATCATATGTAACTCTGGATCATCATCTTCTATGATGCGTACCTCATCATCATCATCCATGATGAATCCATACCTCTAGGTATCTTCTTGTACTATTCCGTTCTACGATTATCTTGTGGTACAATAGGTATATCTATAGGTTCCTCTTATTTGATTTATAGTGTTTTGTGGTTCTTGAACTCTTCAAGATCAATTATCCTCCCACTAGCCCTTTCAATGATAAACACCTTTATCTTAGAAGGCAGCGTGTTTCGCAACAAACACCTTTTGCTAAGTAGGATTATAGAACATATACCCTAAACTTACTTTAGGATGTCCCACAAATCGACACTTATAAAATCTTGTCCCAAGCTTATCCTTTTGAAACCTTTTCACATAAGTTGGACAACCCCTTATCTTAACATACTTAAGATTAGGAATCCTCCCTGTCCATAACTTTTATGGAGTCTTGGGGCCGGATTTTGAGGTTACCATTTTCGTAGATATGCAGCCATTTCTAGGACATTATCCCAGAAGGATACTGGAATGTCGGTAAAATCATTATGGACCGCACCATATTCAAATAGGTACAATTTTTCATTCAGATACATCAATCATTTATTGCGTATCAGGATGTGTCCATTATGAGAAAACCATTTGAGATGATCTAGAAACTTATTGCACAAGTATTTATTCCTTGACCTAATCAAAGAATCTTAATACTTTGTCAATTTGTTTCACTTCTGAATTCTTTGAACCTTTCAAATAATTCACACTTGTATTTCAACAAATACATACATTCAACTCTTTGAATGATCATCTCCTTTTCTTATACTAGTTTGTTCAATTTTCAAAATTATTTTCACGTAAAGTCAGTATATAAAATCCATTAAGTAATATTCCGATTTCTATACAAAACATTATTATTATTATAAATAGAACAACAATTGTTCTTAAATATAATACCAAAGATTTTATTGTCCAACAATAAAATAGAAATAATGTTTCTAACAAGTCTTGGAATACAATAACAACTTATTGACTTAATAGATTTGCCCTTAGGGATTAACTAACTATAAGTTTCTATGGCTAATCGTGACCTTTGCTTCATTTTCCACACATATGATTTCTTATCTTGTTTAACTTTCTACTTACGCTTGGTCCTTCATAAATCTATATTTATGATAACCAAAATCGGTATCCAATACCCAAGTAGAACCTTGACTTAAAGAAAAATTTATTTAAATCATGAACAAAATCTGTATTGTTATCGAAACTTCACTAAGCTTCTTTTGGTTAGCTCTGCAAGATGCTTCTCGCAGTTTCTTTCCAGTGTCCAGGCTTATTGCAGTGGAAGCAAACTCCTTTGCTATCCGTATCAGTTTTGTTCTTATTATCCTTTGTTTACGCCTTTCTCTTTACCTTCTTTGAATCGTTCTTCTTTTCGTAAGATCCTTTGGCCCTACCAAGAAGACATGGTCTTTCTTGGTTGGAAAGTGACTCTCAACATTTTTCAACATGTTAAGCAAATCAACAAAGCTGATATCTAGCTTGTTCATATGAAAAATTCACAACAATTGTGAAAGGAGTCCGGGAGAAAGTGCAAGATCAAATCTTGGCCCAACTCTCCATCCATGACAAAACCAGTTGTCCTAATTGATCAATCAAATTGATTATGTTAAGAACTTTTTATGCATGTACTATAGTTCCATTGGCCATTCTAGATCGGAAGAGCTCCTTAGATATCGATATCTATCGGTCCTACTTTCCTCACCATCAACTACTTGATGTGCGGGAATATAGTAAAGATCCATAGTTTCATCTTGTGACGAAGCTCGTTACTTCGTGGATGCGAGCATGATGCATTGAGCCAATCGTGTGCATCATTTTGCCACTTTCTAAAAGTAGCAATCTCTTCCTCGAGGCATTATGCTCGCAACCATTGAAGGGATAGACGTATTAAGGACATAAGATAGCTTTTCAACTATGAGAACTATTCTCAAATTCCTTAACCAATCCGCTTTAATTCTTGCCCGTTAATTTAGCATCTAATATGCTTCCAGCAGATGATAGTAATTTTAGACATTGTAAAATTACGTAAATGAATTTGTAATTAACAACATTTTAACATACATTCTTTTATTAATTACCAAAATAAATTAGGTCTTGTTTTAAATTGGTATCTCCCACTATTTTCTTCAAACTATATTACCTCACTTATATAGTTCTGAAAAATCGATTAAAGATTTGCTAGTGAGAATAAGGATCCCATTTCAAATGTATATAGCCTTGTGGTGACACAACAAACTATATATAAATAAATAGGTAGACACCTTTTGTCAATTACATCAACTATGCAACTCCTTGTATTTTGCCTCTTAGATTATTTTGATCAGTGGTGGCACATCCGAATCAAAATTATCCAAGTTAAGTCCGACCTAGCACTCCATATATTTAAAAAGAAAAATATCATCCTTGTGGTGACACAACAAAACAATATTGTTCAATTTTCATTATAAGCATCAAATGTGATAAATTAACATCTTAAATACTTAATACTTGCCTTGTGGTGACACAACAAACTCATATTAAATATTTAATACTCTATTAATTTTATCATGCTAGAAAGGCGATGTTCGATATTCCAAATATCTTTGAACGCTTAGGACTTAATATAAAAATTGAGGGTTTTGTTATTAATTTGTCTCATCTTGTTTAGCGTATTATTATATATATATATATAAAATACGCGTCGTATTAATGAACATGCGAAGCATGTTTGCATAATATATAATATATATAGTATAAGCATGCATATATAGAATACTATATTCTACCCGAATTGATTATGGACTTTTATTCTAGTTTGGTTCACTAGAGCCACCAAGTGAACCAAAAGGTCAAACCTCTAAGGGTGCAAGAAATAATATTTAAATATAACTATTACATTTAAACCTGGGCTCCATTACAAACGGGTCTTCAAGCGCTCTTGCTTCTTTTGATCTCCAATTTTTCAAAATTAATTCTAACTATTCCTATTACAAAATTATTTAAAATAAATAGAAACCTTGATCGTGATCGAGGGAAGTACATAGGAGGGATAGAATTTACATTAAGAAAAATTAGAAAAGGCGAGTACGCAGACCCCATTTAATAAAACCCATACATTCATGCATCCAACTAAAATAAAATCCAATCATATTGGTCGATAGTCCATAATCAATCCCATTTATTATCATACACATCATCATATACATCAATAAATAACATTCATCATATGAATAATAAACATTTAATATATATTGATATCATTTAATGGGCAAATTTAGTGAGTATAAAATCTATTTTTGAATCAAAATAAACTCCTTTATTTTAATCCAAATCTAAATCAAAATAAAACTATTTTATTTTAATTTATCCAATTTTGAATAAAATAAACTATTTTATTTTAATCAAAATCTTTAATCAAAATAAACTCCTTTATTTTAATTAATTATGGAATCCAATTCCAAGTCAAAATAAACTCCTTTATTTTGGGTAATATAAAATCTTATTTCATATCTTAAATAAAATCTTTTATTTTAATCAAAATAAACTCCTTTATTTTAATTAATTATGGAATCCAATTCCATGTAAAAAAAATTATTAAAGGAAACACGGATTATCTTTCCTATTCACAAATAAACTTCTTTATTTTGAATAATATGAAATCTTATTTCATATCTAAATAAACTCCTTTATTTAAGGAAAGACTGATTCTTTTTCCTATTCACAAATAAACTTTTTTATTTTGAATAATATGAAATCTAATTTCATATCAAAATAAACTCCTTTATTTAAGGAAAAATAGAATCCAATTTCAACTCCAATTAGTTATCATGGAATCCAATTCCAACTCTAATTAGTTAACATAAAATTCAATTTTAAAATTAAAATAAACCTTTTTATTTTAAGATTAAAATAAACCTTTTATTTTAAAATTAAAATAAACTTTTATTTTAATTATAAAATAATTAAGAATATATATTATATATATAATATATATTACGGTAATAGATATAATATATATAATATATAATCACCAAGAAACCACCAGGAAAACATGAATGGTAATAATCATGATTACTTATATTATATCCGCAAATCCTGCTTGGTAAATCACATGAATCCTGATGTAGTAGTACTCCACTACTAAGATAATTTGATTCTTACCACGAAATGATATACCCACGTAATCTTACGAATCAGCGAATCATGGAATATTAAATAAAAACAGGTATCGTGAATATAATTACCGCTTTTCCTTTTTTTTTTTTTAAATAAATTTTATACAACAAAATTATGCCCAATTCAATTGTTCAAAACACATATCAATATACATATCAAATTAAAATAATTAATAATTCGCATAAAAGTTTGGCTCTCCTTCTCCTTAAGAATATCCGAAGAAAATGGGGATGCTTTCTTTCCCGGAGTATCCTTCACCTGTTGGACCTCAATTATTAATCAAGCTTCCTGAGCTCCTTCAATTCTCTTACCGGATACTCCACTCCTTACGGTTGTGATGACACTTCTTTCTCGATGACTCCTTCCTCTTTTGAGTAGATCGGTCTTTAACCACAATACCCCAATTTTGAAGGACTTTTATGATGGCCGGTCTCGAGCGGAGTGCCTTAGGTGGAATTTACGTGTATGCTTCCCTAGATCTGCCTTCGCCTCGGGTCCAAATGGTATGGTGAGAATGTGCAATATGGCGCCTCTTTGTATTCTCGAGTATGTTCTCTCGGATCGGCCTCTTTGTTCACCTCGGCCTGCTCCCTGAACCAAGCGTGATGGTGCGTTCCCTTGATTTTCGAGGAGTAGGGCTTCTCAATCTTCTTCTTTCTCGATGTTGGCCTTGAGTTTCACGTCCTGAATGAGCGGATTCCTTCCCACTTCGATGCCCACGCTCTTCGGACCGAACGTAACTGGACGCTTCATCTCTCAACTCTTCCATCCGAGACATCTGCTCAGCTATATCCTGCCTTTGTTTCGTAAGTGCCTCGATGGCCCTATCTGTTTCTTCTGCCACCTTAACCGGTCAGGAGGCCTTTTCATCTTGGTCGTCTCGGTATTGAGTTCTAGGCGAGGTGCCTTCTACTCGTTTTCGACCATGACTAGATCCTTTCTCCGTCGTGAAAATTAGCTTCTCTTAGCTTTGCTCACAACCTTCTGTCGAGAATCTTCTTGCGAACGTTTAGACATTGTGCTGGCATGAACACTTAATGTAGGTCCCAAACGATCCTTTACAAACACTCTTGGTGCCGTCTCACTGACAGTTATCGGCTGTCTTTCAGGTGTAGGTGTTCTACTCTTCCCCATGATCACTGACGTAGAACGACCGGAATGTTTGATTAAAAATACTCGGACACAACGGAACTCACCCTCCTTCTTACAGCGCCAATGTTAACGCTGAGATCTTCTCACTACGTCCCAATCACGTAACACGTCCCGATCTGCCAGCGATAAACATGATCAACACAAAAGCTTGGGACCGGGCCAGGCCGGGATATAACTCCGGCGTGAGAGTAAGTATAAGCGGTCCACAAGGTTAACAATGGAGGATGAAAATGTCTAGCGTCTGAGAGAGATAAAAATATATGCGTACCTTTTGTTAGAAGACTCCCTTGCTAGGTTATACTCTCATGCTCGGTTTTTTGTGCCACCAACCCTAATCTGACACAGCTCCCCACTCCTCTATGGTCTCAGCCGGATGCATGGAGGTTGTCACCTTTTTCCCATCAGACTACACACGCCATGGTGAATAAAATCCCATCCACATTAATGATCTGCACACTTTTGGTCAATTGCTCTCTTTTTTCATCATTACAAGTCAAAGGCTTAGATATAAAAAGCTTTAATGGATCAATTCTTAGACCCAGCCCATCATTATAAGGATATGATAAAGGTAACATAAATATGATCCAATAGGTTAATTAAATGGATAGGCCCAATCCGTCCGGCCCAATAGAAGAAATATCATGACCCAACATGTATATATATATATATATATATCTATATATAGTTACACAAATGTATACAATATACTCTCAGAGAGAGAGAGAACAACCTTTGCCTAATTAAGCCTGGCTTGTTCACAAAGGGAAGTGAAACCTATGAAGCTGTACATTTCATTTTTTTGAAAAAGACTGGCACACATCTACATAATTTTAAGGTTAGAACAAAGATGGCCAAGTTCTGGCCTTGCATCCATCCTGGTTGTGAATCTCATCGCACTAGCGGAAGTGCAGTAGAGATAGGATCTGAACGTGATAAGGAAAAAATAGTGCCTGTAAAATGATCAAAAAGAAATTGTTGAAATTGACTTTAGATCTTCCCCGAATACACTGCAACAAATGTCGGAGAATCATTTACAGTTTTTACAAAAATGGTCGAAATCATCTTTTAGGCATTGTGGCTTACAAGTCTATGCATTACACGCATGTCTGCAATTATAGAATGCAAGTTTCGGTTTAAAGTGGGATGAGAATGAATGGAAAACCGAAATAATCAGCAGGTCAGAAGCAATGTTAGCTACCACTAACCGAGACTACCAACTAGTGTAAAATTATTTAATTATTGCGATATAATCGGCAAAGGCCAAAAAAATCGAGACTTAGATTTTTGTCTTAGAATCGAGATTTCGATTCTTGATTTTCCTAGGTTTTTCTAAGTGCAGATTCGATTTTTATGGATGAACACCCCTCTTAGCTGAGAAAAGTAGGTTAGTGGGCCAAATTTCAAAGGGACGTGACTAAGTGGACAGTTAAGTCGGTGCAACAGCCTTCTAAAAACTCTATAAATAGAAGAAGTTTATTAAATACTATTTAATGAACTCTGGCTCGCCCACACATAAAAATATTCAGGCCTAACAAAATTAAAATTAAAAATTGTTAAAATATGTATTTCTTAATATTATTGTTTATTAATAGAAATACTTATAAAATATATTAAATTTTATTTAACTGAAAATATATCAAAGAGGTCATGCTATTATAATTTCTATATAAAAAATTTAGGAAATTGATATTTTCACATTACTTTTTGATATTTTTACATGAAAAGTGTTGTTATAGATGTATAACGGCGATTAAAACTATTGTTATAGGATTTATAGCGACTGATTTTTATATAAAAATATCACAAAATCATATGAAAATATCAATTTCTATATTATGCTTGTGACAAGGAGTCAAAGAGATCATCCATTTTGCAAATTATTAGGACATTAAACTTGACTGTCACTAACTAACTAGTAGTAGCGCATGGGCCGACCCTGGAGAGGAATTATGCAAATAGAGTTTCTTTTATAATGGGTCATTTACATAAATATACAACAAAAAGAAAGATATTGTATAAGAATAGTGAACCAATTAAATAAATATAGTAATAGTGCAATAATATATAATAATATCAATAGTAGTGCAATACACGTCACAGAATCCAAACCAACAAAAATAGAAATACCTTGATTCAAGGAGAAAACTACTCCACTTTATGCGTTCCTCCTCCTAAGTCGTCTCCTTCGTCGTCGCCGCCGCTTCAACACTTTAAAGATGTAGATCTTGTAAGTCTTCTTCTTCTTCCCATTCGTCCTCCTTCGCCGTCGTCGCCGCCGCTTCAACACCTTGAAGATGTAGATCTGTAGATCTTGAAGATGTAGCCGCCATGGACGCCGATCTCCTCATCCATACGGCCACAACTGCCATTATGACGAAGGTTGATTTAGTCCAAAAATTAAAATGAAAAAAAGATAATTTTTAGTGCAGTTGGTAGCCAAACATTTATACAAAGGTAACCATTTTAGTTTTTGTGGGTAACCAAGAGAAATTTCAGTGTAGTTGGTAACCAAAACTTTCATACAAAGCTAATAATTTTAGTTTTTGTTGGTTACATTTGTATTAAGGTTTGGCTACCAACTGCACTATGAAAAAAAATCTATAATAGATTTTTTATAATTAATTGGTAACCCAATAAAACTGAATTGGTTACCTTTGTATTAAGGTTTGGCTACCAACTGCATTATAAAAAAAATATACAATAGATTTTTTTTAATTAATTGGTAACCCAATAAAACTGAATTGGTTACATTTGTATAAAGTGTTGGCTACCAACTGCACTATTAAATAAAAAAATCTATAATAGATTTTTTAAAAATAAATTAGTAACCTAATAACACTGAATTGGTTACCTTTGTATGAATGTTTGGCTACCAACTATACTATAAAAAAATCGCAGCAACTCTACTATAAAAAAATCGCAGGTGTGGACGTGGATTGGGGGTGAGGGGGTCTGGCAGTACTTTACAAACAAACCTCCCAAAATATTGTGTCTAGGTTAATGGTCTGTAATTGAAATGTTGCATTTGGGTCCCCAGGTCATATTCGTAATATCCACTTCCCATTTGATATTGAGGTTGATACATCATGCTAGAGAAATGGTTGAAGAACTGGACCTGACATATCAAGATGTAACAGGATCGGAATTCAAATACTAAGAGGAGGAGAGATAAATGGGTTTTCTGTGCTCTCTTCTTCTTCTTCTTCAAGTTTTGGTTAAGAGAGAGAAAAGATGGGAAGGACTGAACCAATAGAGACGACTTGTTAACCTTCCCCGCATTTTGCCTTCAATTTTAAACCTTCATGTTGCTGGGGGTGTTAGAATCAGATTTTCATTTTGTATGCGCATACTACGGAACGGAGTTTTGTTTATTTTAATACAGTTGTGCTACTCTTTTTGATTTGTTCATGATGTTTTGATTAGTATGCAGTTGTTAGATAAGGAGAGAGAGAAGAAGTCATAGAGATAACTACTCCCTAAATTAAGAAATCCTAATTGCACTAATATTGTAAATAAATATGAAATTGTATTAATTGTGTTAAAATTTTATGAGTGCACTACTGTTGTAATTATTTTCAAAAATGTAATAAAATATGTAATTCCTCCTTCTTTTTTTAAGTTTGGGTCATTTAGTCCTGAGCCCAAATGTATTATCTATATCGGCCGAGCTTAACCTCAATATTGTGACGTGGTAGAAGACTTCTTACAAGTTATTTTGAAAGTCAACCTGTATTAAAAAGACGAAAGTGGTTAGCATGAAGTTTATTTTTGGGTAAGTTGGTCAATTGACCAATAGAGTGCTGACACGCAGACGAGGTTCTATGTATGTCAGCATTCTATTGGCCAATTGACCAACTTACCAACAAATAAACTCCATGCTAACCGGATCCTAAAAAGACTAAGGTACGGATATATACTACCTCCATTCTTTAATATAGATTATTTTAGGGTTGTGCATAAGTATTATGGTAATAATTGTATAGCATTAATTACAATATCAATTGTCTATATTGCTCTTGTATTAGAATAAGAGATTGTTATTTATTAGACAGAAAATAGTGAGAGAATCAAAGTTACATTTAATACTTGGGGTAATATTAGAAACAATAAGTCTAGGGGGACATTTTTCTAGTGTAATTATTTATTTATTTATTTATTTTGGTTTTTTTTTGTAATATCTCCCAAAAAATGTATAGTATTTATTCTAATTGAAATTTTTGTAAAAAATAATATTTTAGGTGTAATTTGGATACATCTGAAAGCGAGGTTTATGCATGCATCGCATGCACTCTGCTTTTTCTGTATGTATCCAAATTAAACCTAAAACATTATTTTTTATAAAAATTCTAGTTGGAATAAATACGATATATTTTTTGGAAGGTACTACAAAAATTAAAAAATTAAAAAAAATGTCACTAAAAATGTCACTAAAAAATATCCCCTTAGAAGGACTCTATTAGAAATTAAGCAATTAATGCTTACTTGAAATTGTCAAACGACTTATATTAAAGAACAAAAATATTTTTCTAAAATAACTTATGTTAAGAAACGAGAGTGTATATATATATATATATATATATATATATATATTATGTACTAATTTAAATTTAAACTCACACACACTTGGAACTCTTGGAAGTCAGCCTTTCACTCTTGAAACTTAAGAGATGGGAGTAACTATTGGGCCAAAACCCTTTGGTTGGAGATATTTAAGTTCTATTCCCTTTTTTCTTTAATATATGGAGAATTTTAAATCAGTATTAATTATTTAGTTTTTAATATTATCTCAAGTATTAAATATAATTTTGATTTTCTCATTATTTTTTGCCATAAATAACACTTTCTTTTTTCAATACAAGAACAATATAAACAATTGATCTTGTGTTTATAAGTTATTTTGAAAGTCGACTCGTATTAAAAAGACTGGAACATTGAGATATTTAAGTTTTAATATTTAATGTTATACAATTATTTTTTAATACTTTATCTGCTGATTCTAAAAGGACTTATATTAAGAAATGGAAAAATATATTTGTTAATAGTACTCCCTCAGTTCCCTTTTATATGACGTTTTCGGATAATTTGTTTGTTCCTAAATATTTTGTGTTCTAAGATTTCTAGGAGAATTAGTTATAATGTTTCCCAAATTACCCTTAAAATAAATTATCTACAATTTTAATGCTCATTCATCTTTTTTATGTATATCGGAAGTGGTTAGCATGAAATTCATTTTTAGATAAGTTGGTCAATTGACAGAATAGAGTCTTGACGCTGTGCAGACTTTATGTGTGTCAAAGCGTTATTATTAATCGATTGATCAACTTATTAAAAAATAAACTTCATTCTAACCGAATAAATGTATATCCGTGCAATCCACTATCTTCTCTCTCTTCTTTTTCTTCTTTCTCCTTCCTATCTGACTCACACTCCTTTTTTTTTTCTTCTCTCCTTATTTGACTCTCTCTTTCTTGCAATTACTCTTTTTAATATAATCATGTATTCTTCACACAAAAAGTAGAAGTAATTTGGTAATGTGTTTTTAATTGCAAAATTTTTATATATTTTTTTTAATTTTCTATATCTATAATTAATATAGTTTAGTTTGTTTTGTTTTATAAGATCATATGTAATTTAAATACTAACAACTTTTTAATTATAAGGAAATATGGTCAAAAAATAAAAAATAGAACTAACAAAAATTTTAGGCAGTAAGTAATAAAAAGAAGAAAAGGAGGGATGACGGAAAAAAAGAGACGGTGTGTTTTTGGCATTTGATAGCATATTTAATTAATAGTAATTAGGTTTTTTAATATATGTATTTACCTTTAAAACGTAAGATAAAATGAAATTGAGGGGATATTTTAATAGTAATAATTAAAAGAAAATAATGTTATTATTTGCCTATTGTGTATTTCAAAAATAATGATGAGGTGGTACTACAATTAGATATCCTGAAAAATTCCAAAGTTGGTATTTAATGTGATTGGGCCATTCCTCCACATTTAATAAATGTGGGTCATTTTCATCAATGTTCTATGCATCTAGTCTAGTCTACTAGTAGTACTACTTAAAAATGATGGACTACAAATGAAACTTGTGCACGCAGGGGAACACGCCCGTGACTAATAATCCAACCGACTACTACGTTTCATCCTTAAAAGTCATAACTAATGGACGGAATCGGTACCAAATTAATTAATGATATGTTCATTTCCAACAAATATTTTAGTAATTTTTTAATAATGATATAAATGAGGATTTTAATGAATATCTTTTTTTTCTTATACTTTATAGCATCTTCAACCGTCTCTTCTATTATTTTGAGATACTTAAATAAGATGAGCCACATCAAAAAAAAATTATCTCCAACATTCTATTAAATTTTAGAGGTTGTTTGTTTAGGACTGAATATATTTGAATGGTTGAATGACTGAATCGATCGGCCATTAAATGCGCTTATTTTGGAAAAAAAATCGTCTGAATGGCTGAATCGTTCAAATTATTGAGCTGAATATCTAAGTCAGATTTTTTTGGCTGAATGATTGAATGAGCAGCTGAATAAAATAAAAAAAAACAAAAAAATAAAAAAAATATTAACTATTATTTTAGGTAATATTAAATAAATTTACAATAACTTTGAATTTTTTTCAGAAGGTAAAATAATAAAATTTTGTCTTTCAGAGGTTTTAGACATGTTAATTATCAAACAATTTTTTTCATTTAGATTCAGATTCAGTTCATTCATATTCAGATTCAGATTCATTCAATTTTTATCAAAACCTCATTCGTCATCAAATCTGCAACCTCATTCTCTCTTTTCAATTTTGCAACCTCATTCTTTCTATTCAAAACATTTATAAAATGCTAAAAATATTTATTTTGCTTGATGAGTTTGATGTACAGCTCATTGAATTGAAGAGACTGATGATGCACAAAATATGAAAGTAGTAAATAATATATAGCGACAGTTTTCACCGTCACTATACATCTACAGCAACACTTTTGTTGTGAAAATAACAAAAAGTGTTGTGAATTTAATATTTCCCATAATTTATATATGCATAAAATGTTCATTTGAAAACAGTTATACATATATATATATATATATATATATATATATATATAAATAAAGCTCTCAAACGGACTATTCGTTTACGAACAGTCCAACCTGGCAATTATTATCTAAGTCAGACTAGACATATCAGGTATTCTCACTTCACTAAAAAAACAAAACTTAAGTATCCAAACAAAACTTATCAATTATTCTCTCTCCCCTTTCCCTTCTCCCTCCCCTCTCCCCTCTCCCCTCTCCCCTCTCCATACCAGATATTCTCTTTTCTCTCTACATACCATCGAAAAAAATAAAAATAAAATAAAATGGCCAATAAAACATAACTTCAATAGCCATTACATAGTAAAAAAAATAAAAAATAGTAGTCAATAGCCATTACATTTGGCCAATAAAACATAATTCTAGTGAATTAACCTTGGTTAACTACACACAACTTCAATAGTCATTACATACTCAAAAAAATAAAAATAGTAGTCAATCAAGTAGATGAATAATTTTCGCCATCGTCTTCACTTGCATTTGAATTGAAATCTTCAGAGCATACGGACCTACAAAAAATTCAATAAAATCACATTAAATAAAAAATATATTCATAATTTTGTAAAAATCAAATTAGAATGATAAAAAAAAAAAAGATTTGTTACCTGAGTTGAAGCATTGGACAATTTATTTTATCATGTGCTTGTCCAATTTTTTCACATCCACGACACATTCTCAGTTTCTGTTTTTTTGGCCTCCCTAATGCTCTTTCTTTTCCTCCTTTGAGCCTTTTTTCTCACCCCTTTGCCCGCACTTGACTAGGTTCTTGAAGCATAAGTTCATATGTTGAACTCAATTTCATTGAACTAAGTATGTCAAGACCAATTTTTTCACCAGAAACTCCTACACTTTTATCACAATTATTCAATATATTCAATTTCTCAAGTGCATTACTCAAAGCATCCCTATATATCTTAGTTCCTTCCACAGTTACAAGTGCCTTATCAACAACTTCCAAAGATTCTTGAACCAATTGACTCCGCAACGTGATATATAATTTGTCATCATTTATCTCCATTCCTGCACCATCTCTAACATTCCCACATTTTTCATATTAGGTCCATCTCTTTAATATGTATTTATTTGGAAGTTTCTCTAGATCATGAAACTTGTTCAAATAAGCTAAAAGATGCCTACAAGGAATTTCAACGCTCTCAAATTTTTTACAACTACATGTAGCATAATCCAAGTCTTTTCATAAACAATCTCCCTCATTTTATACTTATCATCATTTTTTTTAATATTTTACACACAATGATTATCATAATCTCCAATAAGCTGGAATCTATAATTCAAGAAGCTCCCCCACCACTCATCTTGAAATTTATAAAATAATTCACATGTGTAAATATCAACCATTTATAACAAAAAAGAGTGGAGCATTTTCACCTTTGGCTTTTCATTCATGTCTTTATTGTCGGCCTTTAATTCTTCATGACGTTGGTGTGCAAGACCCCTATCAAATTGAATCATAAAATCCACCAATGAATTTATTTTGTTAACATATCTCTTGAAGAATGCATGAGTGCCCTCAGCTCGTTGGCTACTTGACATACCGGCCTAGAAAAACATGATTAACATATGCAGGCAATAATCTTGAACGAATTTCAAACATTGACTTTAGCCATATATTTTAATTCAACCCACTTATGAGAACAAGACCCAACCACCTAGAGTCAAACTCTTCTGTACTTTCTGATTTCCATATACAATCTAAAAATTCCTTATAGTATTGAGCATATTTTACCGAATCTATATTCTCAGAAAATTGTGTCAAAATGTGCCAACTACAATACCTATGATAAGTACTCGGAAGAGTTTCAAAAATAGCTTTCGCCATCGCTGGATCTTGATCAGTGATAATCATCTTTGCAGCATCACCTGGCATAGATTCTAGGAATTGATTGAAAAGCCAAACAAAAGTATCTACAGTCTCATCAGATAAGAAAGCACAAGCAAAGACAATGGTCTGCCCATGATTATTAATCCCCAACAATGGTGCAAAAATCATTCCATACCGGTTGGTATTGTATGTAGTATCGAATATCACCACATCACCATAAAAGTTATATGCATGTCTATAATTTCCATCAGCCCAAAAACAAGAAGTATTACGATTTTCATCATCTGACTTAATTTGAAATATGAAAGAAGAATTCTTGATCTGTTCTAATTTAAAATATTCAACCAACATACCACCATCATGCCCCTTCATCTCATTACGTTTATCCCTCTCATAATTATATAAATCTTTTTACGTACATCCTATATTTTCTAACCCCCCTGCTTGAACTCCCAAAAAATTATATTGTTGATGCAATGGTATATTTACCATTCTAAGTTGTTGTGTTAAGCATTTTTGGGCATTAGAAACATTGCGCTGAGATATTAAAAGATGGACTTTTCTTGGGGTGGACAATGCGTGACTATGCCCTTCAATAAATACACTCACAACAAAAAATTCAGATTTTAATTTAAAAAAAGCAATTTTAGCTTTGCAATTCTCTTTCACATTCCCCCAACGCCTTTGTGTATCAGTATCTGCTACTATTGAACCCCGTCCTTCCTTAAAACAAACATATTCCTTCCTTATGATTTCTTCACTCCCTCCCCCTTTATTCCTTTGGGTCCAACTTCGAATACTAAATTCGGCCTCTTTTGCATATGCATTGTAAAATTTTTTGGCATCCTCTAATGTTTCAAATTGTTGTCCTATTTTGGGCTTTAGCTCAAGTCTTACTTGAGGATTATAAATGGAATTTGACTCTTCTAACTCATTATCTACTTGAAACTCTATATCATCACCACTCTCTCCTACATTCAAATCAACATTGTCACAACTCCCAAACTATAAGTCCACAATGTCCATTTCAACAATTTGTAAATATACAAAATTATGCAAAAAGTTATTCACACAGGAAAAGGATAATCAAGTATTAAAAGTCCTCATTTAAAAAAATGATGTACATATGTGTACTAAATCAGACATGCTAAACACCTCATTGTTCCCATGCTAATTATCAGCAGATGTTAAAATTTTCGGCTCCTCATCTTTGACCCCTTTAAATTTAATATCCAAATTAGGAATGTAAAACCATTAATTTAAAACCCATATAACATATGCACCAAAGAACTCAAAAATAACTCTGACAATTGCAGTGCTGCAATTGATAATCTAATCATGTTTACCTATAACCAAACCAATTACAGATATGAACGTATATATAGAAAAAGTATTTTAAAATATTTACATCTCAGAGCAGAGCCTTCTTCTTTATTTATTTATTTATTTTTTTTCAGAAGAAGAAAGCTCTTCTGATGCAAATAAAAATTTTATACTCAACAAATATTAATGGACTTAATGTCGTCACATTAATTGCACCAAATGCCCTAATATTAATTGTTCTGCTTTGTAAAGAAGAAAAAAATAGAAAAATTAATCCAAAATTAAGACTTTTTTTCTTTGTAATTTTTAGAGAAATTAAGTTCTATATATACATTGGCAAAATTTACACACTTATTTAGTTATTTAGATCTTGGTTTAAACCTAGATTCTGTTATAATTTTAGAGAGAGAATAAGAAGATTATATATAAGAAGTGAGATTTTTTAATATTCTTCAAGTACTCAAATACATGGATAGTGAGCCTTTATTTATAGGCTTCACAAATACATGAACAAAGATAGAAGATGAAAGAAATACAAACTTAAATAGGGAGAATGAATAGCTCATCAATGTACTAATATGTAGGTTATGTAGGTTATAGAAAATGAATGGACATTCATAATATAACTATTCATAACACTCTCCCTTGGATGTCCATTACTGAAGAATATGCCTCGTTAAAACCTTACTAGGAAAAACCCTGTGGGATAAAAACCTAGTGAAGGAAAAAGAGTACATAATTCTTCAAAAACTTATGAGATATTGCTTTATGAAAAAGTTTAATTACTCCCCCTCATGATTATATCACTTGAGATCTCTGAGTCGACGCAATCCAACGTTGTGGACTAGCTTTTCAAATGTAGAAGTAGGAAGCGCCTTTGTTAATAAATCTGCCAAATTTTCACTTGAATGGATTTGCTGAACATTTATATCACCATTCTTCTAAAGGTCATGAGTGAAAAAGAACTTTGGTGAAATATGTTTTGTTCTATCACCTTTGATATATCCTTTCTTGAGTTGGACAATAAATGTCAGATTATCCTCATATAAGACCGCTGGTGTTTCTTCTCCTCGAAGATAAACCGCAAGCTCTCGTATGTGTTGAATTACGACCTTAATCATACACATTCACGACTAGCCTCATGTATTGCCAAAATTTCAAAGATGGTTAGAAGATGTAGCAACTATAGTTTGCTTCATCGAACGCCAAGAAAATGGCGGTTCCACCACAAGTGAATACATATCCGGTTTGCGATCGAGCATTATGAGGATCGGATAGATGCAGATGCATCGCAAAACCAACAAATCTGTTTTGGGTTGGTTAGGAAAATACAAACCCACATCCTTTATACCTTGTAGGTAACGAAGTATATGTTTAACCCCATTCCATTGCCTTCGGGTTGGACAAGAGCTATATCTTGCTAATAAGTTGACAGAGAATGATATATCAGGTCGTGTATGACTAGCAAAATACATTAGTGCTCCAATTGCACTCAAGTATGGTACTTCAGGACCAAGAATCTCCTCATCATTTTCTCGAGGTCGGAAATGGTCTTTATTTGCATCAAGTGACCTCACAACCATTGGGGTGCTCAACGGATGTGCTTTGTCCATATAAAATCGTTTTAGCCCCTTCTCTATATAAGATGTTTGATGCACAAGAATACCGTCCTTTAAATGCTCTATATGTAACCCAAGACAAAATTTTATTTTTCCAAGATCTTTCATTTCAAATTCTCTTTTCAAGTACTCTACTACCTTTGAAATCTCTTCAGGAGTTCCAATGATATTTAGATCATCAACATATACTGCAATAATAACAAACTCAAATCTAGATCTCTTTATAAAAATGCATGGGCTAACAGGATCATTCTTATATCCCTCCTTTAACAAATATTCACTAAGACGGTTATACCACATGCGACCAGATTGTTTTAATCCATATAGAGATCTATTTAATTTGATCGAAATCTTGTTCTCGAGAACCGGGATTACATGTTTACGGCAATTTAAATTCTTCCGGGAGTTTCATATAAATTTCATTATCAAGTGGGCCATACAAATATGTTTATGTGACATCCATTAGACGCAAGTGAAGTCCTTCTTTTATTGCTGGTGATTAGGAATCGAAAAGTAGTCACATCCATCACAGGAGAGTATGTCTCTTCATAATCAATACCGGTCTTTGAAAATCCTTGCAAGACTAGTCGCATTTTTTATGTCGCACAATTTCACCCTTTTCATTTCGTTTTCGAACAAAAACCCATTTGTACACCACTTGTTTTACACCATCAGGTGTACGGACTACTGGTCCAAAAACATTTCTCTTTTCAAGAAATTTCAATTTTGCCTCAATTACATCTTTCTATTTTGGCCAATCAATTCTATGCATGCATTCCACAATAGACCTTGGTTCAAGATCTTCGTCATCTTTTATAACATCTAGCGCTATATTGTATGAAAAAACATTATCGACGTCAATTTCATTTCGGTTCCATATTTTTCTGGACATGACATAATTTATCGAGATCTCTTCATTTTCAATGATTTCAGGTACCTGATTGTCTTTTGGAACTGTAATATTAGTCATGTCTAGAGGTTTTTCTGTAGACTCTTCTGGAGTTACCATTTCCTCCTCATGACCATCTTGAATCTTTTTTCCTTTTCTCATACGAGGATTCTTATCTTTGGAACCGACTGGTCTACCACGCTTCAAGCGTGCTTTAGATTCATTTGCAACAAGAGGTTGTCCTGCTGGGACATCAATTTTAATTGGAGCATTAACAGCTGGTATATGTGACTTTGTTACACTCTTTGGAATCGAAAAATGCGTCAGCAATTGATTTGCTAAACTTTGTAAATGAATTATCTTCTGAACTTCTAGTTCACATTGTTTTGTACGAGGATCAAAATGAGACAATGATAACATAGAACAACAAATTATTACTAAGATAAAATGGAACAACAAGAAAAAGGGTGAGCTCAACTAGCCCAGTAAAGAATATTATTACTAAGATAACATAGAACAAATTATCGTTAGTCTTCAACAGGAAAAAAATCTAATAGAATACAACAGACAACCAGTTTTAAATCAATCTTCGCAATGGAAATAATAATTCATTAGAAGAGTTAAGTAGAGAATGCAAACTACTATCTTCTATATATGAATTTAAAAGTTCATCGTCGATATTTTATCCCCTGTAACATCAATCAATATATATCCGAATTAAATATTTATCTTTGCACTACTGAGCCAAAGATATTCATCGATTAATTCATGTTCATCTTTGCACTACAGGCCAAAGATATTCATCAGAAATCATTCATCTTTGCACTACAGGCCAAAGATATTCAGTAATATCATCATTTAGGACTAAGGATGATGAAAAATATTTTAAAGAAAACGAATCCAGTGAAATAAAAGAACAAGTATTAAGGATTCATACTTTAAGTAACCCAAGTTCGAAAATACTTCATAAATAACCAGAGTGTAGTAAAATTCAAGAATGAAGACCAAAACATAGATCCAATCAAAGATAGGAACTATAACAGACAATCTTGGACATAGAAAAGAAAATTTAATTTTTCGTGAATAGTGTCAATTCGGTGAATAATGTCGATATCGTGAATAAGACTCCGACACCAAAAGATAGAAATTTCACAAAAAACATCATCACGCTTAGTGAATAGTACTTTCGTGAATAATAACTCGTGAATAGTAACTCATGAATAGTAACTCGTGAATAAGTAACTTTCGTGAATAGTATCTCGTGAATAAGAACTCCAACATGAAAAGTTCCAAATTTGATAAAATTTCCAACCAATATTTCGGCGTAATGATATTGAAGAAATAATATCATTTTCGAATAAAATAACATTCCTTACCTCGTAAAAGACAAGATTTCAGTTGAAACACCTGGATATAAGCTATGACTTGAACTTACAATCGATAGCAACACTCAAAGTATTAAAATACTCACAAGAATACGCTTCGATATAATAGAGAAAAATCTTTAGTTTACGGTGTGATTTTCAATTCTAACCTAAGACCCTATTTATAGGAAAATGCTTAGAACACCAAAGCGAAAATTTAATAAAATATTAATATATATATTAAATTTTCTACGCATACTACACCGACCCAAGCATCAGCCACCAACTCACAAAAAATAAAAAAACGTTTCTTTTATTAAAATAATTAAAACTTCCATAAATCAATTATTTCAGAACTTCGGAACTTTAATAATTCATAATAAATAGCTCTTTTATCAGAAAATTCGAATCTTGCAACTTTTTATAGGAAACTCAATTCTCTACAACTTTGCGAATAAAGTTTTCCAAATTCCAAATGTAAATTGGCCCAAATCCATAAACCAAGCGATTTTACGTGCTATAATCAAATTTCAATCGAAGAAATGGGCCCACGACATGTTTAACATGTTTTAAACAACTTTTGCAACAAAAATACTCTTTCTCCTCATATACTCATATATCCCACATTCATTGTAAAAAAAATATCATCATTATTATATAATATAATAAAATATTATTTTATCGTAAAAGATAAAATATCAATTTTTAACAATTGTCACTTTAAAATTTTCTCCATCTATATCCACATAAAATCAATATTTTCCTCATCATATAAATCAATAATTAATTATTCATAAATAATATTACGAATCACAAGATCTTGTGACGTGTCGTTCCCGGGAAAGATGGGGCTTTCCAATAAGAATTTCTCCTTCTTGGCCAATGATTAGGTGACCAAACCTCTCCTTAGATGTAACTTTCTAGACATTGCCAATAATGTTTTCTAATAATATTATTCGATAATATGAATTATTGCTTCGATAATAGAAAATACCGTGTAGTGACAATTATTGAAACAACGATAATATAAAATATCAACGCAGTGATTATTGAAGCGATAAAATAAAATCTTGAGCAAGAACTCATCGTAATAATTATTGAGTAGTGCCTTCTTACGTAAGAATCAATAATTGGTGCAATACCGTGCTTCTTCGCAACAACAACGCCAGACATCGTGTTTTAACCACCGAGTATTCCAACAAAGATAATTGAGTAATAATTACTGCAGTTATTTATTAACAACTTATACTTGTCGTTTTCTTCATTCAATCGCTTTCCGTTATGGGCCCACAAAAGACTGTGCCGTCGTAAGAATATTCCTCGACAACAAGAATATTCCACGACCAAACGAATATTCCCCGACAACAATGAATATTTTATAACCACCTGCTTATTTTTAAAATATTCGCGCATTTTACCCATAACTAACCACATTAATCAATTCAACCCTTACTATTTCAAAATAATAAATAGAGGAAATTAAATTTCATTTATTAATAATTTGGGGTCTTACATAAATCCCTTGTTGATGGTTCTAAATATTTAATTATAGATGGGGATTCATATCCAACATATATTCCTAACCTCCTTTGAAGTCCCATCTTAGTACGTTGTGGTGGAGGAATTGGAACATATACAAAGACAACCAAAAATTCTTAGATGAGAAATATTTGGTTCCCCGACCAAAACCAATTGTAAAGGAGAGTACTTATGATAACTTGTTGGTCCGATGCGAATTAGTGTTGCTTGCATGTAAAATATAGCATGACCCCAAGAAATTAGAAGTTTTGATCTCATTAGTAATGGTCTTGCAATCAATTGAAGACGCTTAATCAATGATTCTCGAGGCCATTTTGTGTGTGAACATGTCTTCTGAGGATGTTCAACACTTATCCCAATAGACATACAATAATCATTAAAAGTTTGGGAAGTAAATTCACCAAAGATTGTCAATAATGAATTTTCTTGATGGGATAATCTAGAAAATGTGCTCAAAATCCGATTAATTGAGCAAAGTAACCTCGCAAACGCCAGGTTACGAGTTGATAATAGAGATACATGTGACCACCTTGTTGATGCATCAATTAAAACTATAAAATATCTAAAAGGTCCACATGGTGGATGAATTGGTCCACATATATCACCTTGTATTCGTTCCAGAAAAGTAAGGGATTCAGTCCCTATCTTAACCGGTGATTGCCGAAGAATTAACTTGCCTTGAAAACAAGCAGCACATGGGAAATCATTCGATTGAAGAATCTGCTGGTTCTCCAATGGATGTCCACATGAATTCTTAATTATTTTTCGCATCATTATCGATCCAGGATGGCCTAACCGTTCATGCCAAACAACAAAGTTATTGTGATTCGTTAGTTTTTTATTAACAACCACATTTGTTTCAATTGTTCTAATTCTCGTGTAGTACAAACCAGAGGAAAAAGCTGGTAATTTTTCGAATCCACTTTTATTAATCGAGATTATACTCGTAATGTGAAGATACTCAATCTTTCCTTCACATGTTGTCTCAATATGATACCCATTTCGGCGGATATCCTTAAAACTCAATAAATTTCTTTGAGACTTGGGAGAGTATAATGCTTCATCAATTTCAAGTTTTGTTCCTTCAGGCAAGAAAATGTTAGCTCTTCTGGAGCCTTCTATCAATTTTGCACTACCCGATATAGTACTAACATTGGCCTTTTGCATTATGAAAGAAGAAAAATATTTCTTATTCTGTAATATAGTGTGCGTAGTGGCACTGTCTGCGAGACATATATCTCCACCATTCATTGCAAATCGAATCAAGAGAGTATCTATGTTATTCAAAGAAAATAAGAAATATATAATCAGATTAATAAAATATCCCATATATAACGAAGCATAAGAAAACAGTTAAACATGATAAAAACATAATAATTAGAATTTTATTAATGCTTAAAATAAAGTCCAATAACATCAAAGCATCATCTAAAAATTTTTATATTTGGACACTCTCATCACCAAACAAGAAGTCAATTTTTTCTTCAGAATTTGAGAAAAAATCAGTAACATCTAGATGAGTGGTATCAACACAACCATAATTAAAATCATCATTTTCAGAATCAAGATATGTCTCATCTTTTCCATCCTTACTAGAAAAATTGAGATTTGTCTCATCTTTTTCATCCTCACTAGCAAAATTTGTCTCTATCTTCTTCCCTTTATCTTTTAGTGATTGTTGATAGAGCTCAACAAGATGTTTTGGTGTCGACGGTGCACGAGACCAATGGCCTCTACCTCCTGGCGATAACACAAATTCTCTATGGTATTTTTATCTTTATCACCTTTTTCGCGTTTTCATCCTTATATTCCCACTTCGGTGGTATATGTGTTGAGAAATGACCACCACGATGATTATTTCGACCACGTCCCACGTCCGCGTCCCATGACCACATCCACGACTCTTGGCGTGACCTCTCGCATTTTTCCATTATATGTTACGGCATTCACTGCAGGAATGGAGCGAGATCCATTGGATGGCCTCATGATTTTCATCAATAGTTCATTGTTTTGCTTTCACCACGAGGAGGCATGAAATCGATTCGAGTATTTCTTAAAGCCCTTTTCACGATATTGTTCTTTGCGAGGAGCATATTAGATGCGTGAAAGGTGGAGAATGTCTTTTCTAACATATACTCATCGAAATGATCTTTTCTCCACATAATTATAATTTAGAACTGATTCGAAACATAGCTGAGTTATAATCACTTACAGATTTAAAATCTTGTAATCTTAGATGCATCCAATCATAATGAGCTTTAGGAAGAATTACAGTTTTCTGGTGGTCGTATCTTTCCTTTAGATTGTTTCAAAGGATAAGTGGATCTTTAACAGTCAAATATTCAATTTTAAGTCCCTTATGGAGATGATGACGAAGAAATATCATCGCTTTGGCCTTATCTTGACTAGATGTTTTGTTTCCTTCTTTGATAGTATCACCAAGACCTTTTGCATATAGATGAATTTCAACATCTAACACCCATGATAAATAATTCTTTCCAGTAATGTCAAGAGCCACAAATTCGAGTTTAGCAATGTTTGACATTATAAACTATCACAAATATGATTAACAAGTTAGAAAAAAATATTCTAAAAATAAATTAAATACACAACATAATTAACATAATACTTTATTTGTTTTTAGAACAAGAAGACTTTCTCTTTTGAATTATTGCATAAAAAAACAGTAGCCGTAAAAATAGAACATTACTTTATTCTTTTGCTGAGCTTGCAGCCTCTACTAAAAAAAATGCCAACAAATAAACTTACAAATTCAAAGTCAAGGTGATGCAAAAATGTATTCAACAGTCCATTTTTATTATTTTAGTACTTTCACGCAAGGGTTGTTACCAATTGTTATACTATTAAAATCAGAATAATTAATTTTACCACAGTTGTGTGGTCAATGTTATTTCTTGACCCATTTCACACCATTAGCTATAGAGTACTAGTGGACAATGGACATATTGGTGGTGCAGAGATAATAGACAACATATATATACACGACACTGTTATCACCTTTTATTCATATGGTCGTAATAACAAAACATAACATATATTATATATATGGAGAGAGAGAGAGAGAGAGTTATACCTTCTCCTTCAAATCAACTATGATTATCTTCTTCTGTTACAAACAAAATATGATTATCTTCAAGATAAAAATAAAGAGCAATTCGTGCTGATAACGTATTATAATTTTAGAGAGAGCATAAGAAGATTATATATAAAAAGTGAGATTTTCTAATATTCTTCAAGTACTCAAATACATGGATAGTGAGCCTTTATTTATAGGCTTCACAAATACATAAACAAAGATAGAAGATGAAAGAAATACAAACTTAAATAGAGAGAATGAATAGCTCATCAATGTACTAATATGTAGGTTATAGAAAATGAATGAACATCCATAATATAACTATTCATAACAGATTCCTCCTTTTCTTTTTTTCGTTAAACTCAAATCTGAAAAGAGAGAAAAAGTATTACTTGAAATCGAGATTAATTCAAATACACTCATGACCAATTTTTATGTCCACATAGAGTTTTTGTTCTCATAATTACCATACTTGTCTCATACTCTTTTTTATCTGTAATATTTTTTCATGAAGAGTAATTTTGAAGAAATTTTAAAAATTATAATTAATTATTATATAATGCGACAAATAATTAAAAAATAAAATCATCTAAAATGACATATATTAATGAATGGATGGAGTACAAAATTTGTTAATAGAACATTATTTATTGAGTAATGATGTCATCTTGACATTAATGGCATATGACATTGTATTATTAGGATTTTGAAAAAAAATCATGAAATTCTAATAAAATAGTCATACTAAAATATGAAATGATGCAAGCACCTCGTCATTCTTCATAAAAGTTTTCAGCTAGAAAAACATTAGCAATTAATATGGGATCAAAAAGTAGAGGGACATGACAAAGTCCTAACTTCCATTTTAACTCATCTGTCCCATAAAAAAAAATTCTTGGAAAAATAGTAATGCTACTTTTGGATATCAAGAGCAAGAATCAAGGTGAGAATTGAATCACCAATAGCGTGTTTAATTCTGTACATAAATGAAAGTTATACGAAAAAATTTGACGGTTTAAATTGTCGGGATAACTCTGGTGTGAGAATAAGTACAGATTGAATAAGATTAACAATAAAGGTATTAAATTTTAGTGCCGAAAAAATAATGAGATACCTAAGAATTATGGTGTAACTTTATATTTACAGTGATCACATCTTCTATTACATGTCCGTTCTTGCATGGAAATAGAATTTCTCATTAGGATGAATACATTAATGGGATAGAATTGAATATCATTCAAGATAGAAAATCGGACACTATCTTCCTGACTCTTTGTTAGAAATTAACTACAGTTAAGAATCTTAGATTTTTTAAAGTTTTTCGACTGCCCAAAACAGATTCCTACGAAGGGAGATTTTCTCCACGTGGAGTATGGCCCACCAAACCATCCAGGCCTAAATAATCACGCCTCAACAATTATATTTAGTTGTTTCATTGGAATGGAATGAACAATTCTTATGCAAACTAAATTTGTAAATTTTATTCATTGTAGGAAGATATAAAATGACTCATTCCATCTAGGAGTCAAATGAATCATTTCACTCATTATTTCATTTATTCACTAATTTCATTTTTTTTTCAATCCAAACGTAGCATAAGAGTTACGTACTATGTCCATTTATTCTTAATTGTAATAAATATTAGATTTCACTACTATATATATATATTTAAATTCCGTGAATTTTTTAATATTTAATATAGAAATGATATGATAACCTAAATTGTTACTGTTTCTTTGAAATCAAAAACGACAAACAAAAAGAAAAAAAATTCACTGCCTAAGAAAATAAATAAAAAAAGAAGACCATTAGTATTAATTGATCATGGTAGAGAAATTAGTGTCACTGAAAGTTTGATTGTAGTTTCCGAAGGATTATTATTCTCAGAGCAAATATAGATGCAACAACACATTTATAATTATTTTAATAATAATAATAAGTTAAGTAACATTTATTATTTTAACAATATAATTTTTGTTCCTACAATATCAATTACTTAAAATAAATATAAAAATATATTTATTTTTAGAACATAAATATTACTTTGATATTATCATTATGGATAGGATAAAATTTATATTGGTAATAAATGCAAATAAAGGCCATTTAATGTAAATGATTTTACATCCACAAATTCATTCCTCTACATAAGGCATTGAAATTTCTTACCATAAGAATTGTTTTCTATTTCAATAAAATAACTAAATATAATTGTTGGGGGGTAATTATTTAAATTCAAATAATTCGGTGGGTTATTTTCCACGTGGAGGAAGTGATATTAATGATTTATTACACCACCTAATTTAAAATTTAAAATTTAAAACCCTATCTCTCTCTCTCTCTTTCAAGGTAGGTTTAGATTAGATACATGCATTTATTGAGCGATAATAACCCGGAGGAGGTTTTAATTAGTAGCTCAACAAAATATAACCACCTGGCAGATTCATGAAGCTAATATTAATAAATGCATTTAATTTTGGTTGAAATAATTTAATACCTAACTACCTTATATCCCACGTTAGTCAATAAATAAATAAAATCATGTGAATATAAATATTATTTTATTAAAAAAAAGTCAAAAAATTATAATCTAAAGTTTTAAACAAGAAGACCAAGCCAATATATAAAATATAAATACAAAGAAAAATTAATTGCTCTAACTAAGTTAGAAACCCAAACAAAATAGCCAACCGGCAACCACCGTACGTTGGAGATAACTACAAAAATAAAAAAATAAAACAAGGAGAATCAATAAATGACAACCTTGGAACCATAAGAATAAACTAGAGGTTCACAATTTATATACTCCATAGGATAATAATATATTTTATAATTTTACATGTCTTTATAGAGAATTACTAGTAGTTTGTAGTAATATTTTATTGAAATATTTGATATAACGTGTCAATTTTATAATAATTATATCTAATCTCATGTATTGATATAATTCGACATAATATAATTAGGCCAAATAACTCTCATGATAAAAACAAGACTACATTTTATAATGTCTAAATCTTCATAAAGGTTTTACAATAATTTTCTAAAATATAGTGTACGCTTTTTAAAATTAGGTATCGTCGTCACCCATCTCGTACCGCCACTTCGTAATACATAAATTCAAATCTGAAACTTAATTATACATCCGTAGTGTATATATATCGACAATACATAAACGAGAGTTTAATAGGAATATTGTCGTTTAGACAATATCCATACTCAAGGAGTCCTCATTACATTTATTGTTACACTTATTTAATGTAATTGTGAGGACTACTAATCTTATCTTCTGAACCATCACTCTTTTTCCCAACTCGTCCCCAAATTCTATTCTCATTTCACGAAGAAAACGATGAAAAGAAAGGGTGAAATTCAACTAAATTAAGAAAGAAATATTATGACTAAGATAATGCGAGAATAAATTATCAATAGTCTTCAACAATGTTAAACCGATAAAATACAATAGACAACCGGTTTAAGCTGCGGTGGAATATATCTGATCCATTAAAAGAGTCAAGTAGAAAATAAAATCTACTATCTTTTAGGTTTTAAAAGGTTTTCATCAATTTTTATCACTAAGACTCGGTTTAATGAATAAACCACATATCTAATCATCCCTGTATTACCTTGGTCAAGTTTTCATCAAATTATCAATGGTCAATGACTATACCTTAGAATCACCCCTGGTCATAATCATACCAAAACTATCCATCAACGCATTCTGAAGCCACTTTGAGGACTTTTATCACATCATTTATAACAATGCCATTATTATACCGAGTGATCCCAGTCATAATCATACTAAGTTCATCTATCTTGCACGTAAGCGAAAAGATAACATAATATATCATGAGGATGATGACATGACATAATAATTCAATAAAACAAGTTCAAGAATTATTTTATCCGGGAATTAATAACGTCCAAATTGTCAACAAGATCTCTTTGTTTTGTAGAGTAAAATTCAAGAATGATCGGAAGAATATTTTCATGAAAGATCTTTGGATGAAACGCAAATATCGAGGATATTCTACTAATTTCATGGAGTATAGAAGTCAAAGTTTTTAACCAATTTGGGTATAATAAAGAATGGAATAACAAAAGAAATCACCATGTATGCGGTGACTTGGCGTAGACGAGTTATTCAACGAATAATAATAATAACGGAACGGTCGGTGAAATTCACAAAAGCGGGATGATCAACGAAATAATAAATCTTTGAATAATAAACAATGGAACCGAGTCGGGTGTAAAAACACACGACGGGATATTCCAATGAGAATAATAAATGCGGAATAATAAACAATGGAACCGGTCAGGTGTAAAACACACGCATGCGGGATATTAAACGAATAATAAAGAATGGAATAACGAAGAAGATCACCAAGTATAGGGATTCGCGTATCTGAGTTATTCCAACGAATAAATAAGAATGGAATAACATAAAGATTTCACCAAGTATAGGGTATGTCAGCGTATCTGAGTTATTCCAATGTAATAAATAAGGATGGAATAACATAAAGTTTCACCAAGTATAGGGTATCTGGCGTATCACTTTATGTATATGGTATACTACTTTTACGAGTTATTCCAATGAATAATAATAATGAATGGAATAACGAGGTTCTCTTCATGAATACAAACGAATAATATCCCTTACGAATTACAACAAATAATACCCTTCTACCGTAAAAAGACATTTGGATATCAAAGTAGTGAAGTGCAGAATACTCTTCTTCTTTCTCTCTATAGATTTTCTCTCTCTATAAACTTCTCTATAATTTCTCTCTACAGAGTTTGATTGAATTAAATGAAAATAATGAAGGAATGAGCTTATTTATAGGAAAATAGAATGCGTAGTAATTAATCCATGAGCGGTCCAGATTGATTTACTTTAATCGACGGTCCATATTTAAAAGCAAAATCTTTTAAATAAAATATAATATATTCTATTTATATAAAAACATTTTACTATCTGAAAAACACTATCGCAAAATCTTATACGCAAAAACACACTATACAACACTATGCGTAATAAAATATAATATATTATTTATAGAATAACTTTAATAAAGTATTACATTTTATATAAAAAAGATGTTTACATTTTATTACGTTAATAATACGAATAAAACAAAGCGTCATTATCATTATAATAATTCATATTATTAATCGTGAATAATGGAATCAAACCGGTGACTTCTCCATAAGCATCGATAATCAATACTGGTGTGCTTTCTTTATGCAACCACGCGTATTCTTTGTACTTTTACTACTGAGAGTAGTTCAACAATATCAACGGTAAAACTTCCGTCGTTATTTCATATAAAATATTTTTATCGTTTTCTCGATCAAATGATAATTACATTTGTGGGGTCCACCAATGATTGAGTAGTTGTGCGAATATTCCTGCTAAACCGAATATTCCCCGACCAATCGAATATAATATAACCACTTGCATACTTTCTGCAAAATTTATAAATATACCCAACAACTATAATATTATCTCAAATTCACACTATAATATTAAAAATTATTTAACAAAATTTAAATCTTTATTGATAAAATCTGGGGTCTCACAATCTCCCCTCTTTATGGAATTTAGCCCTCGAAATTAGAGTGCGTGCACTGGTATAATAAAGAGGTGAGGATACCTTGAATACCTTTATCGTTGAAAACATTAAATTCATCTTTCTGATCCTACCGAAAGATATTCATTAACAATTCATCTTTTTGCTACTGGGCCAAAGATGATATACAATAAAACCAATAATCTTTGAGACTCGACAATAGTATCACAACCATGAATTATTCATGCCTTCTTGGCTAAGGATATTAGTGTTTTCAATTCGATCGTGATTATCTTAGATAATCCGTGGTCGTAATTATACCAAGTCTATCGATGCACTACTGACGAAAGATGACTTTTACCACATCCATGAATTAATATTTCATTCTTTGAGACTCAATTCGATAATTAATCCATATCATCGAATCATCCTGCACTACGGGCCGAGGATATTCATTAGTATCACGACCACGAATTATCCATGCACTACTGACCCGAAGATAATCGTGTATTCATTAGTATCACGACCACAAATTATCCATGCACTACGGCGAAAGATAATCGTGTATTCATTAGTATCACGACCACAATTATCCATACACTACTGGCCAAAGATAATCGTGTATTCATTAGTATCGCGACCACAAATTATCCATTACCTTACTGACGAAGATAATCGTGTATTCATTAGTATCACGACCACAAATTATCCATGCACTACTGGCGAAGATAATCGTGTATTCATTAGTATCACGACCACAAATTATCCATGCACTTTCTACGGCCAAAGATAATTGTGTATTCATTAGTATCCACGACCACAAATTATCCATGCACTACTGACCAAAGATAATTGTGTATTCATTAAGTATCACGACCACAAATTATCCATGCACTTTCTGACGAAGATAATTGTGTATTAATTAAGTATCACGACCACAAATTATCCATGCACTACGGCCAAAAGATAATTGTGTATTCATTTACTACGGTTATGATTATCTTAAAACAATCCTCAGTCATAATCATACCAAGTCCATCTATCTTATACTGAATACCAGATGACTTTCAACGTAATATAAACGTGAGGATAATGATATAAAGAATCAATCAATGAGATAAAGGATAAATATTAAACATTTATAATATAATTTATCCGAGGATTCAAGAATATCCCCATGTTATCAATCACTTAATAATCTCATAATCTAATATCATTAATATTATAACAATATTTTAATCACTTCTTAAATTTATAAACAATTTATCTTAATTGTTTACGCTTTTTACCATATAAATGCATTTAATCATTCAAAATGCCATACTCATAATATATCATCACCAATTATCAAATCTCTCAAAAAAAAATATGCATATACTCTATATATAGGATTCTCTAGCCAAAAAATCCTATTTTCAACTTTGTTACTTCACATAACATATTTAACTCATATGTTAAGTAACTAAACTATTTTCATGAAAAATACCAAATCAGTCCCAAAAATATTTCTTTTCTGGGATTTAGCATAATATAGTCCCATGATGAAAATATATTTTTCTAAATTTTTAAATTCATTTACTATTTTTCAAAATCAATTTCTAATTAATTTCTTAAGAAATTAGCTACCTCAAGTTTAACTCCAAAATTCCCAAATCTTGGCAGGACCTTACACATGTTAACGTGAGCTTCTAGTTTAAATTTCATGGTCATCGGAGTTATAGAACTCCGGTTATAGCGTTTTTAAATCGGAAAAACCTAAATATTGAAATAGTCATAACTTGCTCATTTTAAGTCGAGAATGAGCTCATTTTTGGACAGGAGGTACTTTATACCATATACCTTCATTTCCCAAAAAGGCCAGAATTTTTCTCATAATTTAAGTGGCCAAAACAGCCTCTCTAAAATCATGGCGAGAAGCTTTTTTTTGTTTTTGCAGCTTTGCACTCCTTTGCTAAAATCAGTCCACACAAAAAATCTACAACACCTTTTCTAGTAATTCCACTTGGATTAGTTAGGTAACTCATAGATCTAACTCTAGGACTTGACCACACTCAAAAATTCAAAATATAATAGGAGATATGGTCAATTGAATTTCATATTACGTTTTTACCAAAATCGATTTTTCAACCCTTTGTGATTTCTAAGAAACTTTCATGTTTTCACATAATAACCACATAACTCATCATAACACTTACTAATACTTCATATACCCATGATTTTCATTAGTCCAATGCTTTTATTATGACTTTCATCATAATCCTCGTAAATGCAGATCCTTTTAGTTGAAGAAATATTTGAGGTTTAAGAAATGGGTTTTATCTTGGGGTCAATACAAAATTCGATTTCACGCTCTAAGTAGGCTAAGAAGTCTTCATGAATACGCCAGAAATTTATTAATAATAGAAATATCATTCAAAAACTGTGACTCTCATCCAAGACTTGGATAGTACGTCACATTGATACTGTTGTGACTTCTATCCCTTAACCTAGATAGCACCTCACAATGATACCTATAAACTTGCCATCTTCATTCACGATGTAAGCCTCTGAGAAAGTCCCACTTGGTGCATTCCACACAAGGAAGTCAACAACGAAAGGTTCGAGGCTCTTTACTTATGGCTTGATATGATGATAATTGACTTTAGTAGTTTGGTTACTTGAATTCGCACAACAACTTGGTTATGAATATAAAAGCTAACAACCTTACGAAAAGAATGATGAGTAGTTAACCAATTGATTCCTAAAATCCCATCAAAGGCAAATATTTTCAAAAAAGATAAGATCGACGAATTAGCGTGAAAATATTTATTTGAACCAAACAAGATTTAAAAATAGTAAGCGATGTGAAGAAGGCTCCTACTAACGAAGTTTGAACCAATAAGTCAAAGTTTAACTTCTTGAGTCAAATTTAAGCGTTGAACACAACTAGGTGAAATAAAAGAGTGGGTAAAAGCGGTATCTAACACGGTATAGACTTCGAGAGCTTATGATTAACTTACGTGATAATTTTATTAAGGTTCCTCGTTACGAGAAAAAAAAATGCTCTCTCTTAAACTATCGGCTTTGGTTTATGCAGGACGACCTTTGGTGCCTCCATCCTAGTTGAATTTGTCTTGATGAAATGACAAAATCGAGCTAAGTGACCTTCTCTTCCACAATTATAACATGCTTTGAATGACGTGGCGCGATTCGGGACCGATGTGTCCCTCTCCTCGCATTTGAAGCATATGGTAGGTGGTCTTTCTCCTTCCTTAACAACGGGTCTTTGGTCTTGACGTCTTTCCATCATTGTTGAATCTCCTTTTCTTGAAATGTCCATTCTTATTATTTTGGCCCCGATTACCACCAAAGTGGTTACCATATCTGGCTGTTGATTCCCTCCACGCTTGTTGTCACCGCTTGATGACTACTCTCATTTGGTATTATAATTTTGCTGGTTTGCTCTCTTTTATTTGCGTTGACTCGTTATCGCGCTCCCTTAATGAGCCCTATTTACAACATCTGAATAAAAACACGGTTTATGAGAAATAAGATGTTGGCGTATCTCCAACTTCAAACCTCTTAAAAACATTAGCGTCATTCTCTCTCTTTTATCCACCAGTGGGATATGCCTTGAATCGTGATAACTCATGAAATTTTGCCTCGTATTGCGACGGTCGTCATATTGTTTTGTTCGAACTTGATAAACTCCACCTCTTTCATGTGGCGAATACTTTCGGAAAGTATTTGTCGTTGAAACGACTCTGGAACTTCTCCCAAGATATCTTGATCTGACGAGGTTGAGTCGTTTCTGGATTCCCACCAAGTGTCTGCTCTCCAAGCACATAAAAGGCGGCAAAGGAACTTTTTGCTCCTCGGAGCATCCTAAGACATCAAATATCTTGGTAATCTGCTTTATCCATGCTTCCGCTTGAAGTGGTTTTGGCTCTCCCTAAAACTCCGGTGGTCCCAGCTCCTTGAATTGTTTAGCGGTGACCTTGAGAGTTTTTCCGTGTTTCCACCTACGTTTTGGGCGAGTCGCTTTTACTTTGATGTTGCATGAATTCTAAAAACCTTTTAAAGCGTCTGGTCGTTCATCAATTGATCGGTGTTGTTGTTTACGGGGAGGATTATCGCCATCCTGTTGCACATTGTCACGATTATTGATGCGTGGAGAATCAACAGATCTCACATGCTCCATTCTTATTCTCAACATTCTCGGATGCCATTTTCAAACACTTTGCCACAAAATAAGGGTTAATTGACATACGACATATTATCACTATACTCGTGATGAGCAATCAAATACCAAATAAACTTAGGTAGGTCATACTAGCGAAGAATTCCCGTCTCTCCCCTCTGAGTTCTTATCTCAGCATCTTAGCGAGGATCGTATCCTAAGCTACGATACCAACTGTGGCGCCCCAAAATTAGGTATCGTCACCCGTCTTGGGTCCCACTTTACATGGTACATAAATTCAAATACAAACTTAATTATACATACGTAGTGTAATATCTGACAATACATAAAGCGAGAGTTGAATAGGAATATTGTCATTTAGATATTATCCATACTCGAAAGAGTCCTCATTACATTTATTATTACACTTATTTAACGAATAGTGAGGACTACTAATCTTATCTTCGAGGACCATTACTCTTTTTCCCAACTCGTCGTCCAATTTCTATATTCTCATTTCACGAAGAAAACGGTGAAAGAAAGGGTGAGCTCAACTAGCCCGATAAGAAATATTATGACTAAGATAATGCGAGAATAAATTATCATTAGTCTTGAACAATGTTAAAGCGATAAAATCTGATAGACAACCAGGTTTAAGCTGCGGTGAATATCTGATCCATTAAAAAGTCAGTAGAAAATAAAATCTACTATCTTTTAGGTTTTAAAAGGTTTTTCATCAATTTTTATCACTAAGACTCGAGTTTTAATGAATAAACCACAATATCTAATCATCCTCTGTACCACGGTCGAGGATTTTCATCAAATTATCATGATGGTCATGACTATCTTAAGAATCACCCCCAGTCATAATCATACCAAAAACTATCCATCAACGCATTCACGAACCAATTGAGGACTTTTATCACATCATTTATAACAAGCCGTGATTATCTTAGAATGATCCACATGCATAATCATCATACTAAGTTCATCTATCTTGCGTAAGCGAAAAGATAACATAATATATCATGAGGATGATGATGATGACATAATAATTCAATAAAACAAGTTCAAGAATTATTTTATCCGAGGAATTAATAACGTCCAAATTGTCAACAAGATCTTTGTTTTGTAGAGTAAAATTCAAGAATGATCGGAAGAATATTTTCATGAAAAGATCTTTGGATGAAACGCAAATATCGAGGATATTCTACTAATTTCATGGAGTATAGAAGTCAAAGTTTTAACCAACCGGGTATAATAAAGAATGGAATAACAAAAGAAATCACCGTGCATGCGGTGCTTGGCATAGAGCGAGGTTATTCAACGAAATAATAATAATAACGGAACGGTCGGTGAAATTCACAAATCAAGCGGGATGATCAACGAGAATAATAAATCTTTGAATAATAAACAATGGAACCGGTCGGTGTAAAACACACGCAGACGAGATATTCCAACGGAATAATAATAAATGCGGAATAATAAACAATGGAACCGGTCCGGTGTAAAACACATGACGAGGATATTCCAACGAAATAATAAAGAATGGAATAACGAAAGAAGATCACCAAGTATAGGGGATTCAGCGTATCTGAGTTATTCCAACGAGAATAAATAAGAATGGAATAACATAAGGATTTCACCATAACATATCTCGCGTATTTATTCCAATATAAATAAGGATGGAATAACATAAGATTTCATGTATAGGGTATCCACTTATACGGGTTATGTATAGGGTATAATTTACGAATATTCCAATGAATAATAATGAATGGAATAACGAAGTTATAACTTCGTGAATCTGAAAGAATAATATCCCTTACGAATTACAACAAATAATACCCCTTCTGGTAAAAAGACATTTGGATATCAAAGTAGTGAAATGCTTAGAATCTCTTTCTTCTTTCTCTACATAGATTTTCTCTCTATACTTCTCTATATAATTTCTCTCTAGAGTTTGATTGAATTAAATAAAAAATAATGAAGGAATGAGCTTATTTATAGGAAAATAGAATGCGTAGTAATTAATCCATGAAGTCGGTCCAGTTAATTTACTTTAATCGTGCGGTCCATATTTAAAAGCAAAATCTTTTAAATAAAATATAATATATTCTATTTATATAAAAACATTTCTTATCTGAAACACTTATCTCACTATACAAAAAACTACTATGCAAACACTATGCGTAATAAAATATAATATATTATTTATAGAATAACTTTAATAAAGTATTACATTTTATATAAAAGATGTTTACATTTTATTACGTTAATAATCTGAATAAAACAAAAGCGTCATTATCGCTTATAATAATTCATATTATTAATCGTGATAATGGAATCAATGGTGACTTCTCACCATGGCGTCGATAATCGATCTGGTGTCTTCTTGTCGCAACCACACGTATTCTTGTACTTTTACTAGGAGTAGTTCAACGATATCAATGGTAAAACTTCCGTCGTTATTTGATAAAATATTTTGTCGTTTTCTCGATCAAATGATAATTACATTATGGGGTCCACCAATGATTGAGTAGTTATGCGAATATTCCTAACTAAGCCAAATATTCTCCCACCAATCAATCGAATATAATATAACCAATTGCATACTTTTGCAAAATTTATAAATCTACCCACAACTATAATATTATCTCAAATTCACACCATAATATTAAAAATTATTTAACAAAATTTAAATCTTTTATAAAATCAAAGGGTCTCACATATAGAAATTAAATTTAATAAATATAAAGTTTTTTTAATAATTACGTTATAGTACTCTCTTCTGATGCGAAATATATAAGATCAATATTAACTTTTTAAATTCAATTTAAAATATTTTTAGATTCAAAATTAACATGAATAAATTTAGTTTTTAATCATATAATTATGAAATTTATAAGTACTTAAATATTACTATTAATCACCAAGATTTATTATTTTAACAGTAAACTAAATCACTTTAAATTTAAAATTAATTTTTAAAATCAAACTTGAGGAAGTATTAAGATTCACCAATTTTTCTTGTAATTTAAAAAAATTATTTTATCCTAAATTTTTATTATATATGTGTCTGTAAAAAATAAAAGTTTAAAGATTAATACTAATAGTACTATACTATTACTATTATTATGAACAGAGTAAACGGTCAGTGTCTCATTAATGAGCAACTCGCAAGGAAAAAGTTAAGGGAGAGTCTTAAATAGATTTTGTGCTTGTGTGCTCCTCGCAATTAATCACAATTGTCCACTACCATTCCATTCCATTCCATTCCTCTCCTCTCTCCCTTCCTTATTTTTCCTTTCGAATCATTTAATGCCGCCATTACTGACAGGTCCCTCCTCTTTATCTCTCCTCACTTCCAATCCTTCTTTTCCACTCCTCCCCCTCCATTAATTCCCCAACCCCTCCATAAATACATACATACTTACAAATTCCTCATTACCTTTACTAGGTAATTTTCAATTTATTAGTATTATTTAATTAGTAGTAGAACTCATGTTTGTATTCCCTCTCTCACTCTCTCTCTCTATATATATATGTATTGGGTTTGTGTTGAATTTATCAAATTCTCTCTATATATCTCTTTCTTCAAGTTTTTCAGAGGTGGGTTTTAAAATTTTAATCTCTGTGCAATAGGGGTTTGTTTATAGGAAGGAGAAATAGGAAGGGATGGCGATGGCGGCTGACGTTAGCTACCTGGTTCGGTCAATGAACGGCTACAAGGAAGAACAGCAGCAGCAGGGGAGTGGGAAATCGAAATCATCGGCTCTGATTACCCGGGATTTGCTGGGTGGTTGTTCCACCATTGATTCCAAAGAATTAGACCTGGACTTGCAAGTTCCTTCTGGGTATGAAAAGCGGCTAGATTTGAAGGTACCCTAATCTTCACTGTTTGGTTGTTTACAAAATCTGGTAAAAAAAAAAAAAGTTATCATAGAATTTTGGGGTTTTTATTAGAAAGTAAGAGAATTCATTTTTGGTTTATCAAAATTTTTATTTTATTGTTCTTGGGTTTTTAGTATCTCCTAATTTTTTTCCAGTATATTATTTCTCAATCAAACAGTAATTTATGAGTTTGGTATGTTTGTTTTGATATAATTATGGGATGAATTTGGTATTTTTAACGGAGTGTTCTTTTGAATGTATATTATTATTTGGAATTTCTATTAATATTGCTTTTATTTATATTAAACTCTATTTATTTTTTGATTTGTAGTAGTATCCTCCTATGTTCACAGAAAAAAGAATTGATTACCATTAGTACAAAGTTATAAACATTTATGTGGATTTGATTCATTCATTTATTTTCTGATTCTTCAATTCCCTTTGAAACGTTTATGAATATTCTGTCTATCTCTTCCATAGTCTTGGATGCACGTGGACGTGATTATGTGCATGTAGATTTACCTTTGTTTTCCCTCTCAGAATTTTCAGTGTCAGTTAATAATTTTTATATATAAAAGAATGGCATGTCACTACTATTTCCTAATGAAGAAGTTCCCTCAGCAACTTTTTAAGTTGGTAATCTAATTTTGTGATAAATGTATTGCTGTGAAGTTTAAAGTAATGGGATGATCATATATTAATATCATATTGATTAATGCAAATTAATGTGTTATTTAAATCTTGCAGCAGCAGCTGTTTATATCATCATGCATTTTAGAATCCTCTGTATCTCTTATAACTCTATAGCAGAGCATTTAACCCTTATTTTTCGAGTTTTGATATATATATATATATATATATTTATATATGTGGGTGTGTGTGGGCATACCTATGTCTTCCATTTTTTTCTTTCCTATATTGATATTTTTTTACCATAAATTATTGCAGTCAGGAAAGGTTTATCTCCAGAGATGCGACTCTCCAAATACATCTGGTTCATCATCAGAACATAAGAACCAAACCAATCAAACAGTTTCAAAGCTTCAAGACTTGAACTTTCCACTTGCATCAAAACAACCTTTGTGCCTGTTTGATGACACTAGCTTGGACCTAAAGCTTGTCCAATCTTCTTCATCATCAAAATACCAAAGTGTATGCACTCTTGACAAGGTAAAATCCGCACTTGAAAGAGCAGAGAAAGAGACAATCAGAAAGCGGTCCATATCCATGTCACAGTCTTCTTCACCTTCGAATTCATCGTCTTCAATCAAAGAAACTGATCATGTGGACTTTGAGGAGAAATCATATCCCTCTCTTGCTGCTGGTTGCCCCAGTTGCCTGCTTTATGTGCTAATATCAAATAGCAACCCTAAATGCCCTCGGTGCAATATGATTGTTCCATCACCAATGCCGCTGAAGAAACCTAGAATTGATCTCAATATATCTATATGAGTAGTTAAGATAACCGTTTTAGCAGTAAGCCAGCTGATTTTGATATATTTGTATATGATAGGAAATATTTTTGTAATGGACAGAGTAATGATATATGAATATATTTCAAAGCATTGGTGTTCCTACTACTTCTTAGAATATTTAACATAAATTTTCATTGCTTTTCTCTGTCTAATTCATTGTGTTTTTTTCTTCTTCTTCTTTCTTATTTTGTAGTATTAAACTTGAGATCAATATTATTTTGTAATGCAGTAACTGTTAGCTATGCCATTTTGCTGTATAAAAAGAATTGCAGTGTGGCACCTAACGAAGTTTGCAGTGTCCCCAAGGTGGCTTTTTTGTTTATTGTTGTAACACTGTCCCCATTGTTTATTGCACTGTATTGAAACGTGTTTGGATTTCCAATTATTGAATTATAGGATATCCGAAAGTCTGATGGTAACTCTTTAGACTTTCGTTTGACATGCAGTACCTTTTAAGCATTACATGTAGGGTGTACCCCTCAAGAACGAAAGGTCATTAGCCCCATGTGGACTTTATCTTGGTGAATCTTATTCCTGGTGGATTTGAATTCTCAGGTATGCATTACGCAGAACAATAATTTTGTATGTAAGCATATAATTTATTTATTTTTCCATTTTTCATTTCACAAAGCATGCAAGTCCTACATCATACCATAACATGCTTGTTAATTCACAAGGAATTGAAGCTTCCAGGTTTCTATTTCATACCCCCTCGGACTCCCTCCATCCTAAAAAACAAAGAGTACTTCTTTTATTGTTGACTTTCACCATAATATCTTTTTAGGATGGATCTTCGTCGTGGATATTGAAAGTGCCTTGTAAGGCTGTGAACAAATAATTAGGGTTAGATTAATTGCTCGATTCGCATCGATTCGATTCAGAAAAAAGCTCACTTGATTCGGAATGATGTGGGGTCAATTTTAAAGTCATTAATTTTTTTTTATAATATATGATAAATTAAGAAGAAATTTAAGTTTAATGAATAAATTGATTCACTGAAATTTTATAAATTTTTTAATAAACGAGGTCAATTTAAATTTTTTATAACTTTTTCACTTCTATATTACTTCTACTCTAATATTTTTTTTATTTTAAGCTATAAATAATTTATCTAATTTATATTATTTTTAATATAAATCATAATATCGAAAAGATAAATATTTATTAACAAATTTGTGATTAGAAAAGATGCAATTGTTCAAAGTTAACTTATTAGGGATGTGATAGTATATATATATATATATATATATATATAAACAAAATATATTAAATAATAAAATTTAAAATTTCAAGAATTTATTATATTAAAAATAAATTATAATTATATTGAATTAAACTAAATATTACAAATGTATCATCATTTATATAATTTAAAGTTGGTACAAGTTCAAAAAATTACAACTATAATAAAAATTTTCTTTTGAAAATATTGTTCACTTCTTGTTGACCGCTAAATTATTTATATAAATCATATCATATATATATCAAGATCCTGGTTTGTTTAGCTTTAAAATAATAAAAAAACTCCGCTTGCCGACTGTATTTTTATCCTGCTTCGCCATTGGAGGGAGCTTATAATGTCTGGTGGTCGTGGTGGATATTGAAAGTGCCTTGTATTCTTTAGTCTTGAGCGCAGTAAATGTAGTATATTAAAATGACTTAAAAAAACATGCACCTACTTACTATTGTCAAGAGGTGTTGGTGGACGGTGCTGCTTCAGCCTTCATGAAGCCAATTATGTCATTTTAGTATGTTTAATTATACACCTAACAGAAATAAATGAGTATTATTTCTTCTACAATCTTGGAAGGTGCAAACCTACCTTCTGATCTGAAGAGTTGAATGCAAACTTATTCTCAATCAATTCTCTCTGAAGACTGAACATACTAAAATAAATTCGATCATATTCTCAAGTTTATTTATTCTTTTCTGTTGAGCTCATCAAAAAAGAGAAAAACTAACATGTATGTATGTATGTATATATATATGTGTGTTGCTAAGGTCTTACTGAATAAGTGATTCCCGTTGTTTATCTGAATAAAGATACTCTGCCTGCAACTCAAGGTTAGTGGTATTTATTTATTGTAAAGTCCAATTTAGAGATGGCAAAGTCAGAGTTATATAGCTTTAATGGTGTTCACATTACTCAATAGATTACTAGTATATCCTTTTCTACCTTTTTTTCTTGACTTGAATTCTCAACCTCAAGCTGTTACGCCCCAGCACATAATGGCTGGATTAGAACTTAATTGTAATTAATTTCAGGCATGTATAAGGTCGAACATGCATGGATATGTAGTTTGGTCTGTGAATACTACTCCTCTGTTCCTTAGTATTAAGGAAATAATTGAAAATCATTAACTATATTATCAATTGTTTATAATACCCTTCACCTCACTTATCTCATAAATATGGATCAAAAAATTAGGTGGAGTAATAAGGAATTTGGGAAAAATAGTGATCACTCTAACCGATCTACAAATTTCATATAACAAAAAAGTCTAAAACCCTTATATTGGCTCAAGATGCTAGTTTGGACTTTGCAATTGTCAAAGGTTTCTCAGTTATCAAAAAGAAACAGCTCCTACTTAAATATGTCTCGTTTGCTGAATATTTATATAAATCTTTTAATTTTAGTCAAAACAATGATGAATATTATAAATTATCTCAAAAATACTATTCATTATAAGATTTGTTTTTTCATAATCTTTAATGAATCATCTCAAATTATAAGATTTGAGTTTAAAAATATATCAAATTGAATCTTATAATTTGGAACTAAGGGAGTATCAAGTTTGACTTTTTCAAAGTCAATATATGATATTTTCATATTCAAAATTGAGATTATTCATTTAACGATCTTGAAAAGAATATCTTAGTAGTACTTTTTTTATACTAGTTTACGATTTTCATAATTGTGTTGTGTAAAATCAAATAAATTCATCAAATTTTGAATTTCAAAATATCTCAAATTAACGTCAACAAGTCAAAATTGATCCTTTATTTTGGCAAGCAGCTCAAGAGGTTTAGGTTTGCATAACTCTAAAGTATTTTGACTTTTCCATGGCACCCCTTTCTTTTTTGGCACAGTGTGATTAAGTATAGGGTTTTATGCTGACTATAGTTAAAGTGCCAACTAAAGATAGGTGAGACTTTAAAAAAAAATTCTTAATCTGATTCAGGATTGGGAGCATGGGAGCAAAGTAAATGGAGTTGGGAATAAATCAAATGGATGGTGCAATATATGTATCATCAAATAAACTTGTTTTTTGTGTACCTTAATCTGAGTTTTAACTTTTTGACCAGGTAATTTTGTCTTAAATAAAATTAAATTTTTTAGGAACAAATATGTTTTCTAGTTTTTCACTTCAGTTCTTGAAATATGCATAGGTGTGCTTAAGCACAAATTACTAGTAGTAAATTACACAACACTAGGTCAATCTGCACAAGCATTTGCATACAAGTCTGCATGTGTGTGTAAGTTGGAGAGAGATTTATCATTTATGGAGAAACAAAAAGTTTTAAGAGTAGCTGATCATTAATAAAAAAAATCCATTAATTTTAGAAAGTGACTTGTATCCATGCAGTTGAGTGATCATGCAGCAAGATGTCACCCTTTACTTGCTTCAAGGACTTTAAAGTTACATAAATAGATCTTTTTCCAGTCTTTTACATCTCTACTGACTCTTTCTGGGATGAAAAACATATTGTGCCTATTTGATAAATGATTGAAAACAGAGTCCACCTAAACTGTCATACTACTAATAAGTAGTAGTAGTAGCTTTATGGTTGCTTCTACTCCATCATAAAGTTAATTTATATGGGCATTTACTATAGCAATTCATTTACATACCTATATTTCAATTAATGGGGTTATAGTTGTACTCTATATGCTATGGGCCTTTTAAATAGGCAGACCTACCATGCAGTTAATGTTAAATTAAGCCATTACCAATTATGTATATGTTGGTACATTAAATTTAGCCAGCAACCACTTGTAGGCTAGTCAGTTAATCAGATATATCCAATTTGAATCTACCCCATCACCTGGATTTGGTATTTTGATCTGTGAACTGAACCCAATATGAATGATCAATGGAGTATTATTTATAGATATAAATTGAATGACTATGTAATTTTTTCTTCCTTCATATTTGTTGCATCCATATAATAGTTTACTTATAAGCTTTAGGTTCTTAATAATGCAGGTTGTTATATGTGGATAAATAATGTCATGAGAACAAACTAATGATGTTTAAGACAAGTTTAATGCCTTTTAGCATATTTGTTAGTGTATTGATAGCTTACTTAAATGTGAATTCAATGATACTACTACTTCAAATTTATTGCAAGCTTTAACTATAGTCTGATTGTAACATTATAAATAATTTCATCTTGGTGCAGATTATTATTTATGGGAATATGGGGATAATCTACTGGGGGCCATAATACAAATCTAGCTTCTATGGGTTTGGTGGCCATTTTGATTGCAACAGGAAGATAGATGTTCAAGTTTTATTACAAGTTTTGATGCTCGAGTACTTGTAGTTTCTTGAATTCCTTGATGAAATGGCCAATATGGATAGATGTTCATCAATGATGTTTTGATCATTGATTTATTTATAACATGCTGGTGAGACTGGCCTAATTTTTGGCAAATCTCCCTAGACCATGCTCTTAGGCATGATATTGTTGTATTGTACTCCCTATGAAATTTATATTGTTGGCTGCAAGTCTGCAACTCTCATTTTTTTCATATGTTTTAGATTAGCAATATTACTGATGATACACGCATAAACGGGTGAAATTACTTGTGATTCTACTCTCTATTATACTTCTCCGCTGAACATTTCAGTACTATAAAAAAGAGTCTAGTAAAGCATAGGAGGCTTTAATATCAAGTTCTATAAAGATTTATATTACTAGTACTCTTTTGTGGAACAAAAAGAATTTGTAAATAAGACTTTTTGTGGGACAAAGGGAGTAACATGTTACACATTAGCTAGCATCAGTCCATGTAAACTATTATGAAGGGCTTTTATCATCCAGGATCATGATACATACTCATTTGTCTTGAATTATATCTCTCCCTAACCATAAAACAAGGCTCCTCCTCATCTTTTAATAGTTGTGTGTCAATTTTTAGTATAAAGTTTGTTGACATATGGCCAATTTTGGCATGAGCATGACAAATAATTTCTATCACTTCATTGTGTCATGGAATAGTTGTTATGTGCTGCTGTCATTTAAATATAATATGGCGAGTCTGCTCTGCGTATTTAATGTTTATCCGCAATTGGCTCTTCTTCAGTTTCAGTCATATGGTTGAATGCTCGTAAGTTTTTGTCAAATCTCTCGTTTCCCAAGTTCTATTATTGAATTCAAGAGGCAAAGAAAGATATTGGAATGTGGTTGCATTGTATAAATGATTGAAAACAGCATTTACCTAAGTTTTGTCTGAAAAATACTTAATTGTTAATGGTTGTTTCATGCAAAGTTTATGGCTGGTGGCGGTTTTTTGTCCTTTAACCTAACACATGATAAATGAAATTTATGTTTATAAATGCTGTTTCATGTAGTTGCCACTCATGACCCACCGAGTGTGGTGGTGAGAATGATATCTCGAGACGAGCCATAGATTCAGATATCTTGAATTTGAATATCACTAACTCTAATTTGTCAAGCGAATAAAAATAGTCATGTCTGATCGGGGTGAGGAGATTAGTTGGACTGCAAACCGGATACTCAACTTTATCAAAAAAAGGAAGTCCATTTTGTAAAACTTGCAAAATTCATGGATATATTTTTCTTCCATTTTTGTTTGTAAATATTAGTGTTGTAGAAAGCATATACTTTTTATAACAAACTGTAATTCTGTGTATGAGCACATCTAGAGGGGAGAGGGGTGAATAAGTGTTTAAGCTAAAAGTGATAAACGGTAAATTCTTTTTGAAATTTTCTGCAACAGGTTTAAATCAGACAGCTATGTTTGTCTGTTTTAGCTTATATTCTTCATTTATTATTAATATCAGACAGTTAGATCCGTCTGCTTTAATGTATGGATTAGTATATCTTCAAACGAATAAAACAAAATATCTAGAAATTAAACAAACAGAAAAGAGAAGGCAGAAAAGTAAAGACACCAAGATTTTTACGTGGTTCAGCCCCTATCATCTATCTAGTGACTTAATCCACGTCCAATATCAACTAGTATTGGAGACTCTTTTTATTAAACTTAATATTTAATTAAATACAATAAAAAGAATTCTCTGTTCAAAGTAGCTTCACACTTATGGACACCACCGTCTCTTTACACCTCTCTGACTTTTCTCACCACGGACCTTTTACCTTTGCTCTATGAACTTGAAGACTCTCTCTCTACGAGCAGTTCTATCTAATGCTAGATAGACCAAGCCAAACATGACTTGAATTTTGAATATAATAGAAGAAATTACAATAGATTTCTTATTTTCTAGCCACAAAGAATTAAAGACAGTACAATGAATAACTAAAAATAAACAATGAAAGCTCTCAATAGGTGAATTAGCTTCTTATATTCTCCACTGCTTAAACGTGAAATAAGACTATATATAATGAGGGACCCAATGACTATAAAATAATTGATAACAAAATTGTTCAGATCAAGGATGGAATAAAGAATAATATCAATAGTAATATATGTCCAACGGATATAATATATTCCTTAGAATCAGCAGTCAAGGATATTATATTCAAATCAAATTGAAAAGGCTTAAATAAAGGAATAAGAGATATATTAGATAGAGTTTGTTATATGCCAATCTCCAATCAGTTAGAGAATTAGGAGTAATTACCTTTTTAAACTCCTTCCCAATATATACCGCCTTTCGTTACAAGTTATGATATTATTAAATATCTTTCCAGCAAAAATGATATCTAAAATTAAACCCAGCAAGATATTATAGCCTATAAAAATTCATGCAGACCTAGAGAATGAATATTCTAATGGACTATAAATACACTCTTGGGTCAATAAGGAAAGCAACATATATATTAGTTCAGCCCAAATATAAAATAACCAATTCTATAGAATTAAACCCAATACAAATATTTTGTCAACATTAAAATAACTTCACCATATATGAATAGTTTCTCTTTTAAGCTCAAACGTGCAAAAAATCACTCTATGCAAAATATAATATTTTCATGTAAAGATTAATGTTTCTATACAAAGTATATTATCTTCATGCACAAACATATATATTAGTCCAGATAAATCAAATAAGACCATTACACAAACCCAAATATATTGTCATTATTAAAAACACAAAAAGGTATAAACCAACATTCTCCCCTTTTTGATGATGATAATATATTAAACTTTGTAATCAACATGCTCCCCATAAGTATAAGACTCCCCCTAAATTTATGTACTAATTAACACTTTATTTAAAAATAACATAAAGATCATGTTTGATGATAAAGCATATATCTTTGTAAACAATCTTATTCATTTATTAATAAAAATACTATTAATTTATTAAAAAAGGCTTTTAATTATCTACATGATCTTTTGTTTTATAATATGTGATAAACCCATAGTTTTAAGCAATGCTTTTAGAATAATGATGATGATCATTCTAATGAGATCTAAATTCTTAGAAAGCTTAAAACTAAAATAGTTCCCAATCGTTGGATTACTAAATTGGGGATTAGTGAATCCGGATAGATTGAGTACATCGTTGCTTGCTCGTTGGATGAGGATGATTGATCTCATGATCATTTGTGTGGAACACTAAAGCAAGTATGTAGGTGCTTATTAGAGAATAAGTTCAACTGAGCGTTGGCTCGCTAAGGAATACCTAATGGAGTTTTACTTGCTGTCGATAGAAATTCTGTAGTGATAGTAGTCTGAAGTGATCCTTGGACTTGAGATCATCATAGTATCTTGTGTATGATGAGTTATACTTTGACTTATTCCTTAAGACCCTTAGGGTATATCAAAGGGTATGCTTGGGTATAATAAGTTGTACATGGAGATAATGTATGATCGATAAAGAATCTACCACTTCTATTAAAAAGAAGAAATGTCTTATGTGATTCGATAAATGACAACCCAGTAGTCCTTGGCGAAGCGAATGAAATAGAAAGGAGTTTCTAATTTGCATTATTTGAGTTGTGCATTTAAGGATCGAAATACATATAATTAAATAAAATAAGACTTGTGATAATTCCATGTCTTATATTTAATTGGGACATTGTATGGTGGAAGGATTGAATTGTCACGGTAACTATTTACTCGAAAGTTTCTTTTATGATTAATGTTGAAATCTATATTATCTGGAAAGTCGTTGATCATTGGGGAGGCTTATCCTATTGTAGAATAAATATTATTTATTTAAATAAATTAATTGTTTAATTTATTTATTTAAATAAGATTAAATTATTCTAATTGATTTATTCACAATAGGTTTAATATGGAGAACCTAAAGGGTCACACCATAAAAGGAAGAATAATTATTTAAGAAGTTAATGGCATAATCGTAATAATATGTTATGTATATTTAATTTAATCTATGGTGATAGAATAAATTAAATAGCTTAATATTATTATTTAATATTTTAGAAATATTAAATATAAATTAATAAGAGAGTCTTATTAATATTATTACAATTATTATTATTATTTTAATTTCTAAAAGAGTTTAGGAATTAATTTAATATAAATACTCTCATTTATTCCTAATTGGATTAGGAAGAAAAATTAGTTAAAGGAGTTTAATTAATTATCCTAATAAGATTAGGGAGCTTAATTAATTAAAAGAATTTAATTAATTAAATAAAACTCAATTCCTTAATTGTTAAGGTGGGTTGCCCACATCTATAAATAAGATGAGTCTTATTATGGGTGATGGGTTTTGTTGACTTTTCTGACATCGTAATAATTCAATAGTTGGGAGAATGCGCTCTTTTTATATAAGATAGAAAACTAGGGTTTGAGCCCGAATACCCATCTTCTTGAATTCTTATTCTTCCTTGGTGGATCACCTCTGAGGCCAAACACTTGGGTGGCTATCGTTGATCGAAGGAAGGAACCAAACCCGGTGGATTCAGTTGAGCGAAAAGGATTGGAGGTGAACTTGTACACGAGGCTTCGGATCTTTAAGGGTATGATTTTGTTCTTCATATCTTTTCGTTTAATTAATAATTGTGCATAAAGGGTGATCCGGGTATATGGTTTGTAAAATTTTAAACTCTGATTTTTACGTTTAAACTTATTTTTAATTTGATTGCGTTCTTGAATATTACAAACCTAACGATGGCATCGAGCCAAACCTTTATGCAATTATTAATTGTTTTAATTTGATATGTATATTGATATGTGTTTAGAACAATTTAATTGGGCATAATTTTGTTGTATAAATTTTTTTTTTTTTTTTTAAAAAAAAAAAAAAAATCTCGAATTTTTTTTTTTTTTTTTTACTTTCTGTGTTTTTTTTTTTTATGGGAGATCCTTATTCACGAAATCCTATAAAGTAAATCGAAAAAATTTGTTTTAGTTGATTGAGTCATTTCAAAAAAAAAAAAAAAAAAGGAATCATGCTTGATCTAACGATGGCGAGGTGATTCATTGATGGAAACTAGATTATATATATATATTTATAATATTATATTACTTATTACGATTATTGGAATCATATATAGGAATCATATTGGTATAAGAATATATTATATATATATATATATAATAACGTTATTTATTATATATATATATATATATATTTTATATATATATATATATATAATGATTTTTGTTTTATTATTATATATATATATATATTCTATATAATTTTATTATTAAAATAAAATTTTATTTTAATATTAAAATAAAAGTTTATTTTAATATTAAAATAAAAGTTTATTTTAATATTAAAATATAAAGTTTATTTTAATTTTAAAATTAAATTTCATGCTAACTAATTAGAGTTGGAATTGGATTCCATGATAACTAATTGGAGTTGAAATTGGATTCTATTTTTCCTTAAATAAAGGAGTTTATTTAGATATGAAATAAGATTTCATATTATTCAAAATAAAAAGGTTTATTTGTGAATAGGAAAAAGAATCATTCTTTCCTTAAATAAAGGAGTTTATTTAGATATGAAATAAGATTTCATATTATTCAAAATAAAGGAGTTTATTTGTGAATAAGAAAAAGATAATCCGTGTTTCCTTTAATAATTTTTTTTTTTTTTATGGAATTGGATTCCATAATTAATTAAAATAAAGGAGTTTATTTTGATTAAAGATTTTGATTAAAATAAAATAGTTTATTTTATTCAAAATTGGATAAATTAAAATAAAATAGTTTTATTTTGATTTAAATTTGGATTAAAATAAAGGAGTTTATTTTGATTCAAAATTAGATTTTATCTTAACTAAATTTGCCCATTAAATGATATCGATATATATATTAAATGTTTATTATTCATGAGATGAATGTTATTTATTGATGCGTATGATGATGTGTATGATAATAAATGGGATTGATTATGGACTATTGACGATGTGATTGGATTTTATTTTAGTTGGATGCATGAATGTATGGGTTTTATTAAAAATAGATTTGTACGTACCTACCGTCTCTTCTCTAATTTTTCTTAATGTAAATTCTATCTCTCTCTATGTACTTCCCTTGGCTTTAACGATCGAGGTTTCTATTTATTTTAAATAGTTTTGTAATAGGAATAGTTAGAATTAATTTTGAAGAATTGGAGATCGAGGAGCAAGGAGGCGCTTGAAGACTTGGATTTGTAATGGAGCAGGGTTTAAATGTAATAGTTATATTTAAATATTATTTCTTGCACCCCTAGGGTTTGACCTTTTGGTTCACTTGGTGGCTCTAGTGAACCAAACTAGAATAAAGTCCATAATCAATCCGGGTAGAATATAGTATTCTATATGTGCGTGCTTATACTATATATATATATATATATTATGCAAACATGCTTTGCATGTTCATTAATATAATATTATATTTTATATATATATATATGCATGCAGCTAAAAATGAAGATGAGACAAATTAATAACAAACCCTCGATTTTTTATATTAAGTCTAAGCGTTCAAAGATATTTGGAATATCGAGCGTTAAGCCTTAGCATGATAAAATTAATAGAGTATTAAATATTTAATATGAGTTTGTTGTGTCACCACAAGGCAAGTATTAAGTATTTAAGATGTTAATTTATCACATTTGATGCTTATAAAGAAAATTGAACAATATTGTTTTGTTGTGTCACCACAAGGATGATATTTTTCTTTTTGAATATATGGAGTGCTAGGTTGGGACTTAACTTGGATAATTTTGATTGGGATGTGCCACCACTTGATCAAAATAATCTAAGAGGCAAAAAGAAAAGGAGTTGCATAGTTGATGTAATTGACAAAAGTTGTCTACCTATTTATTTATATATAGTTTGTTGTGTCACCACAAGGCTATATACATTTGAAATGGGATCCTTATTCTCACTAGCAAATCTTTAATTAGATTTTGCTTAGAACTATATAAGTGAGGGTAATATAGTTTGAAAAAAATAGTGGGAGATACCAATTTAAAACAAGACCTAATTTATTTTGGTAATTAATAAAAGAATGTATGTTAAAATGTTGTTAATTACAAATTCATTTACAAATTTTACAATGTCTAAAATTACTATCAACTGCGAAGCATATTAGATGTTAAATTAACGGAGGCCAAGATTAAGCGGATTGGTTAAGGAATTTGAGAATAGTTCTCATGTGGTGAAAAGTTATCTTATGTCCTTATCGCCTATCCTACTGATGGTTTTGCGAATGATGCCTCGAGGAAGAGATTGCTACTTTTAGAAAGTGGCAAATGATGCACAGATTAGCTCGATGCATCATGCTTTCGCATCCATGAGTAACGAGCTTGACGTCGGCGTGAAACTATGGATGCTCTTACTATATTCACCGCACATCAAGTAGTTGATGGTGAGGAAAGTAGGGCCCGATAGATATCGAGATATCTAAGGAGCTCTTAGATCTAGAATGGCCAGATGACACTATAAATGATGCAGACACAAAGTCCCTTAACATTATCAATTTGATTGATCGATTAGGACAACGAGGTTTTGTCATGGATGGAGAGTTGAGCCAAGATTTGATCTTGCACTCACTCCGGACTCCTTTCACAATTGTTGTGAATTTTTCATATGAACAAGCTAGATATCGACCTCATTTGATTTGTTTAACATATTGAAAAATGTTGAGAGTCACTTTCGACCAAGAAAGACCATGTCTTCTTGGTAGGGGCCAAAGGATCTTACGAAAAGAAGAACGATTCAAGAAGGTAAATAGAAAGGCAAAAACAAAGGATAATAAGAACAAAAGCGTCACGGATAGCAAAGGTTTGCTTCCTTTGCAATAAGCTTTGGACCTTTGGAAAAAAGCTGCTGAGAAGCATCTTGCGAGGCTAACGAAAAAAGCTTAGTGAAGTTTGATTTACAAATACAATTTTGTTCATGATTTAAAATAAATTTTCTTTAAGTCGAGGTTCTACTTGGGTATTGGATCTGAAACTTTTGGTTATCATAAATATAGATTTATGAAGGGACCAAGCGAGTAGAAAGTTAAACAAATATAAGTAATCTATGTGTGGGAAATGAAGCAAAGGTTGCTTGCATTTAGCCATAGAAACTTATAGTTTAGCAATACTACGAACAAATCTATTAAGTCGATAAGTTGTTATTGTATTCGGTTCTTGTTAAAATATTATTTCCATTTTATTGTTGAATGATGAAATCTTTGGTATTATAATTAAGAACAATTGTTGTTACATTTATAATAATAATGTTTTGTATAGAATGGAATATTACTTAATAAATTTTGTATACTTGACTTACATGAAAATAATTTTGCATATTGAACAAATTAGTATAAGAAAAGGAGATGATCATTGAAAGAGTTGAATGTGTGTATTTGCTAAAATACAAGTGTGAATTATTTGAAAGGTTCAAAATTGAAGTGAAATAAATTGGCAATGTATTAAGATTCTTTGATTAGATCGAGGAATAAATACTTGTGCAATAAGTTTCTAGATCATCTCAAATGGTTTTCTCATAATGGACACATCTTGATCTGTAATAATTGATTGATGTATCTGAATGAAAAATCGTACCTTGTTGGACGTAGTGCGGTCCATAATGATTTTCTGAGCATTCCGGTATCCTTACATAATAATGTCCTAGAAATGGTATTTTGCATCTCTACGAAAATGGTAACCTCAAAATCCATTTGAGACTCCATAAAAAGTTATGGACGGGGAGGATTCTAATCTTAAGTATGTTAAGATAAGGGGTTGTCGACTTATGTGAAAAGGTTTGAAAGGATAAGCTTGGGACAAGATTTGACATGTCTGATTTGTGGGACATCCTAAAGTAAGTTTAGGGTATATGTTCTATAATCTACTTAGCAAAGGTGTTTGTTCTGAAACACGCTTATACCTAAGATAAAGGTGTTTATCATTAAAAGGGCTAGTGGGAGGATAATAGATCTTGAAGAGTTCAAGAACCACAAAAATCACTATAAGTCGAATAAGAGGAACACATAGATAGACCTATTATACCACAACCGAATTGTAAAAATGCGGAATAGTCTTAGAAGATACCTAGGAGGTATGGATTCATCATAGATGATGATGATGAGAGTACACATCATAGAAGATGATGATCCGATTACATCTGATGAGGTAAGTGTTGTAGACACTTTCGAGAGAAATGGATTGAAGCAAGTTTCTCAAATATGGAACATTCGTTTTGATGAAGCAATCAAAAGAGTTTGATTTTATCAAAATAAAAATGAACTTAGTGTATACAAAAGGGTTCGATTAGGAGCATCGTGACATTCCTAGTATTATATGTTGATATCTACTACGGATGAGGAATGACATACCAATGCTACTGATCGATAAAGATAAAGTTGTCTAAACATTCCTCCATGAATGATTTGGAAGAGTATCTTAATTGGGGATATAAATCTATATAGATAGATTTAAGAGGATGCTCGACTTAACCCGAGAACGTATATTCATTTTGATGCTAAAGTCGTTTAGCATGGCAAACTCAAGATGTCTCATGTCGATGAGCTATGGAGTGTATCTCTCTTAATAGTCCCCACAGACTCACGAAAAGAGAGGTCATATGAGTGACAATCATGTATGCAATGAAATGTCACGAGACACGATGTTGATCGGTCGTATTATGGAGAAGTTCACTATGAGTCGGTGAAAAACATCTTAAAGTGCTTAACTTAGGCACTAAGGATGTGATCATATTCATGGTGGGTCTAAATTAAAACTAGAGGGCTTAACGAGACTCAAGTTTTTCGAGACGGAGACCAAGATGACGAAAAAATCCACTTTAAGGTAAAGCGTTATCTTGAGCGATTGGTGCGATGAATTGGAAAGGTTCCAAAGCAATGAAAAGAGTTCTTTGGTTTAGTGATAAAGACAAAGTATATAGCTATAAATGAAGCTACTGAGTTGATTGTTTGGATTAAAAAGTTCATTCTGAGAACTAGGAATAGTTCTAAAGTCTCATCTTGGATCTAAACATGTGTTGTGGCACTTTCATTTGATTATTAGAATCATTGAAGATGGGAAATCACTATAGAGATAGTGGACTCTCATGAACAACATTACATATCCATTAACTAAAAGCTTATCCAACAGCGGGATAATCGTCACTTAGAGAGAAGAGTATGAGATACCATGACGATTGGCTTTAGTGCAGTGGGAGATTGAAAGTAGTATGCACACAAAGCCAATCATGTTTGATGATAAAGCATATACTTTGTAACAATCTTATTCATTTATTAATAAAAAGTATTAATTTATTAAAGGCTTTTAATTATCTACATGATCTTTGTTTTATAATATGTGATAAACCCGTAGTTTTAAGCAATGCTTTTAGAATAATGATGATGATCATTCTAATGAGATCTAAATTCTTAGAAAGCTTAAAACTAAAATAGTTCCCAATCGTTGGATTACTAAATTGGGGATTAGTGAATCCGGATAGATTGGTACATCGTTGCTTGCTTTCGTTGGATGAGGATGATTGATCTCATGATCATTTGTGTGGAACACTAAAAGCAAGTATGTAGGTGCTTATTAGAGAATAAGTTCCTTTGAGCATTGGCTCATTAAGGAATACCTAATGGAGTTTTACTTGCTGTGTCGATAGGAATTCTGTAGTGATAGTAGTCTGATGATCCTTGGACTTGAGATCATCATAGTATCTTGTGTATGATGAGTTATACTTTGACTTATTCCTTAAGACCCTTAGGGTATATCAAAGGGTATGCTTGGGTATAATAAGTTGTACATGGAGATAATGTATGATCGATAAAGAATCTACCACTTCTATTAAAGAAGAAATGTCTATGTGATTCGATAAATGACAACCCGGTAGTCCTTGGCGGCGAAATGAAATTAGAAAGGAGTTTCTAATTTGCATTATTTGGAGTTGTGCGTTTAAGGATCGAAATACATATAATTAAATAAAATAAGACTTGTGATAATTCCATGTCTTATATTTAATTGGGACATTGTATGGTGGAAGGATTGAATTATCGGTAACTATTTACTCAAAGGTTCTTTTATGATTAATGTTGAAATCTATATTATCTGGAAAGTGGTTGATCATTGAGGGAACATCTTATCCTATTGTAGAATAAATATTATTTATTTAAATAAATTAATTATTTAATTTATTTATTTAAATAAGATTAAATTATTCTAATTGATTTATTCACAATGGGTTTAATATGGAGAACATAAAGGGTCACACCATAAAAGAAGAATAATTATTTAAGAAGTTAATGGCATAATCGTAATAATATGTTATGTATATTTAATTTAATCTATGGTGATAGAATAAATTAAATAGCTTAATATTATTATTTAATATTTTAGAAATATTAAATATAAATTAATAAGAGAGTCTTATTAATATTATTACAATTATTATTATTATTTTAATTTCTAAAAGAGTTTAGGAATTAATTTAATATAAATACTCTCATTTATTCTAATTGGATTAGGAAGGAAAATTAGTTAAAGGAGTTTAATTAATTATCCCTAATAAGATTAGGGAGCTTAATTAATTAAAAGAATTTAATTAATTAAATAAAACCCAATTCCTTAATTGTTAAGGTGGGTTGCCCACATCTATAAATAAGAGGAGTCTTATTATGGGTGATGGGTTTTGTTGACTTTTCTGACATCGTAATTTCCAATAGTTGGAGAGTGCGCTCTTTTTACTATAGAGATAGAAAAACTAGGGTTTGAGCCAAATACCCATCTTCTTGAATTCTTATTCTTCCTTGGTGGATCACCTCTGAGGCCAAACACTTGGGTGGCTATCGAAAGGAAGGAACGTTGATCGAAAAGGAAGGAACCAAACTTCGGTGGATTCAAGTTGAGCGAAAAGGATTGATCCGAGGTGAACTTGTACGAGGAAGCTTAAATTAAGAATCTTCAAGGGTATGATTCTTAGTTATATATCTTTTTAATCGTTTAATTAATAATTGTGCATAAAGGGTGATCCTAATTTTATTAGTGGTATATGGTTTGTAAAAAGCACCTTTATGTTTAAATTCTCTTCCTTGAACAAATTTTGCAAGATTTTTTCTTCCTCTTATTATTTTGCATTTTTATTATTTTCCATCATTAAATGCATCAATACATCTATCTCTCAATTTTAAACTTTCTTTTAAGCTATCATTTTCCTTTTTAAGATCATTATATTCTTAATTTAACTTGTTTGCGATTATATATGAATTTTATTATAGTTTTCAATATAATCAATTTTAGCATTTAACTTATATACTTCATCTTGATGTGTAATCTTTAACTATGTCTTGTTTTTCTTCAATTAATGTTTCTACTTCTTTCATTAAATCATTTATCCAATTTTTTAAATGAAAATTTTTCTCTTTAATACAAATATTTTTATTCTTTAAAACAAGATAATCAGAAATAGTAATTTCACCAAGTTCGGAATTTACCTCAGATGATTCCTGATTGCTTAATCCACTGAAGTATAGTTGAGCAGTTTCATCTTCTTGCTCTTCATGATCGGATTCATTATCACTCCATGTCATTAGTGCCTTCCCTTTTGAACCATTTGATTTGTTTTTTCTTTTTAGTCGGAAGCCGTCTCTTTTGAAGTGATCAAGTCTTCCACATTCGAAACATGTTTCCTCTTGTGGCTTTTGCTTGAAGTCTTTCTTGTTGTTGAAAGCTTTTGTTGGTAGTTTTTATCTATTCTTCTTTCGGATCATCTCCCTCAATTTTCTGGTCATTAATGCTATTTCTTTATCTGAATCTTCAAAAGTATCTTCTTCCTTTTCATCATACAATTTCAGTTGGTTTTCAAACTCTTCAACCTCTCCAAATAAAGTGAGAATTTCCATTGTGCTGATTGTGATTGAGTCTTGAAGTGTAGTAACTTTTGGTGTGAATCGCTTTAGCATGACTCTGAGAAACTTTCGGTTGATTTCCTTTTTATCAATCTTTCGACCGAGCATGTTTAGAGAATTCATTAGAGTGAGGAATCTTGCTTGGGCATCTCTGATTGATTCATTTTTCTCCAATTTGAATAGTTCATATGTGACGCCCCCAAAATAGGTATACATCACCCATTCTGAGTTGTCAATACATGGTACAGAAACAACTACAACTTTATTATTACAACATATAAAGCTTGTGAGTTTAAATACGAGATATTGCCATCTGAGACAATATTCACACGTAAATAAATTCCCATCATAATTATTGATACATTATTTTACAAAATGGTGAGGACTACTAAACAACTCTCTCTAGAACCTTCATTCCATACCCCCAGCTAGTACTCATTACATTCTCGCCTCTGAGAAGAAAAATAGAACAACAAGGAAAAGGGTGAGCTCAACTAGCCCGATAAAAGAATATTATGACTAAGATAATATCTGAACAAATTATCATTAGTCTTCAACGGGAAAAAATCTAATAGAATCTGATAGACAACAAGTTTTAAATCAATATTCGCAAATGAAAATAATAATTCATTAGAAGAGTTAAGTAGAGAATGCAAACTACTATCTTACATGTATGAATTTAAAAGTTCATCGTCTATCTTTTATCCTGTAACATCAATCATATACACCCCTTAATCAAATATTCATCTTTTTACTACAGAGGAAAGATATTCATCGATTAATTATGTTCATCTAAACACTGTTCATCTTTTTGCACTACTGACCCAAAGATATTCATCGAAATCATTCATCTTTGCACTTTCTGAGCCAAAGATATTCAATAATATCATCATTTAAGGCGAGGATGATGAAAAATATTTTTAAAAAGCGAATCCGTTGAAACAAAATGACAAGGATTAAGGATTAAGGATTTGTACTTTGTTTTATCCATGTCCAAAAATACCTCAAAAATAATCATAGTGGTGTAAAATTCAAGAATGATCAAAACATGGATACAATCAAAGCTAGTATCCGGAATAGATATTTTGAACGAAAAGGAAAATTTTCATTTTTCGATGAATAGTCTTAGTATTAAGTGAATAATCAGAGTATCGTGAATAGTGTCGATCATCGTGAATAGTAACTCAGACACCAAAAGTTCCAAATTTGATAAAAACTTCAGATCAATATTTGACATAATGATATTGAAGAAATAATATCATTCTGAAAAAAAAAAATCCACTTACCTCGAAAGATCGAGTCTTACAATTTGAAACAGGATATAGACTATGACTTGAACTTGCATAGTATAGCAATACTCAAAGTATATTCAAAATACTCACAAGAATAAACTTCGATGATATAGAGAGAAAACTTGATTTACGGTGTGATTTTCAATTCTAACCTAAACACCTATTTATAGGAAAATCTTTGAACACCAAAAGTAGAAAATTTAATATAATAATAATATATATATAAAATTTGTCTACGCACCTAGAACCATCTGAATTCAGCAACTTGCATGTGTTTAATGAGGCTAACCAAACACAAAAAACGTTTTTGTTAATTAAAACAATTAAAACTTCTAAAATCAATTATTTGAGCTTGAACTTAAATAATTCATAATAAATAACTCTTTTATCAGAAAAATTTGAAACCCACGACTTTCCATAGGAAATTTCATTATCTACAACTTTGCGAAGGAAGTTTTTCCAAATTCCAAATGAAATTGGTAAAAATCCACAAACGAAGCGATTTTATAAAGTATATAATCAAATTTCGATCGATAAATGGGGTCCAATGAGCATGTTTAACATGTTTTAAACATTTATTGCAACAAAATACTCTTTCCTTCTCGTATACTCATATATCCCACATTCGTTGTAAAAATATCACCATTATTATATTATTAAAATATAATAATATATTTAAGTGAATTATTTTATCGAAAAAGATAAAATTTCAATTTTCAACAATTGTCACATTAAAAATTTTCTCCATCTATATCCACATAAAATCAATATTTTCCTCATCATATGAATCAATAATTAATTATTCACAAATAATATTACAAATCACAATATTAATAACTAAGCGGTTCCCGGAAGAGGGGCTTTCGATAAGGATCTCTCTCTTCTTGGCGCATGATTAGATGACCAAACCTCTCTCTTGACGAACTTTCTAGACATTGCCAATAATGTTATCCAATAATATTATTTAGATAATATGAATTATTGCTCGATAATGGAAAATCTTGTGTAATGACAATTTATTGAAACAACGAAGAATATAAAATATCAATAGCACAATTATTAAATCAATGAAATAAAATCTTTGAGCAGTAATTCTTTGTAACCATTATTGAGTAGTGCCTTCTTACGTAAGAATCAATAATTGGTGCAATACTGTGTGTAATCTTGTGTTTTAACCACAAGAGTATTTTAACGCAGTATTACTTGATAACAACTACGTAGTTATTTTAAAACAACTTATATTTGTCGTTTTCTTCATCCAATAAACTTTCCGTTATGGGGCCCACAAAAGGCTAGCTGGCAGTCGTGCGAATATTTCAAACAATACTGAATATTCCACGACCAAACGAATATTCCCAACAATAATGAATATTTTATAACCACTTACTTATTCGAAATATTTGCTTATTTTACCCATAACTATCCACATTAATCAAATCAACCCTTACTATTTCAAAATAATAAATAGAGGAAAATAAATTTCATTTATTAATAATTTGGGGTCTTACATCATATTCGTGCATTAGCATTGTTTAAGCATGCTCGGACGAATAGGTTTTATTCTGATTAATCCAATTTTTCTTCGCTTTAGTGTCTGGATTAGTATATCTTCAAACGAATAACGCAAAATATTCAGAAATTAAACAAACAGAAAAGAGAAGTGCAAAATAGTAAAGACACCAAGATTTTTACGTGGTTCAACCCCTATCCTTTATCTAGTGGCCTAATCCACGTCCAATAACAACTAGTATTGAAGACTCTTTTTATTAAATTTAATATTCAATTAAATACAATAAAAAAAATTCATGTTCAAAGTAGTTTCACACTGATGGACACCACTGCCTCCTTGCACCTCTGCAACATTTCTCACCGCTGAGACATTTTCACCTCTACAACCTTGAAAACTCTCTTTGAACAGATCCTATCTACTGCTAGATAGATCAAGCCAAACAAGACTTGAACTTTGAATATAATAAAAGAAATTACAATATACTTCTTATTTTCCAGCCACAAAGAATTAAAGAGTACAATGAATAGCTAAGAATAAATAATGAAAGCTCTCAATAGGATTCTTCTCTATATAGCAACGGGAATTAACTTCTTATATTCTCCACTGATTAGCCGTGAAATAAGACTATATAATGAGAGACCCAACGATTATAAAATAATTAATAACAAAATTACTCAGATCAAGGATGGAATAAAGAATAATATCAACAGTAAAATATGTCCAACGGATATAATATATTCCTTAGAATCAGCAGTCAAGGATATTATATTCAAATCAAATTGGAAAGACTTAAATAAAGGAATAATAGATATATTAGATAGAGTTTGTTATATGCCAATCTCCAATCAGTTAGAGAATTAAGAGTAGTTACCTTTTTAAACTCCTTTCCAATATATACCGTCTTTCGTTACAAGCTATGATATTATTAAATATCTTTCAAACAAAAATGATATCTAAAATTAAACCCAAACAGATATTATAACCTATAAAAATTCATGCAGACCTAGACAATGAATATTCTAATGGACTATATATATATTAGTCCAGCCCAAATATAAAATAACCAATTCTATAGAATTAAACCCAATACAGATATTTTGTCAACATTAAAATCACTTCACCATATATGAATAGTTTTTTCTTTAAACCCAAACGTGCTAAAAAATCACTCTATGCAAAATATAATATTTTCATGCAAAGAATAATGTTTGCATGCAAAGTATATTATCTTCATGCACAAACATATATATTAATCCAGATAAATCAAATAAGACCATTATACAAATCCAAATATATTATCATTATTAAAAACAGAAAAAAATATAAACCAACACAAACTTTTTCGCAAATGAGATTTTTTTTTATGAGATGGGAGTATTTGTTTTTTGTTTTATTTTATCTTTATCATGGAAGGGGAAAAAATTCAAGCCAGGGGCCACTAGAAAGTGGAACAAGCGAATGCTTAAAATTTGAGTTTTTGCTTATTTGATGTGATGATAGATTTATGGGTGGATTATTTTCAAGGGTTGGTGAATTGTAATCAAACTGTAACTTTAATGGTCAGCTACTAAGAAATTAAAACATGATATTATGCTGAAAGTGAAACCTTTGTTAATTGCTTTGGAGTTTGGAACAAGTCTATTTTATCTGAACCGAAAAATCTCCCATAAATTTTACTCATCTGCAAGCTTCAGTTTCAGAACTGGATTTAATTTGCTTTTTCCATTTTTGTTTCTTCCAAACATGGAATTATTTCTTAATATTACAATTTGCTTGTGACATTACTAGTGATTCATCAAAGGCCAGTGATAAAGCTTCTGAACAATATATGGCCAATGTTTGCTTTTCTGTTCCCTTAACTTAAATGGACTGGAATGATTGGGAGGTTTTTCTGCTTCACTTCTTATATTTGGTTTGTCCATATCATTTTGAGCACATATGTGTGTGTAAAATAATACAGGGGACCAATCCAGGTCCAAATTGAATGAGAACTCATGCATCTAACCATTCAAAACAAATTAAAATGGTTCAGATTTAAGCCCGCAAAATAGTTATGAGGACTGCACAAACTATACAACAGACAAGGTATAGTTTATGCTGTCTCACAACTATTCTACGGACGGGTTTAAACTTGTGCCAAAGTTAGATTATGTTTACTTTAGAATATTATGATTTCTTTTTCATTACTAGAGCAATTCATTTACATACCCATCCCTCAATTAATGAAGATTATACTAGTTGCTGCGACATGGTAGTGAAATTATTTGGTTATACTTTAGACTATTATGATTTCTTTATATATACATTTACCATCAATAGAAAGGAGACTCATTTTATACAACAATTTTTTTGGTAGATGAGATTCTTTTTGTGGATCGAAGTGTTTAAATTTTAAAATAATATGTATAATAGAAGGGGAAAAAATTCAAACCATGTGCCACTAGAAAGTGGAATAAGTAAAATTTGAGTTTTGCTTATGGGTGGTTATTTTCAAGGGTTGGTGATGAAAGTGAAAGCTAATCAATACTCCCTCCGTCCCTATTTAAATGACGTTTTAGAGATGAACACAAGAATTAAGATAATGATTGAAAATCATTAAATATAGTACTTAATTGTCTATAATGCCCTTAAATCATTAATTTATCATAGCACAAGAGTTTAAAATACAAAAAAATAGGTAGAGTAATGAGGGGTAATTTTAGAAAAATTATCATTAATTCTCCTAGATTTAAACAAACGTCAATTAATTAGGGACAAATAAAAATTTTAAAATGTCATTTAAATAGGGACGGAGGGAGTTTTAATTGATTTGGAGTTTGGAACTTGGAACCAGTCTATTTTATTGCACTGAAAATCTTGAATACGGAACATCATAATACTAATGGGTTAAATCTTTCACTGAAATCGACATCTTATAGGTTGATTACAATTGAATTCATTAAACTTTTTTACAACGATTCACTCATCTGAACTTTAATTTCTTAACAACTCGTTACAAAAACCGTTAAGCCAAAGTTGACTTAACGGAAATGATGACGTGGCGGTGACTTGTCTTAAAAAAAAAAAACTATGTGGCGATTAGCATGCGGCGTGTGATGATGATGTGGATTTAGATGAAAATTTTGATGAAAAAAATGGGAAAAAATATTTTAAAGTATAATAAAATTATAAAAATCAGCAAAAATAAGAAAATAAATAAATAAAATAATTATTTTTATAAAAATTAAAAAAACAGCATTTTTTTAAAAATGCTGTTTTTTAAACTATTTTTAAAATAAAAATGCTGTTTTTTTAAAAAGTAAAACACAATTTTTAAAAAAAATGCAGTTTTTTAATAAAATTATTTTTTTTATAAAATGCAGTTTTTTTAATAAAAATAAAAAAATGCTGTTTTTAAACTATTTTTTTAAAAATAATGCGGTTTTTATTAAAATAATGCTTTTAAAAAAACCGCATTTTATTTTAATAAAAAACCGCATTATTTTAAAAAAACAGTTTAAAAAACAGCATTTTTTATTTTATTAAAAAACTGCATTTTATATAAAAAATAATAATTTTATTAAAAAACTGCATTTTTTAAAAAATTGTGTTTTACTTTTAAAAAACAGCATTTTATTTTAATAAAAAACCGCATTATTTTAAAAAAAAGCAGTTTAAAAATAGCATTTTTTTTATTTTATTAAAAAAACTGCATTTTATAAAAAAATAATAATTTTATTAAAAAAAATGCATTTTTTAAAAAATTGTGTTTTACTTTTCTTAAAAAATAAAAAAAACCAATTATTTTATTAAAAAAATGCTTTTTAATTTTTTTTTAAAATTGAAAAAAACTGTTTTTTTTTAATTTTTATTAAAAATAATTATTTTATTTATTTATTTTCTTATTTTTTTCTGATTTTTATAATTTTTATTATACTTTAAAATATTTTTTTCTATTTTTCATCAAAATTTTCATCTAAATCCACATCATCATTGCCACGTCCGCATGCTAACTCGCCACATAAGTTTTTTTAAGACAAGACAAACGTCATCATTTCCGCAACTTTGGCTTAAACGGTTTTGTAACTTAAGTGTTAAGAAATTAAAAGTTCGATGAATGACTGTAAGAAAAAAAGTTTAAATAACCCGTTAAGTCAACCCATAAGACAATACTTAGGGAGCATTTAACCCTAATACTAATTAGTAGTAACAACGTGGATCAAATAAAAGGGAGTGGACGAATTTCTTCGTATTTAAATGCTTTCTTGTAAGTTTATTTCATTTTTATTATTTGGCAACTCTCAAGTCATTTATTAAAGAAAAGAAAAGAAAAGCATTCTATGTTCACTTCAAATTGCATGCTTGCCTTGAGTCGCCTTTCAAATAAGAAATATATATAGGAAATTGATATTTTCACAAGTAAAAATGTCAATTTCAAAAGATTCTTGTCATATTAATAGTAAATGAGGTTCACTCTCATGTGAAATAACAATTTCACCTATGAAAATATCAATTCCATATATATATACACGCAAACAAATATGTTTGGGCAATTTGGTCATAAATATTAGCAGTGTCTCAATGGGCTAACCCAATTATATAAAATAAATGAAAATATCATTTTTTTTGAGAGAAATGAATATGACTAATGGGATACGACTATTACAATAAAAGTCATTCTTGATCATTCTATTTTGGCCTATTTTGCCCAACCAAAGGGCAGCATTAGACTTAAGCTCATTTATTCTGGAGGAAAGAAAAAGAAACACAATGTGAGTTATTCAACTAAATTTTATTGACTTGTTGTCTTTTTTATATAGGGGATGGCCCAAGTATGAGAAAACTGGTTAATAAATACTCATATGGTACCACAAAATTTTCAAATGCTACCAAGATAAACGGCTACCCTTGCAAAGGGATGCAACAAGTCATCCACATTGACATTTATACATTAATTTCGTAGGGCAAATGTCCAAAAACAGACATTTATCCCAAAATCCCAATTACACTCTGAACTTTTTTTTTCAAAGGTACACTTGATATTATAAAACGTAGTTCAAATATACCCTTTCTGTTAAAAAAATGTCAACTAGACAAACACATGTTAAATTTTTTTTTTTATGTGGCTGACATGGGTTGAGAATAAAAGTTAATAATAATAAAAAATCTATTTCCTTCTTCTTCCGCTTTTTTCTCCCTCCCTCTCATCTCCTTCCACTATTTTTTTATCTGCCATAAGAAACCTCCATGATCAAAAAAATCCCAAATCAAAACAAAACAAATTAAGATATGTATACAAATCAAAGCCACATCAGTCTAATTCTACTCGAAATTTGTTGGGGGAAAAAGTTCAGTCATTTGCAAGCTCTAATAGAATGATCTGATGGGATTTTAAGCAAGATTTGAGGGTCAATGGGGATTCATTAGTAAGGTGTATGGTATTCTAGCCGCCCAGATGATTCTGCCCATCGTCGTCTCCTCCGTCACCGTCCTCTACTCTCCCGTCAACGATCTTCTCAGGGGAAATATCGGCCTCTTGATTTTCCTCCTTTTTCTACCTCTCGTTTGTAAGCTATTGTTAGACATCTTCCATTTAATATGTATATATATTTGATGTTCTTTGTGATGCCCCCAAAATAGGTCCACACAATCTATTCTGAGTTGTCAAATACATGGTACATAATTCAAATACAAACATCCTATATACAACTATTAATTGTCGTGTAAAATACGACAAAATAAAAGTTGTGCGTTTCAATACAAATATTATCTCGTAGACAATATCCAAAATCAAATAAAGACCTCATTACAATTATTGTCGTACTATTTTACAGAATAATGAGGACTACAATAGCAACCATCTTGGACCATCACTCCATTCCTCGACTAGATAGAATACAATAGACAACAAGTTTTAGATCAACAACTGTAGCAGAAATAGCAATCCATTAGAAGAATCAAATAGATCATGATGTCTACTATCTTCTATGATTTAAAAGTTCATCATCAATATTTTATTCTTGTAACACCAATCAATAATTATTTTCAATCAACGAATTATCTATGCACTACGGACCAAAGATATTCGTTTAAATCACCAATGATCATGATCATGCCAAACACATATCCATCTTAGCACCACGGGCCAAAGAAGAATTTCACCAAAAACCTTTATCTATAACATTAAAGGTCATGATTATACCAATACACAATTTTTGGTCATAAGCATACTAATCAACAGTCCATCTTTGCACTACGGGTCAAAGATGACTTTCACTACAATATAAACATGCGGATAATGATAATGATTTAAAGAATGAATCAAGGATAAATATTAGAGATTTATAATTTAATTTATTCATAGTATAAGAAAGTCTAAATTGTCAATATGATCACCAATTGTGGAGTAAAATTCAAAAATGATATTCATGTATTTAAAATAATTTGGACAGAAAAGAAACTAATTTTATCGTGAATAGTACCCCATGAATAGTATCCCGAGTGAATAGTATGTAAGAGCCCAACTTTTATGAATAAAGATTTAGTTTTCTCTAAATATCATTTTGAATATTATGGTATGGATTAGATATAATGTTATAGTTGTGGATAATATTTATAAATTTTGCAAAGTAAGCAAGTTGTCATAAAGTATTCGTTTGGTCGAAGAATATTCGTTCTATCAGGGAATATTCGTATGACGGCACAATCATTGGTGGACCCCACAACAGAATTATTGTCGGAGTTAAAAAACGACATAAATAACTTTTTATAAAAATAATAGCAAAAGTTTTACCGTTAACTATTGAAATACCCGGTGATAAAAGTACAGTAATACGCGTGGTTGCATAGTAGCACACGGTATTGTATAATATCTTTGATTATTGATCCTTACATGAGAAGTTACTTAGTTTTATTAAATTATTGCCACAGTAATTGCTGCATAGTATCTCACGTTATTGATTTAATTATTGTCATAATATTTTATATTATTAAATTAATAATTAAGACGACAAAGTTGTTCATATTATTATTTGCATTATTGACGATGTCTAGAAAATTCTGTCGAGAAAAGGGGTTTGGTCATCTAATTGCACTCCAATAAGGAGAAGTCCTTATCGGAAAGTCCACTCTTTCTTGGGAATGATCTGGTTGTTAATATTGTGAGTTATAATATTAATGATGAATGTTATTAAAAATGTGTTTTGTGAAGCCAAGTGAATATTGAGGTAAATAGAGAGATATTTTATGAAGTATTTGTTGTAAATTTGGCTTATTGCATGGACCTCCACTTACCCATTTTTTAAAACTATCGGTAGAAAGTTATCTCAGTTTTGTTATATATATATTATAAGTTTTGTTTTTATATATAAAATAGAATATATTATATTTTATTATTTGTATAGTACTGCATAGTGTTGTATAATGTTGCATAGTGCAGCATAGTAAAATATAAAAAAAATCAATAGAAACTATTTCGTGAATTAAATTAAATGATTTTACTTTGTGATCATGATTTTATTTTCTAAATAGTATCATGTCATTCTCCTATAAATATGATGCTTAGTTTAGAAATGAAAATCACACCAGAATCAAAGAATTCTTCTTCTATAATATTGAGCGTATTTCTTTTGAGTTTAAGAAAGTTTTGAGTGTAGAAAATAGTATAAGTTTTCTTTAAAAATATCTCCGCTATACCAGTCGGAATTGCTCTCTTTTTGAGGTAATGGGTATTATTTATTTCATATTAAACTACGATATTATTTTTATTATTAAGTAAGAAATTTTATTTTAGATTCGATATTAAGTAAGGAATATTATTTTCATTCAATATTCATAAGAAATATTATCTTTGTTCAATATTCGTAAGGAATATTATTTTCGTTCAACAGTCGTAAAAAGGATATTATTTTTGTTCAATATTCGTAAGAAATAATATTTTTTCCATACTCTATAGTATGTAAGTAATATTATTTCGTTTCAGATTCCGAATTCTACATCCATTTTGATAAGTATTGCTTCTATACTCCTTGAAATTAGTAGAATATCCTTGAAATTTGCGTTCCATCAAGTATCGTTTCACAAGAATATTTTTCTGAACATTCTTGTTAAATTTTAAGCTTTTCATGCCGGAGTACTATTCATACATACGTCACTATTCATATGTACGTTACTATTCATACGTACGACACTATTCACGAGGTGTTATTCACGACGAAAAAGTGATTCTTTTCTGTCCAAATTATTTTTGATATGTGAATATTATTCTTGAATTTTACTCCACAAAGCAGTTATCATGTTGACAATTTGGACATTTTTAAACTCTGGATAAATTTAAAATATTTAATATTTATCCTTAATTTCGTTTAATTGATACTTATATCATTGTCATCATCCTCATGCTTATATTGATTAAAGTCCTCATTAGCCCGTAGTGCATTGATGGACAGTTGTTGGTATGATCATGACCATGAATTGATCAGATTTTTTCCTGTTGAAGACTAAAGATAATTTTTTGTACATTATCTTAGTCATAATATTCTTTACTAGGCTAGTTGAGCTCACCCTTTTCCTTTTTGTTCCATTTTTCTTCTCAGGAGACGAGAATATGGCATAATCATGACCACTGGTGATACTAATGAATTAATCATGAACTATAATATTTCAAATGATGTGATAAAAGTCATCATTAGCCCGTAGTACGTGCATTGATGGACAATTGTTGGTATGATCATGATTATGGGTTCTCTTCGGCCAAGGGTGCAAAGATGAATTGTTGTTTGGCATGATCATGACCACTGGTGATACTAACGAATATCCTTGACCCGTAGTGTATGGATAATTCGTGGATGTGATAATAATGAATATATTTATGGCCCGTAGTGCATGGATAATTCATAGATGTGATACTAACGAATATCATTGGCCCGTAGTGCATGGATAATTCGATGATGTGAATTATTTATTGAGCTATGTTACAACGATAAAATATTATTGATGAACTTTTAAATCATAGAAGATAGTAGATATCATGATCTACTTAACTATTCTAATGTATTGCTTATTCCGCTGCAGTTGTTAATCTAAAACTTGTTGTCTATTGTATTCTACCAGTTTAACACTATTGAAGGCTAACGATAATTTCTTATGCATTATCTTAGTCATAATATTCTTTACTGGGCTAGTTGAGCTCACCATTTGCTTTCATTGTTCTCTTCAGGAAATGAGAATATAAATGGGACTAGTCGGGGAATGGAGTGATGGTCCAAGGTGGTGGTTATAGTAGTCCTCACTAGCTATTCTATGAAATAGTGTGATAATAATTGTAATGAAGACTCCATTTGTATTTGTATATCGTCTACGAGATAATATTTGTGTTAAAACTCTCAGCTTACGTTTGCCGTATTGTATTAATGAAGTTTGTATTTGAATTCAGTACCATGTATTTGGTGACTCAGAATGGGTTGTGTATACCTATTTTGGGGGCGTCACAAAGTACCCCGAATGAAAATATTAAAATTTAATAAGAAGGTTCAGACAAATATTTCAGTGAAACGATACTAGATGAAGCGCAAACCTCAATGATATTCTACTAATTTTAGGGATTTACACCATTTTATAATAATGTTATGGAAACTAACAAGAATTTCGTACCATGATGGAGAAAATATGAAAGAAACGATATCCATTGACGAGTACAAAAGAAATGATATATCATACGAGTATGAAAAAAATATAAGAAACTACAAATAGATTTTCACCCGTCATGTGGTAATCCATGTAGACAGACCATTTCCATAATTTAATAAAGAATGGATACGAAGGGTTATTCACCAGGCATGCGGTAGTCCACGTAGACGAATTATTCTCACAGATTAATAAGGAACAGAATGACAACCCTTATGAGTATGAAGAAAATAACATCATTTACCTTAGTAAGAGACTAAATTTGACTGGTATAGCGAAAATATTCTTGAGAAAATCTTGCACTATTAACTACACTCAAAATATTCTTATACTAGAAAGAAATACGCAGAATATTATAGAAGAAAAATTCTCTGATTCTGATGTGATTTTCATTTCTTAACTAAGCATCCTATTTATAAGAGAATGGCAGAGCACTATTTAATCACGAATGAACATTCGAATTTCGGACAAATTCATCGACGAAAATATGATTTTTTCTATCCATCACTATGCAATAAAATATTTTAATATAACAAAAACTTTATATATATCATAATATATTCTATTTATATTCTAATAAAACAAATAACTTTAAATATATTATAAAAAGTATTATGTTTTATGTAAAAAGTTTTTGTTTTATTACTATTATAATAATAATAAAACAAAATGAGATAACTTTTTACCGACGGTTTGACAAATTAGCATATGGGGTCCATGGAATAATAAGTCAAACTTACAACAAACGTGTGACGCCCCCAAAATTAGGTATACGTCACCCATCTTGGGTCGCCACTTACATGGTACATAAATTCAAATACAACTTACTAATATAAGCGTAGGTATGCAATCGACATAAAGCTGAGAGTTTGAATACAAATATTGTCTACTAGATATTATACTGAACTCAAAAGGAGTCCTCATTACAACTATTATCACACTATTTCACGAATAGTGAGGGACTACTAATCTTATCCTCTGGACCATTACTCTAGTTCCCCAGACTAAGTCCCAAATATGTTCTCATTTCTGAGAGAAAACGGTGAAAGAAAGGTGAGCTCAACTAGCCCGATGAAATAAATATGACTAAGATAATGCGAGAATAAATTATCATTAGCCTTGAACAATGTTAAACCGATAAAATACAATTGACAACCAGTTTAAGCTGCGGTGAATATCGATCCATTAAAAAGAGTCAAGTAGAAAATAAAGTCTACTATCTTTTAGGTTTTAAAAGGTTTTCATCAATTTTTATCACTAAGACTCGGTTTAATGAATAAACCACAATATCTAATCATCCACATACCACGGTCGAGGATTTTCATCAAATTATCAATGGTCATGACTATCTTAGAATCACCACAGGTCATAATCATACCAAAAACTATCCATCAATGCATTCACAGATACATTGAGGACTTTTGTCACATCATTTATATCAAGCCGTGATTATCTGAATGAACCACGATCATAATCATACTAAGTTCATCTATGCGTAAGCCAAGATAACTTTCAACATAATATAAACATGAGGATGATGACAATGATATAAGAATTCAATAAAACAAGTTCAAGAATTAATTTATCTAGGAATTATTAACGTCCAAATTGTCAACAAGATCTTTGTTTTGTAGAGTAAAATTCAAGAATGATCGGAAGAATATTTCCATGAAAGATCTTTAGATGAAACGAAATATCGAGGATATTCTACTAATTTCATGGAGTATAGAAGTCAAAGTTTTAACCAATTTGGGTATAATAAAGAATGGAATAACAAAAGAAATCACCATGCGTGCGGTTCTTGGCATAGGCGGTTATTCAACGAGAATAATAATAACGGAACGGTCGGTGAAATTCACACCAAGCGGGATGATCAACGAATAATAAATCTTTGAATAATAATCAATGGAACCGGTCCAGGTGTAAAACACCGACAGAGATATTCAACGAGAATAATAAATGCGGAATAATAAGCAATGGAACCCGAATCGGTGTAAAACACATGAACGAGGATATTCAAATGAATAATAAAGAATGGAATAACGAAAGAAGATCACCAAGTATAGGGGATTCAGCGTATCTGAGTTATTCAACCAGAATAAATAAGAATGGAATAATATAAGGATTTCACCAAGTATAGGGTATCTGGCGTATCGAGGTTATGTATAGGGTATGCCACTTTTACGAGTTATTCAATGAATAATAATGAATGGAATAACGAAGTTCTCTTCATGAATAAGAAAGAATAACATCCCTTACGAATTGCAACAAATAATATCCCTTACCTTAGAAGAAGCTGAATATTGGAAAAGTGAAGTAGAAGAATACTTTTCTTCTATAGATTTTCTCTATAGTTAATTTCTCTCTAGAGTTTTGATGAATTAATTAAAGAAAATAATGAAGGAATGAGCTTATTTATAGGAAAATAGAATGCATAGTAATTAATCCATGAGCGGTCCAGTTGATTTACTTTAATCGGCGGTCCATATTTAAAAGCAAAATCTTTTAAATAAAATATCATATATTCTATTTATATAAAAACATTTTACTATGCAAACACTATGCAAAATCACTATGCAACATCTATAATAATAAAATATAATATATTCTATTTATAGAATAACTTTAATAAAGTATTACATTTTATATAAAAGATGTTTACATTTTATTACGTTAATAATCTGAATAAAACAAAAGCGTCGTTATCGCTATAATAATTCATATTATTAATCGACAATAATGGAATCAATGAGTGACTTCTCACATAAGCATCGATAATCAATCTGGTGTATTCTTATGCAACCACGCGTATTCTTTATACTTTTACTACCTAGAGTAGTTCAGCGATATCCACGGTAAAACTTCCGCCGTTATTTCAATAAAATATTTTTGTCGTTTTCTCGATCAAATGATAATTACATTATGGGATCCACCAATGATTGAGTAGTTATGCGAATATTCCTGCGAATATTCCCCGATATCGAATATAATATAACCAAATAAAAAAAAATTCACACCATAATATTAAAAATTATTTATTACAAATTTAAATCTTTATCTGATAAAATCTGGGTCTCTGATCTTCCCTCCTTATGGAATTTAGCCCTCGAAATTAGAATGCGATACACAGTATGATAAGAGGTGAGGATACCTTGAATATCTTTATCGTTAAAAATATTAAATTCATCTTCGCAATCCGCGAAAGATATTCATTAACAATTCATCTTTGCTTCTACAAGGCTAAAGATATCTGTTGTAAAACCAATAATCTTTGAGGCCAGCAGTTAATAGTATCACGACCACGAATTATCCATGCACCTTTGGCGAGGATATTCGTGTTTTCAATTCTGATCGTGATTATCTTAGAATAATCCTTGAGTCATAATCATACCAAATCTATCGATACCTTCTGACGAAAGATGACTTTTACCACATCCATGAATTAATATTTCATTCTTTGAGACTCGACTCGATAATTAATCCATATCATCGAATCATCCACCTTTCTACGGGCGAGGATATTCATTAGTATCACGAACACGAATTATCCATGTACCTTCGGCGAAAGATAATCGTGTATTCATTAGTATCCGACCACAAATTATCTATGCCTTCTACCACGAAAAGATAATCGTGTATTTATTAGTATCACGACCACCAAATTATCCATGCACTACGGCCAAAGATAATCGTGTATTCATTAGTATCCGACCACAAATTATCCATGCACTTCTGACGAAGATAATCGTGTATTCATTAGTATCACGACCACAAATTATCCATACACTACGGCCAAAGATAATCGTGTATTCATTAGTATCACGACCACAAATTATCCATGCACTTTCACGTGCGAAGATAATCGTGTTTTCAATTACGGTTATGATTATCTTAGAACAATCCTTGGTCATAATCATACCAAGTCCATCTATCTATCTTTCTGAAAGCCACGAGATGACTTTCAACATAACATAAACATGAGGATAATGATATAAAGAATCAATCAAATGAGATAAAGGATAAATATTAAACATTTAAAATATAATTTATCCAAGATTCAAGAATATCCCCATGTTATCAATCATTAATAATCTCATAATCTAATATCATTAATATTATAACAATATTTTAATCACTTCTTAAATTTATAAATAATTTATCTCAATTGTTTACGCTTTACCATATAATACATTTAATCATTCAAAAATGCCATACTTATAAGATATCATCACCAATTATCAAATCCCTCATCAAAAAAATATGCATATACTCTATATAGGATTCTGCCATAAAATCCTATTTTCCAATTTTGTTACTTCACATAACATATTTAACTAATATGTTCGTAACTAAACTATTTTCATGAAAAATATCAAATCAGTCCCAAAAATATTTATTTTCTGGGATTTAACATAATATAGTCCCATAATTAAAATATATTTTTCTCGGAATTTTTAAAATTCATTTACTATTTTTCAAAAATCAATTTCTAATTAATTCCTTAAGAAATTAGCTACCTCAAGTTTAACTCCAAAAATTCCCAAATCTTGGCAGGACCTTACACATGTTAACGTGAGCTTCCAGTTTAAATTTCATGGTCATCGGAGTTATAGAACTCCGGTTATAGCATTTTTCGTCGGAAAAACCTAAATATTGAAATAGTCATAACTTGCTCATTTTAAGTCAGAATGAGTTCATTTTTGGACAGGAGGTACTTTATACCATATACCTTCATGTCCCAAAAGGCCAGAATTTTTCTCATAATTTAAGTGGCCGAAACAGCCCCTCTAAAATCATGGCAGCAGCTTTGCACTCCTTTGCTAAAATCAGTCCACACAAAAATCTACAACACCTTTTCCAGTAATTCCACTTGGATTAGTTAGGTAACTCATAGATCTAACTCTAGGACTTGACCACATTCAAAAATTCAAAATATAATAGGAGATATGGTCAATTGAATTTCATATTCGTTTTTCACCAAAATCGATTTTCAACTCTTTGTGATTTCTAAGAAACTTTCATGTTTTCACATAATAACCAACATAACTCATCATAACACTTACTAATACTTCATATACCCATGATTTTCATTAGTCCAATGCTTTTATTATGACTTTCATCATAATCCTTGTAAATGATCCTTTTAGTTGAAGAAATATTTGAGGTTTAAGAAATGGGTTTTATCTTTGGAATTGATACAAAATTCGATTTAATGTTCTAGGGTAGGCTAGAAGTCTTCAAGAATCGCCAAGAAATTTATTAATGATAGAAATATCATTCAAAATCTGTTTACTCTCATCCAAGACTTGGATAATCGTCACATTAATACCAACTGTGACTTCTATCCCTTAACTTTGGATAACACCTCACAATGATACCTATCAACTTGTCATCTTGATCCGCGACGTAAGCCTACAAAAAAAATGCGGCTTTGGTGCATTCCACACAAGGAAGTCAACAACGAAAGGATCGGGACTCTTTACTTATGGCGATATGACAATGATTGACTTTAGTGGTTTGGTTACTTTGAATTAGCATGAAAGCTAACAATACCTTACTAACATCATGATGAGTATTTAACCAATCGATTTCTAAAGTCACATCAAAGACAAATATTTTCAAAGAGATAAGATCGACGAGTAGCGTGAAAGTGTTTATTTGAATCAAACAAGATTTAAAAATAGTAAGCGATAACGAAGGCTCCTCTAACGAAGTTTCAACCATAAGTCAAAGTCTAACTTCTCTAGAGTCAAATTTAAGCGTTGAGCATAAGCAAGAGATATAAAATAATGGGTAGAACCGATATCTTATAAGGTATAGACTTACATGATTTATAATTAACTAACTTGTACTAACCGTTCGGTTTACTAAGCTTTTTGAAAAGTCGTGAAAAATGCACTTCCTAAAACCAACGACTTTGTTTTGTCCATATCCACCTTTGGTGCCACCGTCCCAGCTAGACTTGACTTTGGTGCACAACAAAATTGGGCTAAATGACATTCTCTTCTTGCAATTTCCCTTCTATTATCTTTGCCATGATTACCAAAAAGTGGTTACCATTCTTAGCATGATAATTTCCACGATGGTTATCATTATTACGATGGCGGGTTGCCACCGATATGATTATTATAGTGTTGTTGGTGCGTTACCTTTTGTTTGGTGAATCAACACTCTCATGTGCTTCTTCATTGCTTATCTCGGCATTTTCGGATGCCATTCTCAAACAACATCACAAAACAAGGGTTAATTAACATATCACATATTATCCTATACTACGTGAGCCAATTAAATACCAAATAAATTTAGGTAGGTCATCTAGCGAAAGGAATTCCTCGTCTCTCCCTCTAGTTCTTATCTCACATCTCGGCCGGGGATCATATCCTAAGCTCGATACCACCATGTGGCGCCCCAAAATGAGGTATCGTCACCCGTCTTGGGTGCGCCACTTACATGGTACATAAATTCAAATCTGACTTACTAATATAAGCGTAGTGTACAATCGACATAAAGCGTGAGTTTGAATACAAATATTGTCTACTAGATATTATACAAACTCGAAAGGAGTCCTCATTACAACTATTATCACACTATTTCACGAAATAGTGAGGACTACTAATCTTATCCTCGGGACCATTACTCCGTTTCCCAGACTAAGTCCCGGTATGTTCTCATTTCACGAAGAAACGGTGAAAGAAAAGGTGAGCTCAACTAGCCCGATGAAATATTATGACTAAGATAATGCGAGAATAAATTATCATTAGCCTTGACAATGTTAAAGCGATAAAATACAATAGACAACCCGGTTTAAGCTGCGGTGAAATATGCAATCCATTAAAAAAGTCGAGTAGAAAATAAAATCTACTATATCTTTAGGTTTTAAAGGTTTTCATCAATTTTTATCACTAAGACTCGGTTTAATGAATAAACCACAATATCTAATCATCCACATACCACGGTCGAGGATTTTCATCAAATTATCAATGGTCAGCTATATCTATCTGAATCACCCCCTGGTCATAATCATACCAAAAACTATCCATCAACTTTGCATTCACGAGGCCACTTTGAGGACTTTTGTCACATCATTTATATCAAGCCGTGATTATAGCGAATGAACCACAGTCATAATCATATTAAGTTCATCTATGCACGTAAGCGAAGATAACTTTCAACATAATATAAACATGAGGATGATGACAATGATATAAAATTCAATAAAACAAGTTCAAGAATTAATCTATCTATCAGGAATTATTAACGTCAAATTGTCGACAAGATCTTTGTTTTGTAGAGTAAAATTCAAGAATGATCGGAAGAATATTTTCATGAAAAGATCTTTGGATGAAACGCGAATATCGAGGATATTCTACTAATTTCATGGAGTATAGAAGTCAAAGTTTTAACCATTGGGTATAATAAAGAATGGAATAACAAAAGAAATCACCAATGCATGCGGTGCTTGGCATGCGCGCGTTCAACGAGTTATTCAAACGAGAAATAATAATAATGATCGGAACCGTAAATCTTGAAATTAACAATGGAACAGGATGATCATCAGAGAATAATAATAAATGTTGAATAATAATCAATGGAACGGGTCCGGTGTAAAACATCTGCAGACGGGATATTCAACGAGAATAATAAAGAATGGAATAACGAAGAAGATCACCAAGTATAGGGGATTCCGCGTATCTGAGTTATTCGATAGAATAAATAAGAATGGAATAATATAAAGGATTTCACAAAGTATAGGGTTGTCTGGCGTGTCTGAGTTATGTATAGGGTATGCCACTTTTCTGAGTTATTCAACGAGAATAATAATGAATGGAATAACAAAAAGTTCTCTTCATGAATAAAAAGAATAACATCCCTTACAGAATTAACAAATAATATATCCATTACCTTAGAAGAACTTTGAATATTGGAAAAGTGAAGTAGCGAATACTTTTTTCTTTCTCTACTATAGTTTTCTCTCTCAGAGTTTCATGAATTAAATTTGAAGAAAATAATGAAGGAATGAGAGCTTATTTATAGGAAAATAGAATGCGTAGTAATTAATCCATGAGCGGTCCAGTTGATTTACTTTAATCGGCGGTCCGTATTTAAAAGCAAAATCTTTTAAATAAAATATCATATATTCTATTTATATAAAAACATTTTACTATCTGAAACACTATATGCAACACTTATAAAAACACTATATACTGTATTTATCGTAATAAAATATAATATATTACATTTATAGAATAACTTTAATAAAGTATTACATTTTATATAAAAAGATGTTTATTTTATTACGTTAATAATCTGAATAAAACAAAAGCGTCGTTATCATTATAATAATTCATATTATTAATCGTGATAATGGAATCAAAGTGAGTGACTTACAGCATAAGCGTCGATAATCAATCTGGTAATGTCTTCTTATGCGACCACACGTATTTACGTACTTTTTACTACAAAGGTAGTTCAATAGTATCCACGGTAAAACTTCCGCCGTTATTTCATAAAATATTTTTTGTCGTTTTCTCGATCAAATGATAATTACATTATAAGGGTCCACCAATGATTGAGTAGTTATGAATATTCCTACTAAGCCAAGATATTCCCCAACCAATCGAATATAATATAACCACTTGCATACTTTTGCAAAATTTATAAATACTACCCACAACTATAATATTATCTCAAATTCACACCATAATATTAAAAAATTATTTCGACAAAATTTAAATCTTTATTGATAAAATCTGGGGTCTCACAAAACGCTTCATGACAAATCCTCTATTTATATCAAAAATTAAATAAATATCTACCAAATATCTACCAAATAATTAAAACGACACAATTATTAGTTGCAGCATATAGCTGGTAAAATGAATTTAAGAACAAAAAAAACTTGCAGAGCCTTGGCACCAAAATTAACCAGGGTCAATAATCAATACCACATTAGTTGATGCATAGTATCTCATATTATTGATTCAATTATTGTCACAGTATCATCTGCATAATATTTTATATTATTAAATTAATAATTAAAACGATACAGTTATTCATATTATTATTTGCATTATTGACAATGTCTAGAAAGTTCTGTTGAGTAAAGGGGTTAGGTTATTTAATTGCGCTAATAATGAGAAATCCTTATCAGAAAGCCCCATATTTCCTGGGAACGATCTGATTGTCAATATTGTGAGTTATAATATTAATGATGAATAATTATTGAAAGATATTTGGTAGATATTTTTAATTCAACACATTTAGAATTAGAATTGGAATTTTTACAGAATCCAGTAATTTATGTGTCATTACATGTAAAAAAACAGGGTTATACAGATTGTACAACCCGGCCTGTTTTTTACATGTATCCAAATGACACCCAAATCACTGAATTATATAAAAATTTCAATTCTAATAAATCTTATAAATTATTTGGGAGTCATTATAAAAATATAAAAAAATTGCCCAGTCACTACCCCTGTGACCCAACCCCAGTCCCCCTAGCATTTTTGAATAAGTTGTTGAAATTATTGGTTGTAGGAAAGTAGTAGCTGTAACAAAATCTAGTAATCTGCAGGTCCATAGATTTTCTTTTGGTCTGACAAAGTAGCAGTCATTAACAATCTTTCAAAATTTTCTTTTGTATATGTAAGAAGGGAATGGCCTGGCATGATGATAAGTCTTGGCCATGGGGGTATGGGCTTAGGTAGGTTTCATGTGCTGGATGGATAAATTCTTCTGTCATGCATCAAACCTCGTTACCATTCCCTGTATTCTTGTCTAAGCAACAAGATGGAAGAAAAAGTGACATTTTTAACTTGTTTAGGGGACTGATCCGTAATTATAACACGGTTATTTATGATCTAGGTGGACGGTTATAAATCAGTTAGCTATTTTATCTGCCGTAATTATTAATCCATATTTATTATTGGCTATATTTTAGGGTTAATCCATCTTTGGTCGTCTATCTAGATAGTGGAAGGATGTGATCTAAAAATCTTTTAGTGCGTTTGCCAATAAAAATAGAGGAGTCTGCTACTATTACTAACAGAATCTGAACAATAATAAATGTTCACTGCAGTGTTGCAGAACAATTTACAATAGAAAAGATGTAGTAAAGTCTTATGGTAATTGGTGAATGTGGAAATGAGATATTGAGAGGGAAGAGCATGCGCAAGATCCACCGTATTCACATGTTTATTTTTACTTGGCAAAGCCTTCTTTTCTTGGATCCAGCTTCTACCATTTGAAGAACCAGAACTAAGACCACAAATACCTTGGTGTCTTCAAATATGCAGAGCCGTTCTTGAGCACGGTCGAGAAGGTCCATCGCTTTGGGCTCCCGATCAGAGGGGCTCCAATTTATATATATATATATATATTCAGAGAGGTTCAGGAACGAGCTGGTCTGTTGACGAGCGGTTTGATTGAAGATTTTGGCTCTAGGAATACTAGAATAAGTATCTTTCTATGAATATATTCTCATATATTTTGTTGTAGTCGAATTATTATGTTTTAAGCTACGAAAATATATATTTTTAGATACAACTTGTACTTTTTATTTATTTTTTTATTATTATTATTTTTGGGTGAATACAATTTTTGAAAAGAGTTTCGTTTTTATTTTTTATCCCGAGTCACCAAAATCTCAAGAACGGCTATGCAAATATTCTTTAAATAATAATGTAGTATAAATCTTATTGGTGTGTCAAGGGCAAGGTAACATGTGCTAGCTGCGATAATTAAGGGGTATTATATATATAACAAAATCTTCATGTGAACCAGTCATGAATAATACCGCGTCCTATGTATAAACTTACAAATAGCAAATGGAAATCTTGTGGCGTGAAGCGCGAACACATGTTATGTCGATATTATATCGTTCGATTAATGAAACTTACAAAATATAAATTTTATCTTATTAGGATCCATATAATATATATGTAGTTCTAACTGTATATTCCTTTAGTTACTTCGTGGCTTGCCAGTTTCAAATATAATTTATTATTGAGAATCAATTTTATATGAACGGACAAACGGTCTCTCTCTGAATTAGTGTTTTTACGTCATTCAATAGGAATCATGCAACTTTGTATTTTTTTAAAAATTAATGAAAAAGTTTTAATTCTTTTAACAGATTATATAATATTATTATTTATCATGATAAAATCTATTTAATAATTTTAACACAATTAAAATTATTTAATTTTCTCTCAAATTATAAAATTGACATATTCCTATTGAATATTGTAAAAATACCGTCCTAATTATTTTATATGGGGTTGAAAATGGTTGTTAATAAATCCGTTACAGTTGAGGGAATCAAGGCCAAACCTGGTTCTTTGGAAAATTGTGGGTGAGAAACTGGGAATTTAGAGGTATAAACGGATATATACGAATTGGATACAACAATATTTATATCCGTTTATTTACGGATATTTTTAAACCGATAGAGATAATATCTACTCTTTTTTTAATACAAATAATATCCGTTTTTTAATACGGATGCGGACGAATACGGATTTTCTGGTTATTATTTACAGCCGTAACTATAACTAGAATAAAAAATAATGATTTTTAAAATATAGTTTATTAACGAATAAATGTTAATTTATTTACTTTTAATAATATTTAAATACAATAATCAATGTTTTAAATTACAATTTAAATAAGTTTTCATCATTTTGAAATCCTAAATTTCAAAATGAATGTTTTACTTATTAATATTTAGATGTCCATTTTATCACGTGTGGAGTAATATTTTGTAGTATGTATGAATTTTTATAATTTATAATAAGATTCAAAAGTTTACATTGAATATTTAATTATTTTTCTCAAATAAACTTGATTAAAAGCTGTAATAATATATTTATAGGAACTTTTATTTATAATTTATCCTCAATACATAGATTACAATTTATATAGTTATAAAAAGTTTATTTTATTTCATTATATTTATGGAGAGTGTGAGTTATAATGTATATGTGACAATTGACAACTAGTTAATACAACTTGATCTAAAATTTATTTTGGACTTACTTTAAATATTTGAACTTCTAATGTTTAAATAATTGTGCATAGTGAAAAATACTCCCTCCACCCGAAAAATTCATAAACATGAATTAATTATTCAACCGCCTTCTAGAATAATTCGAACTTAACACATTTTAATAATAAAATTATATTGTTCATTGTTCCCACCTCCCAACATTGCAAGTAAGTTTTGAAAGTAAAAAACTTATAATAAGTTAATAACTATAGTTTTGTTATTCTAGTATATAATTTTCTTGGTAAATGATATATTTTAGATATTTTAACTTTATAATACTAAAAATTTATTAACTATACTTAAATCAATTTATTTTAGTTTATTAATATTAGAATAAAGTGTTATTTCCTACTTTTTAGAATTGAAATGATATATTATTAAAATAATTTTCATATGATAATAAAAACTAATTATTATATAACGAATGCCACTTTAAAAAAATTATTTTGCTTATTATATAATAACTAATATATATATATATATATATATATATATATAAGTTATTTAGATACGAATTCCGGATACGGATTCGAATCCGGATATCCGTTATCTATCGGATATATTTACGGCCGGATGTTAAACGAATACGCCTATATCCGCATTCGTATCCATTTATTTGTGAATACCTTTATAAACCGAATACGAATATATTCGTTTTTTTTCAAATACGAATAATATTCATATTTTTTTTCAAATCTGAATCTTGAACGAATCTGAATTTTTTCGATTACTATTTACCGTCCTAACTGGGATAATAATCTTTTAATGGAATTAAACTGAGGTGCATGGGAACGTGACAAAATGGAATTTGGAGTTGCTGAATTTCCAAAAGGAAAAACTTAAAAATTATGCCTATGATAGTAAGAAATATATATATATATATATATATATATATATATATATATATATATATATATATAGATTCAGAAAAAATTTCAATGAGAGCCGGATTTTAACTATTTTTTTTGTTGAAATAAAATAAAAAATTTGAACTAATCATAATAATGATTATAAATTGTAATAAATATTCATAATCCAAAATAAAAAAAGCCATCGGAATATTGTCAACAGTTTTATATTTTGTGCATATAATTATAAAAAAATACAATTACTTCGTAAATTTTGTCACACAAGATTACATATACTTTATAAGATTGTTGAATTCTCATCGACCCTATACAATTAAGTTGAAAGAAAATAATTAAGAAAATTAATTATATCCCAACTAATTGTGAATATCAAGTATTAACCGAAAAACTTGAATGCAACGGAGTAATAGGAAGTGTTGGGCCATTATACTTTTATTATTGGGCCGAATCTATTGGACTCCTCTCTTATGTTATTCACTATGTCTAAAATATATTGGGCCTCTCATTTGGACCGGCCCATTAGGTAAATTATGTTTTAACCCATCTTTGACCGGTCATCATTACAAAAGATAACGGTTGACTGTTATCTGCCACCTTTCTGCATGGCATTAGTGAGGATGAGACTCAGATGGCCGTGATTGCAAGCGATGTGACAATGAGATAGTGGGTGAAATTTTACACTTTCTTTAATTTGAGATGATTAGGGTTGAAATGTGTCGAGACGATAATGGGTGGCGCGATAAACCGGGTTTGGAGTGCATATTGGGCAACGATCATACAGGGAAAACAGGTAACAACACAAATCACTTAACCAAACTATTTTTTTCTCTCAAGACACTAGACATTATTTTTCTCCATTGTTAACCTTGTGATCGCCGATACTGACTCTCACGCCGGAGCTATCCCTCGACAGTCAAGCCGTCATGTTTTTGATGTTGACTTGGTGAACTGTGCATGATATCAGACGCATCTTGGTGATTGGGACGTGAGAAAAGATCTTGGCGTTAACCAGAAGTATGGAAGCTTGAAAGAAATTGTCCACTAAGTCAATATAAAAATTTTTTTATGACTTTAAATATTGGAATGCGCTTACTAGTTTTAATAAAACTAATCAAATATTATATATATATATATATATAGAGAGAGAGAGAGAGAGTTCGATTTCTACATGAGAGTGGAGAACAATCGCAAAAGTATATCAACGATTTTTTATTCTTTCTAGTTAGTTGGAAAAAGCGATATATATATATATATATATATATATATATATATATATATATATATGGGAATATTTCCATAACAATAGGTTTCTTTATGGTCTTTGTCTGTTACCTTTTTAGACGACCAAGTGCGACATGTCTTGCTTGTATAAAAAAAAAAAAAAAAAAAAAACCGTGTATGCTTCTTACGACTTACAAAAAAAAAAAAAAAAAAAAATACAAACCGTAAGAGCCTCTTACGACACAAAAAAAAAAATAAATAAAAAAAATAAAAAAATAATAATACAAAAGGGGGCCTCTTAGGCTTTAAAAAAATCTAAACTCACACTAACAAATATTTGTTATAATAACAAATATTTTATTATAAAATATTTTATAACAAAAATAAAAACATTTGTTATAAAATATTTGTTTTTATAAAATATTTTTTTGTTATAAAATATTTGTTATTTTTTTTTTATAGTAAGCCGTAAATTTCTACTGATGACCCATTTTTTTTTTTTTTTTTTTTATATTGATACAAGTTATGCAAATTAAATCCAAAAAAAAACAGTTAAGACAAAGATCTGTATTGAATAGGTTCTTATGAAAGAGCTCCCTATATATATATATATATATATATATATTCAAATACCAAATAGTTGAGTTCAGATTAGCTTCTAATTTGTCTTCTCCATATGGTTGAGTATTCTGACTGCTAATATTTATAAAATAATGTTCTTCTAACTTCTAAGCTTAGGAAAATGAAAATGGGTCAACCAAATAAGAGACAAACTGCAGAACCGAACCAATTCACAAGACTGACTAGATCCAGTTTCCATTTGACTTTTTTGGTCACAAGGACACTCTGCCCATAATCATTTCGTTTCCCTAAATAACTCCTCTTAAGGAAAAAAGGTTAGTATATATTTAGATAATTGTTAAATTCACAATATTTTTTGTTATTTTCAAAGTAATAAAAATATCGCTTATAGATTATATAACGGTTTTTTACAACTAATTTTTTATTATATATCTATTAAATTTTTTTTGTTGTGAAAATAACAAAAAATATTATGGATTTAACAATTACCTATATTTATTATCACAAGTTTTTATTTATATGAATAGTAAGTAGAATCTACTTTAAAGTGAGAGAGTATCTTGTAGAACTAATACTTTCACTTTTAAAAAGATCAATTTCTATTACTCCCTCCGTTCCTAAAAGATTGTCGTTTTAGAAAAAAAAAATTGTTCCAAAAAGTTTGTCGTTTACAACTTTTGAAGATAATAAATTATTTACTTTCCTATATTACCCCTACATTCTCTCATTGTCCCAAAAAATTCTCTTCCTTGTGAGACTAGTTAATTTATCAACGAGTCATGTTATATATTACGAAAATTTTCAGTTCAATTATAATTGCGAGTTATGTGTATATATGAAATAAGTAAGAATTAAAAAGAGTCTCACTTTAATTTAATTTTTTTTTATTTTATTAAAAATCCAAATGACACTTGTCAGTTTCTGGTTTTGCAAATTGCATCGAGTCGTATCATTTGATCGAAATTTTTGACTTATTTAATTCCTGAATAAAGTGATTAATAAGTTGAAAATATAATCTTGTACACTATTAATATATTCACTCAAGTGTTGCTTTTAATTAAAGTTTGAACATCACTCCAATCCCATGGGGGACCATTAGCCAAAGAAAATTACGATTCTCTCACTAATTTTTATCCAATTAACGACATGACACCCTTTAATCTACTCCCTAAACTCATATTATATACTCAAAAGATAATTAAAAGTACATAAAAATATGAAATAAAATATATAAAATAAATGATAAATATGTCATTTAATAGAGTCGATTAATATAAAAAAATTTAAAAGTACTCATAATTTTATATAATCTTGTAGAGGGTCATTATTTTTTTAATATATGTGCAAGTTGTACTTTACTCATTCTTTTGAAAATGAACAGAGTAATTATTATTATCATATACTATTATGCTTCTGATTCAATCTCAAAGTCAATAATCCTCCAAACAATGATAAGGCATCTTTGAAAGTTTTAGAATGTAATAATAACAATAATATTGTCATTTATTAGTACAAAAGTTGACATTTTCATCAAAATTAAGCTATACTCCTACTCTCTCACATGCATTTAAACATTATCTTGTATTTAAAAAATTCAAATAAATGGACTTTATTTCCATTAAAGAAAGCGCTAGCTTCATTCTAAAATATAAAAAAAATTAAATTATATATTTTTGAAAAATTAAATACACAAACAAAATGAAAATAACAAGTTTGCTTGTTGTTTTTTTATTTTAAAAAAAAAAAATACAGTTTGAACCCCAAAATTTATAGGGTAATTAATATTTAAAAATATATATTTAAGTGCACTCTAAAAAACTTTTATGCTAAATAAAATACACTCTCCTAAAAGAATATATATTGGATTGTGAATAGTAAAATGATAAGGTGGGGTTTCCTATTTTGTCCAATTTCAATGTGAATGTCAACTTCTTTATGGTTGACTGATCATAAGATTAGGAAAAAAAATTTGATTCTGACCAAATAAATTTTGAATTCTTCGCCAATATATTAAACAGTAGACTTCATGGCATGGCAATGTAGACCAGTGGGATATTAAGAATTTTGTTAAAAAAATATAATTATTTTGGGATGACATTATATTTGAACTGTTTTCTAGATCAATGATTGATATTATAATCAACTCATTATTTGATTTGGATTTTTTTTTTAGTTTTCATACAGAAATTAAATTAATTATATATAAAAAAATTCAAACTAAAATGAATAAATAATAATAATTGTATGGTCAGAAATCATAATCATCAACCAAGAACCATGTGTAATTGTGACACTAATTTAGCTTCATGACATATGCAACCAACTTATATACATTAAAAAAAGATAAACCAAGAAACTTATATAATATAATATGGTTTCTGTATGAAACGTATAAATAAATTAGTACCTAATCCACATTTGGTGGCACAAGTTTAAGGCATCAAACAAATCCACATTGTTTTAGGTGGGAAAGCTCCCCTTCAATATAGCGATAAATTTATGCCGACTTATAATTATTAAATTTATTAATATATAAAAATAATAAAAAAATTATATTTAAGACTAATTTATTATATTAATATTAAATTTTAAAATATTATAAATTAATTATAAAAAGTCAATCTTGTAAAAATGGAAGAGGTGATAGATATTTTGATCACATTGTTCTTCACATGTATGTTTAAAAATGTCAGTAATTAGATAGGTATATATTTCTCAAATAAGTAGTTACACAGGGAATCGGGCTCTCAGTAATATTTGTTGGTCTGGTTATTTTAAATTATTGTTCGAATTTCCCAAATAATAATAACTTTAAAGATGGTTTTCATGTATATTGGACCGCCAAATATGTTTAGGGATTGTTTGTTTTGGTGTAATTTGGAATGTTGAGAACCAAAATTTGTGAGTTTGAGTTTAATGTCATGTCATTTGAGATCCATTTGAAACGTCTAGCATTTAAAATAAAATTATAATATTTTTATAAATAAAAGTTTTTTTACACGAATAATAAGTGGGTTTTACATTTACATATACATAATGTTGAGATTGACTCATACTTTTGTGGATCCGACTAATAACCACTACGACAAGGTAATCAGAAATCTCGCTCCCGTTAATTATTGTAGAGCGTGTCAGACATCTAATGAATACATTAGACAAACAAGACTAACCAAATTGGCGAACCTGAGTATATCGTGTGTTCTTATTTTGTTTCCTTTTTTATGTAATTTGTGTGATTATATTATTATTCGTTCTTAAATTCTAACACTATAAGTATAGTAAAAATTATCAGATTGTAATTGTAAAAATAATATCAAAACTTAAAAAAAATAGAATATCCAATATATATCTTTGAACATTCTAGCTAGCTTGTGCCATGTAGATATATACTACACTATCAGTCAAACAAAAAGAGTATGTGAAATGTGCCAACTTTGACTAGTTGTATCCACAAAATTAAGTTAATAATTTCAACCTCTTTTTTTTTTTGTTTTGATAGGCAAATAAAATTTTTATAAATTAACATGTTAAATCTGTGTGAAACCAAATTTATTAATAATTACTGACTCCAAACGAAGCTGCTACTGCTATAATGACAAATTCATATTAATATAAATATCTGAAATAAAAGCGTTTAAAATTTTATCTTAATTATTATTTATATTTAATATAAAATTAATCAATATGTAAATTATTTTTTTCAAACAAAATATAGTACCCATCCAAACACGTCTTACTTTTTTCACATTGTAGCAGGTGGGAACACACACTTCCCTTCCAAGATACTATAACGGCTCCACCCACCATCAATATGGAGCATATCCTTAATATATATCCTCCATATATAACATGTCGATCATGCAGCTCATGTGACGAAACTACCCTTCTTGTTCTAAAGTCAATTCACAAATATACCCATCATTTCAAGGCTATTAGTTAAAATAGTATTCTAACCCCATATTGAAAGCCACAAAAGAGCCACCGGAAATCACGGAAATTACAGAAAATGTCTAGACAAAAAACACACTTCTCAAGATAACCCCCTCACCGTTTCCTTTCCCACCGGTCATCGGTTACAAGGATTTGAATTCCACACAGTTATAAATGAGTATATATATATTTAGGTCCATTTTTTTATTTAGGATACAAGTTGTACAAATTATTTTTTTAATATATACCGTCTAAATAAATTGTTTTTTTTACTATCTAAAATCAAATCTCCATTACATGTGAGTTGTACTCTTGGAAGTACGTAAAACTGATTCAAGTACTATTTCCGTAATTTTCCACAAACTTCATGTCCACTGAAGTCAAAGTCCTTCAAAAAATCTCAGGCTATTATTCCTCCGGCGAGAAATAGACATTCTATAAAGACCAAATAAATAAAATGCACTTTGCTCAACGTAAAGTAAAAGGGGAAAAAAAAGAATATACAGCATGAAATTAGTAGTTTTCATTTCCTTTTCCATTTCTTCATTAGTTGTTAGCCAAACAAGGAAAATAAGAAGACAATGTAATCAAGTAGGGCAAAAAAATTCCAGAACTAATCTCCATTGCTGTTATCAGTGAGGAGAGTATTTATCACCTCTCTCTCTACACCATAGCAAAAACACCTTCATCGAAAGCCTAATTTTACTCCTGAAACATCGACTGTAACAGAGTATATATACAAAACAAAGATCGAGCTATTTTCACGATCAGGATCTACTCTGTCTGCTCCCTAATTAACCTCACTGTCCAAAAGTGAGAAAAAAAGAAGAAAAAAGAAAAAAAAAAAAAAAAGGAGTATCATTCCGGCGAACCTAGAGAAATTCATCGGAAAATGAGTTAAGGAGATCTTGAACGTCCGGCGAAATCTCTCCGACTCGTAAAGCTTCAAGGACTCGTTCGAATTCGAGCACATGGCACGGAATACGAAGGACGCCTTTTTGCTCGTACCCGTACTCCTGAGCCGATTTATTGAGCAGCTGTATGAAGATCGGGTGGTTCAGCAGCTCGGCGCTCACGATGAACCGTTCCATTTCCTCGCCGACGTACACCGGCAGGTGTCCCTCCGGCACGGCGCCGGATCTGCGGAGCTTCAGCGTGCGAAAGGAGTCGCACCGGCGAGGCCGAGCAGAAGAGCGCGATTCCGATCGGAGAAGCGAGTAGGTCGAGGAATCCGCAACGCGCGAGAGTCGGCGAATCAACTTCTTCATGAGAGAATTTTAGAGAGACAAAGGGAGTGTTGGAGGAGAGAGAGAGAGATTATGGAAGGAGTGAAGGGGGATATAAATACTATTATATAGGGGGAGAGAGAGAAAACGGGCATCGGAGATAGTTGAGAGGTACAGGTAAGCGTACTTGGCAGGTACAACTATTGTTTCTGTATAATTTATTACTCTTATACACTCATTTACTCACTCCGTTCCAAATTATCTGTTATTCTAGAGTTTCATGTACATACCGATATATATGATAAAAATACTAAAATACCCTTATGTGCTGATTTTTTGTTTTCTGCAATTAATGCTTTAGTAAAAGGAGATTATCCATGAAAGAGTGTGCCAAGGTCTTTTAAGAAGCAATCACATTCTTATTAGTGAGAATATGAAAAGGATGCTTAAAAAAAGGAGAGTCTTGAATGAGTAATGACTATCAATAATTAAAGAGAAAAAATGCATTGAAATCTTAAAAAAGCAGATATTATGGGACAAAATTTTTCTGTTAAAACAGCAAATAATTTGGAACAGAGGGAGTATTATTTAAACGGAAAATTAAAAACATTTGTTCCTCTTTTCGTATTTTTTTTTTTTTTTGGGGGGAGATAAGACATTCTTTTAATTCACGAGAATATCACCGGTCATGTGAGATTAATAAAGCCTGTTTGGCTGTGCAATACCATTGTTCCTAGTTCGGTTTTAGTTAACTGCTTATTATTACGTTTAATGAGATTAGTTTTATGTGTGTATTTGTTGAGTTCACATCAAAATACAAGAAGAAATGATAACGGCATATATGTTTTAATAGATCATAGATTTAATAAATTAATTTTTTGGGTCAAGATTTAATTTCAAACGAGCACATACAGTATTTACATATGGATTGTTTTACTGTCAGTTATATAAATAAATATATCACTTATATATATATATATAGACTAGTCGATTATAATTTTGTTTATTCTCATATATTAATGTATTATTCAATTATAATTAAATAATAAACTTTTATAATATATAACAGGACTCTTATTATTTAGATTCATTCATCACATTTGTATTGCAAATTATTGTTAGACCTGTTTGATGACTTTAATAATTAAGCTTCCTGATAGTATTAACTTCTTATCATAATTATCTCATGTCATCATTAATAAACATAAACATGAAATATATAAAAATAATAATTTAAAATGGACAAGAAATATAGAAAATGAACAAAAATTTAAAATTTAACATTTGAAAACCTTATTGGATGGAGTACTAGTTTTGGTTAACATTTGAGTTGGATGAATATATATATATATATATATATATATATATATATATATATATAAATCAAATTTTAATAATTCCATGAATATCACGTAAACTTATTTTAAAAAATAAAATTCTTTATTAACAAAGCGTTCACACAAAGTAAGTTGGAATTTGGACGGATGCTAATATACTACTCCCTTCGTTCCTTCATATAGGTCGTTTTAGACATGTGTACAAGAATTAAGGAAATGATTAAAAAGCATTAACTATATTATCAATTATCTATAATACCCTTTGTGACGCCCCCAAAATAGATATACATCACCCATCTTGAGTCACCAAATACATGGTATAAAATTCAAATACAATTATAAGTGTAAATACTGAATAAAACATAAAATATGAGTTTTAATACAAATATTGTCATCTGATAATATCCACACTCAATGGAGTCACTCATTACATTTATTATCACATTATTTCATAGAATAGTGAGGACTACTAATACTATCATCCTGACCGTCACTCTCCCCTTCCCATTGAGTCAGCACGTTCTCATTTCACTGAATAAAAGAGTCAAGTAATCCATTAAAAAGAGTCAGTAGAGAATAAAGTCTACTATCTTCTATGATTTAAAGGTTTTTCATCACTTTTATCACCGAGACTCGAACAATAAATAAACCACATCATCCCCGCTTGCTACGGCCAGGATATTCATTAAGTATCACGACCACAAATTTTCCACGCTCTGGTCGAGGATATTCGTGTATTCATCAATGGTCATGATCATGCCAACAACGTCCATCAATGCACTATGGTCAAGGAGGACTTTTACCACATCATTTGTAACATTACGATTAAATGATTATACCGAATAATTCTTAATCGTAATCATACCAAGTCCATCTACGCACTACAGAGCCCATGAGGCGACTTTTAACATATTATAAACATGAGGATGATGACAATGATATAAGAATTCATAAAACAAGTTCAAGAATTAATTTATCCGGGAACCAATAACGTCCCAAATTGTCAACACGATCTTTGTTTTTGTGGGATAAAACTCAAGAATGCTCAGAAGAATATTTCTATGAAAAGATACTGGATGAAGCGCAAATATTAAGGATATTCTACTAATTTTATGGAGTATAAAAGCCAAAACTTTAACCAACTGAGTATAATAAAGAATGGAATAACAAAAGAAATCATCGAGCGTGCGATAGATAAGCCATGCAGACGAGTTACTCAATGAAATACTAAATAACGGAACCAAATCATGCGTAAGCGCCAAGACGACGAGAATATTCCAAATTGAATAATAAATAACGGAACCGAGTTATCGTAAATCACAGACGGGATGTTCCAATGAATGATAAATAATGGAACCGGTAAATGCGTAGAAACACAGAGCATGGGATGTTCCAACGAGAATGATAAAGAACGGAAAAATAGAAGAATTTCACCAAGTATAGGGTAGCAGATATCTGAGTTATTCCAACAGAATAATAAAGGGTGGAATAACAGAAGTTCTCTCCATGAATACGAAAGAAATAATATCCCTTACCGTAGAAAAAAAAACTAGATACTGGAATAGTGAGGTAGCAGACTTCTCTTCTTCTTTCTCTCTATAATTTCTCTCTATAATAATTGCTCTAAAGCTTTTGTGAATTCCTTCATTATTTCTTACGAATTCGCTGAAACTCTAGAGAGAGAAATTATAGATAGAGTTCTTCTTCTATAATCTTGAGCGTATTTCTTTAGAGTTTAAGAAAGCTTTGAGCGTAGTGCAAGTTTTTTTCAAGTATATTCATACTACCGATTGGAATACTTTTCTTTTTAAGGTAGGGGATATAATTGTCGTACTTGTAAATGATATTATTATTATTATTATTATTATTATTATTATTATTATTATTATTATTATAGTAAGGGATATTATTTCGTTCAGTATTCATGAAGAGAACTTCATTATTCCATTCTTCATTATTCTGTTGAATAACTTTGTATATGCTGAGACTTAAGCGTATACATGGTGAAATTCTTTTTATTATTCCATTCTTTATTATTATATTGGAATAACTTTTCTCTGCAATCTTCGCATACATGGTGAAATTCTTTTATTATTCCATTCTTTATTATTATGTTGGAATAACTTTGTCTATCTGCAATCTTTTATACATGGTGAAATTCTTCTATTATTCCATTCTATTATTATTACATTGGAATATCTTGTGCATGTGTAAGTTTTTACGCCTGGGACTTCGGTCCGTTATTTATTATTCTCACTGGAATATCCCGCTTAAGGCGTATCACGCTGACTTTGGTTCCGATTATATAGTATTACATTGGAATAACTTTATGCATGCTTGGCTATCACATGCTGGTGAATTCTTTTATTATTCCATTCTTTATTATTACATCGGAATATCCATGCGTGCGTTCTGCATGACACAGTTCCATTCTTTATTATTGTGAAGCCCCCAAAATAGGTTCAATCCATCCAACCTATTCTGAGTCGCCAAATACATGGTACAGAAAACAACTACAACTTTATTACAACAATTGTTGTGCAAAATACAATAATATAAATCTTTGTGAGTTTTGATACAAATATATATCAATCATGACTCATGTCCCAACCTTGATAAGACGTCACAATGACACCATACATAAAGGTACAATCAAAAGCTGTTTTAGAAATTAGAATCTTTGGGAAGTGCTCAAGAAACCTTTCAGATACATGGGAGGCCGTGCGTCAGGTTATGATAGATATCATATGGACACGTAATTATCCTTGGTTGACCCAATAGACCCCAAAGAAAAAACGTGAAGATTACTATCATATTCTTCCCAATCTTTGAGTCTTCTCTTGACATATCATTATCTCCACTGTCTCTAATTGGGAATTATACTCCAAACAAACACCAAGATTATATAGGTAGTGCTTTGTAAATATACTCGGCAAGTGGATGAGCACAACCTGTCTTATGATGACACGGTGGTATGTCTTTAGACATCTTGTATGATAATGGCAAAACACCTTCCAACGTTGGGTTAGCCTCACCTAGTTGATTCACCAAATATAACTACTAAATGATGACCACCGATTCTATTCTCCTGTTATCCCCAGCCGACTCAAATTACACTCGTATTACACGAAAGAAATTGTGAAGCAAAAGGGTGAAACACAACTAGCTCGATAAAAGAATATCATGACTAAAGATAAATAAATTATCAATAGTCTTCATCGAGAATAAATCGTAGATTTAGAACATATGGTAGATAATAAAACTTTTCAACCATAGTTGTAGCGGAATGAGCAATCCATTAGAAGAGTCAAATAGACCATAAAGTCTATTATCTTCTCCATGTTAAAAGTCCACCAACAATATTTTATTCCTGTAACATCAATCAACAATTCCTTTCCACAATCATGTGAATAACTCATAATCATAATTGTGGTTCTAAATTCCTCTTCGTATCCAAGACGAAGATAATTTTCATCACTGTCTTTACACGAAACATTAAAGATCATGGTTATACCAAATCACAGTTCTGTTACATAATCATACTAATAAATTCATCTTTTGCCACTTCGGGCAAAGATATTCATCAACAAGTCATCTTTGACTACATGACAAAGATATTCATCAATAATTCATCTTTGTACTACGGGTGTAAGACCCCAACTTATTATTAATGAAATTTAATTTTCTCTATTTATTATTTTGAAATAGTAAGGGTTGATTTGATTAATGTGGATAGTTAGGGGTAAAATACGCAAATATTTCAAAATAAGCAGTGGTTATAAAATATTCATTGTTGTTTGGGAATATTCGTTTGGTCATGGAATATTCTTCTTTGTCGGGGAATATTAAATGCAGACGGTATGCAGATCTTTTTGGGCCCCATAACGAGAAAGATTGGATGAAGAAAACGACAAATATAAGTTGTTTAAAAATAACAGGCGTAGTTATTCACAGATTATCTTTGTTAAAATACTCGGTGGTTAAAACACGGTGAAGCACGGTATTACACCAATTATTGATTCTTACGTGAAGACACTACTCAATAATGGTTACGATAATTACTTTATTCGATATTTTATTGATTCAATAATTGTTTGCGTTGATATTTTATATTCTTTGTTGTTTCATAATTGTCGATTACTGCGATATTTTTCATTATCGAAGCAATAATTCATATTATCCTAATAATATTATTAGATAACATTATTGGCAATGTCTAGAAAGTTACATCTAAGGAGAGGTTTGGTCACCTAATTGCATTGCGCCAAAGATGAGAGAAAATTCTTATTGGAAAGCCCCTGCTTTCCAGAGGCGGCACAGTTGCGAGATCTTGTGATTACAGAATATTATTTGTGAATAATTAATTATTGATTTATATGATGAGGAAAATATTAATTTTATGTGGATATAGATGGAGAAAAATTTTAAAATGACAATTGTTGAAAATTAATATTTTATCTTTTTTCGATAAAATAATTCGTTTAAATATATTATTTTAATAATATAATAATGGTGATATTTTTTACAAACGAATGTGGGATATATGAGTATCGAGGAGGAAAGTATTTTATTTGCAATAAATGTTTAAAACATGTTAAACATGTCGGTGGACCCCATTTATTATTTGAAATTTGATTATAAATTTTGTAAAATCGCCTGGTTTGTGGATTTCGATCAATTTTTGTTTGGAATTTGGAAAAACTTTCTTCATAAAGTTGTATAGAATTGAATTTCCTATAAAAATCGCGAGTTTCAATTTTCCGACAAAAGGGCTATTTATTGTGAATTATTGAAGTTACGAAGTTCAAAATAATTAATTTTTGGAAGTTTAAAATATTTTAATTACAAAACGTATTTTTACATTGTTGGGACTCATTTTAACAAGTGTTAGGATTGCTGATTTTAGATGCTAAATAATAATAGAGAATTTGTAATATATATAATATTATTATATTAAATTTTACCTTTTGGTGTTACAAGCAATTTCCTATAAATAGGGTGCTTAGGTTAGAATTAAAAATCACACCGAAAATCGAAGTTTTCTCTCTATATTATCGAGCGTATTCTTGTGAGTATTTTGAGTATACTTTGAGTATTGCTATACGGTCTGAAGTTCAAGTCATGCTTTATATCCTGGTGTTTTGGTTTAGAAATCTTGATCTTTCGAGGTAAGGGATATTTTTTTTTTCGTAATGATATTATTTCTTCAATATCATTATGTTGAAATATTGATCTGAAGTTTTTTTTATCAAATTTAGAACTTTTGGTGTCGGAGTTACTATTCACGTATACGGCACTATTCACGTATACGACACTATTCACGAATACGGCACTATTCATCGAAAAATGAAAAATTTCTTTTTGTCCAAAATATCTATTCTGGATACTAACTTTGATTGTATCCATGTTTTGATCATTCTTGAATTTTACACCACTATGATTATTTTTGAGGTATTTTTGGACGTGGATAAAACAAAAAGTACGAATCCTTAATCCTTAATCCTTGTCATTTTGTTTCACTTTGGATTCGTTTTTTTAAAATATTTTTCATCATCCTCGGTCTTAAATGATGATATTATTGAATATCTTTGGCACATGTAGTGCAAAGATGAATGATTTCGATGAATATCTTTGGCCGTAGTGCAAAAAGATGAACATGTGTTTAGATGAACATGACCCGGTCGATGAATATCTTTGACACATGAGTGCAAAGATGAATATTTGATTCAGATATATATTGATTGATGTTATAGGGATAAAAGATGAGCGATGAACTTTTAAATTCATACATAGAAGATAGTAGTTTGCATTCTCTACTTAACTCTTCTAATGAATTATTATTTCCATTGCGAATATTGATTTAAAACTTGTTGTCTATTGTATTCTATTAGATTTTTCCTGTTGAAGACTAACGATAATTTGTTGTATATTATCTTAGTCATAATATTCTTTACCGGGCTAGTTGAGCTCACCCTTTTCCTTGTTGTTCCATTTTTCTTCGGGGAGGCGAGAATGTAAATGAGTACTAGTCGGGGTATGGAATGAAGGTTCTAGAGAGAGTTGTTTAGTAGTCCTCACCATTTTGTAAAATAATGTATCAATAATTATGATGGGGATTTATTTATGTGTGGATATTTTCTAGATGGCAATATCTCGTATTTAAACTCACGGTTTATATGTTGTAATAATAAAGTTGTAGTTGTTTACATACCATGTATTGACAACTTTCGAATGGGTGATGTATACCTATTTTGGGGGCGTCGCACAGTTGGTATCGAGCTTAGGGATATGATCTACTGGCGGAGATCGGGGAATAGAATTAGGAGGGAGAGAGTAAATCCTTCGCTAGTGTGTCCTACTAAGCTTATTTGTTAGTTGGTCAATATATAGGGATATTATGTGATATATTGATTTCCTTAATTAACCCTTGTTTTATGACATTATTTGAGAATGTCGTGAGAATATTAACAATGGAAATGAGGCCGTGAGACGCATGTGTACTCACCAACGAGGAGAACGTAACAGTGGGCAATGTTCCTCCTGTGAACAACACCACCGAAAGAGATGATGAACGAGGGATGTTTAGAAGCTTTTTGCGGTTCATGCAAAAATCGAGACGAGGAGACTCGTGTTCAAAATATAGGAGAAATGATAGCAATTCACGGGTTGTCACACCAAGCGATTCAAAGAGTTGGGACCACGAATTTAAGGGAAAGCGGATCCGATCATAGGCGGAAACATGGGTCAAGCAAATTACCAAGATATTCGATGTCTTGGGATGCGGAGAAACGAAGGTTCCATTCGCCACCTTTATGTTACGTGGCGGCAGACTACTGGTGGAGTCTCGTGAACTGCGTACCCATCCAACAAGACTTCAGCATGTCTTGGGGAGACATTTGAAACTATTTAATGACAAATACTTTCACGAAAGTGTTCGCTAATCGTATGAAGGAAGTGGAGTTTATTAGACCGAGCGAACAACATGGCGGTGTGTCTCGATGACGAGGCAAAGTTTACTGAGTTATCTAGGTTTGCACCTCATTTGGTGGAGAATGAGGAACGTATGACGCGGATGTTTCTTAGTGGTTTGAAACCCGTCGTTAGTATCTCATTTCTCATAAATTTTCTCTCTCTATTCAGGATGTTGTAAGCAGGGCTCAATTATTAGGCGAGATAACGAGCACTAGTCAACCGAGGACCACAACCGAGGATTATCTAGGAGATGGTAGTCAACAAAACAACGATAACCGGCGGAGAAAGAAAAAGACTCGGACAAAAATGGTAACCACTCTGGTGGTAATCATGGCCATGAAAATAGAAGAAGCGAGTCGGAGGAGATTTTAAAAGAGGAGATTTAACAATGACCATGTGAAGACGGCGGTCTTGGCAAATCGGTTCTAAGGGAGGAAAACGACCACCGGTCATATATCTATAAATCACGGAAAGAGGGACATATCGATCCAAACCGTCCCACAACAGTTCAAGGTATGCTATAATTGTGGAAAGGAAGGACATATCGCTCGAGATTATCTTTGTGCGAAACTGAGTTCAATGAGGGACGGTGACTCAAAAGATCCCGGAAAAAGTCAAAGTCAGCGATTCCGGAAGAGCATTTGTTGTGGTGGTCAAAATCGAGGAACCCAAACGAGGTGATCACGGGTAAGCTATTTATAAATTCTTGCGAAGTTTATACCTTACTTGATCTGGGGTCTACTCATTCATTTATCTCTCCGCTTGTGCTCAACGTTTAAACTTGACTCGGAGAAATTAGACTTTGACCTATCTGTGGAAACTCCAGTTAGGAGAAACTTTCATCACATCCACTATTTTATAAATCTTGTTTGATTCAAGTTGGCACCATCACCTTACCGTTGACCTTATATCTTTAAAGATACTTGCTTTTGATGTGATTTTAGGGATTGATTGGTTAACTACTCATCATGCCAAAATTGATTGTTTTAATAAGGTTGTTAGTTTTCATATTCCTAACCAACCTGTTGTATGAATTCAAACAACTAAACCATTAAAATCAATCAACGTCATATCTAATCATAAAGCTATTCGTTTATTGAAAAAGCGGATGTCAAGCTTTCTTAGCCCATGTTATGGATTTGAATAAAGACACGTCCAAATTTGAATAATATTCTGTTGTTATTGACTTTCCGGACGTATTTCTGAAGAACTTCCGGTCCTACCCCGAGCGTGAAGTTGAATTCTTTATTGATCTTGAACACGTACAAGCCCATTTCTAAAACCCCATATCGAATGGCTCTATTGAACTTCAAGAGTTAAAGGTCTAACTACGAGAATTGTTGGACATCGGTTTCATTCGTCTAGTACATCTCCTTGGGGTCTTCTTGTTTTATTCAGTAAAGAAGAAAGAGCGGGAGTATGCGACTTTGTATTGACTATCGGGAATTGAACCATGTCACCATCAAGAATAGGTATCCTCTACCTCGTATTGATGACTTGTTTGACCCGATTCTGAGGGGCACAATTCTTTTCAAAATCGATCTTCATTCGGATATCATCATTGAAGATTAGAATCGAGGATATTCAAAGACGCCTTTCGAACTTCGGTATGGGCATTATGAATTCTTAGTCATGTCTTTTCGGACTAACTAATGCTCCTGCGGCTTTCATGGATATGATGAACCGAGTATTCAAGGAATATTTGGATCGGTTTGTTGTTGTCTTTATTGATGACATCCTCATATATTCCAAAAGTCGTGAAGATCATGAGCACCATTTGAAGTTTGGTACTCCAAAGGCTTCGTGAAAATAAACTATATGCCAAATTGAAGAAATGCGAGTTACGGCTTGAGAAGTAGCATTCCTTGGGCGCGTCTTTGTCGAAAACATGGAGTATCTGTTGATCCGTGAAGATTGAAGCAATACTGAAGTTAGGGAGCAACCAAGTCATGTTGATCAAGTGCGTAGCTTTTGGGCTTAATTGGTTATTATCGAGATTCGTGGAAGGGTTTTCTCGAATCGCTACTCCATTAACTTCATTAACTCGAAAGGATACAAAATTCGTTTGGAGCGAAGAATGCGAGAAGAGTTTCCAAGAGCTTAAGAGGAGACTTATTTGGCACTTGTTCTAACAATACCATCTAGTTTCGGATGGATTTGTTATCTCTGATGATGCTTCGTGAAAAGGGTTAGGATGTGTTCTCATGCAACGTGGGAAAGTCATAGCCTATGCCTCGCGACAACTTAAAGAGTATGAGAGGAATTATCCTACTCATGATCTAGAGTTAGCGGCCGATCGTTTTCATGCTTAAAGATATGGAGGCACTATCTATATGGGGAGAAAGTGGAGATATATTGAGACCATAAAAGCCTTAAATATTTCTTCACTCAAAAAACTCAACATCTTGCGGCGACGTTGGCTCGAGCTATTGAAAGACTACGACCACACTATTCAATACCATCCCGGAAAAGCGAACGTGGTAGTGGCGTTGAGTAGAAGATCATATGCGAGGAATGAGTGCGATGATGTCAAGTATACGACAGAGAGCCAACTTTAATAGAAAAAGTTAAGGTTACTCGAGCCACCGTCCGGGTGATGATGTATGAAGAAGAAAGTACAAGAAGGTGCTATTAGGGCGAGAATTGATGAAGAAGGAATACTTGAGTCCACTCTAGACTTTGTGTTCCTAACGACTATGATTTGAAGTACAAGATTATGATAGAGGCACACAATACACCATTTGCAATCCATCTGGAAGTACCAAAATGTATCGTGATCTTGACATACATTTTGGTGGAACAATATGAAGAGAGAGATTGCAAAGTTTATCTCAATGTGTTTAACTTGTCAACGTGTAAAGGCGGAGCATCTAGTACCTAAGGTCCGTTGTAACCACTTGAGATTCCGAAATGGAAGTGGGAACACATTACCATAGATTTAATTCATGGTCTTCCTACGGTTTCTCAAGGCATCAATGCTATTTGGGTTATTGTTGATAGATTAACCAAGTCCGCTTCATTTCTTGCCGTCACGGAGACTTATTCCTTGAACGTCTTGCTAGTATGTGACGTGAATAAGATTATGAGGTTGCATGGCATGCTGTATCCATAGTTTCGATCGTGACCCAAGATTCACTTCAAGATTTTGGGTTAGCTTGCAAAAAGCTATGGGCACAGATTTACGATTGATTCGCATACCATCCTCAAACCAGACGGACAATCGAGAGGACTATTCAAACTCTTGAAGATCTATTAAGACTCGTGTCCTGACTTCAAGGCGCTTGGGATAAGTATTTACCATTGGTGGAATTCTCCTACAACAACGCTTATCGAGACAAGTATAGGTGTGGCTCCATTTGAAGCATTATATGGACGAAAGTGTCGCTCTCTCAGATATGTTGGGACGAGGTGGGTGAAGCAACATTGTTGGGACCCGAGTTGAGTGCGTATGACTACTGGAAAAGATCCAAATGATTCGACAACGTATATAAATGGCACAAGATCGACAAAAGAGTTATGCGGATCTTCATCGAAAGGACGTGGAATTTAGTATAGGGGATCATGTATTGTTGCGAGTTGCACCATGGAAGGGAGTTACAAGATTTGGGAAGAGAGGAAAAGCTCGAATCCACGATTTATTGGTCCATTTCAAATTCTTGACCGAGTAGTAGAAATGTAGCCTATAGACTCGCGTTACCTCCGGTATGTCTCGTGTTCATAATGTGTTTCACATATCTATACTTAAGTAAATATGTGATGAGACCGAATCACGTTATAGAGTTAGAACCGGACGAGATAGCCAAGACTTAACGCGTGTGAGGAGGTACTGTCAAAATTTTGGATAAAAGGAGCATGTCCCACGCGCGAAAGGTCATACCACAAGTTAAAGTTCTATGGAGGAATCATGCTATAGAGGAAATGACACGGGAATTGGAAAGCGGAAATGAAAGCGAGGTATCCTCACCTTTTGAAACACGAATACGTCACGTCAATTTCGAGGACAAAATTTCATAAGGAGGGAGGATATAAGACCCCAACTTATTATTAATGAAATTTAATTTTCTCTATTTATTATTTTGAAATAGTAAGGGTTGATTTGATTAATGTGGATAGTTAGGGGTAAAATACGCAAATAAATATTTCAAAATAAGCAGTGGTTATAAAATATTCATTGTTGTGCCGGGAATATTAGTTTGGTCGTGGAATATTCTTCTTTTGCGTCGAGAATATTAAATGCGACGATCTGCGATCTTTTTGGGGCCCCATAACTGAAAAGCGATTGGATGAAGAAAACAACAAATATAAGTTGTTTAAAAATAACAAATAGTAGTTATTACAGATTATCTTGTTAAAATACTTTCGGTGGTTTAAAACACAAGAAGATACTGCAGTATTGCACCAATTATTGATTCTTACGTGAAGACACTTTACTCAATAATGGTTACGGTAATTCTTATTCGATATTTTATTGATTCAATAATTCTTTGCGTTGATATTTTATATTCTTTGTTGTTTGATAATTGTCATTACACGATATTTTTCATTATCGAAGCAATAATTCATATTATCTGAATAATATTATTAGATAACATTATTGGCAATGTCTAGAAAGTTACATCTAAGGAGAGGTTTGCATCACCTAATTGCATACCAAGAAGGAGAAATTCTTATTGAAAGCCCCTTTCTTTCAGAGGGCAATGCAGTTGCACATCTTGTGATTCTGTAAATATTATTTGTGAATAATTAATTATTAATTTATATGATGAGAAAATATTAATTTTATGTGGATATAGATGGAGAAAAATTTTAAAATGACAATTGTTGAAAATTAATATTTTATCTTTTACGATAAAATAATTCATTTAAATATATTATTTTAATAATATAATAATGGTGATATTTTTTACAACGAATGTGGGATATATAATAGTATCTGAGGAGGAAGAGTATTTTTGTTGCAATAAATGTTTAAAACATGTTAAACATGTCGGTTGGACCCCATTTATTATTGAAATTTGATTATAAATTTTTGTAAAATCGCCTGGTTTGTGGATTTCTTTTCAATTTTTGTTTGGAATTTGGAAAAACTTTCTTCTGCAAAGTTGTAGAGAATTGAATTTCCTATAAAAATTTGCGAGTTTCGAATTTTCTGACAAAAGGGCTATTTATTGTGAATTATTGAAGTTCTGAAGCTCTGAAATAATTAATTTTTAGAAGTTTAAAATATTTTTAATTACAAAAACGTATTTTACATTGTTGGGACTCATTTAACATGTGTTAGGATTGCTGATTTCAGATGCTAAGTGTGCGTAGAGAATTTGTAATATATATAATATTATTATATTAAATTTTCTGCTTTGATGTTCTAAGCAATTTCCTATAAATAGGGTGCTTAGGTTAGAATTAAAAATCACACCGAAAATCAAGTTTTCTCTCTATATTATCGAAATGTATTCTTGTGAGTATTTTGAGTATACTTTGAGTATTGCTTTATCTGGTGCGAAGTTCAAGTCATAGCTTTATATCCTGTTTTAATTTAAAGTATTGATCTTTAGAGTAAGGGATATTATTTTTTCGTAATGATATTATTTCTTCAATATCATTATGTTGAAATATTGATCTGAAGTTTTTTTATCAAATTTGAAACTTTTGGTGCTCTGAGTTACTTATTCACGTATACGACCTTATTCACTTAATCACTAAGACTATTCATGAAAAATGAAAAAAATTCTTTTCGTCCAAAATATCTATTCGGATACTAGCTTTGATTGTATCCATGTTTTGATCATTCTTGAATTTTACACCACTATGATTATTTTGAGGTATTTTTGGGCGTGGATAAAACAAAGTACGAATCCTTAATCCTTAATCCTTGTCATTTTGTTTCAATCGGATTCGTTTCTTTAAAATATTTTCATCATCCTCGATCTTAAATGATGATATTATTGAATATCTTTGGCCCATAGTGCAAAGATGAATGATTTCGATGAATATCTTTGGCCGTGAGTGCAAAGATGAACATGTGTTTAGATGAACATGACTAATCGATGAATATCTTTGACTTGTAGTAGTGCAAAGATGAATATTTGATTCGGATATATATTGATTGATGTTACGGGGATAAAAGATGAGCGATGAACTTTTAAATTCATACATAGAAGATAGTAGTTTGCATTCTCTACTTAACTCTTCTAATGAATTATTATTTCATTGCGAATATTGATTTAAAACTTGTTGTCTATTGTATTCTATTAGATTTTTCCTGTTGAAGACTAACGATAATTTGTTGTATATTATCTTAGTCATAATATTCTTTTTTGGGCTAGTTGAGCTCACCCTTTTCTTTGTTGTTCCATTTTTCTTCTCGGGAGGCGAGAATGTAATGAGTACTTGGTCGGGTATGGAATGAAGGTTCTAGAGAGAGTTGTTTAGTAGTCCTCACCATTTTGTAAAATAATGTATTAATAATTATGATGGGGATTTATTTGCGTGTGGATATTGTCTAGATGACAATATCTGTATTTAAACTCACAGTTTATATGTTGTAATAATAAAGTTGTAGTTGTTTACATACCATGTATTGACAACTCAGAATGGGTGATGTATACCTATTTTTTGGGGGTCACAACGGGCCAAAGATATTCATCAATAAGTCATCTTTGTACTATGGGCCAAAGATATTCATATCTCAAAGAAATATATAATCATTTCAGAATTTATATAAACAATAATTATAACCATGTTGATCAATTCACCTTTGCACTTAAGCTAAAGATATTCAATTATAAATTGATGAATGGTCATGATCATACCAGATCCACAATTCAACTTTTCACTACTGGCCAAAGAGAACCCTAGTCATGATCATACCAATAATCTACTCATCTTTACACTCCAGTGAAAGAGAATTTCAACATCAGGGTTATAAAAATGTTATTTATGATAATAAAATCAATATAATCAATACATAATTTTAATCTTCAGAGTAATATTCATAAATCAACAATAATTTGGTTAGAAAAAGAAACCAATTTTGTAGTGAATAGTAACTCGTGAATAGTAACTCGTAAATAGTAACTCATGAATTGTAACCCTCGTGAATAGTAACTTGTAAATAGTAAATCGTGAATAGTAACTCGTGAATAGTAACTCATGAATAATAATTCGTGAATAGTAACTCATGAATAGTAACCCCGACATGAAAAAGTTTTAAATTTGATAAAAAGTTCAAACCAATATTTCAACATAATGATATTGAAGAAATAATATCACTTACGAAGAAAATAACATCCCTTTCAATCCCTTAAAATCCCTTACTATCCCTTACTATCTCTTACCTCAAAAGAGCAAAAGATTTCCATTTGGAATAACGGCTTGAATCGAACTTGCAGTATAGCAACACTCAAGATATCAAAATACTCACAAGAATACACTCGATAATATAGAGAGAAAATAGAGAAAACTTCGAGTTTAAATGTGATTTTCAATTCTAACCTAAGCACCTATTTATAGAAAATTGCTTAGAACACCAAAGCAGAAAATTTAATAAATTAATAATATAATTATAAAATTTTCTTACGCACACCCAAGAAATCTGAATTCAGCTAATTTCAACCACCAGTGGGCCTCCCAAACATAACAAAAACGTTTTTGTTATTAAAATTAATTAAAACTTTTAAAAATTAATTATTTCGGAACTATGGAACTTCAATAATTCATAATAAATAGCCCTTTTATCAGAAAATTCGAATCTCTCGAATTTTTATAGGAAATTCAATTCTCTACAACTTTGTAGAAGAAAGTTTTCAAAATTCCAAATGAAAATTGACCAAAAATCCACAAACAGGCGATTTAACAAAGTTATAATCAAATTTCATCAATAAATGGGGTCCAATTGACATGTTTAACATGTTTTAAACATTTATTGCAACAAAAATACTCTTCCTCCTCGTATACTCATATATCCTACATTCGTTGTAAAAAATATCACCATTATTATATTATTAAAATAATATATTTAAATGAATTATTTTATCAGAAAAAGATAAAATGTTAATTTTCAACAATTGTCATTTTAAAATTTTTCCGTTATTTATTATTCTGTTGGAATAACCTGCTTGTGCGGTCTATCGCATGCATGGTGATTTCTTTTGTTATTCTATTCTTTATTATACCTAGTTAGTTAAAACTTTGACTTCTATACTCCGTGAAATTAGTGGAATATCCTTGATATTTGCGTTTCATCCAGTATCTTTTCATGGAAATATTCTTCTGATCATTCTTGAATTTTACTCTACAAAACAGTGTCATGTTGATAATTTGGACGTTAATAATTCCTGGATAAAATAATTCTTGAACTTGTTTTATTGAATTCTTATATCATTGTCATCATCCTCATGTTTATATTATGTTGAAAGTCATCTGTGGCCTGTAGTGCATAGATGGACTTGGTATGATTATGACCGAGAGACTATTGATTGTAATCATGGTAGTAATGTTACAAATGATGTGATAAAAATCCTCGATGGTAGTAGTGCATTGATGGACGAGTTGTTGGCATGATCATGACCATTAATGAATACACAAAATATTCTTGGCACATGTGGTGCATGAATAATTGTGGTCGTGATACTAAAGAATATCCTTGGTAGTAGTGCGGGGTGATTCGATGATGTGGAATATTTATTAAAGTCGAGTCTCAACTATATGATGATGAAAAACCTTTTAATACCTAAAAGATAGTAGACTTTATTTTCTACTTGACTCTTTTAATGGATTTCTTATTCATTGCAGATTAAACCGGTTATCTATTGTATTTTATCGGTTTAACATTGTTGAAGACTATTGATAATTTATTCTCGCATTATCTTAGTCATAATATTTTTCTTGGGGCTAGTTGAGCTCACCCTTTCTTTCACCGTTCTCTTCGTGAAATGAGAATATAGGCGGGGACGAGTCGGGGAACGCAGTGATGGTCCTCGAAGATAGCATTAGTAGTCCTCACTATTCTCGTGAAATAGTGTGATAATAATTGTAATGAGGACTCCTTTTTGAGTTTGTATAATATCTAGTGATTTATATTTGTATTTAAACTCACGATTTATAATAAGTATTGTACCACAGCAGTTATGTTAATAAGTTGTATTTAAATTACATGCCATGTAAGTGGCGACCCAAGATGGGTGATGTATACCTAATTTTGGGGGCATCACGGTTGATATCGAGCTTAGGATATGATCCTGGCTAAGATGTGAGAATAGTACTAGGAGGGGAGAGAATGGGAATACCTTCGCTAGTATGACCTACCCAAGTTTATGTCTATTTTATTGGTTGGTCGGAAGATAGGGATAAATTGTTACATGTCAATTAACCTTTTGTTTTGTGGCGATGTCTGAAAATGACATATGAGAATGTTGAGAATAGCAATGGAGCCTTGAGCGATCGTTGATTCACCACATATCCATAATCGGGATATTGTGCATCGGGAAAGGCGACAATCCTCATGCAAAAACAACAACACCGACCAAATGATGAATGATCAAATGTTCGAGAGGCTTTATCGAATTTATGCAACAAAGAAAGCGAGCGACTCATCCCAAAACGTAGGTGAAACACGGAAAACTCTCGGCGGTCACCGCTAAACAATTCAAGGAGCCGGGATCACCGGAGTTTAAGGAGAGCCAAAACCACTTACGGCGGAAGCATGGATAAAGCAGATTACAAGATATTTGATGTCTTGGGATGCTCCGAGGAGCAAAAGGTTCCTTTTCCGCTTTTATGTTGTGCGGAGAGGCGATTCTTGGTGGGAATCGGAAACGCGTACTCAACCTGCTTTGTCTTGAAGATATCTTGGGAGAAGTTCGAGGCTGTTCAACGACAAATACTTTCTGAAAGTATTCGCCACATGAAGGAGGTGGAGTTTATCAAGTTGAACAAAACAATATGACCGAGTAATCGCAATACGAGGCAAAATTTGCGGAGTTATCACGGTTTCGTCCCACTTGTGGATAATGAAGAGAATGGCGCGAATGTTTTAAGAGGTTTGAAGCGGAGATACGTCCAACATCTTATTTCTCATAAACCGTGTTTGTATTCGGATGTTGTAAATAGGGCTCGATTAGTGGAACGCGATAATGAGTCAACGCAACTAAAAGAGAGCGGTAAGCAAAATTATAATACCAACGAGAGTAGTCATCGAGCGGTGACAACAAGCGTGGAGGAATCAACAGGCGGATATGGTAACCACTTGGTGGTAATCGAGCCAAAACAATAAGAATGGACATTTCAAAAACGAGATTCAACAATGATGGAAAGACGTCGTACCAAAGCACCCATCGTTAAGGAAGGAGAAAGACCACCTATCATATGCTTCAAATGCGGAGGAGAGGACACTTGATCAAAATGCGTCATACCATCCAAAGCATGTTATAATTGTGGAAGAGAAGGTAACTTAGCTCGATTTTATGCCGTCTGAAGACAAATTAAATGGGATGGAGGCACCAAAGGCCATCCCGAGAAAATTCAAAATCGGTAGTCTGAGAGAGGCGTTTGTTGTGACCTCCCAAAGAGCAAGGAATCTGAATGAGGTCATCACGGGTAAGCTTATCATAAACTCTAATAAAGTCTATACTTTATTTGATCTGGGATTCTACCCATTCTTTTATTTCTCTACTTGCGCTCATCGATTAAATTTGACTCGAAATTAGACTTTGACTTATCTGTGGAAACTCCGTTGGGAGAAACCTTCATTACATCCACTTTGTTTATAAGTCTTGTTTGGTTTAAATCGGTACCCTCACATTACACGTCGATCTTATTTCATTAAAAATACTTGCATTTGACGTGATTCTAGGGATTGATTGGTTAACTACTTATCATGCAAAAATTGATTGTTTTCGTAAGGTTGTTAGCTTTCATATTCTAATCAACCTATTATGAGAATTCAAACGACCAAACCATTAAAATCAATCACGGTCATCTCAAGCCATAAAGCTATTCGTTTATTGAAAAGCGGATGTCAAGCTTTCTTAGCTCATATCACGATTTAAACAAAATACGCCGAGTTTTGAGCGATATTTCTATTGTTAATAAATTTCTGACGTATTCCCCAGAAGAACTTCTGGCCTACCCCAGGCGTGAAATTGAATTTTGTATCGACCTTGAACCGGTACAAAACCTATTTCCAAAGCCCCATGTCGAATAGCTCTATTGAACTTCGTGAGTTAAAGACCCAACTGCGAGGAATTGTTAGACATTGGCTTTATTAAGTCCCTAAGTACTTCTCCTTGGGTGCTCCTGTTCTATTCGTGAAGAAGAAAGATGGGAGTATCGACTTTTATTGATTATCGGGAGTTGAATCATGTCACCATCAAAAATAGGTATCCATTGCCACGTATTGATGACTGTTTGACCCGGTTGCAAGGAGCCAAATTCTTTTCAAAGATTGATCTTCATTAGGATATCACCAATTGAAGATTAGAACCACCGACATTCCAAAGACGGCTTTCGAACTCGATCGGGCATTATGAATTCTAGTCATGTCCTTTGGATTGACTAATGCTCCTCTTGCCTTCATGGATATAATGAACCGAGTATTCAAGAATATTTAGATCACTTTGTGGTCGTCTTTATTGATGACATCCTTATTTATTCCAAAAGCCGTGAAGATCATGAGCAACACTTGAGGTGACACTCCAAAAGCTTCGTGAATATAAGCTTTATGCCAGTTGAAGAAATGTGAGTTACGGCTTGAAGAAGTAGCATTCCTTGGGCACGTGGTATCAAGTCATGGAATATCTGTTGACCCAAAGAAAGATTGAAGCTATTCAAAGCCGGGAACAACTTAAATCGATGGCCAAAATCACGTAGCTTTCTCGGTTTAAATTTGGTTATTATCGGAGATTCGTGGAAGGATTTTCTCGAATCGCTACTCCATCGACTCGGTGACTCGGAAGATCAAAGTTCGGTTGGAGCGAAGAATGTGAGAAGAGTTTTCAAGAACTCAAGAGGAGACTTATTTAAGACTGTTACGACAATACCATCTGGCTCGGAGGATTTGTCATCTGATGATGCTTGAGCGAAAGGGTTGGGATGTGTTCTCATGCAACATGGAAAAGTTATAGCCTATGCCTCGCGACAACTCAAAGAATATGAGAGGAATTATCCTACTCATGATCTAGAGTTAGCGCCTATTATCTTCTTGCACACTTAAAATTTGGAGGCATTACTTGTATGGGGAGAAAGTGGAGATCTTTACGGATCATAAAAGCCTCAAATATTTCTTCACTCAAAAGGAACTCAACATGCGACAACGACGTTGGCTTGAACTATTGAAAGATTATGATCATACCATCCAATACCATCCTGGAAAAGCGAGAATGGTAGCCGACGTTGAGTGAAAATCATATGCGCAATCTGAATGCGATATTGTCAACGCAAAGGTCCATTTTGTGACTTGCAAAGGATGGAGATAGAGTTAAAGACTCGAGGACGCATGTGATGATAGCGAGTATCTGAGTAGAACCGACTTTAATCGATAAAGTTAAAGTTTGCTCGAGCTACTGGACACGGAGGCGATGCGTATGAGGAAGAAAGTCAAGAAGGTGCTATCTTTAAAGCAAGAATCGATGAAGAAGGAATACTTGAGTCAACTCCGGACTTTGTGTTCCTAATGACCCCGATTTAAAGTATAATATCATGATGGAGGTGCACAACACACCATTTGCAATCCATCTCAGGAGTACCAAAATGTATCATGATATTAAATAATACATTTTGGTGGAAAAATATGAAGAGAGAGATAGTATTTATTTATCTCAAGGTGTCTAACTTGTCAACGAGTTAAAGCGGAGCATCAAGTACCAAAAGGTCCATTGCAACCACTTGAAATTCCGAATGGAAGTGGGAGCACATTACCATGGATTTAGTTCTGGGTCTTCCTAAGGTTTCTCAAGGCATTAATGCGATTTGGGTCATTGTTGATAGATTGACCAAGTCCGCTCATTTCTTACCGATCTGAAACTTATACACTTGAACGTCTTGCTCAGTATGTACATAAACGAGATTGTAAGATCTTGCATGGTATGCCAATATCCATAGTTTCGATCGAGACCCAAGATTCACTTCACGATTTTGGGTTAGTTTGCAAAAAGCTATAGATGCAGGACTTACTATTTAGCTTTCGGTATATCATCCTCGAGACAGACGATTCGATGGAGAGGACTATTCAAACTCTTGAAGATCTATTAAGACTCTGTGTCCTTGATTTCAAGGGAGTTGGGACAAGTTCTTACCATTGGTGGAGTTTTCCTACAACAACAATTATCAAGCAAGTATTGGCATGGCTCCATTCGAGCATTGTATGGAAGAAAGTGTCGTTCTCCGGTATCTTTGGGATGAGTTGGGTGAAGCAACGTTGTTGGGGCCGGAGTTGATACGTATGACTACGGAAAAGATTCAAACGATCCGACAACGTATAAAAACCTCACAAAATCGACAAAAGAGTTATCTTGATCTTCATCGAAAAGGGCGTGGAATTGATATAGGAGATCATGTGTTGTTAAGAGTTGCTCCATGGAAAGGAGTTACAAGATTTGGAAAGAGAGGAAAACTTAATCCTCGATTCATCGGTCCATTTTAATCCTCGATCGATGCAGTCTGAATCGTGGCCTATAGACTCGCTTTCTGCGCGAATATGTCTCGTGTTCATAACGTTTTTCATATCTATGTTACGTAAATATGTGAAAGACCCGAACCATATTATTGAGTTAGAACCGGACGAAATAGCGGAAGATTTGACGTATGAAGAGGTTCTGTTCAAATTTTGGATAAGAAGGAACATATTCTACGCTCGAGGTTATACCTCAAGTCAAAGTTTTGTGGAGGAACCACGATGTTGAGGAAATGACTTGGGAGTTAGAATCGAAATGAAATCAAGGTATCCTTACCTCTTCGACATACCAGTCGTACCCTAATTTAGAGGGCGAAATTTCATAAGAAGGGAGGTTGTAAGACCCAGACTTTTATAAATAAAGATGAATTTTCTATAAATATTATTTTTGAATATTATGGAATAAATTTGATATAATATTATAGTTATGGGTAATATTTATAAATTTTTCAAAGTATGCAAGTTGTTATAAAATATTCATTTGGTGAGGGAATATTCTTTTTTTAGGAATATTAGTACAACGGCTCAATCATTGGTGGACCCCACAATGAATTTATTATCGGATTGAGAAAACGACAAAAATATTTTATAAAAATAACGGTAGGAGGTATTATTCTGAATTAAAAGCGCTGAACTACTACGGTGGTAAAAGTACGATAAAACGCGTGGTTGCATAGTAGCACACGGTATTGATTATTGATGCTTACGTGAGAAGTCACTTTCAAATTATATGCTCGATTATTGCTACGATAATTCTTTGCATCATATCTCTTATATTATTGATTTAATTATTGTCACAATTATCATCATATAATATGTTATAGTATTAAATCAATAATTGAGACGACAAGTTATAAATGATTAATAATTGTTGAAAGATTAAATATGTGTTGATGAAAATAAAATGATTTGTGGTAAGTTTGATTATTTTATGGAGGCTCATATATATAAATCATCTAAGAGTCTCTTCGTCGATAGTATTTACCTTCGTCAATAATAATTACCTTCCGTCGATAGTAATTACCCTTGTGAATAGTATTTACCTTCGTCGATAGTAATTACCTTCGTCGATAGTAATTACCCTTGTGAATAGTATTTACCTTCGTCAAAAGTATTTACCTTCGTTAATAGTAATTACCTTTACGGACGATCCGAACCATTATCGTTTCACATTCTGACGTCGAACCACTTTTCTTTTCACATCATTAGTGCGTCGAGCCACTTGCTTTTTCACGCGGCGGTCTAAGCTAAAATCTTCTATAAATAGAGGCTGAGGGCTTCATTATTTTTCCACGAATTCATTCCAAGCTATAGAGAGAAAAGTATAGAAAATAAGAAAGAAAGAAGAAGAGTATTTTGTTCTTCTGCTTCTTTGCGATGTTCAATCTCTACCAAAAGTAAAGGGTGTTATTCTTTCTTATTAATGAAGAAAGCATTGTTATTCCATTGCTTATTATTACATTGGAATAACTTTTGTATAAGTGGTTTACCTATACTTGGTGACATTCTTCTATTATTACATTGGAACATCACATGCACGTGTGTTTTACTTTGGACTGGTTAAAATCTTTATTATTATTACATTGGAACATCACATACATGTGTTTTACAGGACTGTTAAAATCTTTATTATTATTACATTGGAACATCACATGCGTGTGTTTTACAGGACACAGTTAAAATCTTTATTATTATTACATTGGAACATCACATACATGTGTTTTTACGGACTGGTTAAAGTCTTTATTATTATTACATTGGAACATCACATGCATGCGTTTCTGTGGGACTGAATTAGTTATTATTTATTAATACATTGGAATAACACCTTGCATGCGATCTATCTTATGCGCATGGTGATTTCTTTTGTTATTCTATTCTTTATTATACCCGATTGAGTTGGTTAAAACTTTGACTTCATTACTCAAGTGAAATTTAGTGGAATATCCTTGATATTTGCGTTTCATCGATATCTTTTCATGGAAATATTCTTACGATCATTCTTGAATTTTACTCTACAAAAGCGATTGTCGTGATTGATAATTTGGGCGTTAATAATTCTGGATAAAATAATTCTTGAACTTGTTTTATTGAATTCTTATATCATTATCATCATCCTCATGTTTATATTATGTTATCTTTGGCTTTACGTGCATAGATGAACTTAGTATGATTATGACGAGGATCATTCGGTATAATCATGGCGTATTGTACCGGCAACGATTATGTTAATAAGTTATTTAAATTACATTACCATGTAAGTGGCGACCAGAGATGGGTGATGTAAATTATCAAGTAAGAATGATCCACCGATAGTACATGCCATACTAAGTTCATCTATGCACGTAAGCGAAGATAACATAATATAACATGGGATGATGATGTATGATAATTGATCTACAAGTTCAATTAATTATTTTATCCGAATTGTAATAAAACGTAACCGGAGAATATCAATGAAAGCTTTCTTTGTGAATAAAATTCCAAGAATGATATATAAGAATATTTATAACATGAAAAATCTTAATCTAACGTCGAATAAATCGGAATAATTTTTCCAGTGATGAAAAGTCGATTTATTCTTAATGGAAGTCAATAATAAAATAACAAAAGAAATGATGCGTGAATAATATCCCGGAACAGTCGTCGGTAAAGCGGAATAATAAAATGTATGAATAATAAAATGGAACCGGTATATAGTAATAAAGGATGTAAACGACGCTTAAAGATAGAATAATAAAATGGAACCAGTTAAATTGTAAAACCAGACGAGATATTCAACAGAATATAAAAAGATGGAACCTGGTCTGTATAAAACCTACAGACAAAGATGTTCCAACGAATAATAAAGAAATGGAACCCGAGTCTGTGTAAATCACCAGACGGGATGTTCGATAGAATAATAGAAGAATGTCACCAAGTATAGAATTATTCCGCGCTAGAGTTATTCGATAGAATAATAAGCGATGGAATAACAACGATTCTCTTCATGAATAATAAAGAATAACACCTTTCTGATACAATAAATAATATTCCTACCTTAAAAAACTGAATATTGGAAAAGTGAAGTAGCGAGAATACTTTCTTCTTTCCTCTATAGTTTCTCTCTCTAGTTTCATGAATTAAATGAAATAATGAAGGAATGAGCTTTCTATTTATAGAAAAAGCGGGTGGCTCTTGATGTTATGAAGGGTCAAAATGACTCTTGGTAATATTGAAGAGAATGGAACTATTTGCGAAGGGGTAATTAACCCTTGGAACACTTAAGAGAAGTTAATTCTTGGTAATATTGAAGGATGACTACTACTTTGCGAGAGGTAATTACTATTGGAAGAGGTAATTACATTGGTTACTTAAGGTAAATACTATTTACTGAAAAGGTAATTACTATTCACAAAGGTAATTACTATTCATTCAAGGTAATTACTATTCACAAAGGTAAATACTATTGACAAAGGTAAATACTATTGTGAAGAGAATCTAATATTCATTTAGAAATAATTTGGCGAAGAAGACTCTATAGATGATGACAGCGTCTCATAAAATAATCAAACTTACCACTCGTCTTAATAGACTCTTTATATCATCAGGATTGAATAAATATTACCACAAATAACTTTATTTTAATCAACACATATTTAATCTTTCAACAATTATTAATCATTTATAACTTTCGTCTCGATTAATAATATAACATATTATCTGAGATGATCTTTGTGACAATAATTGAATCAATAATATAAGAGATATGATCAAAGAATTCATGTAGCAATAATTGAGTATAACTAAGTGACTTCTCACGTAAGCATCAATAATCAATCTGGTGTCTCTTCTTATGCGACCACGTGAGACATTATACTTTACTACTACCCGAATAGTTCAGCGTTTTATCGGTAACACCTCATCGTTATTTTTATAGAAAGATAATTTTTGTGCACTTTCTAACTATGACAATACTTCGTTGTGGGGTCCACCATCGATTAGTATCGTCGTGAATATTCCCAAATGAAAAGAATATTCCCACCAAAACGAATATTTATAACAACTTGCTTACTTTGAAAAATTTATAAATATTACCTGAACTATAACATTATATCAAATTTATTCCATAATATTCAAAAATAATATTTATAGAAAATTCATCTTTATTTATAAAAGGCTGAGGGTCTTACTGACCTCCCTTCTTATGAAATTTCGCCCTCAAAAATTAGAGATGAGGTACGTACGATATGATAAAGAGGTGAGGATACCTTGAATACCTTTATCGTTAAAAATATTAAATTCATCTTCGCTTGATCCATGAAAGATATTCATTAACAATTCATCTTTGCACTCTACTGGGCTAAAGATATACAATAAGTAAAACCAATATCTTTGAGGCGCGACAATAGTATCCTACCACGAATTATCCATACACTTCTTGGCCAGGATATTCGTGTTTTCAATCTGATCATGATTATCTTAGAATAATCCTTGGTCATAATCATACCAAGTCTATCAACTTTTACTGACGAAAGATGACTTTTACCACATCCGTGAATTAATATTTCATTCTTTGAGACTCATTTCGATAATTAATCCATATCATCGAATCATCCACTTTTCTGAGGGCCGAGGATATTCATTAGTATCACGACCACGAATTATCCATGCACTCTGCCCGAAGATAATCGTGTATTCATTAGTATCGCGACCACAAAATTATCCATTTACTTTACGGCGAAGATAATCGTGTATTCATTAGTATCCACGACCACAAATTATCCATACACTACTGACCGAAGATAATCGTGTATCCATTAGTATCCGACGACCACAAATTATCCATACACTCTGACGAAAGATAATCGTGTATTCATTAGTATCACGACCACAAATTATCCATGCACTACGGCGAAGATAATCGTGTTTTTCAATTACGGTTATGATTATCTGAAAACAATCCACAGTCATAATCATACCAAGTCCATCTATTCACGTAAGCCACAAATGACTTTCAACCTGATATAAGCATGAGGGATAATGATATAAAGAATCAATCAAATGAGATAAAGGATAAATATTAAACATTTATATTATAATTTATCCGAGGATTCAAGAATATCCCCATGTTATCAATCACTTAATAATCTCATAATCTAATATCATTAATATTATAACAATATTTTAATCACTTCTTAAATTTATAAACAATTTATCTCAATTGTTTATGCTTTACCATATAATGCATTTAATCATTCAAAATGCCATACTCATAAGATATCATCACTAATTATCAAATCCTCATCAAAAAAATATGCGTATACTACATATAGGATTCTACAGCCATAAAATCCTATTTTCAACTTTGTTACTTCACATAACATATTTAACTCATATGTTAATGTAACTAAGCTATTTTCATGAAAATATCAAATCAGTCCCAAAAATATTTCTTTTACGGGATTTAGCATAATATAGTCCCATAATGAAAATATATTTTTTTCTAGAATTTTAAAATTCATTTACTATTTTTCAAAATCAATTTCTAATTAATTCCTTAAGAAATTAGCTACCTCAAGTTTAACTCCAAAATTCCCAAATCTTGGCAGGACCTTACACATGTTAATGTGAGCCTCCGATTTAAATTTCATGGTCATCGTGAGTTATAGAACTCCAATTATAGCATTTTTAAATCGAAAAAGCCTAAATATTGAAATGGTCATAACTTGTCCATTTTAAGTCGAGAATGAGCTCATTTTTGGACACGATGTTCTTTATACCATATAATTTTATGTCCCAAAAGGCCTGAACTTTTCTCACTATTTAAGTGGCCGAAAAGCAGCCCTTACAAAAAACGTGGCGTGAACTTTTTGGACATTTTGAGTTTTGACTCCTTTGCTAAAAATCAGTCCACACGAAAATCTACAACACCTTTTCATTGATTCCACTTGGATTAGTTAGGTAACTCATAGATCTAACTCTAGGACTTAACCACACTCAAAAATTCAAAATATAATAAGAGATATGGTCGAATTGAATTTCATATTACGTTTTACCAAAATCTAATTTTCAACCCTTTGTGATTTCTAAGAAACATTCATGTTTTCACATAATAACCACATAACTCATCATAACACTTACTAATACTTCATATACCCATGATTTTCATTAGTCCAATGCTTTTATTATGACTTTCATCATAATCCTAAATAAATGAATCCTTTTAGTTGAAGAAATATTTGAGGGTTTAAGAAATGGGTTTTTTTTTATCTTTGGGGTCAATACAAAATTCAATTTCATGCTTTAGGGTAGGCTAGAAATCTTCAAGAATATGTCAAGAAATTTATTAATGATAGAAATATCATTCAAAACCTGCTTACTCTTATCCAAGACTTGGATAGTCGTTACATTGATCTAAGCTGTGACTTCTATCCTTTAACACAGATAACACCTCACAATGATACCTATCAACTTGTCATCGTCATTCACGGCGTCGCGCCTCTGAAAGAAATCCGGCGATTGCATTCCACACAAAGAAGTCAACAACGAAAGGTTAAAGACTCTTTCTTGTAACTTGATATAATGATAATTGACTTTAGTAGTTTGGTTACTTGAATTACGCACAACAAGTTGGTTATGAATATAAAACTAACAACCTTACGAAAAGCATGATGAGTAGTTAACCAATTGATTCCTAAAATCACATCAAAGGCAAATATTTTCAAAAGATAAGATCGACGAAGTAGCGTGAAAATGTTTATTTGAGATCGAACAATTTAAAAATAGTAAGCGATATGAAGGCTCCTACTAACGAAGTTTCAACGAATAAGTCGAAAGTTTAACTTCTTGAGTCAAATTTAAGCGTTGAACACAACTAGGTGAAATAAAAGAGTGGGTAGAATCGGTATCTAACACGGTATAGACTTGAAGAGCTTATGATTAACTTACGTGATAATTTTATTAGGGTTCCTCGTCATGAGAAAAAAAGCGCTCTCTTTAACTCTGAAGCTTTGGTTTATGCAGGACGACCTTTGGTGCCTCCATCCTAGTTGAATTTGTCTTGATGAAACAACAAAATCGAAGCTAAGTGACCTTCTATTTACAATTATAACATCTTTGAATGGCGTGGTGCAGATTCGGAATGATGTGTCCCTCTCCTCCGTATTTGAAAGCATATGATGGGTGGTCTTTCTCCTTCCTTAACAGCGGGTCTTTGGTGCGACGTCTTTCCATCATTATTGAATCTCCTTTTCTTGAAATGTCCATTCTTATTGCTTGGACCACGATTACCACCGAAGTGGTTACCATACCGCAGCACATTGATTCCCTCCACGCTTGTTGTCAATGCTTGATGACTACTACTCATTTGGTATTATAATTTTGCGGTTTGCTCTCTTTTAGTTCGTTGACTCGTTATCGCGCTCCACTAAGCGAGCCCTATTTACAACATCCCCGAATACAAACCACGGTTTATGAGAAATAAGATGTTGGCGTATCTACTGCTTCAAACCTCTTAAAAACATTTGCGCCATTCTCTCTTCATTATCCACCAAGTGGGGACGAATCGTGATAACTCATAAATTTTGCCTCGTGTTGCGACACGGTCATATTGTTTTGTTCAACTTGATAAACTCCACCTCCTTACATGTGGCGAATACTTTCGGGGAAAGTATTTATCGTTGAACGACTCCAGGAACTTCTCCCGAAGATATCTTGATGCAATGAGTTGAGTCGTTTCTGGATTCCCACGATGTCTGCGCCTCTCCGCAACATAAAAGGCGGCGAAGAAACTTTTGCTCCTCGGAGCATCAAGACATCAAATATCTTGGTAATCTGCTTTATCCATGCTTAGCGGGAAGTGGTTTTGGCTCTCCTTAAACTCCGGTGGTCCCAGCTCCTTGAAGGCATTTAGCGGTGACAGAGAGTTTTCCGTGTTTCCACCTACGTTTTGGGAATGATAGCTTTACTTTGATGTTGCATGAATTCTAAAAAACCTCTTAAGCGTCTTGAAATCGTTCATCAATTGATCGGTGTTGTTGTTTACGGGAGGATTATCGCCATCCTGTTGCACATTGTCACGATTATTGATGCGTGGAGAATCAGCGGTCTCCTGTGCTCCATTCTTATTCTCAACATTCTCGGATGCCATTTTTCAAACAACGCCACAAAATAAGGGTTAATTGACATGCAACATATTATCACTATACTCAATTGACCAATCAAATACCAAATAAACTTGGGTAGGTCATACTAAGCGAAGGAATTCCCTATCTCTCCTCCTAGTTCTAGTCTCACATCTTAGCAGGGGATCATATCCTAAGCTACGATACCAACTATAGCGCCCCAAAATTAGGTATCGTCACCCATTACGAGTCGCCACTTACATGGTACATAAATTCAAATACAAACTTAATTATACATCATTAGTGTAACATACGACAATCGTAAAGCGAGAGTTCTAATAGGAATATTGTCATTTAGACAATATCCATACTCAAGAGTCCTCATTACATTTATTGTTACACTATTTAACGAGAATAGTGAGGACTACTAATGCTATCTTCGTGACCATCACTCGTTTCGAGACTACGTCCCGATTATATTCTCATTTCTTGAAGAAAACGGTGAAAGAAAGGGTGAGCTCAACTAGCCCAATAAAAATATTATAACTAAGATAATGCGAATAAATTATCAATAGTCTTCAACAATATTAAAAAGCGATAAAATACAATAGACAACGGTTTAAGCACAGCGGAATATACAATCCATTAAAAGAGTCAGTAGAAAATAAAGTCTACTATCTTTTAGGTTTAAAAGGTTTTCATCAATTTTTATCACTAAGACTCGGTTTAATGAATAAACCACAATATCTAATCATCCATGCATACCACGGTCAAAGATTTTCATCAAATTATCAATGGTCATGACTATCTTTAGAATCACCTGGTCATAATCATACCAAAAACAATCCATCAACTTGCATTCACAGACGCCTTCGAGGACTTTTGTCACATCATTTATATCGAAGCCGTGATTATCTTAGAATGATCCACAATCATAATCATACTAAGTTCATCTATGCACGTAAGCGAAAGATAACATAATATAACATGAGGATGATGACAATGATATAAGAATTCAATAAAACAAGTTCAAAATTATTTTATCCGGGAATTATTAACGTCCAAATTGTCGGCATGATCTTTGTTTTGTAGAGTAAAATTCAAGAATGATCGGAAGAATATTTCCATGAAAGATCTTTGGATGAAACTGTGAATATCGAGGATATTCTACTAATTACATGGAGTATAAAGTCAAAGTTTTAACCATTTGGGTATAATAAAGAATGGAATAACAAAAGAAATCACCATGCATGCGATAGACCGCGCAGGCGAGTTATTCAACGAGAATAATAATAACGGAACGGTCGGTGAAATTCACAACCCAAGCGAGGATGTTCCAACCGAGAATAATAAATGCGGAATAATAAATGATGGAACGAATTCCGGCGTATATACACCCAAGGATATTAAGCGAGAATAATAAAAGCGGAATAATAAAAATGGAACCAGTGCGGTGTAAAACACACGAGCATGATATTCAACGAATAATAATAAAAAGGCGGAACTGGAAATGGAGGTGTAAAAGACACAGAACATGATGTTCAACGAGAATAATAAAGAATGGAACCGAATTCCGGTGTAAAACACCTGAGCAGGATGTTCAACGAATAATAGAAGAATATCACCAAGTATAGAATTAAACCAAGCGCATTATCGAGTTATTCGATAGAATAATAAGCGATGGAATAACAACAGTTCTCTTCATGAATAAGAAAGAATAACACCTTTTCTGATACAACAAATAATAATCCCTACCTTAAAAAAACTGAATATTAGAAAAGTGAAGTAGCGAGAATACTTTTCTTCTTTCTCTATAGTTTCTCTCTCAGAGTTTGATGAATTAAGTAAGAAATAATGAAGGAATGAAACTTTCTATTTATAGAAAAAGCTGAGGGTGGCTCTTGAGTCTTAATGAAGGAGTCGAAAATGACTCTTGGTAATATTGAAGAGGCAACTACTATTCATGAAGGGGTAATTAACCTTGGAACACTTAGAAGAGGCGATTAACTCTTGGTAATATTGAAGGGACATCTACTATTTGCGAGGGGTAATTACTATTGACGAAGGTAATTACCATTGAAGAAGGTAATTACTATTGGCGAAGGTAAATACTATTGGCGTGAAGGTAAATACTATTGTGAAGGTAATTACTATTCACAAAAGGTAATTACTATTCACAAAGGTAATTACTATTCACAAAGGTAAATACTATTGATGAAGGTAAATCTTTATTGGCGAAGGTAATTCTTATTCACAAAAGTTAAATACTATTGTGAAGAGACTCTTAGATGATGACATATATACTTTATAAAATAATCAAACTTACCTGACAAACGTCTCATATGGACTCTTTATATATATCAAGGATTGAATAAATATTACCACAAATCATTTTATTTTTAATCAACACATATTTAATCTTTCAACAATTATTAATCATTTATAACTATGCGTCTCGATTAATAATATAACATATTATACGAGATGATCTTTGTGATAATAATTGAATCGATAATATAAAAAGATATGATCGCAATTCTTGTAGCGATAATTGAGTATAGCTAAGTGACTTCTCACGTAAGCATCAATAATCAATCTTAGGTGTCTTCTTATCACGACCACGCGTATTCTTGTACTTTTACTAAAGGTAGTTCAACGGTTTTAAACGGTAACACCTCTGTAGTTATTTTTATAGAAAGATAATTTTGTCGTTTTCTAACTACGACAATACTTGGATATTGGGTCCACCATTGGATTGAGTCGTCGATGAATATTCCCGAAAAAAGAATATTCCCAGGCCAAGCGAATATTTTATACCAACTTACTTTACTTTGCAAAATTTATAAATATTACCCACTATAACATTATATCAAATTTATTCCTTAATATTCAAAATAATATTTATAGAAAATTCATCTTTATTTATAAAGGCGGGTCTTACGGATGTTGTCAGCAGGGCTCGGTTTTTAGGCGAGATAACGAAACGTTCAATGAGGACCATAACGAGGATCATCACAAGATAGCGTCATCGAATAACGATAACCCGGTGGAGAAAGAAGATTACGGACAAAGCGGTAACCACTGGTGGTAATCGTGGCCATGAAAATAGAAGAAGCGAGTCGGGAGGAGATTTTAAAAAGAGGAGATTCAACAACGACCATGTGAAAGACGTCGGTGAAGATGTGGCTGGTTCGAGGAGGAAAAGACCATCGGTCGTATGTTACAAATTGGGAAAGAGGACATATCATTGGCGCCACACGGTTTAAGGTATGCTATAATTATGGAAAGAAGAACATATACTCGAGTTATGCGATATCGAAACCCGATCCGGTGAAATGGTGACTCAAAAAGATTGTCCCGAGAAAAGTCAAAGTCAGCGATTCCTAGAAGGCGTTTGTGCGTAATTAAGTCAAAATCTGAGGAACGACGAAGTTAAGCACGGTTAGTTAATTATAAATTCTTGCAGTTTATACCTTACTAGATCACAGGTTCTACCCATTCTTTTATCTCTCTTGCTTGCGCTCAGCGTTTGAACTTGACTACGGAGAAATTAGACTTTGACCTGTTATGGAGAATCAGATTGGAGAAACTTTCATTACATCCGTTGTTTAGAAATCTTGCTTGATTGAGGTTGGCCTTTATCACATTACTGTTAACCTTATTTCTATAGAGATATTTTCTTTTGATGTGATTTTAAGGTTAATTACTCATCATGTGCGAAATTGATTACTTTAAGTGAGGTTGTTAGTTTTCATATTCCTAAGCAACTTTGTTATTCGAATTGACGAATAAAACCATTGTAGTCAAACATTTTCATATCAAGCCATGAAGTCATTCGTTTATTACGGATGTATTAAATTTTGTGTGGCGCCCCCAAAATTAGGTATACATCACCCATCTTGGGTCGCCACTTACATGGTACATGTAATTTAAATACAACTTATTAACATAAGCGTAGGTATAATACGTCAATACATAAACCGTGAGTTTAAATACAATATTGTCACTTAGATATTATCCAAACTCAAAAGGAGTCCTCATTACAATTATTATCACACTATTTCACGTAATAGTGAGGACTACTAATGCTATCTTCGGGACCATCACTCGTTTCCCGACTCGTCCCGCTTATATTCTCATTTCTGAAGAGAACAAAGAAAGAAAGGGTGAGCTCAACTAGCCCGAAAGAAAAATATTATGACTAAGATAATGCAAAATAAATTATCAATAGTCTTCAACAATGTTAAACTGATAAAATACAATAGACAACCAGTTTAACTGCAACGGAATATGCAATCCATTAAAAGAGTCAAGTAGAAAATAAAGTCTACTATCTTTTAGGTTTTAAAAGGTTTTTCATCACTGTTATAGCTGAGACTCAGCTTTAATAAATATTCCACATCATCTAATCACCCATGCACTACTACGAGGATATTCTTTAGTATCATCCACAATTATTCATACTCACGACTAATATTTGTGTATTCATTAATGGTCATGATCATACCAACAACAATCCATCAATGCACTACGGCCCATCGAGGATTTTTATCACATCATTTATATCATTACGGTCCATGATTACAAGAATGATCCCTGGTCATAATCATACCAAGTCCATCTATGCACTCTGAATACGAAGATAACTTTCAACATAATATAAACATGAGGATGATGACAATGATATAAGAATTCAATAAAACAAGTTCAAGAATTATTTTATCCGGGAATTATTAACGTCCAAATTATCAACATGATACTGCTTTTTGTAGAGTAAAATTCAAGAATGATCGGAAGAATATTTCCATGAAAAGATCTTTGGATGAAACGCAAATATCAAGGATATTCTACTAATTTCACGGAGTATAGAAGTCAAAGTTTTAACTAACCGGGTATAATAAAGAATGGAATAACAAAAGAAATCACCATGCATGCGATAGATCGCAGGCGAGTTATTCCAATGAGAATAATAATAACGGAACCGAAACGTCGTAAATTCACCATTGGGATGTTCCAATGTAATAATAAATGCGAATAATAAATGATGGAACCAGTCCTGTAAAACACATGTATGTTCCAATGTGATATTCCAAGCGGAGAATAATAATAAAGCAGGCGGAATAAAATGGAACCAGTCCGTAAAAAACACAGGCATGTGATATTCCAACGTAATAATAATAAAGACTTTTAACTGAGTCCTCATTGTAAAAAGACACGAATATGATGTTCCAACAGAATAATAAAAAATGGAACCAGTCCCGTAAAACACATGCATGGATGTTCCAATGAATAATAGAAGAATATCACCAAGTATAGGTAAATCACGTGTATACGAGTTATTCCAATAGAATAATAAGCAATGGAATAACAACGTTTTCTTAAGTGAATAAGAAAGAATAACACCCTTTACTTTTACAACAAATAATAATCCCTACCTTAAAAAAACTAATATTAGAAAAGTGAAGTTCTAATACTTTTCTTCTTTCTCTCTATAGTTTCTCTCTGTAGTTTCAATGAATTCGTGAAAAATAATGAAGGAATGAGCTTTCTATTTATAGAAAAACCGAGGTGGCTCTTGGTCTTAACGGCGGTCAAAATGACTTTGGTAATATCAAGAGACAACTACTATTCATGAAGGGGTAATTAACCTTGGAACAATCAAAGAGGCAAGCGACTCTTGGTATCAAGGGACATCTACTATTTCATGAAGGGGTAATTACTTATTAGACGAAGGTAATTACCATTGAAGAAGGTAATTACTATTATTAGCGAAGGTAAATACTATTGATGAAGGTAAATACTATTATCCCGAGGTAATTACTATTCACAAAGGTAATTACTATTCACAAAGGTAATTACTATTCACAAAGGTAAATACTATTGACGAAGGTAAATACTATATTCACGAAGGTAATTACTATTCACAAAGTTAAATACTATCGACGAAGAGACTCTTAGATGATGACATATGTGCCCCCCCAAAAAATAATCAAACTTACCACAAACGCCTCATAATTAACTTTTATATATATCAAGGATTGAATAAATATTACCACAAATCATTTTATTTTTTAATCACACATATTTAATCTTTCAACAATTATTAATCATTTATAACTTGTCGCCTCAATTAATAATATAACATATTATACGTATGATCTTGTGATAATAATTGAATCAATAATATAAAAGATATGATGCAAAGCAATTATCAGTAGTAATAATTGAGTATAGTAAGTGACTTCTCACGTAAAGATCAATAATCAATACCGTAGTCTTACTATGCAACCACGCCAGATTCTTGTACTTTTACTACCGGGTAGTTCAACGCTTTAACGGTAACACCTCCGCCGTTATTTTTATAGAAAGATAATTTTGTCGCTTTTCTAACTACGACAATACTTCCGCTATTGGGTCCACCATCGATTGAGTAGTCGTCGCATTTAATATTCCCCGACAAAAAAGAATATTCCCGACCAAACGAATATTTTATACCAACTTACTTACTTTGCAAAATTTATAAATATTACCCACAACTATAACATTATATCAAATTTATTCCTTAATATTCAAAAATAATATTTATAGAAAATTCATCTTTATTTATAAAAGTTCGGGTCTTACATGATATGTTGTCAACAGGCTCGGCTTTTAGAAGCTTTGTAGATAACGAAATACGCTCAACCGAGGACCATAACCGGATCATACCAAGATAGCGATCATCGTAATAACGATAACCAAATGAGAAAGAAGATTACTTACAAAGGCGGTAACCACTCAGGTAATCGTGGCCATTAAAATAGAAAAGCTCAGTCGGAGGAGATTTTAAAAAGAGGAGATTCAACAACGACCATGTGAAGACGCCGGCACAGAGAAGAATCGGTTCCAAGGGAGGAGAAAAGACCATCTATTACGTATGTTACAAATCTTGCGGAAAGAGGGATATATCATTAAACCGCCCACAACAGTTTTAAGGTATGCTATAATTATGGAAAAGAAGAACATATCGCTTTAGATTTATGCGATATCGAAACCCGTATCCAAATGGGAATGGTGACTCAAAAGATTGTCCTCTAAAAGTCAAAGTCAACGATTCCTAGAAGAGCGTTTGTCGTGGCCTCCATCAAAATGCGAGAACCCGAACGGGTTAGCACGGGTTAGTTAATTATAAATTCTTGCGAAGTTTATACCTTACTAGATACCCTGCTCTACCCATTCTTTTATCTCTTTGCTTGCGCTCAACGTTTGAACTTGACTACGGAGAAATTAGACTTTGACCTATTTATGGAGAATCAGATAGGGAGAAACTTTCATTACATCCGTTGTTTAGAAATCTTGCTTGATTCAGGTTGTCACTTTATCACATTACCTCGTTAACCTTATTTCTATAGAGATATTTTCTTTTGATGTGATTTTAAGGTTAATTACTCATCATGCTTAAAATTGATTACTTTCATGAGGTTGTTAGTTTTCATATTCCTAAGCAACCTCATTATTCAATTCAAGCATAAAACCATCAGTAGTCAAACATTTTCATATCAAGCCATGAAGTCATTCGCTTTATTACCCGGATGTCAAGTTTTCTTAGTCCATGTTATGGATTTGAATAAAGACACGCCGATTTGAATAATATTCATGTTGTTATTGATTTTTCCCGACGATTTTCTCAAGAATTTCTTGGCTTACTCCCAAAGCCTGATATTAAATTTTGTGTGACGCCCCCAAAATTAGGTATACATCACCCATCTTGGGTCGCCACTTACATGGCACGTAATTTAAATACAACTTATTAACATAACTATCGTAGGTACAATACGACATAAATCGTGAGTTTAAATACAAATATCGTCACTAGATATTATACAAACTCAAAAAGGAGTCCTCATTACAATTATTATCACACTATTTCACGTATCATATGGAGGACTACTAATGCTATCTTCGGGACCATCACTGCGCTCCCGACTCATTCCAAAGCTTATATTCTCATTTCAAGAGAACAAAGGAAAGAAAGGGTGAGCTCAACTAGCCCAAGAAGAAATATTATGACTAAAGATAATGCAAAATAAATTATCAATAGTCTTCAACAATGTTAAACCGATAAAATACAATAAATAACCCAGCTTTAATCTGCAATGAATAAGCAATCCATTAAAAGAGTCAAGTAGAAAATAAAATCTACTATCTTTTAGGTTTTAAAAGTTTTTTCATCATCGTTATAAATGAGACTCAAATTTTAATAAATATTCCACATCATCGAATCACCCCCGCACTACTACCAAGGATATTCTTTAGTATCACGACCACAATTATTCATGCACTTCACGTGCCAAGAATATTTGTGTATTCATTAATGGTCATGATCATGCCAACAATCGGCCCATCAATGCACTACTACCAATCGAGGATTTTTATCACATCATTTGTAACATTACTACCATGATTACACCGAATAGTCTCTCGTCATAATCATACCAAGTCCATCTATGCACTACAAAGCCACGTATGACTTTTCAACATAATATAAACATGAGGATGATGACAATGATATAAGAATTCAATAAAACAAGTTCAAGAATTATTTTATCCAGAATTATTAACGCCCAAATTATCAACACGACAATCGCTTTTGTAGAGTAAAATTCAAGAATGATCGTAAGAATATTTCCATGAAAAGATATCGGATGAAACGCAAATATCAAGGATATTCCACTAATTTCACGGGAGTATAGAAGTCAAAGTTTTAACCAACCGGGTATAATAAAGAATAGAATAACAAAAGAAATCACCATGCATGCGCGATAGACCGCATGCAAGCAAGTTATTCCAATGTATAATAAATAACGGAACCGAAGTCCTGCCAAAAACGCATGCATGTGATGTTCCAATGTAATAATAATAAAGATTTTAAACCAGTGTCCGTGTAAAACACATGATGTGATGTTCCAATTGAGAATAATAATAAAGATTTTAACCAGTCCTGTAAAAACACACGCATGTGATGTTCCAAATAATAATAATAAAGATTTTAACCAGTCCGTTGTAAAACACATGAGCAGTGATGTTCCAACAGAATAATAATAAAGATTTTAACCAGTCCAATTGTAAAACACATGCATGTGATGTTCCAACAGTAATAATAGAAGAATGTCACCAAGTATAGGTAAATCACGATACAAAGTTATTCCAATGTAATAATAAGCAATGGAATAACAACAGTTCTCTTCATGAATAAGAAAGAATAACACCACTTTACTTTTGGTAGGAGATTGAATACTGCAAGATGTAAGTAACAAAAATACTCTTCTTCTTTCTTTCTTATTTTCTCTATACTTTCTCTCTATAGCTTGAATGAATTCGTGAAAATAATGAAGCCCTAGGCCTCTATTTATAGAAGATTTCTAGCTTAAGACCGCCGTGAAAAAAGGCAAGTGGCTCGACGACTAATGATGTGAAAAGAAAAGTGGTTTTCTCTTCATAATGTGAAACGACAAGTGGTTCGACGTCTCAGAATGTGAAACGACAAGTGGTTCGACGTCTGTTAAAGGTAATTACTATTAACGAAGGTAAATACTATTGATGAAGGTAAATACTATTCACAAGGGTAATTACTATTGACGAAGATAAATACTATTCACAAGGGTAATTACTATTGACGAAGGTAATTACTATTGACGAAGGTAAATACTATCGACGAAGAGACTCTTAGATGATGACATATAAGCCCCCATAAAATAATCAAACTTACCACAAATCATTTTATTTTTCATCAACACATATTTAATCTTTCAACAATTATTAATCATTTATAACTTGTCGTCTCAATTATTGATTTAATACTATAACATATTATACGATGATACTGTGACAATAATTAAATCAATAATATAAGAGATATGATGCGTTAATTATCGTTTAATAATGATAATTGAGCCGAAAGTGACTTCTCACGTAAGCATCAATAATCAATACCGTAAGCAACTATGCAACCAATGCCAGACATCGCATTTACTTTTACCACCGGTAGTTCAACAGCTTTAACGGTAACACCTCCGCCAAGTTATTTTTATAAAATATTTTTGTCGCTTTTCTCAATCCGACAATAATTACGTTAATGGGGTCCACCAATGATTGAGTCATTGCATCGAATATTCCCTAACAAAAAGAATATTCCCCACCAAACTAATATTTTATAACAACTTGCATACTTTGCAAAATTTATAAATATTACCCATAACTATAACATTATATCAAATTTATTCCATAATATTCAAAAATAATATTTATAGAAAATTCATCTTTATTTATAAAAGTGAGGTCTTACAACCTCCCCTTCTTACATGAAATTTCGCCCTCGAAATTAGGGTAATGCACTGGTATGTCAAGAGGTAAGGATACCTTGATTTCATTTCGATTCTAACTCCCAAGTCATTTCCTCAACATCGTGGTTCCTCCACAAAACTTTGACTTCGAGGTATAACCTCGAGCGTAGAATATGTTCCTTCTTATCCAAAATTTGAACAGAACCTCTTCATACGCCAAATCTTCCGCTTATTTCGTCCTGGCTCTAACTCAATAATATGGTTCGGTCTTTCACATATTTACGTAACATAGATATGTGAAAACGTTATGAACACGAGACATATTCAAGCGTGTAAAGCGAGTCTATAGGCCACGCTCCTACTCGATCGAGGATTAAAATGGACCGGCGAATCGAGGATTAAGTTTTCCTCTCTTTCCAAATCTTGTAACTCCTTTCCATGGAGCAACTCTTAACAACACATGATCTCCTATATCGAATTCCAAGTCTTTTCGATGAAGATCAAAGATAACTCTTTGTCGATTTTGTGAGGTTTTTATACGTTGTTTGATCGTTTGAATCTTTTCCGTAGTCATACGTATCAACTCCGGTCCCAACAACGTTGTTTCACCCACCTCATCCCAAAGATAATCGGAGAACAACACTTTCTTCCATACAACGCTTGAATGGAGCCATGCCAATACTTGCTTGATAACCTGCTTGTTGTAGAAAACTCCACCAATGGTAAGAACTTGTCCCAACTCCCTTGAAATCAAGGACACAGAGTCTTAATAGATCTTCAAGAGTTTGAATAGTCCTCTCCGATCGTCCGGTCTGTCCCGAGGATGATATGCCGAGCTAAATCGTAAGTCCGCACCTATAGCTTTTTGCAAACTAACCCAAAATCGTGAAGTGAATCTTGGGTCTCGATCGAAACTATGGATACTTGCATACCATGCAGCCTTACAATCTCGCTTATGTACATACGAGCAAGACGCTCAAGTGTATAAGTTTCTCAGATTTCCAGAAGAAATGAGCGGACTTGGTCAATCTATCAACAATGACCCAAATCGCATCAACGCCTTAGAAACCTTAGGAAGACCAGAATGAAATCCATGGTAATGTGCTCCCACTTCCATTCTCGAATTTCAAGTGGTTGCAATGGACCTTTGGTACTTGATGCTCCGCTTTAACTCGCTGACAAGTTAGACACCTTGAGATAAACAAATACTATCTCTCTCTTCATATTTCTCCACCAAAATGTATGGCGAATATCATCACGATACATTTTGGTACTCCTGTGATGGATTGCAAAATGGTGTGTTGTGCACCTCCATCATGATATTATACTTTAAATCGTGGGTCATTAGGAACACAAAGTCCGGAGTTGACTCAAGTATTCCTTCTTCATCGATTCTTGCTTCCCAGATAGCACCTTCTTGACTTTCTTCCTCATAACGCATCGCTCTCCGTGTCCAGTAGCTCGAGCAAACTTTAACTTTATCGATTAAAGTCGGTTCTACTCAGATACTCGCTATCATCACACGCGTCCCTCGAGTCTTTAACTCTATCTCCATCCTTTGCAAGTCACACAAAATGGACCTTTATACACAATATCGCACTCATTACTGCATATGATTTTCTACTCAATGCGTCGGCTACCACGCTCGCTTTTCCGTGATGGTATTGGATGGTATGATCATAATCTTTCAACAGCTTCAAGCCAACGTCGTTGTCGCATGTTGAGTTCCTTTTGAGTGAAGAAATATTTGAGGCTTTTATGATCCGTAAAGATCTCCACTTTCTCCCCATACAAGTAATGCCTCCAAATTTTAAGTGTGAAGACAATGAACCGCCAACTCTAGATCACGAGTAGGATAATTCCTCTCATATTCTTTGAGTTGTCGCGAGGCATAGGCTATAACTTTTCCATGTTGCATGAGAACACATCCCAACCTTTTGCGAAGCAAGCATCATCAGAGATGACAAATCCCTCCGAGCCGATGGTATTGTCGTAATGTGTCTTGAAATAAGTCTCCTCTTGAGTTCTTGAAAACTCTTCTCACATTCTTCGCCTCAACCAACTTTGTATCTTTCCGAGTCACCGAGTCAATGGAGTAGCGATTCGAGAAAATCCTTCCACGAATCTCCGATAATAACCACTAAACCGAGAAAGCTACGATTTTATCCATCGATTTAGGTAGTTCCCTTTTTAATAGCTTCAATCTTTCTTTGGGTCAACAGATATTCCATGACTTGATACCACGTGCCCAAGGAATGCTACTTCTTCAAGCCGTAACTCACATTTCTTCAACTTGGCATAAAGCTTATATTCACGAAGCTTTTGGAGTGTCACCTCAAGTGTTGCTTCACGATCTTCACGGCTTTTGGAATAAATAAGGATGTCATCAATAAAGACGACCACAAAAGTGATCTAAATATTCCTTGAATACTCGGTTCATTATATCCATGAAGGCGGCAGGAGCATTAGTCAATCCAAAGGATATGACTAGGAATTCATAATGCCCAGATCGAAGTTCTCGAAAGCCGTCTTTTGGAATGTCACGGTTCTAATCTTCAATTGGTGATATCCGGACGAAGATCAATCTTTGAAAAGAATTTGGCTCCTGTTGCAATCGGGTCAAACAGTCATCAATACGGGGAATGGATACCTATTTTTGATGGTGACATGATTCAACTCCCGATAATCAATAAAAAGTCGCATACTCCCATCTTTCTTCTTCACGAATAGAACAGGAGCACCCAAGCGAGGAAGTACTAGGACGAATAAAGCCAATGTCTAACAATTCCTCGCAGTTGGGTCTTTAACTCCGAAGTTCAATAGAGCCATTCGATATGGGGCTTTGGAAATAGGTTTTGTCTGGGTTCAAGGTCGATACAAAATTTAATTTCACGCCTGGGGTAGGCCAGAAGTTCTTCGAGGAATACGTCGAGAAATTTATTAACAATAGAAATATCGTTCAAAACCGGCGTATTTTTGTTTAAATCAGTGACATGAGCTAAGAAAGCTTGACATCCGCTTTTTCAATAAACGAATAGCTTTATGGCTTGAGATGACCGTGATTGATTTTAATGGTTTGGTCGTTTGAATTCGCATAATAGGTTGATTAGGAATATGAAAGCTAACAACCTTACGAAAATAATCAATTTTTGCATGATAAGTAGTTAACCAATCAATCCCTAGAATCACGCCAAATGCAAGTATTTTTAATGAAATAAGATCGACGTGTAATGTGAGGGTACCGATTTGAACCAAACAAGACTTATAAACAATGTGGATGTAATGAAGGTTTCTCCCAACGGAGTTTCCACAGATAAGTCAAAGTCTAATTTCTCCTGAGTCAAATTTAATCGATGAACGCAAGTAGGAGAAATAAAAGAATGGGTAGAACCCAGATCAAATAAAGTATAGACTTCATTAGAGTTTATGATAAGCTTACCCGTGATGACCTCATTCGTTCCTTGCTCTTTGGGAGGTCACAACAAACGCTCTCCCTCAGACTACTACGGTTTGAATTTTCCGGGATGGCCTTTGGTGCCTCCATCCTAGCTGAATTTGTCTTCTGTAAAATGAAAAAATCGAGCTAAGTGACCTTCTCTTCCATAATTATAACATGCTTTGGATGGCATGACGCAGTTTGGACTGATGTGTCCCTCTCCTCCGCATTTGAAGCATATGATAGGTGGTCTTTCTCTTCCTTAACGATGGGTCTTTGGTGTTTGACGTCTTTCCATCATTGTTGAATCTCCATTTCTTGAAATGTCCATTCTTATTATTTTGGCCCCGATTACCACCGGAAGTGGTTACCATATCCGCCCGTTGATTCCTCCACGCTTGTTGTCACCGCTTCGATGACTATCTCGCCGGTGTTATAATTTTGTCCATTTACTCTCTTTTTAGTTAGGTTGACTCATTATCGCGTTCCACTAATCGAGCCCTATTTACAACATCCGAATACAAACACGGTTTATGAGAAATAAGATGTTGACGTATCTCCGACTTCAAACCTCTTAAAAACATTCGCACCATTCTCTCTTCATTATCCACCAAGTGGGACGCAAACCGTGATAACTCCGCAAATTTTGCCTCGTATTGCGACACGGGCCATATTGTTTTTTATTCCAACTTGATAAACTCCACCTCCTTCATGTGGCGAATACTTTCGGAAAGTATTTGTCGTTGAACAGACTCCCGGAACTTCTCCCAAGATATCTTCATGACAAAGAGGTTGAGTACGCTTTTACCGATTCCCACCAAGAATCCGCCTCTCTCGCAAGAACATAAAAGGCGGCAAGAAGGGAACCTTTTGCTCCTCTGAGCATCCCAAGACATCAAATATCTTGTAATCATGCTTTATCCATGCTTTACGCCAAGTGGTTTTAGCTCTCCTTAAACTCCTAAAGGGTCCCAAATTGAATTGTTTAGCGGTGGCGCTTCGAGAGTTTTCCGTGTTTCCACCTACGTTTTGGACGAGTCGCTCTCTCTTTCTTTGTTGCATAAATTACATAAAAAGCCTCCGAACATTTGATCATTCATCATTTGGTCGGTGTTGTTGTTTGCATGAGGAGGATTGTCGCCTTCCCGATGCACATTATCCCCGATTATGGATATGTGGTGAATCAACGATCGCCTGCGCTCCATTCTTATTCTCAACATTCTCGGATGTCATTTTCAGACATCGCCACAAAACAAAAGGTTAATTGACATATAACAATTTATCCCTATCTTCCCGACCAACCAATAAAATAAAGCACATAAACATAGGTAGGTCATACTACTGAAGGTATTCCCCTCTCTCCCTCCTAGTACTATTCTCACATCTTAGCAGGGACCATATCCTAAGCTCGATACCAACCGTGACGCCCCCAAATTAGGTATACATCACCCATCTTGGGTCGCCACTTACATGGTATGTAATTTAAATACAACTTATTAACATAAGCGTGTATACAATCGACAAAAAAAAGCGTGAGTTTAAATACAAATATCGCTTACTAGATATTATACAAACTCAAAAAGGAGTCCTTATTACAATTATTATCACACTATTTCACGAATAGTGAGGACTACTAATGCTATCTTCGGGACCATCACTGCTTCCCTGACTCGTCCCCTATATTCTCATTTCACTCAAGAGAATGAAAGAAAAGGGTGAGCTCAACTAGCCCAATGAAGAAATATTATGACTAAGATAATGCGAAATAAATTATCAATAGTCTTCAACAATGTTAAACCGATAAAATACAATAGACAACCGGTTTAATCTGCAGCTGAATAAGCAATCCATTAAAAGAGTCAAGTAGAAAATAAAATCTACTATCTTTTAGGTTTTAAAAGGTTTTTCATCATCATTATAAGTTTGAGACTCAAATTTTTAATAAATATTCCACATCATCGAATCACCCCTCGCACTATGGCGAGGATATTCTTTAGTATCACGACCATAATTATTCATGCACTTTCTGAGGCCAATACTACTTAGGGTAGTTCAACGGTTTTAACATTAACACCTCTGCTTAGTTATTTTTATAGAAAGATAAATTTGTCGTTTTCTAACTACGACAATACTTGAGTTGTTGGGTCCACTTATTTGATTGAGTCAATACGAATATTCTCCGAATGAAAAAGAATATTCCCACCAAACGAATATTTTATACCAACTTACTTACTTTGCAAAATTTATAAATATTACCCACAACTATAACATTATATCAAATTTATTCCATAATATTCAAAAATAATATTTATAGAAAATTCATCTTTATTTATAAAAATTTGGGGTCTTACATGATGTTGTCAGCAGGCTCGATTTTAGAAGCGAGATATAGAAAACGTTCAATGAGGGACCATAACGAGGATCATCAAGATAGCGATCATCGAATAACGATAACCGGCGGAGAAAGAAGATTACGGACAAAGGCGGTAACCACTCCGGTGGTAATCGTGGCCATGAAAATAGAAGAAGCGAGTCGGGAGGAGATTTTAAAAAGAGGAGATTCAACAACGACCATGTGAAGAGGCGTCGGTAAAGAGTGTATCGGTTCCAAGGAGGAGAAAGACCATCGGTTAGTATGTTACAAATGCAGAAAGAGGACATATCATTGGCCCGCTAGCAACAAATTTAAGGTATGCTATAATTGTGGAAAAGAAGAACATATCGCTCGAGATTATGCGATATCGAAACCAGATCCAATGGGAATGGTGACTCAAAAGATTGTCCCGAAAAAGTCAAAGTCAACGATTCCTAGAAGAGCGTTTGTCGTGGCCAGGTCAAAATCTGAGGAACCCGAGCGAAGTTAGCACGCAGTTAGTTAATTATAAATTCTTGCGAAGTTTATACCTTACTAGATACCGGTTCTACCCATTCTTTTATCTCTCTTGTTTGCGCTCAACGTTTGAACTTGACTACGGAGAAATTAGACTTTGACCTATTTATGGAGAATCCGTTAGGAGAAACTTTCATTACATCCGTTGTTTAGAAATCTTGCTTGATTCAGGTTGGCACTATCACATTACCTGTTAACCTTATTTCTATAGAGATATTTTCTTTTGATGTGATTTTAAGGTTAATTACTCATCATGCCGAAATTGATTACTTTCGTGAGGTTGTTAGTTTTCATATTCCTAAGCAACCTGTTATTCGAATTCAAGCAATAAAACCATTGTAGTCAAACATTTTCATATCAAGCCATGAAGTCATTCGTTTATTACGGATGTCAAGTTTTCTTAGTCCATGTTATGGATTTGAATAAAGACACGTCAGATTTGAATAATATTCATGTTGTTATTGATTTTTCCTGACGTATTTCTGAAGAATTTCTTGGCTTACTCCCAAAGCCTGATATTAAATTTTGTGTGACGCCCCCAAAATTAGGTATACATCACCCATCTTGGGTCGCCACTTACATGGTACAGAATTTAAATACAACTTATTAACATAATCATATGTATAATAATCGACATAAATCGTGAGTTTAAATACAAATATCGCCTACTAGATATTATACAAACTCAAAAAGGAGTCCTCATTACAATTATTATCACACTATTTCACGTAATAGTGGGACTACTAATGCTATCTTGAGGACCATCACTGTTTCCCAGACTCGTCCCAAATATATTCTCATTTTCCTCAAGAGAACAGTGAAAGAAAGGGTGAGCTCAACTAGCCCAGTAAGAAATATTATGACTAAGATAATGCAAAATAAATTATCAATAGTCTTCAACAATGTTAAACTGATAAAATACAATAGACAACAACCGGTTTAATCTGCAGTGAATAAGCAATCCATTAAAAGAGTCAAGTAGAAAATAAAGTCTACTATCTTTTAGGTTTTAAAGGTTTTTCATCATTTGTTATAAATTTGAGACTCGACTTTAATAAATATTCCACATCATCGAATCACCCCGCACTTTTCTGCCAAGGATATTCTTTAGTATCACGACCACAATTATTCATACACTACGGGCCGAGAATATTTGTGTATTCATTAATGGTCATGATCATGCCAACAATCGTCCATCAATGCACTACTGCCAATTTGAGGATTTTTATCACATCATTTGTAACATTACGGTCCATGATTACACCGAATAGTCTCTGGTCATAATCATACCAAGTCCATCTATGCACTTTCGTGGCCCACAGATGACTTTCAACATAATATAAACATGAGGATGATGATGATGATATAAGAATTCATAAAACAAGTTCAAGAATTATTTTATCCGAGGAATTATTAACGTCCAAATTATCAACATAACCTTTTTTTTGTAGAGTAAAATTCAAGAATGATCGGGAAGAATATTTCCATGAAAGATCTTTGGATGAAACGCAAATATCGAGGATATTCCACTAATTTCACGGAGTATAGAAGTCAAAGTTTTAACCAACCGGGTATAATAAAGAATAGAATAACAAAAGAAATCACCATGCATGCGATAGACCGCCTGGCGAGTTATTCAACGAGAATAATAAATAACGGAACCGGTCCCAAAGCGTAAAACGCATGAGCATGGATGTTCCAACAGAATAATAATAAAAAAGAACGGAACCGGTCCTGTAAAACACATAGGCGAGGATGTTCCAAGATATAATAATAATAAAGACGGAACCAGTCCTTGTAAAACACTACGATGTGATGTTCCAATGCAGAATAATAATAAAGAAGCGGAACCAGTCCGTTGTAAAACACATGAGCGAGGATGTTCCAACAGAATAATAATAAAGACGGAACCCGTGTCCAGATGTAAAACACACGCACGAGGATGTTCCAACAGAATAATAGAAGAATGTCACCAAGTATAGGGTAAATCACGTATCACGAGTTATTCCAGCAGAATAATAAGCAATGGAATAACAATGCTTCTCTTCATGAATAAGAAAGAATAACACCCACTTACTTTTGGTAGGAGATTGAATCTTTAGCAGCGGTGTAGTAACAAAATACTCTTCTTCTTTCTTTCTTATTTTCTCTATACTTTCTCTCTATAAGCTTGAATGAATTAAGTGAAAATAATGAAGCCCTAGGCCTCTATTTATAGAAGATTTCTAGCTTAGCACTTTTCTGAGATGTGAAAAGGCAAGTGGCTTGACGACTAATGATGTGAAAAGAAAAGTGGTTTGGCGCTTTTGTAATGTGAAACGACAAGTGGTTCGGCGTCTGTAATGTGAAACGACAAGTGGTTCGGCGTCTGTTAAAGGTAATTACTATTAACGAAGGTAAATACTATTGATGAAGGTAAATACTATTCACAGGGTAATTCTATATTGGCGAAGATAAATACTATTCACAAGGGTAATTACTATTGATGAAGGTAATTACTATTGATGAAGGTAAATACTATTATTAATGAAGAGACTCTTAGATGATGACATATGAGCCCCCATAAAATAATCAAACTTACCACAAATCATTTTATTTTCATCAACACATATTTAATCTTTCAACAATTATTAATCATTTATAACTTGTCGTCTCAATTATTGATTTAATACTATAACATATTATACGGAGATAATCTTGTGACAATAATTAAATCAATAATATAAGAGATATGATCGTGAATTCTTTGTGTAATAATTGAGCATAGGTGAGTGACTTCTCACGTAAGCATCAATAATCAATACCTGCAGTAATTACGCACCCACGCCAGACATTCTTGTACTTTTACCACCGGGTAGTTCAACGGTTTTAACGGTAACACCTCGTAGTTATTTTTATAAAATATTTTTGTCGTTTTCTCAATCCGATAATAATTACATTGTGGGATCCACCAATGATTGAGTAGTTATGCGAATATTCCTAACAAAAAAAATATTCCCAGACCAAACGAATATTTTATAACAACTTGCATACTTTGAAAAATTTATAAATATTACCCATAACTATAACATTATATCAAATTTATTCCATAATATTCAAAATAATATTTATAGAAAAATTCATCTTTATTTATAAAAGTCGGGTCTTACATTTTGTATCGACTTTGAACCCTGAGACAAAACTCATTTCTAAAATCTCATATCGAATGGCTCTATTGAACTTGAGGAGTTAAAAATTCAACTATAAATTTGGTACACGAGCCTTTATCTGGTGACTTCCTTTGTGGAATACACGAAGCGGACTCTCCGTAGGGACACCATATTCGATGCGATAGTAAAGCGATAGGTGTCATTGTAATGTGCTTATCCAAGGTTGGGATATGAGTCACGATTGAGAACAACCTAAGTCGATGAATCGAAATACGTAACTTTCTAGGCTTAGTTGGTTATTATCGGAGATTCGTTGAAGGATATTCTCGAATCGCTATTCCATTAACGCGGTGACTCGTAGAAATACAAAATTCGAATGGAGCAAGGAATATGGGAAGAGCTTGAAGAACTTCGAGAGAGACTCATTTCAAAGACATGTTACGACCATGCCATCTGGAAAAGCGAGCGTGGTAGGCGATGTGTTGAGTAGAAGATCGTATCTAAAGTCTGATGCGATATTGTCTAAGACTAATTTCATATAATTTACAATAATAGAGATGGAGATGAAAACTCTAGGTACCCACATGATGATATCTGAGTATAATCGACTTTAATCGATAAAGTTAAAAGTCGTTTGACGACACACCGAGGTGATGAATTTGAAGAAGGAGGTGCAAGAAGTTGTTATTTCAAAAGCGAGAATCGGTGAGGTGAGGAAAGCTCAAACCTTCGATTTATTAATCCATTTGAAATTCTCGATTGAATAGGAACTGTGGCCTATAGACTAGTTTTACCGCCAAGTATGACGCGTGTTCATAACATTTTTCACGTATCAATATTACGTAAATATGTGGACGACCCGAACCACGTCATTGAGTTAGAATGGACGAGATAGCAGAGAAGACTTAACGTGCGAGGAGGTACTATCAAGATCTTGGATAGGAAAGAACATGTCCTATGTCTGGGGGTTATACCACAAGTTAAAGTTTTGTGGAGAAACCATGCTATTGAGGAAATGACACAGGAGTTGGAAACGGAAATAAAACCGAGGTATTCTCATCTTTTCAAAACACACGGTACGTCGTCCAATTTCGAGGACGAAATTTCATAAGGAGGGAGGTTGTAAGACCCCAAATTATTAATAAATGAAATTTATTTTCCTCTATTTATTATTTTGAAATAGTAAGGGTTGATTTGATTAATGTGGATAGTTATGGGTAAAATACTTTAAATATTTCAAATAAGCAAGTGGTTATAAAATATTCATTATCGTCCGGAAATATTACGTTTGGTGCGTGGAATATTAAGTATTGTCGAGGGAATATTAAATGCTGGCCTTGCGAGTCTTTTGTGGGCCCCATAACGGAAAGCGATTGGATGAAGAAAATGACAAATATAAGTTGTTTATAAATAATGACGTAGTTATTCTGAGTTAATTTGTTGGAATACCCGATGGTTAAAACACACTAATACTGGCGTTGTTGAATAGTAGCACACGATATTGCACCAATTATTGATTCTTACGTGAAGAAGGCACTACTCAATTATTATTACGATAATTCTTTATTCGATATTTTATTTTATTGATTCAATAATTCTTTGCATTGATAATTTATATTACATTGTTTGATAAATTGTCATTACGATTATTTTCCATTATCAGACAATAATTCATATTATCTGAATAATATTATTGGATAACATTATTGGCAATGTCTAGAAAGTTACATCTAGGAGAGGTTTGGTCACCTACTTGCTGCCGATGAGAGAGATCCTTATTGAAAGCCCCTCTTTCTGAGGAGCGGCTTGGTTGCCGATCTTTGTGATTCTGTAATATTATTTGTGAATAATTAATTATTGATTTATATGATGAGAAAAATATTGATTTTATGTGGATATAGATGGAGAAAATTTTTAAAATGACAATTTTTGAAAATTAATATTTTATCTTTTTCTGATAAAATAATTCATTTAAATATATTATTTTAATAATATATTAACGGTGATATTTTTATAATAAATGTGCGATATGTGAGTATATGAGGAGGAAGAGTATTTTTGTGGCATTAAATGATTAACACATGTTTTGTGTGTCGGTGGACCCCATTTCTTGACTGAAATTTGATTATAGCCTGTAAAATCGCCCATTTATGGATTCCGGTCAATTTCTGTTTGGAATTTGGAAAAATTTTATTCTTCAAAGTTGTAGAGAATTGAATTTCCTATAACAAGTCGCGAGATTAGAATTTTCTGATAAAAGGGCTATTTATTATGAATTATTGAAGTTCCGAAGTTCCGAAATAATTGATTTTTGAAAGTTTTAATTATTTTTATTTACAAAAACGTGTTTTTCATTTTGTTTCCCTCATTTAACATGTGGTAGGGGCTGAGTTCAGATGGTAAAAGCATGCGTATGAAGTTTTGGAAAAAATATAATAATATTTAATAAATTTTCTACTTTGGTGTTCTAAGCATTTTCCTATAAATAGGGTCTTAGGTTAGAATTGAAAATCACTCGAAATCAAGTTTTCTCTCTATATTATCGGCGTATTCTTGTGAGTATTTTGAGTATATTTTGAGTATTGCTATATCGATGCAAGTTCAAGTCATAGCTTTATATCAAGCGTTTCAACTAAAAATCTTGTCTTTTCGAGGTAAGAGATGTTATTTTATTCAAAATGATATTATTTCTTCAATATCATTATCTTGAAATATTGATTGGAAATTTTATCAAATTACGAACTTTTCATGATGAGGGGTTACTATTCATGAGTTCTTATTCACGAGTTCTTATTCATGAGTTATTATTCACGAGTTCTTATTCACGAGTACTATTCACGAAGCATGATGATGTTTTTTGTGAAATTTCTATCTTTTGGTGCTTGAGTTACTTATTCACGTATACGATTAATTATTCACGTATAATGACATTATTCACGAATATGACATTATTCACGGAAAAATTAAATTTTCATTTTTCGTCTAAAATATCTATTATGGATACTAGCTTTGATTGTATCCATGTTTTGATCATTCTTGAATTTTACTCCACTCGATTATTTATGAAGTATTTTTGAACTTGGATTGTTTAAAATACTGAATCCTTAATATTTGTTCTTTTGTTTCCTTTGGATTCGTTTCCTTTAAAATATTTTTCATCATCCTCGGTCCTAAATGATGATATTCTTGAATATCTTTGGCATGTAGTGCAAAAGATGAATGATTTCTTGATGAATATCTTTGGCTAGTAGTGCAAAGATGAGCAGTGTTGAGATGAACATGACCGAGGCGATTAATATCTTTGGCTGTGTGGTGCAAAGATGAATATTTGATTCGGATATATATTGATTGATGTTACAGGGATAAAATATCGACGATGAACTTTTAAATTCATATATAGAAGATAGTAGTTTGCATTCTCTACTTAACTCTTCTAATGAATTGTTGTTTCCGCTGCAGTTGTTGATTTAAAACTGGTTGTCTATTGTATTCTATTAGATTTTTCCCTGTTGAAGACTAACAACAATTTGCTCTATGTTATCTTAGTCATAATGTTCTTTACTGGGCTAGTTGAGCTCACCATTTTCTTTGTTGTTCAATTTTTCTTCTCAAGAGGCGAGAATGTAGCGAGTACTAGTCGGGGTATGGAATGAAGGTTCTAGAGAGAGTTGTTTAGTAGTCCTCACCATTTTTGTAAAATAATGTATCAATAATTATGATGGGGATTTATTTGCGTGTAGATATTGTCTAGATGGCAATATCTATATTTAAACTCACAATTTATATGTTGTAATAATAAAATTGTAGTTATTTCTGTACCATGTATTTGGCGACTCAGAATGAGTTGGATGGAATGGACCTATTTTGGGGGCGTCACAAATAAGTCATCTTTGTACTATGGGCCAAAGATATTCATATCTCAAAGAAATATATAATCATTTCGAATTTATATAAACAATAATTATAACCATGTTGATCAATTCACCTTTTGCACTTAAGCTAAAGATATTCAATTATAAATTGATGGTCACGATCATACTAGTCACAATTCAACTTTTCTTCTTGGCCAAAGAGAACCCTAGTCATGATCATACCAATAATCTACCCATCTTTACACTCCAAAGGAAAGAGAATTTCAACATCGAGGTTATAAAATGTTATATATGATAATAAAATCAATATAATCAATACATAGTTTTAATCTTGAGTAATATTCATAAATGAACTATAATTTGGTTAGAAAAAGAAACCAATTTTATAGTGAATAGTACCCGTGAATAGTAACTCGTGAATAGTAACTCATGAATAGTAACCCGTCGTGAATAGTAACTCGTGAATAGTAAATCGTGAATAGTAACTCATGAATAATAACTCGTGAATAGTAACTTGTGAATAGTAACTCATAAATAGTAACCCCGACATGAAAAAGTTTTAAATTTGATAAAAAGTTCAAACCAATATTTCAACATAATGATATTGAAGAAATAATATCACTTATGAAGAAAATAACATCCGTTTCAATCCCTTAAAATCCCTTACTATCTCTTACCTCAAAAGAGCAGATCTTACATTGGAATAACGCTTTGAATCGAACTTGCACCGTATAGCAACACTCAAGATATCAAAATATTCACAAGAATACACTCGATAATATAGAGAGAGAGAAATAGAAGAAAACTTCAATTTCTGATGTGATTTTCAATTCTAACCTAAGCACCTATTTATAGAAAATTGCTTAGAACACCAAAGCAGAAAATTTAATAAATTAATAATATAATTATAAAATTTTCTTACGCACACCCAAGAAATCTGAATTCAGCTAATTTCAACCACCAGTGGGCCCCCCAAACATAACAAAAATGTTTTTGTTATTAAAATTAATTAAAACTTTCAAAAATCAATTATTTCAGAACCACAGAACTTCAATAATTCATAATAAATATCACTTTTATCAGAAAATTCGAATCTCGCGACTTTTTATAGGAAATTCAATTCTCTATAACTTTGCAGAAGAAAGTTTTTCTATTTTCCAAATTCCAAACAGAAATTGACCGAAATCCACAAACGAGCGATTTTACAGGCTATAATCAAATTTCAATCAAGAAATGGGGTCCACCGACACAGAAAACATGTGTTAATCATTTAATGCAACAAAAATACTCTTCCTCCTCATATACTCATATATCACACATTCATTGTAAAAATATCATCATTATTATATTATAATAATATAATAAAATATTATTTTATCAGAAAAGATAAAATATCAATTTTCAACAATTGTCACTTTAAAAAAAATTTCCATCTATATCCACATAAAATCAATATTTTCCTAATCATATAAATCAATAATTAATTATTCACAAATAATATTACAGAATCACGATCTTTTGTGACGGTAGCTCCTGAGAAGAGGGGCTTTCGATAAGAATTTCTCCTTCTTGGCGCGCCTTGATTAGGTGACCAAACCTCTCCTTAGACAAAACTTTCTATACATTGTCAATAATGTTATCTAATAATATTATTACGATAATATGAATTATTACATCGATAATAGAAAATACCGTGTGTAGTGATGATTATTAAAACAATGAAATATAAAATATCAACGCAACAATTATTGAATTAATAAAATCTTTGAATAAATAATTACATAACAATTATTGAGTAGTGCCTTCTTATGTAAGAATCAATAATTGGTGCAATACCGTGTGCTACTGTGTAACAACGCCTATTACTGTGTTTTAACCACCGGGTATTCCAACAATGTTAATGGTAACAACTACGCCGTTATTTAAAAAATTCTTTTTTTGTCATTTTCTTCATCCGACAGTTATTTTGTTATGGGGCCACAAATGGTTGTGCTGTCGTACGAATATTCCCCGACAGAAAGAATATTTTATAACCACTTGCTTATTTTTAAAAAATTTCATATATCACCCTTAACTTTAACTTTTATCAATTTAACCATTTACTGAATAGTAATTATAAGAAAAATTGAATACTTTTATTTCATAAAATTCGGGGTCTTACAATTATTCTGTTGAAATAACATGTCTATGTAGATTACCGCATGCATGGTAAATGATCATTCGTGTTCATACGAATAGTATTTTCATTAAAAGGATTTACGCGAGGCGCTTTATAATTTTTCGACCCTCAAAAATTAAAAATATTTGAAATGATAATTGGATGAGTTTTCTAGATTGTGTCTAAAAATGGCGATTTTTGGATGTATAGATTAAGAGTTATGGATTTTATGAGAAAAAACTATTTTAAAAGTAAACCCTTCTAACTCTTTGTGGTTAACTCCAAAATTGGTAAAAATTTTATTGGGAGTACATGTATATAACGAGAGTATACCACAGTAAATTTGAATTTTGGACAAAAGTACAATTTATGATAAATGTTTAAATATTCTAAGCGTTTTAGCCGTATGAAAAATAGTAAATGAATTTTAAAAATTAAGAAAAATATATGTTCAAGATGAGACTATATTACGCTAAATCATAGAAAAGAAATATTTTTGGACTGATTTGGTATTTTTCATGAAAATGAACTAGTTATGAGTAAATGAATTAAATATGTTATGTGAAGTAATAAAATTGGAAAATAGGATTTTATAGCTTAAGAATCCTATATAGGGTATATCGTATTTTTTGATGAGGATTTGATCATTGATGATGAAATCTTATGAGTATGGCATTTTGAATGATTAAATGCATTATTTGATAAAGTGTAAACAATTGAAATAAATTGTTTATAATTTTAAGAAATGATTAAAATATTGTTATAATATTAATGATATTAGATTATGAGATTATTAAGTGATTGATAAAATTTGGTTATTATTGAATTTGGATAAATTGTATTATAAATGTTTAATATTTATCCTTTATCTCATTTGATTGATTTTTATATCATTGTCATCATCCTCATGCTTATATTGTGTTGAAAGTCATCTTTGGTAGTAGTGCATAGATGGACTTGGTATGATTATGACCGAGGATTATTCGGTATAATCATGGTAGTAATGTTACAAATGATGTAGAAAAAGTCCTCGTTAGCCCGTAGTGCATTGATGGACGCTTTTTGGTATGATTATGGCTATGAATTCTCTTCCGCCAAGTGCAAAGATGAATTGTTTTATGGCATGATCATGATCAGTTGATGAAAACACGATTATCTTTAGCAGTAGTGCATGGATAATTCGTGGTCGTGATATTAACGAATATCCTTAGCCGTAGTGCATGGATAATTCAATGATATGGATTGATTATCGAGCTGAGTCTCAGTGATGAAATATAAATTCATGGATGTGATATTAACGAATATCTTTGGCCGTAGTGTAGGGGTGATTCGATGATGTGAATTATTTATTAAGCTGAGTCTCAGCGATAAAATATTTATTATACACTTTTATGTTATAGAAGATAGTAGATATCATGCTCTACTTGACTTTTCTAAAGTACAATTGTATGTCTTTGGCATGTAGTGCAAAGATGAATTGTTATTGAATATCTTTGGTAGTAGTCACAAAGATGAATTTATTAGTATGATTATGAAATTTGGAATTACGATTTGGTATAACCATGATTTTGATGTTTCGTGAAGATAGGTGATGAAAATTATCTTAGATTACGGTTGCGAAGAGGAATTTAGAACCACAATTATGATTATGAGTTATTCATATGATTGTGGGCGAGAAACTGTTGATTTATTTTACATGGATAAAACATTATTGGTGGACTTTTAACATAGAAGATAATAGACCTTATAGTCATTTGACTCTTCTAATGGATTGCTTTCGTTCATTGCAACTATGGTTGAAAACTTTTATCATCTACCATATGTTCTAAATCTTTGATTTATTAATGATAAAGGCTATTGATAGTGTAAATTATCTTTAGTCATGATATTATTTACTGGACTAGTTATGCTCACCCTTTCTGCTTCACAATTCCTTTCAGGTAATAAGAGTGTTGCCGGGTCGAGTGGGGATAACAGGGAAATAGAACGGTGATCTCTAGATGTGGATGTTCTCCCTAAAGAGTATAGAAAAGTGTGTTTTATTCTATACATCATTTAGTAGTTATATTTGGTGAATCAAATAGAGTGAGGCGAACCCAACTTTGGAAGGGTGTTTTGCCACTATCATACAAGATGTATAATGACATACAACCTCATGTTCTCATAAGACATGGTTGTGCACATCCACTTGTTGAATATATCTACGAGCACTACCTATATGATCTTGGGGTTTATGTGAAATATAATTTTCACTTGGAGACAACAGAGATATTTATATGTCAAGAGAAGACTCACCATTGGAAAGAAGATGATAGTAATCTTCTCATTTTTCTTTGGGGGTCTATTAGATTGACCAAGGATAATTACGTGGACATATGATATCTATTATAACCTGTGACGCATGGCCTCCCATTATACGAAGGTTTCCTTGAGCACTTCCCAAAGATTTTAATTTCTAAAATAGTTTTTGACTATACTTTTATATAAAGTACCATTGTAAGGTTGTGGTCGAGGTACCATAAGATTTACATACATTTGTATTAAAACTCATGATTAATCGTGGTGGTATCTACATCTGACACCAACAATTGTATAAATGAAGTTGTATTTGAATTTTGTACCATGTATTTGGCGACTCGAATGGGTTATGTATACCTAATTTTGGGGGCGTCACGGTTGGTATCGAGCTTAGGGATATAATCATTTGGCGAGATAAGAGTCTAGAACTAGGAGGGAGGCGAGTTATATACTTCAACTAGTGTGACTTACCTAAGTGAAATTGTTTACTTGATAAGTTGACAAATTGTGATATGTCAATTAACCTTTGTTTTGAAGATATATTCTAGAATGATATCTCAAATACGGGAGATGAGCAATGAAAAATCATGATCTGAGAGGATATAACAGGGAAGGTACAATCTGAAAAGAAAGCAAGGTATTCTCATCTCTTCGAATATCAGGTACGTATGTAAATTTTGAGGGCGAAATTTCATAAGGATGGGTGATTGTGAGACCCCGAATTTTATGAAATAAAAGTATTCAATTTTTCTATTTTGGTAAATAGTTAAATTGATAAAAGTTTAAAGTTAAGGGTAATATGTGAAAAAAAAAATTCAAAGTAAACAAGTTGTTATAAAATATTCTTTTTGTCGGGGAATATCCGTACGACGGTACAATCATTGGTGGACCCCACAACATAATTATTGTCGGATTGAGAAAATGACAAAAATATTTTTATGAAAATAACGGCGGAAGTTTTACCGTTAATTGTTGAAACATCCGTTGTTAAAAGTACAATAATACGCGTGGTTGTATAGTAGCACACGGTATTGATTATTGATGCTTATGTGATAAGTCACTCAGTTTTATTTTATTGGTATTATTAATGTAATAAAATAGAAAAACTTTTTATATAAAATAGAATACTTTTATAAAGTTATTCATTTTATTAGGCTAATAGTAAAATCTTTTTATATAAAATGAATACTTTTATAAAGTTATCTATTTTATTAGACAATAATTAGAATATATTATATTTTATTATATTATCATAGTGTTTGCATAATGCTGCGTAAAATATTTGCATAGTAAATTTTTTTATAAAGTTATTCGTTTTATTGGATTATAAATAGAATATATTATATTTTATTTAAAAGATTTTGCTTTAAATATGTAATAGTCGATTAAAGTAAATCAATCTAGGCCGCTTCATGAGTTAGTTACTTATCTGATCCATTTTTTATAAATAAAGCTCATTCCTTCATTATTTCTTACTAATTAATTTGAAACTCTAGAGAGAAACTATAGAGTTCTTCTTCTATAATCTTGATATATTTCTTTAGAGTTTAAAAAGCTTTAAGCGTAGTGCAGTTTTTTTCAAGTATATTCTCGCCTACCCAATTGGAATACTTTTCTTTTAAAAGGTAGGGATATAATTGTCGTGCTAAGTAAATGATATTATTATTATTATTATTATTATTATTATTATTATTATTATTATTATTATTATTATAGTAAGGGTATTATTTAGATTACGTATTCATGAAGAGAACTTCATTATTCCATTTTCATTATTACTGTTGGAATAACTTTGTATCATGCAGACTCTAGTATACATGGTGAAATTCTTCTATTATTCCATTCTTTATTATTATGTTGGAATAACTTTGTACATCTTGAAATCTTTACATACTGCGGTGAAATTCTTTAATTATTCCATTCTTTATTATTATGTTGAATAACTTTTGTCTGTCGCCAATCTTGCGCATACATGGTGAAATTCTTCTATTATTCCATTCTCTATTATTACATTGGAATATCACATGCATGCGTTTTACTGGGACACGTTTCCGTTATTTATTATTCATTTGGAATATCCTGCTTGGTCAGGTATCACGCTTTGACTGCAGTTACATTATTTAGTATTCATTGGAATAACACATGCATGCGAAATTCTTTTATTATTCCATTCTTTATTATTCTGCCGGAATATCTTATGCGTGCTTTTCATGACTTTGGTTCCATTCTTTATTATTACATTGAAATAATATGTCTATGTAGATTACCGCATGCATGGTAAATGATCATTCGTGTTCATACGAATAATATTTTCATTAAAAAGGGAATTCTACCAGGGGCAGTTTTGTAATTATTCTAACCCTAAAAAATTCTAGAAATATTTGAAATGATAATTTGATGAGTTTTCTAGATTGTGTCCAAAAATGGCTATTTTTGGATGTATAGATTAAGAGTTATGGATTTTATGGGAAAAGACTATTTTAAAAGTAAACCCTTATAACTCCTTGTGGTTAACTCCAAAATTGGTGAAATTTTTATTAGGAGTACATGTATATAATAGGAGTATATCCTGTAAATTTCAGAATTTTTGGACAAAATTACAATTTATGATAAATGTCTAAATATTCGGTAGTTTTAGCCCTATGAAAAACAGTAAATGAATTTTAAAAATTCTGAGAAAAATATATGTTCAAGAAGAGACTATATTCTGCTAAATCCTAGAAAAGAAATATTTTTGGGATTGATTTGGTATTTTTCATGAAAATGAACTAGTTATGAGTAAATGAATTAAATATGTTATGTGAAGTAATAAAATTGGAAAATAGGATTTTATAGCTTAAGAATCCTATATAGGGTATATCTTGATTTTGATGAGGATTTGATCATTGATGATGAAATCTTATGAGTATAGCATTTTGAATGATTAAATGCATTATTTGATAAAGTGTAAACAATTGAAATAAATTGTTTATAAGTTTAAGAAATGATTAAAATATTGTTATAATATTAATGATATTAGATTATGAGATTATTAAGTGATTGATAACATTTGGTTATTATTGAATATTTGGATAAATTGTATTATAAATGTTTAATATTTATCCTTTATCTCATTTGATTGATTTTATATCATTGTCATCATCCTCATGCTTATATTGTGTTGAAAGTCATCTTTGGTAGTAGTGCGTAGATGGACTTTCTATGATTATAAACTGAGGGATTATTTGGTATAATCATGGCCAAGTAATGTTACAAATGATGTAGAAAAAGTCCTCGTTGGCCCGTAGTGCATTGATGGGCGCTTTTGGTATGATTATGGCTATAGATTCTCTTGACGAGGTGCAAAGATGAATTATTTTATGGCATGATCATGACCGTTGATGAAAACACGATTATTTTTGTGACGCCCCCAAAATAGGTATACATCACATATTCTGAGTAGTCAAATACATGGTACAGAATACAAATACAACTTAATTATACAACTGTCGTGTACAATACGACAAAACATAAGTTGTGAGTTTGAATACAAATATTGTCTACTAGAGATTATCTGAAACTCAAAAGGAGTCCTCATTACAATTATTATCACACTATTTCAAAGAATAGTGAGGACTACTAATCTATCATCGGCCCTTCACTCCGTTCCCGACTAGTCCCTCGCTACGTTCTCATTTCCGAAGAGAAACAATGAAAGTAAAAGGTGAGCTCAACTAGCCCAAGGGAAATATTATGACTAAGATAATGCGAGAATATATTATCGTTAGCCTTCAACGATATTAAACCGATACAATATAACAACCATAAAGTTTAAGCTGCGGTAGACAAGCAATCCATTAAAAGAGCCAGTAAAAATAAAATCTACTATCTTTTATGATTTAAAAGGTTTTTCATCACTTTTATCATTTGGGACTCGACAATAAATAATCCACATCATCGAATCACCCGCTTTCTGACGAATGATATTCTTTAGTATCACGACCATAATTATCCATGCACTCACGGGCCAAGAATATTTGTGTATTCAATAATGGTCATGATCATGCCAACAATCGTGTATCAATGCACTACGGGCCAATGAGGACTTTTATCACATCATTTGTAACATTACGGTCATGATTACAATCAAATAATCCTCAATCATAATCATACCAAGTCCATCTATGCACTATAGGCCACAGATGACTTTCAATAAAATATAAACATGAGGATGATGATAATGATATAAGAATTCAATAAAACAAGTTCAAGAATTATTTTATCCAGGAACTAATAATGTCCAAATTGTCAACATGATACTATTTTGTAGAGTAAAATTCAAGAATGCTCAGAAAAATATTTTCATGAAAAGATACTGGATGAAGCGCAAATATCAAGGATATTCAACTAATTTCATGGAGTATAGAAGTCAAAATTTTAACCAACTGAGTATAATAAGGAATGGAATAACAAAAGAAATCACCGAGCATCGTGCGATAGACCGCACAGCGAGTTATTCCAATGAAATAATAAATAACGGAATCAGTGCGGCGTAAAAGCGCGCAGAGTGATATATTCCAACGAGAATAATAAAGGCGGAATCGGTCCGGCGTAAAAGCATGAATAGGATATTCCAAAAAAAAAAAAAAAATTAATCAGTCCGACGTAGAACGCTTGTGAGCGTGATATTCCAACGAGAATAATAAAGATTTTAATCGTCCCAAGTAAAAACGCATTTGACATGATATTCAACAGAATAATAAAAAGAGCGGAACCAGTCCGGCGTAGAAACGCTTGAGCGGGATGTTCAACAGAATGATAAAGAATGGAACAATGAAGAATTTCACCAAGTATAGGGTATCCAGCATGATCTGAGTTATTCCAATGAGAATAATAAAGAATGGAATAACAGAAGTTCTTTTCATGAATACAAAAGAAATAATACCCCCTACCTTTAGAAAAACTGGATACTTAAATAGTGAGGTAGCAGACTTCTCTTCTTCTTTCTATAATTTCTCTCTATAATAATCACTCTAAAGCTTTTGTGAATTGGTGAGAAATGAAGGAAAATGAGCTTCTATTTATAGAAAAATATAGTTTCGATAATTGCATTTTTGGGGCTCGAAAAATTTTAGTCTGATACCTCCAACTTTTCCTTTATTTTTAATTTAGTCATGAAAGTATTATCAAACTTGCACCACCTCCCCTAATAGTAAATAATGTGATTCAATAGTAAATTATGTGAATCAATACTTCTAGACATGTGAAAATGAGAATTACAGTATAGTACCTCCATCTATACCTCCATTTTTAACTTAGTCATGCAAGTATTATCAATCTTGCACCAACTCCCCTAATAGTAACAAGAATGTGAAACAATAGTATACACATGTGAACAAATAGTTATAATCATGTGAAATAATAGCAATCAATTGCTCATTTATCCCATTAAATACCCGATTGGTCAATATAACCTCCAGACATCAATTATTATCGAAATAATTGTCAATTTTCACTAACACAATTAATTCCAACACAATGAAACCATTTTTATCAAAAATATAAATTTTGAAATTTCGAAGTTTGACTTTTCCCAAAAAAAGTCAACTGTTGACTTTGACGAAATAGTGAATTAGGAAAATTTTGTGTTTATAGACTATTTTTACTAATTTCATCGTTCGGACTCAAATATCACGTCCGCGTCTCCAAATTCAACTCCGAACATGACTTCAATTTTAATAACATTCATCATTAATATTATAACTCACAATATTTATCAACCGGTCATTCCTGTGGAAGAGGGCTTTCGATAAGGATTTCTCCCTATTGGCGCGCAATTAGGTGACCAAACATCTCCTTGACAAAACTTCTAGACATTTTAAATATTGAAATTTAATAATATGAATAACTTTGTCATCTCAATTATTGATTTAATAAAATAACATATTATCTTGATGATCTTATGATAATAATCGAATCAATAATATGAGAGATATAATCTGACAATTCTTTGTAGCAATAATTGAGTATAATCGAGTGACTTCTCACGTAAGCATCAATAATCAATACCACTCATATTTCTTATGCAACCATGCGTATTCTTCGTATTTTTACTACCGGGTATTTCAAAAGTTAACGGTAAAACTTCCGCCGTTATTTTCATAAAGTATTTTTGTCGTTTTCTCAATCCGATAATAATTTTGTTGTGGGGGGTCCACCAATTATTGTGCGGTTATCTGAATATTCCTGTTAAAAGCGAATATTCCCAGACGATCGAATATTATATAACAACTTATGTACTTTTGCAAAATTTGTAAATATTACCCACAACTATAACATTATATCAAATCCACACCATAATATTCAAAAATATATTTCGAGAAAATTTAATATTTATTCAAAAAGTTGGGGTCTTACAATCTTTAGCTCGTAGTGTATGGATAATTTATGGTCGTGATATTAACGAATATCCTTAGCCGTAGTGCATGGATAATTCAAAGTGATCTGATTGATTATCGAAATGAGTCTCGTGATGAAATATAAATTCATGGATGTGATATTAACGAATATCATTGGTAGTAGTAGTGCGAGGGTGATTCGATGATGTGGATTATTTATTAAGCTGAATTTCATCGATAAAATATTTATTGTACACTTTTAATTCGTAGAAGATAGTAGATATCATGCTCTACTTGACTCTTCTAAATTACAGTTTTATGTCTTTGGCATGTAGTGCAAAGATGAATTGTTAATGAATATCTTTGGCCGTAGTGCAAAGATGAATTTATTAGTATGATTATGAGCAGGAATTCTGATTAAAATTCATCTTTAATCAACACGAATTTATTCATCATTAATATTATAATTCACAATATTTAACAACCAGGTCGTTCCTAGGAAAGAGGGGGCTTTTCGATAAGGATTTTTTCTTATTGGCGCGCAATTAAGTGACCAAACCTCTCCTCGATGTAACTTCTAGACATTTTCAATATTGCAAATAATAATATGAATAACTTTGTCGTCTCAATTATTGATTTAATAATATATCATATTATGTAGATGATCTTGTAACAATAATTGAATCAATAATATGAGAGATATGATGCGACAATTCTTGTAGCAATAATTGAGTATAACCGTGACTTCTCACGTAAGCATCAATAATCAATCTGGTGTCTACTACTATGCAACCACCAGCGTATTCTTTGTACTTTTACTAAGGGTAGTTCAACAGTTTTAACGGTAACACTTTCATAGTTATTTTTATAAAAGATAATTACATGCGTTTTCTAACTACGAAAATACTTCCGTTGTGGGGTCCACCAATGATTGTGCCGTTGTACGAATATTCCCTGTTAAAACAAATATTCCCCGACCAATCGAATTTTATATAACCACTTGCTTACTTTGCAAAATTTGTAAATAATATCCACAACTATAACATTATATCATATCCACACCATAATATTCAAAAATATATTTCGAGAGAATTTAATCTTTATTCATAAAAGTTGGGGTCTTACAACCTCCCATTCTTATGAAATTTCGTCCTCAAAATTAGGGTACGTACCTGGTATATCGTAGAGGTGAGGATATCTTAACTTCATCTCATATTCTAACTCCCAGGTCATTTCTTCCACATCGTGGTTTCTCCACAAAACTTTGACTTGAGGTATAACCTTGGAGCGTAGAATATGATCCTTCTTATCCAAGATTTTAACAGGTAACTCTTCATACGTTAAATCTTCCTCTATATCTCGTCCGGTTCTAATTCAATAATGTGGTTCGGGTTTTTCACATATTTACGTAACATAGATATGTGAAAAACGTTATGAACACGAGACATACTTAGCGAAAAAGCGAGTCATAGGCCACGATTCTACTCGATCGAGGATTAAAAATGGGCCAATGAATCGAGGGTTGAGCTTTCCTCTCTTTCAAAATCCAATAACTCCCTTCCATGGAGCAACATGTAACAACACATGATCTCCAATATCGAATTCACGTCCTTTTGATGAAGATCAGCATAACTCTTTTGTCGATCTTGTGAGGTTTTTATACGTTGTCGGGTCGTTTGAATCTTTTCCGTAGTCATACGTATCAACTCCGGTCCCAACAACGTTGCTTCAACTACCTCATCCTAGCATACTTTGGAGAACGACAATTTCTTCCATCTGATGCCTTAAATGGAGCCATGTCGATACTTGCGATAAGCTGTTGTTGTGAAATCTCCACCAATGGTAAGAACTTGTCCCAACTTCCCTTGAAGTCGAGGACACGAGAGTCTTAATAAATCTTCAAGAGTTTGAATAGTCCTTTCCATTTGCCCGTCCGGTTTAAGGATGATATCTTTGAGCTAAATCGTAAATCAGCGTACAAAGCTTTTGCAAACTAACCCAAAATCGTGAAGTAAATCTTGGGTCTCAATCGAAACTATGGATCTTTGGAATACCATGCAATCTTACAATCTCGTTTATGTACATCTGACAAGACGTTCAAGTGTATAAGTTTTTCAGATAGGTAAGAAATGAGCGGACTTGGTCAATCTATCAACAATGACCCAAATCGCATCTATGCCTTGAGAAACCTTGGGAAGACACATGTGAAATCCATGGTAATGTGCTCCCACTTCCATTCTAGAATTTCAAGTGATTGCAATGGACCTTTTGGCACTTGATGCTCGCCTTGACTCGTTGACAAGTTAGACACCTTGAGATAAACTCGCGATCTCTTTCTTCGTATTGCTTCCACCAAATGTATGTCGAAGATCACGATACATTTTGGTACTCCCAAGATGGATTGCAAGCGGTGTGTTGTGCGCTCCATCATGATTTTATACTTTAAATCGGGGTTGTTAGGAACACAAAGTCTGAGTTTACTCAAGTATTCCTTCTTCATCGATTCTTGCTTAGAAATAGCACCTTCTTGCAATTTCTTCCTCATACTGCTTCGAGCTCCAGTGCATAGCTTGAGCGACTTTAACTTTATCGATTAAAGTAGGTTCTACTCGTATATTCGCCATCATCACATGGGTCCCTGGAGTCTTTAACTCTATCTCCATCCTTTGTAAGTCATATAAAATGGGCCTTTGCGTTGACAATAATGTACTCGTACCCGCATATGATCTTCTACTCAATACATCAGCTACTACGTTCGTTTTTCCAGGATGGTATTGAATGGTATGATCGTAAGTCATTGACGCATGTTAAGTTCCTTTTGAGTGAAGAAATATTTGAGGCTTTGATGATCTGTATAGATCTCCACCTTCTTTCCATACAGGTAATGCCTCCAAATCTTAAGTGCAAAAACGACTGCTGCCAACTCTAGATCATGAGTAGGATAATTCCTCTCATATTCTTTGAGTTGTCGTGAGGAATATGCTATGACTTTCCCATGTTGCATAAGAACACATCCTAACCCTTTGCCTAAAGCATCACTGTAGATGACAAATCTCTCCGAGCCAGATGGAATTGTCAGAACAGGTGCTGAAATGAGTCTTCTCTTGAGTTCTTGAAAACTCTTCTCACATTCTTCGCTCCAACCAAACTTCGTATCTTTTCGAGTCAGCTGAGTTAATGGAGTAGCAATTCGAGAAAACCCTTATACGAATCTCCGATAATAACCAGCTAAGCCAAGAAAACTACGTGCTTTGATTAATCGACTTAGGTTGCTCCCAACATTGAATTGCTTCAATCTTTGCTTGGGTCAACAGATATTCCATGATTTGATATTACGTGCCCAAGGAATGCAACTTCCTCAAGCCAAAACTCGCAATTCTTCAACTTGGCATATAGCTTGTTTTCACGAAGATTTTGGAGTATCAGCCTCAAGTGTTGTTCATGGTCTTCACGGGTTTTGGAGTATATGAGGATGTCATCAAAAAAGATGACCACAAAGTGATCCAATTATTCCTTGAATACTCGGTTCATCATGTCCATGAAGGTAGCAGGAGCATTAGTTAATCAAAAAGACATGACTAGGAATTCATAATGCCGTCATCGGGAGTTACGGCGATCTTTGGAATGTCATCGGTTTTAATCTTCAATTGATGATATCCTAAGCGAAGATCAATCTTTGAAAAGAATTTGGCACCTTGCAACTGATCAAACAGGTCATCAATGCGAAGCAACGGGTACCTATTTTTTATGGTGACATTATTCAACTCCCGATAATCAATACAAAGTCGCATATTTCCATCTTTCTTCTTCACGAATAGAACAGGAGCACCCCAAGGAGGTGTACTAGGTCGAATGAAACCGATGTCTAACAATTCCTGCAGTTGGGTTTTCAACTTTTGAAGTTCAATAAGAGCCATTCGATATGGGGATTTGGAAATGGTTTTGTACCGGGTTTAAGATAGATACCAAACTTGATTTCACGCTCCGGTGGTAGGCCAGGAAGTTCTTCGGGGAATACGTCAGGAAATTTATTAACAATAGAAATATCATTCAAATCTGACGTATTTTTGTTTAAATCTGTGACATGAGCTAAGAAAGCATGACATCCGTTTTTTAATAAACGAATCGCTTTATGGCTTGAGATGACCGTGATTGATTTTAATGGTTTGGTCACTTGAATTCGCATAGTAGGTTGATTAGGAATATGAAAGCTAACAACCTTACGAAAACAATTAATTTTAGCATGATGAGTAGTTAATCAATCAATCCCTAGAATCACATCAAATGCAAGTATTTTTAAAGAAATAAGATCGACAGGTAACATGCGGTTACCGATTTGAATCAAACAAGACTTATAAACAGTGGATGTAATGAAGGTTTCTCCCAACGGAGTTTCAACCAATAAGTCAAAGTCTAATTTCTCCGGAGTCAAATTTAAGCGTTGGCGCAAGTAGGAGAAATAAAAGAATGGGTAGAACCCAGATATCAAATAAAGTATAGACTTCGCTAGAGTTTATGATCTCGTTCGGGTTCCTTGCTTTCTGGGAGGTCACAACAAACGCTCTCCCTTGAACTACCGACTTTGACTTTTTTGGGACGGCCTTTGGCGCCTCCACCCCAACTGGAATTGTCTTCGGTGCATGACAAAATTGGGCTAGGTGACCTTCTCTTTCACAATTATAACACGCTTTGGACTGCATCGCGCAGTTTGGACTGATGTGTCCCTCCCCTCCGCATTTGAAGCATATGATAGGTGGTCGTTCTCCTTCCTTAACAACGGGTGTTGGTTCTGACGTCTTTCCATCATTGTTGAATCTCCTCTTCTTAAAATGTCCATTCTTATTGTCTTGGCCATGATTACCACCAAAGTGGTTACCATTTCGGCATGTTGATTCCTCCACTTTTCTTTGTCACACGCTTTGATGGCCGCTACCACCGATATTATCATTTTGCTTACCGCTTTCTATTGGTTGCGTTGACTCGTTCTGCTCCAATAATGAGCCCTATTTATAATATCTCGAATACAAACACAATTTATGAGAATTAGATATTGGCGTATCTCGGGTTTGAAACCTCTTAGAAACATCCGCGTCATTCTCTCTCATTATCGACCAAGTGAGACACAAATCGGGACAACTCGGCAAACTTAGCTTCGTCTTTGCGACACAGTCATATTGTTCTGCTCCAACTTGATGAACTCTACCTCTTTTATGTGACGAATACTTTTGAGAAAGTACTTGTCGTTGAATAGTTCTTGGAACTTCTTCCAAGACATCTTCAGTGCGGTAGGTTGAGTACGCTTTACCAGTTCCCACCAGTAATCTGCCTCTCCTCGTAACATAAAGGTGGCAAAGGGAACCTTTTGCTCCTCGGAGCATCCCAAGACATCAAATATCTTGGTGATCTGCTTTATCCACGCTTCTGCCATAAGTGGTTTTGGCTCTCCAATAAACTTCAGTGGTTCCAGCTCCTTGAACTATTTAGCGGTGACTGTCCGAGAGTTTCCAGTGTTTTCACCTATATTTTGGACAGGAGCCGCTCTGCCGATGTTGCGTATGAATTGCGTAAAAGCCTCTGAACATTCCATCGTTCATCATTTGGTCGATGTTGTTGTTTGCGTGAGGATTATCCCTTCTACGATGCACATTATCCTAATTATTGATCTGTGGAGACTCAACGGTCTCTTGTGCTCCATTGCTATTCTCAACATTCTCTGATGTCATTTTCAGATACTACCATAAAACAAGGGTTAATTGACCAACCAATTAAATATCAAATAAACTTAGGTAGGTCATACTAGCGAAGAAATTCCCCGTCTCTCCCCTCCTAGTTCTAGTCTCACCATCTTAGCCAGGGATCATATCCCTAAGCTTTGATACCAACTGTGACACCCCCAAAATAGATATACATCACTCATCTTGAGTCGCCAAATACATGGTATAAAATTCAAATACAACTTAATAATACAACTGTCGTGTAAAATACGACAAAACATAAGCTATGAGTTTTAATACAAATATTGTCATCTAGACAAAATCTGAACATTCCATCATTCATCATTTGGTCAGTGTTGTTGTTTGCATGAGGATTGTCGCCTTCCTGATGCACATTATCCTGATTATTGATATGTGGAGACTCAACGGTCTCTTATGCTCCATTGCTATTCTCAACATTCTCGGATGTCATTTTCAGATACTGCCACAAACCTAGGATTAGTTATTATATCACATATTATCCCTATACTCTGACCGACCAATTAAATACCAAATAAACTTAGGTAGGTCATACTAGCAAAGGAATTCCCGTCTCTCTCCCTCCTAGTTCTAGTCTCACATCTTAGCCGGGATCATATCCTAAGCTTTGATACTGTTGTGATGCCCCCAAAATAGGTATACATCACCCATCTTGAGTCGTCAAATACATGGTACAAAACTCAAATACAATCATAAATATACAACATGAGCTGTGAGTTTTAATACAAACATTGTCTTCTAGACAGCTTTAAAACTCAAAATAAGTCCTCAATACATTTATTAACACACTATTTCACATAATAGTGAGGACTACTAATGCTATCCTCTGGACCATCATTCCGTTCCCCGACTAGTCCCTGTTACGTTCTCATTTCCTGAAGAGAACAGTGAAAGAAATGGTGAGCTCAACTAGCCTAGTAAGAAATATTATGACTAAGATAAAGCGAAATAAATTATCCTTAGTATTCATAGTGTTAAACCGATGATATAACAAACATCAAGTTTAAGCTGCAATGAACAAGCGATCCATTAAAAGAGTCAAGTAAAAATAAAATCTACTATCTTTTATGATTTAAAGGTTTTTCATCACTTTTATTCTTTGAGACTCGACAATAAATATTCCACATCATTGAATCACCCTCACTGACTACTGACCATGATATTCTTTAGTATCACGACCATAAATTATCCATGCTACTACGGGCCAAGGATATTCGTGTATTCACTAATGGTCATGATCATGCCAACAACCCGTCTGTCAATCAATGCGATGCAGACCAATGAGGACTTTTTCCACATCATTTGTAACATTACGGTCACGATTACAATAGAATAATCCACAGTCATAATCATACCAAGTCCATCTATGCACTATAGGCCGAGATGTCTTTCAACATAATATAAACATGAGGATGATGACAATGATATAAGAATTCAATAAAAATAAGTTCAAGAATTAATTTATCCAAGAACCAATAACGTCCAAATTCTCAACATGATACTTCTTTGTGGAGTAAAATTCAAGAATGCTCAGAAGAATATTTTCATGAAAAGATCTTTGGATGAAGCCTTGAAATATCAAGGATATTCCACTAATTTCATGGAGTATAGAAGTCAAAACTTTAACCAACTGAGTATAATAAAGAATTGGATAACAAAAAATCATCACGGGCACGCGATGAGGCCCACGGAGACATGTTATTCAATGAATAATGAATAACGGAACCGGTCGTGCGTAAGCGCACGAATGTGATGTTCCAACAGAATGATAAATATTGGAACCGGTCATGCGTAAAAAGCATGATATAGATGTTCCAATGAATAATAAAGAAGCGGAACCGTGTCATGCGTAAAGCCTACGCATGTGGATGTTCCAATGAATGATAAAAAACGTAATAATAATGTAAGAATTTCACCAAGTATAGGGTGGCCGCGCGTATATAGGTTATTCAACGAATAATAAAGAATGGAATAATGGACTTTCTCTTCATAAATCTGAAAGAAATAATACCCTTACGAGTACAACAAATGATATCCCTACCTTAGAAAGAAGAGTCTTTGGATATAAAGTAGTGAAGTAGCAAAACACTTTTCTTCTTTCTCTCTATAGTTTCTCTCTCTGAGTTTGATGATGAATTAAAAGAAATAATGAAGGAATGAGCTTCTATTTATAGAAGAATAGGCGCATAATAACTAATTCATGAACGGTCCCAGTTGATTTACTTTAAGCAGACGGTCCGGATTTAAAACAAAATCTTTTAAATAAAATATAATATATTCTATTTATAATCTAATAAAATGAATAACTTTATAAAAGTATTACATTTTTATATAAAAGATTTTACTATCAATACTATGCATAATAAAATATAATATATTCTAATTATTCTCTAATAAAACAAATAACTTTATAAAATTATTACATTTTATATAAAAAAAATTACTATGCAAATACTATGCAGATACAACATGCGTAATAGAATATCATATATTCTATTTATAGTCTAATAAAATGAATAACTTTATAAAAGTATTTTATTTTATATAAAAAGCTTTTCTGTTTTATTACATTAATAATACTAATAAAACAAAACTCATCATCATTATTATTATTCACATTATTAATCGACGACTGTAGATTCCCAGGAAAGAGGGGCTTTCAATAAGGATTTTTCCCTATTAAGCGCGCGATTAGGTGTCCAAACCTCTCCTCGATGTAACTTACAGACATCGTTAATATTGCAAATAATAATATTAATAACCTTATCGTCTCAATTATTGATTTAATAATATATAAAATATTGACAATAATTGAATCAAATAACGTGAGATCTACGTCAACAATTCTTTGTGTGATAATTGAACAAAACCGAGTGACTTCTCACGTAAGCATCAATAATTAATACTGGTGTGCTACTATCGCAACCACGCCAGACATCGTATTTCTTTTAACACCGGGTGTTTCAACAGTTAACGGTAAAAACTTCCATAGTTATTTTTATAAAGTATTTTGTCATTTTCTCAATGAAAATAATTACATTTGTGGGGTCCACCAATGATTGTCTTGGTTATACGAATATTTCTGTTAAAACGAATATTCCCAGACCAATCAATATTATATAACAACTTCACGTACTTTGTAAAATTTATAAATATTACCTGAAACTATAAAATTATATCAAATTTACTCCATAATATTCAAAAATAATATTTATAGAAAATTCATCTTTATTTATAAAAGTTGAGTCTTACAACCTCCCTTCTTATAAAATTTAGCCCTCGAAATTAGAATACATACAGTATGTCGAGAGGTAAGGATACCTTGATTTCATTTGATTCTAACTCCCAAGTCATTTCCTCAACATCGTGGTTCTCCACAAAACTTTGACTTGAGGTATAACCTTGGGCGTAGAATATGTTCCTTCTTATCCAAGATTTGAACAAGAACCTCTTATACGTCAAATCTTTCGCTATTTCGTCTGTTTAACTTTCAATAATGTGGTTCGGGTCTTCCACATATTTACGTAACATGGATATGTAAAAAAGCGTTATGAACACGAGACATACTTGGCGGTAAAAGCGAGTCTATAGGCCACGCCTCCTACTCGATCGAGGATTAAAAATGGTAGATGAATCGAGGATTGAGCTTTCCTCTCTTTCAAAACCTCGTAACTCATTTCCATGGAGCAACACGTAACAACATATGATCTCCTATATCGAATTCCACGTCCTTTCGATGAAGATCATAATAACTCTTTTGTCGATCTTGTGAGGTTTTTATACGTTGTCGGATCGTTTGGATCTTTTCCGTAGTCATACGTACCAACTCCAGTCCCAACAACGTTGCATCACCCACCTCATCCCAGTATACTGGAGAACGACACTTTCTTCCATACAATGCCTCAAATGGATATTGGCATACCATGTAATCTTACAACCTCGTTTATGTACATACGAGTAAAACGTTCAAGTGTATAAGTTTCTCGTATCGGTAAGAAATGAGCAGACTTGGTCAATCTATCAACAATGACCAAAATCGCATCTATACCTTGAGAAACGAGCAATCCATTAGAAGAGTTAAATAGACCATAAAATATGTATCTTCTCCATGTTAAAAGTCCACCAACAATGTTTTATCCCTGTAACATCAATCAACAATTCCTGTCCACAATCACATGTATAACTCATAATCGTAATTGTAGTTCTAAATTCCCTTTTCTCATCCAGGATAAAGATAATTTTCATCACCTCAAAAGAGCAAAGACTTACATTGGATATCGGATATGACCTTTGAAGGAAACTTGCAGCGATGAATAAAGAACTCACCAAATATCTAAATACTCACAAAATACACTCAATAATCTAGAGAGAAAGAAAACATATGAATTACGGTGTGATTTTCAATTCTAACTTAGCCCTCTATTTATAGGAAAATGTTAAGACACCGAAAGCGGACTTGACCTGCTACACTGATGGCTTTACACCTATACTATTCCACCCACCAAAAAATCAGCCATCTTCCCCCCAACAACCAAAAGTGGGGCCCACCAATTCTAAATTTTCCACCAAAATCATTTATAACCTAATTTTGAATCAATCACCTCTTAAAATTCATAACAAATCATTCGCTCATTTTAAATTCGTTCAAAATTTGTGGACATATACTCAACTTATATATGTATAACATATCCAAAAATCACAACGATCCAACTACGATTAAAAATTATAACTCACATAATAAAGTCAAAGAACACGATTTGATCTTTTAATACCTCCAATCCGACAAAATCTTCGGTAAAATACCTCAACATTAATTCCTTCATTTATAACCACATAAATAAATCCATCATTTATATCCACATCAAATAAATATTTCATTATCATATAAATCAATAATTAATTATTCACAAATAATATTACAGAATCACAACAATGACAGCTAGGCAGTTCCCAGGAAAGAGGGGACTTTCCGATAAGGATTTATCCTTATTGGCGCGCAATTAGGTGACTAAACCTCTCCTTGACAGAACTTTCTAGACATTGCCAATAATGCAATCTAATAATATTATTCAAATAATATGAATTATTGATCCGATAATGGAGATCTTGTCAAATGACAATTATTGAAACAACAATAATATAAAATATCAACGCAAAGAAATCATTAAACCAATAAAATAAAATATTGAGCGATAATTCTTTAACAATTATTGAGTAATGTCTTCTACGTAAGGATCAATAATTCAAAAATACCGTAAAAAAGCGTAATGCTTCTTGTGCAAACACGCAGCGACATCGTATTTTAACCACCAGGTATTCCAACAAGTGTTACTTGATAACAACTACGCCGTTATTTATAAAAAAACTCAATTTTTGTCGTTTTCTTCATTCGACAGTTATTCGTTATGGGGCCCACAATTGGCTGTGCCGTCATACGAATATTCTCCGACAGAAAGAATATTCCACGACCAAACGAATATTCCCCGACAACAATAAGTATTTTATAGCCACTTTCTTATTTTGAAAATTTTATATATATCACCCTTAACTTTAAACTTTTATCAATTTAACCATTTACTGAATAGAAAAATTGAATACTTTTATTTCATAAAATTCGGGGTCTTACAATCTCCCCTCCTTATGAAATTTCGTCCCCAAAATTTACGTACCTGGTATTTCAAAGAGTTGAGAATACCTTGCTTCCATTCCAGATTCCATCTTCCCTGTCATCATGATTTCTCCATTCTTTCATCTCACGTATTTGGATATCATTCTAGAATACAGCTTCAAAACAAAGGTTAATTGACATATCACAATTAGTCAACTTAAGTAAGAAAATTCAGCTTAGGTAGGACACACACTAGCGAAGGATATTTCTCGTCTCTCCCTTCCTAGTTCTAATCCAGGATCTCCGCCAGAGATCATATCCCTAAGCTCTGATACCAACTGTGACACCTCCAAAATAGGTATACAACATCCATTCTGAGTCGCCAAATACATGGTACAGAAAATAACTACAACTTTATTACAACAATTATCGTGCAAAATACAACAACATAAATGCTGTGAGTTTTGATACAAATATATACCAACCGCGACTCATGTCCCAACCTTGGATAACACGTCACAATGGCACCCTACATAAAGGTATAGTTAAAAACTGTTTTAGAAATTAAAACCTTTGGGAAGTACTCAGGAAAACCTTCTTACATGGGAGGCCATGCGTCTACGTTATGATAGATATCATATGGCCACAGAATTATCCTTGGTTGACCCAATAGACCCCAAAGAAAATGAGAAGATTACTATCATATTCTTTCCTATGGTGAGTCTTCTCTTGACATATCATTATCTCCACTGTCTCTAATTGAGAATTATACGTCAAACAAACACCAAGATCATTTAGGTAGTGCGCGTAGATATACTCGGTAAGTGGATGTGCACAACCATGCCTTATGATGACACGAGGTTGTATGATCTTGTATGATAGTGATAAAACACCCTTCCAACGTTGAGTTCACCTCACCCTTTTCGATTCATAAAAATTAAATATCAAATGACGTATATAATACGACACACTTATCTAAAGTCTCAATAAAATTATTTTCATACTATTTAGGGAGAACCTCAAATGACTATAGACCATGATTCTATTCCTCATTATCCCCAGCTCAAACCCAATTTACACTCTTATTACCATAGTTGCGGTGAACGAAGCGATCCATTAGAAGAATCAAAATAGACCATAATATCTATTATCTTCTCCATGTTAAAAGTCCACCAACAATGTTTTATCCCTGTAATATCAATCAACAATTCCTGTCCACAATCACATGTATAACTCATAATCGTAATTGTAGTTCTAAATTCCTTTTCTCATCCAGACAAAGATAATTTTCATCACCTCGAAAAGATGACTTACGACCGGATATCGGATATGACATTGAAGGAAACTTGCACTGATGAATAGCAACTCACCAAGTATCTAAATACTCACAAAATACACAAATAGTCTAGAGAGAAAAAGAGAGAAAACTTATGAATTCTGGTGTGATTTTCAATTCTAACTTAGCCCTCTATTTATAGAAAAATATTAGCACGCCGAAGAAGACTTGACTTTTCTACTACGATGGCTTTTACTCGCTACTATTCCACCCACCAAAAATCAGCCATCTTTCCCAACAACCAAAAGTGGGGCCCACCAATTCTAGAATTTTCCACCAAAATCATTTATAACCTAATTTTCGAATCAATCACCTCTTAAAATTCATACCAAATCATTCGTTCATTTTTAACGGTTCAAAATTTGTGGACATATACTCAACTTATATATGTATAATATATCCAAAAATCACAACGATCCAACAATTCCGATTAAAATTATAACTCACATAATAAAGGCGTAAGAACAAATCGATTTGATCTTTTAATACCTCCAATCCGAGCAAATATCGATAAAATACCTCAACATTAATTCCTTCATTTATAACCACATAAATAAATCCATCATTTATATCCACATCAAATAAATATTTCATTATCATATAAATCAATAATTAATTATTCACAAATAATATTACGAATCACAACAATGATAATTTAAGCGGTTCCCTGTGAAAGAGGGACTTTTCAGATAAGGATTTATCCTTATTGGTAGCGTATGATTAGGTGACTAAACCTCTCCTCGACGAACTTTCTAGACATTGCCAATAATGCTATCTAATAATATTATTCAAATAATATGAATTATTGATCCGATAATGGAATCTTGTCTTGATGACAATTATTGAAACAACAATAATATAAAATATCAACGCAAAGATCATTAAACCAATAAAATAAAATATTGAGCGATAATTCGTTGTAACAATTATTGAGTAATGTCTTTTTACGTAAGGATCAATAATTCAAAAATACGCGTAAAAAAGCGTGTCTTCTTTGTGCGAAACACACGTAGACATCGTATTTTAACCATAAAGTATTCCAACAAAGTGTTAACTTGAATAACTACTTCAAGTTATTTATAAAAATTCAATTTTTGTCGTTTTCTTCATCCAACGGTTATTAGTTATGGGGTCCATGATTGGTTGTCTTGGTAAATGCGATATTCTCCGACAGAAAGAATATTCCACGACCAAACGAATATTCCCCGACAACAATAAGTATTTTATAGCCACTTAACTTATTTTGAAAATTTTATATATATCACCCTTAATTTTAAAGTTTTATCAATTTAACCATTTCTTGAATAAAAAAATTAAATATTTTTATTTCATAAAATTAGAGTCTTACACTTCTAGTAAGATTTAACTTCGATTATATATATATATATATATATATATATATATATATATATATATATAAGTTATCAAGTTAGGGGAAATTAAATTTAATGCACTCTTTGATAAATCTCATATAAAATTTAAAAATTAGTCAAATAAGGATTATTTGAAAATGACAAAAATAAATAAATAAATAAATAAATAAATATATTATTATTATTATTATTATTATTATTATTATTAAAAATGGAATTAAGGGTTCAATCTCATTTCCATACTCTAAACAGGTAAGTGACTTTATAATAAAAAAAGTCTTGTAGCTTAGTTTTTTGATCATTTGTTTAAGGAATGGGATGTACAAAGTTCGATTCTCAAGTTAGAGGCGTTATTTTAATTTTTTAAAAAGCCGTGGGTTAGGGTTGGGCCACACTCGTGGGTGAGCCTGACGAACGCACCAAAATAAAGCACTAGTTTTCATGAAATTTAAAAAGTTAAGTCAAAAGCCGATTTTTTACAGGCAATCCGGCCATGGGACTTGGCCAATTTTGCCAGGTCTAGTCAGGTGTCACCCTCTAATTGGTGACATATTTTGCTTTTATTATTAATTAAATATTTATTTTATTATGTTTATCAAATTTATAAATTATCCATAAAGTAATTTTCAATAATAGAACAAAATTTATAATTTACTTTAAAATGGAAATACGACGATATACTTTCTTTGTTCAGTAAAAAGAATATACTAATTTCTTAATTTTTTTTTATTTTACAAAAGAATATCATAGTAATACATAGTAATTTTAATAAAATAATTTTAAAAATTTTAACTTTTTTAATCTCGTGTAAAAATCTTAAACGTCACATCCTTATAAGAAATCTTCAAATTTCAAAACTAATCAAAGCGCTATATGAAAAAAAGATAAGTTTCCCGTAAGCTTTTCTTATTTCTACCTAGCCATTTATTCAAAATGTTTTTCATACGCCATATGATGAAATATATCTTTAAAATCCAGCTACATATTACGTACGTCAAATTTGTACTAAATTATAATTATAATTGTAAAATATATTAATATATGAAATTTAATAAAATTATAAAATGATTTCACTTATTATACAACTTTTCAAAAAATATCACTAATACTTATTTAATAATTTAAAAAGAGTTATATGTATATATCGTCTGCGATAAATGTTTATATGACGATTTTTTTAATTTATAATACCATATCTAAAATATCTATCATGACGGTTCATTATCTATATATCAATGGTTGTATCTTTATCTGGTTTGTATATATATATTTTTTTTATTAAAAAATTAACGTAAATATTCATATTATATTATTTTCCATCTAATTCAAATAAATTCTAAAAAAAAAGGTTACAAATGTAAGAGAGAGAAGAGAGGGAGAAGGTGAAGAAAACGTTGGAAGCGTGATTGCCGGTTGAGTCACTCACTCACTCACTCTTTAACTTTCTATTCTCTTCCTATTTCTTTTGTTTTTCCGTAGTCCGTTACAGTACACCTTCCGTGATGGATGTCCCTTTAACGCCTTTGTCCGCTTCCGTTTTCAGCTTTATACTCACTCTCTTCAAATTCCCCTCACGCTTCTTCTTCCCGCGTGGATCCCAAACGTCTGATTCCATATCCGTCGAAATCGTAAAATACCGTACTACTCCTCTTCTGTCTTTTAATAAATTTATGTTTATGTAGTCACTAGTCACCCTACCACGTCTCTATATATATTTTTAATCTCAAAAGCAAGTGCCCACCGATAACTAGTGATTAAGACCTATTCGGTCAGTATAAAATTTATTTATTGATAAATTGATCAATTGATTAATAGAATGTCAGCCTTACGCTACAAATTCTTTACAAGTGTGTCAATATAACTTCATTCTACATGAAAATTCTTGATATAGTCTATATACTCAAATTTAAAAGCGGGGTGAAATATTTAGCGTATCATATAACAAATTTATAAAATAATTTGTGTGTTGCATTATTTAAATAGGAAATTGTTAAATCATATGGCAACTTTTTATTATTTTATGATGAAAAAGTGTCATTTGTAGATGTATAGCGGTGAAAACTTATTATAGGATACATAGCGGCCAACTTTTTGTTATTAATAATTTCTGTTAATAATTTAACTGATTAAACTAAATATTATGGGAACCATACTTGTAGTTATGAACCGCGTGAAATGCAAAGCAAAGCTCCACAGGACAAGACAGGACCGGACCGGACCATTAAAATGGCTGGGTGGTTTATGACGGGCTATGGGCCATTATGTCGAGTTGTGAACAACAGCCAGCAATCACAAAATAAAATACTAGTAGAAAATTAAACGTAATGGACTTTTTTTTTGTTGTTGTTGCAATTTATGAATTTAAAAAATACATTTGTCCTGCTGGCTGCTGCTTTCGTACAAGAAAACCAGAATGCAGCGTGCCGGCGGTGGTTACTACTCGGCAGGGCAGCTTAAGGTCAAGTACGGAATAAGGTCGGCTTGTGGGACCCCCGCCAGTATTTATGGGATGTGGACCCACCGAAGCTGGACTATTTCCGTATAATGCCGTACACTTGAGTCGTACACGGAAAGCAACGACCCCCTCAAATGACTGCTTTTATTTCTTTTTCTTTTTTTAATTTTAAATATTTAAATATACTAGTACTATATAATGGAAGATGACATGGAACCCACCCCCAAAGCACCGCAGCTACAGCGTCACTTGGGCCCACTTTACAAATCCTACACGAAAAAGATGAAAATATATAAAAACTGGAAAAGAAAGAGCATCTCCTAAAAATAATTCTTTATCAAATTCATTTTCAAATGAAAAATGATATATATATTTTTATCCATTTTTTTATTGTCATTCATGGGAATAAATTTTAATGATAATTATTTTGAAAAGATGTATAATAAATGAGATTCTTTATATATTTATCCGATCTCATATATTAATAGATGTTTCGCAATTATTATAATTCACATAAATTTATTAATCTGACGACATGTCTAACAATTAGTTGTATCTGTATAGTTTTCTACTAATTTGTTATTGTTTTTCTTATTTCAAGTTATAAGCATATAAATTTAAAATTAATATTGATGTGATTCAAGTAAGTTTTGAAAATAAATTTTTATTATAAGTTGCTGTAATTTTGAATAAATTAATCAACATTAAATTTATTTTAAAATTTTAAATTACTTTTAGAAAGTAAAAATATGACTCTGTTCCTCTTTTCTTATAATAAAATAGTCATTTTTCTTTTATAGAATATAAAATGAGACTTTATTTTAGGATCCAAAAGAGAATTTGTATTACTAATTTTTTGTGGTGGTTAACTTACCGCTAACATTTTTGAATTCTATATTTTTTGTGCAAAAGACCCCACAGTCATTATCACTACATTTTATTTATTTATTTATTTTATATCACTTCAAATCTTAATTTATAAGTACCTTATTAATATATTTATTTATTAAATATATTATAATATTCATTATCAGTAAAACAGTTCTCTTTATCATGGTATTAATTTATTTGTATGGTATTGTTTTAATTTTAAGAACAATAAATGATAAACTTTTTAATAGTAAATGAGACGGTTATGATGAAGCACCTAATTAAAAAGTTATTTTAAGAAAAATAAATGACAAATTTTTTAATAGTAAATATAGATATATTTTCAAATAAAGTTTTTATTTTCATAAAACATGTATTAATATTGTGCATTAATATATTAATATACCTGTAATCAATGTATTAATACATATCATTACTATTAATAAGTTTTTATTCTCATAAAAAAATCAATGTATTAATACATTTCATTAGTATTAATATATTAATTGGATAGTATAGACCCGAATTTGGGGGCGTCGCACAATCGCAAGGTGTGATTGGGCTTGAGAATTTATTAATAGCCCGGTCTTTGCTTGATTTTATGTATTAGACCTAATGTATTTGAGCTAATGTTATAGCATTTAGGGTTTTTTAATTAATTACTATAAAATATTTTTTGGTGTGGATCATTATAGAGAGAGACATCTTATCTTATGAATACATTAGACAAACATAAGTAATCAAATTGGTGAATTTGAGCATTGTTAGAATATTTTATTCCTTATGTGTCCTCTACTATTTATGGAATTATTGGGCTTACATATTGTATTAATTTAATCATCTTATTTATGGGTTTGATAATTATGTGACTCATAAATATTATTACTAATATTAATTTGGTATAATAGGCCCTAGGGTTTCATAAGCTTGATGGACGATTTTGACCCTTAGATATTTTATAAATAAAACAGTTAGGGTTTGGTCTCAATTGTGGTCTCAAGAATTTTATCCACACCTATACATTCATTCTAAGATTGAGAGAGACAATTGAAGACTTTCACCATTGAGTGCAGCCGAAGCGTGATACATACAACATGACTTATTTCAATTCATGTAAGTACTTAATTTTATGATTATTGATTTTATTTTTATTCTATGCAATAGCACGTTCCGATATAATTTATATAAACAAGCATATCGTGTGTTATTATTTTTCTATTTTTATTTAATTTCTGTGTATATTATTATTCGTTTTTAAATTGTAACAAGTTTCGTTTAATCTAATCTCTTTGTGATTAGTAGGTGCACAACTTCTTCTCGTAAGCCGCCGGGTCAGATATCATTGAAAATTCGAGCATTGAAAAATTATACTAGTGCGGTAGAGCTGACTAAGTATGAATTTTACTTGGAATTAATTATCGGTTTGATTTTGTTGCGCTCTTTACGGTATGAATGAAACAAAACCATTGAATTATCTACAATTATGTGACCACATTTCTTCAAAACATCCGTATCGTTATTAGCTTTGACTGAGAAATTCGATACTCCTACAATCCTACTCCCTAGTCTTACTGTTTTACGGGGTAGTTAACGTAAAGTGAACTTCATTATAAGTTCATTTTATCTTTCAATCTGATCTTGACACGCAGTTTGGAGATCACCTCCCGCTCGCGTGTTGTCAACCATCATAGAAGCGTTTAAATAAACTTTATCGTGAAATTCATTTCTAAACCAGAATCTGTTTTTAATTCTGATTCTGAGGAGAGGATTTCCTTGATTAAGGCCTTTATAAGTAACATTCCGAATCTCTTTAGAAGTTGCAATAAAAAAATATCACATAAAAAATCAAGACTGTAAATGCATGAAAGCCAGAGTCACTGTAACTTAAATTCTAATAAGTACAGTATTAATGAATTTTTTTTTTTAAATTAACAAGTAGACTCCACTTAAATATGGTTAGTTAAATAGTTAAACTAATATTGTGCGTACTTTGTTATTAGAGTTGTGTACTTTTAGATATATATATATATATATATATATATATATATATATATATATATAAAAAGTACATTATTACAGTTTAATTCGGAGTTTAAAGAAAATTTAAGAGAAGGGTTAGGAGGAGGAGGAGGACTAAAGGGAGATTTAGAAGAAATTTATCTTTAATATGTAGGGCATGTTAGGTTTGGAGTTGTTGGGGGCACTTGAGGTCCGACTATAGTTGAGAATATTAATTTTTACTTGCGGAAATAATATCAAAATTAACTTGTTTAATTTATTATAAATAGAGTTACAAATTCTAAAACAACTTGTGAGTTGTCCAATCCAACAAATTTAACGCAATAAAACAAACAATTCCGTACAGTAAAGCATATCGATGAATTGTAGGTCCCTCGACTTGGTTTTTGAATTAGAGCCAAATATGTTCCATGCATTGCATCTTAATCTTCTTGTTTTGGAATTATCAGTTGTATGAATCTGGATTCGGACATTAAGTTGAGCAAGTTGTATTGGACGACTTTTAATAAACTGGTATATATATACTTCATGCTACAACTAATTTTTGTTTTTGATACTAATGAACAAGAGGCAAACAAGGGGGGGGGAGGGGGGGGGGGCTAGTGGGGAAAAGATGGGTCCATTTTATATAAAACATTTTTGTTGATTTTGTGTCTTTTTGGTATGTGTGTCTGTTTGAGTCACGAGAGGGTGTTCCCTTCGAACAAATCCTTTGGGTTTTGAAAATAACTTCTCATTGCAACCTCTTTTGCAAGTTGCTTTATTTATTAGTATTTCTTTTGGTACTGGGTGGGTATGCTGCTTTTTGTAGCTTTGTGTTGGCTCACCAATTGGTGCAGCTCTTTCTATTTCTCAAAAGTTGCTAATTTTGTCAAGCTATAGAAAGGGCTTTAAGATACTCCCTCCTATTCACATTAAATGTCTTTTTAGAGAGTTTCATTTTATTCTATATAAGTGTCGTTTTGGAATCTCTATGCAATATTGCACTATTTTTTCCTAATTTATCCCTCTATTTAATATGTTTAGTAAATGCAATTCTATGGACCATTGTGAAGAGAGAAATAATTAATTAGGGATACAAAATATATTTTATGTTATTTTTTAATAAGTGTGCTTAACTCTAAAAAGATATTTAATCTGAATAGGAAGGAGTAATAGTTAAGAACTTGAACTTGGTTTGTGTCTCAGACCTCTAAAAATGGTTTGAGATTGGCTAATATTTAAATATATGAATCAAACATTACTGACTCTTATTGTGATAATTTTGTGTCAGAAATTACAATTACGAAATAAACTCATACATGAAATTCAATATAATTATAAGAGAATTCTATTTATACATATCTTTCGAAAAAAGTTACTAAAAATACTTATCTACGACAAAAAAGCAACACAAATATTCGCAATATATATAGAGTACAAAAAAGTCGCTCACGACGATGGTTTTTTAAATTTATAAATATTCATTCAATTCTTATAAATTATTATAATCTATAACGACGGGTGAACCGTCCCTATAACCCAAAAAAACCGCTTTTCATAAAATTGATCGCTGTCTACATAATCGCATATATATATAAATATATATATATATATATATATAACAAGTTTAGTTCCAAGATCGCTTATTTAACCACTTTTTTTTTTTTTGAGAATATAAAATATCGAACTATTAGAGTAAACTTATGAATGATTCTATTGAAACATATACAATGTATATGCTTGAACATTAACTTAAGCTTGCCTGCTAACATGTCAAGCTTAATCATTTCAAAGCTCTTCTAGACTCATTTACAATTGTGGTTAGAGAATTGTAATGCTATAATATTCTAATATCGAAGGTTAATTATTTTGATTTAACTCATTCAATTATTATTTTAAAGTCGTCTTCAACGTAGTCTCACAAGTCATATACGTAAATTATAATAATCTTTAGAAATAATATAAAAGAATTCAATGCTATTGTGGCAACATATTTGTTTTGCTTAGTCACATTTGGCTTTTGTAAATTTGGATGATATTGAAACATGGCAATTAAAAGCTTCATTGGAGCTTAGAAATGTAAATATGTATGGGATTTGATTCATGGATTGCCCTTTCATCTATAGAAAAGGACGAAACAATGTTACTAATGAAATTTGTATTCATCAAATTTTAGGAGATATAAGCAAAACCCTAATTTTATCCAAGGAATTGATCAGTAGAGCAAATAATGAAATGATTTTAAGATATTTTAAGTATATGTTTAGTTATTGATAGTGATGAGTAATGTAATAAAATGACAAAATTATCACATATATTTATTTTATTGGAATATATTTTATTCTACCACCTCCACAAAAAATAAAAATAAAGATGATAAAATAAATTTTCATTCTATTAGAATGATTTATCTTCCAAAATGATAATCAAATACACTATTTTTAATTCTATTTTCTCAATCTAAACGTAGTGTCAAAATGGAGAATTCAGTCAAATATTACACAATAGATTATGCTATATTTTATTACAAAACACAATACTAAATTACTAACCACATTTATATACATACAATGGAGTGTTTTTGGTCAAAGTATCTTATGTGTAGTTGACTATGTTTGCCAAATAGCATGTTATGTTTCAAAAAAAAAAAAATCTAAACTTTTTTTTCCCGTAAAGATGACTATTACCAACGACATAAAATTTCAAATAAAACAAGATTATCTCTTGGAAGAAACATTTATATAATACATAATATCTATTTGTTATGAATCCATATTAATAGTGGACAGTAAAAATATATATATTATCTCTAGTTAATAAGGTTAATAAATCCTAAACTCAGTTAAAAAATAAATTAAAAACCATAAACTTTGATTTATAAACCCTAGTTAATAAAGTCAAACCTTCTTTATCGTCCACAATTAATAGCGGACATCGATTTTCAGTTTCTAATCTTGATCGTTCCTTCTTGTTTTTAATGATATACACTACAAGTAGATACCCTATAAAGATCCATAAGAAAATACATTATTATGATCATCCTCATATATATATATATATATATATATATATATAGTCCGGATCTTAAAATTTCACATTATTATTCATTCACGAAACTCAGTTACCTTTTTAGCGACGGATGATTGAATGAGTTCGGTTATACAATCAGTTGTTTATACTTTTAATGACGTTATATGTTGTCCGGCCGCTAAAAGTATAGACATACTGATGAATAATCAACTGTCACTGATCCGTCGCTAAAGGATGGTGAGCTTCGGGTGAAGCTGGAATAAAGGTGAAACTTGGGTGGGGTGGAGGGTGGGGGGTGGTGGGTGGTGGGTGGTGGGGGTGGGGGTGGCGGAGGTGGGCGGGAGGGGTTTTAAAGCTTGCTCAATAAATTATCAATGAATAGGGGATTATTGGGCCATGTGTTTAACGAATGAACCATATGAGCCAGCAGCAATTGTAGGACATACTACGCCCCTCTAATTGGGCTTCAAACTGGACATATTGGAAATGTAAATCTTCCTTAATAAAACGTTAAGCTAATTATTTTGGTGTTGGGCCATTCAGTGTCTCATCGCTATTCTCTAGTGCTATCAACGCCCATTAATTTGTCGATCCGCTCGCCTGGCGATTGAATGTACCTGTAACCTGTCTGGTACCTTGGTTAGCCCGGAGTCCACCAGGCCTTTCACACCATTACCTTCTCGGACAAGAAAGTTGAACAATGAATTTTCATTATCAAAACTTAGAGCCATTTTTTTTGAATATTGAAGGGTTTTTTTTGGGGTCAAAAGTGTTGTGTGCAAGTTTGTTGTTAACAATGAATTAATTGTGCATTGCAAGTAGGGTACTATAAAGATAAAAAAAATTAACTTCTCTTTTATTTTTTTAATAGGAATGACCTAATTTCAAAATAATAATTAGTTTAGTGGGCTAATTTAAAAAAAATTAAAAGTTTAATGGTATAATCAGTAAAACGTGTCAACTACATTGAGTTATTCATTAGTTTTGTCGAAAAATTAAAAGTTCAATAGAGTAATCAGTAAAACGTGACAACTAGTGTGGGTAATTCATTAGTTTTACCAAATATTTGAAAACTATTATAAGGAAAATTTTATATTCTAGCATGTCATGAAAGTCTTTAATAAATTCCCTTCAAAAAATTTCAACTTTAGCGGGAAATTTATTAAAAAAATCTCCCCTTAAAAAAATTCACAAACAAAAGATTTTTAATATCTTCTTAGCATTTCATGCGTCTTTTTTTTCGGGTTAATTGACTTTTTGGTAATTGTATTAAAGGTTGATTTTCATTGTAATTACCGAATCATTTTTTGTTACAAATGAATTACTATACTCGAAAAAATTTACAAAATAGTCATTACATATTACTTATGATTCCGTCTAAAAAAGTGACGAAAAATGTTGAGTAGACTAACTGTTGACATATGTTAATGACGTGGAAAATGACATGGATCGGGTTCATTGATGTTTTGGTCATTGTAATATGGGTCGATTTTCATTTTAGTTACTGAAACTTTTTTTTGTTATATTCTCATTATCGAAGTATCAAAAATATTACAGATTAGTGATTTTATTATAAAATATTACAACATGTATGAAGAGAAAATACATCATATGTAACACCCCAGTCCCACATCGAAAGATAGGGGAAAAATTTGTATGCATATAAGGAAATAAGTTACTATCAATAGTACCTTCAAGTCAGGACCTTTTGGGAGCCTGTGGTGGGCTAAGATGACCCAAAAAGATATTATTGGGACAGTAGTTTGAGGCCTTATTTTGATGGATTTGATTTGATTCGAACTTAGAATTTGACCCGAGATTTATTCCGGACACGAGATTTGACCCGGGTTGTTTCATCATAGCTAATTTAAATTCATAAATTTTTCAAAATCATATTTAATTTGGAGTCTTCTAAACATCAAACCAAATTGCAAAATAGAAGAGAAAATTTGCCCAATAAACCTTTTCAGATCTGCCAACTATTGCAAAAATCGGTTTAATAGAAACTATTTCACTCTCATTTCCAAGTGATCAAACATGTAGCTTCGCCGCTATCATCAATTTGCCACTCTTCTTTTATCCATTTTTTTTCTTTTTCGGTGAATATATAAATGTATAATTAAGAGGAACCTATTTTCTAAACTAGATTTCCTATGAGAAGTTGTAGTTTCGACTTGGTCCACGATTAGAGAAAGAGTTGATGTACATAAGGTGTAGAACACCATTTTTATTTGGTTACCCACAAAAACTAAAATGATTATCTTTGTATCAAGGTTTGGCTACCAACTGCACCTTTTTATTGATGTAAGGTAACTGAGATTGTGTTACACAATATTGAATAATATTTTGTATTTTTTTCTTCTTACATTAAGTAAGAGAAAAATCATATGACTAGTCTCTGATTCCATCATGGTTTAACAAGAGAAAGAAAACAAATACATGTAACACTTGTAATTGTTTTGAAATTTTTTTATGACTAATTAATTAAATGGTTACCTTTGTATGAAGGTTTGTCTACCAATTGCACTTTTTTGTTGATGTAAGGTAACCGAGATTGTGTTACACGATATTGAATAATATTTTGTATTTTTTTCTTCTTACATTAAGTATGAGGAAAACCACGCGACTACTCTATGATTTCATCATGGTTTAACAAGATAAATAAAACAAATACATGTAACACTTGGTAACTGTTCTGAATTTTTTTTATGACTATTTGGTTACCCACATAAATTAAAATGATTACCTTTGTATAAAGGTTTGGTTACCAATTGCACCATATACAGAATGCACGACTACTCGGGTTTGGCATGCAATTCAAATTGTCACAGCAGAGAGAAATAACCGAGAACAGTTACATAATTACAAAAGTGATTTGCCACATCAGCAACCCATTAAAACACCCAACTAAATTAAATGGATACTAAATGCACTAATTTTATAAATAAAATATTGAAAATGTATTAATTCTGTAAATATTTTTTGGATTCACTTTTTTTGTAATTGTTTCTAAAAATTTATTAAAAAGTGTAAATAACCCTAATATTAAGGTACAATTACATATTCTATTACATTTTTAATAATAATTACAACAATAGTTCACTCATAAAATATTTCCACAATTAATACACTTTTATATTTATTTACAATATTAGTGCAATTAGGATTCCTTAATTTAAGGAATTAGTATGCAATTAGGATTTCTTAATTTAGGGGATTAATATTGATTTACTTATTAAATTAAATAAAATGGGTACTTTTGTACGCATCTTTCTGTCTCCTCCTCCTAATTTTCTCCACCAAATTATTTTTAAAATCAAAAACCCGCCGCCGTTTACTGCCGAGTCCACTCCTAAAACTACCACTACTAGGCCACCTCCACTTTCTCAATGGCTCACCACTCCACCGGACCCTACACACGCTCTCCACCAAGCTCGGCCTAATCTTCTCTCTCCAATTCGAGTCCCGCCTCGTGGTGGTGGTGTCCTCCGCCTCCGCCGCCGAGGAATGCTTCACCAAAAATGACATAATTTTGGCCAACCGCCCCCGTCTCGCCATGGGGAAATACATGGGCTACAACTACACCACCATCGCCCAGTCCCCGTACGGCGACCACTGGCGGAACCTCCACCGCCTTGGCTCACTGGAATTATTCTCCACCGCCCGGCTCAACGTGTTCTTATCAGTTCGTCGAGACGAAATCAATCAACTCTTAAACAAATTATTAAATTCGAGTCACATTTTTACAAAGGTGGATTTGAAATCGAATTTGAACGAGTTATCGCTTAATATTATAACGAGAATGATTGCCGGAAAGAGGTATTTTTGTGGAAATATGGATGATAAAGATGGGGCGAATTCGAAGCAAGTGTGGGGGATCATACAGAAGGCCTTTACACAGGGAGGAGCATCGCATGCTGCCGATTTTTTGCCCATTTTGAGGTGGATTGATTATAATGGATCGATTTTTTATAGTACAGTTGCTGTGTTTTTTTATAGTTTAGTTGGTAGCCAAACATTCATGCCAAGGTAACCAATTTAGTGTTATTAGGTTTTTAATTTATTTTTAAAAAATCTATTATAGATTTTTTTATTTAATAGTGCAGTTAGTAGCTAACACTTTATACAAATGTAACAAATTCAGTTTTATTGGGATACCAATTAATTAAAAAAAAATGTATTGTAGATTTTTTTTTATAATGCAGTTGGTAGCCAAACCTTAATACAAATGTAACCAATTCAGTTTTATTGGGTTACCAATTAATTATAAAAAAATCTATTATAGATTTTTTTTATAGTGCAGTTGGTAGCCAAACCTTAATACAAATGTAACCAACAAAAACTAAAATTGTTACCTTTAAAAGTTTTGGTTACCAACTGCACTGAAATTTCTCTTGGTTACCCATAAAAACTAAAATGGTTATCTTTGTATAAATATTTGGATACCAACTGCACTAAAATTTATCTTTTTCTCCTTTTAATTTCTGGACTAAATCAACCTTCGTCATTATGGCAGCTGTGGCCGGCGTCCATGGTGTTGAAGCGGCGGCGAAGGGGAGGAGGAAGATGACCTTGCCAAATTTTGAATATTTGAATTTTAATTATTATTTTTGAATTTGAATTTGTTTTGTTTGTTAGATCCAAAATATTTGAATTTGAATTATTAATTATGGTAGTTATTTCTCCTTGATTTTAGGTTCCCTTATTATTATGAATTGAATCCTATACTAATTCCCTAAATTAAGGAATCCTAATTGCACTAATATTGTAAATAAATATAGAAAGTGTATTAATTGTGTAAATATTTTATGAGTGCACTAATAGTGTAATTACTTTCTAAATATTGTATACTTATGTAAAGGACCCTATTTTTTATTACATTTTAAAAAATAATTACATAAAAAGAGTACAAAGAAAATAATTACAAAAAGAGTGATATGCAATATTTAATTACAAAAAGAGTACAATCTTATCCCTTTAATTATGCACACGATTACCATCTCTCCCACAATTTTCTCCTCATCTCTCCCACGATTTTCTCCCACTCCATTTCTGTTTCCCTTCTTCTTATCCTCCCTCCGCCTCCCCCTCCCCCTCCTCCCGCCTCCACCTCCTCCCGCCACTCCCCTCCCCACCCCTCCCTCTCCTCCCGCCCCCGCCTCACCACCTCCCTCCCCTCTCCCCCTCCCCTTCCTCCCCAAGATCCCCCTCTTCACACCTCCTTTCTCCTCCCCTCTTCCTTCTCTTTCTCCTCCACCTCCCTCTCCCCCCACACCCCACACCCCACGCCCCCCCTCCTCCTCCCGCCTCCTCTCCTCGATCCCTCCGCCTCCCACCGTCACACCGGTCCATTCTTTATTTTCACCGAATTAAAATCTTCCGATAAGGTAACCAATTCAGTTTTATTAGGTTACTAATTTATTTTGGATGTGATGCAGTTGGTAATCAAACTTCATGTAGTTGGTTACCAAATCATTTGGTAAGGTAACCAATTCAGTTTTATTAGCTTACTAATATATTTTGAATGTGATGCAGTTGGTAACAAATATTTATGCAGTTGGTTACTAAACCTTCCGATAAAGTAACCAATTTAGTTTTATTAGCTTACTAATTTATTTTGGATGTGATGCAGTTGGTAACCAAATTTCATATAGTTGGTTACCAAACCATTTGATAAGGTAACCAATTCAGTTTTATTTGATTACCAATTTTATTTTAAATGTGATGCACGATTACTTAGTCAAAATTGTGATAAAAATAACCATTTCAATTTTTGTGGGTAACCAAATCGTCAAAAGAAATTGAATAAAGAATCTCCACTACATGCATGGATGCCGATAGCGGCGGCGATGGCGTGGTGGCATGCAGAGAGAGTAGGATGATGAACATTAGCTCCTTTCATAATTTTTTATTTTAATTTTCTCATTTTGATTTGAATTTTGAAATATGGATTTGAAATTGTTGTTAGAGACAAGATTTGAATTTGAAATTATAGCGCTTATTTTCCTTGATTTTAGGTTTCTTTATTAATGTGAATTGTACTAGTTTTTTGTAATATAAATTCTAATTACACTCTTTTTGTAATTATTTAGTTGATGCACTTTTCTTGTAATTACTTTTTTTTTGTTGTATACTTATGTAAAGGACCCTATATTTTTTATTATATTTTAAAAATAATTACATAAAAAGAGTACAAACAAAATAATTACAAAAAGAGTGATATGCAATATTTAATTACAAAAAGAGTACAATCTTATCCCTTTAATTATGCACACGATTACCATCTCTCCCACAATTTTCTCCTCATCTCTCCCACGATTTTCTCCCACTCCATTTCTGCTTCCTTCTTCTTATCCTCCTCCGCCTCCCCCCCCTCCCTCCTCCGCCCCACCTCCTCCCGCCCTCCCTCCCCACCCTCCTCTCCTCCCGCCCGCCTCACCACCTCCCCTCCTCCGCCTCCCTTCCTCCCGCATCCCCCTCTTCACACCTCCCTTTCTCTCCTCCCCTTCCCCCCCCTTTCTCCTCCACCTCCTCTCCCCCACACCCCACACCCCACGCCCCCCTCCTCCTCCTCCCGCCTCCTCCCTCCCTCGATCCCTCCGCCTCCCACCGTCACCGGGTCCATTCTTTATTTTCACCGTGAATGAAATCTTCTCGATAAGGTAACCAATTCAGCTTTTATTAGGTTACTAATTTATTTTGGATGTGATGCAGGTTGGTAATCAAACTTCATGTAGTTGGTTACCAAATCATTTAGTAAGGTAACCAATTCAGTTTTATTAGCTTACTAATATATTTTGAATGTGATGCGATTGGTAACAAATATTTATGCATTTGGTTACTAAACCTTCCGATAAAGTAACCAATTTAGTTTTATTAGCTTACTAATTTATTTTGGATGTGATGCAGTTGGTAACCAAATTTCATATAGTTGGTTACCAAACCATTTGATAAGGTAACCAATTCAGTTTTATTTGATTACCAATTTTATTTTAAATGTGATGCGATTCTTAGTCAAAATTAGATAAAAAATAACCATTTCAATTTTTGTGGGTAACCAAATCGTCAAAAGAAATTCAGAATAGCAACTCCGACGGCGGCGGCGGCGATGTGGCGGCGGCAGCGGTGGCGGCGAGAGAGTAGGATGATGAACATTAGCTCCTTCATAATTTTTTATTTTTAATTTTCTCATTTTGATTTGAATTTTGAAATATGGATTTGAAATTGTTGTTAGAGACAAGATTTGAATTTGAAATTATGGCAGTTATTTTCCTTGATTTTAGGTTTCTTTATTAATGTGAATTGTACTAGTTTTTTGTAATATAAATTCTAATTACACTCTTTTTGTAATTATTTAGTTGATGCACTTTTCTTGTAATTACTTTTTATTTGTTGTATACTTATGTAAAGGACCCTATATTTTTTATTATATTTTAAAAAATAATTACATAAAAAGAGTACAAACAAAATAATTACAAAAAGAGTGATATGCAATATTTAATTACAAAAAGAGTACAATCTTATCCCTTTAATTATGCACACGATTACCATCTCTCCCACAATTTTCTCCTCATCTCTCCCACGATTTTCTCCCACTCCATTTCTGTTTCCCTTCTTCTTATCCTCCCTCCGCCTCCCCCTCCCCCTCCTCCCGCCTCCACCTCCTCCCGCCACTCCCTCCCCACCCCCTCCCTCTCCTCCCGCCCCCGCCTCACCACCTCCCCTCCCTCTGCCTCCCCTTCCTCCCGCATCCCCCTCTTCACACCTCCCTTTCTCCTCCCCCTCTTCCCCCCTTTCTCCTCCACCCACCTCCTCCCCCACCCCCACACCCCACGCCCCACCCCTCCTCCTCCCGCCTCCTCCTCTCCTCGATCCCTCCGCCTCCCACCGCCACCTTTGGTCCATTCTTTATTTTCACCGAATGAAATCTTCGATAAGGTAACCAATTCATTTTTATTAGGTTACTAATTTATTTTGGATGTGATGCGTTGGTAATCAAACTTCATGTAGTTGGTTACCAAATCATTTGTAAGGTAACCAATTCAGGTTTTATTAGCTTACTAATATATTTTGAATGTGATGCGATTGGTAACAAATATTTATGCAATTGGTTACTAAACCTTCCGATAAAGTAACCAATTTAGTTTTATTAGCTTACTAATTTATTTTGGATGTGATGCGATTTGGTAACCAAATTTCATATAGTTGGTTACCAAACCATTTGATAAGGTAACCAATTCAGCTTTATTTGATTACCAATTTTATTTTAAATGTGATGCGATTATTAGTCAAAATTCAGATAAAGGTAACCATTTCAATTTTGTGGGTAACCAAATCGTCAAAAGAAATTCGAATAAGAATCTCCTTCACGGCCAAGCAAGCAATGATGGCATACGAGAGAGTAGGATGATGAACATTAGCTCCTTCATAATTTTTTATTTTAATTTTCTCATTTTGATTTGAATTTTGAAATATGGATTTGAAATTGTTGTTAGAGACAAGATTTGAATTTGAAATTATGGCAGTTATTTTCCTTGATTTTAGGTTTCTTTATTAATGTGAATTGTACTAGTTTTTTGTAATATAAATTCTAATTACACTCTTTTTGTAATTATTTAGTTGATGCACTTTTCTTGTAATTACTTTTTATTTGTTGTATACTTATGTAAAGGACCCTATATTTTTTATTATATTTTAAAAAATAATTACATAAAAAGAGTACAAACAAAATAATTACAAAAAGAGTGATATGCAATATTTAATTACAAAAAGAGTACAATCTTATCCCTTTAATTATGCACACGATTACCATCTCTCCCACAATTTTCTCCTCATCTCTCCCACGATTTTCTCCCACTCCATTTCTGTTTCCCTTCTTCTTATCCTCCTCCGCCTCCCCCTCCCCCTCCTCCCGCCTCCACCTCCTCCCGCCACTCCTCCCCCCCCCTCTCCTCTCCTCCCCTTCCCAGCCTCACCACCTCCCTTCCCTCTGCCTCCCCTTCCTCCCGCATCCCCCTCTTCACGCCTCCCTTTCTCCTCCCCCTCTTCCCGCCCCCCTTTCTCCTCCACCCTCCTCTCCCCCCCACACCCCACACCCCACGCCCCACCCCCTCCTCCTCCCGCCCCTCCCTCTCCTCGATCCCTCCGCCTCCCACCGTCACTGGTCCATTCTTTATTTTCACCGGTAACGAAATCTTCCGATAAGGTAACCAATTCAGCTTTTATTAGGTTACTAATTTATTTTGGATGTGATGCAGCTTGGTAATCAAACTTCATGTAGTTGGTTACCAAATCATTTGGTAAGGTAACCAATTCAGCTTTTATTAGCTTACTAATATATTTTGAATGTGATGCGATTGGTAACAAATATTTATGCAGATTGGTTACTAAACCTTCCGATAAAGTAACCAATTTAGTTTTATTAGCTTACTAATTTATTTTGGATGTGATGCGATTTGGTAACCAAATTTCATATAGTTGGTTACTAAACCATTCGATAAGGTAACCAATTCAGGTTTTATTTGATTACCAATTTTATTTTAAATGTGATGCGATTACTAGTCAAAATTGTATATAAGGTAACCATTTTAATTTTTGTGGGTAACCAAATCAAAAAGAATTGAATAAGAATCTCCGACGGCAATGGCCATGCATGCATGATAATGGCGGCGGCAGGCATGGCGAGAGAGTAGGATGATGAACATTAGCTCCTTCATAATTTTTTTATTTTAATTTTCTCATTTTGATTTGAATTTTGAAATATGGATTTGAAATTGTTGTTAGAGACAAGATTTGAATTTGAAATTATGACAGTTATTTTCCTTGATTTTAGGTTTCTTTATTAATGTGAATTGTACTAGTTTTTTGTAATATAAATTCTAATTACACTCTTTTTGTAATTATTTAGTTGATGCACTTTTCTTGTAATTACTTTTTATTTGTTGTATACTTATGTAAAGGACCCTAAAAAATATAATTGTTCCAAAAGTTTATCACTTCCCATATGTCCAGTTTGAAGCCCAATTAGAGGGGCGTAGTATATCCTACAATTGCTGCTGGCTCATATGGTTCATTCGTTAAACACATGGCCCAATAATCCCCTATTCATTGATAATTTATTGAGCAAGCTTTACAACCCCTCCCGCCCGCCTCCGCCACCCCCACCCCCACCTCCACGCCCACGCCCACGTCCACCACCACCACCCACCAATCACCAATATATATTAGGGGTGTAAATCGAGTCAAGTAGTTTTGATCTTTCGACTTGAGATCTATTTAAAAATATGATCCAAAAACTTTCGAATTCAAATCGATCCGAAATCGAATCGATCTATACTTGTTTTCTGCTTAATGATCACACGAGTCGAATTCGAAGCATACCAAATGTTCGTTCATATTAGGGTTCGAGTATTTCATTTTTCTCGAACCATACTTTCGATCACCGTTCGATGGATTATATTTGAATATTGGTTACGATCTATCTTTAAGTAATAAGCTAAATATCAAACCCAAAGTAATTAATACTTACTCAAATTCTCGAGATTTAATTTATATTAAAGAACAAAAATATTTTTCTAAAACGATTTATATTAAGAAACGGAGGGAGTAAAATTAAACTCGAAATTGCCAACATAATCATAAGCGGCCTAACCAACCATGCCACGATTTTGGTGGCTAATATGTCAACTTTAGCCACAAAATCGGATCAAAACGTCTCGAAAAAGGCATTCGAGTGCTGTGGCCGATTGGTCTCGTGGGCTAAACACAAGTTAGCCGAGGCGACTCAACGGCTAGACAAGGGCAGATTTGATAGCGCTGAAAGGTCTGTGTACCAGGCAATTAAATTAGAATTTAGATTCTAACTTAGTGAAGTTGACAGGTCTTGACCATTTGTCAAGGTGATATAGAAAAACGTTGTATTTGTATAGAATAGAGTTTGCAGTTAAAGTTGCAATGCAACTTGGTGCTATACAAATGCAACATTTTGTTATATTTTGATCCATTCCATATCTGAATACGGATGACCAAAATAAATAAATAAAATACGAAATTTTTCTTTATTTAATTAGGATCTGATAAGATTATTTGAACTATGTTACACATCTTTTGGTAATTCTGACCTTCAAGCCATGCTTCATGTGAAGTATGATTGAATCACTAGGACAAATGGATTGACCTCCTACCAACTCAACCTTATAATGGAACACAATGCTGGCTGCAACAACTTTCAGCTGTATAAAAGACGTCACTTTTCCCAAACAAGTCCTTGGCCCTGCATTGAAGGCAGTAAACTTAAAAGACGGCTCGTGTTTGATTCCTCCTTGCTCCGTAATCCATCTCTCCGGCTTGAATTCTAAACAATCTTCCCCCCATATAGACTTCATCCTTCCCATTGAGAAGAAAGACAAGACCGTTTTCGTGTTTTTATCAACACGATGGCCACTTGGAAGGATATCGGCTTGAAGTGGAGCCTTGTGCTGCAATGGAACAGGGGGGAATAGCCTTAACGACTCGCATAGTGCTCCGTGTAGATAAACCATTGACTTTAGCTCCTCCCAGGTAAGTATTCTCCATTTCCCATCTCCTGTCATATTTAGAATCGCTGAGATTTCTTGTCGAATCTTGTTTTCTTGTAGAGGGTTGGTCGCAACTAGCCAAAAGAACCAAGTAAGAGCTGCGCTGACCGTGTCTCTTCCTGCAAATACCAAGTTCAGTAATTGATCGCGAAAGTTCTTATCAGAATCATTAGCTGCACTAATACTACTCTTATCTCCCAATGCCATCATGTAACCTGTTAACAAGTCCTGCCTATCTTGTACCTTTTTCATTTCCCTTAGCTGGTGGCGCTTTTTAGAGATACAATGGTCTAAAAAATCTTCAAGGGACTCCATGGCTTTCCTGAGTTTCTTTTCTTTTCCAATTTGAAGCCACCTTTGAAATTTCCACCAGAACTCGGGCAATATGTGTCTATACAACGCCGCTTCCTCTGCATCGCCAAACGCCTTTTCATATAAAATGTGCGGTAACTCGACAGAAAGTGTAGCCGGATCATGGCCTAAAACCAAAATGCAGGTGGTGTCAAAGGTGAAGCGTTGAAAAAAGCCTTGCAAATCCACCTCAATACCATTTTTTGAGACGCGGTCAAGAATGGGCATTAGGCCATTCCCCACCTTGTGCCAGCTAGTTTCATGCACAAACTTTTGAAAGCTATGATGATTAAGCAATAGCATAGCGGATTTCCTCTGAGTTTCCCATGATTTTGAGTCCGAGTTGAAAATCCCATCTCCCAAAAGATCAAATATCTTCTTGAAATCCGGACCCTTTGAGAAGTTTGAGAAGTTTTTGCTCAATATGTAGTGGATATTAGCAGGATCACAAGTCAATATCATGTTCACATTACCAAGCCAAGGGCCTTTGAATTCAAATGTTCCCTCACATTGTCCTAATTCCACAGTCACCAAATCGTGGATGCGATGAAGATTTAAAACAAGCCCTGGAAACATCCCAACAAAAGGCCAGTTAGTCAGCAGTCCATTTTTAGGCCCTCTCTTGCTCCAGCACCAGAACCAGCTCCATCTCCTATAGAAAAGAAAAACAAAGCAGAAGACTAGCAATAGTATTAATAGTATTTCACAGTAAATAATTGCAGTCATTGGTGAATAATTAAACCCAATGAAAATTAACTATGCTATGAGCCTCAAAGCCAATAAGTAAATTTATACTGGTTATTCCAATGTGATTCAAGTATTTCGAAGATTTACTGCTGATATCAAGAACATGAAGAAGGCCTGGTTTGTTCTGTTTTAAATTTGTTGCTGGAAGAGTGCAGATTTTTCTGTCGGAAATTAGGGGGATTTGGATGAATAATTTAGTTTTATACTCTTAAAGGAAGGAAGCCTTATTTTTTGTATATTATTTGGAATATAGATTAACTGTTAATGTTACATGTCACTAGTGTGAATATGAACTACTTTTTAACTGTGGTAAGTAGTTCTTGCTTATCTCATGTTACATGTTCAAACATAAATTTCTTTTGACTAAATTTGTATTTTAAATGTTTATATGTATTTTTTAAAGAAAAGAATTTATCTCTATATCCAACTCTTATAATTGGACGTGAAATATTTATTATTTCTTAAAGTTTTTGTGACAATCCAAATTTTTGAAAATTATATTAAATAAGAATTTAATTAATAAAATTTTATTGTGAAACTAAACGTTCAATATATATATATATATATATATATATATATATATATATATATATAGTCCGCTTCACTTGCATAATCTTTTTTTATTTTACATACACTACTCACTACTTTTAGCGACGGACCGGACAACGGTTTGGTCCATCGCTATAGTACAGATAAACGATTTATATGTTATGGCGACGGTTCGATGCGTCACTAAAAGCTGATATACATGACGAACCGAACCGTCGCCCGATCCGTCGCTAAAGGTGGTGAACAAGGTATGTTAAATAAAGGGGTATGCATTTGATACTATATATATATATATATATATATATATATATTTATTGATATATATCATATATATCCATTTCTCCAATAACTAAAATAAATCGACTATACGACGCTTTTTTTTTGTCTCTATAAGCATAAAATTCCATGAGTTATGCTATAAATGACGAAAAAAAACCGTCGCTATATTCGATTCGTTTCTTAGTTCATTCCTTCCTGCCTTCGATAAAAAAGCGCCTTTCATATATATATATATATATATATATATATATATATATATATATATATATATATATATATATATATCTGATGATCTTAAGTTCACACCCTTTATTAACTCACCCGAGCTCACCCCCATTTAGCGATGGACTGACGAATTGGTCATATTTATTTCTAATATACAACTGTCGCTTATACTTTTAGCGACGAACAACATATAAATAGCGTCGCTTATAAGTATAGATTTAATCGAACCGGCCGTCGTGTCAAAAATCATTACTAAAGGAGGTGAGCTCAATGTGAAATGAATAAGTAATTGAAACTCTCTATATATATATATATATATATTATGTATATGGATATATTATATGGTAAAAATGGAGTATAGGCGATAAGAATTTTTAAAGTTACACTGATTACGATCGTAGAAATGATTTCACTCTACGATCGTAGAATAATCATTTCTTATCGCGATTACTTTCTACGATCGTAGAAGTAATTCACTCTACTATCATGTATCAGTATAACTTTAAAAAGTTTCACACGATCGCCAGCACTTTCATATTCCCCTAATTACATATTTACATGTGTGTATACCGATGTAAATGTTATAATGAATATTTAGTGACCAGCTTGGTATTAAGAAAGGGGGGCCATACGACCAGTGTTAACTTGAACACTAGTTCCTTTTAATTTGCATAAATGAGCAAAAAGTCTGAAGTCACTAGAGAGACATTTTTTCGCCAAATATATTCTCTCTTCTCTCTCCCACCACTTTGCTCTCAATAAAAATGGAATTTCATGGTCTTTGAAGAAGATTGTAGTTTTATTCAAAGTTCAATTTTAAGGATCTGGAAAACCAAGAAAAGCGTTACATTTAGAAGGAAAAAAAAAGAGCAGGGGAAAAAAAATGCATCCTGCAGCTCTTGACAAGCTAATCGAACAGCTAATTGAGGTCCGATCATCGAAGCCTGACAAGTCCGTTCAGCTTTCCGAATCTGAAATCAAGAATGGCAAAAAAAATAAAATTCAACCAAGTCTCTAACAAAAAAAAAGTAATATACTCTCTCTTAAATTTCAAAGAAATTATGAACTTTAATTGTTAAATTGTGACTGAAATTGGTTGGGAAAGGATGAAATATTGGAACCACGGGCTCAGGTGTTATAAGGAGGTAATTGGATATGGAGAGGTATGTAAAACCAAGTTTTTTTTAAGCATGCATGCTAGGTGTTCGATTAAATGCCCAAATAAAGTTGTTTCTCTAAAATATGAAATATTGCTAGAGAAGCAGCTGCTAGTAATTTATTAGTAGTAGTATTGTTGGTTCCCCTCATCTTCCCCCCATTATTTTTTTGTTTCATTTGGGTTCTCACAGATTCTGTAGAAACCAATGGAAATTGCATCTATATATTGAAAGGATTGATTTTGTTTTCTGGGTTTCTTCAATTATTCCTCTTGTATTTATTGACTCTTGAAGAACAAAATTCAACAGTTTGGAATAATTGGTGGAATAACCATAAAGAATGACTTCTAATTCTTCATGATATAAGAGGAACAGATTGCGCTTATTGGGTTTTCAGCTGCAAATATGCATTGTTCTTGCTTGTATTTACAATTGAGGGGCTTTTAGATTTCAATATAGAAGTCTCCTTATTCAATTGATTTCTTTCTGGGTTAGGGTATATCAATATGGAAAATGGTTCATTTTTTAAGATTTTGTAGAGGTTGGATCTGGGTTTGGCATTTAGCATTCCCTCTCATAAAATTGGGATTTCATAGATTCAGAAGTGTTCAATTTTACATTTAAAATGAGGAGAGATGATAGAAGAGGGAGCTTTAGCTTTGAAGATGTAATCTTAATGTGTGACATGTTATTATGTTAGATCTTTCGTTACATAAAAAGTAGTCGAGCGCTTGACATGACATCAAGGGAGAGTTCTTTTATCAACTGGACCACAATTTATTCTTAACTTGTCAACATCTTAATTAGATCCAATTTCACTAGAAAATTTTGATTATGTTAAAATACGATATTATTTATGAAGTCTAATTGCAGATAGGACTTTTACTCCTCTCCTCTCCTCTCCTCTCAAATCTAATCTATTAGTTATTGGATTAGCATTTTGTATACTCAGATGATCAGCGTTTCTGATAACTATGGTTTCAACTTTCAACCTACTCCTAATGAAAAATAAAATTGCTGAAAATTTAAGATTAAAGAGACATAAGATAATAATTCTAAATTGATATTTCTTGTATTGATTGATATGATTGATGCATATTTCAGCAGTTGTATTAGATATTATAATCAATAATTTAAATTTGATTACCAAAACAAACAATAAATAACTGGTTATTTTATTACACAAACTTCACAACACATGACAAAGTTGCAACTAATTAAGAACATTCACAATTCTCTTCATAATTCACATGAGAGAAAACTCTTTAACTACTATACTACTACACATTCCTTTTGGCTAACCTGGCCTTCAAACCATATTTCATTTGCAAAATAATAGAATCACTTGGGGCTATAGGGTGCCCTTCCACAACTTCAATTTTGTAGGCATGTATGATGGCTGTGGCAACTATTTTCATCTGGGTAAATGCCATTTCTTTACCTATACAAGTCCTTGGCCCCGCATTAAACGCCGGAAACTTGTATGATGGCTCATGTTTTATCCCTCCCCTTTCCGAAATCCATCTCTCTGGCTTGAACTCCAAGCAATCTTTTCCCCATACGCTCTCCATTCGGTCCCATCGAGTAAAATGACAGAATGATTTTCGTGTTTTGTCCACAGGATGGCCACTGAAGAACATCCGGTTCAACCGGAGATTTATGCTCTAAAGCAACCGGTGGAATAGCCTTAAAGCTTCACATAAAGCACCATGGAGATAAACCATTTTTCGCAACTCTTCGATGCTAAATAACCTCCAATTTTCGCCCTCTTTTAGATTCATCATTGCTTTGATTTCTTCTTGAATTTTCATTTCGACTAAAGGGTTTTTGGATAAGAGCCAGAAAAACCAAGTAAGAGCTGTTGATGTGGTATCTCTACCCGCAATCATCAAATTTAACAAAGTGTCCCTCAAGAACTTTTTCGGATTTCCAGTTTTTTCCTTGTATGCTTTGCTGTAAGCTGTTAACAAGCTTAATTCCTCCTCTGCTGCAGTTGGTGCAGTGTTCTCCGAGGATTCAAGTTCACTTACATTTGAATCGTGTTTCGTCGTTAAACATTTGTATATAAATTGATCAAAAGCATCCCAAGCTTTGCTTAAACTCTTCTCTTTACCAATCCCAATCCTACTCTGCAGCTTCCAAACACTTTCAGGCACTATGTGCCTATACAACAGTGCCTCCTCCGCAATCGTGAACGCCTTCTCGCAGGGAATATAAGGTAAATCTATTGACAGGCTACAAGGGTCATGGTCCAAAACCATTGAGCAAATCCCATCAAAAGTAAGCCTCTGAAATATCTCTTGCAAATCCACCACGATCCCTTTTCCTGAAACAAAGTCGAGAACCGGAATTAGCCCTTTCTCGACCTTGTTCCGAATATTTTTTTGCAACATGTTTAGGAACTTGGCATGATTGAAGAGTGACATAGTGGTTCTTCTGTGCAGTTCCCATAATCCAAAATCAGCATTAAAAATCCCGTCGCCAAGAATGTCAAACATCTTTCTGAATTCGGGGCCTTTGGGGTAATTTGAAAAGTTCTTGCTCAAGATGTAGTGCACATTGGCCGGATCTGCAGTGATAAACAAGTCCAAGTTTGCTAACAAAGGACCTTTGAGCTCAAATGTTCCCTGGCTTTCTTTTAGAATATCTGTGACGAATTCGTGTATACGATGAGCATTCCGAAGGAGTCCCGGTGTCATACGGAGCGCCGGCCAGTCAGTTAAAAACGAGCTTTTACGACTCCGGTGAATCCAACCGTAGAGAAAGATTAAGCATATAGGGAGAAGGAGAATTCCAATACTGAAAATAGCCATTGACATGATTTTGTTTGTTGCTTGACCACTCCAAGCTTTCTAGTGTTATTATATTACTACTAATAATGTAGCAAGCCTTCCTTCCCATGCCAAATCTTGATATCCTGACTTCATTTAATTAAATAAAAAATATATTCAAAAATCATACTCCTAACTGCTCAGAATAGACACTTTCCAAACATTAGGCTACAAGAAGATTCCAATAGATCCAGCTAATAAAGACACTGGGAAGTTTTATATTGGGATATAAAATTCTTACCGGCCCCTTATGATAATAAAATCAATTTTTTTTTTACCCCATATGAGAATAAAGAGGAGAGAAGTCTCTCCTCATGAATCAAAATTCTTACCCATACGAGTAAAAATTAACAAGAGAAAGAAGTATCTACTCGTCAAATCAAAATTCTTACCCATTATGTGAATAAAATCACCATATATAAAATGGAAAGAAGTAACTACCAAATTAACAATGGATAAATTTGGAATGTTTTTATTAGTATAAAGTTTATTTTTGAATAAGTTGATCGTTTTATCAATGAAGATCGATACGCATGCGCTGATGTTTCATGCATGTGTCAAGATTCAATCGACCAAACTTACTAAAAATTAAACTATATTCTAACCGGATCCATAAATTTCAATAGCTTGGGGGATTCTTTACCCGAAATATTGGACTAGGATACCTCCGTTACAATTTTTACTTAATTCCTCTCGATACACATTTAGCGATATAAATATTATTTTTAATGATGATATGATTAGTTTATTACGAATTTCATTATATTGTTAAATGTACCATTTGTGAGTTGTGACGCTAAATATGTATTAAGAAAATTTTGATAAAATGTGTAATGCAGATGATCCAAGTCCCCAAATATTGAAATAAAAAAATGTTATAATTAAACTCAATAATTTTGTGTTGCTATAAGTGATAATTAAATTATTAATTTTTTTTTAAATCGTTGACATGGAGTAATAACTAAACTACCACCCGTAGGCCGGAGTGCCTAATGAAGACTGGGTTGGTGTAAATCAGCATCATATTAACATTTATTTTTGGCTAGGCAACTAAAAAGGTATGCTTTCTAATAACATTTATTTTCCTCTTAATAAAAGAAAAAAGAAAACAAATAAAACTCCTAATTCTCAAAAATACAAAAAATCACGCGAATAAATTATAATATAGATAGAAAATTAATATTTTCATGATTAATATTTGATATTTTTACAAGTTTTTTCTAACATAAATATAAACACCTATTTATTATTTATTTGAACTTTTTTTTAATAAAATTATAACTTTTAAATGCAGAAATATCAATTTCTCATCCCTACCGACATATTAGATATCAGTGATATCAGTACTATTTAGTTGTGTAGGATGCATGCATGCAGACACATGATTAGAACATTCACAACAGTTTCTCCAATAGATTCTCTATCTCCACATTTGAAAAATATATCAATAAATCAGTATCCAATAGTTTTCTTATCCTTATATAATTCTCTATTTTAATCCCTATATATAATTTGACTCCTCAGGATGAGGGAATCAAATGAGCGTTCCTTATTTATGTAAAATGACATTTCACACTCTATTTATTGTAATTTTATATTGGTTAAAAGATCTTATCTCACTTAATTGCTGATTTGGATATGCCTATCAAATTCACTCATTTTTATTTTTTAAACAAAGGATTTAAAGAAGAAAGAGAACTATAAAAAAATTAAAAATCAGTTAAATTTTGATTTTGATCATTTTTGTAAAAATATTACTAATAATTATAAATTTTATTATTTTATAATTAAAATAAAGTTCTCATAAACACATAATGATCAAGTTTATTTTGATTTCTAGCAATAACTATTTTTAAATTAAAATAATTGCAATTTTTAAATTCAAACAACAATTACTTTTAAATAAAAAATAGTTACAACGTTAAAAACATTCGATTTGGTATTGAAACTTTCAAATTTTAATTTTTAATTTTAAATTTAAAATTTCAAAATTTAAAATTTAAAGAATCAATATAAAGGAACCTATTTAGATACATAATGAAAAATTGAATCTTTATCCTGCAGAATGGCCCAATAAAGACAAAGCGTTAGTAGAGATAAAAATAAGAAAATTGTTATAAATGCTCTAATACTATGTATTAGAAGATACGTGGTGATAAGGCTTTTCTAGGCGGGCCTGGGTCTGTTGTGACAGGTGGCTTTCCTAATTTTGTTAAATACATATTTAACGATATAAATATTATTTTTAATAAAATATATATGAGATAATTAGAGAATAATATTTTTATTAATCATGTAAAATAAAATAAGAATATTTATTTTGAAAGAAAGGAAGTAAAAACTTTTCTCATTAATCAAAAGTAAGTGAGTAAAAATTATATCGGAGTGGATTCTGATCCGTGACTATTTAAAAGGTATATAATTTTTGTTAATCATCGTGTAAAATAAAATTAAGATATTTATTTTGGAAGAAAGTAAAAACTTTTCTCATTAATCAAGAGTAGTTCACACAATAGATAATAACTATTGGATTAATTTTAAATAAATAAATTCACATTAATTGTGATGTCTCCGATTTCATAAATTGACTAAATTTTTAATTTAAAAATTGAAACTAGTATGTAGTTCTAACTGGGCTTATGACCAACTTAGAAAATGGAATTGGAATTCTAATATCTCGTTCGTTCTAGCTTGTTTAGCATCAAAAGGAGCAATTCTCAACAATCAAGACTAGTTCACACTATTAACTGTTAGATTAATTTTAAATAAATAATTCACATATCAATTGTGAAGTTTCTGATTTCATAAATTGACTAGAATTTTTTTTTAAATGAAACTAATAAGTAGTACGAACTGGGCTTAATATGGCCAACATAGAAAATAGGTTTGGCCCAAGATCAGACCAAACCCATAGTTTATGGAGCGAAATGCCGGGTCGAACTATAAATTTGAAAAAGATTTTAGCATTTTACGTGAAATTTGAATGATTAAAAAATACTTGAGGCCCAGTAGCTCCCAATTATTGCCCATCTTCTCTTCAATTTGAGAGAGATTGTTTGTCCAAAGGTTGCCTTAAGTTGAAGCTTTTGTTATTTGATTTCTTATCCATTCCGGTATTTTGCAATTGTTGGTTTTCTCTTTGATCTACACTACCTGTCAAAAACAAGGTTTTTGATCTATACTACATTTGCTATGAATTGTGCAAGACGAGCCAACTGACCTTCATTGAAAACTGGAAGATACCTCTCAACTATTTGTTTCGTATTCGACTCGATTTCATTTCATATCAATCGGCAAAAGTTTTTTTGAATATTTGGGTACAGAGATCAACTTTTTTCGGATGGACGACCAAAGGACCAAATTTTGAGGTTACAAGACCTACTGGGTCCATCCAACTACGGATGGACCCGAGATCAATAACCATGGGTCAGCAGCTCATTTGAAAAGGAAAAGAAAAAAGATAGATTTTTTAGAGAGAAAGAGGCGGATCTAGAGAGAGAAGAGGGTTTGGCATTTTAACATCATCTTTGTATTAAATATTTCACTTGTATAGTAGATATTGAATCTCTAGAGTGATATAATTTGAATCCAAGTCAAAATGAGCTCGTTTCTTAGTTCTCCAATGTGAAAAAGGCAAATCTTTGTACATTTCATTGTAAATATAGTTCAATCTAATAGATCTATTTTCATGTAGTGTTTATATGTAGTTAGACTAGTTATTTTGTACGTATATTGCATGTTGGTTGATAAATTTATCTAATTTATCGATCAATTTGTACATATCTAGTTAGAAATCAAGTATTGTTACTAAATCTACCTGGATCTAGCCCTTAATCGGTTCATAAGTTTCAAAACTCAAACCCCCATGCTAGATCGGCTTAGATCTAAAATAGATCTAATCATTTTAATGCTTTCAATCGATTTCAGTTACTCCGTAGAGCCCTAGATCTATATCTAGTGTTGAGGGGGTCCTAAATATACGTGATAGGAATTTCAATCAATGAATCACCTAATAACGGGTTTTAGGTTACATTATATACGTTCAAGCATATCAATGTGAGCTTAAGAATCCTAGGGTTGAGATCTACTAACCGGATCTCTATTAGATCCTCACAATGAACCTTTTAGTTTATAATGTAATATATCAAACCGCGCAAACCATTGTATATGTAATATTAGGCCTTAAAACGAATTTGAGGGCTTCGTCCCGAAATATCAGATTTAAGGCCCCGTGATAATGAAAAAAATTATGATTGTGGGTAATCGGGTCTATCGAGATGGTTTTCATGTCCGGAGATGGTCCGATCCTTTTTGATGCTTTCTTTCATGCATTATCACCAAAATAATTTTCAAACAAAACAACAAAGAACTTTTATAAAAAAAATAAAACGCTTCGGGGTTAGACAAATCTAAATTTAATAACTGAAAGTATCAAAGGATCTTGATTTCTTATTTGGCAAAGGATTTGAAACCTTATTTTTCAAAACATTATTTTACTATACTTTGTCTAAAAATAAAATTTATTTAAATCAAATCCTTCGTATATAGGTTCAAAGAGGCTCAACACTACTTTCAAAACAAAGTCGCTCAAAAGTTAAAATAAGGCTTAGAGCAACTCTTAAAATCAAAGCACTTAACACAAGTCAAATAAATATTTAAAGCACTTCCAAAATCACACACACACACACTTAATGCTTAGGAAAATCAACAAGATGCGGTAACCGTGTTTTCACAGAAGTCGGGGGTGCCTAACACCTTCCACTCGCTTAAGTAAACCCCCGAATTTCACGAATCTCGGCTCAATCCGGATGAGTTGGTACATCCATTTGAAACTATACCGACTGACGACTTTGTCTAATTCGGCTCAATCATTAAAATCAATCTTTTTAAATTTTCGGCATTTATGTCGGTCTTATTTTCTTTAAAACTCACCCTTTAAACAAATTAAATCAAATACAAAGGATAGAAACAACAAACACATTAGGAAAACAAATTCCCGGCGTCGACAAATTTGACTACCAAAACAAGCAAGAAATAACTGGTTATTTTATTACACAAACATCACAACACATGACAAAGTTGCAACTAATTAAGAACATTCACAATTCTCTTCATAATTCACATGAGAGAAAACTCTTAACTACTATACTACTACACATTCCTTTTGGCTAAACTGGCCTTCAAACCATATTTCATTTGCAGAATAATAGAATCACTTGGGGCTATAGGGTGCCCTTCCACAACTTCAATTTTGTAGGCATGTATGATAGCTGTGGCAACTATTTTCATCTGGGTAAATGCCATTTCTTTACCTATACAAGTCCTTGGCCCCGCATTAAACGCCGGAAACTTGTATGATGGCTCATGTTTTATCCCTCCCCTTTCCGAAATCCATCTCTCTGGCTTGAACTCCAAGCAATCTTTTCCCCATACGCTCTCCATTCGTCCCATCGAGTAAAATGACAGAATGATTTTCGTGTTTTTGTCCACAGGATGGCCACTCGGAAGAACATCCGGTTCAACCGGAGATTTATGCTCTAAAGCAACCGGTGGGAATAGCCTTAAAGCTTCACATAAAGCACCATGGAGATAAACCATTTTTCGCAACTCTTCGATGCTAAATAACCTCCAATTTTCGCCCTCTTTTAGATTCATCATTGCTTTGATTTCTTCTTGAATTTTCATTTCGACTAAAGGGTTTTTGGATAAGAGCCAGAAAAACCAAGTAAGAGCTGTTGATGTGGTATCTCTACCCGCAATCATCAAATTTAACAAAGTGTCCCTCAAGAACTTTTTCGGATTTCCAGTTTTTTCCTTGTATGCTTTGCTGTAAGCTGTTAACAAGCTTAATTCCTCCTCTGCTGCAGTTGGTGCAGTGTTCTCCGAGGATTCAAGTTCACTTACATTTGAATCGTGTTTCGTCGTTAAACACTTGTATATAAATTGATCAAAAGCATCCCAAGCTTTGCTTAAACTCTTCTCTTTACCAATCCCAATCCTACTCTGCAGCTTCCAAACACTTTCAGGCACTATGTGCCTATACAACAGTGCCTCCTCCGCAATCGTGAACGCCTTCTCGCAGGGAATATAAGGTAAATCTATCGACAGGCTACAAGGGTCATGGTCCAAAACCATTGAGCAAATCCCATCAAAAGTAAGCCTCTGAAATATCTCTTGCAAATCCACCACGATCCCTTTTCCTGAAACAAAGTCGAGAACCGGAATTAGCCCTTTCTCGACTTTGTTCCGAATAATTTTTTGCAACATGTTTAGGAACTTGGCATGATTAAAGAGTGACATAGTGGTTCTTCTGTGCAGCTCCCATAATCCAAAATCAGCATTAAAAATACCGTCGCCAAGAATGTCAAACATCTTTCTGAATTCGGGGCCTTTGGGGTAATTTGAAAAGTTCTTGCTCAAGATGTAGTGCACATTGGCCGGATCTGCAGTGACAAAAAAGTCCAAGTTTGCTAACAAAGGACCTTTCAGCTCAAATGTTCCCTGGCTTTCTTTTAGAACATCGGTGGCGAATTCGTGTACACGATGAGCATTCAGAAGAAGTCCCGGTGTCATACGGACGACCGGCCAGTCGGTTAAAAACGAGCTTTTACGGCTCCGGTGAATCCAACGGTAGAGAAAGATTAAGCAGATAGGGAGAATGAGAATTCCAATACTGAAAATAGCCATTGACATGATTTTGTTTGTTGCTTGACCACTCCAAGCTTGCTAGTGTGTGTTATTATATAAAGCCTACTTCCCATGTCAAATCTTGATATTATCCTGACTTCATTTAAATCAATATATATATATATAGTCAAAAATCATACTCCTAACTACTCAGAAGTCAGAATAGACACTTTCCAAACATCAGGCTTACAAGAAGATTCCAAGATCCAGCTAATAAAGACATTGGGATGTTTTATATTGGGATGGATATAAAATTCTAACCCTTTATGGTAATAAAATCAATTTTTTTTTACCCCATATGAGAATAAAGAGGAGAGAAGTCTATCCTCATGAATCCAAAATTCTTACCCATTATGTGAATAAAATCACCATAAGATGGAAAGAAGTAACTAACAAATTAAAAATGGCTTGGGGGATTCTTTACCCGAAATGACTGTACTAGGATACCTCAGTTACAATATTTACTTAATTCTCTCCATAGCTAGATATAAATATTACTCCATTTTTAATGACTATATCAGTTTATTACGAATTATTGCTAAATGTATTATTTGTGGGTTAACGATAAATGTGTGTTCAAGAAAATTTTGATAAAATGTGTAACGGAGAGAATCTTAATTCTTAAATATTAAAATAAAAAATGTTATAATTAAAATTAATAATTTTGTGCTGGTATAAGTGATAATTAAATTATTATTTTTTTTTCAAATCGTCGACAAAGAGTAATAATTGAAGTGTACTTCCAAAACATGGTTAGATATTTTTCTCGGGTGTCGTATAGTATATTGTAGGACTAGGAAATTGACAAACTAATAAAATAAAAGAAAGTAAGTGAGCCATATGGCCTGGATATATATATTACTTTGGAATTTGGATTCATCAACTTGTCTCAATTTCAACAAAGCAGGATGCTAACTTACAAGAGAAGTCCATCCATTGCTCCATCACCTATCTTAAACACTATCTATAATCCTATATGTACACGTAGTGCATACTCAAACAGATGTAATAAAATGAAGTTCAACTTATTACCTATCATAAGTTTCTGCAACCAACTCAGCTTCAATTACAAAGCATGTTTATCATTTTACTACTGATTTTTCAACTTAGAAATCAAAGAAACACTGTATTTGAAACTATTAAAGCCTGTTACAATAAAAAAGCATGAAAGAATGGAAACATTTGTTAATTGTGCAAGAATCAAGATATGCCCTATCAATTAATAAACCGTCAAGCAATGCATGAATGTAACAAACAAAACTTGCAAAGCATTAGGGACTAAAAAGATCTATGCACAATATAATGGATGTGTGGACCACCATTCCAGAGGAAATTTTTTAGCCCAAGAATAAGTTGCCAAAAGGTCTTCAAGCAAAGCTTACTGGAGTAGATTATTTTCAAATTGTACCTTTACAATTAGAATTCCAATTAGGTAATACTTTCAAAGATTGTGTTCTCCAGAATTTGTCATTTTTCTTTCCTATTGGCCTTTGGAAGCTATTCCAAACAAACTCTGCAAACGTGTAGTAAGATGAAACTAGTCCAAATTCTGCCTAATATGCTTCTGAATAATCTTAATCAAACATGTTATAATGGAATCGGTGGAAGTTGTTTTATGCAAGGGATATGAAGTCCATGAAATAAATTGCAATCGGAGCTAATCATTTGCATATATTGAAGGCTGTAATACTCAAAAGACAGGCACCACTTATTAAAAACATAACATAAAAATGTGAGGCTAAACAACAATTGTCATTCCTATCCAAGAATCCTCAGTCAGGGATACAATTCAAATCCAGATAGAAACACGAAAACACTTGGCAAAAGCAAGTAACTGACAGATAATATAGTGCCTCATTTCAGAGCAGCAACACCATTAGCACTCTTCTGGGCAAGCTTTGTCCACTCTGTATGAAATGCTCCGGGGCAATCAACCCTCTCATATGTGTGTGCCCCAAACAAATCCCTCTGAGCCTGAACAAGGTTAGCAGGAAGTCTGGCACGCCTATAGGTATCAAAATAAGAAAGACTAGCACACATCCCCGGAATACTAACCCCAGCAGAAATGGCCAATCCCACCACCCTCCTCTATGCCTTCTCCCTCTGCACCAGCAGAAAGACTAGCACTGCTTCACCAGGGTGATCTTCCCAATATATCAAAATTGACAACGCATAAAGGCATGTCACTACTGAAGAAATGAAACCACAGATTTCGACATATTACGTGATAAGATTTCCATCTTTTACATCTTGCAGTCAGTTACTGGGTCAAGCTGGATCAAGGGGCGGTCCGGTGCCATAATGACCGGTGCATTATGATTTTAATTTTTATTTTTTTTTGGTTTTTTAACCACAATAATGAGAATAATAAATAAAAAAAAATAGAGCAAGTTTGAACAAAAAACTGTAAAAGAAAATATATTTTTTATTAAAAAAACACTGTCAGTTTATAGTGTTTTTTTAATAAAAAATATACTTTCTTTTACAGTTTTTTGTTCAAACTTGTTCTATTATTTTTTATTTATTTTTCTCATAATTGTGGTTAAAAAACCAAAAAAAAAATAAAATAAGAGAGGCACCGGTCATTACCAATCATTAAGCTACCGGACGTCCCCCCCAATTTGGTCAAGCTACAGAAAAAATTAGTGTAAAGAAAACTAAAAAAATCAACTTACCATGGATATGTCAGGCCTTCAAGAGCTTGACTGTGAAGGAAAACATCATAAAAATTCATTGGTTCTCCGCCAATATCAGGGTCAAAATATAGTTCCTGTCAAAGGAATTATAAGAAAATAAATAATCTCACATTAACTAAACATGTAGAAGAGTATGATGTAGTTTATCCAATATTACACCCAACAGTAAGTCATCACCTAGCTAGAGCTCAACTAATAACAGCTGGGTCCATATCGAGATCAAATATCGCAAGGCTTATGCAATGCAAAGGTAACTTACTGTAAAGTTCAATGTATTTGCAGATTGTAAATGCAATAGTATATTTGCAGGAATGTATTTAATGTTAATATTAGAAGAAAAAAACTCATAAAAAGACATAACATGAACTGCAGAAACTATGGAGCATAGAAGATCACACTATCAAATCATTAAATACAAACAAACAAAAAACAGGGGAATAAGAGATAATCAAATGTACTTGCAGAAGTAGATTGCAACAAATAAAACTAAAAAAAAAAAAAAGCATGGAAAATATACAGGATGAAACTAGGGTTCAACAGAATTAATGGCAAATCGCATCACCTTCAGATTTTGGAGATTAAACTACAAACTTACCTGCGAAATCTGTTTGGAAGAACAAGGTTCCACTTAGCGAAATTGTAGCCGATTTGCAGATGACCACTTCTAGGGTTCTAGCGGTTCATACAATTCGCAGAACTAGGGACGAATGCAATCACTGTATTGTTTTGGAATCTTGCGAAATTGTAGCCGATTTGCAGATGACCTAGGGTTCTAGCGGTTCATACAATTCGCAGAACTAGGGACGAATGCAATCACTGTATTGTTTTGGAATCTTGCGAAATTGTAGCCGATTTGCAGATGACCACTTCTAGGGTTCTAGCGGTTCGCCCAATTCGCAGAACTAGGGACGATTGCTTACCTTTGTCCCCTAGAATGTTCAGCGGATTGTTCTGTTTTTGTCTTGGCTAATTGGGGGCATAAGCGTACAAAATTTATCATTAATAAGTCCGCTATACATACTAGCGGACGGTGTTTACCCAAAACATATCGCAGCCCTTCATTAATTATACGGATGGTTAAAATGCTATATGTCACTTTTTAATCTATAAAAAATAAATGCTATAGATCATTCTCCTATATATATATATATATATATATATATATATATATGGAAAATGATCCATAGCTAGTATTTGCTATGGATCAAAATTGAGCAAATAGCATCATATCCGTCCGTTCTAGGGCGCAGATTAAAAAATTTGAACTGAGCGACGCTAAAACCGCTCTAGCGTCACGGTAAATTTATTAAAAGGCACTTACGCTTACTTGGTGTAGCGATACCGAAAAATAAAATCATTTGGACCAATTTACCCCGATTTAAAATTACCGAAACGAAAAAGTAATTACCCAAACCTCCTCCCTATCTCCTCCGATCGTCCCTCTCCCTCCGATCGCTGTTGATCGTTGAAGAGCCTAAACCTCCCTACGATCGCTGCGAACACTGCGTAAAGCTAGGCATTTAATGCAATTTCGGTTCTAAACCGATTTCGAGCGAATCCTCTAAACCAAACCGAAACCCTACATCACATCACCAGAAGTCATGCGATTTCGAGCGACTCCTACCGCGATTCATCAATCCATCATGAGCCTATATCCTTTTTCGTGTGATTCATCTGTCAAATTTTCCAAACCCTAAAGCGATTGACCAAGTATTTTTGACTTTAATTTTCTACATGCTTGCATATAACCTCCAAATCTGACCCTCTTTTTTCGTGCGATTCATCTGTTGTTCAGTTATGTAGAACTGATGATGGACCTCCAAAAATCAGGATTTAATTAACATGTAGTTAACTATTGTAGCTTTTTAGGGTTTCCAGTGATAAATGATTTTAAGTTAAGGTTCTAGATTTAGGAAGAAGGTTGGTGAGTAATTGAATGCAAATGGTTATACTATCGTATTACAAGATAAATGTAAATGTGGCTTTCAGATAAAGTAGCTGAAATATTTTCACAACAAGCTTTTTAAGGTTTTTAGAGTTGAATTTTACATAACAGAGTTGAATTAAAAATGTGAATATTCTCATGATTTACACTATTTACTTATCTAGTTCAATTATGTCATGAAGACCTGGATTGTTTTGAAGGGAATTTTTATATATTATTTAATACTCGACATTTTGATGAATTTTTAGGAAACATATGGATATTAATCCTGGACCTGCTAATCCTATTGTGTTATGGGACCAAGAAAATCACGTATCGTCAGACTTATGGCAAAATATTGTAAGTTTATTTATTTATAACAACTTTCATTTTGTTAAACATTTGTTAGAAAAATTCATGTTGTGACGATTTATGTTTTTATATTTTTGGACGTGTAGGATAGGGGTGTGTTAGAAATTTGTCAAATGTCTGCAAAATTAACTGAATGGAACTTGATTGAACAACAAGAATATTTGCTGGAACAAGTAAGTTTTGGTATATTTTGTCATCAAGCTATAGTGTCAAAGATTGATGCATCTCTTGTATCTGCTCTAGTTGAACGTTGGAGAAGTGAAACAAATACATTTCACTTAAATTGTGGAGAGATTAGCATTTCTTTAGAGGACGTGGTATTTTTATTTGGGTTGCCCGTATTAGGAAAAACTTTGACTTGCGGAGAATTAGAAAGTCCCAAAAACTATGTTATAAGGGTTTTTGGGCAACAAATTGTAGTAGATGAGTGGGAACAATGCTATAAAAGGGGGGGCATAAGTTTGCCCTGGTTAAGACAGAGATATGGTCAATTACCTGATGATGCTACTCCAGATGATGTCGTAAAACACACTAAGGCATATCTATTGTACTTGTGTGGCGCTATTTTGTTTCCAACCAAGCTTAAAAATGTTGTGCATCCTAGATATTTGTTGCTTAAGATTGGAAGACGTAGTTACATATGCTTGGGGGGCGGCCGTTTTAGGGCATTTGTATAGGGGTTTGCATGATGCTACTCGCAAAACAACGAAAAAATTCGCAGGTTGTGCAACCCTTCTTACGATGTGGGCTCATGAACGGTTCAACATTGGTCGTCCAACCCCTAAGCCTATGTCCCAGAAGTTGATACCTAGGGCATTATCCTGGCGTATACCTCTTTTGATCCTAATTCAAAACAATATCGGTAGCTTTAAAATCCACATCACCATCTTCTGTTTTACCGAGGAGAGTTTGATAATATGTTGGAAACAGATGGGGTGTGGCGTCCATATCAGTTATTTGATAGACGTTTGTCTTGGGATTTTTTTGAGGCAAGGTTAGGTGGAGCCACTCGTATACCATTGATACATTACGACATAGTTGAGTTCCAAATGCCTGACAGATATATGAGGCAATTTGGATATTTGCAGTCGTATCCATCTAATGCTGAAAATATGGTGGAATTGCGGAAGGAACATAAATTATTTGAGAGAATAAATTTTAAAAATCATAGGGCCAACTATATTAGATTGTGGGATGCATACATGGAGAGTTTAGAAGGACAAGTGTTGGAGGCTCTGCAGCATATATCTACCGAGGATTATATGACGTGGTATAGAGAAATTACTCGACGACGGATACACCATACTCGACCCTACAGGCGTCAAGGGGAAGATTATGAGCCACGGGTATTCATTGACCAATATGTGGCTGTAAACACTGTAAGTAGATCAATTTATAATAGTTATTAATGTTTTTGTTTTTTTAACTAATTATCTTGTTTTATTAATATAATTTTTTAATTTAATTGTAGATTGAGAGTGCAAAAGCTATATTTGAAAAGTTGTTGTCAATTGGACATCCACCTGAGTTGAGAACCATGTATGACACATGGTTCAATACATTATACCAAAATTGCTTCATGAATGACTATAGAGGTGTTCCAATCAATCCAAATCCAACGCAACCTCATGTCAAGGATGGAGATCGACACGACAGATCCCAACCTACAACATTTGGGCGAGATAGAGATCGACATTACAGATCCCAACCTAGAGTTCAAGAGACTCACCCTAAGCTAGCGTTGGCCTCTTCTACTCACTTTTTCAAGTACTTAAAGATGGAAAAAATCAATCACTAAATCATCATCGGTTTAGTCCAACTCACGACCCATCGACTTTCTTCATAGCCATCCGTAAGGTCTATACAAGTTTGAATTTAAAGATGTTAACTGCTTGAGACCCAATGGTTGGTTATGGGAACATGTCTTAGATGCTTATTTGTTGTTGTTGCAGACGTAGAAGCTAAAATGCGTAAAGAATGTATCCAAAGATGGGCTCGATTTTATTTCATGCCAACGTGCTTTCATTGTTAGGTACCCAAAACTTACCAAGTGCCGGAGTAGACATGCCAACCATACGAAAATTTCTAAGAAGTTACATCAATCCTACAACAGGTGCCCCAAGACATGAGTGTGATTACATATTCGCTCCATCTTCAACGAAACCAATACGGTTTTTTCTTGTTTATTTGAGTGTCAAGCAAAGTGGAAAGTTATGCTACTTGACCCACTTTATGATGACAAACCATTAATGCCATTGTCACAATTATACCAAAACTTCTTTGCGATTGTGGTGAGTTCATTAATAAAGTTAATGTTTTTCATGTCATTACAAAGACATGTAATTACTATTACTTCGGATTTATAAGTAATGGGTTTATTGTTTATAGGTGGAGTTAATTCCTTTGTTTGCGCTTGTAAAGGCAAATCCTACAAAGAAAGTGGCCAAAATCGGTTTAAAGTTGAAGCTTTGTGAATAGAATAAGAGACAATGGAACGAAGACGATTATGGCATATATGTTGCAAAGTACGTGGATTTCTTTTGCATCGTATAAACATCATGGAGGAACCGAGGTGGACTCTTAACGAGGCTTATAACTTTAGGTTTAAAATAGCACATGAGCTTAGGATGTGCAAAGCTAGGGACATTTCTGAAAAATATATTTAGTAACAAACAAACTTTAGATTTGTAATACATTGATTTAGTAACTCGGTTATCAGTTTTAAAATGATTCAATCTTTTGTATGTACGTTAATGTGGATGTCGTTCTAATCAATGTGTATTTAAGTTTGTGTTTTTCCAGGCTTCCAACTTTGGGTGATTCTCAGTATGGCTTTCATCCCCCCATGGGTGACAGTTTAAGTTAGAGGGATAAGACCGCTTTACTTTATGTATTTTTTTCAGCATATTATATCGCGTATGAAATTTCCTGACAAGACTACTATAGTTGTCAGGTTGAAGTCGATTGCCCAATTCTTGCATTAACTGTTCTTGATCAAAGAAAATCTCGTATGGCTTTCCATAGGTTTCTTGCCTTTACTATTTGATCCGATAATGGATTGTTATAGTAATTGTCAAGTTGATATGGAATTTCAAGAAATTTGGACTCTTGCTAAGATTTTATCCGTTGAATATTTCCTTCAAATTTGGATTTGTTGTTACGCCTCAACTTCCTCGCAAATTTGGATCATTGTTACGCCACCGGCTTGGGGCAATTTAGTCCGAAAATCTCGATTCATCGATTACGCTTAGTTCAACTAGCGTATGGGTTAAATGTAAATTCAACGACGCTGTAATTTAACCGGGCGTAAGGCTATAATTAAAATTAATCTGCATACTTCGCTTCATGAATCTGGACGGATATGATGTTATTTGCCCAATTTTGATCCATATCAAGTACTAGCTATGGATCATTTCTGTAAGACCCCAAATTATTAATAAATGAAATTTATTTTCCTCTATTTATTATTTTGAAATAGTAAGGGTTGATTTGATTAATGTGGATAGTTATGGGTAAAATACGCAAATATTTCGAATAAGCAAGTGGTTATAAAATATTCATTTTGTTTTTAATATTCGTTTGGTCATGGAATATTCAGATCGCTTCGGGAATATTCGCATTTACGGCAATGCAGGCCCCATAACCCCATAGCGAAGCGATTGGATGAAAGAAAACGACAAATATAAGTTGTTTATAAATAACTGGCGTAGTTATTCATCAAGTATCATGTTGGAATACTTTCGGTGGTTAACACACAAGAAGACATCGATATTGCACCAATTATTGATTCTTACGTAAAGACACACTACTCAATAATTGTTACGATAATTAATGCTCAATATTTTATTTTATTGATTCAATAATTGCGATGCATTGATATTTTATATTATCGTTATTTCAATAAATTGTCATTACACAAGATTTTCTATTATCGAGAGCAATAATTCATATTATCCGAATAATATTATTCGATAACATTATTAGCGAATGCCTGAAAGTTACTGCCTAAGGAGAGGTTTGGTCACCTAATCATGCCAAGAAGGAGAGATCTTTATTGAAAGCCCTCTTTCCTTAGGAGCAGTCCAGTTGCAAGATCGCGATTCTGTAATATTATTTGTGAATAATTAATTATTGATTTATATGATGAGAAAAATATTGATTTTATGTGGATATAGATGGAGGAAGTTTTTAATGTGACAATTGTTGAAAATTAATATTTTATCTTTTTCCGATAAAATAATTCATTTAAATATATTATTTTAATAATATATTAACGGTGATATTTTTATAATGAATGTGCGATATGTGAAAGTATATGAGGAGAAAGAGTATTTTGTGGCGTTAAATGATTAACACATGTTTTGTGTGTCGGTGGACCCCATTTCTCGATCGAAATTTGATTATAAATGTAAAATCGCCTGCTTATGGATTTCGATCAATTACATTTGGAATTTGGAAAAACTTTCTTCCGCAAAGTTGTAGAGAATTGAATTTCTTATAAAAACTCATGAGATTCAATTTTCGGATAAAATGGCTATTTATTATGAATTATCAAGTTCAAGTTCAAATAATTGATTTTGAAAGTTTTAATTATTTTATTTACAAAACGTGTTTTTCATTTTGTTTCCTCATTTAACATGTGATAGAAATTTGAGTTCGGATGGTAAAAGCATGCGTATGAAGTTTTGAAAAAATATAATAATATTTAATAAATTTTCTACTTTTGGTGTTTCAAAGCGTTTCTTATAAATAGGGTCTTGGGTTAGAATTGAAAATCACACCGTAAATCCGAAGTTTTCTCTATATTATCGAGCGTATTCTAGTGAGTATTTTGAGATACTTTGAGTATTGCTTATATCGGTCTGAAGTTCAAGTCATAAATTTATATCCCAGGTGTTTCAACTAAGACTATCTTTCGGCGTAAGGGATGTTATTTTATTCGAAAATGATATTATTTCTTCAATATCATTATTTCGAAATATTGGTTGGAAATTTTTATCAAATTTGAAACTTTTTCACGTCGGGAGTTCTTATTCATGAGCTTCTTATTCATGAAGTTACTATTCACAAGTTTACTATTCATGAGTTCTTATTCACGAGTTCTTATTCATGCCATTCTTATTCACGAAAGACTATTCACGAAAGCGTGAAGATGTTTTTTTTTGAAATTTCTATCTTTTGGTGTCGAGATTCTTATTCACGATATCTGACACTATTCAATTTAAAATGAAATTTCTTATTTTTGTCAAAATATCTATTCGGATCTTTAAATTTTGATTGATCCAATGTTTTCGATCATTCTTGAATTTTACTCCAATCTGTTATTTATGAAGATTTTTTGATCTGAGATTATTTAAAGTTTAATCCTTAATACTTGTTCTTTTTTTTATTTTGATTCGCTTTTCTTTAAAATATTTTTCATCATCCTCCCGGTCCTAAATGATGATATTATCAATATCTTTACCAGAAGTGTGAAAAAAACGAATGATTTCTTGATGAATATCTTTACCAGTAGTCTGCAGATGAGCAGTGTTGAGATGAACACGACCGATCGATTAATATCTTTTACCAGAAGTAAGAGCATTTGAGCAGTGTTTAGATGAACACATGACCGGTGATGAATATCTTTGGCGCATTGTGCAGCATGAATATTTGATTCCGATATATATCGATTGATGTTATGAGGATAAAATATCGACGAAGAACTTTTAAATTCATATATAGAAGATAATAGTTTGATACTCTACTTAACTCTTCTAATGAATCATTGCTTTCATTGCAGTAATTGTTGATTTAAAACCCATTGCTCATCAGATTCTATTAGATTTTTCCTCGTTGAGACTAACGATAATTTGTTGTATATTATCTTACCATAATATTCTTTACTTGCCATTTAGTTGATTTCACGCTTTTCCTCATTGTTCCATTTTTCTTCCGGTGAGGCGCAGAATGTAATGAAAGACTTAATCGGGGTATGGAATGAAGGTTAGAGAGAAATGTTTAAGAAGTCTCATTATTTTGTAAAATAATGTATCAATAATTATATCTGGATTTATTTGCGTGTGGATATTATCTGTATAAGCGATCTCGTATTTAAACTCACGGGTTATATGTCAGAATAATAAAGTTGTAATTGTTTCGCATCTACGTATCGACAACTCGTGAATGGGTGATGATATCTATTTTGTGCGTCACAATTTCCTATATATATATATATATATATATATATATATATATATATATATATATATATACTATCGTGATCAAAGTATTCTCCTTAAATAACATTCTTTTATTAAAATTACGCCGTTTTGGAGAGATACACAGATGGTATTTTTGTAAATACAATGTCACCGCGTATTTACAAAAATGTCACTACATCCCTCCAAAACGACGTAGTTTTAATAAAAGAATGTTATTTAAGGAGGAATGCTATTTAAAGAGAATGCTCTTGATCCTTACCATATATATATATATGTCAATGGTTCAAATTACCGTTTTTGGCCACACAACTAAAAAGGCAAGCTTTTAATAACATTTTCTTAGACGAAAAGATAATTTGTACTTCAAACTTTATATAAATGTTGACGTTCGAACCTCAAATTAAAAAAGGTATTTAAATACATCTCAAATTTCAATTATACTTAATAAAAGGCATACTTTCTTCTGTTATTCAAAGATATTTTTGGTAATTTACATTTATATCAAATTTGCATTAATTATATACCGGTAATTTACTCGTGTTGGTTATCAGATAAAAATCCCAAATTAGTTGGGTTAGAGTTTGCGATCTTGGACTGAATCAACTTGAGCTTTAGTAGCATGTATGGAACTGATACCATAGATGTCGGTCAATCTCCGGCATAAACTCTCAAAAATCCAGCGAAACCCACCAGTAAATAGTCATCAACAAGGGAGTCCGAACCAACACAATTAAATCCTAAATCAGTACTAATAAACAGTACCATTGAAACCATTTTGAACTGAGAAAAAGATAAGTAGGGCAACGAAAAAATCTAGAATAGATAAAAACGAATAAACCAATCCACCAGAATTAAACCCAAAACAATGCGACAAGAACCAATAATTCCGGCGGAGAGAACACCCCAAACCAAAACAATAAACAATAAACAATAAACAAAAGAGGAGACAACATATACAATCATTCTTAATCTGAGCATGAACACAAAATAAAAACATTAAATACAACATAGAAATCAGACTAAAACAAACACACGGATCTCAATAGCCCCTTCCGAGAACCGAAACCACCTATTCGGCAAGACCTATTTCAGATCAGATAAAGAGATGATCAGATCTGAAAATAACCATCAAGGCATCAACCAAAAGCACTCCAGATCGAAATCCGACCAAGAAATCACATCACATGAAAATAAGATTTTAAAATTGGAAAAGATATAATGATTTTCGAGGAGAAAACCCAGCAAGGATGACTGAAACAGATCCTTGCACTGACCACCAAGGCACCAACAACACTTCGGCCACAACAAACACCGCAAGCATCCATCTTCGAAATCCTAAATAATCCAACCAATACCACGATCCAACCACAAACCATAAAAAAAAACCCTACTCACATAAGACAAGAAAGAATCTCAACCTACAACCACTAGACTAATTTTCTGGATTTACAATCTAATTAAGCTGCATGTATGCTACTGAATCAATTTGAGCTTTAGTAGTTTGTTCCGGCTCGGGAAGTAGAAGAAGATATGGTAAACACTGAATCAATTTGAGCTTTAGTAGTTTGTTCCGGCTCGGGAAGTAGAAGAAGATATGGTAAACACTTAAACGAATTTTGTGACGCCCCCAAAATTAGGTATACATCACCCATCTTTGGGTCGATACTTTGATCAAAATACAAATACAACTTACTAATACAACTGTTATGGTATACGACAAAACAACATATCAGCATGAGTTTGAATACAATTATTGTCTACTGTAGAGATTATACAAACTCAAAAGCGAGTCCTCATTATAATTATTAACACACTATTTCACGTAATAGTGGGACTACTAATCTTATCTTCCTGACATCACCCGCTCCCCGATTAAATTGCTACTGCTTGTTTACCGTTCTCAAGAAATAACGAAAGAAAGAAAGGTAAATTAACTAACCCAAAGAAGAAATATTATGGTAAGATAACGCAGAATAAATTATCATTAAATTTTAAACGCTTAAAACCGACATAATATAACAAACATCGTTTAAACTATGCAATAACACGCAATCCATTAAAAGAGTCAAGAGAAAATAAAATCTACTATCTTTTATGATTTAAATGGTTTTTCATCATTATCATTCGGTGACTCAACTTAATAAATATTCCACATCATCGAATCACCCCTACACTACTACCAGGATATTCTTTAAGATCACGTACCACAATTATCCATGCACTACGCGGTAAGAATAATTGTGTATTCATTAATTGGCCACGATCATGCCAACAACTATCTATCAATGCACTACGCCAACGGTAAGAACTTTTCCACATCATTTGTAATATTACGGCCACGACATAATCAATAATAATCCCAATTATAATCATACCAAAGTTCATCTATGACCACACGCCACATACGACTTTCAACATAATATAAATATGAGGATGATGACAATGATATAAGAATTCAATAAAACAAGTTCAAGAATTAATTTATCCAATGAATCAATAACGTCCAAATCACAACACGATCATCGCTTTGTAGAGTAAAATTCAAGAATGTTCGGAAGAATATTTCCATTTAAAAGATATTAGATGAAGCCTTGAAATATCGAGGATATTCCACTAATTTCATGGAAAGATAAGTCAAAACTTTAACCAACCGAAGATAATAACGAATGGAATAACAAAAGAAATCACCACGCGCGCAGATCTTGGCATGATGCGATATTCCAACAAAATAATAAGAATTTAACCGCGCCGCATTTAAATTCGCACCGATGCGGATGTTCCAATGTAATATATACAGACGCGTCTCCGTAAAAGCCTTGTAACGCATGCATGATATTCTAACGTAATAATAACAAAGACGGGCAAGATGCCCACAGAAAAGCCTTGCACATGGATATTCCAAAATAATAATAATAAAGATGGAATCAGCGTCCCGACAGAAACGCATGCATGCGATATATTCTAACAGAATAATAATAAAGCATGAATAATAGAAGAATGTCACCAAGATATAGTAGGTTCTCAGATATCTGGTTATTCCAAAGAGAATAATAAATAATGCATAATGAAGTTCTATTACGTGAATACAAAAGAAATAACACTTCTTACCGTAAAATAAATCAATATATAAGAGTAGAAGTAGCGAGAATCTTTTTCTATAGTTTTTATAATTTTTCTGTAGCCAATTGAATTCGTAAGAAATAATGAAGGAATGAGTTTATATTTATGTAAAAATGAATCAAGATAAGAATTAACTCATTTAACTATCCATTGATTTACTTTTTAATCGGACGGTCATAATTAAAGCAAAATTTTTAAATAAAATATAATATATATATATATTATATATAACATGTGCAAAAAAAAAAATTCATGGGTGGAAGACCCGTGAATTCTCCTTACCCCCCGCCCATTTTGTCAAACTTCCATATATATATATATATATATATATATATATATATATATATATAATATAATATACATAATAATACTCCTACCATCCACCCTAATTCCCCCTAACCCACCCACCCACCCACCACTAACAATATTATATATATATTTAATACTTATATATATATGTATTCATATATATATAAAACGTAAAATCGAGATAACTTCTATCGACAATTTTTTTAAAAAGGAAAGTGGGGCTCCAAATAATAATCAAAATTGACAATAATTACTATAAGAATAATTGAACAAAAATGAGTGACTTCACGTAAAGATCAATAATCAATACCGCGCACTTACTACGCAACCAATGCCAGACATCGTACTTTTTAACACCGTGTTTCAACAGCTTAATCTGTAAAACTTCCGCCGTTATTTTCATAAAGTATTTTTGTCATTTTTTCAACTGATAATAATTCAAGTTATGGGGTCCACCAATGATTGTCTTGGTTGCATTTAATATTCCCTCGCTAAAACGAATATTCCCCAATTAATCGAATATAATACAACAACTCGCATACTTTGTAAAAATTTATAAATATTACCCACAACTATAACATTATATCAATTTTACTCCATAATATTCAAAATAATATTTATAGAAAATTCATCTTTATTCAAAAGTTAGGGTTTACAATCTCCCCTTCTAAAATTTTGCCCTCAAATTAGTGAGACGCATTCAGATATCAAGAGGTAAGGATAACTTGATTTCATTTCGATTCTAACTCCCAAGTCATTTCCTCAACATCGCGGTTTTCTCCACAAAACTTTGACTTGAGGTATAACCTTGGAGCGTAGAATATGTTCCTTCTTATCCAAGATTTGAACAGAACCTCTTCATACGTCAAATCTTCCGCTATTTCGTCCGGTTCTAACTCAATAATGTGGTCCGGTCTTCCACATATTTACGTAACATGGATATGTGAAAACGTTATGAACACGAGACATACTTGGCGATAAAAGCGGCGTCTATAGGCCACGCTTCCTACTCGATCAAGGATTAAAATGGGTAGATGAATCGAGGATCGAGCTTTCCTCTCTTTCCAAATCTCGTAACTCCTTTCCATGGAGCAACACGTAACAACACATGATATCCTATATCGAATTCCACGTCCTTTCAATGAAGATCAAAGATAACTCTTTTGTCGATCTTGTGAGGTTTTTATACGTTCTTGGGATCGTTTGAATCTTTTCCGTAGTCATACGTACCAACTCCTGGTCCCAACAACGTTGCTTCACCCACCTCATCCCAAAGATACTAGAGAACGACATTTTCTTCCATACAACGCTTGAATGGAGCCATGCCAATACTTGTTTGATAACCTGCTGTTGTGTAGAAAACTCCACCAATGGTAAGAACTTGTCCCAACTTCCTTTGAAATCAAGAACACAAAGTCTTAATAGATCTTAAAGAGTTTGAATAGTCCTCTCTCGATCGTCCATCTCCGTCCCGAGGATGATATGCCGAAAGCTAAATCAGAATCTGCGCTCATAGCTTTCTGCAAACTAACCCAAAATCGTGAAGTGAATCTTGGGTCTCGATCAGAAACTATGGATACTGGCATACCATGCAGTCTTACAATCTCGTTTATGTACATACGAGCAAGACGTTCAAGTGTATAAGTTTCTCGAATTGGTAAGAAGTGAGCAGACTTGGTCAATCTATCAACAATGACCAAAATCGCATCTATGCCTTAAGAAACCTTGGGAAGACCAGTAACAAAATCCATGGTAATGTGCTCCAACTTCCATTCTGGAATTTCAAGTGGTTGCAATGGACCTTTTGGTACTTGATGCTTCGCCTTGACTCGTTGACACACTAGACACCTTGAGATAAATAGCGCTATCTCTCTCTTCATATTGCCCCACCAAAATGTATGTCGAAGATCATGATCATTTTGGTACTCCTGTGATGGATTGCAAACGGTGTGTTTGTGCGCTTCCATCATGATTTTATACTTTAAATCGTGAGGTCGTTAGGAACACAAAGTCCGGAGTTGACTCAAGTATTTCTTCTTCATCGATTCTTGCTTCCTAAGTAGTGTGACGCCCCAAAATAGGTCCATTCCATCCAACCCATTCTCGAGTCGCCAAATACATGGTATGTAAACAACTACAACTTTATTATTACAACAAGAAATCGTGAGTTTAAATACAAATATTATCTTCTAGACAATATTTATACTCAAATAAATCCTCATCACATTTATTGATACATTATTTTACAATAATGGTGAGGACTACTAAACAACTCTCTCTAGAACCTTCATTCCATACCCCGACTAGTACTACTGCTACATTCTCGCCTCCTCGAGAAGAAAAATGGAACAACAAGGAAAAGGGTGAGCTCAACTAGCCCAAGAAAGAATGTTATGACTAAGATAATATACAACAAATTATCGTTAGTCTCCAACAGGAAAAAATCGATAGAATACAATAGACAACAAGTTTGCATCAATATTCAGCAATGAAATAATAATTCATGTAAGAGTTACGTAGAGAATGAAATCTACTATAATCTATGAATTTAATAGTCCATCATCAATATTTTATCCTCGTAACATCAATCAATATTCATCTCAAATCAAATATTCATCTTTGCACTACAGTGCCAAAGATATTCATCAATCGGTCATGTTCATCTCAACACTGCTCATCTTTGCACTAAAGGCCAAAGATATTCATCGATCGGTTATGTTTCATTTAAACACTGCTCATCTTTGCACTAAAGGCCAAAGATATTCATCGAAATCATTCATCTTTGCACTACAGGCCAAAGATATTCAATAATATCATCATTTAAGACTGAGGATGATGAAAAATATTTTTAAAGAACGAATCCAATGAAACAAAATGACAAGGATTAAGGATTAAGGATTCATACTTGGTTTTATCCATGTCCAATAATACCTCAAAAATAATCATAGTGGTGTAAAATTCAAGAATGATCAAAACATGGATACAATCAAAGCTAGTATCCAGAATAGATATTTTAGACGAAAAGAAAAATTTTTATTTTTCTATGAATAGTCTTAGATTCGTGAATAGTGTCAGATATCGTGAATAAAGGCCGACATCGTGAATAAGAACTCAAACACCAAAAGATAGAAATTCCACAAAAAAAACATTTTCACGCTTCATGAATAAGTACTGCGTGAATAAGAACTCGTGAATAGTAACTCATGAATAAGAACTCGTGAATAGTAACCCCGACATGAAAAAGTTCCAAATTTGATAAAACTTCAGATCAACATTTCAAAGATAATGATATTGAAGAAATAATATCATCTGAGAAGAAAATAACATCCCTTACCTCAAAGAATCAAGATTTTGGAAGGAAAGGTCAAAGTGATCTTTGAATGAAACTTGTCTTTGAACAAAGAACTCTCAAAGTATCTAAATACTCACAAAATACGCTCAATAATATAGAGAGAAAGAGAAAACTTTGTTTCGGTGTGATTTTCAATTCTAACTTAGCCCTCTATTTATAGGAAAATGTTAGCCCGCCCAAGGTGCATTTCGACTTGACACCACGATGGCTTTACTCGCTACTATTGCCACCCACCACATTTGAAATAAAATTCAGCACATTTTTTCACCAACCACAAGTGGGGCCCACTCAATTCTAGAATTTTCCACCAAAATCAATTATAACCCTAATTTTCTAATCGAGACACCTCTTAAAATTCATAACAAATCATTCGTGAATTTTTAACTGTTCAAAAATTTGTGGACATATACTCAACTTATGTATGTATAACATATCCAAAAATTACAACGATCCAACGGTTTGATTAAATATTATAACTCACACAATAAAGTCAGTAATAACACCAATTTGATCTTTTAATACCTCCAATCCGATAAAATACAAATAAAACATCTCAAAGATTAATTCCTTCATTAATAACCACATAAATCCATCATTTATATTCATATAAAATAAATATTTCCTTATCATATGAATCAATAATTAATTATTCACAAATAATATTACGAGAATCACATTTATGACAACCAGTTTGCTTCTGTGAGAGGGGCTTTCAATAAGGATCTCTCCTTCTACATGCGCCATGATTAGGTGACCAAACCTCTCCTTGCACGTAACTTTCTAGACATTGCCAATAATGTTATCTAATAATATTATTCAAATAATATGAATTATTGATCCGATAATGGGAAATACTGTGCGGTGACAATTATCAAACAAAGAATAATATAAAATACCAACGCAAAGAATTATTGAATCAATAAAATAAAATATCGAAAGCGATAATTATCGTGAAAATTATTGAGTAGCCTTCTTACGTAAGGATCAATAATTCAACAATATCTGCAATACCGCTGTCTTCTCGCGTGCAACCACGCCAGACATCGTATTTTAACCACCGGGTATTCCAACAGTCTTAACGATGAATAACTACGCCAATTATTTATAACCACCCAAACTTTGTGCTTTCCTCATCCAATCGCTTTCATTATGGGGCCCACACATGGTCACTTGTGTCGTCACGAATATTCCTGACAAAGCATTGAAATATTCCACGACCAAACGAATATTCCCCACAACAATAAATATTTTATAACCACTTGCTTATTTTGAAATATTTGCGTATTTAACCCTTAACTATCCACATTAATCAAATCCACCCTTACTATTTCAAAATAATAAATAAAAGAAATTCCTTTTATTTAAAAAATTTCGGTCTTACAACCTCCCTCCTTATGAAATTTCGTCCTCGAAATTGACGTGACGATACTGGTGTTTCAAAAAGGTAAAGATACCTCGCTTTCATTTTCGCTTTCCAACTCCCAGTCATTTCTTCAATAAAGATGGTTTCTCCACAAAACTTTAACTTATGGTATAACCTCCATACATAGGTCATGTTCTTTCCTCTACAAAATCTTGACAGTACCTCCTCGTGACGTTAAGTCTTGGCTATCTCGTCCGGTTCTAATTCAATGACGTGTTTCGGTCGTCCACATATTTACGTAACATCGATACGTGAAAAACGCATGAACACGCGTCATACTTGGTGGTAAAACGCAGTCTATAGGCCACGGTTCCTATTCGATCGAGAATTTCAAATGGATTAATAAATCGAAGGTTTGAGCTTTCCTCACCTCACCGATTCTCGCTTTTAAAATAACAACTTCTTGCACCTCCTTCTTTAAATTCATCACTCCGTGTGTAGCTTGAATAAATTTTTAACTTTATCGATTAAAGTCGATTATACTCAGATATCATCACGCATCAGATATCATCACGTGGGTACCTAGAGTTTTCATCTCCATCTCTATTATTTGTATATTATACTGAAATGAGTCTTTGACAATATTGTACTCGTGCTTGTATACGATTTTCTACTCAACACGCCACCACCACGTTCGCTTTTCCGAGGATGACACGGTCGAAACATATCTTTGAAATGAGTCTCCTCTTGAGTTCTTCAAGCTCTTCCCACATTCCTTGCTCCATTCAATTTTGTATCTCTACGAAGTTAGCTACGTTAATGGAATAGCGATTCGAGAATACCCTTCAACGAATCTCCGATAATAACCAACTAAACCTGTAAAGCTACGATTTCGATTCTCGACTTAGGTTGCTCTCAACCGCGACTCATATCCCAACCTTGGATAAGACGTCACAATGACACCTATCGCTTTACTATCGCATCTAATATGACGTCCCCTACAGAGAGTCTCGCTTAGTGAATTCCACAAAGGAAGTCACAAGATAAAGGCTCAGTACCAAATTCTATAGTTGAATTTTAACTCCTCGAAGTTCAATAGAGCCATTCGATATGAGATTTTAGAAATGAGTTTTGTCTGGGTTCAAAGTCGATACAAAATTTAATATCGATCTTTGGGAGTAAGCCAATAAATTCTTCTTAAAATATACGTCGGGAAAATCAATAACAACAAGAATATTATTCAAATCGACGTGTCTTTATTCAAATCCATAACATGGACTAAGAAAACTCGACATCCGTAATAAACGAATGACTTCATGGCTTGATATGAAAATGTTTGACTTTAATGGTTTGATTGCTCGAATTCAATAATAGGTTGCTTAGGAATATGAAAACTAACAACCTTACGAAAAGCAATCAATTTTGGCATGATGAGTAGTTAACCTTAAAATCACATCAAAAGCAAATATCTCTATAGAAATAAGGTTAACGGTGTAATGTGATAGTGCCAACTGAATCAAACAAGATTTCTAAACAACCGATGAAATGAAAGTTTCTCCTAACTGATTCTCCATAAATAAAGTCAAAGTCTAATTTCTCCGTAGTCAAGTTCAAACGTTGAGCGCAAAGCAAGAGAGATAAAAGAATGGGTAGAACCCCAGATCTCAGTAAGGTATAAACTTTGCAAGAATTTATAATTAACTAACCTGCGTCTTAACTTCGTTCGTGTTCCTCGCATTTTGATTAGGGCCACGACAAACGCTCTTCCAAGAACCGCTGACTTTGACTTTTACGGGACATCCTTTTGAGTCACCATTCCCACTGGACTAGGTTTAAGTTATCGCATAATCTCGAGCGATATGTCCTTCTTTTCCACAATTATTGCATACCTTGAATCATCAGTGGGCGGGTTTGGTGATATGTCCCTCTTTCCGCATTTGTAACATACGACCGATGGTCTTTCTCCTCCTTGGAACCAGATTGCCATTGGCGCCGACGCCTTCACATGGTCGTTGTTGAATCTCCTCTTTTAAAATCTCCTCCCAACTCGCTTCTTCTTTTTCATGGCCACGATTACCACCAGTAGTGGTTACCGCTTTTGTCCGTATTCTTCTTTCTCCACCGGTTATCGTTATTCGATGATCGCTATCTTTGGTATGATCCTCGGTTATGGTCCCTCGGTTGAACGTATCGTTATCTCGCCTCTAACAATCGAGCCTGCTTACAACATCTCGAATAGAGAGAAATTTATGAGAAATGAGATCTCGACGTATCGCCGTTTCAAACCTCTCGTAAACATCCGCGTCATACGCTCCTCATTCTCCACCAAATGAGGTGCAAACTGATAACTCCGCAACTTCGCCTCATCTTTGGGATACCGCCATGTTATTCTGCTCCATTCTAATAAACTCCACTTCCTTCATATAGACGAATACTTTCGTGGAAGTACTTGTCATTGAACTGCTTTCAAACGCTCTCCCATGACATGCCGAAAGGCAAATTGGATGGGTACGCTTCACGATTCCCACCAATGAATCTGCCTCACCACTTTAACATAAAAGTAGCGAATGGAACTTTCTGTTCTCCGTGCATCCCAAGACATCGAATATCTTGGTAATTTGCTTGACCCATGTTTCCGCCATGATCGGATCTCGCTTTCCCAGAATGCACTCGTGGTCCCAACTCTTTGAATCTTGCATTTGTGACCACCCGTGAATTACTATCATCTCCTCTTGTATTTTGAACACGAGTCTCCTCGTCGATTTTTGCATGAATCGCAAAAAGCTTTTAAACATCCCCTCGCTCATCATCTCGCCAGTGGTGTTATTCACGGGAGTACATTGTCACTGTTGCACGTTCTCCTCGTTGTTAAGTATGCACATCTGCACGGTCTCATTTACTCCATTGTTAATATTCTCACGACATTCTCAATTCATCGCCATAAAACAAGGGTTAATTAAGGAAATCAATCACATAATATCCCTATATAATTGACTAACTAACAAATAAGCTTAGGTAGGACACACTAAATAAGGATTTACTCGCCTCTCCCTCCTAGTTCTATTCCCCGATCTCCGCCAGAGATCATATCCCTAAGCTCGATACCAACCGTGACGCCCCAAAATAGGTCCATTCCATCCAACCCATTCTCGAGTCGCCAAATACATGGTACGTAAACAACTACAACTTTATTATTACAACAAGAAATCTGTGAGTTTAAATACAAATATTATCTTCTAGACAATATTTATACTCAAATAAATCCTCATCACATTTATTGATACATTATTTTACAATAATGGTGAGGACTACTAAACAACTCTCTCTAGAACCTTCATTCCATACCCCTACTAGTACTCGCTACATTCTCGCCTCCCCGAGAAGAAAAATGGAACAACAAGGAAAAGGGTGAGCTCAACTAGCCCAAGAAAGAATGTTATGACTAAGATAATATACAACAAATTATCGTTAGTCTCCAACAGGAAAAAATCGATAGAATACAATGATAGATAACAAGTTTCGATCAATATTCAAGAATGAAATAATAATTCATAGAAGAGTTACGTAGAGAATGAAATCTACTATAATCTATGAATTTAATAGTCCATCATCAATATTTTATCCTCAGTAACATCAATCAATATTCATCTCAAATCAAATATTCATCTTTGCACTACTGTGCCAAAGATATTCATCAATCGGTCATGTTCATCTCAACACTGCTCATCTTTTGCACTAAAGGCCAAAGATATTCATCGATCATTCGTGTTCATTTAAACACTGCTCATCTCTTTGCACTAAAGGCCAAAGATATTCATCGAAATCATTCATCTTTGCACTACAGGGCCAAAGATATTCAATAATATCATCATTTAAGACTGAGGATGATGAAAAATATTTTAAAGAACGAATCCAATGAAACAAAATGACAAGGATTAAGGATTAAGGATTCATACTTGGTTTTATCCATGTCCAATAATACCTCAAAAATAATCATAGTGGTGTAAAATTCAAGAATGATCAAAACATGGATACAATCAAAGCTAGTATCCAGAATAGATATTTTAGACGAAAAGAAAAATTTTTATTTTTCTATGAATAAAGTCCGTATTCGTGAATAAGGTCAGATATCGTGAATAAGGCTTGAGTATCGTGAATAAGTAACTCTACACCAAAAGATAGAAATTCCACAAAAAAAAAACATTTTCACGCTTAATAATAGTACTTAATAGTAACTCGTGAATAAGAACTCATGAATAAGAACTCGTGAATAGTAACCCCGACATGAAAAAGTTCCAAATTTGATAAAAACTTGGATCAACATTTCAAAGATAATGATATTGAAGAAATAATATCATCCGAGAAGAAAATAACATCCCTTACCTCAAAGAATCAAGATTTCGGAAGGAAAGGCTCAAGTGATCTTTGAATGAAACTTATAGACCAACAAAGAACTCTCAAAGTATCTAAATACTCACAAAATACGCTTTCAATAATATAGAGAGAGAAAGAGAGAAAACTTTGTTTCGTGTGATTTTCAATTCTAACTTAGCCCTCTATTTATAGAAAATGTTAGCCCTACCAAGCGCATTTCGACTTGACACTGATGGCTTTACCTCGCTACTATTGCCACCCACCACATTTGAAATAAAATTCAGCACATTTTTTCACCAACCACAAGTGGGGCCCACTCAATTCTAGAATTTTCCACCAAAATCAATTATAACCCTAATTTCCTAATCGTACACCTCTTAAAATTCATAACAAATCATTCGTGAATTTTTAACGGTTCAAAATTTGTGGACATATACTCAACTTATTTATGTATAACATATCCAAAAATTACAACGATCCAACGGTTTGATTAAATATTATAACTCACACAATAAAGTCATAATAACACCAATTTGATCTTTTAATACCTTCAATCCGACAAAATACAAATAAAACATCTCAAAGATTAATTCCTTCATTAATAACCACATAAATCCATCATTTATATTCATATAAAATAAATATTTCCTTATCATATGAATCAATAATTAATTATTCACAAATAATATTACGTAATCACATTTATGACAACCAGTCGTTCCTGGGAAGAGGGGCTTTCCAATAAGGATCTCTCTCTTCTTCGCCAAGCATTAGGTGACCAAACCTCTCCTTAGATGTAACTTTCTAGACATTGCCAATAATGTTATCTAATAATATTATTCAAATAATATGAATTATTGATCCGATAATGGGAAATATCGTGCGTGTGACAATTATTGAAAAAGAATAATATAAAATACCAACGCAAAGAATTATCGAATCAATAAAATAAAATATTTGAATAAGAATTCTCGTGAAAATTATTGAGTAGCCTTCTTACGTAAGGATCAATAATTCAACAATCACTGCGTAATACCGCTATCTTCTTGCAACCACGCCAGACATCAGTATTTTAACCACACCGGTATTCCAAATCTTAAATCTGTAATAACTTCACGCCAAGTTATTTATAACCACCCAAACTTTGTCGTTTTCCTCATCATCCAATCGCTTTTCGTTATGGGGCCCACATGGTGTCGCTACTGCAGTGCATTTAATATTCCCCGACAAAGCATTTAATATTCCACGACCAAACGAATATTCCCCGACAACAATAAATATTTTATAACCACTTGCTTATTTTGAAATATTTGCGTATTTAACCCTTAACTATCCACATTAATCAAATCCACCCTTACTATTTCAAAATAATAAATAAAGGAAATTCCTTTTTATTTAAAAAAATTTTGGGGTCTTACACATAGCACCTTCTTGCACTTTCTTCTTCATAATGCGACGCTCCAGTTTTCAGAAGCTTGAAAGCTTTTAACTTTATCAATTAAAGTCGGTTCTACTCGTATATTCACCATCATCACCTGGGTCCCTAGAGTCTTTAACTCTATCTCCATCCTTTGCAATTCACACAAAATGGGCCTTTGTGTTGACAATATCGTACTCAGATTTGCATATGATCTTCTACTCAATGCGTTAATTTACCACGCTCACTTTTCCAGATGGTATTGGATGGTATGATCATAATCTTTTAATGCCAAGCCAACGTCGTTGTCGCATGTTGAGTTTCTTTTGAGTGAAGAAATATTTGAGGCTTTTATGATCCGTAAAGATCTCCACCTTCTCCCCATACAAGTAATGCCTCCAAATTTTAAGTGCAAAGATAATAATTACTAACTCTAGATCATGAGTAGGATAATTCCTCTCATATTCTTTGAGTTGTCTTGAGGCATAAAGGCTATGACTTTTCCATGTTGCATGAGAACACATCCCAACCTTTTGCTCTCAGCATCACCATAGATGACAAATCCTCCAAGCCGGATGGTATTGTCGAACAGTCTTTGAAATGAGTCTCCTCTTGAGTTCTTGAAAACTCCTCTCACATTCTTTTGCTCCAATCAACTTTGTATCTTTCCGAGTTAGCCGAAGTTAATGGAGTAGCGATTCGAGAAAATCCTTCCACGAATCTCCGATATTAACCAAAACTAAACCGAGAAAGCTACGATTTCGACCAATGATTTAGGTTGCTCCAAATTTGAATTGCTTCAATCTTTCTTGCGTCAACAGATATTCCATGACTTGATACTACGTGCCCCAAGGAATGCTACTTCCTCAAGCCGTAACTCACATTTCTTCAACTTGACATAAAGCTTATATTCACGAAGCTTTTGGAGTGTCGACCTCAAGTGTTGCTTCATGATCTTCACGGCTTTTGGAATAAATAAGGATGTCATCAATAAAGACGACCACAAAGTGATCAAAATATTCCTCAATACTCGGTTCATCATATCCATGAAGGCAAAGCGGGAGCATTAGTCAATCCAAAAGACATGACTAGAATTCATAATGCCCGTCATCGAGTTCCCGAAAGCCGCCTTTGAATGTCATCGGTTCTAATCTTCAATTCGGCGATATCCAAACGAAGATCAATCTTTGAAAAGAATTTGGCTCCTTAACCGGTCAAACAGTCATCAATACGTGGCAATGGATACCTATTTTTGATGGTGACATGATTCAACTCTCGATAATCAATACAAAGTCGCATATTCCCATCTTTCTTCTTCACGAATAGAACAGAGCACCCCAAGGAGAAGTACTAGGGACGAATAAAGCCAATGTCTAACAATTCCTGCGGTTGGGTCTTTAACTCCCGAGAAGTTCAATAGAGCCATTCGATATGGGGCTTTGGAAATAGGTTTTGTATCGGGTTCAAGGTCGATATAAAATTCAATTTCATGCTCGGGGTAGTAGGGAAGTTCTTCTGGAAATACGTCAGAAATTTATTAACAATGTAAATATCATTCAAAGTTGACGTATTTTTGTTTAGATCTGTAACATGAGCTAAGAAAGCTTGACATCCGTTTTTCAATAAACGAATAGCTTTATGGCTTGAGATGACCATGATTGATTTTAATGGTTTGGTCGTTTGAATTCGCATAATAGGTTGATTAGGAATATGAAAGCTAACAATCTTACGAAAACAATCAATTTTTGCATGATAAGTAGTTAACTAATCAATCCCTAGAATCACGTCAAATGCAAGTATTTTCAATGAAATAAGATCGATAAGTAATAAGAGGGTAACGATATGAACCAAACAAGACTTATAAACAGTGGATGTAATGAAGGTTTCTCTCAATGGAGTTTCCACAGATAAGTCAAAATCTAATTTCTCCGGAGTCAAATTTAATCGTTGAGTGCAAGTAGGAGAAATAAAAGAATGGGTAGAACCGGTATCAAATAAAGTATAGACTTCGCTAGAGTTTATGATAAGCTTACCCGTGATGACCTCATTCGGGTTCCTTGCTTTCTGGGAGGTCACAACAAACGCCTCCTCAGCACTACCGGCTTTGACTTTTCCGGGATGACCTTTGGTGCCTCCGTCCAAAGTGAATTTGTCTTCTATGAATGACAAAATCGGGCTAAGTGACCTTCTTCCACAATTATAACATGCTTTGACTGACATCGCGCAATTTGTCTTGATGTGTCCCTCCCTCCGCATTTGAAGCATATGATAGGTGGTCTTTCTCCTTCCTTAACAACGGGTGCTGGTGCTGACGTCTTTCCATCATTGTTGAATCTCCTCTTCTTGAAATGTCCATTCTTATTGTTTTGGCCCTCTTTACCACCGAAGTGGTTACCATTTCTGGCCTGTTGATTCCCTCCACGCTTGTTGTCACCGCTTCGATGACTTCTCTTACTAGTATTATCATTTTGTCGTTTCTTCTTCTTTTGTCATATTGACTCGTTATCGCGCCTCCACCAATCGAGCCCTATTTACAACATCTGAATACAAACACAGTTTATGAGAAATAAGATGTTGACGTATCTCCGGCTTCAAACCTCTTAAAAATATTTGCGTCATTCTCTCTTCATTATCCACCAAGTGGGACATAATATCGGGATAACTCCACAAATTTTGCCTCGTATTGCGACACGGTCATATTATTTTGCTTCAATTTGATAAACTCCACCTCCTTCATGTGACGAATACTTTCGGGAAAGTATTTGTCATTGAACAGCTCTTGGAACTTTTCCCAAGACATCTTCAGTACGGCAGATTGAGTATATTTTACCGATTCCCACCAGTAATCTGCCTCTCCACGCAACATAAAGGCTGAAAAGGGAACCTTTTGCTCCTCGGACCATCCCAAGACATCAAATATCTTGGTGATCTGCTTTATCCATGCTTTTCGCCATAAGTGGTTTTTGCTCTCCTTAAACTCCGGTGGTCCCAGCTCCTTGAATCTGCTTAGCGGTGATCACCGAGAGTTTCCAGTGTTTCCACCTACATTTTAGACAGAGCCGCTCTGCTTGCATTGTTGCATCAATTGCATAAAGCCTTTGAACAATCCATCATTCATCATTTGGTCAGTGTTGTTGTTTGCATGAGGATTGTCGCCTTCACGATGCACATTATCCTCGATTATTGATATGTGGTGAATCAACGGTCACGCTCAGGCTCCATTCTTATTCTCAACATTCTCGGATGTCATTTTCAGATACTGCCACAAAACAAAAGTTAATTGACATGTAACATATTATCCATATACTCTGACCAACCAATCAAATACCAAATAAACTTAGGTAGGTCATACTACCGAAAGAATTCCCCGTCTCTCCCCTCTTAGTTCTATTCTCACATCTTAGCGAGGGATCATAACCCTAAGCTTTGATACCAACCGTGGCCGCCCCCAAATTAGGTATACATCACCCATCTTGGGTCGTCGATATACGGGTACAAAATACAAATACAACTTACTAATACAACTGCCGTATACAATACGACAAAACATAACTGTGAATTTGAATACAATTATTGTCTACTAGAGATTATACAAACTCAAAAGGAGTCCTCATTACAATTATTAACACAAGATTTCACGTAATAGTGAGGACTACTAATGTTATCCTCTCGGACCGTCACTCCGCTCCCCGACTAGTCCCTCGCTATGTTCTCATTTCCTAAAGAGAATGAAGAAAAGAAAGGGTGAGCTCAACTAGCCCAAAGAAGAAATATTATGAGTACGATAATGCGTAATAAATTATCATTAGCCTTAAATAGTGTTAAACCGATACAATATAACAAACATCAAGTTTAATCACAGTAGAAAAAGCAATCCATTAAAAGAGTCAAGTAGAAAATAAAATCTACTATCTTTTATGATTTAAAAGATTTTTCATCATCATATTATTGCTAAGACTCCTACTTAATAAATATTCCACATCATCGAATCACCCTCGCACTACTACTACCAAGGATATTCTTTAGTATCACGAAAAAAGTAGTATGCACACAAGCCAATCATGTTTGATGATAAAGCATATACTTTGTAACAATCTTATTCATTTATTAATAAAAGTATTAATTTATTAAAGGCTTTTAATTATCTACATGATGTTTGTTTTATAATATGTGATAAACCCATAGTTTTAAGCAATGCTTTTAGAATAATGATGATGATCATTCTAATGAGATCTAAATTCTTATAAAGCTTAAAACTAAAATAGTTCCCAATCATTGGATTACTAAATTGGGGATTAGTGAATCCGGATAGATTGGTACATACGCTTTCTTGCTCATTGGATGAGGATGATTGATCTCACGATCATTTGTGTGGAGACACTAAAGCAAGTATGTAGGTTCTTATTAGAGTTCACTTTGACGCATTAACGCAAGGAATACCTAATGGAGTTTTACTTGCCGTCAATAGGAATTCTCAGTAGTGATAGTAGTACAAGTGATCCTTGGACTTGAGATCATCATAGATCTCGTGTATGATGAGTTATACTTTGACTTATTCCTAAAGACCCTTAGGGTATATCAAAGGGTATGCTTGGGTATAACAAGTTGTACATGGAGATAATATATGATCAATAAAGAATCTACCACTTCTAATAAAAGAAGAGAAATGTCCTATGTGATTCGATAAATGACAACCCAAAGAGTCCTTGGCAAGGCGTAATGAAATTAGAAAGGAGTTTCTAATTTTCATTATTTGAGTCAGACATTTAAGGATCGAAATATATATAATTAAATAAAATAAGACTTGAAAGAATTCCAATATGTTTATTTTAATTGGGACATTGTATGGTGGAAGGATTGAATTGTATTTTAACTATTTACTCAAATGTTCTTTTATGATTAATGTTGAAATCTATATTATCCGGAAAGTCGCTGATCGCTAGGGAGGCTTATCCCTATCAGAGAATAAATATTATTTATTTAAATAAATAAATTGTTTAATTTATTTATTTAAATAAGATTAGAATTGTTTTAATTGATTTATTCACAACCTGTTTAATATGGAGAACCTAAAGGGTCACACCATAAAAGGAAGAATAATTATTTAAGAAGTTAATGGCATAATCGTAATAATATGTTAAGTATATTTAATTTAATCTATGGTGATAGAATAAATTAAATAGCTTAATATTTATTATTTAATATTTTAGAAATATTAAATATAAATTAATAAGAGGAGTCTTATTAATATTATTACAATTATTATTATTTTAATTTCTAAAAGAGTTTAGAAATTAATTTAATATAAGTACTCTCATTTATTCCTAATAGGATTAGGAGGTTAAATTAATTAAAAGAGTTTAATTAATTATCCCTAATAAGATAAGGGAGCTTAATTAATTAAAGGATTTTAATTAATTAAAATAAAACCCAATTCCTTAATTGTTAAGGAGGGTTGCCCACATCTAAATAAGAGGAGTCTTATTACGGGCGTGAGGAGTTGTTGACTTTTTACAACATACGTAATAATTCCAATAGTTGGGAGAGACGCCTTTTCTATATAGAGATAGAAAACTAGGGTTGAGCCAATACCCCTTCTTCATGAAAAATCTTTTTTTCCTCGGTGGATCACCTCTGAGAGGCCAAACATATGGGTGGCTAACGTTGATCAAAGGAAGGAACCAAACCCGGTGGATTCAAGTTGAACGAGAAAGGATTTGGAGGTGAACTTGTACTGAGGAAGCTTCGATCTTCAAGGGTATGATTTTATTCTTTATCTTTTCGCTTAATTAATAATTGTGCATAAAAAGGGTGATCGGGGTATATGGTTTGTAAAATTTTAAACTCGATTTTTACACGCCGCACTTCTATGCAATTTGATTGCAAGGTTCTTGAATATTACAAACCTAACAAAGGGCATCGTGAGCCAAACCTTTATGCGAATTATTAATTGTTTGATTTAATATGTATATTGATATGTGTTTAGAACAATTTAATTGGGCATAATTTTATTGTATAAAATTTATTAAAAAAAAAAGGCCGTTTTTTTTTTCCTGAAATTCACGTGGATCCAAGTTATTTTAAAAAAAAAAAGAAGCTTCTGGTTTACTTTTTCTAGTTACAGGAGTAAGCTAATTCGGTAATCATGATAATCCTTCCCACTATACTATCATTCATGTTTTCAAAGGAAAGGAGTTGGAATTCACGGATTAAGCGAGTTACACTTAGTGATCACGTACCACCACAAAGAACAAGATCAAGGAAGTTTAATTACATATATTATATATATAATATATATGTATTACCGTAATATATATATATATATATATAAAATATGTTTTTTAATTATTTTATTATTAAAATAAAAGTTTATTTTAATCTTAAAATAAAAGGTTTATTTTAATATTAAAATATAAAGTTTATTTTAATTTTAAAATTAGATTTCATGCTAACTAATTAGAGTTGGAATTAGATTCCATAATAACTAATTGGAGTTGAAATTGGATTATATGTTTCCTTAAATAAATGAGTTTATTTAGATATGAAATAAGATTTCATATTATTTAAAATAAAAGAGTTTATTTGTGAATAGGAAAGAGAATCCTAATTTCTTTAAATAAAGGAGTTTATTTAGATATGAAATAAGATTTCATATTATTCAAAATAAAGGAGTTTATTTGTGAATAGGAAAGAGAATCCATGTTTCCTTAAATAAAGGAGTTTATTTAAATATGAAATAAGATTTCATATTATTCAAAATAAAGGAGTTTATTTGTGAATAGGAAGAGAAATCGTGTTTCCTTTAATAAAGGAGTTATTTTTTTTTATATATGAATTGGATTCCATAATTAATTAAAATAAAGGAGTTTATTTTGATTAAAATTTTGATTAAAATAAAATAGTTTATTTTATTCAAAATTGGATAAATTAAAATAAAATAGTTTTATTTTGATTTAAATTTGGATTTAAATAAAGGAGTTTATTTTTATTCAAAAATAGATTTTATACTAACTAAATTTGCCCATTAAATGATATCAATATATATATTAAATGTTTATTATTCATATGATGAATGTTATTTATTGATGCATACGTATGTGATGATGTGTATGATAATAAATGGGATTGATTATGGACTATCGACCAATATGATTGGATTTTATTTTAGTTGGATGCATGAATATATGGGTTTTATTAAATGGGGTCTGCGTCTGCCTTCTCTAATTTTTTTGAATGTAAATTCTATCTCCCTCCTATGTACTTCCCTCGATCATCATCAAGGTTTCTATTTATTTTAAATAGTTTTGTAATAGGAATAGTTAGAATTAATTTTGAAAAATTGGAGATCAAGGAGCAAGAAGCGCTTGAAGACCCGTTTGTAATGGAGCCCGGTTTAAATGTAATAGTTATATTTAAATATTATTTCTTGCACCCCTAGGGGTTTGACCTTTTTTGTTCACTTGGTGGCTCTAGTGAACCAAACTAGAATAAAAGTCCATAATCAATTCGGGTAGAATATAGTATTCAATATGTAATGCTTTATACTATATATATTATATATTATGCAAACATGCTTCGCATGTTCATTAATATAACGCGTATTTTATATATATATATGTGCATGCGCTAAACAAGATGAGACAAATTAATAACAAACCCCTCAATTTTTATATTAAGTCCTAAGCGTTCAAAGATATTTGGAATATCGAACGTCGCTTTCTAGCATGATAAAATTAATAGAGTATTAAATATTTAATATGAGTTTGTTGTGTCACCACAAGGCAAGTATTAAGTATTTAAGATGTTAATTTATCACATTTGATGCTTATAAAGAAAATTGAACAATATTGTTTTGTTGTGTCACCACAAGGATGATATTTTTCTTTTTGAATATATAGAGTGCTAGGTTCGGACTTAACTTGGATAATTTTGATTCTGGACATGCCACCACTGATCAAAATAATCTAAGAGGCAAAATAAGAGGAGTTGCAGATAGTTGATGTAATTGACAAAAGTTGTCTACCTATTTATTTATATATAGTTTGTTGTGTCACCACAAGGCTATATACATTTGAAATGGGATCCTTATTCTCACTAGCAAATCTTTAATTAGATTTTGCCGAACTATATAAGTGAGGTAATATAGTTTGAAGAAAATAGTGGGAGATACCAATTTAAAACAAGACCTAATTTATTTTGGTAATTAATAAAAGAATGTATGTTAAAATGTTGTTAATTACAAATTCATTTACGTAATTTTACAATGTCTAAAATTACTATCATCTGCGGCTATTATTAGATGCTAAATTAACCGCAATCGAATTAAACGGATTGGTTAAGGAATTTGAGAATAGTTCTCATAGTGAAAAGCTATCTTATGTCCTTAATACGCCTATCCTCGCAATGGTTGCGCATAATGCCTCCGAGGAAGAGATTGCTACTTTTAGAAAGTGGCGAATGATGATGCACAATTGGCTCAATGCATCATGCTCGCATCCACGAGTAACGAGCTTCAAATACAAGACATGAAACTATGGATGCTCCTACTATATTCCCGCACATCAAGTAGTTGATGGTGAGGAAAGTAGGGCCGATAGATATCGACATCTAAGTAGCTCTTCCGATCTAGAATGGCCAATGGCACTATACTACAGACAAAAGTTCTTAACATAATCAATTTGATTGATCAATTAGGACAACTGGTTTTGTCATGGATGGAGAGTTGAGCCAAGATTTGATCTTGCACTCACTCCCAGACTCCTTTCACAATTGTTGTGAATTTTTCATATAAACAAGCTAGATATCAACCTCGCTGATTTGCTTAACATATTGAAAAATATTGAGAGTCACTTTCCAACCAAGAAAGATCAAGTCTTACTGATAGGGGCCAAAGGATCTTCTGAAAAGAAGAACGATTCAAAGAAGGTAAATAAAAAGGCGTAAACAAAGGATAATAAGAGCAAAACCGATACGGATAAAGAAAAGGAGTTTGCTTCCACCGCTATAAGCCCGACACTTTGGAAAGAAATCGCAGAAGCATCTTGCAGAGGCTAACCAAAGAAGCTTAGTGAAGTTTCTATTCATAATACGCTTTTTGTTCATGATTGAAATAAATTTTTCTTTAAGTCAAGGTTCTACTTGGGTATTGGATACCGACTTTGGTTATCATAAATATAGATTTATGAAGGACCAAGCAGTAGAAAAGCTAAACAAATATAAGTAATCCTACGTATGGGAAATTTAGCAAAGGTTGCCATATTAGCCATAGAAACTTATAGTTTAGCAATGCCTACTACGCAATATCTATTAAGTCAATAAGTTGTTATTATATTCCAGCTTCTTGTTAAAAATATTATTTCCATTTTATTGTTGGACAATGAAATCTTTGGTATTATAATTAAGAACAATTGTTGTTCTATTTATAATAATAATATTTTGTATAGAACTAGAATATTACTTAATAAATTTAATATACTTGACTTACGTGAAAATAATTTTGCAAATTGAACAAACTAGTATAAGAAAAGGAGATGATCATTCAAAGAGTTGAATGTGTGTATTTGTTTTGAATATCTGTATGAATTATTTGAAAGGTTCAAAGAATTCAGAAGTGAAACAAATTGGCAAAGTATTAAGATTCTTTGATTAGATCAAGGAATAAATACTTGTGTAATAAGTTTCTAGATCATCTTAAATGGTTTTTCATAATGGACGCCTCCTGATACGCAATAATTGATTGATGTATTTGAATGAAAAATCGTACCTTGTTGGACATGGTGCGGTCCATAATGATTTTACCGACATTCCAGTATCCTTCTAGGGTCATGTCCTAGAAATGGCTGCATATCTACGAAAAGGTAACCTCTAAATCCAGCCCCAAGACTCCATAAAAGTTATGGACAGGGAGGATTCCTAATCTTAAGTATGTTAAGATAAGGGGTTGTCCAACTTATGTGAAACGGTTTCAAAGGATAAGCTTAGGACAAGATTTGACAAATACAGATTTGTGGGACATCCTAAAGTAAGTTTAGGGTATATGTTCTATAATTCTACTTAGCAAAAGATGTTTGTTACGAAACACGCTGCCTTCTAAGATAAAGGTGTTTATCATTAAAAGGGACTAATGGGAGGATAATAGATCTTGAAGAGTTCAAGAACCACAAAACACTATAAGTCAAATAAGAGGAACCTATAGATAGACCTATTGTACCACAACCGAATTGTAAATCTGGAATAGTACCGAAGATACCTAGGAGGTATGGATTCATCATAGATGATGATAATGAGGTACACATCATAGAAGATGATGATCCAGTTACATACGATGAGGTAAGAGTTCTAGTGTGTACAAAAGGGTCAGTGGGAGCGTCGTGACATTCCTAATATTATATGTTGATATACTACGAATAAGGAATGACATACTAATGCTACAATCAGTAATGATAGAGTTGTCTAAACATTCCTCCATAAATGATTTGGGAAAAGTATCTTAATTGGGGATACAAATCTATATAGATAGATTTAAAAAGATGCTCGACTTAACCCAAGGAACGTATATTCATTTGATGCTAAAGTTGTTTAGCATGGCAAACTCCAAGAGTTGTCTCATGTTGATGAGCTATAGAGTGAATCTCTCTTAATAGTCCCCAAAGACTCCAAAAGAGAGATCATACGAAGAACTATCATGTATGCAATGAAATATACGAGACCGATATTGATCAATCATATTCGGAGAAATTCAACGTGAGTCGCTGAAAAATATCTTAAAGTGCTTAACCTAAGACTAAGGATGTGATCATATTCATGGTGGGTCTAAATTAAAATTAGAGGGCTTAACAGACTCAAGTTTTTCGATGTACCAAGATGATCGAAAAATCCACTTTAAGATAAAGCGTTATCTTGAACAAAGGGTGCAATGAATTGAAAGGTTCCAAACAAAGAAAAAGAGTTCTTTGGTTTAGTGATAAAGACAAAGTATATAGCTATAAATGAAGTCTGCAAGTTGATTGTTTGGATTAAAAGTTCATTACGTAACTAGGAATAGTTCTAAGTCTCATCTTGGATCTAAACATGTGTCAGGTGGCACTTTCATTTGATTATTAGAATCATTGAAAGATGGGAAATCACTATAGAGATAGTGGACTCTCATGAACAACATTACATATCCATTAAATAAAGCTTATCCAACAAACAGGATAATCGCCACTTAGAGAAGAAGAGTATGAGATACCACGATTTATCGGCTTTAGTGCAAGTGGGAGATTGAAAGTAGTATGCACACAAGCCAATCATGTTTGATGATAAAGCATATACTTTGTAACAATCTTATTCATTTATTAATAAAAAGTATTAATTTATTAAAGGCTTTTAATTATCTACATGATGTTGTTTTATAATATGTGATAAACCCATAGTTTTAAGCAATACTTTTAGAATAATGATGATGATCATTCTAATGAGATCTAAATTCTTAGAAAGCTTAAAACTAAAATAGTTCCCAATCATTGGATTACTAAATTGGGGATTAGTGAATCCAGATAGATTGGTACATACGTTCATTTTGCTTCATTGGATGAGGATGATTGATCTCACGATCATTTGTGTGGAGACACTAAAGCAAGTATGTAGGTGCTTATTAGAGAATAAGTTCACCGAACGTGGCTCGCTAAGGAATACCTAATGGAGTTTTACTTGCTCACAATAGGAATTTCTGTAGTGATAGTAGTAGACAAGTGATCCTTGACTTGAGATCATCATAGTATCTTGTGTATGATGAGTTATACTTTGACTTATTCCTTAAGACCCTTAGGGTATATCAAAGGGTATGCTTGGGTATAACAAGTTGTACATGGAGATAATATACGATCAATAAAGAATCTACCACTTCTAATAAAAGAAGATAAATGTCTTATGTGATTCGATAAATGACAACCCAAGAGTCCTCGGCGTTAAGCGTAAATGAAATTAGAAAGGAGTTTCTAATTTGCATTATTTGAGTTGTGCATTTAAGGATCGAAATACATATAATTAAATAAAATAAGACTTGACGATAATTCCATGTCTTATATTTAATTGGGACATCAGTATGGTGGAAGGATTGAATTATGCGGTAACTATTTACTCAAAGGTTCTTTTATGATTAATGTTGAAATCTATATTATCTCGGAAAGTCGTTGATCGCTAGGAGGGGCTTTATCCCTATTGTAGAATAAATATTATTTATTTAAATAAATTAATTGTTTAATTTATTTATTTAAATAAGATTAGAATTGTTCTAATTGATTTATTCACAACCTGCTTAATATGGAGAACTAAAGGGTCACACCATAAAAGGAAGAATAATTATTTAAGAAGTTAATGGCATAATCGTAATAATATATTGTTAAGTATATTTAATTTAATCTATGGTGATAGAATAAATTAAATAGCTTAATATTTATTATTTAATATTTTAGAAATATTAAATATAAATTAATAAGAGGAGTCTTATTAATATTATTACAATTATTATTATTTTAATTTCTAAAAGAGTTTAGAAATTAATTTAATATAAGTACTCTCATTTATTCCTAATAGGATTAGGAGGTTAAATTAATTAAAAGAGTTTAATTAATTATCCCTAATAAGATAAGGGAGCTTAATTAATTAAAGGATTTTAATTAATTAAAATAAAACCCAATTCCTTAATTGTTAAGGAGGGTTGCCCACATCTAAATAAGAGGAGTCTTATTATGGGTGTGAGGGAGTTGTTGACTTTTACAACATACGTAATAATTCCAATAGTTGGGGGAGTACGCCTTTTCTATAGAGATAGAAACTAGGGTTGAGCCAATACCCATTCTTCTTGAAAATTCATTTTCCTTGGTGGATCACCTCTAGAGGCCAAACATATGGGTGGCTAACGTTGATCAAAGGAAGGAACCAAACCCGGTGGATTCAAGTTGAACGCGAAAGGATTTGGAGGTGAACTTGTACCTGAGGAAGCTCGATCTTCAAGGGTATGATTTTATTCTTTATCTTTTCGTTTAATTAATAATTGTGCATAAAGGGTGATCCGGGTATATGGTTTGTAAAATTTTAAACTCTGATTTTTTACACGTTTTTGCACTTTTATGCAATTTGATTGCGTTCTTGAATATTACAAACCTAACAGACCACAATTATCCATGCACTACGGGCCAAGAATAATTGTGTATTCATTAATGGTCATGATCATGCCAACAACTATCCATCAATGCACTACGGGTCAATGAGGACTTTTTCCACATCATTTGTAACATTACGGTCATGATTACAATCGAATAATCCCCATTATAATCATACCAAGTCCATCTATGCACTACAGCCACGAGATGACTTTCAATATAATATAAACATGAGGATGATGACAATGATATAAGAATTCAATAAAACAAGTTCAAGAATTAATTTATCCATGAATCAATAACGTCCAAATTGTCAACATAATACTGCTTTGTAGAGTAAAATTCAAGAATGCTCAAAAGAATATTTCCATGAAAAGATACTGGATGAAGCGCAAATATCAATGATATTCCACTAATTTCATGGAGTATAGAAGTCAAAACTTTAATCAACTGAGTATAATAACGAATGGAATAACAAAAGAAATCACCATGCATGCGGTACTTCGCATAGATAGGTTATTCCAACAGAATAATAAGTAATCTAACCAAGTCGGTGAAATTGCATCGCAAGCGATGTTCCAATGAATAATCTGACGCTTGATTGTGTCCGTACAAAAACGCATGCATGTGATATTCCAAATGTAATAATAACAAAGATTTTAACCAGTCCGGCGTAAAATGCATGCATAAGATATTCCAATGTAATAATAATAAAGATGGAACCGTGTCCGTGTAAAACGCATGCATGGATATTCCAATGTAATAATAATAAAGATGAATAATAGAAGAATGTCACCAAGTATAGGGTAGTCGCGTATGATCTCGGTTATTCCAAAGAGAATAATAAATAATGGAATAATGTAAGTTCTCTTCATGAATACAAAAGAAATAACACCCCTTACCGTAAAATAAATCAATATAAGAGTAGGGAAGTAGCAGAATACTTTTCTATAGTTTCTTTATAATTTCTCTCTCTAGAGTTTCAGTGAATTCGTAAGAAATAATGAAGGAATGAGCTTCTATTTATAGAAAAATGGACTGCCTAGTAACTAACTCATGAACGGTCCAGATTAATTTACTTTTAATCTGACGGTCCATAATTAAAGTAAAATCTTTTAAATAAAATATAATATATATATATATTATATATATATATAACATGTGCAAGAAAAAAAAATCACGGGTGGAAGACCCGTGAATTCTCCTTACTCCCTCTGCCCATTTTGTCAAACTTCCATATATATATATATATATATATATATATATATATATATATATATATATAATATAATATACATAATAATACTCCTACCATCCACCCTAATTTCCCCCTCCCACCCCACTCCACCCCACCCCACCCCACCTACCCTACCCCACCCCACTTCACTTTCCACTAATAATATTATATATATATATAATACTTATATATATATATATATATATATATGTATTCATATATATATAAAATGAAAACTGAGATAACTTTTACCAACAATTTTTTTTAAAAAGGAAAGTGGGGGGTCCAAATAATAATCAAAATTGATAATAATTACTATAGCAATAATTGAACAAAACTGCGTGACTTCTCACCTAAGCATCAATAATCAATACCGTGTGCTACTATGCAACTACGCCAGACATCAGTATTTTTAACACCGGGTGTTTGAACAGTTAATCTGGTAAAACTTCCGCCGTTATTTTTATAAAAGTATTTTTGTCGCTTTCTCAATCCGACAATAATTCCGTTAATAGGGGTCCACCAATGATTGCTACCATGTTATTTAATATTCCTCTAAAATGAATATTCCCCACCAATCGAATATAATACAACAACTTGCATACTTTGCAAAATTTATAAATATTACCCACAACTATAACATTATATCAATTTAACTCCATAATATTCAAAAATAATATTTATAAAAAATTCATCTTTATTCAAAAAGTTGGGGTTTTACAGATCCGGTTAGTATGAAGTTTATTTTTTGGTAAGTTAGTCTATTGGGCAATAAAATACTCACACATAGAATTTCGCTTGCGTGTCAACACTTTATTAATCAATTGACCAACTTATCTAAAAATGAACTTCATGCTAACCACTTCCGACTTAAACACTCCCTCCAGATCCACACGTGTGCTTTGGCTGGTCACTTTTGACCGATTAATTGAAGAAAATGTATCTTTTGTTAAGTATAACTGAGATTTGGGGTGTACTTTGACACTTTTTATAGTTTGGGGTGAAAACGTTAATATTTGTGTAAAGTTTAGGGTGCAAATTGTCTTTTAGTCTTTTTTTAGAACATCATCTTAGAATCAATTGACCAATACAGTGATGACACGCAGAGAGAAAGGTCACTTCCCCCTGTGTGTTGACACTGTGTTTGATTAATCGACCAAAATTAACTTTATGCTAACCACTCCCAACATCTTAAATTACATTACATAATGTCTTTTTCTTCTCTTCTACACTATGTTTGAAATTTAAATTTGGAAAGAAAAGAATAAAAAAATTGAATTTCCAATTTTACATTATATTTTAATTAATTTATTACTTTCAAGGAATTATATTTGTTGCTTAATGTATAAGCTTAGCATCCGTTATACAAATTAATTATCTTAAATTTGTGCATTTAACCGGTTCAAGCACCAGTTTTTTTTTTAATCACAAAAAGAAAAAAGAATTTTCTAGTTTCGACTTTTATATATTACTATATCATATGAACATTAGAAGGAAAGAAGTATCTACTCATTAATCAAAATTATTACCCATACGAGAAGGAAATAAGTATTTACTCATCAAAACAAAATTCTTACCATTAAAAGAATAAAATCACCATCAAGATGGAAAGTAGTAAGTAGAAAGAAACAAACTATCAATGATAAATTAGGACTAGGAAATTGACAAAAACAAATAAAATAAAATAAAATAAAAAGAGTGAGCCATATATATATATATATATATATATATATAGAGAGAGAGAGAGAAGAAGCGAGAAGGATCAGTCGTATCCCTTATCTTATTCATTCGTGCTCACCCCCTTTAAGCGACGGTTTCGATTAAATACAATAGTAAATACATATTTTTAGCGACGACAACATATATAATAAGCATTAAAAGTATAAATAATTATTATATGTAAAACCGCAAATCAGCCTAAAAGGGGGTGAGCACGGTGAGTAAGATAAGAAGGTATGACTCATCCGAATCTGCCATATATATATATATATATATATATATATATATATATATATATATATATATATATATATATATATATATATCAATCGTCCAAATTATATTTTTGGCTGTATAACTAAGAAGGTAACATTTATTTTCCTCTTAATAAAAGAAAGAAAAAAACAAATAAAACTCCTAATTCTCAAAAATATAAAAAATCACACGCTTATAATATAGATAGAAAATTGATATTTTCATACTTAATATTTAATATTTTTACAATTTCTTTTTTATATAAATGTAGACTCCTATTTATTATTTATGTGAATTTTTTTTATAAAATTATAACTTTAAAATGTGAAAATATCAATTACTCAACGTGAAATAACCCGGGTCAAATCTTGGGTTCGAAATAAATCTTGGGTCAAATTCTAAGTCCGGATCGAATCAAATTCATCCAAATAAGACCTTAAACTACTGGCCCAATAATATTTTTTTGGGTCATCTTAACCTACCATAAGCTCACCCAAAATGTTATGGTTGAACGAACTATTGTTAGTAACTTAATTCCTTATATACAGACAAAATTTTCTCGTCATAACCAATCACACACACGGTCCACAGATCTGTCTCTTTAGCCATTGATACCGGCTGAATTCGTGTCCCTACCTCCGGACCTCCCTCTCTTTATTGTGAGATAATATTACCAGCCTTCCTGTCCCTACATTCGACAATTCGATCGGATGACCCGACCCGAGCTTTTAAGCAGAGGTGGAACTAGGGGGCGGGCGGGGGCATCTGCCCCCAGTAGCAGAGGAGCTCCAGGCGGAATAAGGGGGGATTCTGTGGTGGTGAAAATCGGAGTTCAGGTGGTTTAATTTGCCGGAGGAACGGAGGAGAGGGAAGTATCACGACGAATTGAGTTTCCCGAGGTGGAGATACCTGGGAAGTTGATTATATACGAACATAGGTAGCGTGGAGCTACATATGTACAGCAGTACAAGTCATTGATTTACTCTACACACATGCGCTATGTCATCGTATGAGGTCCATTTAAACCTGATATCATGCAGTTCGGGTTCTCTTTTTTTTTTTTTTTTTAATCTAGTTCTAGGTATTAATGGACTACTCTTTTCTTTATTTTAAATACTTATTTGTTAATATTGGGCAATTAAATATTTTTAGGAATGAAAGATTTTTAATTGTAAATTGTCACAATAGTCAAATATATGAAAAAATAAAAATAGCATCAATAAAATTAATAATTATAATTTTATATAGGGTAAATTGGAATTGCATATGTACTCGCTTGATTATTTTATTTTATAATTTTTTATGGTAACAATTTTATAAAATGAGTTAAGTTTATTTGGTTTATAATTATGGAGAAACTTATATAAATTTGAACTTTCATTATTTTTTAAAATTTTTGAATTGCTCTCTTAATATTAATAATTCACTTTTATGGAATAAATTGAATAACATATGAATTTTCTAATAATTATGAAATATATAGTTCCACCACAGAACTATATATGGATTCTGTTCGTTCCTTTTTACTTTTTGAAATCTAGTTGGTTGTGTAAAGGTGTTTCTTTTTGCAAATAGTTTAAACAGTTGACTCTCCTCACCATATAAATCGAAAAGTAGTTTCTTCAAGGCGTCGATAAATAAAAAAAAAAATTAGTGATGTATTTTTTGACCCTCCTATATATACGTTCTGGTTCCGCTACTGCTTTTAAGAGTTGATTTCGATACTATATAAAACAACATGGATCAAATTTGGGTCAAATCTTAAGTCCGAATTAAATCAAGTCTATTCAAATAAAAATTCATAACAGAAAATATAATTATTAATAACTTAATTTCTTATGTACTGATAATATTTTTCATATTTTTGAATTTGAGATTGGGTATTATACATCCCTATCGATATAAATAGATATTAGTGATATCATTATTTTTATGTACTTGAATATGTGTAAGTTGCATGCACACAGATTATACAATGAATTAGAAGATACGTGTAAGACAGATAGTTGGTGATAAGGCTTTTCTAGTTATATTATCCGACAATGCAGGCAATATTGGGCTGGGTCTGTTGTGACAGCTATCAGATATTAACCGGATTTTCTTATCAATTAAGTTAAAATTTATGTGAGAAAAGGCTTGTTTGATGGATGGATCACTTTTTTCATTCTTTTTTTTTGGTCCAACACATAACAAATTGAATGAATAAATAAAAATAATAACTACACTACATAGTGAACAATTATATAATGAAATTAAAATTTGATGAATACATTTAGATAGAGAGAGAAGAGAGAGAATGATTATAAGAAGTGAAAAAGAATAATTAAGATATCTTTAAAACTAAAATTTGTTATACTTGTGAAAGTGAGAGAGTTATAATTGGTCAAATTATTGACATTTTAATATTATGATTAAGGTTGTAAAATGAGCAAATAGTTCTTATTCGTACTCGTTCGATTAAAAGTTTAATTCGAGCTCGACTCAAAATATAAATGAGTCAAATATGAGCACATTTTAAAGTTTGATAAATTACTCGAACCTCCTTAAATTGTAATTTTCTATCGATACTCGGATCATATTCGTTCAAAATGTTCAAACTGTTAGGTCTTTCGATTAAATCGCGCTTCCACTTTTCGATAAAAATGAAATTTCAATCAAACCTTATTTTATATTTCGATAAATTTTATGAACCAAATCTGAAAGAACTCAATACTCGAGATTATTTTGTTCATTTACACCCTTAATTATGATCCCTCTCATTATACTTTTCACTTAATACATATTTAACAATATAAATATTATTTTTAACATTTTTTGTTGTAATTTAACAATATCCTTCCGTTAATCATTGTGTAAAAAAATAAATAAGATATTTATTTTGAAAGGAAAGAAGTAAAACTTATCATTAATCAAGAGTAAGTGAGTGAAAGTTATAACGGAGGAATCCTAATACGTGACAATTTAAAAGGTATACAAAGCAATTAAAGAATACTATTTTTGTTAATCATCTTGTAAAATAAAACTAGGATATTTATTTTAACTTTTCTCATTAATTAATCAAGAGTAGTTCACACTATTAACTATTGGATTAATTTTAAATAAATAAATTCACATATCAATTGTGAAGTTTCTGATTTCATAAATTGACTAGATTTTTTTATTTTTTATTTTAAAAAATGAAACTAGTAAGTAGTGCGAACTGGGCTTATGGCTAACTTAAAATATATGTTAGGCCCAAGACCAGACCAGACCAGACCAAACCCGTAGTTTATGGAGCGAAATGCCGGGTCGAACTATAAATTTGAAAAAGATTTTGGCATTTTATGTGAAATTTGAATTATTAAAAAATACTTGAGGCCCAGTAGCTCCCAATTATTGCCCCTCCCGCTTCAATTTGAGAGAGATTGTTTGTCGAAAGGTTTCCTCGTTGAAGCTTCTGTTCTTTGATTTCTTATCTGTAATCATGTATTGTACTATACACACACATATATATACCATTCCAGTATTTTGAAATAATTGCATAATTAATTTTGTTGGTTTTCTCTTTGATCTACACTACCTGTCAAAAACCTTGTTTTTGATTCTCAAATCTCATATTCAATTCAGCTGTATCTTTATTTACTAAGATTTGAATTTGTCGGAGCTTGCAATTAATTATTGCATATATATATATATATACATATTTATTGTTAATTATATATATATATATATATATATATATATATATATATATATATATATATATAGAGGAGTGAGAAAATATGGCACCGGGAGCGCCAATAAACAAGATAGAGAGAGCGCACCAGATGTACCGGGAAGGAAGGTATTTGCAAGCGCTTGGTTTTTACACAGAAGCGCTTTCTATGGCTAAGACTAAACCCCAGAAGATTGCTCTTCACAGCAACAGAGCCGCTTGCTATCTTAAACTTCATCATTTCAATAAGGTTACCCTTTATTTTATTTGCCCTTTATTCTATTGGTTTCTTACATGGAGAATTAGTGTTAAATTATTAATTTTTTGTATACAAGAATCTCTATCGAGTCTGCTAGTTGTTTAATTGTGGGTAAAAGTGGTCTTGATCATTGACACTTATCTTATACTGATGTTTTTCAAGTTTGGCCATATAGAAACTTATAAGGGATTAGCTATTTTAATTTTCATGATGGAACGTAAGGAGTCTAGTTACGCTACAGTCTGAGTCCCAAGTGGTTTTTTTTAGTCTTGTTATATCATGTCTTTTTGATTTGGGCTATTTGTCACCCTAAAAGCAATGATCTCTTTGGGCCACCCACACATAGTTTACTGCGGGAGTACCTTGTGTGCATGGTTGCTGGGGATTTTGGTGGGGTTTTAACTGACAAATAGTAGAAGAAGGGAAAATGTTTTATTTAAATGTTTGTATGAAATCATATATACATTTAATCTAGGTTTTGTTTTAGGCTATGTTACATGGACTTGGATATGGGAATCGGGTGTTGGTAGTGTCTAGGTGTAAGACTTGTCTATTTCTAAAATAATAGGATGAGTGGACATGGCGTAAAAGGATCCAAATTTCAGATACAGGTGTGTGGATATGACAAGTAATGCTGTTTAGATTAATGGCATGTGAGATTTAGTGAAAAATATCTAAATTTTTTGGTTAATTTGAGTATAAAAGATAATTATCGGTGTATATTTAAGTGAACATTTTCATATCACATATTTAGTGAAAAAAGTAAAAAGTTTGTGTTCAATTTTGAAATGTTATGATTTATGTGGTACACAATCACCTATTGGTGACTCGAAGTGTCCGATCGACAAATGAAGGGTTCAACTAGGATCCCACACTTGCGCCCATTTCCACTCGTGTCAACACGGGTATTTCACCATCACTCATGATTAGCACTAAAGAAGCAAGACCATACTCCATTCAATTGGAGCTACATAATGTAGATATTATATGTTTTTCGTCATAATGATTAAGAGCATTGAAACTTTTGGGAGAGAAAAGTGAGCCCTTGCAATCCATGCACATAACGGAACACTAGATACACATTTTTCAAATCTACTCCAAAGCAAAATCTTAAGGCATTAAGAATTAGTTGTTTAATTGGGGGATTTTCCAATAAAATAGTGATGTTGATCATCAAAATCTATCTTATATTATTGTTTTTCAAGGTTAGCCATATAGAAGCTTATAAGGGATTAGCTATTTTAGTTTTTAACTATGATGATGGAAAATAAGCAGATTAGTTATGTTTGAGAGGGTTTGGGATCGCTTATAAGCAGTCAAACTTGCTTATAATTAGTTTTAAAAAGCAAAAAGTGTTTGGTAACCTAATTTTAAAACTGCTTACAATCAAGTTTTATGGAAATAATCGGAAGCTCCAATTTGGAACTTCTGCTTATTTGCCAAATCTAATAATCAAGTTTGACCAAGTATATTACTAAACTATCCCTATTTATTTTAATAATTACATTGATTATCTATCTTTATTTTTTAAAACATTCCATTTTAGTAATTTACACTTGAAATAAGTGATTAGCAAATATTTTAATACCAAAAATTTTAAATTTTTTATTAATTTAATTAATTTTTTTAGAAACACATACTATTTTTATAAAACTAATTACAAGTGGAAGCAGTAATCAGAATCACTAATCACATTTTTTAAGTGATTACAAACATACTCTCATACCAAGTGGGTTTTTCAAGTGTTATTATATAGTGTATTTTTTGAATTGGGCTATTCGTCAAACATATTATATGAGACTAATAATCTGTAAAAGCAATGATATCCTTGGTCCATGAGGACCATGACTCATAGTTTACTATAGGATTACCTTGTGTGCGTGGTTGGTGGGGATTTTGGTGGGTTGTAATTTAAGTGACAAATACTAGAAGGAAAAATGTTTGCTTTAAATGTGTATATGAGATCACATACATTTAATCTAGGCTCTACATTTAATCTAGGCTATGCTTTAGGTTATAGGTTTAGGTGGTTGGCACTAAAGAAGCAAGACTGTGCTCACTTCAATTAGAGCTACACTCATACTTGGACATTATATATTTTACATCACAGTGATTAAGCACAATGAAACTTTTGAGAGAGAACAGGGAGCCCTTCCAGTCCATGCACATAAGGGAAGGCCTAGACACACATTTTTTGTATCAACTCCAATCCAAAATCTTAAGGCATTAGTTTTAGACCCTTCCCGTACATATTAGTTCTCATTTTCATCTTTGGTTGAAATGGGACTTCAACTTCACATGTATCCTCATGGAAATAGTTTATAATTTTTGGGAGATTAGTGTTGAGATGAGGTGTAGATTCTTGCCTATTGCTTAGTTTTCTGCCACGTTATCTGAGTTAGAAGATAGTAACATTTACTGAATTTTCGTCCAAATGGTTCATTCCTCCTTTTGATTTATGTTGAATCTTTGAAATGGCTTATTAGAACCTCATTAAAAAGGAACTAGCAGATAAACAACATTAATCCAGGAACATTCAGTATTGGAACCTTTTTTTATAATTTGGGTGGGTATCTCCTACTTGAGAGCTCATCTAGGATATGATGTTTTTCCCTTTCCCATTTCCTTTTTCTATTTTTATTGTGTGTTTCTATAGAGATTAATCATTTATGCTTATTTTTATCACGGAAAATCAGAGGGAAAAGTGAAAAGGAAAAAAGAAGAAAGAAAATTGTATCTTCACGAGCATTGAGCACATGCCCGCAATTGAATTATCTTAGAAGGGACTATTCTGTATGGGGTTGTCTTATAGAAAGCTTATTGGAAAATGGCGGGATTCCTTCGTGAAACATACCTTTTTAGGTTGGTTTGCAGGGAGGGTTCAGTTTTCGTCTTTTCGAAATATACTTGCCAGGGAGATTTTTTTGAGATTTTTCCCAATTTATATCATGGGGATTTAGATGCAGAGACGAGAGTGGACTATCTTGTCCTTCTGGCTCTACCACCTTGATTTGGTTGGACACCTAGGGACCTGCCTAAGCCACCAAATTTGTTGTCTAACACAGCAATTTAGCTTTGAAGCGTCTGAGGTATATGTGGCACTCTTATCTTTAAAAAAACTTTGAAGAGTGTGAGCTAGATCACGCTGATGACCTGTGGATTTTGGACGGCCTTATCTGATATTGACCCACCTGCTGCCCAGGTTAATGGCTTTCAGTAGAGTAGACAGATGTGAGTGGTTAGTTCACAGTTAAATTCTAATAAGTTGTGATTCAGCTATGCCGTGATGAGATTTCCCGTGGAGGAGTATCTGGTGTGCTTCTCCTTGTCAACTGCAACTCTGGGTTGAGTTTGAAGCAGGATTACTTGAGATGCAGGGGAGAATTCACATTGAATTGGCTTCGTATGCGTTGGAAGGTGGAGGAGATGCTAGATCACCTATTATTACATTGTGGGTGGTTCGGGCGTTGTAGAGCTTTGTTTGCACTTCTCTGGTCTTCTTGGGAGCTGCTGGGATTGGTGAAGATTGATGAACTTTCTTAAGGCTTCACGAGGGATCTGGGTGAGTAACCAATGTTTTCAAAATTGGGAATTGATGCGGTGGACTATCTAGAGAGAGCAAAACAACTGCTGGTTTGAGGATAAACTTATTAATAGATATCGATTGTGAAGATCTCAATTGTTTTAGAGCGGTTTTCCTATTTGAAAGACAAAGCTTTTTCTTTAGTTTCTTTCAAGGATTTTATAAGTGAGTTCTCTTTGGGTGCATACGTATCTATTTTGTGTGTCCTCTTGATCTGAGGGGTTGTATATGGGTGAAAAGCTTGTGGTCATATAGGTCCCTATAGTTTTTCCAATGCTCTATGTATAATCATGTGTGCACAGGTATACGACCTACAAAAAAAAAGAAAAAGAAAAAATAAAAAATAAGGAAGTTCAACTGTATGTACTTTTAAAGATCAATGTCTTTTATGGCTCCCACTTTTATTTTTGATAAGTAATAACTGCTATATCTGGAATTGTCAAAATAGGGTTGAATCCCAAGTACACAAATTGTATACACAAAAACACAAACAATTTGTACCAAAAGAGAAGCTTTTCAGAAGTCCAAAGTAAGATGGACAGAGTAGATGTAAATGTGTAAATGTTCAACCGTCTCCTCATCGCATTTGCACAAAAAACGTCAGTTTACATACATTTTCTTCCTATTTCCCATCTTTCCGCAGCACCTTATCAGTTCCCTCATCTCTCCATTTCCAAGCATAAAGCCTGTCAAGAATAGCCCAACTGTCTCCGTTTTCTGATCATTAGAATCCTTCCTAAAAGAGGGGTTTCAGCTCACTCCTTGTTCTGCTAAAGAACAAACTTACTGAAGCAATATATATGTATTCATGATTATTACCTCTTTCTCTCTCTACATACTATACATGACTATATATATGTATGTGTATATGTATATATGTAGTCATACATTTATTTTGCTGATCGGTAATTATTCTTCTTTTTGATATATGTATCTCCAATTGTTACCGGAAAAGAAACGAAACTGTTTTTACTTTTCCTGGGAAAGTCTTCCTATATATTGACCGACTCTCCTACAATATTAGGCAGCAGAGGAATGTACTTCAGTGCTTGAGCTTGACCACAATCACACCGGAGCATTAATGTTACGTGCTCAAACTCTAGTCACTCTTAAGGAGTATCACTCGGCACTTTTTGATGTCAACAGGCTTATTGATTTGAATCCACCATCAGAAGTGTATCAAAACCTTCACGCCCGTCTGAAGACACAATTGGTAATCCTCTCCCTCCTTATCTTTTAGTTTGTGTTCTTTTTAGGTTTATTGGTATTCGATCTTATATTCTTTCTCCTTAGTTTTGTAATTTTGATTTTGATTTTATGGTTGAAAAAGAGGTCATTGATTAGTGCAGTGGCAAATCTTGTAATATATCATACATGTATTAAAATTTGGGAATTAATATTTCCACAAGTAAAAATGTTAGTTCCACAAGTCCTCCTCACATGAATAGTAAGTGGTGTTCACTCTCATGTGAGAGAGGATCTTGTGGAACTAACATTTTCACTTGTGGGAATATCAATTCCCAATTTTTTTCAAGGTTAAAACTTTGTGTATTGATGCCAATGGTTAGGTTTACACCCTAGTCAATTGTCCACATATGTAATGGCTTGTTATTGTTTATTGTTTAAGAATAACTTAGGTTCCAAACTAAATATCAAGATCCTACTGCTAAGGTTTAACTTTCTCAGCATTTACAATCTTGAGATTGTAGTAGTCTGATAAAGTCACTGAAAAGAACTTCTGACAGCTGCTGGTTTATTCCAGTAATTGTAGTACTCTCTTCTGCTTCTTGGCCCAAATGAATTCATTGATTGCTATCCTAAGAATGTGATCACACAACATCTTTACTACATGTTTTGATGTTTTCTCTCTCCCCACCCTTCGTCAAATGTTGTTGTAGAACTAGTTTTACTATCGGCATGAGAAATGAAATAAATCACCTTATTTTACTTCACCTTTTATATCACCCTTGCATGATACTTTATATGGGCTCCTTCATTTTAAAGTGTGTGGGCTCTTTTACACATGAATGGTTTTAAATTAACTGCCAGTCTGCCACATAAGATATGAACGAAAGGTGATATATATGTATCACAAAATGAGAAATGCCTCAGCCATATTTCACCTTCTCAAGACATTTTTTAGGTTATTATTAAGGAATTATTTGGACTACAGTAACTGAAACAAGAATTTAGCAATTTTTAATACTCCCCCGTTCCAAATTATATGATCATTATTGACTTCTAAAAGTCAATTTGAGACATTTTCAAACTTAAGATTGAGATGACTCATTAAAATTATAAAATATTAAAACTTAGAATGAATAATACTTTTTAAATAGTTTACAATATTCATCATTGTATTTATTAAAATTTTAAAAATCTATGTCAATTTTAAATTTAAAATCTCTTAAGTTGACTTTAAAAAGTCAATAATGATAAAATAATATGGAAAAGGTCAGTGTTATTATAGCATATTTGTTCTCCTATCTATTTTAATTAGAAACTTTATCTTTGTTTAAGGAAAGTCACTTGCACCAATACCTGAAGCTGAGATGGAGCTAGAAGAAGAGGATGAAGACACGGATCTAGGAGAACAAAAAGAAGAGGAAGAAGAGCAAGTCGAAGGAGGAGAACCAGAAAAAGAGGAAGAGGAGCAAATGGGAGCAGTGGAACTAGAACAAGATGCTGTAATAGGAAGAAATCAAAATACTGAATATGAGGGAGAATCTCCCAGAACTGAAGTCACTACCCTCCAAACTTTTGATCTTAGTCAGAAGGCTGAAAAAGTTACCCCTCAAAATCAGAGCCTCAAGAAATCATCTGAACAAAATTCCTCAGGATGGCAAACAATACCAAAACCAAAAGGACATTCACATCTTGATTACTCACGATGGGATAGAGTCGAAGTTGACTCCAGTGAAGATGACGATGACGAAGATGATGAAGAGTCTCAACCTCAGTACAGATTCCGTGTGAGAACTGTTGGCGTACGATCAGTTAAGTAAATGGAAAAGAGAAACTAAACTACAAATCTTGGCTCTTTAATATCTTGATCGACTCATGTAATGTCTGCCATAATCCTTTTGGATGAAGAAAAGACATTGTGATTCTTGTAAAGTCTCTGGTGGTTACAGTACCTGTAGATGTCCTTTGAAACCTTGATACCAAAAGTCCAAAACCAGCTTCCACGTGCAGGTGCAAAAGCAGTAAAATAGGAGATTATATACATTGGAAGTTAATTATGGATCTCTGGGTTGAGTGTTTAAATTTGGTCCTTTCTAAAGTGATGCAAATGACTTCATACTGCCAAAACTATTGGAGAGATGGCCTACCACCAGCTGATCCTCAATTGCTTATAGTATTTATTCTGTCCAATTTAAGTCCCAGTCATTGTAAATAATCTTATTTGTTTAGTTATATATACCCTTTACATGATGGGTCTTTATTGAACATATATATATATATATATATATATATATATATATATATATATATATATATTTAGATTTTATTTTACACTGACTATTGAACAAGTCCAAGTACTTTTTCCTTTCCAACGATTTTCTTGGTTTATTCACAAGGAGATCTGACTTGTATTATTTTTTTTTGTACACAGACACAGTACAATGAATTTAAGCTATTTGTATCAATGAACTCTGCTTTGCTTGTACAATTTTTTTGTTGTAGTTATTTATTACAAATCTTGAAGACTTTTTTATCTTTATATAATTGAATTTGCTGTTAGTGTTGGTAATGCAGGTGGTTTAGTTAGTTTGGTGCCGCCTACTGAACTGAAGGAAATGATTGATGGATGTTTTTTGCGGAAAGCTGAACAGGTATGCAACTAATTTTAACACGTACATTCATGTTTATAACTGTAATTAGAGCTTAATCAAATCATTCATAACACGCGTAGGAGAATAATGTTTCCAGTCTTTGACTGAAAGAATCAGGTAGCATGCCGACCTGATAGCATGTTAGAATATTGAACTTGTAGATGAAAGTAGGGACAAATATATAACAGAGGTTCTTGATCATCTTGTTTCAAGAAACGACGAAAGTGTACTATGTAGAACAAGAATAAATCCAGATTGGTAAAAGGATAGAAAAGATAGAGATATAAAATCTACATGCAGTGATCTTATGCGCCTGAGAATCAGATTTTGATTCAGTTCCTGCAGGCAACATGCACCAACATGAGCTTGTTGGCACATGAAACCGATCCATAGAGGCAAAAGCTAGTAAAGAAATGCTTTGGGATTTGCTATAAATTGTTTCTTTGTTACCCACAAATCCCGATTTGTTGCCAAAAGCTGTGATTTTATTGTTCTTGATTAATGTTTAGCCTGATTAATGATCTGAGCATAAATATATATATTTGGTTTAGGCAAGTGGCTTGGTCATAAAAGGCAAAAGGTTAGTTTGGCTGGCTAAATTTGTTGATGGGATTGAAAGAGGGAATTGAAGAGAGAAACTGCTAATAAATTAAAGGGGACCTGATACCCAGAAGCAGTGTATGCAATATCTTATCTTGCATTCTCTTTAATCTGATTTTTTGCTTCCCCTTTTGTAGGAAAAGATAAAGCTCGAGTCAGAAGAATACTGAAAAATCTCCAGGCTTACAAGATTCATGAAAATTGTTACATTTCCATGTTATTTATTCCCTCTAAATTACATATTTGTACTTGTGAAAATGTTCCTGTTTTGAGTAAGTTTAGTATTCTATTGTTGGTTAATTAGAGAGATGATTAAAAGAAAAGTTGATGAGTCTTAACAAATTAATTTAGAGAAAATATAGCAAGGGAATTGATATTTCTATATGTATTTTTTGATTTTTCCACATGATCCTCTCTCACATGAACATACAATAAGTTCCACTTTCATGCGAGAGGGAATCATGCAGAAATATCAAAAACACATGTGGAAATAGTGTTTCCCTATAGCAAATATATATAGATATGATCCTGTAGTCTTTCTCAGTTTCAATCACCGAGAAATCTATAACATTATCTCCGTTCTATATTATTTGATCATTGTTGACTTTTTAAAGTTCACTTACGAGATTTTTAAAAAAATTGATTTATATATATATATATATATATATTCTTTTAATTTTAATCAATACAATAATGAATACAATAAACTATCTTAAAAAGTATTACTCATAAAATTTTATTGTTTCATAATTTTTAATGAATCAATTTAATTTTAAATTAGAAAATATTTTAAATTAACTTTCACAAGTCAATAATAATTATATAATTAAAAAATGGAGGAGTACATCAGAAAAAAATGACGAGTATCTGATGCAATTTTTATTATTATTATTATTATTATGTGTATAATCAGTATGATAAATTAAAAAGTTGTATTTTTTACTTTGATAAAATTAAGTTATTGTTCAATTGACGCAACTTTTTGCTATATCAACATCGGTTTATTATGCGAATTTTATCGGATATAAAAAAACTTTTTTGTTATATTTTGCGAAAATTTTAGACCGAATTATAATTGTAATATATATATATATATATATGCATACACAGAATTAGGAATGACAATATGACATGGCGGGGCGAGAATTATACATTCCAACCCCATTTTCAGTTTCATAAAAATTCTTCATACCCGCCCCATTCTCCACGGGGATTAAGACTTAATAACCATCCACATTCCCACGGGAAATTTAAACCTTCATGGAGAATTTATTTCACTTTGGGGATTAATATTTTGTGAATCTTTTAAATAAATAAAAAATCAATTTTAGTTAGATTTACTATAATACATATATGAAATTAATCATATTTTAGTGCATACATAATAAAATTAAGAAAAATCAAATAATAATAATAATATATACACACACAATGACATGTCAGAGTCAAAATTGTTGTCCCCATTTTGGTCTGGGCGGGACGTGGAAATGTAAGATATGTAGAAATTAAAAAATGTCTCATTTTAATTTGTTATATTTTATCGCATATACTTCTACGTTGGCCACAATTCAACTTGATCAAATATTTATGGACTTTGCATATTATTTTTCAAAACTTAACATTGATTGTGTTCTGCTCTTAGAAAACATGATTTACCAATATTTATTAAAAATATTGTCAGGAAAAATAAATGTACTTAATCTTATCTCTATTTTAAAAAAAAAATATTTCTAGAACATAAACATTACCAAATGAGAAATTGACATTGCTCTGTCGCATTATAAAAAAAAATGTTTATGTAACCATTTTTATACGAGTCTTGTTATATATTGCGAAAATTTTTTGTCGATTACGTTGTATATCAATTCATGAGATTGAGTATTATTATAAAATTAATTCACTATATTAAATATGTCATTAAAATAATACTAACTAAAGTTATTGGCGTAACTTATAACAAAAAAAAAATAAAAAATTAACATATAAAGTCTAAAAATATATCAATTTTCTTTTGATATCACCTTGCTAAATCATTTATTAAGTTGAACTATGATTCAAAGTGAAAAAACATGCAATGAGATAAAAGTTAATTAGCATTATGGCCGACCAAAGAAAACAAAAGAAGCAAGTCAAGATAGATGGATTAGATGCAATGTAATGAAAGGTGGGAAATGGATTGTTAATATTAAGAGATATATATGTTGTACTTTGATGCAAATTTAAAGTACTCCATCTCCATGTGCATGTGAGATTCCTAGTCTATACCTTATTATTACTACGTAGGTCAGACAAATTTATTTTGCTAGCTATAGACTTGGACTAGTAATAGTAGTTTTAGTAGTTAATTATATGGATTTATTTTATAATTGAAATAGATTGAGTTAATTCAATGGTAAGTTGATCGAATATAAGACTATGGCAATTCTATCGATTAATTTTTTTTTCTACTATGTATGAACAATCATGTATTGATCAATTAAAAAAAATTAATTATATACTAACCAGTTATAATAGAATTAGACTAGTAATAATTCAGTTGTAGTTAATTGGATCCGATCGATATAAAATTATTTTTTGAGAGAAATTATTTCTCAACGCATTAATGTATCGATCTTTAACATTGATCAATTAATTAAAATTAATTTCATACTAACCACTTTTAAATTAGACTAGTAACTATTAATAATAGTAAAATAAACTTAATTATATATATGGTTCCTAGCTTAATTATATGAAAGAATAACATTTAAACAATTTGCTAGAAAGAATCTTCAAATTTACCTTTAATTTGTTAAAGATTCTTTCTCAAATTTGGTTATGTATTGTACGTATCCAATCCAAGACTCTATACACTATATACTCCTTTTTTTTTTCCCAATTTTATTGTGAAATAAGTGTGCCATTAGTTATAATTGACTCTCTTCCTTAAATAAAGAGTGCGTTTATAAAATTTGTAGACTTTGTTTGTGTGGAAGCTCGTTTTAGTCATTTTAACCTATACTTTTCTAACTCAATTTAGCATATTTTAAGGGTTTGGTAACGAATTAGTGATAGTATAATCTTATATACAAGTAGCAGATAATCAGAAAAAGGGAATATGGACCGTTCTTCAACATAGACATAGAAAGAACAAGTCTGTATGATAACCCACATCCAAATCTGAACAATCCATTTTCAACAATTCGCTTATGGAAAAAAGTCTCAAGAACCAAGAAACGGAGAAAGGAAATTCACCCCAGAGATGATAATGCAATCCACTCACAAAAAAATCAATCATCTAACAAATCCCACAAAAAAGAAAAAAATAAACTCTACAAGAAAGGAGAATAATTTATTATATCAAAATATAAGAGATTTAGGGGAGGTTATCTCCCCGATTTAAAATAGAGACTAGGGTTCTTGACTAGAGATAAAAGAGAGAAAAAAAATAAAAGAAAATCTAAATAATATTCTTTGTTATGATTCTAATTTGCGGTGGGTGGGACTCGTTTTGGATTTGTAACCTAGGTTAGTGGCTACTCGCTTGAAGTATGAGACTTGCGGTGGGTGGGACTCGTTTTGGATTTGAAACCTAGGTTAGTGGCTACTGGCTTGAAGTATGAGATTCAAGTTTCATTGCTAATCTTTAGTCGAGCTAAATTGTTATATATATATATATATATAGAACTAATATATATATATTAGATCGTCGAGATGTTGAACATCATTATATATATATTTATATAAAAAAACAATTAAAAAAAAAGAAAAATTATGGAACTTGAATTTTTGATAATATATCGCGACGCTGTGATTTGGATCATATAACAAAACACGTAAAAAAATTCAAGTTACGGATAATTTTATTTTATTTTAGTTATTTTTTTAAAAAAAAAAATAATAATTTTGAATCATCATTTTAGTCCTTTTCGGGGTCCGGACAGGATGGCTCTGATATATATATATATAATACATTAGTTTTACAAACTTTTGAAAGTTCAATTCATTTAAAAAATCTTGTTCGTCTATAACTAAAATTTTCTTTAGAACATAACTTATTTAACTCATAAATACAATATTTATAATTCAAAAGTAACGTAGTAAAAATAGTGTGGTGCATTTAAATGTTCAAATGCACCAGTTACACTAAAAACTACCATCACAAATGACGTAAAAACTAATAATCGGTTCAAACATGTAATTGAGCAACAACAGAGTTCGTCAGTAAAAATATTACAGAGTAATCCAACACTAACTTTACATGTATAGCGCAATTAATATAATACACAGTTATATTATGTGAATTAAAATAGAATATTATTTTGAAAATAATAAAAAATATGAAAAATTACACTGAAAAAAAATCCTTTCCGATTTATTTGTACTCTTGTATTGTACATATACCATTATTGTCATTGACCATGTTGGCCCAGCAGTACATCAACTACTTGCCCAAAGCCAGCCCATTGTGTGTCTGCGACTGTGCCCCCACAAAAGCTGTTAGGAATTTTCTTAACTTAAAAAGACACTATACATCCTATAAATAGAAAGTTACATTTCTACAAACACTGCTGTCACTATAAGTTGTCATTAATTTTTAAATTCGTCTCAAAAGTTCATTTTTCGTTAATTAAGTCATTCAAGTGACATTTTAATAGATTTAGTTTCTATAATCCGATTTGACTGTAACCCGATACTATCCATTTGTCTTTATCCGATTTGACATTTTTTGCATTTTGTCCTTCCAAGTTACTCGATTTTATTTTTTTTAATTTCAAAAAAAATTATTTTTTTAAAAAAGTTTTATTTCTAAAACTTTATTTTCAAAAAAATAGATTTTTTTTTTTTAAGATTTCAAAAAGATTCAAAAAAAAGTAAAACTTTATTTTGAAAAATATAGATTTCATAAAAAGATTCAAAAAATAAAACTTTTATTTTCAAAAAATAGTAATTTTATATTTTTAAAAAATGATTTAAGTTTTATAGATTAAAATATATTTTAAAAAAGAAAAAATTTTTAAAAATTATTTTAAAATATAGAAAAAAATAAACAAAAGAATTTTTTTTATGTTTTTTTTAAAGTTTCAAAAATATAGATAAAAACAGAAAACAAACGTTATTTTCAAAAAAATAAAAATAAAATTATATTAATAGAAAAAATAAAATTTAAAAAAATTTTTTTATATTTTTCATAAAAGCGAGTAAAGTTTCAAAAAATATAGATTTCAAAAATTTAAAAAGTAAAAATTTATTTTTAGAAAAATAGATTTTTTTATTTTTTTTTTAAATGTGTAAAGTTTCATAAAACATAAAAAAAAAAAATTTAATTTTTTTAAAAAAAATAAGAAAAGTTTTATAAAATACAGATTCAAAAAAAAAGTAAAAATAATTTTTTTATTTTTTAAAGATGTGTAAATTTATTTTATGAAACTTTACTCATTTACTTTAAATTTATTTTAATTTTATACTTTTGTTTTATTTATTCAAATCTATATTTTTGAAAATTTAAACATTTTAAAAAATAAAATTTTTTAATTTTAAAAAAATAAAGTGTTTTTTTTTGAATATATTTTTTATAAAGTTTACTTATTTTTTTAAAAATAAAATTTTCTATTTTTTTTGAAAATAAAGTTTTTTAAAAATAAAGAAAATAAAATCGAATAACTTGGAGGGACAAAAGTGCAAAAAATGTCTAATAGGCTAAAGACAAATAGGCCGAGTTGGGTCGGGTTACATCTAAATCGGATAAAAAGAACGGAATCGACAAAAAATATCACTATAAAAACTTAATTGACGAAATATAAATTTTAGGGACGATTTTAAAAATGAATGATAACTTAAAAGGATAGAAGCGTCGTATTTTAACTTTCTACAAACTCTAACAAGCAGAGCCACAATCATTTTCCTATAATTTCTTCAATGGCATTCACTACTCAATATTACTCTAATTAGAACAACTTCTCTAACGGATTCTGTTATATAACTGAACAAATAAAAAGATGCAAGATAGAAGTTTTAAAAAATTTCTATTTTGACATTTCTTTTATCTAATAAGTTGCCTTTTATAGGCAATAAAATAGAATACAAAGCCAACAAGAATCATCAAATCATAGGGTAGACCAATGACCTAGTTTTATTTGAAATGATTAGGAAATATCATATAAGACTCCCTCTTGAGTTCCTAAGATAAAAGATTTATGTCTCATTAAAAATATTGCTAAAAAACCCAGTGGTAAAAAAATTAGCGAAGGAAAAAAGAGTACATATTTCTTACATAAATATATTATATTTTAATTGACTGCTTCATTAAAACTTTGTCAAGAAAAATTCATTGGGATAAAGAAAAACCGTGACTAAAGAAAAAAGTACAGTCTCCCCCTTAAAATGAATTCATTACTCTTGATGAAATGTTGTACGTGATAAGTCTTTCAATCGATGTATTCCGATCTTATTATGAAGTTTTGTAAACGTTGCATTTGGTGGTGACTTTGTGAATAAGTCGACAAGATTATCACATGATCGAATTTGATACACATCTATATTATCTTTCTTTTGCAGCTCATGTGTATAGAATAATTTAGGTGAAATATGTTTTGTTCTATCTCCCTTGATGTATCCTCATTTAAGTTGAGCAATTCATGCAGCGTTATCCTCATACATAATTGTAGAAATGTCTTTTATTGATGGTAATCCGCATAACTCTTGGGCATGACTCTTGGATATGCTAAACAATTGACCTCAACCAAACACACTCTCTACTTGCTTCATGTATTCCGAGAATCGTTGAGTGATTTGAAGATATAGTTGTCATGGTCTGCTTTGTGGATTTTCAGGATATAGTCGTGTCAAAATATGTAAATACATAACTTGTTTGTGATCTCCTATTATATATGTGGATCTGATAAATATCATGCATCAGCATATCCAACCAATCGCGACGTTGAATCTCTTGGATAAAATAACCCAAGATCTATACCTCCATGAAGGTATCTCAAAATGTGTTTGATTCCATCCCAATGCCTCTCAGTCGGAGAAGAACTGTATCTTGACAACAAGTTGACAACAAAAGTAATATCGGGTCATATATAGTTTGTAAGATACAAAAAGCGCCTACTGCACGTAGGTATGAAACTTCAGGTCTAAGAACTTCTTCCCTTCCCTACTTTCTAGAGGCCGAAATAGATCTTTATCAACTTTTAGAGATCGAACAATCATCGGGGTAGTCAAAGGGTGATTTTTATCCATATGAAAACAACTAAGAATCTTTTTAGTATATGTGGGTTGATGAATAAAAATTTCAGATGCTAAATGTTCCACTTGTATTTCTAAACATAATTTTTTCTTTCTAAGATCTTTCATTTAAAATTCATCTTTTAAATAAGTAGCAATTTTTGTGAGTTCTTCAGGAGTACCTACAAGATTCAAATCATCCACATATATAATAATGATGGTAAATACACTTTGTGTTTTCTTAATAAAAATACATAGACATACTTGATTATTTGTATACTAGTCTTTTATTAAATAATGTAAGACCTCAACTTATTATAAATAAAATCGAATTTCCTCTAATTATATTTGTGAATAATAAGGTATGAATTTGATATAATTCTCTGGTTATGGGTGAAATGTGCAAATTTTACAAAATATGCAAGTGGTTATAAAATAATCATTGTTGTCGGGGAATATTCGTTTGGTCGTGGAATATTCTTGTTGTCGAGGAATATTTGTACGACGGTAGCGATCATTTAGGGCCCATAATGTAATAACTGTTGGATGAAGAAAACGACAAGTTTGAGTTTTTATAAATAACTGGCGTAGTTATTCACAGTTAACATTGTTGGAATACCCGTGTGGTTAAAATACGATGTACGTGTGGATGAACAAGTATTGATGAATTATTGATCCTTACGTAAGAATGCACTACTCAATAATAATTGTTACGATGAATTCTTTATTCAATATTGTATTTTATTGATTCAATAATTCTTTGCGTTGATATTTTATATTATTGTTGTTTCAATAATTGTCATCGCGACAATATTTTCCATTATCGGATCAATAATTCATATTATTTGAATAATATTATTAGATAGCATTATTGGCAATGTCTAGAAAGTTACATCGAGGAGAGGTTTGGTCACCTAATTGCGCGCTGGCCAATAAGGAGAAATTCTTATTGGAAAGCCCCTCTTTCTGAGGAGCGGCTTTGGTTGTCATAAATGTGATTCTGTAATATTATTTGTGAATAATTAATTATTGATTCATATGATAAGGAAATATTTATTTTATGTGGATATAAATGTTGGATATATTTATTGTGGTTAAAAATGAAGGAGTTAATATTGAGGTGTTTTATCAGTATTTTTGTCGGAATGAAGGTATTAAAAATTAAACCAGTGTTTTTGAGATATATTGTGTGAGTTATAATTTTTAATCCGACCGTTGGATCGTTGTAATTTTTGGATATGTTATACATATATAAGTTGAGTATATGTCCACAAATTTTGAACCGTTACAAATGAACGTATGATTTGTTATGAATTTTAAGAGGTGACTGATTTAGAAATTAGATTTATAAATGATTTTGGTAGAAAATTCTAGAATTGAGTGGGCCCCACTTGTGGTTGGTGAAGAAATGTGCTGAATTTATTTCAAATGTGGTGGGTGGGAATAGTAGCGAGTAAAGCCATCGAGTTCACAGTCAAGTCTGCGCTAACATTTTCTATAAATAAAGGGCTAAGTTAAATTGAAAATCACACCGTAAACAAGTTTTCGCTCTTTCTCTCTCTAGATTATTGAGTGTATATTGTGAGTATTTAGATACTTTGTGAGTTTCTATTCATTAGTGCAAGTTTCCTTGACCTTTATACCGATATTCCGATCGAAATCTTATATTTTGAGGTAAGGGATGTTATTTTCTTCATATATGATATTATTTCTTCATATCATTATCTTAGGAAGTATTGATCCGAATTTTTATCAAATTTAGAACTTTTTGTGTTGGGGTTACTATTCACGTATACGACACTATTCACGTATACGGCACTATTCACGAATACGACACTATTTACCGAAAAATAAAATTTTCTTCTTTTTGTCCAAGATGTCTATTATGGTTACTATCTTTGATTGTATCTATGTTTTGATCTTTATTTTTGAATTCTACTTCAAAATTGGTATTTATGAAGTATTATTGATCTTGGATAAACTGTTATACGAATTCCTACTATTTGTCATTCCGTTTCACTGGATTCGTTTTCTTTAAAATATTTTCATCATCCTCAGTCCTAAATGATGATATTACTAAATATCTTCGGCCTGTAGTGCAAAGATAAATGATTAACTGATGAATATCTTTGGTCCGTAGTGCAAAGATGAACAGGTGTTGAGATGAACATGACCAACTGGTGATACAAATGAATATCTTTGGCCTGTAGTGCAAAGATGAATATTTGATTAAATATGTATATTGATTGTTGTTACATGGATAAAATATTGATGATGGACTTTTAAATCTTAGAAGATAGTAGAACTCATTCTCTACTTGACTCTTCTAATGGATTGATGTTTCCGCTACAGTTGTTAATCTAAAACTTGTTGGCTATTATATTTTATCAGATTTTTCCTTGTTGAAGACTAATGATAATTTGTTGTATATTATCTTAGTCATAATATTCTTTACTGGGCTAGTTGAGCTCACCTTTTTCCTCTTTGTTCCATTTTTCTCAGGAGGTGAGAATATAGCAGGAACTAGTCGGGGTACGGAGTGATGGTTCTAGAAAGATGTTTTAGCAGTCCTCACTATTTCTGTAAAATAGTGTTTGAATAATTGTAACGAGGACTTATTTGAGTGTGGATATTATGCAGAAAGACAATATTTGTATTTAAACTCACAGTATGTGTTGTCGTATTTTGCACGACAATTGTATTATTGAAGTTGTAGTTTGCTTTCTGTACCATGTATTTGGCGACTCAGAATGGGTGTTGTATACCTATTTTGGGGGCATCACAAATAATCACTAAGTTAATTATACCACATACAACCAGACTATTTCAACCCATATAATGAGCGTTGCAACTTGATTGAATATATGTGATGAAGCTTTTGTGGCTTAGGATCCATGAATGAGTCATAGTAATATCTGATTCTATAGAGAAATTAAATATCTCATCAATCATTACTTTGTTTCGATCCCATATTTTTCTCATCATGTACATAATTTTTTGAGATATTTTCTAATTCATCTCTTACCCCTTCGGTGAGATTTTGTACCTCTTTTTGGGTATTCTCACTTTTAGAATAAATGTTACATCTAAAGTGGGTTGCTTCTGGAGCTCCCTTATTTGCTTTTTGTTTTTGTGGTGTGGTGTCTTTTGCATCAACCGGTCTTCCACGCTTATGGTGTGGTTTAGATTCTTCTATTGTCTTATTTGTCAATTTTATTGGAGTTAATTTTTTGATAGGTATTTCTATTTTTGTTAGAGTATTCACTGCAGATGTATGTGACTTTATCATTTTTCTAGCATTATTAAATATATATCTGACATTTGATTTGCAATATTTTATAAATAAATAATTTTTTGAACTTCAATTTCACATTATCTTGTGCGAGGATCAAATAAATTTAATTCTGATACATTCCATGATATTTCATGGGATTTCTTATTTAAAAATTTCCCTTCTCTTAACGGTGAAAATACAAATTTATTAAAATGACAATCTGCATAACGTGCAGTAAAAACATATTTCGTTAAAGGCTAAAGATATCTAATAATTGAGAATCAAAACAAACATAAATTCTAATTCGTCACTGGGCTCCTATTTTAGTCCTTTGTGGAGGTGCAATTGAAACATATATTGCACTTCAAAAAATTTAAAGTTGTGATATGTTGGGTATTTGACTAAGAACTAAATGTAGAGAAAAATATTTATGAAGAGACGTTGGCCTCACTCTAATGATGCCTGCTACATGAAGAATTGCATGAACCCAAACTGAGGTAGATAAGTTAGTCCTTAATATTAATGGACGTACAATTAGTTAAAGTTTTTTTTATTAAAGATTTAGCTAAACCATTTTGTGTATGTACATGAGGAACCGAATGCTCAATGGAGATTCTAATAGTAATACAAAAATTATTAAATGTCATTGTTGAAAATTCAGCTGCGTTATCAAGTCAAATTGACTTGATTGGATGATCTGGGAACTAAGCCCGTAACTTGATTATTTGAGCAAGAAATTTAGAGAAGAAATTTTTTTGAGAAAAGAGGCGACAAACATGAAATCATCTGGTTGAAATAATTATTAAAACCATGAAATATCAAAATGGGCCAGACAATGGATGAATGTGTCAACAAATGTAAGACCCCAACTTATTATTAATGAAATTTAATTTTCTCTATTTATTATTTTGAAATAGTAAGGGTTGATGTGATTAATGTGGATAGTTAGGGGTAAAATACGCAAAATATTTCAAAATAAGCAAGTGGTTATAAAATATTCATTGTTGTTTGGGGAATATTCGTTTGGTCGTGGAATATTCGATCGCTGTCGGGGAATATTAAATGCGACGGCAAGCGACCATGTGTGGGCCCCATAACGGAAAGCGATTGGATGAAGAAACGACAAATATAAGTTGGTTAAAAATAATAGCAGAATAGTTATTCACAGATTATCTTGTTAAAATACTTTCGGTGGTTAAAACACGAAGCTGCACCAGATTGCACCAATTATTGATTCTTATGTAAGAAGGCACTTACTCAATAATGGTTACGATAATTCTTATGCTCGAGATTTTATTGAGTTAATAATTGCTACGTTGATATTTTATATTGCTATTGTTTCAATAATTGTCATTACACATATTTTTCATTATCGAAGCAATAATTCATATTATCCGAATAATATTATTAGATAACATTATTGGCAATGTCTAGAAAGTTACATCTAAGGAGAGGTTTGGTCACCTAATTGCGGCGCCAAGATGAGAGAAATTCTTATTGGAAGCCCACTCTTTCCTGAACCTGCTGATTGTCGATATTGTGATTACTGTAATATTATTTGTGAATAATTAATTATTGATTCATATGATGAGGAAAATATTAATTTTATATGGATATAGATAGAAAATTTTTAATGTGACAATTGTTGAAAATTGAAATTTTATCTTTTTCTCGATAAAATAATTCATTTAAATATATTATTATATTTTAATAATATAATAATGGTGATATTTTTACAACGAATGTGGGATATATGAGTATCTGAGGAGGAAGAATATTTTTGTTGCAATAAATGTTTAAAACATGTTAAACATGTCGGTGGACCCCATTTATTGGTCGAAATTTGATTATAACACAGTAAAATTACCCGTTTGTGGATTTCGGTCAATTTACATTTGGAATTGGAAAAACTTTCTTCTGCAAAGTTGTAGAGAATTGAATTTCCTATAAAAACTCACGAGATTCGAATTTTCTGATAAAAGGGGTATTTATTGTGAATTATTGAAGTTCCGAAGCTCCAAAATAATTGATTTTTGGAAGTTTTAATTATTATTTTAAAGAAAAACGTTTTTTTTGCATTTAAGTGGGCTAACATGTGATATTAATTGCTGAAATCAGATCTTCAAAGATGGGCTAAGGAAATTTATAATATATATTAATATTTTATTAAATTTTACGCTTTTGATGTTCTAGCGATTTTCCTATAAATAGGGTCTTAGGTTAGAATTGAAAATCACACCGTAAAGCTGAAGTTTTCTCTCTATATTATTGAGCGTATTCTTGTGAGTATTTTGAGTATACTTTGAGTATTGTTAGGCGGTGCAAGTTCCTTGAAAGACTATACCCTATTTCCAATTTAAGTACTTAATCTTTCGAGGTAAGGGATCTTTATTTCTTCTCAAATGATATTATTTTTTCAATATCATTATCTTTGAAATATTGGTTGGAACTTTTTATCAAATTTGGAACTTTTTCATGTCTGGGTTACTATTCATAAGTTACTATTCATGAGTTACTATTCACGAGTTACTATTCATGAGTACTATTAAGTAAGCGTGAAGATGTTTTTGTGGAATTTCTATCTTTTGGTGTCTGGAGTTACTATTCACGATACTCGGCACTATTCACCGAAAAAAATAAAATTTCTTCTTTTTGTCCAAAATATCTATTCGGATACTAGCTTTGATTGTATCCATGTTTTGATCATTCTTGAATTTTACACCACTATGATTATTTTTGAGGTATTTTTGAACATGGATAAAACAAAGTACGAATCCTTAATCCTTAATCCTTGTCATTTTGTTTCACGGATTCGTTTCTTTAAAAAATATTTTCATCATCCTCGGTCTTAAATGATGATATTATTGAATATCTTTGGCACAGTAGTGCAAAGATGAATGATTTTTGAAGAATATCATTGGTACATGTAGTGCAAAGATGAGCAGTGTTTAGATGAACATGACCAATGATGAATATCTTTGGCTGTAGGTGCAAAGATGTATATTTGATTCGAGATGTATATTGATTGATGTTACTGAGGATAAAAGATAGACGATGAACTTTTAAATTCATACATAGAAGATAGTAGTTTGCATTCTCTACTTAACTCTTCTAATGAATTATTATTTCCGCTTCTGAATATTGATTTAAAATTTGTTGTCTATTGTATTCTATTAGATTTTTCCTGTTGAAGACTAACGGTAATTTGTTGTATATTATCTTAGTCATAATATTCTTTTTACTTTGGGCTAGTTGAGCTCACCCTTTTCCTTTTGTTCCATTTTTCTTCTCGTGAGGCGAGAATATAAGCGAAGTACGCAGTGGGGTATGGAATGAAGGTTTTAGAAAGGATTGTTTAGTAGTCCTCACCATTTTTGTAAAATAATGTATCAATAAATGTGATGAGGATTTATTTGAGTATAGATATTGTCTAGAAGATAATATTTGTATTCAAACTCACAGTTTTACTGTTGTAATAATAAAGTTGTAGTTGTTTCTGTACCATGTATTGACAACTCAGAATAGGTGATGTATACCTATTTTGGGGGCGTCACAACAAATGTCTCCTTGGATTCTCTATAGGAATTTTGGGGTTTCCTTATAAACTTTATGATCAAACAATTAATTTTCCCTGACAACATGCAGCGCAAGAAAGATCACTACTAGGAAAAACCTTCTGATTTTTGAGAGGATGACCAATAGAATTTTCAATAATGCGACACATCATAGAAATGTCTGGATGACCGAGTCTTTCATGCCAAAACATAATAAATTTTGGATCTATGAAATTTGGAATCACAACAGTACGAGACTCAATTGCTCTAATCTTCATAATATATAACATAGAAGAAATTGAATGAAGTTTTTCTAGAATGTTCTTCTTTCCAAAAATAGTAGAAGTGATGAGAAAATATTCATAATCATTTTCATTTGTTGTTTTAATGTGAAAATCATTTAGTCGAATATATTTAAAGTTAATCAAATTTCTTCTTAATTTACTAGAATATAAAGTATTTTTGGGAAAAAAATTGTGTCTCATTTGGTAATATGAAACTAGACTTTTCAAATCCCTCGATTAAATTTGATGTGTCAGAGATACTTCCAACGCTTTCCTTAGCTTTTGTTAGTTATGAAAAATATTTCTCAATTTGAATGATTGTATGAGTTGTTGCACTGTCTACTAAACATATATCTCCCATATGCATTAAAGTTGGTCTGACACATAAAAATATATTTAAAAAAGCATACATTTTATTTATAATATTATTCATGAGTAACACATAAGATTATTTATGCAGCGTACAAAGTGAAAACTAATAATATTATACATGTATGGTGCTTAATTAAAACAAGAAACTAATCGATATCCCAAAAGGTGCTTTCAGAAGGCCCAGTAATGTCGCCAATCTTTTTCTCATTGTTGTTTATTGTTGGAGTTTCAACAATATTCAATTGATGGTTAAAAAAGTTTGTTTTTGTCAACCTTTGTTTGTTCTTTTGAGACTCCAGATATAAATTAACTAGATGTTTTGGCGTATAACAGGTACACAATCAATGCACTTTCATCCCACACTTGAAACAAACATCTAGTTAATTTGTTCTTTATCTGTATTTTATTTCTTTATTTTTTACTCGGCCTAGACTTTTGCCACTTCTAGTGGCCTGAATTGTTATTATGATGGGCTCATTTATTTTTTCCGTCCCTGAAACTTCTTATTATATTGACATCCATTATCACGTTTATTCTGCTAGAATGATGTGCTGTTAATTAATGTCTGACAATGGGGTAGAACCCGTTGGCCGTACGTACTTAATGGTTTTTCAACAACAATTCATTATTCTTTTCCGCAACGAGGATAAACAATAAGTCACTAAATTTTGTGAATTTACTCTATTCATATTGTTGTGACATAATCATGTTGGTGGGATGAAAAGTTGAAAGAGTTTTTTTTAACATTTAGGATGTTTCAGAAATTGGATCCCCACACAAGGCTAAAGTAGAGGTTATTCTATAGATATTAGAATTATACTATAACACCCAAGTCCCACATCATCGTAAGATATGAGAAAAATTTATCTGTATATAAGGAATTAAGTTACTACCAATAGTACCTTCAAGTCATGACCTTTTGGGTGAGTCTGTGGGCTAAGTTAACCCAAGAATATACTATTGGGCCAGTGGTTTAAGACCGAATTTGGATATATATAATATATTTGATTCGATTCGGACTTGGAATTTGACTCGAGATTTGTTTCGAACTCGAGATTTGACCCGGGTTGTTTCATATGGTATCTGCTCTCGGAAGCTCGAGTCGGGTTATCTGATCGGGTTGCTGGAGGTAGGGACACGAAGGCTGATGGTATTATTTCACAATGGAGAGTGGGAGGTCTGGAGGTGGGGACACGAAATCAGTTGGTATTATCCCATAATGTCTAGAAAGACAAATATTTGTGGATCGTGTGTGTGATTGGTTCTGACGGGGATGTCAAAAATTTAAGTGGGGGAGTTTGTAACACCCTACTCCCACATCGTAAGATATGGAAAATTTTTTGTCTGTATATAAAGAATTAAGTTACTACTAATAGTAAATTCAAGTCATGACCTTTTGAGTGAGCCTAGGCTTAGATGACTCAAGAAAATACTATTGAGCTAGTGGTTTAAGGCCTTATTTGCATGCATTTAATTCAATTCGAACTTGAGATTTGACCCAATTTTTTTTTTATTATTATTAATCAAAAACTTGTATTCACAATCTAATGATTTCCCCTCCGTGGTCCGTGCAACCAAACTTGCTAGACTTATTATATATATATATATATATATATATATATATATATATATATATATATATATATATATATAGGGAGCCCTTCCATGTTAATAGGTTCTTTATGGGTCTTATCTGACACCCCTTTTTGAATAGTTGATAAACTTATTGGAAGGTTTGAGATTGAAACATAAATATACCCAAATAGTAACTAACAACTTGTCACTTACTTTTATTTTAATATGAGGACTCCACCATAATCAACATGTTGTCGGTTTGTTTAACTAAAACGAATTTTTAATATTAAATAATACTGACAAAGATGCGACATTTATGCAAACATATAAAAAAAAAATAAAATTCAAGCAGTAAGAGCCTCTTCCCGCCACAAAAAAAAATAAAAAATAAAAAAAATAAAATTCAAACCGTAAGAGCCTCTTAGAACTACAAAAAAAAAAAAAATAATAATAATAATAATGGCAAAACTAACAACCTCTTACTACATGTATAAAAATCAAATAATGGCACAAGTTCTTTATTTGCTATTTTTTATAATAATATTTGTTATTTTATAAAAATAAATATTTTATAAAACAAATATTTTATAATAACAAATAAAGAATATAAAATATTTTATAAAATAAATATTTTATAAAAACAAATATTTTATAATAACAAATAAAGAATATAAAATATTTTTATATCCTATTTTATATTTTATAAAATATAAAAATATTTGTTATTATAAAATATTTGTTATTATAAAATATTTGTTTTATAAAATATGATATATATATTTGTTATTATAAAATATTTTATAATAAAATATTTGTTATTATAACAAATATTTGTTAGTGTGAGTTTAGATTTTTTTTTTTTTTTTTTTGAAGCTAAGAGGCTCAACCGGTTTATTATTATTATTATTATTATTTTTGTTTTGTTTTGTAGTTTCAAGAGGCTCTTACGGATTTTTTTTTTTTTTTTTTTTTTTTTTTTGTAAGCCGGAAGAGGCTCTTACGGTTTGAATTTTTTTTTTTATTTTTTTTTAAGCCGGAAGAAGCTCTTACGGTTTGGAATTTTTTTTATTATTATTATTTTTTTATGGTTCTATGTCAAGTCGCATTTATGCAGTATTATTTAATATTAAAAATTGCTTTTAGTTAAACAAACCCGACAACATGTTGACTATGGTGGAGTCCTCATATTAAAATAAAAGCTTGCATAAGTTATTACTACCGGTATATTTATGTTTCAATCTCACCTTCCAATAAGTTTATCAACGGTCAAAAAGGGTGTTATACAGTGCACCCATAAAGAACCTATTGCTATGGAAGGGTCTCTATATATATATATATATATATATATATATAAAGATAGAACCCATTTTGAATTTGGGCGGAAAAGCACAAGGACGGTTCATATTCATTATAATTGGTTTGGGCGGAAAAGCACATAGACGTTTTAGATTCATTTTAATTGATTTGGTCAGGAAAGGGTTGTGGAAGAGGAAGGAAGAGAGAGAGGAAATAAAAGTGAGATTATTGAAATGGAGAGAGAGAGAGAGATTTCGTTTTCGTACTGTCCATTCGAGCACTGGACATTTTATTTTTATATATATATATATATATATATATATATATATATACACACACACACACACATACAGGATACTACTAATACAATATTCTACTAATAATCCTAATTCAAATTCCTTTGATATATATCATATAAAATTATGAATATATACAACAGTAGAAAGCAATACATATTTTACCAATTCTTACATTCACAGTTATCACCAGTGACTTGAGATTGTAAAAACACTACTAGAAAAACAAGAATACGTGACAAAATTTTGTGACAATTTTTAAAAATAATCACAAAAGATAGTAATTTGTGATGGACTTTTTAAGTAATCACAAAATAATAGTATATATGATGGCTCTTAGTGATGACTAATCTTGCCATCAATGTATTATAATTGTGATGGTCATGTCAATTGCACCAATTTTTTCACGCAGAATAAATTTTTCTTTTGTGACACACTAAGTCATCACTTATAGAAATACCATTTTCGTGATTGCATTTAAGCTATCACTAATATTTTAATATAAGAAATAATCAAAACAATATTTTATGACGGTCGTGACAATCATTAAAAAGATAGATTTTTGTGACGACTTTTATTTGCAATTACAAAAAGAAGATATTTTTGATGGAATTTTCAAGCCGCCATAAAACAATAAAATATATTATGACTCTTAGTGATGACTAATTTTACCATCATTATAGAGTAGTTGTGACAACCATTGCAATCACCAAATCTTATGTGGAAGTAATTTTGTTTAGTAAGTCAACTCACATATGTTTCCTTTTATATTTTGTTCTAAAATTATAATCATGATCTGGACTTTGGTGTAGTGGTAATACTCGTTATTTAGTTTGCAAATGGGAGAGGGTTCGAATCCTACAAGTATCATTTGATACAATTAATATAGATATAATTAATATAGTGAAATAAATTATACGTAAATCTCTATTTACGTTCTTACATTTGATCCCTAAAGTCTTATTTTTTTGTGTGATGACTTTGACAATCACAATAGATTATATGTTAATGTGATTGTATTAATCATCACAAAACCACTAAGTGTTTGCGTGATTGCCAAAACCATCACGTAAAACCTTTCATGATGGGCGTATACAAGACGGCCATTGTGATGCATAAAGCCATCACGTAAATCTTTCGTGATGGTTTTCCTACTCTTTGTGATGGATTTTGGCCATCACAAATGACCATTTTTTTAGTAGTGAAAAAAACACCTATACACATACTTACTTGTACCCAGATATCAAATTTCTTGTTTCTTATCTCACACAAAGTGCAATCCAATTCCCCCCCCCCCTTTTTTCTTCTTCCGTAGCAGCGGCTGCGTTCCTTTTTTTTTTCTCAATCAGCTCGTATCTGAGGTAGGTTTAGATATTTATTTATTTATTAAGATATCTTATTAATTTTCTTAATTATAATAGAATTTAATATTACCAACATATAAATTAAACCCAATTAATTTTAAGGCTCAATTTTACTAAATTAATTTATCCATCACTTTTTAATATTTATTAGCTCACATAAATTAAATGACTAGTTTGACCCAAATAAAAGACAAAATCCAATTAAACTATTTAAAAATATGAATTTAAATGTTATTTTTTTCGGGTATTACGTATACTCTGTAATTGATTTATAATCTTATAGTCTTAAATTAAGCCACTCAAATTTGGCATAGGGAGAACAACTTATTTTTGGTGATCAAATCTTTTCTCTAGTTGTGTCCGTAAGGTCGAATGATCTTTGACTGTTAAATAGTCAGTTTTTAATCCTTCATCAATGTGATGATGAGGAAAAATATTATGCCTTATGCATTTTGTGCCGTAGTTGTTGTGTTTCCTAATTCAATGGTCTTTTCTAACCCATTTGCCTTAAGTTGTAATTTTACATCAAGTGCCCAAACCAAATATTTGTCTCCAGGTTTTTCAAAATTGAAAAATATATTTTTGCTAGGTTTGTAATCTAATATGGGTTAAAACATAATAATTTCTATTATTTATTTAAACATGTAATAAATAATTGCATGTATGATAACTCAAGTTTATGAAGGTTTATGTCTGGCTTACCACCACTAAGTCACCACCTCAAGTGGTGATAAAATACTACATAAATATATAAACGTTTATATTATTAGCATATCCCTTTAGCCAGAAGGTATGCAATTATTAATGTATATACAAGTATTACTGTACACATAATAAAAAAAATACATGTACAAAATTGCAAATTAAATGGATCTTCACCTAGCATGCAATAGTCCACGTAGACAAATTAATTATTTCCACAAAATACTAATAAAGAATGAATACGAAGAGGTATTCACCAAACATGCGGTAGTACGCGTAGTCATGTTATTCTCATAAGTTAATAAACCATGGTAAAAAGATTCACACCAAGTCTTGCAAAATCGACAATGATGAATGATACCACTATAAATAACAAAATTTAAAAATAGACGACAAAACATGAATATAATTTAAAAGTTAAGAAATATAATCGACTACAAAGTTAAGCCAATTATAAAAATAAAATTATATTATTAGCGGTAAAGACAAACCAATAATATAATAATTAACTGTAAAAATTTAAATTTAGCGTCTCAATTGATTAAAATTTCGTATTAATAACGTGTTATAAAACTGAACAAATAAAAAGATGCAATATAGAAGTTTTTAAGAATTTCTCTATCCTTTGACATTTCTTTCATCTAATAAGTTATCTTTTATAGACAAATAAAGTGGAATACATAATTATAACACCATTAACATTAACTTGAGATGTTTAGAAAATCATATAATATTATAACTATTTTCCAATTTATTTGTACTCTTATATTGTACATACCATTATTGTCATTTGCCATGTTGGCCCAGTAGTCCATCAACCACTTGCCCAAAGCAGTACACTGTGTGTCAGGGACTTTGCCCCAACAAAAGTTGCAAGGAATTTTCTTAACTAAAAAAGACACAATAACATCCTATAAATAGAAAGTTATATTCTACAAACTCTAACAAGCCGAGCCACAATAGTTTGCCTATAATTTCTTCAATGGCTTTCACTCCTCAGTATTACTCTAATTACAACAACTTCTCTAACGGATTCTGCGAGTTCCCGGCTCCAGTGGCCGCTGGAGACTGCGGTGCCGGTGGCCTATCAATGTGGTGCCAAGAAAATTTTCCATTTTTTGATAATATTGGGGTGGCCGGTAATTATATGGTGCCATCGGAATCCGATATCTCGTCGTCATCAGTTTCAACTATGTCGTTCCCTGAGGCTGAGAGTCATGGTGCTTGGAATATGACTGCTTTGCCGGAGTTTAATATCGGATTTGCAGGTGGAAATCAGCAGCAAGAGGTTTGTGAGTTTGGGGAGGAATGCAGTGCTTTTGTGTCAAATGTTTGGCCAAATTATACCCCTGCCACCAATAGCTGGGTAAGTATATATTTTACTCTTTCCGTCTCAAATTAAGTGTCATGTTTATGTATGTCAAACGAAATTCAAGACATTGTGGGTAACCCACATATAAGGATTTAGATTACATGAAGTTGACACGCATTAATTAATGAATAATGCTATAAACACAAATTATTTTACAAATATTTTACATGGTATACTCATCTCACTATATTGTGTGGGCCGAAGACTATATTGAAACAATTTGTTAATCAATATAGTGAGGTGGAGTATGTCACATCATCAGTTTATAAAATGTTTATAAAATAGTTTGTGTCTTTAGCATTACTCTTAATTAACATCGAATCAAATTCATAAAGAAAAAAAGTTACATTTATATAACACTCGGTTACCCTTTGTTATACTCATGCAACTGATTCTTATACTGAAATATAATTGACCACTTTCACCGAGTCGGAATTAATCCCACCACATGAATATTGTATTTTTCTTAATTTATATACTTTTTCATAGATTAATTGTGTAGATTAAAATCATTTCTAAAATGAAATGACACTCAATTTGGTATGTAGGAATATATAATTGCTTTTAGTGCATGGAGCATTAAATCACTATATATGGTAAACAAAAAGTACATGACATATGGTATGATCTTACAAACTATATGAATTGAAATACTTATTGTAGGAAATTCAAGGCAAGCCGGCAATACAAGAAAGTAGTAAAGAACCAGCAATGAAGATTGGGAGGTATTCAGTAGAAGAAAGGAAGGATAGAATCCTCAGGTATTTGAAGAAGAGAAATCAAAGGAATTTTAACAAAACTATCAAGGTATCTTCCATCTCTCTTTTCTTCATATATATATATATATATATATATATATATATATATATATCAAAAATATAAATTAAGTACTCCATTATATATGCACTGAATGTTTAGTAATTTAGTTTAGAGTCCGTTACATCTCGTGATAAAATATTGCGACTTTTGTTACATCAGACATGATGTGACAATTAATATGTAAATAAATGCAGATACACTAGAAACAAAAGTCTCAAGATATGTCGTTTTTTTTATAATTTAATATTGATAAACTAATTTACTAAAATATTTCTTCTCTTAAAGTATGCATGTCGGAAAACCTTAGCCGATAAGAGAGTCCGAGTTCGTGGGAGATTTGCAAAGAACAATGAAGCATCTGAAGATGAAACAGCAATGAAAAACAATAATAATCTGCACCAAGATTCATTCTATAGCGACGCTTTTCAGGTAATTTATTTTTTAATGATTAGTCACTTTCATTAATCATTATTACTATCATTTTAATTACGATAATATTAATATATAGTGCTATATGTAATTTTGCAGATTAAACATGATGATGATGAGGATTGGTTAGAGGCTGTAGCAAGTTTCATATATTTACCATATATTTCTGGTTGATGTGTTTATATATATATGTTAGTTAGTTAGTTAATTAATGATGCAACCATTAATGTAGGGTTTTTTTCTTGTTTAACGTTCTCAAAGTTAATGTTTTGGATTAAGACTAATTAGTTGAGTTGAATTAGAGTTAACTTGGTCGAAGTCAATGTATTATTCTCATTTATGTAAGATCTTAATTAATAAGTTCCAAATTACTAATTGCTTTGAAAATGGGATATATATATATATATATATATATATATATATATATACACGTGTGTGTGTGTGTGGTTCTAGATTCATTACATATATTCCAATTTGTATTATATTTGCAATTGAAAGTTGACTATAATGTATACGAGATACACGATATAATTGGATAAATAAATACACTCATTCTTTATCAGTTGCCAATAAGTTTTGCTAATTTTAATCTTACAGAGGATTAATGAAAATGATAAAAAATAAATTATATGATCATCTGCCAATCTGGTTATTATACTTAATGTGAAAAAACACGTGAGAACTTAAAAGAATTGTCATAAAATTGAAATGGCAGCATGTGCAAATTAAATAACTCATGATCCAATTGATACGACCATCAGAATAAAAAAATAAACAAGAGTAATAATGATATTTTTCTCTCCTTTAATATATGTCGTTTTAAAGTTGTATATAAATATTAAAAAAATAATTATATAGCATTAAATATAATATGGAATGCTTATATAATCTTTGTATTGGAAAAATAGTATGTTATTTATTGGGTACTCCCTCCGTCCCATAGTTATAGGTTGATTTCTTTTGGCACATAGTTTAGGAAAATCAGTTTAGTGACAATTTTTAACACAAATTTTTCACATATACCCCTTAATATGGAATTAATGAATAAATTAATTACTCCTTACTTATCACAATGGAACTCTCAACTTCATTGATTGACGTGTTAAAGTCCATAAGCATATAAGTTTAACCAAAGAGAATACAACAACATTAAATGTGGTAATAAAAATAATGACATTGAATGTTGTTTCTTCAAAAAAAGAGTAATGGTTGAATATTTATTATAATAGGCATAAAAGTAAAACAATGAACCAACTAAATTTTATAAATAGTATGTAGCCTATATATTGGGACATCTCAAAATAGAAAATCAGCCTATAACTATGGGACGGAGGGAGTAGAAAATAGTGTGAGAAACAAAATTATTTTTAACACTTGGGATTATATTAGAAACTAAATACTTAATGTTTACTTGAAATTCTCAAACGACAAATATTAAGAGACACAAATACTTCTCTAAAACGATTTATATTAAAGGACAGGGAGAGTACATGATTCTTATTGAAGTTCAGTTTTATATACCCCCTCCGTCCCATAATATATATCGTTTTAAAATTGTGCACAAGAATTAAGAAAATAATTGTATAACATTAAATATAATATTAATTATCTATAATATCATTAAATTCTTATAATTACCACACTTATTTCATACTCTATCTCATCTGTAATATTTTTGTCATTTGAGTGAGTGATTGTTTCAAAATCATGGTAGCTAACCTAGCAGGGCGGCCCTTATCCTTGATGTAGTGCGTATCAAAAATCATACAACTTTAATTATTCAACCCAATTTTAATTTCCATCAGTTGATATGCCAACCACAACCTCAATTACTTTTTCTCTATACATGCAGCCACCATATATAATGCTAGAATAAGTTAAAAGAATTAAGTTTTTAGTTAAAACACATTCTTTTATAAATATATATTTATAATTTTGAAATAAATGGAGTATAATGCAAAATTGACCGTCCAGTTTGTTGCGACCATATTCATGTGCTTCAAAAATTATAGAATTCTCATCCTCCACCATTCAACTACATTTAATTAGTTGGTTAAAATAAATTGAACAACTAAATGTATAGTTATAGAAATGAATATTTGACTCTTACACTTTAAAGTGTTTATATATATATATATATATATATATATATATATATATATATATATATATATATAATCTGGTTCTTATCCAGATTCTTGAACTTTCTTAAAATCGGGATTTTTTTTTTTTGCTCTTATTTTTAAAACAACTAATTTTTTTTTTAATATTTTATGGAACTTAAATTTTTATATATCTGATGTTTTGGATGTAATTTGATACGATAACAAAAGCAGATCATGCATGCAAATTGCAGATCGTATATATATTTTTGGTATAGATATCCAAATCACGCCCAAAACATCAGATTATGAAAAATTTCAGCCCATAAAATATTAATTTTTTTAGTTGTTTTTTTAAAAAAAACAAAAAATAAAATAAAAATAGGGTCCGGATTTGATCAGGTCCGAGAGTCCGGACCTGATCCATGGTGTGTGTGTGTGTGTATATATATATATATATCTATACAAAATAGGACTATTTTTGAACAAACATAATTTCCCGCTCAAAGTCATTAAAAGATCTGAACCGTTAAATCTTTGGGATAAATCTAACCATTGAATCTAACCATGGATTTCTACAACCGGACTATTACTATTACTTTCAAAAACAACCGGACAAATATACACAGAGAAACAAAACACGAAGAGAGAAACAAAGAAGAACAAATCAAAACCCTGTTCAATCTAAACCTCAACCCATCGATTTCTACAAAGAAGAACAAATCGGACGATGAGCGGTAAAATCGGACGATTTCTACAAAGGAACTCCCGGTTTTTTCTTCCTCTTCTATCAACAATAATCGGCGACAACGAATTGATGATTATCGATGAGAGCAATGGTGGCATAGAAAACCCCAAGGCGGGAAGAAACGGTAGGAAACATGGGTCCAAGAAGAGACCCAACTCTCATCGATTCACATTTTGAAATCGACTCTCTCTTTAACACTTCAAATCCAACAAGCACTTGTGGGACCAGATTTCTGCCAAAATGAGGGAAAAAGGGTTCGATCGTTCGCCGACTATGTGCACTGACAAGTGGAGGAATTTGTTGAAGGAGTTCAAAAAATATAAGCAACGGTCTAGCAGTGATCCCAAGATGTCTTATTACAAGGAAATTGAGGAGATTCTTAGGAACGGAAGCAAAACAACCCATCTCCTGCAATTCTCTGATAAAGGTAAGCCATGTATTTGGTTAATTTATTGGAAATTGAAAGTTTACATAATGTTTGTTATTATGAAATTAATGTGCTTGGTCGGGAAACTATGTGTTGTCAACGACTTCTATGAATTTTTTTGCCTATAACCATGCCTAAACTTCTATGAATTCTGAAATTATAGGCTATGCCCTTAGGGTGTTTGAAAATTTGTCCCAAAGAGGTCAACATGTGTAAAAATTGAAAATTTTTCCCTCTGCATAATAATAATGAGGCTTAGTTTAGCCTATGCTGCTTGAAAATTGAATTATGAAGAGTGTGTAACATAGTTTTGTATCAATTATAAACCGACAATATTTGACAATTTGGGACTTGATTAGTTTGAGAAAGAAAAGGAGTACTTTTACTCATATATTTTATATTGGATTTGTGTAAGTTTGTTATTATGAGTTTTCTTTTTCATTTTTTTTGGGGTGGGGGGGAGGGGGGATTGAATATGAAAAATGCTTAAAAACTATGATTAAAAAAAAAGAGAACTCTGCAATTGTTGCCTCAAGACAAGGGAGGGGAATATTTTATCACCATGGCCTTAGAGGTGGGATAAATGGTTTGTTTGGTTTAGTATTACTAGGGTCCCCCGATAAGCCTCATCCTATGTCTCCTCTATGCCCATGTACTAAATTTGGAAAGGGAGGCTCCACAATTTTTTTTACCAGATTAGGGAGAGGTGGGATATATGGTATAATGGCAACTATGTGTTGTCGACGACTTCTATGAATTTTTTTGCCTAGAACCATGCCTAAACTTCTATGAATTCTGAAATTATAGGCTATGCCCTTAGGGTGTTTGAAAATTTGTCCCAAAGAGGTCAACATGTGTAAAAATTGAAAATTTTTCCCTCTGCATAATAATAATGAGGCTTAGTTTAGCCTATGCTGCTTGAAAATTGAATTATGAAGAGTGTGTAACATAGTTTTGTATCAATTATAAACCGACAATATTCGACAATTTGATGGCCACATAGATTTAGTTTCTTTCAATATCTTTGTCAAATTGGGTGTTTGGGACTTGATTAGTTTGAGAAAGAAAAGGAGTACTTTTACTCATATATTTTATATTGGATTTGTGTAAGTTTGTTATTATGAGTTTTCTTTTCATTTTTTTTTGGGGTGGGGGAGGGGGATTGAATATGAAAAATGCTTAAAAACTATGATTAAAAAAAAAGAGAACTCTGCAATTGTTGCCTCAAGACAAGGGAGGGGAATATTTTATCACCATGGCCTTAGAGGTGGGATAAATGGTTTGTTTGGTTTAGTATTACTAGGGTCCCCCGATAAGCCTCATCCTATGTCTCCTCTATGCCCATGTACTAAATTTGGAAAGAGAGGCTCCACAATTTTTTTTACCAGATTAGGGAGAGGTGGGATATATGGTATAATGGCAACTATGTGTTGTCGACGACTTCCATGAATTTTTTTGCCTAGAACCATGCCTAAACTTCTATGAATTCTGAAATTATAGGCTATGCCCTTAGGGTGTTTGAAAATTTGTCCCAAAGAGGTCAACATGTGTAAAAATTGAAAATTTTTCCCTCTGCATAATAATAATGAGGCTTAGTTTAGCCCATGCTGCTTGAAAATTGAATTATGAAGAGTGTGTAACATAGTTTTGTATCAATTATAAACCGACAATATTCGACAATTTGATGGCCACATCGATTTAGTTTCTTTTAATATCTTTGTCAAATTGGGTGTTTGGGACTTGATTAGTTTGAGAAAGAAAAGGAGTACTTTTACTCATATATTTTATATTGGATTTGTGTAAGTTTGTTATTATGAGTTTTCTTTTTCATTTTTTTTGGGGTGGGGGGGAGGGGGGATTGAATATGAAAAATGCTTAAAAACTATGATTAAAAAAAAAGAGAACTCTGCAATTGTTACCTCAAGACAAGGGAGGGGATTATTTTATCACCATGGCCTTAGAGGTGGGATAAATGGTTTGTTTGGTTTAGTATTACTAGGGTCCCCCGATAAGCCTCATCCTATGTCTCCTCTATGCCCATGTACTAAATTTGGAAAGGGAGGCTCCACAATTTTTTTACCAGATTAGGGAGAGGTGGGATATATGGTATAATGGCAATGTGTTATGATGTAACCCAAGTTGGTTAGTTAAATCAAACGGAGTTTAAAATCAATTTTATGAAGTTTGAATTAAATTGGATTCCGATGCCGATGGTGGGCTGATGTGACGCCCCCAAAATAGGTCCATTCCATCCAACCCATTCTGAGTCACCAAATACATGGTACAGAAATAACTACAACTTTATTATTACAACATATAAACTCTGAGTTTAAATACAGATATTGCCATCTAGACAATATCCACACGCAAATAAATCCCCATCATAAATATTGATAAAAATTTTCAACCAATATTTCCTAAGATAATGATATTGAAGAAATAATATCATTTTTGAATAAAATAACATCCCTTACCTCGAAAAGACAAGATTTAGTTGAAACACCGGATATAAGCTATGACTTGAACTTCAGACCAGTATAGCAATACTCAAAGTATACTCACAAGAATACGCTCAAAATATCGAGAGAAAATAGAGAAAAACTTCAGTTTACAGTATGATTTTCAATTCTAACCTAAACTCCCTATTTATAGGAAAATGCTTTAACACCAAAGTAGAAAATTGAATATAATAATATTATTTATAAACAAAATTCCTTAGCCCACCTTTGAAATCTGATTTCAGCCATAGCACATGTTAAATGAGGTTCACAAACTCACCAAAAACATTTTCTCAAAATAATTAATTAAAACTCCCAAAATCAATTATTTGAACTCCAAAACTTCAATAATTCATAATAAATAGCCCTTTTATCAGAAAATTGAATCTCATGAGTTTTTATAGGAAATTCAATTCTCTACAACTTTGCAGAAGAAATTTTTCCAAATTCCAAACATAAATTGACCAAATCCATAAACGGTCGATTTTACGATCTATAATCAATTTCACCAATAAATGGGGTCCAATCGACATGTTTAACATGTTTTAAACATTTATTGCATCAAAAATACTCTTCCTCCTCGTATACTCATATATCCCACATTCATTATAAAAATATCACTGAGTAATATATTATTTAAATAATATATTTAAATGAATTATTTTATCGTAAAATGATAAAATATTAATTTTCAACAATTGTCATTTTAAAATTTTTCTCCATCTATATCCACATAAAATCAATATTTTCCTCATCATATGAATCAATAATTAATTATTCACAAATAATATTACGCACTCACAATATTGACAACCGTGTAGTTCCCACGAAAGAGGGGGCTTTCGAATAAGAATTTCTCTCTTCTTGGCGCAATTAGGTGACCAAACCTCTCCTTAGATGTAACTTTCTAGACATTGCCAATAATGTTATCTAATAATATTATTCAGATAATATGAATTATTGCTTCGATAATGAAAAATACTTGTGTAATGACAATTATTGAACGACAAAGAATATAAAATATTCATTCAAAGAATTATTGAATCAATAAAATAAAATAATTTGAATAAGAAATTATCTGTAACAATTATTGAGTAGTGTCTTCTTACGTAAGAATCAATAATTGGTGCAATACCGTGCTTCTTGTCAACAACGCCAGATATTAGTGTTTTAACCAATGAGAGTATTTTACAAAGATAATACTTGAATAACTACTCATGAATTATTTATAAACAACTTATATTTGTCGTTTCTTTCATCCAATCGCTTTCCGTTATGGGGCCCACAAAAGATCTGCGCCACTGGTTATTAATATTCCCCGACAAAGACGATTATTCCACCACCAAACGAATATTCCCCGACAATAATGAATATTTTATCACCACTTGCTTATTTAAAATATTTACGCATTTTACCCATAACTAACCACATTAATCAAATCCACCCTTACTATAAATAAAGGAAATTCCTTTTTATTTAAAAAATTTCGGGGTCTTACAACCTCCCCTCCTTATGAAATTTCGTCCTCGAAATTGACGTACGTACCTGGTGTTTCGAAAAGATGATAATACCTCGCTTTCATTTCCATTTCCAACTCCCAGGTCATTTCCTCAATAAGCATGGTTTCTCCACAAAACTTTAACTTGTGGTATAACCTCAGACATAGGACATGTTCTTTCCTATCCAAGATCTTGACAGTACCTCCTCGTGCGTTAAGTCTTCTGACTATCTCGTCCGGTTCTAACTCAATGACGTGGTTCGGTCGTCCACATCGACACGTGAAAAGCGTTATGAACACGCGTCATACTTGGCGGTAAAAGCGAGTCTATAGGCCACGCTTCCTATTCGATCGAGAATTTTAAATGGATTAATAAATCAAGGTTTGAGCTTTCCTCACCTCACCGATTCTCTCTTTTGAAATAACAACTTCTTGCACCTCCTTCTTCAAATTCATCACCCGGTTGTGTAGCTTGAGCGATGCTTTTAACTTTATCGATTAAAGTCGATTATACTCAGATATCATCACGTGGATACCTAGAGTTTTCATCTCCATCTCTATTATTTGTAAATTATACTGAAATTAGTCTTTGACAATATCGTACTTCAGATTTATATACGATCTTCTACTCAACACGCCGCCTACCACGTTCGTTTTTTCCGAGGATGGCATGGTCGTAACATGTCTTTGAAATGAGTCTCCTCTTGAGTTCTTCAAGCTCTTCCCACATTCCTTGCTCCATTCGAATTTTGTATCTCTACGAGTCACCAAGTTAATGGAATAGCGATTCGAGAATATCCTTCAACGAATCTCCGATAATAACCAACTAAGCCTAGAAAGCTACGATTTCGATTATCGACTTAGGTTGTTCTCAACTGTGACTCATATCCCAACCTTGGATAAGACGTTACAATGACACCTATCGCTTTACTATCGCATGCGAATATGGTGTCCCCTACGGAGAAGTCGGCTTGGTGCATTCCACAAAGGAAGTCACCGGATAAAGGCTCAGTACCAAATTTATAGTTGAATTTTTAACTCCTGAAGTTCAATAGAGCCATTCGATATGAGATTTTAGAAATGAGTTTTTGTCTTGGGTTCAAAGTCGATACAAAATTTAATATCGAAGCTTTGGGAGTAAGCCAAGAAATTCTTCAGAAATACGTCAGAAAAATCAATAACAACAGAATATTATTCAAATCGACGTGTCTTTATTCAAATCCATAACATGGACTAAGAAAACTTGACATCCGTAATAAACGAATGACTTCATAGCTTGATATGAAAATGTTTGACTACAATGGTTTGATTGCTTGAATTGAATAACAAAAGTTGCTTAGGAATATGAAAACTAACAACCTTACAAAAGCAATCAATTTGGCATGATGAGTAGTTAACCTTAAAATCACATCAAAAGCAAATATCTCTATAGAAATAAGGTTAACAGTAATGTGATAGTGCCAACCTCGAATCAAGCAAGATTTCTAAACAACGGATGTAATGAAAGTTTCTCCTAACGAGTCTCCATAAATAGGTCAAAGTCTAATTTCTCCGTAGTCAAGTTCAAACGTTGAGCGCAAAGCAAGAGAGATAAAAGAATGGGTAAAACCCAGATCTAGTAAGGTATAAACTTAAGAATTTATAATTAACTAACCCGTAACTTCCGTTCGTGTTCCGTGCATTTTGACCTCCCCACGACAAACGCTTCTAGGAACCGCTTGACTTTGACTTTTCCGGGACATCCTTTTGAGTCACCATTCCCTACTGGATCTGGTTTCGATATCGTATAATCTCGAAAGCGATATGTCCTTCTTTTCCACAATTATAGCATACCTTAAACTGTTGTGGGCGGCAATGATATGTCCTCTTTCCCGCATTTGTAACATACGACCGGTGGTCTTTCTCCTCCTCGGAACCAATTTTTGCCGTCTTTAGCTGCCTTCACATGGTCGTTGTTAAATCTCCTCTTTTAAAATCTCCTCCCGACTTGCTTCTTCTATTTTCATGGCCACGATTACCACCGTAGTGGTTACCGCCTTTATCCGTATTCTTCTTTCTCTCAAGGTTATCATTATTCGATGACTGCTATCTTGATATAATCCTCGGTTATGGACCCTCGGTTGAACGTATCGTTATCTCGCTTTAACAACCGAGCCTGCTGACAACATCTGAATAGAGAAAATTTATGAGAAATGAGATCTTGACGTATCGCGGGTTTCAAACCTCTCGAAACATTCGCGTCATACATTCCTCATTCTCCACCAAATGAGGTGCAACTCTGGATAACTCCGCGAACTTCGCCATCTTTGGGACACCGCCATGTTATTCTCGCTCCATCCTAATAAACTCCACTTCCTTCATATGACGAATACTTTCGTGGAAGTACTTGTCATTGAACTATTTCAAACGCTCTCCACGACATCTTTGAAGGTAAAATGGATGGGTACGCTTCACGATTCCCACCATGAATCGCCCGCCACGAAACATAAAGGTAGCGAATGGAACTTTCTGTTCCTCCGCGCATCCCAAGACATCAAATATCTTGGTAATTTGTTTGACCCACGCTCTCCGCCTTTAATTCGGATTTTCTTTTCCTGCACTCGGTGGTCCCAACTCTTTGAATCGCTGGGCAGACCACCGTGAATTGCTATCATTTCCTCCTCGTATTTTGAACACGAGTCTCCTCGTCTGATTTTGCATGAACTGCGCAAAAAGCTTCTAAACATCCCCTCGCTCATCATCTCGCCAGCTTAATTGTTGTTTGTTGGGGAGGTACATTGCCACTGCTTGCACGTTCTCCTCGTTGGTAAATACAGCATCTCCACGGTCTCATTTACTCCATCATTTAATATTCTCAATCGACATTCTCAAATCATCGCCATAAAACAAGGGTTAATTAAGGAAATCAATATATCACATAATATCCTATATATACCGATCAACTAACAAATAAGCTTAGGTAGACACACTAGCGAAGGATTTTCTGCCTCTCCTCCTAGTTCTATTCCCCGATCTCCGCCAGAGATCGGATCCTAAAGCTCGATACCAACCGTGACGCCCCAAAATAGGTCCATTCCATCCAACCCATTCTCGAGTCGCCAAATACATGGTATGTAAATAACTACAACTTTATTATTACAACATATAAACTCTGAGTTTAAATACAGATATTGCCATCTAGACAATATCCACACGCAAATAAATCCCCATCATAAATATTGATAAAAATTTCCAACCAATATTTCGGCATAATGATATTGAAGAAATAATATCATTTTCGAATAAAATAACATCCCTTAACTCGAAAGACAGTACTTCTAGTTGAAACACCGGATATAAGCTATGACTTGAACTTGCACCGTATAGCAATACTCAAAGTATACTCACAAGAATACGCTCAAAATATCGAGAGAGAAATAGAGAGAAAACTTCAGTTTCTGGTATGATTTTCAATTCTAACCTAAACTCCCTATTTATAGGAAAATGCTTAGAACACCAAAGTAGAAAATTGAATATAATAATATTATTTATAAACAAAATTCCTTAGCCCACCTTTGAAATCTGATTTCAGCCATAGCACACGTTAAATAAGGTTCACAAACTCACCAAAAACATTTTTCTCAAAATAATTAATTAAAACTCCCAAAAATCAATTATTTCGGAACTCCGAAACTTCAATAATTCATAATAAATAGCCCTTTTATCAGAAAATTCTAATCTCGCGAGTTTTTATAGGAAATTCAATTCTCTACAACTTTGCAGAAGAAATTTTTTCCAAATTCCAAACATAAATTGACCGAAATCCATAAACGGTCGATTTTACAGTCTATAATCAATTTCAGTCAATAAATGGGGTCCACCGACATGTTTAACATGTTTTAAACATTTATTGCAACAAAAATACTCTTCCTCCTCGTATACTCATATATCCCACATTCATTATAAAAATATCACCGTTAATATATTATTAAAATAATATATTTAAATGAATTATTTAATCAGAAAATGATAAAATATTAATTTTCAACAATTGTCATTTTAAAATTTTTCTCCATCTATATCCACATAAAATCAATATTTTCCTCATCATATGAATCAATAACTAATTATTCACAAATAATATTACAATACTCACAATATTGACAACCAAGCGCTTCAGAAAGAGGGGCTTTCCAATAAGAATTTCTCCTTCTTGGCCAAGCAATTAGGTGACCAAACCTCTCCTTAGATGTAACTTTCTAGACATTTCCAATAATGTTATCTAATAATATTATTCAGATAATATGAATTATTGCTTCGATAATGAAAAATACGTGTAATGACAATTATTGAAACGACAATGAATATAAAATATTAATTCAAAGAATTATTGAATCAATAAAATAAAATAATCGAACAATAATTAATTACTTGTAACAATTATTGAGTAGTGCCTTCTTACGTAAGAATCAATAATTGGTGCAATACTGCAAAGCATCTTCAACAACGCCAGACATTAGTGTGTTTTAACCAATTTAGTATTTTAACAAGATAATCTGTAGAATAACTACGCCATTATTTATAAACAACTTATATTTGTCGCTTTCTTCATCCAATCTCTTTTCGTTATGGGGCCCACAAAAGATCAAGGCCGTCGTGCATTTAATATTCCCGACAAAGATTTAATATTCCACGACCAACGAATATTCCCGAAATAATAATGAATATTTTATCACCACTTGCTTATTTAAAATATTTCAGCATTTTACCCATAACTAACCACATTAATCAAATCCACCCTTACTATAAATAAAGGAAATTCCTTTTTATTTAAAAAATTTTGGGGTCTTACAATTGAGCTCGAGATCGTAATATTTTCCCGTCTTTACAATTATTGATTTACGTTGACTTCGATGAGTGACCTTGATTTGCTTTGTTGTTACTTGATCGGCACTTTGTCCCAATTAGTTGTGGACTAAAACTAAACCCTCGCCCCTGCATCATTCTTTAACGTAAACATCATGTTTAAAACCGCCTCATATAGGGTAATAAAGGTATAATTATATGTCTCGCGCCCAAGTCGAAAGCTACTGCGATTGACGAATTGTTGGTGAAGTTCTCGAGTCCATTTAAGCCTAGGTTTTGCATCACTTGATAAAACGAAGCTTATATCTAGATTTTGTGTATTCGTAAAGCCATTCATTATTTGATGAGAATGGTTGAGGAATGTAACATAAATATGGGTGTCTGTGTGTGTGACTAAAATGTGTGGCAAACCGAGTTGTGTTTTATAATCGGGAGTTGTTGGAATGTCATGTGTTCTCACTCCATATCTCCAAACATAAGTGGGGTTATGTTTTGGGGGGAATATATGCCATGAGATGTGCCTCTCTCTTCTTTTCTCCCATTCCCATTTCTTTAATTATTATTATAATTATTATTTTCATTTTCTTTCTTCTTTGACTCAAAACATGGAAGGGGGTGGAGAGAATCTGTGATGCAACAAAAACAGAGAAAGCAACACACTTCAATTTGAGTCTCAAAAGGAGAGAAAAGAGCAAAAAGTGTATGGTTTGTTTTTATCTTGCTATTCTCCAACCCCTACCCTCAGTATATATAATATAGATTGGTAAAAGGTCTATTACTTTAGTATGCAAGATTACATATTCAAATCAAATCATCAACAAAAATTTTAAAATTCACTACCAAAAATTAAAAACGTAAGTTTTCTCTAATTACACTCTTAGCCTTCTTTTTTTTTTAATAAGTTCTCTTTAGCCATTTAATCATGTTTAACACAAAATTAATATATTACTATTCTTTAACCGTGCATAATTAATTATATTAATGGTCGTTGCACAAGTATTATATGGGTAGATTATGTGAAATAAATATAAGATTTAGAAAAGTAAATAAAATTGATATTAAAAATAACAAAATAGTAATATATCTAAAGTTCGTAGTAAGTATATATATGTATACACAAAATCAAGAAATTGATTTATGGAGAAAATAAATAATTAAGTTGAAATGTATATTAAAATTTTAACTATTATCGCATAATTTAATTAAGAAATTGATTTAAAGGAAAGTATAACTAGATTTTGAGTAGAATTAAAATCAAATTTGTACTTTTAATTATATAGTGATTATGATATGCAACAAATGCTTTGTAGATAAAAATTTAAAATTAGTGCATATGTTAGTGATGACATCTATGTATTGTATGTATTGTAGATTATCAACTAACAACTAATTATACTTTGCCATATTATTTTGTAAGTCATTTTTTATAAAATATTTTACCACCATAGCAATATTTTACCACCATAGCAATATTTTACCACCATAACAACATTTTTTTGATTATTAGATATCTGATGTCAATGAAAGTAGTAAATGGAATATCCGAACGTAAAGCGTTTCTTAAAGCACATTCTCCTTAGCTTTTCTCGTTTTTCTTATTTCCTTATTTCTTCAAGATTCCTCTATTCCTAATTTGTAATTTGTCTTTAATTCCTAATTTGTCATTATTTTTATGTTATCAAGTTAGGCAACACACTATCACTATTAGCTTCTTTTCTTAGCAAATATTAGGAAAAACTTCAAACATAAAATTATCCTTAAAAGTTATCGCTTTAATTATGTAACTAAAAAGGAGTGAATTAAATAAATTTGCATCAATTTGAAAATTTAATACATCATCATTTGACTACAAAAATAAATTATATCTCTAATTTTAAAACTAGATTTTAGTATATAAAAAAAAATAGATTTAGAAGTACGAGTAAGATAAGGTAGAGTTACATAATGATTTATAAAAATATTATTAACAAACGGAGGAGTATTATAATGAAGAAGTAGCTCAACCCCTAAAATTTTTAAAGAAAAGTAGATGAAATTGAAACAATTAAGATTATTATTCTCAAAAATAAAGGAATTATTTATTTTGGAAACAAGACAAGACACACACATACTATAATACTCCTTTTTGCCACCTTATCGCCATATATATATTTTTTCAACATATCTTATTCTTTATCTTACTTAGATGTCGTTAGTAGTATTCTTAGATCTATCTTTTGGGACCAATTGTGGAGAGGTTGAGTAAGTCAATCGACATGTAGAGAGCGTTTTTCTCCTTTGGTCAAGCGATTGCTTTGATTAAGCATGCCTCTCTAGATCCCAATTTATTATTTGTCCTTTTTCAAAGTTAGCGGCCAATGTGGTTTATTTTCAGAGAACTTTGTGTGTCATTTTGTGGTAAGGGAATGAGGTAGGAAATGGTGAATGGTCATTTGATCTCACGGAAGAAGGTTTGCAGCCTATTATTAATGGGGATCGAGGCTTGGTAAGTTGGTTCTAAGAACATTTCGCTTTGCATAGTGAAATGGTTCTCGATAATTTCCTTTGAATCGATTCATTATGGAATAAGGTGATTAAAAAGTCGCCATTTTAAAAATCGATTCATCGGGATGGTCCTTCATTTGGTTTCTAGAGGATACTGATAGTGATGTTACTTCCTTTCCAAATACCCTCTATCATTATCGCCATCTTTGTTTCATAACGCATCCATCTTTTGTGTGATGAAATTCATTTAGCTTGACTATCCGATTCTCCAATAATTATATGATAAGCCTAATTACTCTATTCATTTGTGTTTGAAGTTCATAAGAATTCTTTCTATTGTTCTGCTTAGATGCTTTAATAAGAAAAGTTAACTCGAACCCCAAGAAAGTCCATGGTCTTAAAACATACTTTTGGGTTTTTGTGGTCATGAAGTTTAGTGAGTTTAGAGTTTTCAAGAAATAGAACCAAATTTGATTTCCATGATTTGGGTTTATCAGATATTAAAGTGTTTTAAGAGGTAAATTAGAGGGAGGTACTATTTTCCCAAAGAAAAGGCTATGATCTTGAAGTCGAAAGTTATTTTTGCAATGATTTGGGTTAATTGTGATTTTGCAATGTATCAACAGTAAAATAATGGAGGTTTTGTTTAATCTATTTTAACTATGCACAAAAAATCTTTTGTGCATCTATGGGCATATATTTTATGTTTATAACATAAATTATATACAAAAAATTATGCATAAACACTATAAAAAGGAGAAAGTAAAAATTGGGTATGTGTGTGTGTGTGTGATCAGACTTCAGTGGCTCAATTAACACATTATTCTTTTATAATTAGCCATGTTATGAATTCATTTTTTTTTTGCATCGAAATATCGGTAAATGAATTTCTGCCTAATAGCCTAGAAGTAAACCAAGCTTTTATTAACCACACTTTTGATTGAGATGATAGAACTCTAATGAGGTTTTTGTGGTTAATTAACAATCTCGTGGAGGTTACCCTTTGTTAGTTCATCGTCAAATTATATCAGGGTCTAAAAAGGGTCAAGTCAAAAGGATATTTCTACCTACTAGCAATATAAAACCCTTATTACGTAAAATGGCGCTTAGTCGATGTCGTTGATAGCCATTAGGTACAACAGAGGAGGTTTTCTTTTTAAAGGTGGGTTTTCCATATCATCTTCGCTTTTTTTTTTAAAGTCAGGTTTTCCATAGAATTTAATTTTATAGTTCGTATATTTTAAGTTCAAGATAAAACATCCACTATAGAATCCTTATCAGAATTAAAACCGTAAAGACATAGTATTCAGATATACCGAACTTTAAAGTTCGTACATTTTAAGTTCAAGATAAGACATCCACTCGATAGAATCCTTATCTTTTCTAAAAGTCAAGTATTCGTGATATACCGGAACTTTAAAGAAAACAAAATTTGAATAAGGTTTCTAAAAGTCAAGCCGCTTACTATTTGGTCAAACAAAAGACCAAAAAGTTATTGAGACTTTGTAATCAAAATTTACCCATACAAACCACTTAAATTATAAGGTAAAATCTTCTACAGGAAACTGTAGAACTGATTGAAGTGGCTAAAGTAAAAAGTGGTGCTTAATTTGAATGGACACCCAAGAAAACTAACCTCCAAATGGTCACGCAGCCTTTCACCGAACTTCCATTTGAACTCGCAGCCCTCAAAGAACGTGGTAGCCATCGCTCAAAATATGTAAAGCAAAATAAATTATTACTCAAGAAAGCTAGATGACCTTTCGATAGAAAGTTTAAAAGATATTTGAATGGGTCTTTCTTTTTTGTTCGATATTGTGTTTGCAGATTGTATTCTAGGGTCTCTCGAGTGATTTATGGTTATTGTTTTGACTAGCTCATCGATAAAAAAATCTAAACTCGTACTCAAGTGGACTGTACCGACACCACATGTTTGTTAAAAGTCCCAAGTGGACTGTTTTGGCTAAAAAGAGAATTCTAGAGGGAATTAAAGTTGGGGTTATATATGTACATCCTATATAATATGAGGAGAGGTGTTTTGACATATTAAATGGAAACAAAAACAAATTTTTTGAGCTAAAACCAGAAGAGGGATTTTTATATGTCAAGCAATCTTTGGCCACTATTTTGAGTAGCCTAGAAAATCTAAAATAAAGTGGTTATACCTTCTAATTACAGTCTTACATATGATATACAACATATATAAAGTTTGTTGCAATTTGGTATATGAACTAAATTAAACAAGACCTCAAAGTGACCACGCGGAGGGGGGAAGAGTCAGTCACTTCAAAAGGCAAGAAGCTGTACCAAAGAAAGAAGCAATAATAAGAATGGGATGAATGAGGTCAGGGGCTCTTTTGAGTTCTCACCTAAGGGTTAAAACCGTCCCAAATAAGGCAACACATAGAATGTCCCCTCAAATATTCCACAGTAGGTTAATGTGTCCTTTATTCAATATTCAAAATTTAACAACACATGGATCAAAGATGTGGAAAATAAAATTACTTAAGGCAAAGGGCAAGGAAAAAGAGACTGCTGCCTTTCAATATTGCTTTTAAATTGTTGGTATCTGGGGTTTACAGAGAAAAGAATTGTTGCAGTTTTTTTGAGTTTAATACGGGTGTATTTAGAGTGACTTTTAATTGATCGTTAATTTATTTAAGATATCCCCACTTTTAAATTATTATAATATTTAGTTGTTTGACGCTTTTTTATTGTCTATGTAGATTATAGTGAATTAGTGATACATGCATATGAAATATATTCTTGATACATGCATTCAATTGGTTTTAGTTCGATTGATCCAAAACTTTTTTGTCGAATATATCCTTTAATATCAAAGATAATCATGTACACATTTTAAATTATATTCTCGATCTTTTTTCCCCTTCTATAATAGTGACTATTTATCGTGTTTAATCAAAGACATGAAAAGTTCGATATTCATTGGGTTGTTTTTGCACTAATGTGTTTGATTAACACACAAGACACACATAATATATGTCCATTCCATTAACTAATAATAAGATATGAATTTTGTCAAAAAACAACTAATAATGAGTAGTAGAATTATTAACTATTTTACATGGAAAGAGGAAAATTTTAGTTCATTAGACACCAACTATTGTTGCATTAGTAGATAGATCAGATTGAATATTTCATTCCAAGAAACATGTCCATGTAGTAAGACTAGCTTTAGATTGTTTGTGCGCCAATGTCAATCGTTGTTCGAGCTCAGTAATTCATGACTATACTATCAGTATACACACACACACATGTGTTCGTATTCAACCATGATTGTGTACATGCTTTCTTTCCTAGAGTTTTCCGCTTATAAGTCGCTTTGTATGTATAGATCTTTCCCCCCGATTCTCGTAATGTTTGGTTAAAATTATTATTTAGATTATGATAGTATGAAAATTGGGACCAAATTTTGTAGAGTGTAAGATCCTTTTAAATTAATGTCTCTCATTTGCATAAGTACTTGATAAGTTTAATATCTAATACTCCTACATATTAAGTAAACGTATTTATTAGTTGTTATTACTACCTCCCTTTAAAATGACAATCGTATCTTTTATTTAAAATTAACTTATTCTTTTCACGACACATTTATTCTATTTTAAACAATCATTTAACCTTCTTTTTAAAACAATCAATTCAGTAGTTAAATATTGTGAATTATTATTATTTTGAATGTGAAATATTGTTTTAGTCAGATAGATTTAATTATTAATAAGAATATTCTTTCATCACTTAATTTGATTCGCTTCACACTAATACATTTTTTCAATAATGAATATGAATCATGAGGTCACCCCGCCTACCTGACCACCTTCTTATATATTTGTGTTTGATATGTAAGTTCTTTTTCGCACTTAATGAAAAATTGAACAATTAATATTCCTTTTTGAAATTTTTAACGTGTCTTTCAATTTGGGATGTGAGGATTATAATTTGCAATGCACTTTAAAAAATATTTTCTTTCTTTTATAGCAAACTTGCAATTTAATAGCTTTTTTTTATACTTTCTATATTTAACCTTCTTTTTTCTTTCTTTAATAGAGAGAGCGCTATCGAAAAAAAAGAATATCGGCATTATCATTCGAGAAGAATCAATCAATATGATGCGTAAGGCAAGATAAGATTACTTTTTCTTTTCTTAAGCTCATACTTTATTTTCCAAGACAAAACATCTTATATTTATACGCTGTCAGGAAAATCTAAGAAAACATCGAGCAAAGGAAAAAGGGAAGGAGTTTCAAAAAGGAAAAGAAAAGAAAATCAACCCCCAATTTGAATGTGGTAAGTATACAATATTCCGTATATTTACGTTAGTAGTAGTTACAAATATTTGTTACACAAAGTCATTTAAACAAAATATTTGAACCTAATTTATTAACGACACTGGTACTAGACTTATCATAGTCAAGTGTGGTGCTTTAGTACTTGAAGGAAAGATGCTTTAGTACTTGAAGCAAAGATGATGAAGCAAAGATGATAATTTATTAACGTAAACTATGCCTTCTTAGGTTTATAATTATACATCTTTTTAGGGTTTCAATAATAATATCCTTTACTTAAAAGGCAAAAAACATATCAGCATATAATATTGCCGTGTGAAATACAAAACCAAGCAAACCTCAATATATGCACCCTAATCCTAATAAATAGAAAACATTATTTTTGGCTCAAAAAACACACTACGACTTTCTTCTCTTTACACTTAGATATCTATTGTTATTTGTAGGATCCAATAAAATATCCTCGACAAAGCTCCAATTCCTCGACGAAAAAACGAGAAAGGGATAATGGTGACGCATGTCCAATACATATTGCTCAACGCCATACATCGTGAAAGAGAGAAGCAAGCAAAAATAATACAATCTCAACCATATCCATTTCAACCAAGATTTTTCCCCGGTTCGATCCCTCAGTGCCATCCCAACGCATGCAAATTTTGAATGTGGATCAGATCGCGATCAAGAATCATTTTATCAGATCCGTCGTTGTTAAAACTCGCGCCATCGAATTCTAATCGAATTCCTCCCGCTCCGATTTTACCACCTCAAGGGTTACATTCAACCAACTCAAATTCAATGGGTGCGTAAATCCTCCTTCCACCAAATAATATAAAGTATGTATACGACTCCCCGTAACATTATATCATCTTCCATGCCTACATCACCAACTTTGGGGTTAGTTCAAAGGACATTATTTATAACTATATACCATAAGGAGTGTTACGTATATATGTGAACTATTTGAAACAAGTTCATTTATTTTCTAGGTTATTACCAATTATTCAACAATATCGATGAAGCTTATAGACAAGAGGAGGCATTGCCTACAAATATAGCCCTCTTTGCACACATCCTATTTTAGGAAGACACTACCGATAAAATGAATATACAAAGGTCCTCACCGCTCAAAGATTGCATCGAAAGTCGAAAAGTTATCGAATTCATCTGTCAATCGCCTTTTTTTCTTCTAAATATGTTGTTTGCAAGGAAAGATTCGACTTCCACAACTATTAACGCCTCCTCCGTAAATTCAATCACTATATGATGGCAATGATGATCACCAAAGTCCTTTCGGGTTATACCCGATCGCATAACGCGCCTAATGCTTTTACGAGCTTAGGTGTACATATACGGATGATAGAGTGGTTCCCGGTAGGGTCCCAACGCATTTACAATCCATGGAGAATCATGACATCTGGACAGGTTACTACAACCTCCAAATTTCATTAAGATCCAAAGATATGCACAACAGACATTCACGATGATGCCGCAGCTTGCTTTAGAATATCGCTTCTGAGAAACCCGAAGTCATGCGAGAGGATGTCCTACTTAACAATCCAGATAGTCTTTTGAGATACAACTCATTTTCGGTAAGTTTAGACACGCAATTTGCAATTTTAAGCATGGAACATTTGAACAATCGCGACATCCCAAAGATACCTTCATTATAGTGCAAAGAAAAGACCGTCGAACTCATAATTTACCCACGCCGAGGAGGTTGTCATTATATTACCCGAGATGGTGTCAATTCTCTCATGATGAGGGATATTATCAGACTTTGCTAAGAGGGAGTGACCAATGATGCAGATAAATGAATGCCATCCAAATTTTATTTACCACTACATTACGATTGTTGTTTCCGTATGGTGAGCTTGGATGGGAACCAGATTTTAAGCAGTGGATGTCAATCAAGGTAAAGCTTCATCAAAAGACTTACGAATTGCAATATTATGGTTATCGCTTGTTTGAAAGACCCACCGAGTATTCAACTATCTCGAGGGGTGGAAGATTATTTCAAGAATTTGTCAGAGATGCACGGGCGGCAACAGAAAGCGTAACCGATTAATATATTATAGGCTCAACTAACAAAAATTACGATCCGATCTATACCAAGATCCGGTCGAGGTAGTTCCTCATGGGTTAGAGGCTAATCAAGTTGGTAAACGAGTAGTTTTGCTTTTCTTTTTTCTCGGGAGTCCAAGGCAAATGTTTGAAATCTTCCAAGATTCTATGGCCATAACTCTAGATAACCAACACCCGATATTTTCTTAACTACGACCGCAAACCGAATTGGCCCGAGATAAAGATGCACTCATTACCACATCAAACGCCAATCGACCGCCTGCATTTGGTGGCCCGCGATTTGAATTGAAGCGACGAGCTTTGATGATGGAAATTGATAAGAAGAAAGTATTCGCAAAAAAGGTGGCACATGTTTTCACGATCAATTCCAAAAGCGTGGGTCACGCATACGCATTTGCTAATATTTCTTCAAGGGTCCGATAAAATACGAAACACGTGAATGTAAATCGAAATGGTGTGCCGAATTTCCCGATCTAATTTCTCGATCCACTTATATATGAAATGCTTAAAACTTGTATGGTACATGGACCATGTGGTGTTCAAATCTTAAATCACCATGTATGGAAGATGGTAAATGCACCAAGAGATATCCTAAATGTCATGTAAGAAACTACAATGGGCGAAGATGGGTATCCGATATATCAAAGGCGAATGACTACGAAAAACATTCTCTAAGGTCCGGACATGAAGTTGATAATAGAGATGTTATACCATATAATTCATACCTCTCTAGATTGTTTAGTTGCCATATAAATGTGGAAGTTTGTGCAGAGTAAGGTGCGTAAAGTATATCAATAAATACATCTACAAGGGTTACGATCGCACAACTTTGTATCAAATGAGATGAGATGAGATTAAGCAAAGATATCGACTCAAGGTACATCGGGCCTACAGAGGCGTATGGCGGATATTTGATATCCTATGATCAAGAGTTGCCTCCAGCTATACGTCCCGTAGTTCACCTGTAGGGAAAACATCACGCCCCGCTATAACCCTTCCGAACCAATAGTCGCAATATCAATGAAGCAGTAGGATCGCCAGACAACTCTAATAGATTTTTTGTATGTCGCTTTACTAATGATTTAGCTCGAACTCTCACATACCAACAATTTCCAAAGCATTTCGCTTGGGCAAAAGAGAGAATAAATGACAGAGAGAGACAAAGGGATTTGCAATCTAAGAATGTATTTTGCCACCCAAATGAAGGTGAAAGGTTTTATCTCAAGGCTTTTTGTCGATTTGCCAGTAGAGGGACCTCAATCTTTTCAATGTTTAAGAACAATTGATAATGTTGTACACCCCACATATAAGGTCGCATGTATTGCAAAAAAGGCCTTTTGAAGACGATGAAGAATGGATTCAATGTCTTAGAGAAGCATCAATAATGAGAAATGTGCCTCAATTAAGAAGGTTGTTTTCTATTATCTTGACACAATGCTCTCCTTTAAATCCGTAAGTGTTGTGGAACCAATTTTCTACGATATTTGTGATGATTTATCACACAAAATAAGTACATGTTACGGCATCGATGTTCCTACTAATGCTCAAATTTGTGATTATGGTTTATACCTTATTAATCTTTTGCTTCAAGAGTCTGGGAAGAGCTTATCGATTACCCACCAATGCCAATCGCTTATATGCTAATTGGAGAATTATCGCTGGCAATCGACTTTATATGGGAACATAGCGCAAGCTATAACTTGAAGTCGATCAAATAAATGTCCAAAGAAAACATCGATTCATCGAATGAGGGTCACCTTTATGGTTATAATGCAATCATTTCATCCGCTTATGAAAATAGAGGAACAACCTTCTTTCCGAGTGGGGTGCAGAACCGGAAAGACTTTTCTACAATACAATTGCCAAAAAATGTCGCTCCTTATGCGATATAGTAATTACAAGAAGATCCTCCTGAATTGCTTCGGTTGTTACATGGGGACGATCGCACATTCAACATTCTCGCATTCCACTTAATGTATTAGAAAATTCAGCCAGGATTCACGGGCAATCATCACACTCGGAATTATTTCTAAGGCTAGACTAATTATATGGGATGAGGTTCCAATGCAACATCGCTATCAGGTCAAGCAGCTTAATCGACCTTATAAGACATTCGTGATAACTCCCAACCATTCGAGGTGTTATCGTTGTTCTTGGGGAGATTTTAGGCGATTCTTCCCATATACCTAGAGGTCTTCGTGAGCATATAGTAAAGCAAGATCATCACTACGACGCTTTTTTGCTTTGGAAAGATATACATGTCTTCGACATTACAAGTTAATACGCGCTTACACGACGATACCAATCGTTATTATTTGATTTCTCGCTTTTTCTTAATGAGGTTTGAGTATTTGTATCTTTTATTCATATCGACATCTATATATCGTCCCTAATATTTGATAATTTACTAATACTTCATTATCAGTAGATTGGGTCTAACCTCAAGAATCTATACAACTTCCAGATTCAATAAAATAACTCAAAGTGTAGATAATCTTATCTCGACCATCTACCCGTAGCTAGAAGTGCCAAGTAAGGTCACTCCCTAATTTTTAAAAGAGCGCATAATTCTATCTCGCTAGAAATGATGATGTCAATGATATCAACCTAGTCAAGGCAAGGTTTTTTTCCCGAGAAGTACATACATACTTTGTCATCGACAAAAATGGTCAAGATGATGATGTGGATCGACTTATTATGCATCGGTACCGAATGAATATTTGAACACACTCAATCCCCCGGACTACCACCGCTCAAATTAGATTTAAAAGAGGGTTGTCCAATAATGCTTCTAAGGAACATCAGACCAAAGATGGCCTTTGTAATGGTACTAGACTTATCATAGTCAAGTGTGGTGCTTTTTAGTACTTGAAGCAAAGATTTTAACCGGTGATAAGTACGGCGACTTGGTATTCATTCCACGAATTTCTTTGACTCTTCTTCGTCTCGAAATTGAGTATTAAAATGACAAGAAGACAATTCAAAGTGAGGTTAGCGATGATGCAATGACAATGAATAAATCACAGTACACCACAAATTTGTTGGGGTAGATTTACGACACCAAAGATTTAGTCACGGCCAACTATATGTAGCTCACAAGATGCACAAGTTCTTCCCGCTTATGCATACTTCTTCGTGAATTAACCGACAAGTCCACAACAAATATCGCCTATCCCAAGTTTTGTTATAATTATATATGTTCGAGGTATCATTTCTTATCTCCGCATTATCGATCTTCTTACGATAAAAAGTCTTGATATGTTTTGAATCGACCGATAAAAGTTTTGAATTAACCGACAAATCCACAACAAATATTGTCTTTATATATGTGTTAATTGTTGAATAGTTGAATATTTGCATATTGTTATAAAGAGACCGATGCTTGAATAAGTCAGGCATCGCCAGAAGTTGTGGCATATGCTAACAAGACTCTCGATGGGTATATGTGAGTCCTATAGTCATGTGAAATGGAAGTGGCTAGACTAACAAGTTTCCCTATAGAAATAGCAAACCCCATAAATTATCAGTAGGTGTAATACAATATTTTTAGTCGATCGTCAAGCTTAAAAAACATGAAGTACAAGCTTACTCAAATTACAATACCGTATATTACACATACACCGCCATGTTTTTTTGAATCCACGTGATACATTCGCCCACTTATTTTACGTATGATGCCTTCGTAGAAGTTACTCATTCTCTAATTTGCGTAAAATTGGTTTACATTTCCTCGCTTTTTTCTCGTAAAGAAATCTAATAATGTTTCGAGAGTATGATGCCTCCACCGAATAACAATTTCGCTTTCACAAACCGAATACATGATTTAGTAATGTATGAACATCGATAACATATCTTACATAAAACCATTCGATAACATACGAGTAAATTTATATATGTGTGTGTATGTGTGAAGAACAAATTTGAGAAGCTTGATCATCGTCATAATATAATAAGTCGTCTATGTCAATGAAGCTATAATATGCTTATTATATATAACTTATGTTTTAGTTTTACTTGCATACTTAATCAATCAATTTGTATATATATCCCGCTTTCATTACATTTTGTTATCAATTTCCAATTAGTTGATTTAATTTGTTGATAGACCTAAACGATTCATTTCAATTTATGCGCTTTGATGATATTGCTATCGAATGGAAACGTGTCCATTCAACAACAAGTCGAGGGTGGAGAAAAGTTAATGTGGTTATGATATTTTATAATTCTTAAATCGTATTCAAGTAATCACGTGTCAATTGTTTCGCTTCGCGATATCGCTAACATTTTGCTTTCTCTTAAATAATGTATTTTTGTTACAAACAATATTTGTCGGGCCGTGGACGCCGCCGATGGATAGCCTTTTTTTTTCAAAGATTTATGTATCAAGACACGGTAGAGCTTCGACAGATCTACAAGGTAAATGTTATTATATGATTTTCGTATATATTGAAGATACTTGGTGTAAGCGGTAGAAAGAATATATTTGGTGTAAGATGTAAAGTAAAGGGTGGTGCTCAACATGTTGCTTTTTATTTTCCGTGATATATGTATTTTTGTTCTTCGCCTTTGGTAAAGTCAGGTAATTATACATGGTTATGATGATTTTTGTATGGAATGATGTTGTTTTTGGTGGTTTGATATGTATGGATGATTGTAAGTTTTTAAACAGTTTAGAATTTATCAATATCTATTTTTAAAGGAAACTCACAAAATTTCTCTGAAATTAGTATCTACTAGCTTGATATTTTGGTGGTCGGATATGTGTTGATTATTGAATATGTATTAATTTCTCGCATGGTATGATGATTTTGGGTATGAAATGATGGTTTTTTTGGTGGTTCGATATGTATGGATGATCGTAAGTTTTTAAACAGTTTAGATTTTTCCGATATCAATTTTTAAAGGAAACTCACGAAATTTCTTAAAATCAAGAGCGATTTCTCGCATGGTATGATGATTTTGGGTATGAAATGATGGTTTTTTTGGTGGTTTGATATGTATGGATGATCGTAAGTTTTTAAACAAAGTTTAGATTTTTCTCGATATCAATTTTTAAAGGAAACTCACAAAAATTTCTTAAAATCAAGAATGATTAGCTTGCCCAAATTTATGATGGCCCAAATTTACTTTTTTTTTTTTTTATGGGTCAATAATTATTTTTGAAGTTCTTATTTTATTTTAATTTTTATTTAATCAGCAAATGAGCTCCAAACCAATTTGGTGCATACGAACCTTTTAAGCAAGTGGGTATCATTACGCTATTTCAAAACTACAATGCTTTTACCGCGTTAATGTATCAAATGATCGGTATTCAATGGACACATTTGTATGATGTATCAGGCTTAAAATAGTTTTACTAATTAATCCATGTTCCATCTAAAATTACAAATTAAATGAATTAAGGGAATCAATAACATATATGTGAAGAGAAGTGCTTTTAAATGTGCTTGAAGAAAAAATATGAAGGTCATCGACATTGGGATTGTTTTGAATTTAATAAATGTAGTTAATCGCCTAATTTTATCAATTTTATTTGTTGAAATTTATTTTTTTCTTGCCGTGATGTTGGTTTTAGTTGTTTCCTTAACAAATTTATTTTTTCTCGCCACCCTCGATTTGTAAATAATGAGTATGTAGATACAATTTGTGGCAAAATTGTTTACACTTTTTTACTTTTTAAGTGGATGTCTATCTTGATTAAAATTTTTTCTTTATTTATAATAAATATTTATAATAAATAATTACGTTAAATTATCTAATTTTTTATCAAATATATACTTTTTAAATATTGTAACTCATATTTTTCATTTAGATTCATCTTTAGGTATTAAATAATTACAGGATGGAGAGAATACATCCAATTATCTAAAAAATAGAGTTTGAAAGTATTAATCCTAACTCTAAGTTTATAGTAGTTCATCGATATTTCATCCGTTCTAAAATTAAAATATATTTTAATTTTTAAAATTAATTTACAAAATTTTAAATTTAAATTAAAATTAATATAAAATTATTTAATTTTAATATAAATAAATATAACAGTTATAAACTAATTATGAAATACTATTAACTAATATTTTTATTATTTTTAAAACTTGAACGAAATTATATCAATTTTAAATTTTAAAATTTTGAAAATTAATTATAAAAAGTCAAAATATATGGTTAATTTTAGACCGTAGGTAGTATAAAGGAAGTGGTAGTAGACCTGGAGAATAGTACAGTCACATCAGTCAATCAATTAATCTTAGGTCTCAAGATACGTTTTACTTTCCTATCTTTAATTATCTGATCTTAATTAAGCTAATAAGTTTAATCATTTGATCCAGAGAGGTGGAGGGGGGACAAAAAAGATGGATAGCATAGCACACGGCTAAAAAAAGAAGTGAACCCATTTAATTAATATCTAACATGAAATTCATTTTATTATTCTTCCCTTATTTGAATTGCATTAATAAAATTTCCAGTCAATTAATTGATCGTTCTTCAAAAAAAAATTTAATTAGTTATACTATACGTAAATGTTACTATAAACTATTCAAAAAGAATTAAATTATTTGTTCCAAATTAAAATTCATTTTCCAGCTTTTAATCTGCTCCAAAAAAATTAATGTCATGTATTTTATATTAATTGATGTTACATTAAAATTTAGCATGGCATTAATTATATTTATACTAGGTAGATTGAAAGCTTTCATTTTTATACACTCCAGAAAATGAGAGTTGCATATATTTTTCGTTTTAATAATTCCAAAAGTAGAAATATAATTTTATTTAGAATTATAAAATGACACGATATTTTTAATTTATACATTTTTTTGTTATTGTTTTTACGTACATTACTACTAATAAAGTGTATATTTGACAATATAAAATTATACTTAAAAATCATCATTTTAAAATGAATATATATCTAATTTTGAAACGTAGAGAGGAGTTACAGTTTCATAACTTATATGAATCAAATTAGTCTTAAATTTTTTTAAAAAAAACTAATTTTAAAAAATTAAAATAATATTTTTCATTATATAGTAATCCAAATTAAAATTAAAGTTTCAGATAGCAAGCAAATTCCGATTCATAGGCAGCTTTATTATTCCTTTATATAGTTCATTATATGGATTGCTCAAGATTTTTTCTCGTTGAAAATAGTTGGGGATTACAAGATGGCAAATGGGTATCACAAGCAAGCATTCTTCCAATCGTAACAAGGCACTAAGCTGAAGTGACTGCATTAATATATATATCCCTCACTTATCATGAAGGTGTCCACTTCAATTAATTTTCGTGGTCGTAAGTGGTTTTTGATTGGATTATATATATATATATATATATATATATATATATATATGAAAATTAATGATTCATAGCAAGCGCGCAGTTGATATGAACAAAAATTGACATACACTATCTATATAATTCAAAATAAAAAAGAACGGGCATGATTAGAAACATAAAATCGACGAAGTTTGCTAATATTAGTAGCGGATGGTTACAAAAATACATATCATCTACTACTAATAATAACGTTAATTAGAATAAGAGTTTGACTTTATTAACTAGAGTTTAGGGTTAATTGACCAGAGTTTAGGGTATATTAGCCAAAATTTTGGATTTATTAACTCCTTTTTAAACTAGGGTTTAGGGTCCTAAATCCTAGTTAATAAACACTTAACCCTAATTTATAAACTCGAAATCCTAGTTAATAAACATAAACTCTAATTAATAAAGTTAAACCCTTATTCTGATTATATAGCGTATGCTATTATTAGTAACTATAATATGTGTTTTTTAAATCATTCGCTAGTATTAGTACGTAGCTGACGACTGTTTTGACTTTTTTAATTTTGTCCGTTAATGTTTAAAATGGATAATAGAGATGATTCATGCCCTATAAGAATTCATAGCAAATACGTTTTATGGCTCATTAATTTTCCACACACACAAAGATATATATATATATATATATATATATATATATATATATAAACAGTTTTCTTCCTATGCGGACTCAAAAGGTGGACTCGGGACGTCAAAAAAAAAAAAGCAGTAAGGTCATCGTAGGAAGACAAAATGGGTCAAATTAAGATGGAAAAAATTCCATTTTGAGATCGGGGTAAAGAACGAGCGATTCCATCTTGGAATCGGCTAACTCTTCCCTCCTCTCTAACTCGTAACCCTCTCTCTAACTCTTCCTCTCCTCAAGCGAATCAGCAAAACCGAAAGGGACGAATTCAAGGAAAAGCTTCCACCAATTAATCTGAACCATACCTAACGGAAGGTGAGGGTACTCCATTTTATTAATTTTGTAATTTTTTTTGAACCAAATGAAATCTAGGGTTTATTTGGGGGTTTTGTTACATGGTTACACTAAATTGACAGGAGCAACTATTATACCCAAAATCTAGAATTGGTGGAATTGGTGTCAATTTCGTGGATTTCCTCTTATAATAATGGTCTTGTGTAGTTTAGTCGTACATAAATGATTTTGATTGAAGGGATTTGTAAACTGGGTGTAGAAAGAGTCGATTTTGATGTTGAGGTACTCACCTTGAGCCTTTCTATTGGAATAACACTTTCTTTAGTTACCTTTGATGTAGTCTGTAAGACCCCAACTTATTATAAATAAAATTGAATTTCTCTATTTATTATTTTGAAATAGTAAGGGTTGAATTGATTAATGTGGTTAGTTATGGGTAAAATGCGCAAATATTTCAAATAAGCAAGTGGTTATAAAATATACATTTTTATTGGAGAATATTCGTTTGGTCGTGGAATATTCTTCCCGCTCAGGAATATTCGTATGACGATTACGACGCTTTTTATGGGGCCCCATAACGAAAAGCGATTGGATGAAGAAAACGACAAGTATAAGTTGTTTATAAATAACAGGCGTAGTTATTACTGATTATCTTGTTGGAATACCCGATGGTTAAAACACGATGTCTGGCGTTGTTACACAAAGAAGACACGATATTGCACCAATTATTGATTCTTACGTAAAAGGCACTACTCAATAATTGTTATAGTAATTACCGCTCAATATTTTATTTTATTGATCCAATAATTGCTACGTTGATATTTTATATTACTGTTGTTTCAATAATTGTCACTACACAGTATTTTCCATTATCGAAGTAATAATTCATATTATCTGAATAATATTATTAGATAACATTATTGGCAATGTCTAGAAAATTCTGTCTAAGGAGAGGTTTTATCACCTAATCATGCGTGCTTGGATAGAAAGATCCTTATTGAAAGCCCTCTTTCTGAGAAGCACACGGTTCCAAAGATCTTGTGATTCTGTAATATTATTTGTGAATAATTAATTATTGATTTATATGATAGGGAAAATATTCATTTTATGTGGATATAGATGGAGAAAATTTTTTAAAGTGACAATTGTTGAAAATTGATATTTTATCTTTTTTGATAAAATAATATTTTATTATATTATTATAATATAATAATGGTGATATTTTTACAATGAATGTGTGATATATGAGTATATGAGGAGGAAGAGTATTTTTGTTACTAAAAATATTTAAAACATGTTAAACATGTTTGTAGACCCCATTTCTTGACTGAAATTTGATTATAACTTGTAAAATCTTCCGTTTATGGATTTCGGTCAATTTCTGTTTGGAATTTGAAAAAACTTAAACTTACAAAGTTGTAGAGAATGAAATTTCCTATGGAAAAAAGATGTGGTTCAAATTTTTCTGACAAAAGGGCTATTTATTATGAATTATTGAAGTTCCGAAATAATTGATTTTTGGAAATTTTAATTATTTATTTTATGAAAAACGTTTTTTCTTACTTTTTCTAGAAGGTGGGCATGTGGGAAATGCTAAGAGCTGATTTTCAAGGAGGCGTATGAAATTTTATTATTAATAATATATTTTATTAAATTTTCTGCTTTGGTGTTCTAAGCATTTTCCTTTAAATAGGGTGCTTAGGTTAGAATTAAAAATCACACCAGAAACACAAGTTTTGTCTCTCTTTCTCTCTCTATATTATCGAGTATATTCTTGTGAGTATTTTAAGACTTTGAGTGTTGCTATACGGTGCAAGTTCCCTTCAGCTCTATATCCAGTATTCCAATCAGAAGTACTGTCTTTTCGAGGTAAGGGATATTATTTTTTTTAAAAAAAATGATATTATTTCTTTCAATATCATTATGCCGAAATATTGGTAAGATTTTTGTTGTGAAATTCTTGTCTTTTAGTGTCGGGGTTACTATTTACGATATCGATACTATTCACGATATCTGACACTATTCACGAAAAAATTAAATTTTGTTTTTCTCCAAAATATCTATTATGGATACTAGCTTTAATTGTATCCATGTTTTGATCATTCTTGATTTTTACTTCACTATGATTATTTATGAGGTATTTTTGGACATGGATAAACCGGCATATACCTATCCTTAATATTTGTTATTTTGTTTCAATTGAATTCGCTTTTTAAAAAATATTTTTCATCATCCTCGGTCTAAATGATGATATTATTGAATATCTTTGGCTGTGTAGTGCAAAAGATGAATGATTTCGATGAATATCTTTGGCCAGTAGTGCAAATATGAGCAGTGTTTAGATAAACACGACTAATCGATGAATATCTTTGGCTGTAGTGCAAAGATGAATATTTGATTCCGGATATATATTGATTGATGTTACAGGATAAAATATCGACGATGAACTTTTAAATTCATATATAGAAGATAATAGATTTCATTCTCTACTTAACTCTTCTAATGAATTATTATTTCATTATGAATATTGATTTAAAACCTGGTTGTCTATTGTATTCTATTAGATTTTTCCCGTTGAGGACTAACGATAATTTGTTCTATGTTATCTTAGTCATAATGTTCTTTATCGGGCTAGTTGAGCTCACCTTTTCCTTTTTGTTCCATTTTTTTTTCTCGGAGGCGAGAATGTAGCGAGTAGTAGGTCAGGTGTGGAATGATGGTTCTAGAAGTTGTTTTAGTAGTCCTCACTATTTTGTAAAATAGTGTATCTATAATTGTAATGAGGACTTATTTGAGTGTGGATATTATCTAGATGACAATATTTGTATTTAAACTCACAATTTAAGTGTTGTCGATTTTTTTACTGACAGTTGTATTAATAAAGTTGTAGTTGTTTCGTACCATGTATTTGGCGACTTCGTAATTGGTGTTGTATACCTATTTTGGGGCGTCACGATTGGTATCGAGCTTAGGATATGGTCTCTGGCGAGATCGGGGAATAGAACTAGGAGGGGAGAGACTAGTAAATCCTTCGCTAGTGTGTCCTACCTAAGCTTAATTGTTGGTCGGTCATAATATGGTTAATATGTGATATGTTAATTTGTTTAATTAACCATTGTTTTATGGCGATGTTAAGAATGGCAAATGAGAATATTAACGATGGAGTGAATGAGACCGTGGAGACACCTTTAATCACCACCTGTGGAACGTAACAGAAGGCAATATTCCTCCCCAAAACAACACCACCGAAAGCGTAAGATGAACGACGGAATGTTTAGAAACTTTTGCAATTAATGCAAAACCGCATTTGCGAGGAGACTCGTGTTCAAAATACAGGAGGAAATGATAGCAATTCACGGTTTGTCACAGCCAAGCAGTTCAAAGAGTTGAGACCACTAGAATTTATTAGAAACCCGGATCCGATCAAGGCAGAGACGTGGGTTAAACAAATTACCAAGATATTAGATGTCTTGGGATGCACGGAGGAACAGAAGGTTCCATTCGCCACCTTTATGTTCCGTGGCGAGGCAGACTACTGGTGGAAATCTATGAAGCGTACTCAGCCTGCCACACTCAGCATGTCTTGGGAAACATTTCAGAAACTTTTCAGTGACAAGTACTTTCCTGAAAGTATTCGCCATATGAAGGAGGTAGAATTTATTAGATTAGAACAAAACAACATGACGGTGTTCCAATACGAGGCAAAGTTCGCAGAGTTATCCAGGTTTGCACCTCATTTAGTAGAGAATGAGGAACGAATGACGAGGATGTTTCTGAGAGGTTTAAAACCTGAGATTCGGCAATATCTTATCTCTCATAAATTTTCTTTATATTTAAATGTTAAAATGAGGCTCAATTATTAGAGCGAGATAATGAGTACGTTCAACCGAGGGACCACAACTGTGGTCGTCATCGGGTGGCGTGATCATCGAAGCAATGAAAACAAGCGGAAGAAAAAAATATTAACAAAGCGGTAACCACTCTAGTGGTAATCGTGGCCATGAAAATAGAAGAAGCGAGTTGGGGGGAGGTTTTAAAAAGAAGAGATTCAACAATGACAATGTGAAGACGTCAGCACCAACTGGTTTTAAAGGAGGAGAACGACCACCAGTCGTATGCTATAAATGTGGAAAAGAGGGACATATCAGCCCAAACTGTCCACAACAGTTCAAGGTATGCTATAATTGTGGAAAGGAAGGAAATATCACTCGAGATTGTACGGTAGTGAAACCAAGTCCAGTGGGGATGGTGACTCAAAAGGCTGTCTCAGAAAAGTCAAAGCCAACGGTTCCTGGAAGAGCGTTTGTCGTGACTGGTCAAAATGCGAGGAACCAAAACGAGGTGATCACTGGTAAGCTAATCATAAATTCTTGCGAAGTTCATACCTTATTAGATACCGGTTCTACCCATTCTTTTATCTCTCCTACTTGTGCTCAACGTTTAAACTTGACTCCGGAGAAATTAGACCTTGACTTATCTGTGGAAACTCCATTAGGAGAAACTTTCATTGCATCTACTGTTTATAAATCTTGTTTGATCCAAGTTGGTACCATCACATTACCTGTTGATCTTATTTCTTTGAAAATACTTGCATTTGATGTGATTTTAGGGATTGATTGGTTAACCACTCATCATGCTAAAATTGATTGTTTTCGTAAGGTTGTTAGTTTTCATATTCCTAACCAACCTGTTATGCGAATTCAAGCAACCAAACCTCTAAAGTCAATCAGTGTCATATCAAGCCATAAAGATATTCGTTTATTGAAAAACGGATGTCAAGCTTTCTTAGCCCATGTCACGGACTTGAACAAAAACACGTCAGATGTGAATAATATTTCTATTGTTAGTGAATTTCCTGACGTATTTTCTGAAGAACTTCACGGTCTACCCCCAGAACGTGAAGTTGAATTCTTTATTGACTTTGAACCTGGTACAAAACCCATTTCTAAAACCCCATATCAAATGGCTCCTATTGAACTTCAGGAGTTAAAGGTCAAACTACTGGAGTTATTTGACATCGGTTTCATTCGTCCTAGCACATCTCCTTGGGGTGTTCCTGTTTTATTTGTAAAGAAGAAAGACGGGAGTATGCAACTTTGTATTGACTATCGAGAATTGAACCATGTCACCATCAAGAATAGGTATCCGCTACCTCGTATTGATGACCTATTTGACCAGTTACAAGGAGCACAATTCTTCTCAAAGATCGATCTTCGCTCGATATCATCACCAAGATTAGAATCGAGGATATTCCAAATCTCGCTTTCGTAACTCTCAGATGCGGGTATTATGAATTCTTAGTCATGTCTTTTGGATTGACTAATGCTCCTACGGCTTTCATGGATATGATGAACCGAGTATTCAAGGATTATTTGGATCAGTTTGTTGTCGTCTTTATTGATGACATCCTCATATATTCCAAAAGTCGTGAAGATCATGAGCACCATTTGTCGGTAATCGCAAAGGTTTCGTGATAACAAGCTATATGCCAAGTCAAGAAATGCGAGTTCGGCTTGAGGAAGTAGCATTCCTTGGGCACGTGATGTCAAAACATGGAGTATCTGTTGACGTGAAGATTGAAGCAATACAAAGTTGGGACAACAAAATCGGGTCGGTGAATCGTAGACGTTCGGGCTTAGTTGGTTATTATCGGAGATTTGTGGAAGGATTTTCTCGAATCGCTACTCAGATTAACTCACCGACTCAGAAAGATACAAAATTGCATGGGGCGAGGAATCGAGAAGAGTTTCCAAGATCTCAAGAGGAAACTCATTTCAAAGACTTTTTCGACAATACCATCTGGTTCAGATGGATTTGTTATCTACAGCGATGCTTCAGGTAAAGGGTTAGGATGTGTTCTCATGCAACATAGAAAAGTCATAGCCTATGCCTCGCGACAACTTAAAGAGTATGAGAGGAATTATACTACTCATGATTCTAGAGTTGGCAGTAGTTGTTTTCGCGCTAAAGATCTGGAGGCACTATTTATATGGGGAGAAAGTAGAAATATATTCATACCATAAAAGTCTCAAATATTTCTTTACCCAAAAGGAACTCAACATGCGGCAACGACGTTGGCTCGAGTTATTTAAAGATTACGACCATACCATCCAATACCATCCTGGAAAAGCAAACGTGGTAGCTGACGCATTGAGTAGAAGATCATATTGAAAGGTTTTGTGAAAATCAAAGTAGCAATCAAATTGCAAAAATAGCGGAAGCATAATAAAATCAGATTTTAAATTTTTTCACAAACCAATTACCTGGATCATCCTTTATGCATATTATTAATTAAGACGAAGAACAAGAAGTTATGTAATCATACCCTTGTAGATACGAGCTTCCACAGGTACGAGTTCAACTCCTACTTCTCCGCGATCTCCTCGAATCTCCGGGTAAATTCTTTCCTTTGATCAATGTAAGCCACCCAAGTGTATGGCCTCTAGAGGTGATCCACCAAGAAAGAACAATTTTCAAGAAGAAGGGTGTATTGACTCAAACCCTAGTTTTTCTTATCTCTATAAAAAATGGGGCGTACTCTCTAACAATTGGAATTACGTATATCTTTTGATATCTGATATAAGACTCCTCTTATAAAGATATCAGGTAACCCTATTTTAATTAAAATAAGGTATTATTTATTTAATTAAACTCTTTTAATTAAATGGGCTCCCTAATCTTATTAGGGATAATTAATTAAACTCCTTTAACTAATTTTTTCTCCTAATCCTATTAGGAATAAATGAGAGTACTTATATTAAATTAATTCCTAAATTCTTTTAGAAATTAAAATAATAATAATTGTAATAATATTAATAAGACTCTTTATTAATTTATATTTAATATTTCTAAAATATTAAATAATAAATATTAAGCTATTTAATTTATTCTATCACCATAGATTAAATTAAATATATTTAACATATTATTACGATTATGCCATTAACTTCTTAAATAATTATTCTTCATTTTATGGTGTGACCCTTTAGGTTCTCCATATTAAACCTATTGTCAATAAATCAATTAGAACAATTTAATCTTATTTAAATAAATAAATTAAACGATTAATTTATTTAAATAAATAATATTTATTCTACAATAGGGATAAGCCTCCCTACCGATCAATGACTTTCCAGATAATATAGATTTCAACATTAATAATAAAAGAACCTTTGAGTTAATAGTTATCGTACAATTCAATCCTTCTACCATACAATGTTCCAATTAAATATAAGACATGGAATTACTGTCAAGTCTTATTTTATTTAATTATTTAGATTTCGATTCCTAAATGCATGAACTCCTAATGAATGCAAATTAGAAACTACTTTCTAATTTCATTCCACCTCGCCAAGGATTCTGGTTGTCATTTATCGAATCACATAGGACATTTCTCTTCTTTTACTAGAAGTGGTAGATTCTTTATTGATCATTCATTATCTTCATATATAACTTATTACACCCAAGCATAGCCTTTGATATACTCTAAGAGTCTTAAGGAATAAGTCAAAGTGTAATTCATTATATATAAGATACTATGTTGATCTCAAGTCTAAGGATCATTTGTACTACTATCACTACAGGAATTCTCATTGACAGACAAGTAAAACTCCATTAGGTATTCCTTAGCGAGTCACGTTCAGTGAACTTATTCTCTAATAAGCACCTACATACTTGCTTTAGTGTCTCCACACAAAAGATCATGAGATCAATCATCCTCATCCAATGAGCAAGCAACGTACGTACCAATCTATCCGGATTCACTAATCCCCTTTTTAGTTATCCATTGATTGGGAACATTTTAGTTTTAAGCTATCTAAGAATTTAGATCTTATTAGCATGATCTCATCATGATTCTAAAAGCATTGCTTAAAACTATGGGTTTATCACATATTATTAAAACAACACCATGTAGATAATAAATGTATTTAATAAATAATTCTTTTATTAATAAATAAATAAGATTGATTACAAAGTATATGCTTTATCATCATACATGATTGGCTTATATGCATACTACTTTCAATCTCCCACTTGCACTAAAGACAATCATCGTGGTATCTCATACCCATCTTCTCTAAGTGACGATCAAAGTGTTGTTGTGTTAACGCTTTAGTAAATGGATCTGCAATATTGTCTTGAGATTCTACACGCTCCAAGGTGACGTCTCCTCTTTCAATGATCTCTCTGATCAAATGAAATCGCCGCAACACGTGTTTGGATTTCTGATGAGACCTGGGTTCCTTAGCCTGCGCAATAGCTCCGGTGTTGTCACAGAATAAAGGCACTGGTCCTGTAATGCTAGGAACTACACCAAGTTTGGTAATGAACTTCTTCATCCAAACAACTTCCTTTGCAGCTTCACTTGCAGCTATGTACTCTGCCTCTGTCGAATCAATCGATCGTCATTGCTTGGAACTCTTCCAACTCACTGCGCCACTGTTTAAGGTAAACATATATCCCAAAATGGATTTACTGTCATCTTGGTCTGTTTGAAAACTTGAGTCTGTGAAGCTCTCTAGTTTCAATTCAGACCCACCGTAGACAAGAAATACATCCTTAGTTCTTCTTAAGTACTTTAGGATATTTTTCACCGCCTTCCAAAGGTGTTCTTCTCCGGATTCGACCGATATCTCGCTTGTTACACTAAGTGCATGAGCGACATCTGGTCTAGTACATATCATACCGTACATGATAGATCCTATTGCTGAAGCATAAGGAATCTTACTCATACGGTCTCTCTCATCAGTGTCTTTGGGGCTGCTTTCTTAGAGATGTATTCCATGGCTCATCGGCATGAGACCTCTTTTGGAATCTTCCATGCTAAACCTCTTTAGCATCGAGTCAATGTATCGCCTCCTCGGACAAGCCAAGCATCCTTTTAGATTTATCTCTATAGATCTTTATCCCCAAAATATAGGATGCTTCTCCCAAGTCCTTCATGGAGAAGTGTTTAGATAACCAGATTTTAATTGATTGTAGCATAGGAATATCATTCCCTATCAGTAATATATCATCAACATATAATACGAGGAATGAAACAGCGCTCCCACTAACCTTCGAGTCAACTCCAGACTTTGTGTTCCTAACGATTCTGACTTGAAGCATATAATCATGATGGAGGCACACAACACACCATTTGCAATCCATCCCGGGAGTACCAAAATGTAACATGATCTTCGACATACATTTTGGTGGAACAATATGAAGAGAGAGATCACGAATTTTATCTCGAGGTGTTTAACTTGTCAACGTGTAAAGGCGGAGCATCAAGTGCCAAAGGGTCCATTGCAACCACTTGAGATTCCGAAATGGAAGTGGGAACATATTACCATGGATTTCGTTACGGGTCTTCCCACGGTTTCTCATGGCATAAATGCAATTTGGGTTATTGTTAATAGATTAACCAAGTCTGCTCATTTCTTGCTGATACGGGAGACTTATTCCCTTGAACGTCTTGCTCATATGTACGTAAATGAGATTGTGAGATTGCATGGCATGCCAGCATGCATAGTTTCGGATCGTGACCGAAGATTCACTTCACGATTTTGGATTAGCTTGCAAAAAGCTATGGGCACGGATTTACGATTCAGTTCGGCAAACCATCCTCAAACGAACGGACAATTAGAGAGGACTATTCAAACTCTTGAAGATCTATTAAGACTTTGTGTCCTAGATTTCAAAGGGAGTTGGGATAAGTACCTACCATTGGTGAAATTCTCCTACAACAACAATTATCAGGCAAGTATAGGTGTGGCTCCATTTGAAGCCTTGTATGGACGAAAGTGTCGCTCTCCAGTATGTTGGGATGAGGTGGGAGAAGCAACGTTGTTGGGACCAGAGTTGGTACGAATGACTACAGAGAAGATCCAAATGATTCGATAACATATACAAATGACACAGGATCGACAAAAGAGTTATACAGATCTTCATCGAAAGGACGTAGAATTTGACATTGAGGATCATGTATTGTTACGTATTGCTCCATGGAAGGGATTTACAAGATTCGAGAAGAGAGAAAAGCTCAATCCACAATTTATTGGTCCATTTCAGATTCTTGATCGAGTAGGAAATGTGGCCTATAGACTCGTATTACCTCCAAGTATGTCTCGTGTTCATAATTTTTTTCATATTTCTGTGCTACATAAATATGTGAAAGACCCAAACCACGTTATTGAAGTTAGAATCGGGACGAGATAGTCAAGACTTAACGTCATTTAAGAGGTACACATTGCAAAGATCTTGGATAGGAAAGAACATGTCCTACGCACAAAGGTCATACCACAAGTTAAAGTTTTGTGGAGGAACCATGTTATAGAGGAAATGACCTGGGAGTTGGAAACGGAAATAAAAGCGAGGTATCCTAACCTTTTCGAAACACCAGGTACGTACGTCAATTTTGAGGACGAAATTTCATAAGGAGGGGAGGTTGTAAGACCCCAACTTATTATAAATGAAATTGAATTTCTCTATTTATTATTTTGAAATAGTAAGGGTTGAATTGATTAATGTGGTTAGTTATGGGTAAAATGCGCAAATATTTCAAATAAGCAAGTGGTTATAAAATATTCATTTTTATCGGAGAATATTCGTTTGGTCGTGGAATATTCTTCCTGTCGGGGAATATTCGTACGACGATGATGTCTTTTGTGGGCCCCATAACGGAAAGCGATTGGATAAAGAAAACGACAAGTATAAGTTGTTTATAAATAACTACCAGTAGTTGTTGTAGATTATCTTGTTGGAATACCCGTGGTTAAAACACAATGAATCTGGCGTTGTTGCCAAGAAGCATTACGGTATTTCACCAATTATTGATTCTTACGTAAGAAGGCACTACTCAATAATTGTTACACTAATTATGCTTAATATTTTATTTTATTGATTCAATAATTGCTACGTTGATATTTTATATTACATCGTTATTTCAATAATTGTCACTACACAAGATTTTCCATTATCGGCTAATAATTTATATTATCTGAATAATATTATTAGATAACATTATTGGCAATGTCTAGAAAGTTACATTTAAGGAGAGGTTTGGTCACCTAATCAATTGCGCCGCCAAGGAGAGATCCTTATTGAAAACCCCTCTTTCCTCGAAATCTGCAGTTTGCCAGATCGTGATTCTCAATATTATTTGTGAATAATTAATTATTGATTTATATGATAAGGAAAATATTTATTTTATGTGGATATAGATGGAGAAAATTTTTTAAAGTGACAATTGTTGAAAATTGATATTTTATCTTTTCTGGTAAAATAATATTTTATTATATTATTATAATATAATAATGGTGATATTTTTACAATGAATGTGTGATATATGAGTATATGAGGAGGAAGAGTATTTTTGTTACTAAAAATATTTAAAACATGTTAAACATGTTTGTGGACCCCATTTCTTGACTAAAATTTGATTATAGCCTGTAAAATCGTCCGTTTTTGAATTTCGGTCAAATTCTGTTTGGAATTTGGAAAAACTTAAACTTACAAATTTGTAGAGAATGAAATTTTCTATGGAAAGGACATATGGTTCGAATTTTTCTGACAAAAGGGCTATTTATTATGAATTATTGAAGTTCTGAAGTTCCGAAATAATTGATTTTTGGAAATTTTAATTATTTATTTTATGAAAAACGTTTTTTCTTACTTTTTCTAGAAGGTTGGCATGTGGGAAATGCTAAGAGCTGATTTTCAAGGAGGCGTATGAAATTTTATTATTCATTATATATTTTATTAAATTTTTTGCTTTGGCGTTCTAAGCATTTTCCTATAAATAGGGTGCTTAGGTTAGAATTAAAAATCACACTAGAAACACAAGTTTTCTCTCTCTTTCTCTCTCTATATTATCGAGCGTATTCTTGTGAGTATTTTAAGACTTTGAGTGTTACTTTATCTGGTCTGCAAGTTCCCTTCAAATTTATATCCAAAGATTCTACAATCAGTAATCTTGTCTTTTCGAGGTAAGGGATATTATTATTTTTTTTTTTAAAAATTGATATTATTTCTTTCAATATCATTATGCCGGAATATTGGTAAGATTTTTCTTGTAAAATTCTTGTCTTTTAGTGTTTGGGTTTCTATTTACGATACTGGACTTATTTACGATATTTACAATATTCACGTAAAAAAATAATTTTTTTCCTCCAAAATATGTATTATGGATACTAGCTTTGATTGTATCCATGTTTTGATCATTCTTAAATTTTACTCCACTATGATTATTTATGAGGTATTTTTGGACATGGATAAACCGGCATACTAAATCCTTAATATTTGTTATTTTTCACTTTCATTGGATTCGCTTCCTTTAAAATATTTTTCATCATCCTCGGTCCTAAATGATGATATTATCAATATCTTTGGCCTCAGAAGGTGCAAAGATGAATGATTTCGATGAATATCTTTGGCCCGTAGTAAAAGATGAACATGTGTTTAGATGAACATGACTAATCGATGAATATCTTTGGCACAGAGTGCAAAGATGAATATTTGATTCCGTATATATATCGATTGATGTTACAGGATAAAATATCGACGATGAACTTTTAAATTCATATATAGAAGATAGTAGATTTCATTATCTACTTAACTCTTCTAATAAAGTATATTTTATCAATTATATATAAATATCAACTAAAGTCTTCGATCGATCTTCCTAACTAAATGCCTAGATTGTTCATTCACTAGGTGATACCCCTCGAGGATGGGTTGCGATTGCCAAAGGAAAGTCATCCATTTTCCTAAGGAGTTTAGAGATTTTCTTTGTTACAAATTACACTAAATAAATACAACATAATGTAATATCTTCCTACATCAAAGCTACGTGCAGTAGAAAGTTTTTGACATCAATGTAGTCACTTTGTATTTAAACCAATGGGAATTGTCTTCACCGGTAATTGAAAAACTATCATGGAATCTCAATATCTAACCTCAAAGATCTAATGTTCCATAAAAGAAGTCGAAACCATATCTCAAATAGAGGTTTTAAACTTCAACCAACACAGTAACTTGTTGAAGTTCGATAAAAATGCCAAACATAAGTCACAAATTGGGCATTTCTACAAACATTCGCGTGAGAAAGAAACAAATAGAAACTATCTTGTGCATCTTTGAACCAGTTTTACAACCATAAACTGGCAAACCACTAAAGCCAGTTGTGGTTAACCATAAAAAATTCACTAGCATTTTTGAGCTCAAACGCTAGAATTTACTTGCATTAAAGGATGATTTTACCAATAATCCCTGTGGTTCTTTTTAAAATCTCAGTAATATGGACTTCATCAAAAGGTAACTAAAGAAAGTGTTATTCCAATATAAAGGCTCAAGGTGAGTACCTCAACATCAAAATCGACTCTTTCTACACCAAGTTTACAAATTCAACTATACCTAGTTTACAAATCCCTTCAATCAAAATCATTTATGTACGGCTAAACTACCCAAGACCATTATTGTAAGAGGAAATCCACGAAATTGACACTAATTCCACCAATTCTAGATTTTGGGTATAATAGTTTCTCTTGTCAATTTAGTGTAACCATGTAACAAAACCCCCAAATAAACCCTAGATTTCATTTGGTTCAAAAAAAAATTACAAAATTAATAAAGTGGAGTAACCTCACCTTCCGTTAGGTATGGTTCCGTTGGTCGGTGGAAGCTTTTCCTTCCGTTCGTCCCTTTCGGTTTGCTATAGATTCGCTTCGAGGGAGAGGGAAGAGTTAGAGAGAGGGAGAGAAGAGTTAGAGAGGGAGGGAATAGTTAGCCGATTCCAAGATGGACTGCTCTGTTTTTTACCCTTAATCTCAAAATGGAATTTTTTTTCCATCTTAATTTGACCCATTTTGTCTTCCTACGATGACCCGCCTATTTTTTTTTGGTCCGTCCCGAGTCCGCCTTTTGAGTCCGCATAGGAAGGAAACTGTATATATATATATATATATATATATATATATATATATATATATACACACACACAGCTGTGTAGTACACAGTCTCTTATGGCAACGGTTTTTTTGGGCTATGGCGATGGTTCACCCGTTGCCATAGATATTCTAGTCTATGGCGACGGTTGTTCAACCGTCGCCATATCACGACTATTTACTAATCAGTTGTGTATATACGTATAGCCCATATATATATATATATATATAGGCTAGCTCTTTCTAGCGAATCATAGGGAGTGAACTAAAAATGAACCGGCTATAGCGACGGTTTTATCCGTCGCTATAGCATAGAAAATCAACTTTCTTTTCTATGTTATGCTCTATGTTATAGGGACAAATAAAATCGTCGCTATAGCCGATTCATTTTTAGTTCACTCCTTATGGTTCGCTGGAAAGTCGGACTATATATATATATATATATATATATATATATATATATATATATGTCTGGCAATACGTAGGCGTTATGTGTATCATTGCACGTCTTAACTAGCTTAGCTATAATGGATGTTTAAAGGATTAACAAATTATTAAATTATTTTAATTTATCTTTCTTGATGCGGTCAAAAACTGTAGATCTGAATCAATCGTGTTGAGATTTGTGACGCCCCCAAAATAGGTATACATCACCCATTATGAGTCGTCAAATACATGGTACATAAATCAAATACAAACTTCTTTTATACAATACGACAACAACGTAGCTTAGAGTTTTTACACGAATATTGTCTCATAGAAAGTATTCAAACTTAAATGAAGTCCTCATTACATTTATTATCACACTATTTCATAAAATAGTGAGGACTACTATAGCCACCTCTCTGATCATTACTGTTCTCGACTTTCCTGAAGCTTACATTTTTATTTCCTGAAGAGAACAATGAAAGCAAAAAGGTGAGCTCAACTAGCCTAGTGGGATATATTATGACTAAGATAATGCATAATATATAAATTATCGTTAGCCTTCAACAGTGTTAAACTGATAAATTACAATAAACATCAAGTATAACTGCAGCGGAACAAGCAATCCATTAGAAGAGTCAAGTAGAGCATGATATCTACTATCTTCTATGATTTAAAAAGTTTTTCATCAACTTCACTGAGACTCAGCTTAATAAATAAACCACATCATCGAATCATCCCTGCACTACGGGTCAATGATATTCATGTAATCATCAATGGTCATGATCATACCAACAACTGTCCATCAATGCACTACGGGCCAATGAGGACTTTTACCACATCATTTGTAACATTACGGTTATGATTATACCGAATAATTCCTGGTCATAATTATACCAATCAATAGTACATCTATGCACGTAAGCCACGGATAACTTTTATCACAATATAAGCATGAGGATGATGACAATGATATAAGAATTCAATTAAAAGAAAGCAAATAATAAATTTTTAAAGATTTATAACTTAATTTATCCAGAATTCAATAATGTCCAAATTGTCAACATGATACTGCTTTGTGGAGTAAAATTCATGAATAATGTTGTATCAAAAATGATTTAAACAACAAAGAAATCAATTTTTGTCATGGATAATTCCTCGGGTGAATAGTATCCCGTGAATAGTACTTCGAGAATAGTACCCCGTGAATAGTATTTTGTGAATAGTACCCGTGAATAGTACCCCATGAATAGTAATTTATGAATAGTACCCGTGAATAGTACTTTGTGAATAGTACCGTAAAAATGAATACTACTCATGGACAATACTCCGGCATGAAAAGCTTAAAATTTAACAAGAATGTGTAGAAAATATACTTGTGAAATGATACTAGATGAAACGCAAATTTTAAGGATATTATACTAATTTCACGGAGTATAGAAGCAATACTTTAACAAAATGATGGTATAATCAGGAATACGAGACGAAATAATATTACTCACATACTATAGATTATGGAAGAAAATATTATTCCTATGAATACTAAACAAAATAATATCCCTTACCTCAGAAGAAGACTGGATACTGGAATAGTGAGGTAGCAAACTTCTCTTCTTCTTTCTCTCTATAGCTTCTCTCTATAATTTCTCTTATGAGTTTTAGTGAATTGGTGAGAATGAAAGAAGAATGAACTTCTATTTATAGGAAAACATAGTTTCGATAATTGCACGTTTTGCGGCTCAAAATATTACAGTATAATACCTTCATCTTTTCTTTCATTTTTATTTTAGTCCTGCAAGTATTATCAAACTTACACCACATCCCCTAATAGTGTCCATCATGTGAATCAATAGTACATTCACGTGAATCAATAGTTCTATACATGTGAAAAAAATAATTACAGTATAGTACCTTCATTTATACCTCTATTTTAAATTTAGTCATGCAAGTATTATCAATCTTGCACCACCTCCCCTAATAGTACATGCATGTGAATCAATAGTACACACATGTGAACAAATAGTTATAAGCATGTGAATTAATTGCAATTAATTGCTCATTTATCCGATTAATTACCCGATTGGTCAATATAACCTCCATACATCAATTATTATCAGAATATATGTCGATTTCCACTAACACTAATAATCCTCATACAATGAAAATATCAATTTCATCTTTAATCAACACGAACTTATTCATCATTAATATTATAACTCACAATATTTAACAACCAGATCATTCCCAAGAAAGATTAGGGGACTTTCCGATAAGGATTTCTCCTTATTGGCGCGCAATTAGGTAACCAAACCTCTCATTGACAGAACTTTCTAGACATTGTCAATATTGTAAATAATAATATGAATAACTTTGTCGTCTGAATTATTGATTTAATAATAATAAATATTATGCGGATGATCTTCGTGACAATAATTGAATCAATAATATGAGAGATATTATGCAATAATTATCAGAGCAATAATTGAGTATAACCGGTGACTTCTCACGTAAAGATCAATTATCAATACCGTGTACTACTATGCAACCACGTATTCATCGTTTTTTTACCATCGGGTAGTTCAACAGTTTAACGGTAAAACTTTCGCCGTTATTTTTATAAAAGATAATTCATAGTTTTCAAATACGATAATACTTTTGTTGTGGGGTCCACTAATGATTGTGCCGTCGCATTTAATATTCCCCGTTAAAAGAATATTCCCCGACCAATCGAATATTATATAACCACTTGCTTACTTTGCAAAATTTAATAGTGCAAATGCACTTTAATTTCTCTCTTATCTATAAAAAAGTTGTATTGGGGGGAGTGTTAGCATGATATACATTGTTGGGGCTCTCCATCTAACAACTTAAACTTTTAGATGAGTCGGTTATTTAACAGTTAGTCAAATGATAAACTAAGAAGAGATAATATATTGATATTTCTGTTTCTCATTCGTTTTACTCAAATCAATTGTTTTTGTTCTTTCAGTTCAACCTTTTTACCTAAAAGTTGGTTTCATATCTTTCTATATGGTTGTATTAGAATTTGTATAGTACATCTGTCTTTAGCTATTCATTACTTTTGATATTTGAATCGAATAAAATTATTATATTTATTAGTAATTGATATCTGGTATTGTGTTTTGACTCTTGTAGTTGGACTATTTCCAAAAAGACAATGTCAGTTCATTTAGTATTACTTTGTCAAAAAACATAAATAAATTATAAATAGTGTTCAGATTTTGTATAAATAAATACTTGCAACATGAAGAAGAAGAATATCGTAGTTCAATCCAGAATATCTATATGACATCATATTAAACGTTTACGTGGATTATTCAGTATATTAAAACATGATGTGATGATAATCAGGGGCGAAGCTATGATAAAATTGTGGGGTCAATTGACCCCACTCAATTTTTGAAATCACTTACAATTTTTTTTTTACCCAACTCAATTTTTGACTCCCACTCAGTTTTTGACCCCACTCCGATTTTTTTTAATTAGAGATACCCAAGCGACCAAGCCTCAGTCCTAAATCTCATACATCAATATCTGTTCAACACTTCAGCCACAAAATAGAGAAAGATGGGGCAAAGCCAAATCGCAAAAGACAAAAGCCAAACCGTAAACCATCAAAGCCTTTCGCGAGTGGTCGGAGTAGGTACTGGTGACTGACGAGCCGTGAGTATGGAGACTGGAGTGCGACTCTATTCTACTGTGACTCTCTTACAGCCTTGTGCCCTTGCAGATAACAAAAATTACTCTCTCTTCAATTTCTCCAACCTCAGTTTTGTTTTCAGAAATCAATTATGATTTCCCCCTTCTGTTAGTATTATTAAATTGGATATTTGGATGCATTTGTCTAACCCGAAAGTATAAAGTACTCCCTCCATCCCATAGTTATAGGTAGGGCTGTAAATGGTAACCGAAAAATTCGTATTCGTCTGCATCCGTATTCGAAAAAAAGCGGATATTATTCGCATTCGAAAAAAAAACGGATATATCCGTATTTGGTTTAAAGGTATCCGTAAATAAACGGATACGAATATGGATATAGGCGTATTCGTATTCGATTAACATCCATCCGTAAATATATCCGACGAATATGGATATCCGGATTCTGATATCCGGAATCCATATCCGAATAACTTATATATATATATATATATATATATATATATGAATAACCACTACTACAAAATAGAAAATAGACAACGCTTAAAAGACAACGTTTTTTATAAAAACGTTGTGGTATTTTTTTTACAACGTTTTTAAAAAAAACGTTGTAGATATATATGCAAAAACGTTATCTATTTAAAAGGGTATTTTTTTGGTTTTAATTAGATAACGTTTTTTTAAAAAAAAGTTGTCTATGAAGAAAAACACGGAGCTAAAAAAAAAAGACGCTGAACTCAATTCGAAATTAAAATAAAACGTATATTTCAGTTTCTTCTCTTCTCTTTCACTCTCTACTGATCTGTCCCAATCTCGTCGATTCTGTCCACCTCTCTCGCCAAATTTTACTACTGCCTCAACAAAATTAACAACATTTGGACGACGCTAGCCTCTAAACTAGAGATCCGCCTTCTCTCTTCGACTTCCCCTTTCTTCCATGGCTAAAACCTCCAAAATCCTAACCCTAACTTCTCCTTTGTTTGCAGATTAGAACCACTCACCACGTCATCACACAATGACCGGCTTGCCCTGTGCCCAGTGTAGCCGTCAAGAACAAAAATAATGAAGGCGAGAGAGAGCGGGAGTAAGACCCATCTCGGACCAAAAGGCGATAGAGCTGAGAACCACAGAGAGAGAGAGAGAGAGAGAGAGTGAACGACGAGCGATCGATTGCATCAAGCAGCCATTCTAGTGTTTTCTTCAACAAATCTCTGGCTTAAATCTTCGTTGGTACAAAGGTATGTATGATTATTAAGGGTATTTGTGCGATTGATTGTGATGGGTACGTTTGTTTGTTTAATTCTAGGTTTTGAAATTCCACAACTCTCTCTCTCGTTCTCCCTCCCCCTCCCCCTCCCTCTCCCTCTGTCTCTGGTATTTTGGATTTGGGGATTTTCATAAGCAATTAGTATGATTCTCTCTTGTTAGTGACGGAGTTCAGTTCCAAGTTTAAGGTGTTGATTTCTCAAGATGATTTCCCTTAATGGTTGACTGGTTGAGTTTGTGTTTTGTAAACTTCTCATTTTAGTATATGACATTGTTAAATTTTTCCTAATTAGAAATCATATGTACCATTGTAGTTCGCTAGTCACTAATTAGACCTGTTTTCCTCTCTCTATAAGCGTTATCGATACATTGAGTCATATCAAGTTGATCGCAAGCTTCAAATTTTTGAAAGGGACTTCATTTCTAAGAATTCATCGTTGAAGATATCTTATCCAAGATGAGGTCATGGCGGGTCGGTGGAGAGCAAGATTGGTTGTAAGTAATTCTACTTTTGACAAACTTATATTTTTGGTAAACAAAATAATACAATCCGGTACATAAAAAATTAAAACAATTCTTCTTTGGTTGAATAAGAAAGATACTTTTGGGTACTCTTGTTTTATAGTCATTTGTAGACTATCGTGCAAAATGGTCGATTGAAATAGACTATATGAGGAAATTTTAGTTGAATAACCACTATTTTTACTTTTGTATCGATCGGTTAAAGAGTTGATCAGATATATATACAAGTATACATATATCCATTCAAGCTTACACATACACAAATGAAAACACATCTAATTAAGTTGGTAGCACTAGATAATCGAATTTGACATTTATAACAGACGATGATTCTCAAGAATATGGCGACTTCTGTTGTTTTAGCATCGCCTATTGCGGGCATTATAAAGTCAACCTCGTAGACACTTTTGAAGAAGACTAAAACCTGCAGCTTTCTTCTAAGCCAATTGTGATGAGAGAAATGAATATGCCCATTGTCCCAACCTCACAATCATTGATACTCCGTGTTTTGTACTCGAGGTAATTTTTACGAGAATGTAGATGTTATTTATTTCTTTAACTCAAGGATTTTTGTACTTAATGGTTTGAAATTCATTGCAGGCGAAGAAAGGTGAGCCAAGTGTCTCAACAATGTTGATGAATTTTGAAGATAAGTTTGATCCTTATTGTTCAATGAGTGTATCTCTTTATCAAACTGCCACGTTCAAGCAGGTAACTTTCGAGTCCTGTTTAGTTTTGATGATTATGATGTGTTTTAAATGTAAGAGTATTTGTTTGGTTTTGATGATTATGATGTGTTTTAAATGTAAGAGTATTTGTTTGTTATTTTATCATTAGGTTGCAATTGTGAGGTTTAAGTATATATAACAAACACATAATTTTTCTCGTGTTCTATTCTCGGCTTTGCATTTGTTTCAAAATGTTCGCTCCATTAGACGGTTGGGTTGGCTACATAGTGTTTTGTTCCAACAGAGGTTCTTTAGTGCACACTAGCATGTTCAAGTTTATTTCTCTCTCTCATGTCGTGCATCGCTTGGGCGATGCATGCTAGCACACATTAGGAATCTCAAACACTAGGAAGTTTGTTCAATTATTGTTAGGCTACTTGTGTGAAATGCCTTATCTCGTAGTACTACCAAAAAAATACTAAAGTTTGGTTTTAATTTACGCTCTGCACTGGCGCATTAGAAAATGGTCCTGTGACTACACTAGAAATGCCTTTACAAATTTCCTAGTTGTATTTACATTGGATGTACTATTCGACGCATCTTCAACTTCAACTTGTATGAGTTAAAAGATTTCACTCACACATGTAGCTTCCGGTTCGCTCTCTTCTCTTATGATTGTGATATTATTGTTGGTCTCTAAATAGAGTTCACTTTTATAGAAGCCCATCTCTCCGGTGCTTCAATTTTAGCTTACAACCCATTTTACATCGCAAGTGGTGTACGGTTTACTGCTTCATTGATATGAACCTTTTTTCATTATTTTCACATTACGGTGTTTTTATGGATAGTTTAATTAGGTAGTAGTTTAATTTTATGGATAGTTTGGTATATTTTGTGGATGTAGTCAAATTCACAATTCAATACAGTAGTAATTATATTGAAAAGTAAATTTGAGATGTATGGATAGTTTGGCATTATTGAGATGTAAACGTATTGTATGGTATTAATATTCTTTGTAATTGGCATTACAAAGAATTATTGGGATGTAAACGTATTGTATGGTATTAATATTCTTTGTAATTTTAGCTATATATCGTGGCATTAACATATTGCAGGTGCATTGGTAATATAGGTGAATCGCAACTTTTTTTTTCTTTTTTTTTTCAATCTACAACATTTTAAAAACGTTGTGTGAAAGTGTCTAAACGTTGTCTGATATATTAAACTACAACGTTTTTATCCAGAAAACGTTGTGGAATCATACATTTTACAACGTTTTTAAGTATCTGCTAATTTATGAAAAACAAATCTACAACGTTTTTTTCTTAAAAAACGTTTTGGAATGTGCTTAACTACAACGTTTTAAAAACGTTGTGTAAGGGTGTCAATAAGACAACACCCTTAACTACGACGTTTTTCTGACTGAAACCACAACGTTTTTTCTGCGTTGTCTATTTACTGTTTTGTAGTAGTGAACTATATATATATATATATATATATATATATATATATATATATATATATATATACACACACACACACACACACTAATATTTACATTAATTAAGTTATTAATTAATGTAAATTATTAATTAATAATTTACCTATATAAGTTGTTAATAATTTAATATACACACACACACACACACACACACACACATATATATATATATATATATAATATATATATATATATATATATAATATGTATTTATTAATAACTTACATTCATTGATTAATCACTTACATTCATTTATATAAGTTATTAATATATACGTGTGTGTGTGTATATATATATATATATATATATATATATATATATATATATATATATACACACACATATATATATATTAATAACTTACATTCATTAATTAATCACTTACATTCATTTATATAAGCTATTAATATATATTTATATATACATATATACACACACGTTTAAGGACAACGGTCGAGAGGCGGGAGCAATGAACAATATAATTTTATTGTTAAAATGTGTTAGGTCTGAATTAATTTAAAATTAATCTAGAAGGGAGAGTTAAATAAATTAATTCACGTTTATGAATTTTTGGGTGGAGAGAGTATTTATCACTTTCATTTGCCTAATTATTTAGAAACTAGAAGTCCAAATATGTAAAATAAGTTCAATGTCAATTTTGAATCAAGTTAGATTAACTAGTTGTCACACATACATTATAACTCGCACTCTCCATAAATATAATGAAATCAAATAATTTCTTATAACCACGTAATTTATTTTTTGAGGATAAATAATAAATAAATCTCCCATAAATATTACTATTCATTTATTAAATATTAATTTATTTCTTTTTTTTATTATTTAATAAAATTTGAAAGAATAATATTGAGATTTTAATTTCAATTTGATCCATCAAACAAAGTATCTGCTATATTATTGAATCTTTTATTTTCACCCAAAACGTAAATTAGCATGTTCCTCCTTTTGATTAGGATGTTTAATTAATATGTATGGTTTAAATATTAAATTGTGTTTAATTAATATGTATGATTTAAACTTTAATTTTTTTTTTCAAAATATTTTGAATGAATTTTATATTAGGTTACTTGATAAACTAATTCGGATATTCTGATATCCTAATAATTTATCTATTCGGATAAAATAAATCTGAGTATGAGATATTATCCGATTCTAATATTTTTCCTAATACCGATACGGATAATATTTTTAAAATCCGCAATAATTTGGATACGGATACGGATAATGAATTGATTTTCCTGGATACGAGATACTGGATATACTCATATCCGTATCCGCTTAATACCGCTTACACCCCTAGTTATAAATGATTTTTTGTACATAGTTTTAAGAAAATCGCTTTTAAGTGACAATTTTAACAAAATTTTCACATATACCCCTTAATATGGAATTAATGAATAAGTTAATTACTCCTTACTTATCACACTGGAACTCTAAATTTTATTGATTGACGTGTACTGACCATTAAAATTCATAACCATAGAACTTTAAACAAAGAGAATACAACAACATTAAATGTGATGATAAAAATAATGACATTGAATGTTGTTTATTCAAAAAAGGGTAATGGTTGAATATTTATTATAAGAGCATAAAAGTAAAACAATGAACTAACTAAATTTTATAAATAGTAAGTAGCCTATATATTAGAACATCTCAAAATAAAAAATCAACCTATAACTATGGGATGGAGGGAGTATTAAAAAAAATGGCTCGGGGACGCTGCCCCCGAACCCCCGCAAATTTTTTTATAATTTATTAATAATTTTGACCCCACTGCTATACCTTCCTGGCTTCGCCAGTGATGATAATAATTTGTATTATAATAATTAAGCAATATTAAAATAATATATATAATAATTTATTTGGTGAATCCGGAGGTCTGTGATTTGATTGAGGGTGAACACTATATAACTAAGACGAAGGAAATCGAAGAAAAATAAGCAAAAGAAAGAATAAGAAAAAGCCTGAACAATGTTTTTTTAAGTTTTAATTTAATATTTTTTAAGGATAATTTAACTAATATTTTTTTATATTTTATAATTGTAAATTTAAAAGATTTTATTTGGTTACTTTGTTTCTATTGTTTAATTTGTTTTAATTGTTAACTTTTAAGTAATTTTTTTTTCACCATTGCATGCCAAGTTGATATATGTGACATGTACACATTTTCTCTCTTTATGTATCGGTTATGTTGTTAAAAGTCAAACAATTTAATAAATTTTATAACAATTTATAAAAAAAATCAGTAAGGCAAATAAAAAAAAATTGGATAATGCAAATGTAAATCAAAATTCAGACCTTCATCATTAAATAAGAGATATGAATAGGTAAAATAAAAAGGAGTCACTTATTTTGGGACATTTCAAAAAGAAAAAAAAATCATTTTAATTATAAGAAAATTGATTTTTTCACAAATAAATATGTATTTCTACAAGATTCTCTTCTCACATGAGAGTAAATCTTACTCTTCTCGTCTTAGAATTGTGCACAAGTATTAAGAAAATGATTATATAACATTAAATATAATATCAATTATCTATATTGTACTTTAAGAGAGCAGATCCTCTGTCCCCATTTTTTCCGTTCCCCTTGTGTCCTCCTACTTAAATTTTGACACCTAGTCTCTTATTTAACACTAATTAATTCTAAAATTAAATAAAATGCCAGATGTCAAAATTTAAGTGGGGGGACACAAGGGGACATGGAAAATGGGGACAGATGATCTGCTCTCTACTTAGTAATTAATGCTTACTTAAAATTCTCAAACGACTTATATTAAGGGATAAAAATATTTTTCTAAAACGACTTATATTATGACAAATTTCTCTCTTCTATTTAATGAATAATTCGAGTGTGTTGGAATTATTTTTGCCAGGCCTAGGATAATCTATGAAGTTAGAGCCCGAGTCAACTTTGAATTGGGCCAAACCAACAAATGGACTTTTAAACGCTAAGCCCTGTATTTTTTGTTAAAGATTGTTCGATCATAGTTGAACTTCTGCCGGGCTGACTTCACAAAATTTATTTCATTGTATTTGGGCTTGGGACTGGGCTTGACACTAGCCTCTAGGAATAGTTTGACTTGGGCTAACCCTGTCTATTAGGTTACCAATCGCTCCACCAACAGCGATCATAGATCAATAATTTGATTCATTACATAATTGATGATTTGGTCCACAATCCACCTGATCTAAAAATCCAAATCAATTCTCTTAAAAGAAAAAAAAAATTTTAATTCTAACATTTTTTCATTTCGCTCGTCCAGCCACTGTCGTCTCGTATCAAGTAGATATGACAATTGCACGAACCCATGACTTTTGTCTTTCGGCCGAGTTGATTAGCTAACCTAAATTCGTCTACTTACTATAGAGCACACTACCTTGGTTTAATAATTCAAATTTAGCATTGTTACTTGCTGAAACACCTTTAATTGAATAGATGATTATTTTATTAATTGAACCTGTAGATGGTTAATTTATTAAGACCATTAGTTGTCTTTCTTTTCAAGTAGTTATGGTGTTATTTTTTCAGCCATAACATCAGGGCAAGTAAATAGATCATAAAAGAGGAGAGTCAACTTCACTAACACAACTAATAATAACTCATAATTATAGGTTTAGACATATACAATATTGTTAATGATTTTCACCATCATCTCTGGGTCAGATAGAGAGATGTGCCATATATAAAGATGTAACTAAGCAAAATCAAAAGAAGCAACCAAAGTCAAAAAACCCGAGAGGAGACAATAAAGAAAGGCACCATGATGGTAGTAAATAGTAAAAAGCCAAGGCATGCTAATAAGCTAGCATGACCACAAGGACTCCCCCATATTGGCATGATCAACCACCATGTCCATTGAAAAAAGGGACCTGGTGGAGGTCTGAGACTGCATGTGCCTCGACAAAGGCGAGGCGTTTTCTGGGGAGTTGTCGACTGGGCTGGAGAGGGAAGAATATTGGCGAACTTGCATGTGCACTACCTCGGCTTGTGCCACAGCCAACTGAGCCTGAAGAACATCAATTTGTTGTTGTAGAGATGATATAGCTCCCACACAACCATACACCGGATCCCTCACTCTAGCATTCGCCTCGTAAACCATGGAACTAACAGCATCTCCTCGCTGGTGCTCTGGCAACTCCTGCAAGTTAATTTCACACCCCTTAGTAACGTTTTAAATCTAAAGAAAATAGTAACTCGAAAAATGAAAAAAATTAAATTGAGCATCAGGAATAGCCTAGTTGATCGATCATTTTGCAGTCCACATAGAAATGGACCCCAGTTTATTGGGACCCACGGTAATCGATTGTGATGCCCTTAAAAAGAAAACTAAGAACAAAGACAAACAAAAAGAAAAGATGTGGACCCTATCAATCACATAAAAGATCACAGCGGCTTCAAGAACTATCATCATGCTCCTAGCTAGATTAGTGATATATGTGGTCGTCATGATTACGCCACTCTTATGAGTTTAAAAATCAGGAAGAAAGAAAACTGTAACTTAAAGAATTGTTGTGTTGAATGGCACCAATATATGAAGAATCCATCTTTTTCAATGGACATTTATTCAAATGATATAAACAGGTGATTCGTGCGCATACTTTCCACATTTAGTTAGAAGCATAAAACCTTTGACCGAGAGGCTCTAGCTTGTATACCAAAGTTGAAGGATAGCATATAGGATTATATAATATATTCTACAAAGGCTAATAAAGCTGATTTAGAGACCTTTATTCTGTTTAATTTATTATGATATAATTTTATTCATTTTCCGATAAAGACTAAGAAATCAATTGGTAAAAACAATATTTTTACTTTTGAAACAAACAATTAAAAAAACAAATGCCATCAAAATTCTTGAGGATAATTGATTAACTTTAATAAAGCTGCAGCACAATTCCAGTTAAAGTTGTAGTAGTGGGGTTGTGTACAGATTTCAACTGTAATAACAGACTTAACGGTGAAAAAAAATCACCTCTTTACTACTTTTCAGATGTCTTTCAGTAAGTAATTGACAATATTATACTCCATAAATTCCCAAGTGACAAATATACAATAATCCAACTTACTTCTAATACAAACTATTTTTGTCACTTTCAGCCAGATATAGCAAATCTTCAGCAAGACCTACAATCTACTTGAACTCTTGAAAAGTAGGCAACAATAGTACCTATCAGAGAATTATTTTCCAGGTCCCTTAACGTATTAATGAATGATTGTTACGTCATATCACATCTGTTGTGACATTGATATTTGGACGTAATTGTATCTAGCAATTAACTCTGCTGTTTTAGCATAATGTTAGTAGAATGAGTTCTAAAAGTAAAATTTAGTTGATGGTAATCAAGATCCACATATATGCAAGAAATTGGACATGCTCGTGTGTGCACATACAGAGAAAAATGCAAGGAAATGGATCAAACATTCGAACCTGTAGCATCTTGTTGACATTGCTAGCACCAAACACCTTATGCACACTGGCAAACTTCTGCGGCTCATCAGCAGGAAAATAAGGAGCAAATACACAATCTTGGGCACACCTCCTCCGGAGAAGCTTGCATGCTGCGCATGGGGACGCCACTCCTTGTTTCCTTCCACTCTCCCTCATTCTATATTAGGAGTTAATTAAGTTCAATTACAACAACCTAAAGGCTATCTGCTACAATTACAATATAGGAATTAGAATTACACCTAATTTATCTCAGTGTGAAGAATGCATATGCATATATCAATGTATGTACACAAAAGAGGATAAATAAAGGATCATAAGACAAGTACAAATAAAGAAAATATAGAGGGAACAGAGATAGAGAAGGAGGCTTTGAGGGAAGGAGGTTGAGTGTATATATAGAGAAAAGTAGATACCATAAGATCTTTAACGGGCCCTACCAAGGAGCAGCATAGATTTTGCTGGACAAAAACATCCCTGTTGGTTAAGATCTTGTGTCTCAGCCTCCCTTCATAATTCATATATTAACTTGGAAATTTATATATATATATATTTGCCGCATTTCTTTTTAAAAATTAATTTATATAAAAATTAAAAAATTCTGTGCCTTAGAATGTAGCTGGTAGCTACAGATTAACAGTAGCATTGGCTTCTTGCAAATGCCTAGACCCCATTCTTTTGTACCTTAATTTAAAAAATCTTAAATTACTACCCACTTTCATAGTCAAATTCTTGTAAATAACTTTTTCTAAAAAAATATAACAAAATATTTAAAATGCGCATCAACATTTGAGTTTTTTTATTTTTTACTTTTCTGGGAAGTAATTGACTGCAAATTTGTAATTATATGTATTACAGTCATCGGCTACATCAATATGGTTCAGATATGTAAACCTATGACTTGGTAATAACTTGTGGTTCCTTCAATTGATGACGCATATATGAAATCAACATCTTAATTTTGGATATTCAACCAAAAATCACAAATAAAACATAATTATTCGAGTCATATATGACAAAATTACACTAACACATTGATAAGAAAATAATAAACAAATATAAACAGCAACTTTTGAATATTTAAAAAAAAAAAAGAGAATTGATAAATGGTGCATCACATTTTATTATGTTACACTTAAAACTCTTCATTTATCAAGCATATTATCCCAATAATTATGATGCGAGTTTCGACATACCTCTTGCTAATCCAAATCCCAAAACCCTAGCGAATTCCAGCTTGAATTTGCATAACACTATAAACCCTAAATCCCTCTTTTGAGTTGTAGTGGAAACGATAGAAACCCGGCAGCCAGTATATAAAGAGACACAAAGGTTCCCATAATTTTCTAAATTCTTGAAAAAATATATATATTTTATTTTGTGAATCATTTCGAAATTTGCACGCAGCGATCGGTTTGTTTGAAAGATTGAGGAAGATCTTGGGTAGCGCTAGCTTTACCCTGTTAATGTGAGTTACCATGATTAAAATATCTTGAAATAAACTTATCCAAAAATTATTAAATACTACCTTTATTCTAAAATAAAATAGAGTAAATTACAGTGAGGCCTCTTATAAATAATCATAATAATATTTATTACCCTTCTAATTTTTCAACTAAGAAATCGATACCCTTCTGCTCTACAATATATAACATTCATTACCTCTCTAGTGTGGTTGACCAACTAATATTCAAAATTATTTTTAATATAATGTATAACACCCATAAATTGTGATGTTTAATATTTCCACTAAATATGAATTTGTATATTATAATTTTCATTTAACTTGATTTAATTAATTATATTATGATCTTGTGCAATAAATAACATAAATGTCAAAAAAATAACAAATATTCATTTAATTAAGAAAATAAAGTCATACATTTTTTGCTAATTAAATTTCTCAAAGATTAAAATTTATGTAATATACATTCAAGTATATTCTTTGTAATTAAAAATTAATGCAAAAATATATATATATATATATATATATATATATATAAAATTAATTTTCACAAATATTAAAATTTACGTAAAACAAACTTATTATTATTATAGAATAATCTTATTATTCATATAAAAAAAGTATTAAAATTATGTTAATTATTTTTCTCAAATATTATACTAATTAAACATAAGTCACATATATTATTTACAAAGAAAAATAACAAATGTTGTTACTCAAAAATAACATATATTAAAAAGAAAATCTTTTTACAAGATAAAGATAATAATACATATTATTTTTTTTTTTTACTCAATATTATACAAAAAAAACACCAATTGTATACTAAAAATGTAATTAAAATCATGAACATCTTAAATTTTGACATATACTAAAGAAAAGCTTAACATATAAAAATCATAATATGAAACTAAGAATTCAAATAATAATTATTATTGTTAAACACCAAAAATTAAACTATCAAAATACTCAAGTACTCTAATTAGAACATCTCCATTAATAATTTAATTTAAAATTTTTAATATTTGTATCAGTTATCCAAAATATGTGTTAATAAAACTAAATTAGTTTTCTTTTATAAGTTACTAACAATTTGAATGAGATACTCTTAATTTCAAATAAAATTTAATTAAACTATATTGTTTAAAAATGAATGATATATATATATATATATATATATATATATATATATATATATATATATATATATATGAGGATCGTGTCCTCTCCGGACTTTGATTAAAATACTTTACCTATTTTTTTTTAAAACAACTAAAAAAGTTTAATATTTTATGAATCGAATTTTTTCATAATATGTCTGAGTGTTTGGTGTGATTTGGATACATATAACAAAATATGTATGTACAATTTGTACAGTCTGTACAGACATTTTTGCTATATGTATCCAAATCACACCCAAAATACTGTATTATGAAAAAATTCCAGTTCAAAAAAATATTAAATTTTCTTTTTATTTGTTTTTTTTTTAAAAAAAAGAAGAAGAAGTCTGGACGGTACTAAAATCCGGGAGTCCAGACTAGAACCGAACTCTCTCTCTATATATATATACATATATATATATATATATATATATATATAGTAAGGATCCATAGCATGTATTTGCTATGAATCAAAAATGGACCTACATCATCTCTAGGTTTCAATATAGGAACTAAGGACCGAGATTATAACTAAAAAATTCAAGTCCGCTACTAATAGTAGCAGACGACAGATGTAGTACGTTACTAATAATAACGGATGCCACTATATTATTATTAGTAGCGAATGTAACTCGTCGTCTGCTACTAATAATAGCGGATATGAATTTTTCAATTATAATTTCGAGAGTTGGTTCTTGTATTGTATGTTATTCATAACAAGTATTTGTTATGAATCATATCTCATATATATATATATATATATATATATATATATATATACATTGTGACGCTCCCAAAATAAGTCCACACAACTCATTTTGAGTCGCCAAATACAAACTACAGACTCCAAATATAAATCTTCCTATTTATAACTATTAAACTGTTGTGTAAAATACGACAACACATAAGCTGTGAGTTTCAATACAAATATTGTACTGAATATAATACGATAATATACACACCCAAATTATTACAATGCCGTATAAAATACAGCAACAAATATTTCAAGTCTTCAAAGGAATACGAGAAGATTTTTGTCCTCCTCATTCTAATGGGGTGTATTTTTAACGCTTCCAAATTCGAGTTCACCTCACCCTATGGTTATCACCAAAATTAACTATTAAATTACGTATAAAATACAACACACACATTTTAAATCCTCAATACAATTATATATTGTTATGCTATTTTATAATGTATTGAGAAACTCCAACAGTCACAGACCATCACTCTATTCACCTGTTATCCTCGCTCGACCCAGCTACATTTTTATTACCTGAAAGGAATTACGAAGCAAAAGGGTGAGCACAAATAGCCCAGTAAAGAGTATTATGATTAAAGATAATTAAATTATCAATAGCCTTCATCAGTAATAAATAAGAAATTTAGAACATATGGTAGATGATAAAAGTGTTCAACCATAATTGCAGCGGAATCAACCATCCATTAGAAGAGTCAAGTAGAACATAATGTCTACTATCTCCTACAAATTAAAAGCTCATCATTAATATTTCATTCCTATAATATCCATCAACAGTTCTTTATTGTACCCGAGACAAATAGAACTTTCATCAGCTGTCTTTACCTGTAACACCAATGATTATAGTTAAGTTCACAATTCATGTTCATAATCATGTAAATCAACAGTTTTTCTTTGTCGCAAATGCTTAATAGAACTTTCACTCAATATCTTTGCCCCAAAGGCTAAAGACATTCAAATATAATAACAATGGTCATACCAATCAATTGTTTATCTTTACACTACGGGTCAAAGATATTCAATTATAAAACCAATGGTTAAGATCATGCCAAACAATAGTCTATCTTTGCACTACGGGCCAAAGATATTTATTTGTATCATTAGTGGTCATGATAATGTCATACACATATCCATCTTTGCACTACGGCCCAAAGCTATCAATCAACAGTTCATCTTTGCACTACGACCAAAGATATCAATCAACAGTTCTTCTTTGCACTATGGGACAAAGAGAACTTTCATCACAAGTCTTTATCTGTAACATTAAATGTCATGATTATACCAATACACAGTTCCTGGTCATAATTATACCAATACACAGTTCCTGGTTATAATCATACCAATCAACAGTTCATCTATGCACTACGGGCCAAAGATGACTTTCACCACAATATAAGCATGAAGATGACAATGATATAAATAATGAATCAAGTGAGAACAAGGATAAATATTAGATATTTATAATCCAATTTATCCAGAGTTCAAAAATGTTCAAACTGTCAACATAAAGATCAAAATATGGATTCAATTTCAAGAATAAGATTCATAAAAGATAACTTGGACAAAGAAAAGAAAATTAAATTCCATTGTGAATAGTACCCATGAATAATATCGTATGAATAGTATCTATGAATAGTACCCCGACATAAAAAGATTAAAATTTCAATAAGAGAGTTCAAGCCAATATTCCAGTGAAATGATATTAGATGAAATACAAACCTCAAGGAATTTCTAATCATTTCAGGAATTATAGATGCAATATTAAGTTTAGATTTAGGAATATGAAATGAAATAATATAAGAAACTGCAAATGAATTTTCAGTCGTCATGCGGTAATCTGTGTAGACAAATTATTTCCATAACTTAATAAAGAATGAATACGAAAGGTTATTCACCAGGTATGCGGTAGTTCGCGTAAACAGGTTATTCTCACAAATTAATAAGGAATGAATACGAAGGGTTATTCACTAGACATGTTGTAGTCCGCATAGACAGGTTATTCCCATAAATTAATAAAAAATGAATACGAAGGGTTATTCACCGGACATACTGTAATCCGTGCAAACAGGTTATTCCCACAGATTAATAAGGAATGGAATGACAACCGTTATGAGTATAAAGAAAATAACATCCTTCACGAATAACATCCTTGAGCAATTCTTTCTTTCTTGACATGTGCAATGTCTCTTTTTCTTAAGCTTTTCAGTGTTACCCATGTAGCGAACTTTCTACCAACGACTCCCAAGCCAGGTGGCATTAGGGCGCTGGATGTAGAGACACCCCTCAGACTTACTTATTCAAGTAACAAAGTACCACACTTTTTAGCATGAATATCGATGCTTCCTGAGGCTTGGATACCCAGTTATTTCGTACAATGGACATTGAAGCAAATTTCAATTTCCTTAAATTTTTTTTCTCATTCATCATTTTTCCAAGTTTTTCTCCACATGGTTCTGCAACAACATAAGCAGGTTAACATTTCAAAGTCATGAAATCAGTCCACATAAACAACTCCACAAATAACTTAGCTAAATAAACATGTTTCTCATATTCAAGTACTCATGAATCACAATTTTAATTCAAATCAATTACTATGGATTATGGCTTAATCTTAATCATTCATTAACCAATTAAACATCAAGCAGATTTTGAAATTTAACATTAATTCTCAATCTTTGACTTTAACCTTCGAAAACATAGGCAAATAGAATCATGGTACCCAATGTTTTAAAAAAAATTCAAAAGGCATCAATTTTTTTTAACTTCCCATCAAAATTGGATCAATTTCCCTAAATAAAACCTAAATCTCCCCCATGCTCAATCCTTACATTTTCCCCAATGTAATAAAATCATGAAAAGAAGAAAATAACTACTAACTACTCCATCCGTCCCTAATTATTTGACGTTTTAGAGGTGGACACAAGAATTAAGATAATGATTAGAAATCATTAAATATAGTACTCAATTGTCTATAATACCCTTAAATTATCATTTATCAGACTTATTCATACTCTCTCTCACACATTTTTCTATAATTATCTCCTAAAAAAACTCACATGCCTCATTTACTCATTGGTCTCTCTCCATCCATCCCCATAAAAAAATGTATCCAATTCTTTAGAAATTACTGTATCTACTCTCTCTCCCTCATAATATACTGAAGAGTTTTGTTAGGATAAGGAGAGAGAAAGCGTTAAAAGTATCAAAAATAGGTAGAGTAATGAGGGGTAATTTCAGAAAAATTATCATTAATTCTCCTAGATTTGAACAAACGTCAAATAATTAGGGACAAATAAAAAACTCTAAATGTCAAATAATTAGGGACGGAGGGAGTAGTTAGAGATGGACACAAGAATTAAGATAATGATTGGAAAACATTAAATATATTACTCAATTGTCTATAATACCCTTAAATCATCATTTGTCATAGTTATTCATACTCTCTCTCACACATTTTCCATAATTCTCTCCTAAAAAAACTCTCATGCCTCATTTACTCATTGGTCTCTCTCTTCATCCATCCCCATAAAAAAACATATCAAATTCTTTAGAAATTATCTACTATCTCTCTCCCTCATTAATATACAGAAGAGTTTTGTTGGGATAAAGAGAGAAAGAGTTAAAAATATCAAAAAAATAGGCAGAGTAATGAAGGGTAATTTTGAAAAAATTCTCATTAATTCTCCTAAATTTGAACAAACGTCAAATAATTAGGGACACATGAAAAACTCTAAAACGTCAAATAATTAGAGATGGAGGGAGTAATATGCAACAAAAAAACTAAAAAGTAAACGGATAGAAAAATCAAATATGAGATCTTGGGTTGCCTCCCAAGCAACTACCTTTGTTTATTGTCATTGGCTCAACATCAATCTCCTCATTCTATATAACCGAACTTGTGAACTTCAAGTGGACTGGTAATAGTTTCAATTCATTAAGAGCATCCTTTACTCTATGATATTGCTCCATTCCAGCCCTCAAATCCTTATCGTATATTTTCTCAAGATATTCATGCACTATAGAGTCAACAACATCAATAAAAAAAACAAAATTAACATTATCGAGATACCTTTTGGCCGCATATGTGCTGAAGTACTAGACATGTGCATCATCCAATTCCATGGTTAAGGTCCCATGGTGTTTATCATTCACTATTTCTGCTATTTGCACAGATGTATCATCTATATCCTCTTTGTAAAAATCTGCAAGAATTATTAATTCTTCCATCTCTACCTCTTGTTCATCCTTTTTCAAACTTTGAATACCAGATTTCTTCATCAAATTCAGCAGTAGTCCCAAGCACTTCCAACTGGTTTCCGCTAGTGAACTCCTCATCATCTTTAAGTTCATATTCCCTCTTCGCTATTTCTTCCAGAAAATTTTCATATGACTCTATATACAAATCTGAATTTTTTCCAACTTTTCAATTCCTTGTTAGTACTTGGGGAAAAGGTAGTATCGGTTCATAAGCTGAAAGAGGTGGAGATTTATGCTTGATTATATCACTGCTGCCTGTTTCACTATTGTCTTACTTGCTTTGTTTTGAAGCATTGACTTTCCTTGCTGCCAATCCTTTGCACCATATGTTATTGCACTTACATTCTCAACAGTTTGAGAAAGTGATCTCCTTGAAAATTGAGATTCCAACCTCCCTACTGTGGTTGCAAGCTGACCAACTTGGTCCCTCAGATCTTGAACATAAGTTATTATCTCCTACTGGAACTGTTGTGTAAGACCCCAACTTTTATGAATAAAGAAAAATTTCCTCAAAATATATTTGTGAATATTATGGTGTGGATTTGATATAATGTTATAGTTGTGGGTAATATTTACAAATTTTGCAAAGTAAGCAAGTGATTATATAATATTCGATTGGTCGGGGAATATTTGTTTTAACAGGGAATATTCGTACGACGACACAATCATTGGTGGACCCCACAACGAAAGTATTATCGTAGTTAGAAAACGACAAAATTATCTTTCTATAAAAATAACGGCGAAAGTGTTATCGTTAGAACTGTTGAACTACTTTCGGTAGTAAAAAGTACAAAGAATACTGGCGTGGTTGCGTAGTATCATCACTACGGTATTGATTATTGATGCTTACGTGATAAGTCACTCAGTTATACTCAATTATTGCTACAATAATTGCTGCATCATATCTCTCATATTATTGATTCAATTATTGTTACAGTATCATCTGCATAATATGATATATTATTAAATCAATAATTGAGACGTCAAAGTTATTCATATTATTATTTGCAATATTGACAATGTCTAGAAGTTCTGTCAAAGAGAGGTTTGGTCACCTAATTGCGCGCCAATAAGGAGAAATCCTTATCGGAAAGCCCCCTCTTTCCTGGGAACGACCTGGTTGTTAAATATTGTGAATTATAATATTAATGATGAATAAGTTCGTGTTGATTAAAGACGAATTTTATAGTTCCATTTTGTTGGGATTATTAGTGTTAGTGGAAATCGACATTTGTTTCGATAATAATTGATGTCTGGAGGTTATATTGTTCAATCGGGTATTCGGGGCACTTTTTGTGTCGGAGTAATATTCACGAGTTACTATTCACGAGTTACTATTCATAAGTTACTATTCATGAGTTACTATTCACGAGTTACTATCATGAGTTACTAATCACGGGGTACTATTCACCCGTAAGATATATTTCATTTCGGTCCAAATCATTTTTGGGTACAATATTATTCTATGAGGAGATGTGCTAATTTTTCAGACCGTTGGTTGAAGATATAATAGTAAATCAATATGGACCGCTGGTGGAAAGTTATAATTGTAAATCAATATGGATCATTGGTTTAAAGTTTTAATAGTAAATCGGTATGGATGAATTGCTTTAAGTTTTAATAGTAAACCAATATGGACCGTCCGTTTAAAAGTAAATCAATCTGAACCGTTCATGAATTAGTTACTATTCAGTCCATTCTCCTATAAATAGAAGCTCATTCCTTCATTATTTCTTACGAATTCATTGAAACTCTAGAGAGAGAAATTATAGAGAGTAAGAAGAAAAGTATTCTGCTACTTCACTACTCCAATATCCAGTTTCTTCTAAGGTAGGGAATATTATTTGTTGTACTCGTAAGGGGTATTCTTTCTTTCTTATTCGTGAAGAGAACTTCTGTTATTCCATTCTTTATTATTCTGTTGGAATAACATGTATACGCGGGATACCCTATACTTGGTGAAATTCTTTTGTTATTACATTCTTATTATTCTATTGGAATAACTCTTGCTTATCTAAGTACCGCATACATGGTGAAATTCTTCTAATATTTCGTTCTTTTATTATTCTGTAATAATACCTGTCTTTCGTTCTTATTCGGACATTACGTTCCATTATTTATTATTACGCCGGAATATCCTCATGCGTGTGTTTATCTTGGACTGGTTCCATTATTTATTATTTTGTTGGGAATAACTCGTTGCATGCGATCTATCGCATACATGGTGAATCCTTATGTTATTCCATTCTTTATTATTCATTGGAATAACTCGTCTATGTGGATTACCACATGCATGGTGAATGATCCTTTGTATTCATTCCTTATTAAATTGTGGAAATGATCTCAGATACGCGTGGATTATCGCATGGCGGTGAAAATCCATTTGCGCTTTCATATATTCTATTATACTCGGTTGGTTAAAGTTTTGGCTTCTATACTCCATGAAATTAGTGGAATATCCTTGATATTTAAGCTTCATCCAAAGATCTTTTCATGGAAATATTCTTCCGAACATTCTTGAATTTTACTCGCACAAAGCAAAGATAATGTTGACAATTTAGGCGTTATTGAGTTCAGGATAAATTAACTTATAAATCTTTAAAATTTATTTTTGAACTTGTTTTATTGAATTGTCATCATCCTCATGCTTATATTATGTTAAAAGTCATCTTTGGCTTACGTGAATAGATGGACTTGGTATGATTATGACCGAGGATTATTCTAAGATAATCATGACCGTAATGTGACGAATGATGTGGTAAAAGTCCTCATTGGCCTGTAGTTCATTGGTGGACAGTTGGTGGTATGATTATGACCAGGGATTATTCGGTATAGTCATGACCATTGATGATTACATGAATATCCTTGGCCGTGGAACAAGGATGATTCGATTTTATTTAGTAAGCTGAGTCTCAACGATAAAAGTGATGAAAAACCTTTTAAATTATAGAAGATAATAGATTTTATTTTCTACTTGACTCTTCTAATGGATTGCTTGATCCGCTGCAGTTAAAATTATTGTCTATTATATTTTATTAGTTTAACATTATTGAAGGCTAATGATAATTTATTCTGTATTATCTTAGTCATAATATTTCTTACTGGGATAGTTGAGCTCACCCTTTCTTTCACTGTTCTCTTGTGAAATGATGAGCGTGAATGGGATAATTGGGGAATGGTGATGATCCTAGATGGTGCATTAGTTGTCCTCACTATTCTGTGAAATAGTGTGATAATAAATGTAATAAGGACTCCATTGAGTGTGGATATTGTCTAAATGACAATATTTATATTAAAACTCACAGCATATGTTTTGTCGTATTTTACACATCGTTGTATAATTAAGTTGTATTTGTATTCATTACCTTGTATCCGGCGACTCAAGATGGGTGATGTATACTGCTTTTGGGGGCATCACAATTTAGTATCAAAGCTTAGGGATATGATCCTCATTTGAGATGTAAGATAAGAACTAGGAGGGAGAGACGGGAATTCCTTTGTTAGTATGACCTACCTAAGTTTATTTGGTATTTAATCGGCTCAATGGGGTGTATAGGGATAATATGTGCTATATTAATTAACCCTTGTTTTGTGGGCAAGATTGAAAATGGCATCCAAAAATGTTGAGATAAGCAATGAAGCACATGAGATCGTGGAGTCACCACAGATTAATACCAAGGATAATGTGCAATAGGAAGACAATAATCCTCAGGTGAACAACAACACCGACCAAAATGATTGAACGACTTAAATATTTAGGAGCTTTACGCAATTGCATACAACATCGTGCAAGAGAAACTCCTGTCCAAAATGTAGGTGGAAACACTGAAAACTCTCGGACGGTCACCGCTAAACAGTTCAAGGAGCTGGGACCACCGGAGTTTATTGGAGAGCCAAAACCACTTAAGGCGGATGCATGGATAAAGCAGATTACCAAGATATTTGATGTCTTGGGATGCTCCAAGGAGCAAAAGGTTCCTTTTGCCACCTTTATGTTGTGAGGAGAGGCAGACTATTGGTGGGAATCTGTAAAGCGTACTTAACCTGCCGCACTGAAGATGTCTTGGGAGAAGTTCCAAGAACTGTTCAACGACAAGTACTTTCCCGAAAGTATTCGTTACATTAAAGAGGTAGAGTTCATCAAGTTGGAGCAGAACAATATGACCATGGCGCAGTACGAAGCTAAGTTTACCGAGTTGTCCCTGTTTGCATCCCACTTAGTTGATAATGAGGAGAGAATGAAGCGGATGTTTTTAAGAGGTTTGAAACCGGAGATACGTCAATATCTTATTTCTCATAAACTGTGTTTATATTCAGATGTTGTAAATAGGGCTCAGTTATTGGAACGCGATAACGGGTCAACGCAACCAAGAGAAAGCAGCCGACATAATGAAAATACAAGTGCTAACAGTCATCGAAGCGGTGATAACAAACATGGAGGGAATCAACATGCCAAAATGGTAATCACTTCGGTGGTAATCATGGCCAAGACAATAAAAATGGGATTTTCAAGAAGAGGAGATTTAATAATGATGGAAGGACGTCGAAAGATCAACACCTGCTAAGTTAAGGAAGGAGAATGACCACGGTCAGATGTTACAAATGCGAGGGAGGGACACATCACCAAAACTGTATGCAGCAATTCAAAGCATGTTACAATTGTGGAGAAGGTCACCTAGGCCCGATTTTATATCGCACATCAAATCAAATCCACCGGGATAGAGGCATCAAAGTCCGTCCCCATAAGGCAAAAACCGGTAGAGTTCAAGGGAGAGCGTTTGTTGTAACCTCCCGAGAAAGCAAGGAACCCGAACGAGGTCATCACGGGTAAAGCTTATCATAAACTCTAGTGAAGTATATACCTTATTTGATACCGGCTCTACCCATTCTTTTATTTCTCCTACTTGGGCTCAACGTTTAAATTTGACTCCGGAGAATTTGGACTTTGACTTATCGGTGGAAACTCCGTTGGGAGAAACCTTCATTACATCCACGGTTTATAAGTCTTGTTTGATTCAAATCGGTAACCACACATTACCTATCGATCTTATTTCTTTAAAAATACTTGCATTTGACGTAATTCTAGGGATTGATTGGTTAACTACTCATCATGAAAAAATTGATTGTTTTCGTAAGGTTGTTAGTTTTCATATTCCTAATCAACCTATTATGCGAATTCAAGCGACCAAACCATTAAAATCAATCACGGTCATTTCAAGCCATAAAGCTATTCGCTTATTGAAAATGGATGTCAAGCTTTCTTAGCTCATGTCATGATTTAAACAAAAATACGCCGCTTTTGAATGATATTTCTATTGTTAATAAATTTCCGACGTATTCCCCAAGAACTTCCCGGCTACCCCGTAGAGCGTGAAATTGAATTTTGTATCGACCTTGAACTCGGTACAAAACCCATTTCCAAAGCCCCATATCGAATGGCTCTATTGAACTTCAGCGCTAAAGACCCAATTGCAGAATTGTTAGACATTGGTTTCATTCGTCCCTAATCGTCTCCTTGGGGTGCTCCTGTTCTATTCGTGAAGAAGAAAGATGGAAGTATGCGACTTTGTATTGACTACCGAGAATTGAACCATGTCACCATCAAGAATAGGTATCTGTTACCTCACATTGATAACCTGTTTGACCAGTTGCAAGGAGCACAATTCTTTTTAAAGATCGATATTTGTTCTGGATATCATCAGCTGAAGGTTAAAAACAAGGATATTCCAAAGACTGCCTTCAAAACTCGGTACGAGCATTATGAATTTTTAGTCATATCTTTTGGATTGACTAATGCTCCTGCTGCCTTCATAGATATGATGAACCGAGTATTCAAGGAATATTTGGATCACTTTGTGGTTGTCTTTATTGATGACATTCTCATATATTCCAAAAGTCGTGAAGATCATAAGCAACACTTGAGGCTGATACTCCAAAAGTTTCATGAAAATAAGCTTTATGCCAAGTTGAAGAAATGTGAGTTCTGGCTTGAGGAAGTTGCATTCCTTGGGCATGTGATATCAAATCATGGAATATCTATTGACCCAGCGAAGATTGAAGTAATTCAAAGCTGGGAGCAACCAAAGTCAGTGACCGAAGTACGTAGCTTTATCGGCTTAGCTGGTTATTATCGGAGATTCGTGGAAGAATTTTCTGGAATCACTACTCCATTAACTCAGCTGACTCAAAAAGATACAAAGTTTGGTTAGAGCGAGGAGTGTGAGAAGAGTTTTTAAGAACTCAAGGGAAGACTCATTTCAGCAACTGTTCTGATAATACCATCTGGCTCAGAGGGATTTGTCATCTACAGTGATGCTTCGGGCAAAGGGTTAGGATGTGTTTTCATGCAACATGGGAAAGTCATAGCATATGCCTTTCGGTAACTCAAAGAATATGAGAGGAATTATCCTACTCATGATCTAGAGTTGGCAGATGTTGTCTTCGCACTTAAGATTTGGAGGCATTACCTGTATGGAGAGAAGGTGGAGATCTATACGGATCATAAAAGTCTCAAATATTTCTTCACCTAAAAGGAACTCAACATGCGACAACGACGTTGGCTTGAACTGTTGAAAGATTATGATCATACCATTCAATACCATCCTGGTAAAGCGAACGTAGTAGCTGACGCATTGAGTAGAAGATCATATTCGGGTACGAGTGCAATATTGTCAACACAAAGGCCCATTTTGTATGATTTCCAAAGGATGGAGATAGAGTTAAAGACTCCAGGGACCCATGTGATGATGGCAAATATACGAGTAGAACCGACTTTAATCGATAAAGTTAAAACTGTTCAAGCTACAGACCTGGAGCTGATACGTATGAGGAAGAAAGTGCAAGAAGGTGCTATTCCGGAAGTAAGAATCGATGAAGAAGGAATACTTCGAGTCAACTCCAGACTTTGTGTTCCTAACGACCCTGATTTAAAGTATAAAATCATGATGGAGGCGCACAACACACCATTTGCAATCCATCCTGGGAGTACCAAAATGTATCATGATCTTCGACATACATTTTGGTGGAGCAATATGAAGAGAGAGATAGCGGAGTTTATCTCAAGGTGTTTAACTTGTCAACGAGTCAAGGCGGAGCATCAAGTACCAAAAGGTCCATTGTAACCACTTGAAATTCCAGAATGGAAGTGGGAGCATATTACCATGGATTTCGTTACTGGTCTTCCCAGGATTTCTCAAGGTATAGATGCAATTTGGGTCATTGTTGATAGATTGACCAAGTCTGCTCACTTCTTACCTATACGAGAAACTTATACACTTAAACGTCTTACTCGTATGTATATAAATGAGATTGTAAGACTGCATGGTATGCCAGTATCCATAGTTTCAGATCGAGACCCAAGATTCACTTCACGATTTTGGGTTAGTTTGTAGAAAGCTATGGGCACAGATTTACGATTTAGCTCGGCATATCATCCTCAGACGGACGGGCAGTCGGAGAGGAATATTCAAACTCTTGAAGATCTATTAAGACTCTGTGTCCTTGACTTCAAAGGAAGTTGGGACAAGTTCTTACCGTTGGAGGAGTTTTCCTAAAACAACAGTTATCAAACAAGTATTGGCATGGCTCCATTTGAGGCGTTGTATGGGAGAAAGTGTCGTTCTCCAGTATGCTGGGATAAAGTGGGTGAAGCAACATTGTTGGGATCAGAGTTTGTACGTATGACTACAGAAAAGATTCAAATGATCCGACAACGTATAAAAACTTCACAAGATCGACAAAAGAGTTATGCTGATCTTCATCGAAAGGACATAGAATTCGATATTGTAGATCATGTGTTGTTACGTGTTGCTCCATGGATAGGAGTTACGAGATTTGGAAAGAGAGGAAAGCTCAATCCTCGATTCATTGGCCCGTTTTTAAATCTCGAGCGAGTAGGAACTGTGGCCTATAGACTCGCCTTACCGCTAAGTATGTCTCGTGTTCATAACGTTTTTTATATATCTATGTTACGTAAATATGTGAAAGACCCGAACCACATTATTGAGTTAGAACCAGACGAGATAGAGGAAAATTTAACGTATGAAGAGTTGCCTGTTAAAATATTGGATAAGAAGGATCATATTCTACGCTCCAAGATTATACCTCAAGTCAAAGTTTTGTAGAGAAACCACGATGTGGAGGAAATGACTTGGGAGTTTGAATCTGAGATGAAGTCAATGTATCCTTATCTCTTCGACATACCAGGTATGTACCCTAATTTCGAGGACGAAATTTCATAAGAAGGGGAGGTTGTAAGACCCCAACTTTTATGAATAAAGAAAAATTTCCTCGAAATATATTTGTGAATATTATGGTGTGGATTTGATATAATGTTATAGTTGTGGGTAATATTTACAAATTTTGCAAAGTAAGCAAGTGGTTATATAATATTCGATTGGTCGGGGAATATTCATTTTAACAGGGAATATTCATACGACGGCACAATCATTGGTGGACCCCACAACGGAAGTATTATCGTAGTTAGAAAACGACAAAATTATCTTTCTATAAAAATAACGGCGAAAATGTTACCGTTAGAACTGTTGAACTACTCGATAATAAAAGTACAGTAATACGCGTGGTTGCATAGTAGCACACGGTATTGATTATTGATGCTTACGTGATAAGTCACTCAGTTATACTCAATTATTACTATAGTAATTGCTGCATCATATCTCTCATATTATTGATTCAATTATCGTTACAGTATCATCTGCATAATATGATATATTATTAAATCAATAATTGAGACGACAAAGTTATTCATATTATTATTTGCAATATTGACAATGTCTAGAAGTTCTGCGAAGGAGAGGTTTGGTCACCTAATCATGCGCGCTTGATAAGGAGAAATCCTTATCTGAAAGCCCCCTCTTTCTTGGGAACGACCTGGTTGTTAAATATTGTGAATTATAATATTAATGATGAATAAGTTCGTGTTGATTAGAGACGAATTTTATAGTTCCATTTTGTTGGGATTATTAGTTTTAGTGGAAATCGACATTTGTTTCGATAATAATTGATGTCTGGAGGTTATATTGTTCAATCGGGTATTTGGGGCACTTTTCGTGTTGGGGTACTATTCACGAGTTACTATTCATGAATTACTATTCATGAGTTACTATTCACGAGTTACTATTCATGAGTTACTATACACGAGTTACTATTCACGAGTTACTATTCAGAGGGTACTATTCACGGGCTACCCTATACTTGGTGAAATTCTTTTTTTATTCCATTCTTATTATTCTGTTGGAATAACCTGTTTATGCGAAGTACCGCATACATGGTGAAATTCTTCTAATATTCCGTTCTTTATTATTCAATTGAATATCCCGTCTGTATGCGTTCGTTCGTCGGACTGGTTCCATTATTTATTATTCGCCTAAATATCCTCGTGCAATGCGTTTATGCTGACTGGTTCCATTATTTATTATTCTCGTTGGGAATAACTCGTCTGCATGCGATCTATCGCACGCATGGTGAATCCTTATGTTATTCCATTCTTTATTATTCTGCTTGGAATAACTCCGCCTATATGGATTACTACATGCATGGTGAATGATCCTTTCAGATTCATTCCTTATTAAATTATGGAAATGATCTCAGATCGTGGATTACTGCATGACGGTGAAAATTCATTTGCGCTTTCATATATTCTATTATACTAAGTTGGTTAAAGTTTTGGCTTCTATACTCCATGAAATTAGTGGAATATCCTTGATATTTGCGCTTCATCCAAAGATCTTTCATGGAAATATTCTTCCGAACATTCTTGAATTTTCTTTGCAAAGCAAGATTGCATGTTGACAATTTGGACGTTATTGAGTTCAGGATAAATTAACTTATAAATCTTTAAAATTTATTCTTGAACTTGTTTTATTGAATTATCATCATCCTCATGCTTATATTATGTTGAAAGTCATCTTTGGCTTACGTGCATAGATGGACTTGGTATGATTATGAACAGGGATTATTCAGTATAATCATGACCGTAATGTGACGAATGATGTGGTAAAAGTCCTCATTGGCCTGTAGTTCATTGGTGGACAGTTGTTGGTATGATTATGACCAGGGATTATTCGGTATAGTCATGACCATTGATGATTACATGAATATCCTTGGCCGTGGAACAAGGATGATTCGATTTTATTTATTAAGCTAAGTCTCAGCGATAAAAGTGATGAAAAACCTTTTAAATTATAGAAGATAGTAGATTTTATTCTCTACTTGACTCTTCTAATGGATTGCTTAATCCGCTGCAGTTAAACTTGTTGTCTATTATATTATATCAGTTTAACATTATTGAAGGCTAATGATAATTTATTCTGCATTATCTTAGTCATAATATTTCTTCTTTGGGCTAGTTGAGCTCACCTTTTCTTTTTCATTGTTCTCTTGTGAAATGAGAACGTAGTCAGTGATTAGTCGGGAACAGAGTGATGATCTGGATGGTGCATTAGTAGTCCTCATTATTCGTGAAATAGTGTGATAATAAATCTAATGAGGACTCCATTGAGTGTGGATATTATCTAGATGACAATATTTGCATTAAAACTCACAGCCTATGTTTTGTCGTATTTTACACGACTGTTGTATAATTAAGTTGTATTTGTATTCAGTACCTTGTATCTGGCGACTCAAGATGGGTGATGTATACTTGTTTTGGGGGCGTCACATGTTGTGTCTAATTCATGAACTTTTGTGTTTGGCTCATGAATGCCTTGAACATATCCTCCATAGATGTCCCAGAATTGACAGGTACTTCTTGGTTTTCTGTTTAAATGTTTAGCTTGCTGAAAACCTTGCTGCCTATTTAAAAACTTTAGTTCTGCAGTTCAGTTTCACTGAGTTACACCAATTAATTTGTGACTCCCCTAAAGTAGGTATACATCACTCATTCTGAGTCGCCAGATACAAGGTACAGAATCAAATACAAACTTCTTTTATACAATACGACAAAAGCATAGCTGAGAGTTTTTACACGAATATTGTCTTCTAGACAGTATTCAAACTCAAATGGAGTCCTTATTAAATTTATTATCACACTATTTCATATAATAGTGAGGACTACTATAGCCACCATCTCGGACCATCACCCCGTCCCCCGACTACAAACTTCCTCATACAACCGTCGTGTAAAATACGTCAACACATATGCTGTGTATACCAACTGTAACCCTCATCCCTTTACTTGGATAACATCTCACAGTGATTCCTTACAATGGTACCTTACATAAAGGTAAAATCAATAATTGTTTTAGAAATTAAAATCTTTGGAAAATGCTCAAGGAAACCTTCGTACATGGAAAGACATGCATCCAAGTTATAATAGATATCATATGATTCGAGAATTATCCTTAGTTGACCCAATAGACCTCAAAGAAAAACGAGAAGATTACTATCACGTTCTTTCCAATGGTGAGTCTTCTCTTGCCATATAAATATCTCCATGGTCTTCAATTGAGAATTATATTTCAACAAAAATCCAAGATTATATAGGTAGTGCTCGTAGATATTATCAGTAAGTGGATGTGCACAACCCTGTCTTATGATAACACGAAGTCGTAGGTCATTAGACATCTTGTATGATAGTGGCAAAACACCCTTCCAAAGTTGGGTTCACCTCAACCTATTCGATTCACCAAAATCAACGGTTAAATGACATATAAAATACGACACACTTATTCTTAAATTCTCAATAAAATTATTTTCATACTATTTTAGGGGAAACCTCAACAACTATCGACCACCGTTCTATTCCCCTGTTACCCCCGCTCGACCCAGCTAAACTCTTATTACCTGAAAGGAATTGTGAAACAAAATGGTGAGCACAACTAGCTCAGTAAAGAATATCACGACAAAAGATAATTAAATTATCAATAGCCTTCATCCGTAATGAATTAAAGATGTCGAACATATGGTAGATGATAAAACTTTTTAACCATAGTTGCAGCGGAACGAGCAATCCATTAGAAGAGTCAAATAGACCATAAAGTCTATTATCTTCTCCATGTTAAAAGTCCACCAACAATATTTTAACCCTGTAACATCAATCAACAATTCCTGTCCACAATTATGTGAATAAATCATAATCATAATTGTAGTTCTAAATTCCTCTTCTCATCCAGGAAAAAGATAATTTTCATCACACGTCTTTACCTGAAATATCAAAGATCATGGTTATACCAAACCACAGTTCATGTTCATAATCATACTAATAAATTCATCTTTGCATTACGGGCCAAAGATATTCATCAACAATTCATCTTTGCACTACAGGCCAAAGATATTTAACAACATGTAATCTTTGCACTACGGGCCAAAGATATTCAACAACAGGTCATCTTTGCACTATACGCCAAAGATATTCAACAACAGGTCATCTTTGCACTACGGGCCAAGGATATTCATATCTCAACGAAATATATAATCATTTCAAAATTTATATAAACAATAATTATAACGATGTTAATCAATTCACTTTTGCACTTAAGCTAAAAATATGAAATTATAAATTCAATGGTCATAATCATACCAGTCAACAATTTATTTTTGCACTACTGGCCAAAGAGATCCCATAGTCACGATAATACCAATAATCTACCCATCTTTACACTCAAGTGAAAGAGAAATTTCAACACCAGGGTTATAAAAATGTTATATATGATTACAAAAATAATATAGTCAAAGCATGAATTTAATTTCAAGAGTAAGATTTATAAATCAACGATAATTTGGTCAGAAAAAGAAACCAATTTTGTCGTGAATAGTAACCACGTGAATAGTAACTCGTGAATAGTGACTCGTGAATAGTAACCCGTGAATATTACTCTGTATTCGTAAATAGTACTGTATACGTGAATAGTGTCATATACGTGAATAGTAACTTGTGAATAGTAACTCGCGAATAGTAAATCGTGAATAGTACTCTATATTCGTAAAAAGTACCGTATACGTGAATAGTGCCGTATACGTGAATAGTACCCATGAATAGTACTCATAAAAGGAAAATACAAAAGAAAACGATATTCCATGACGAGTACAAAAGAAATGATATCTCATACGAGTATAATAGAATATACGAAACTGCAAATGAATTTTCACCCGCCATGCGGTAATCCACGTAGACAGATCATTTCCATAATTTAATAAAGAATGCATACGAAGGGTCATTCACCATGCATGCGATAATCCACGTAGACAGGTTACTCCCGCAAATTAATAAAGAATGAATGACAATGATAGTAGAAAGAAAATAACTCTCTTCATGAATACGAAAATAACTCTCTTCATGAATACGAAAGAAATAATACCCCTTACGAGTATTGAAAGAAAATAACTCTCTTCATGAATACGAAAAAAACAATCCTCTCACCATACGAAAAATAACATCCCTTACGAATACAACAAATAATATCCCTTACGGATATAAAATAAATAACACCCCTTACCTTAATAAAATTTGGAGACTGCACTAGTGTAATAACAGAATACTCTTCTTCTTTCTCTCTATAGTTTCTCTCTCTAGAGTTTCAGTGAAGTCGTAAGAAATAATGAAGGAATGAGCTTCTATTTATAGGAAAATGGACTAAATAGTAACTAATTCATGAACGGCCCAGATTAATTTACTTTTAAACGGATGGTCCATATTGATTTGCTATTAAAACTTAAAGCAACGGTCCATACTGATTTACTATTAAAACTTTAAACCAGCAATCCATATTGATTTACAATTATAACTTTTCACTAGCGGTCCATATTGATTTACTATTATATCTTCAACCAACGGTATGAAAAATTATCACATCTCCTCATGGAATAATAAGCCAAACTTATAACAAACACCTCATAACAAACCCCTCTATTTATATCAAAAAGTGAATAAATAATTACCACAAATCACTTATCTTTAATAAACACATTTTTAATCTATTAACAATTATTCATCATTAATATTATAACTCACAATTTTTAACAACCAGATCATTCCCAAGAAAGAGGAGGCTTTCCGATAAGGATTTATCCCTATTGGTGCGTAATTAGGTGACCAAACCCCTTCTCGACAGAACTTTCTAGACATCGTCAATATTGTAATTAATAATATGAATAACTTTGTCGTCTCAATTATTGATTAAATAATATAAAATATTATGCAGATGATATTGTGACAATAATTGAATCAAATAACGTGAGATACTATGCAACAATTATTATAGTAATAATTGAGTATAACTGAGTGACTTCTCACATAAGCATCAATAATCAAAGATACTGTCTAATACCGTGTGCTACTATGCAACCACACGTATTACTGTACTTTTACCACCGGGTATTTCAATAGTTTAACGGTAAAAACTTTTGCCATTATTTTTTTATAAAAAGTTATTTCAGTCATTTTCTAACTCTAACAGTTATTCCGTTGTGGGGTCCACCAATGATGATGTCGCCGTACAATTATTCTACGACAAAAAGAATATTTCCCGACCAAACGAATATTTCCCGACACAACGAATATTTTATAACAACTTGCTTACTTTGAAAATTTTTTAAATATCATCCTGAACTTTAAACTTTTATCAATTTAACTTTTTACCAAAATAGAAAAATTGAATACTTTTATTTCATAAAATTCGGGGTCTTACATAATTAATCAAGTTGTTATTATTTACCCTTCAATGAAACTACTAGCCCTATATAACAATAAGCGCTGCTATCCAAAATTCTCCTTAAATTGTCACTGTATGAAACAAGCTCTTCATAAGATTCTAACTATCGTATATTCTGGAACAATCTCTTTAGATTTAATATGACAGAAGCATTAAGAATTAGAGAATTAGGCTTATCCAAGCAACAAACACATAATCTCGATTTGTTTAACTTGTTTTCTCATAATCTTAGTAAAACAAAAAAGCTTGTCCACCATTATTATTACCAAGTTGCTACTATTCATCTTCTGCATTATTGTCTTAATATATTAATATCGCAGATATAAGTGTTATTCAAAAAATGTGCCTGTCTAACTATTTAACACCCGTAACTTTCCATTACTAACCTTTCTATGGTGAAAATTATTGGTTCAATAATATAAAATATTGTGACAGTTATTGGTCCAATAATATGACATATTGTTCAGTTGCTATTGTGACAATTATTAATTCAATAATATGAATATGAAATACTATGACAATTAGTGGTTCAATAATATAAAATAATATGCAATTTCTACTGTGATAAATATTGGTTCAATAATATGAAATCATGTGTAGTACTGTGTGTTACTGTGAAATACCGTATATTATTGTGAGTACGTATCGCATGTTACTGTGGAGTAATGTGACGCCCCCAAAATAGGTATACATCACCCATTCCGAGTCGCCAGATACACGGTACAAAATCAAATACAAACTTCTTTTATACAATATGACAAAAGCGTAGCTGAGAGTTTTTATTTACACGAATATTTTCTTCTAGACAATATTCAAACTCAAATGGAGTCCTCATTACATTTATTATCACATTATTTCATAGAATAGTGAGGACTACTATAGCCACCATCTCGGACCATCACTCCATCCCCCGACTACAAACTTCCTCATACAACCGTCGTGTAAAATACGTCAAAACATATGTTGTGTATACCAACTGTAACCCTCATCCCTTTACTTGGATAACATCTCACAGTGATTCCTTATAATGGTACCTTACATAAAGGTAAAATCAATAACTGTTTTAGAAATTAAAATCTTTAGAAAATGCTCAAGGAAATCTTCGTACATGGAAAGACATGCATCCAAGTTATAATAGATATCATATGACTCGAGAATTATCCTTAGTTGACCCAATAGACCCCAAAGAAAAACGAAAAAATTACTATCATGTTCTTTCCAATGGTGAGTCTTCTCTTGCCATATAAATATCTCCATGATCTTCAATAGAGAATTATATTTCAAAAAAAATCCAAGAATATATAGGTAGTGCTCGTAGATATTATCAGCAAGTGGATGTGCACAACCCTGTCTTATGATAACACGAAGTTGTAGGTCATTAGACATCTTGTATGATAGTGGCAAAACACCCTTCCAAAGTTGGGTTCACCTCAACCTATTCGGTTCACCAAAATCAACGTTTAAATGACATATAAAATACGACACACTTATTCTTAAATTCTCAATAAAATTATTTTCATATTATTTTAGGGGAAACCTCAACAGCTATCGACCACCGTTCTATTCCCCTGTTACCCCCGCTCGACCCCTGAAATAGGTATACATCACTCATTTTGAGTCACCAGATACACGGTACAGAATCAAATACAAACTTCTTTTATACAATACAACAAAAGCGTGGCTGAGAATTTTTTTTACACGAATATTGTCTTCTAGACAGTATTCAAACTCAAATGGAATCCTTATTACATTTATTATCACACTATTTCACAGAATAGTGAAGACTACTAAAGCCACCATCTCGGACCATCACTCCGTCCCCCGACTACAAACTTCCTCATACAACTGTCGTGCAAAATACGTCAACACATATGCTGTGTATACCAACTGTAACTCGCATCCTTTTACTTGGATAACATCTTACAATGGTACCTTACATAAAGGTAAAGTCAATTAATGTTTTAGAAATTAAAATATTTGGAAAATGCTCAAAGAAACCTTTGTACATGGAAATACATGCATCTTAAGTTATAATAGATATCATATGACTTGAGAATTATCCTTAGTTGACCCAATAGACCCCAAAGAAAAATGAGAATATTACTATCATGTTCTTTCCAATGGTGAGTTTTCTCTTACCATATAAATATCTTCATGGTCTTCAATTGAGAATTATATTTCAACCAAACTCCAAGATTATATAGGTAGTGCTCGTAGATATAATCAGCAAGTGGATGTGCACAACCCTGTCTTTTGATAACACGAAGTCGTAGGTCATTAGACATCTTGTATGATACTGGCAAAACACCCTTCTAAAGTTGGTTTCACCTCAACCTATTCGGTTCACCAAAATCAACGGTTAAATGACGTATAAAATACGACACACTTACTCTAAAATTCTCAATAAAATTATTTCTATACTATTTTAGGAGAAACCTCAACAGCTATCGACCACCGTTCTATTCCCCTGTTACCCCCGCTTGACCCAGCTAAACTCTTATTACCTGAAAGGAATTGTGAAACAAAAGGGTGAGCACAACTAGCCCAATAAAGAATATCACGACTAAAGATAATTAAATTATCAATAGCCTTCATCAGTAATGAATCAGAGATTTAGAACATATGGTTGATGGTAAAACTTTTCAACCATAGTTGCAACGAAACGAGCAATCCATTAGAAGAGTTAAATAGACCATAAAGTCTATTATCTTCTCTATGTTAAAATTCCACCAACAATATTTTAACCCTGTAACATGAATCAACAGTTCTTGTCCACAATCATGTGAATAACTCATAATCATAAATGTAGTTCTAAATTCCTCTTCTCATCTAGGACGAAGATAATTTTTATCACCTATCTTTACCTGAAACATCAAAGATCATGGTTATACAAAATCACAGTTCCTGTTCATAATCATACAAATAAACTCATCTTTGCACTACGGGCCAAAGATATTCATTAACAGTTCATCTTTGCACTACAGTCCAAAGATATTTAACAACATGTCATCTTTGTACTACGAGCCAAAGATATTCAACAACATGTCATCTTTGTACTAAAGATATTCAACAACAGGTCATCTTTGCACTACGGGCCAAAGATATTCATATCTCAACGAAATATATAAATATTTCAAAATTTATATAAACAATAATTATAACCATGTTAATCAATTCACCTTTGCACTTAAGCTAAAGATATGCAATTATAAATTCAATGGTCATGATTATACCAGTCAACAATTCATTTTTGCACTACTGGCCAAAGAGAACCCATAGTCACGATCATACCGATAATTTACCCATATTTACACTCTAGTGAAAGAGAAATTTCAACACCAGGGTTATAAAAATGTTATATATGATAAAAAAATAATATAGTCAAAACATGGATTTAATTTCAAGAGTAAGATTCATAAATCAACGATAACTTGGTCAGAAAAAGAAACCAATTTTTTCGTGAATAGTACTCCGTGAATAGTAACTCATGAATAATAACTCGTGAATAGTATCTCGTGAATAGTACTCCGTATTCATAAATAGTACTAAAAACGTGAATAGTGCCGTATACGTGAATAGTAACCCGTGAATAGTACTCATAAAAGGAAAATACAAAAGAAAATGATATTTCATGACGAGTACAAAAGAAATGATATCTCATACGAGTATAAAATAATATACGAACTGCAAATGGATTTTCACCTGACATGCAGTAATCCACGTAGCCAGATCATTTCCACAATTTTATACGAAGGGTCATTCAGCATGCATGCGGTAATCCGCGTAGACATGTTACTCCCTCAGATTAATAAAAATTAATACGAAGGGTCATTCACCATTTATGCGGTAGTCCGCGTGGACAGGTTACTCCCGCAGATTTAATAAAAATGAATACAAAGGGTCATTCACCATGCATGCGATAGCCCGCGTAGATAGGTTACTCCCGCAGATTAATAAAGAAGTAATGACAACTCTTATGAGTATTGAAAGAAAATAACTCTCTTCATGAATACGAAAGAAACAATACCCCTCACCATACGAAAAATAACATCCCTAACGAATACAACAAATAAAATCTACAACAAATAATATCCCTTACGAATATAAAATAAATAACACCCCTTACCTTAATAAAATTTGGAGACTGCACTAGTGTAATAGCAAAATACTCTTCTTCTTTCTCTCTATAGTTTCAGTGAATTCGTAAGAAATAATGAAGGAATATGCTTCTATTTATAGGAAAAAGGATTGAATAGTAACTAATTCATGAACGACCCAGATTAATTTACTTTTAAATGGACGGTCCATATTGATTTACTATTATAACTTTCCACCAGAGGTCCATATTGATTTACTATTATATCTTTAACCAACAGTCTGAACAATTAGCACATCTCCTCATGTAATAATAAGCTAAATTTATAACAAACACCTCATAACAAACCCCTTTATTTATATCAAAAATTGAATAAATAATTTCCACAAATCACTTATTTTTAATCAACACATTTTTAATCTTTTAACAATTATTCATCATTAATATTATAACTCACAATATTTAATAACTAGATCATTCCCAGGAAAGAGGGGGCTTTTCGATAAGGATTTCTCCATATTGGCGCGCAATTAGGTGACAAAACCTCTGCTCGACAGAACTTTCTAGACATCGTCAATATTGCAAATAATAATATGAATAACTTTGTTGTCTCAATTATTGATTAAATAATATAAAATATTATGCAGATGATACTGTGACAATAATTGAATCAAATAACGCGAGATACTATGCATCAAATATTGTAGCAATAATTGAGTATAACTGACTGACTTCTCATGTAAGCATCAATAATCAAAGATATTGTACAATATCGTGTGCTAATATGCAACCACGCATATTACTGTACTTTTACCATCGGGTATTTCAACAGTTTAACGGTAAAAAATTTCGCCGTTAATTTTTATAAAAAGTTATTTCTGTCGTTTTATAACTCCGACAATTATTCCATTGTAGGGTCCACCAATGATGGTGTCGTCGTACAAATATTCTTCGAAAAGAAGAATATTTCCCGACCAAACGAATATTTTCCAACACAACGAATATTTATAACAACTTACTTACTTTGCAAAATTTTCAAATATCATCCTTAACTTTAAACTTTTTATCAATTTAACTATTTACCAAACTAGAAAAATTGAATACTTTTATTTCATAAAATTCGGGATCTTACAATCTCCACTCCTTATGAAATTTCATTCCCAAAATTTATGTACCTGGTACTTCGAAGAGTTGAGAATATATTGCTTTCATTTTATATTCCATCTTCCCTATCATCTTGTTTTCTCCATTGTTCATATCCTGTATTTCAGATATCATTCTAGAATACAACTTCGAAACAAGGATTAATTGACATATCACAATTTTATCAATTTATCAAGTAAGAAATTTCAGCTTAGGTAAGTCACACACTAGCGAAGTATATTACTCGTCTCTTTCCTACTAGTTCTAGACTCAGATCTCCGCCAGCGACCATATCCCTAAGCTCTGATACCATTTGTGATATCCCCGAAATAGGTATACATCACTCATTTTGAGTCACCAGATACACGGTACAGAATCAAATACAAACTTCTTTTATACAATACGACAAAAGCGTGGCTGAGAGTTTTTTTTACACGAATATTGTTTTTTAGACAGTATTCAAACTCAAATAGAATCCTTATTACATTTATTATCGTAATATTTCATAGAATAGTGAGGACTACTAAAACCACCATCTCGGACCATCACTCCGTCCCTCGACTACAAACTTTCTCATACAACTGTCGTGCAAAATACGTCAACATATATGCTGTGTATACCAATTGTAACTCGCATCCTTTTACTTGGATAACATCTCACAATGATACCTTACATAAAGGTAAAATTAATTAATGTTTTAGAAATTAAAATCTTTGGAAAATGCTCAAAGAAACCTTCGTACATGGAAATACATGCATCTTAAGTTATAATAGATATCATATGACTTGAGAATTATCCTTAGTTGACCCAATAGACCCCAAAAAAAAATGAGAATATTACTATCATGTTCTTTCCAATGGTGAGTCTTTTCTTGCCATATAAATATCTCCATAGTCTTCAATTGAGAATTATATTTCAACCAAACTCCAAGATTATATAGGTACTGCTCGTAGATATAATCAGCAAGTGGATGTGCATAACCCTGTCTTTTGATAACACGAAGTCGTAGGTCATTAGACATCTTGTATGATACTGGCAAAACACCCTTCCAAAGTTGGGTTCACCTCAACCTATTCGGTTTACCAAAATCAACGGTTAAATGACGTATAAAATACGACACACTTATTCTCAAATTCTCAATAAAATTATTTCCATACTATTTTAGGGGAAACCTCAACAGCTATCGACCACTGTTCTATTTTCCTGTTACCCCCGCTCGACCCAGCTAAACTCTTATTACCTAAAAGGAATTGTGAAACAAAAGGGTGAGCACAACTAGCTCAGTAAAGAATATCACGACTAAAGATAATTAAATTATCAATAGCCTTCATTCGTAATGAATCAGAGATTTAGAACATATGGTAGATGATAAAACTTTTCAACCATAGTTGCAGCGGAACGAGCAATCCATTAGAAGAGTCAAATAGACCATAAAGTCTATTATCTTCTCCATGTTAAAAGTCCACCAACAATATTTTAACCCTGTAACATCAATCAACAGTTCATGTCCACAATTATGTGAATAAATCATAATCATAATTGTAGTTCTAAATTCCTCTTCTCATCAAGGATGAAGATAATTTTCATCACATGTCTTTACCTGAAACATCAAAGATCATGGTTATACAAAATCACAGTTCCTGTTCATAATCATACTAATAAACTCATCTTTGCACTACGAGCCAAAGATATTCATTAACGGTTCATCTTTGCACTACAGTCCAAAGATATTTAACAACATGTAATCTTTGCACTACGGGCCAAAGATATTCAACAACATGTCATCTTTGCACTACGGGCCAAAGATATTCAACAACAGGTCATCTTTGCACTACGGGCCAAAGATATTCATATCTCAACGAAATATATAATCATTTCAAAATTTATATAAATAATAATTATAACGATGTTAATCAATTCACCTTTGCACTTAAGCTAAAGATATGCAATTATAAATTCAATAGTCATGATCATACCAGTCAATAATTCATCTTTGCACTATTGGCCAATGAGAACCCATAGTTATGATAATACCAATAATCTACCCATGTTTACACTCAAGTGAAAGAGAAATTTCAACACCAGAGTTATAAAAATGTTATATATGATAACAAAACAATATAGTCAAAACATGAATTTAATTTCAAGAGTAAGATTCGTAAATCAACGATAACTTGGTCAGAAAAAAAACCATTTTTTTTCGTGAATAGTACCCCGTGAATAGTAACTCGTGAATAGTAACTCATTAATAGTACTCCGTATTCGTAAATAGTACCTTATACGTGAATAATGTCGTATACGTGAATAGTAATCTATGAATAGTACTCATAAAAGGAAAATACAAAAGAAAACGATATTCCCTGACGAGTACAAAAGAAATGATATCTCATACGAGTATAAAAGAATATACGAACTGCAAATGAATTTTCACCCGCCATGCAGTAATCCACATAGCCAGATCATTCCCACAATTTAATAAAGAATGAATACGAAGGGTCATTCACCATGCATGCGGTAATCCGCGTAGACATGTTACTCCTGCAGATTTAATAAAAAATGAATGACAACTCTTATGAGTATTGAAAGAAAATAACTCTCTTCATGAATACGAAAGAAATAATACCCCTTATGAGTATTGAGAGAAAATAACTCTCTTCATGAATACGAAAGAAACAATACCACTCACCATACGAAAAATAACATCCCTTACGAATACAACAAATAATATCCCTTATGAATACAACAAATAATATCCCTTACAAATATAAAATAAATAACACCCCTTACCTTAATAAAATTTGGAGACTGCACTAGGGTAATAACAGAATACTCTTCTTCTTTCTCTCTATAGTTTCTCTCTCTAGAGTTTCAGTGAATTCGTAAGAAATAATGAAGAAATGAGCTTCTATTTATAGGAAAAAGGACTGAATAATAACTAATTCATGAACGACCCAGATTAATTTACTTTTAAACGAACGGTCCATATTGATTTACTATTAAAACTTAAAACAACGGTCCATACTGATTTACTATTAAAACTTTAAACCAATGATCCATATTGATTTACTATTATAATTTTTCACCAGTGGTCCATATTGATTTACTATTATATCTTCAACCAACGGTCTGAAAAATTAGCACATCTCCTCATGGAATAATAAGCCAAACTTATAACAAACACATCATAACAAACCCCTTTATTTATATCAATAATTGAATAAATAATTACCACAAATCACTTATCTTTAATCAACATATTTTTAATCTATTAACAATTATTCATTATTAATATTATAACTCACAATATTTAACAACCAGATCATTCCCAGGAAAGTGGGGGCTTTCCGATAAGGATTTCTCCCTATTGGCGCGCAATTAGGTGACCAAACCTCTCCTCGACAGAACTTTCGTCAATATTGCAAATAATAATATGAATAACTTGTCGTCTCAATTATTGATTAAATAATATAAAATATTATGCAGATGATACTGTGACAATAATTGAATCAAATAACGTGAGATAATATGCAGCAATTATTGTAGCAATAATTGAGTATAACTGAGTGACTTCTCACGTAAGCATCAATAATCAAAGATACTGTACAATACTGTGTTCTACTATGAAACCACGCTTATTATTGTACTTTTACCACCGGGTATTTTAATAATTTAATGGTAAAAACTTTCGTCGTCATTTTTTATAAAAAGTTATTTTTGTGATATTCTCCTATAAAAAGGATATTCCCCGACCAAACGAATATTTCCCGACACAACGAATATTTTATAACAACTTGCTTACTTTGTAAAATTTTCAAATATTATCTTTAACTTTAAACTTTTATCAATTTAACTATTTACCAAAATAGAAAAATTGAATACTTTTATTTCATAAAATTTGGGGTCTTACAAGTACCGCGTGCTACTGTTCCTTTATCACCGAGTATTTTAACAATTAAATGTAATAGTTTCGCCGATAATTTTTTTTATTAAAAATGGCATTTCTATCATTTTTTGTATCTGACAATTATTTCTTTATGGGATCCACAAATGATTAGTTGTTTTGTAGTAGTAAGTAGTTCTAAATATTCCCAACATACTAAATATTTACCGACATAGTTTTTATTTTTTATAATCTACATATATCACCCTTAAACATTTTTATCAAGTTAACACCTTACTATTTAGAATAATAAATATAAAGAAAATTAAGTTTTATTTATTAAAAGTTGGGGTCTTACAAGAGAATATCAAAAGAGGGACTCTACTGTCGCAAATCTACCTCCCAACAACACTTCTATGATGGATCTACTTCGGTGGCAATAGATCTAATTGTTCTCTCTCTATTTCAGAATTTGGATCTACTATATGGTTGTGATTAATGGTGGTTAATGTTAGAATTTGAGCCTAATTTAATATGGGTATCATTAATTAATTTTAATGATTCTATATATTAATGTGTTCTACTCTATGAGTAGATTAAATTAAGTATTTGGAAGCTCAAATTCATGGAATAATGAATGAGATATTAACTCCCACAGATCACACTTGGAAATGATAAAAGATAATAAATACATGTGGAAAAAATCAAGTCCCACATAGGTTAGGAATTAAATATTTCATATGTTTATATACAAGGAAAGTGCTATTGGGTTTGGGTCATAAGGGGCACCCCACTTTTGTGGAAGGGAGAGGACCTAGACAAGGCTAGGTTCGAACCCATACCCACGCCAAGTGAGCCGATCAACCGTAGGCTTTGGCTGGCCAGCTCGGCTCGTGCACGCACGAGGGTCGTGGGTCTGGGTCCTATATATAATTTTGTAGACAAAATTTATATAAAATTTTAATTAAAACTTATTTATTTAATTCTATTATCAAAATTGTGTCGGTTTGAGAAGCGGTATTTATTATATTATCAAAACTGTGTCGTTTTGAGAAGCGGTATTTGTTGAAAGGGTATCAGTCTGAACGGATGGCCCAAAACTACGTCGTTTTTTTGCGCCTTTTCTTCTAAGGCTAAAACTACTTAGTTTTAGTTCTGCTAATAATAAAATTACGTCGTTTTGACCAAAAGTTACCATATATGCCTTTTCAGTAGCATCCCATGCCTTTTCAAGGGCTAGATATCCATCGGAAGGGTCACCAACCCCTCCTATAAATAGATAGGAGGGGGCAGCCTTCATATTCATTCCATTCACAAGCAATTTAGTATTTTAGTCATTATAGTCTTTAGTTTTACATCAGTTTCATAGTTATAAAAAGAGAGAGTTAGAGCATTTAATTTTGGTTCGTAGAGTATACTTTTTGTAGTATTGCAAAAGTATACATTGTCATTGTATCTTGGGAGACAGGTGCTATCAACTCTAAGCACCATACGGAGGGCATAATTATTTTAAGGACATAGTACTAAATATTAGTCTTGACAAATCATTTACTGCGAGATAAGTTAATATAAATATATATATAATTTCCTTTAAAGTTAGTAACAGTTAAATGGATATGCGAGGTGGCGATGGTCCGATGTTTCTGCATTATTTCTAATTGTGAAGTTTGATATACATTCGTAGTTTGTTGTGTTTGGAGATTCAGATCTATTTTGATTGATGATGGTGATAGAAGAGTTGATGATGGTAATGGTGTTGGTGGTAGTGGTATTTTTAATTTTTTAAAATATTATTAAGTCTTTAAAATTAGTTATTACAGAAGTAATTCTTTAAATTAGTATTTTTATTGTTTAATGAAGTCAAACTATATCTAAATACGGTCAAACCATATAAAATCGAATGACTTGCTAATAAATGGAGTATTCCGATCAATTTTCACATAAAAATGATCTTGATGTTAACATTTTATGCAATTCGATATTTTATGTAGCGATTTACAAATCCAATTATTTTAGGGATCAAATTATGAATTTAATATAACATAGATGTGTGCAGTCCTTTTAAAAATTAAAATGAACTCATTCCACAATTTGATTTATAACTTTCAATTTTTAAATGGATCGGACTCTTTTTGGAGAATGAATCAAATATTTTATATATTCAACATAAATTCTTTGTATCCATTTAGATTCTGATTAGATAAGTTGAGGGAAAATTCATATCCATCTATTTCAAACGTCACTCATAGTCATAGAAGATTTCAGTGGATTTCATAATGATAATTTGTGGAGAAAAACCGATGCTCCAACACATTTTCTAATATATATGCATGAATTATTTTTAAACTTTTGTATATAAATTCTTAGCCACATGAATGCACTTCATGTTCTGCCCTCTGCTAAAAACAAATTCAATACTGATAGATTTGACCTTCAAACATAATCTTTTGGTCGGTGGATTCATTCTTCAAAATATTATTTTGTTCTTAATATAAGGTCAATTTTATGTGCAGTGGATTATATAGTTTACAATATCACTCAACGAGCTACAAGGCCCCATTTATACATTTTTAATGTTTTTTCTTGCTCTTCTTTTTCTTCTCAGAAATTTCTCTAATAAGCTTATTATAATATATATATATATATATATATATATATATATATATATATTGGCTCTCTTCAGAGAATCATAAAGACCGAACTAAAAACGATCTGATTATAGCGACAATTTTTTTCGTCGATATAGCATAGAAAATCAACTTTCTATGCTATAATGACGGAAAAAATCGTTGTTATAGCCAGTTCATTTTTTGTTCGCTCTCTATGGTTCGTTGGAGAGACGGACCGTGTGTGTGTGTGTGTGTGTGTATATATATATATATATATATATATATATATATATATATTTGTTAACATCAAAATCTGTCCATTCGTTAAATTACCAAACAACGAACTTAAACCTACACAATGAACAAATAAATACATCAAAAAGCTTGACGATCGAAGCCGCCGAGGGATAGCTCCAGTGTAAAAATTAATACAGGCCAGAAACGTCAATAATGAATGTATGTAATTGCTTTAGTGAGTAAGAGTAATAAAGTTTGTATACTTTGAACATGGATCATGGTTGTACTTATAACTTGATCACACCGTCTCAATTCACCACGCCTGTCTCTGAATTGGAATAGGAGTCCTATGTCGATGTTGGGTATAACATGAATCCTTATTGGATTTGAATTTAGGTATTACCTAGAATCCGTTTTGGTTTATGAAAGTTATATTTTTTAGCTATACTCAATTTAGTATTTCTAATCCTATTTGGTTATGGATTTTCCTATGGCCTATAAATATATGTACTAGCATTTTGGAAAAGAGACATTCAGAAGTATTCTAAGAATTCTCATAGTTATCTCTCTTTATCTTGTACTCTTCAAATATTTATTTCATGGATTTCTTATGCCTTATCCGTGATTTTTTCCCGATTTGGGTTTCCACGTAAAACCTTGTGTTATTGTCTTTATCTTTTTTTTGCGATGATTTATTGTGTTTATCATAGTTTGTCATAACAAACTAGTATCAAAGCGTTGTTATTATCGATCCATATATACTATGGCGTTGAGTTCGACTTCATCAACAAAATTTGATATTGACAAATTCGATGGGAATATTAGTTTCAGTCTTTGGCAGGTTAGGATAAAGGCTATTCTTACTCAGCAAGGCTTGAAGAAAGCCATTGTAGGGAAACCAATAAAGCCTGTAGATATGTCTGATATATATTGGGAGAGGAAGAAATCTAGCGAGATGTCTGAGTCAGAATGGAAAAATATGGATGATAAAGCACTTTCGGCAATTCATTTGTGCCTTTCGAATGATGTGTTGCAGGAGGTGTTAGCGGAAACTACAGTTGCTGATTTGTGGAAGAAATTAGAGTCCCTCTATTTGACGAAGTCCCTCATTAATATATTGAGACTTAAACAACGTCTTTACACCTTGCATATGTAAGAAATTACGTAAATCAAATCTCATATCACTGAGTTTAATTCATTTGTAACTGAGTTACAGAATATTGATGTTAAGATTGATGATGAAGATCAAGCCCTATTATTGTTAGTCTCATTACCTCCTTCATATAAGCACTTTAGAGACACTATGATCTATAGTAGAGACACTATTTCAATTGAGGTTAAGACAAATCTTATGAGTAAAAAAAACTAGATTCTGAGGTGACTTTAGGGAAAAGTGAGGATCAAGTTGTTGGATTGTTTGTTAGAGGGATGTCAGTTGAGAGAAATTCAAAATTTGGTTGTACACACAGATCAAAATCTCGGAATAAGAATTCCAGCTGTAACTATTATCATGTAAAGGGGCATATAAAGCGTAATTGTCCGAAGTTGAAAAATAAATAACAGAGTGGAGACAATCATGGTCAGATTCATAGTGGGTAGAATGTGCAGAACCAACAAAATCAGAGGGCAAGAAAGTTTGCTTAAGCTAGTGTTGCTGAGCATAGTGATGATCTTTTATTAGTAGTCGATGATAGAGAAAGACTTAACAGTGACTGGATTTTAGATTCTGGGTGTTCTTATCATATGTCCTACTCGTGATTTATTCTTTACATATGAACCGTTTGATGGTGGAATTGCTTTGATGGGAAATAATTCTAAATGTAAAGCAATTGACATTGGTACAATTAAAATTAAGATGCATGATGGCATAATCAGGACATTGTTAGATGTTAGACATGTTCTAGGCTTTAAGAACAATCTCATATCTTTGGATACATTAGATGAAAACGGGTGTAAGTACACAACTGAAGGTGGAGTTATGAAGATTAGTGGAGGCTCTCTTGTGTTGATGAAAGGAATCAAGGTCGGTACTTTATATAAGTTGGAGGGTTCTACAGCTACAGATTTGGATGCAATTTGTTCTTCAGTTATTGCAGATGACACCACTAGGTTGTGGCATATGAAGTTAGGCTATATGAGTGAAAGAGACATAGATGCTTAAAGTAAGAGAGGTTTTTTATCTGGACATAAAATAGGAAAGTTGGACTTTTGTGAGTATTGTGTCTTAAGGAAGCAGAAATGAGTTAGTTTCAAGACTGTGGTTCATAGAACAAAGGAGACTTTGGAATATATTCATTTAAACCTTTGGGGCCCTTCACGAGTTCCTTCCAAAGATAGAGGTGCACATTATCTGCTAACCTTCATTGATGATTATTCCAAGAAAGTTTGGGTCTACTTCTTGAAACTTAAGAATGATGTTTTTGTGAATTTCAAAAAGTGGAAGACTTTGGTTGAGGAGCTGACAGAAAAGTAGATTAAGAGGTTAAAAACAGATAATAGCCTTGAGTTTTGTGAGACTGAGTTCCATGAGTTCTGCTAGAATAAAGGAATTGTTAGGCATTGTATACTTGTGAAGACTCCACAACAGAATGGAGTTGCAGAATGGATGAACATAACTTTGATAGAGAAGGCCAGGTATGTAAGACCCCAACTTTTATGAATAAAGATTAAATTCTCTCGAAATATATTTTTGAATATTATGGTGTGGATATGATATAATGTTATAGTTGTGGTATTATTTACAAATTTTGCAAAGTAAGCAAGTGGTTATATAATATTCGATTGGTCGGGAAATATTCGTTTTAACAGGGAATATTCGTACAACGACACAATCATTGGTGCACCCCACAAAAGAAGTATTGTCGTAGTTAGAAAACGACATAATTATCTTTTTATAAAAATAACGGTGAAAGTGTTACCGTTAAAACTGTTGAACTACCCGGTAGTAAATGTACAGTAATATGCGTGGTTGCATAGTAGCACACGGTATTGATTATTGATGCTTACGTGAGAAGTCACTCAGTTATACTCAATTATTGCTACAGTAATTGCTGTATCATATCTCTCATATTATTGATTCGATTATTGTCACAATATCATCTGCATTATATGATATATTATGAAATCAATAATTGAGACGACAAAGTTATTCATATTATTAAATTTCAATATTTACAATGTCTAAAAGTTACATCGAGGAGAGGTTTGGTCACCTAATCATGCGTGCGAATAAGGAGAAATCCTTATATGAAGCCCCTCTTTCCCTCGGGAACGACACAGTTGTTAAATATTGTGAGTTATAATATTAATGATGAATAAGTTCGTGTTGATTAAAGATGAATTTGATAGTTCCATTGTGTTGGGATTATTAGTGTTAATGGAAATCGACATATATTCCGATGATAATTGATGTTTGGGGGTTATATTGATAAATCAGGTAATTTATCGGATAAATGAGCAATTAATTGCTACTAATTCACATGCTTATATAACTATTTGTTCACATGTGTGTACTATTGAATCACATTCTTGTACTATTAGGGGAGTTGGTGCAAGATTGATAATACTTACATGACTAAGTTAAAAATGGAGGTATAGATGGCGATTATATCAGAATTCGTATTTTTTCACATGATTATGCTATTGATTCACATGATTGAACTATTGATTCATATTATTTACTATTAGGGGAGGTGGTGCAAGTTTGATAATACTTGTAGGACTAAATTAAAAATGAAAGAAAAGTTAGAGGTATTGTATTGTAATATTTTGAGCCCCAAAACGTGCAATTATCGAAACTATATTTTCCTATAAATTGAAGCTCATTCTTCCTTCATTTCTCACTAATTCACAAAAGCTTTAGAGCAATTATTATAGAGAGAAATTATAGAGAGAAAGAAGAAGAGAAGTCTGCTACCTCACTATTCCAGTATCCAGTTTTTTTCTACGGTAAGGGGTATTATTTCTTTTGTATTCATGAAGAGAACTTCTATTATTTCATTCTTTATTATTCTATTGGAATAACCTGTATACGCGGACTACCCTATACTTGGTGAAATTCTTCTATTATTCTATTCTTTATCATTCTGTTGGAACATCCGTCTGTGCTTTACGCATGAACTGGTTCCATTATTTATCATTCTGTTGGAACATCCTGTCTATTCTTTACGCATGACCTGGTTCCATTAATTATTATTACATTGGAATATCCTCGTTCATGCGCGCCACGCACGACCGGTTCCGTTATTTATTATTCATTGGAATAACCTATCTGTGCGATGCTATTATCGCGTGCACGGTGATTTCTTTTGTTATTCCATTCTTTATTATACTCGATTGGTTAAATTTTTGGCTTTTATACTCCATGAAAATAGTGGAATATCTTTGATATTTGCGCTTCATCCAGTATCTTTTCACAGAAATATTCTTCTGAGCATTCTTGAGTTTTATCCTGAAAAGCGATGTCATGTTGAAAATTTGAACGCGTTATTGGTTCTGGACAAATTAATTCTTGAACTTGTTTTATTGAATTCTTATATCATTGTTGTAAGACCGAAAAATTTTTTAAATAAAAGGAATTTCCTTTATTTATTATTTTGAAATAGTAAGGGTTGATTTGATTAATGTGGATAGTTAGGGTAAAATATGCAAATATTTCAAAATAAGCAAGTGGTTATAAAATATTCATTGTTGTTTGGGAATATTCGTTTGGTCGTGGAATATTAAATGCTTGTCGGGGAATATTAAATGCGATGCCGTGACCATGTGTGGGCCCCATAACTTAAAACGATTGGATGAGAAAAAGCATAAATATAAGTTGTTTAAAAATAACGGCGTAATTATTCACAATTATCATTGTTGGAATACGGTGGTTAAAACACACTAATACGCCAGCGTATAGCGGTATTGCATCAATTATTGATCCTTACGTGAAGGCACTACTCAATAATTGTTACGATAATTCTTATTCGATATTTTATTTTATTGATTCAATAATTCTTTGCGTTGGTATTTTATATTATTCTTTGTTTCAATAATTGTCACTTTTGCAGTATTTCCCATTATCGGATCAATAATTCATATTATTTGAATAATATTATTAGATAACATTATTGGCAATGTCTAAAAAGTTACATCTAAGGAGAGGTTGGTCACCTAATTAATTGCTTGGCCGATGAGGAGATCCTTATTGGAAGCCCCCTCTTTCTGAACCTTTAGTTATCATAATTGTGATTACTGTAATATTATTTGGGAATAATTAATTATTGATTTATATGATAAGAAAATATTTATTTGATATGGATATAAATGATGGATTTATTTATTATATGTGGTTATAATTGAAGGATTTAATGTTGAGGTGTTTTATCAAGATTTTTTGCTCGGAATGGGTATTAAAATCAAATCAATTTTTTTACGATATATTATGTGAGTTATAATTTTAATCGTAGTTGGATCGTTGCGATTTTTGGATATGTTATACATATATAAGTTGAGTATATGTCTACAAATTTTGAGCCGTTAAAAATGAGCGAATGATTTGTTATAAATTTTAAGAGGTGTTTGATTAGGAAAGTAGGGTTATAATTGATTTTGGTGGAAAATTCTAGAATTGAGTGGGCCCCACTTGTGGTTGGTGAAAAAAATGTCTTGAATTTTATTTCAAATGTGGTGGGTGGCAATAGTAGCGAGTAAAAGCCATCGTGTGTGCAGTCGAGTCTGCTTGGTGAAATTAACATTTTCCTATAAATAGAGGGCTAAGTTAGAATTGAAAATCACACGAAACAAAGTTTTCTCTCTTCTCTCTCTATATTATTGAGTGTATTTTGTGAGTATTTAGATACTTTGAGAGTTCTTTGTTGATCTGAGTTTCATTCAAACATCACTTAGATCTTTCCTTAAAATCTTGATTCTTTGAGGTAAGGGATGTTATTTTCGTCTCAAATGATATTATTTCTTGATATCATTATCTTTGAAATATTGGTTGGAACTTTTTATCAAATTTGGAACTTTTTCATGTCGGGGTTACTATTAAGCAGTTCTTATTCACGAGTTCTTATTCATAAATTCTTATTCACGATTCTTATTCACGAGTACTATTAATGAAGAGTGAAAATGTTTTTTGTGGAATTTCTATCTTTTGGAGTCGGAGTTACTATTCACGTATCACGACCTTATTCACGTGTCTGACCTTATTCACGTATCTGACACTATTCATCGAAAAATAAAATTTCTTCTTTTTAAGTCCAAAATATCTATATTACGGATACTAGCTTTGATTGTATCCATGTTTTGATCATTCTTGAATTTTACACCAATTGTGATTATTTTTGAGTTATTTTTGGGCGTGGATAAAATAAAATACGAATCCTTAATCCTTAATCCTTGTCATTTTGTTTCACCGGATTCGTTTCTTTAAAAATATTTTCATCATCCTCGGTCTTAAATGATGATATGATTGAATATCTTTGGCACCGTAGTCAGATGCAAGATGAATGATTTCGAAGAATATCTTTGGCTGTAGTGCAAAGATGAGCAGTGTTGAGATGAACATAATGGTGATGAATATCTTTGGCTGTAGTGCAAAGATGAGCAGTGTTTTAAATGAACATGACCAGGTGATGAATATCTTTGGCAGAAGTGTAGTGCAAAGATGAATATTTGATTCGGATGTATATTGATTGATGTTCTGGGGATAAAAGATGAGCGATGAACTTTTAAATTCATACATAGAAGATAGTAGTTTGCATTCTCTACTTAACTCTTCTAGTGAATTATTATTTCATTGCGAATATTGATTTAAAATTTGTTGTCTATTGTATTACATTAGATTTTTCCTGTTGAAGACTAACGATAATTTGTTGTATATTATCTTAGTCATAATATTCTTCTTGGGCTAGTTGAGCTCACCCTTTTCCTTGTTGTTCCATTTTTCTTCTCGGGAGGTGAGAATGTAGCAATCTTAGTCGGGGTATGGAATGAAGGTTACAGAGAGAGTTGTTTAGTAGTCCTCACCATTTTGTAAAATAATGTATCAATAATTATGATGGGGATTTATTTGCGTGTGAATATTGTCTAGAAGACAATATTATATTTAAACTCACATTATATTATTGTAAGTATTTCACCACGACATTTGTATTATTGAAGTTGTAGTTTTCTTGTACCATGTATTTGGTGACTCGGTGTGGCCCCCCAAATAGGTATACACACCCGTTAAATACATAGTACCTCATCATAATTATCCATATGTCGTATTGTTATGACATTACTTGTGAGTTTAAATACGAGATATTGAGGTCTACTAAATCAACTCTCTCTGTCCCCTTCATTCCATACCATTATTTTACAAAATGGTGAGGACTCTAAGATCTCTCGAACCTTCATTCATTAGTAAAATCTACATTCTTGCCTCACGAGAAGAAAATGGAACAACAAGGAAAAGGGTGAGCTCAACTAGCCCAAAGAATATATTATGACTAAGATAATATACAACAAATTATCGTTAGTCTTCAGGGAAAACCGATGAATACAATGAGACAACAAGTTTCGGATCAATATTCGCAGCGGAAATAATAATTCATCGAAGAGTTACATAGAAATGAAATCTACTATAATCTATGAATTTAACGATCCATCATCAATATTTTATCCTCAGTAACATCAATATTCATCTCAAATCAAATATTCATCTTTGCATTTACAAGCCAAAGATATTCATCAATCCATTCATGTTCATCTCAACACTGCTTCATCTTTACACTAAAGGCTAAAGATATTCATCAGTAATCATTAATCTTTGCACTACAGTGCCAAAGATATTCATCGATTAATCATTCATCTTTGCTACGGGCCAAAGATATTCAATAATATCATCATTTAAGACCGAGGATGATGAAAATATTTTTAAAGAACGAATCCGGTGAAACAAAATGACAAGGATTAAGGATTAAGGATTCGTATTTTTGTTTTATCCATGTCCAATACCTCAAAAATAATCATAGTGGTGTAAAATTCAAGAATGATCAAAACATGGATACAATTAAAGCTAGTATCCGTAAAAGATATTTTGACGAAAGAAGAAATTTTATTTTCTAAATTGAATAGTGTCAGTATCATTGAATAGTGCCAGATACGTGAATAGTCCGATACATGTGAATAGTAAACTCGACACCAAAAGATGAGATTCCACAAAAAACATCTTCACGCTTACGTGAATAGTACTGAATAGAACTCGTGAATAATAATGAATAAGAACTCGTGAATAATAAGAACTTTCGTGAATAGTAACTCGTGAATAGTAACTCATGAATAGTAACCCCGACATGAAAAAGTTCCAAATTTGATAAAAACTTCAGATCAACATTTCAAAGATAATGATATTGAAGAAATAATATCATTACGAAAAAATAATATCCCTTACCTCGAAAAGTCAAGATTGCCTTGGAAGGAAAGTCGGGAAGTGATGAATGAAACTTGTCTTTGAGCAATGAACTCTCAAAGTATCTAAATACTCACAAAATACGCTCAACAATATAGAGAGAAAGAGAAAAACTTTGTTTACGGTGTGATTTTCAATTCTAACTTAGCCCTCTATTTATAGGAAAATGTTAAGACGTCGTAAGGCATTTAAACTCGCAACCTCGATGGCTTTACCTCTGCTACTTCTTCTTACCCACCACATTTGAAAATTCAATTGAGCACATTTCTCACCAACCAAAAGTGGGGCCCACCAATTCTAGAATTTTCCACCAAAATCATTTATAACCTAATTTACGAATCACCACCTCTTAAAATTCATAATAAATTATCGCTCATTTTTAACGGTTCAAAATTTGTGGACATATACTCAACTTATATATGTATAACATATCCAAAAAATTACAACGATCCAACTATTTGATTAAATATTATAACTCACACAATAAAATTTGTAATAACACCGATTTGATCTTTTAATACCTCCAATCAGATAAAATACAAATAAAACATCTCAAAGATTAATTCCTTCATTAATAACCACATAAATAAATCCATCATTTATATTCATATAAAATAAATATTTCCTTATCATATGAATCAATAATTAATTATTCACAAATAATATTACGAGAATCACATTTATAATGACCAGAAATTTGTTCCCGGAAAGAGGGCTTTCCAATAAGGATCTCTCCTTCTATGGCGCAATTAGGTGACCAAACCTCTCCTTATCTGAACTTTCTAGACATTGCCAATAATGTTATCTAATAATATTATTCAAATAATATGAATTATTGATCCGATAATGGGAAATCATTGTGCGGTGACAATTATTGAAGCAATGATAATATAAAATACCAACGCACAATTATTGAATCAATAAAATAAAATATTGAGCAATAACTCTTTGTGAAAATTATTGAGTAGTGCCTTCTTCTACGTAAGGATCAATAATTCAACAATCTTTATGCAATCTGGTGTCTTCTTTGTGCAACCACGCCAGACATCGTATTTTAACCACCGGGTATTCCAACGATCTTAACGGTAAAAACTATCTAGTTATTTTAACCAACTTATATTTGTCGTTTTCTTCATCCAATCGCTTTTAGTTATAGGGCCACATGGTCATTTTGCTAGCGGCAAATGCAATTAATATTCCCGATAATCGAATATTCCACGACCAAACGAATATTCCCAAAAAAATGAATATTTTATAACCACTTTACTTATTTTGAAATATTTGCGTATTTAACCCTTAAATATCCACATTAATCGAATCAACCCTTACTATTTCAAAATAATAAATAAAGGAAATTCCTTTTATTTAAAAAATTTGAGGTCTTCTGACCTCCCTCCTTATGAAATTTCGTCCTCCTAAATTGGCCTTGCGTACACAGTGTTTGAAAAGGTGAGGATACCTCGCTTTCATTTCGTTTCAATTCCTCAGTTCATTTCCTCATAGCATGATTCCTCCATAAAAACTTTAACTTGTGGTATGACCTTTCACGTAGGGACATGCTCCTTCTATCCAAAATCTTGGCAGTACCTCCTCATACGTTAAGTCTTGGCTATCTCATCCTGTTCTAACTTTCTATAACGTGGTTCGGGTCTTTCACATATTTACTGAAATCTGAGATATGTGAAACACATTATGAACACGAGACATACTTGGAGGTAACGCAAGTCATATATCTACATTTCCTACTTTCGGTCAAGAATTTGAAATGGACCAATAAATCGTGGATTGAGCTTTCCTCTCTTCCTAAATCTTGTAACTCCTTCCATGGAAGCAACTTCATGAATAATACATGATCCCCCACACTAAATTCCACGTCCTTTCGATGAAGATCCGCATAACTCTTTTGTCGATCTTGTCTTGTTTGTATCGTTGTCGAATCATTTGGATCTTTTCGGTGAGTCATACGTCTTAACTTTCGGGTCCCAACAATGTTGCTTCACCCACCTCATCCCAACATATTGGAGAACGACATTTTCGTCCATATAATGCTTGAATGGAGCCACACCTATACTTGCACGATAAGCTGTTGTTGTAGGAGAATTCCACCATGGTAAATACTTATCCTAAGCGCCCTTGAAGTCTAGGACACAGTCTTAATATATCTTGAAGAGTTTGAATAGTCCTCTCGATTGTCCATCCGTTTGGGGATGGTATCTTAGAACTAAATCGCAAATCCGTGCCCATAGCTTTTTGCAAGCTAACCCCGAAATCTTGAAGTGAATCTTGGGTCACGATCCGAAAACTATGGATACGGGCATGCCATGCAACCTTACAATCTCATTTACGTCATATACTGAAGGCGTTCAAGGGAATCGTCTCGTATCGTCAAGTGAAAATGAAAGCGATTTGGTTAATCTATCAACAATGACCCAAATAGCATTGATGCCTTGAGAAGCCGTAGGAAGACCCGTAACGAAATCCATGGTAATGTGTTCCCACTTCCATTCCGGAATCTCAAGTGGTTGCGACGGACCCTTAGGTACTAGATGCTCGCCTTTACACGTTGGCGAGTTAAACACATCGAGATAAACTTTGCAATCTCTCTCTTCATATTGTTCCACCAAAATGTATGTCGAGATCACGATACATTTTAGTACTTCCGAGATGGATTGTAAATGGTGTATTGTGTGCCTCCATCATAATCTTGTTCTTCAAATCGTAGTCGTTAGGAACCTGAAAGTCTAGAGTGGACTCAAGTATTCCTTCTTCATCAATTCTCGCTTAGGAATAGCTCCTTCTTGTACTTTCTTCTTCATACGCATCAACGCCTCAAGTTGGTGGCTTGAAGCAACCTTAACTTTTTTTCTATTAAAGTTGGCTCTGTCGTATACTTGACATCATCGCTTTTCGTTCCATATGTATGATCTTCTACTCAACACGTCGGCCTACCCACGTTAAACTTTTCGAGGATGGCATGGTGAACATGTCTTTGAAATGAGTCTCTCTTGAGTTCTTGAAGCTCTTCCCACATTCCTTGCTCCATTCGAATTTTGTATCTCTACGAGTCAATTTGTGTTAATGGAATAGCAATTCGAGAATATCCTTGAACGAATCTCCAGATAATAACCAACTAAGCCTAGAAAGCTACGTATTTAGATTCTTGACTTAGGTTGCTCTCAATGTGACTCATATCCCAATCTTGGATATGCGTCACAATGACACCTATCGATTTACTATCGCATGCGAATATGGCGTCCCTACTGAGAGTTAAAGCTTAGGTGAATTCCTGAAAGGAAGTCACAAGATAAAGGCTCGGTACCAAATTCTATAGTTGAATTTTTAACTCACGAAGTTCAATAGGAGCCATTCGATATGAGATTTTAGAAATGAGTTTTGTCTGGGGTTCAAATTCGATACAAAATTTAATATCGGGAGGCTTTGGGAGTAAGCGAAAAATTCTTCGAAAATCGTCGGGAAAAATCAATAACAACGAGAATATTATTCAAATCGGCGTGTCTTTATTCAAATCTATAACATGGACTAAGAAAACTTGACATCCGTAATAAGCGAATGACTTAATGGCTTGATATGAAAATGTTTGACTACAATGGTTTGATTGCTTGAATTGAATAACGAGTTGCTTAGGAATATGAAAACTAACAACCTTACAAAAGCAATCAATTTGGCATGATGAGTAGTTAACCTTAAAATCACATCAAAAGCAAATATCTCTATAGAAATAAGGTTAACGAGTAATGTGATAGTGCCAACTTGAATCAAGCAAGATTTTTAAACAACGGATGTAATGAAAGTTTCTCTAATGGAGTCTCCACGAGATAGGTCAAAGTTTATTTCTCCGTAGTCAAGTTCAAACGTTGGCGCAAGTAAGAGATAAAAGAATGGGTAGAACCAATATCTAGTAAGGTATATACTTATGAGAATTTATAATTAACTAACGTGCTAACCGTTCGGGTTCCTCGCATTTTGATTTGGTCACGACAAACGCTTCTTCCAAGAACCGTTGACTTTGACTTTTACGGGACATCCTTTTGAGTCACCATTCTCGCCGGAATGGTTTCGATATCGTCTGATCTCGAGCGATATGTCCTTCTTTTCCACATTTATAGCATACCTTGGAAGGCTTTGAGCAGTTTGACCTTATATGTCCCTCCTCTCCACATCTCAGCATCTAACCTGGCGATCGTTCTCTTCCCTAGAATTTGTTGATGGTCTTTCGATCTTTGCTGCGACGTCTTCCGTCATCGTTAAATCTTCTCTTTTTAGATTGGACATCTCTTTCCATAATATCAACGCGTCGTCGCGGCTTTTACCCATGCATCACTCATTCTCACTCGTTCGGTTATTTCTTCTTTCATTTCGATTCGACTTTATCATCTTATACTCTTGAAGAGTGCTTCATTCAAGCATCACATATCGGGTAACCTGAGCTTGAATCGTTGCATCCTTTTGCTCCACATTTGCTGTAATTCTTGACTTTCTTTTAAACTCATGAATACGATTTTGCAATTCTACATTTTGATCATAAAATACCTCTAATAAACTCTCTTGGTACCTCTTCTTCCTCTTCTTCCTCACTCTCACCGTTACCTCTGCGACTATCTCTAGTCTGTAACTATCAATTCTTCACTCACCACATGGATATCTCTAATTCCTTCTTCGCTTTGACATCACATTATCACGGTTGGCGATTAGAGGTGTCTCCACGATCTCATTCACTCCATTGTTAACGCGTTAAAGTGACCATTCTTAAAACTATCATAAAACAAGGGTTAATTAAATAAATTAACAAATCACATAATACCCACATATTACGACCAACCAACAAATAAGCTTAGGTATGACACCTTTAGCGAAGGTTTTACTCGTCTCTCTCCCTCCTAGTTCTATTCCCGATCTCATGGGAGATCATATCCTAAGCTACGATACCAAATTGTGGCGCCCCAAAATAGGTATACACAACACCCATTCACGAAAGTGCCAAATACATGGTACAAAAGCAAACTACAACTTCAATAATATAAATGTCGTGTGAAATACGACAATATATCTTAATGAGTTTAAATACGAGATATTGCCATCTGACAATATCCACATAAATAAATCCCCATCATAATTATTGATACATTATTTTACAAAATGGTGAGGACTACTAAACAACTCTCTCTAGAACCTTCATTCCATACCCACTAGTACTCATTGCATTCTAGCCTCCCGAGAAGAAAAATGGAACAACAAGGAAAAGGGTGAGCTCAACTAGCCCAATAAAGAATATTATGACTAAGATAATATCTGACAAATTATCGTTAGTCTTGACGAGGAAAAACACGATAGAATACAATAGACAACAAGTTTAAGATCAATATTCGCAGTGAAATAATAATTCATAGAAGAGTTACGTAGAGAATGAAATCTACTATAATCTATGAATTTAACGATCCATCATCAATATTTTATCCACAGAACATCAATCAATATTCATCTCAAATCAAATATTCATCTTTTGCACTCTGAGCCAAAGATATTCATCAATCGGTCGTATTCATCTCAACACTGTTCATCTTTTGCACTAAAGGCTAAAGATATTCATCGTAATCATTAATCTTTACCTACTGGCCAAAGATATTCATCGATTAATCATTCATCTTTTGCACTACTGGGCCAAAGATATTCAATAATATCATCATTTAAGGCGAGAGGATGATGAAAAATATTTTTAAAGAAACGAATCCGATTGAAACAAAATGACAAGGATTAAGGATTAAGGATTAGTACTTTGTTTTATCCATGTCCAACAATACCTCAAAAATAATCATAGTGGTGTAAAATTCAAGAATGGTCAAAACATGGATACAATTAAAGCTAGTATCCAAAATAGATATTTTGAATGAAAAGAAGAAATTTTATTTTTCGATTGAATAGTCTTAGTATCGTGAATAGTCAAGTATCGTGAATAGTCTTAGATATCGTGAATAATAACTCTCGACACCAAAATATAGAAATTCTACAAAAACATCTTCACGCTTCATGAATAGTACTGCGTGAATAGTAACTCGTGAATAAGTAACTCATGAATAGTAACCCCAGACATGAAAAAGTTCCAAATTTGATAAAACTTGGATCAACATTTCAAAGATAATGATATTGAAGAAATAATATCATTACGAAAAAATAATATCCACTTACCTCGAAGAGTCGATTACTTGGAAGGAAAGGTCGGAAGTGATCTTTGAATGAAACTTATCTTTGAGCAATGACTCTCTCAAAGTATCTAAATACTCACAAAATACGCTCAACAATATAGAGAGAAGAGAGAAAACTTTGTTTACGGTGTGATTTTCAATTCTAACTTAGCTTATTTATAGGAAAATGTTAGCACGCCAAAGCGCAGACTTAACTCGCAACTTTGATGGCTTTACTCTACTATTCCCACCCACCACATTTGAAAATTCAATTGAGCACATTTCTCACCAACCAAAAAGTGGGGCCCACCAATTCTAGAATTTTCCACCAAAATCATTTATAACCTAATTTACGAATCAGTCACCTCTTAAAATTCATAATAAATTATACGCTCATTTTAACGGTTCAAAATTTGTGGACATATACTCAACTTATATATGTATAACATATCCAAAAATTACAACGATCCAACGGTCGGATTAAATATTATAACTCACACAATAAAGTCATAATAACACCGATTTGATCTTTTAATACCTCCAATCCGATAAAATACAAATAAAACATCTCAAAGATTAATTCCTTCATTAATAACCACATAAATAAATCCATCATTTATATTCATATAAAATAAATATTTCCTTATCATATGAATCAATAATTAATTATTCACAAATAATATTACGAGAATCACATTTATAATGACCAAATTGTTCCCGTGAAGAGGGGCTTTCCAATAAGGATCTCTCTCTTCTTGGGCATGCAATTAGGTGACCAAACCTCTCCTTATACGAACTTTCTAGACATTGCCAATAATGTTATCTAATAATATTATTCAAATAATATGAATTATTGATCGATAATGGGAAATCTTTAAAGCGACAATTATTGAAGCAAAGAATAATATAAAATACCAACGCAAAGAATTATTGAATCAATAAAATAAAATATTGAATAAGAATTAACTCGTGAAAATTATTGAGTAGTGCCTTCTTCACGTAAGGATCAATAATTCAACAATCATGCAATACTGCAAAGCTCTTTCTCTGAACCACGCGACATCAGATTTTAACCAATTTGGGTATTCCAATGTCTTAATTCAGTAACAACTATGCCGTTATTTTTAACCAACTTATATTTGTCGTTTTTCTTCATCCAATCGCTTTTTATGGGCCCACACATGGTCGCTACTTGTCGTCATTTAATATTCTAGATATAGTACGAATATTCCACGACCAAACGAATATTCCCAAACAAAAATGAATATTTTATAACCACTTGCTTATTTTGAAATATTTATATTTAACCCTTAACTATCCACATTAATCAAATCAACCCTTACTATTTCAAAATAATAAATAAAGGAAATTCTTTTTATTTAAAAAATTTGAGGTCTTCTAACGACCACACTATTCAATACCATCCCAGTAAAGCGGCGTGGTAGGCGGACGCATTGAGTAGAAGATCTTATCTTGAAGGAGCGAGTGCGATGATGTCAAGTATCGATAGAGCCAACTTTAATAGAAAAAGTTAAGGTTGTTCGAGCCAATCGACCGGGAGTGATGCGTATGAAGAAAGAAAGTACAAGAAGGAGCTATTCCTAGGGCGAGAATTGATGAAGAAGGAATACTTGAGTCCACTCTAGACTTTGTGTTCCTAACGACTCGATTTGAAGTACAAGATTTATGATGGAGGCACACAATACACCTTTTACAATCCATCCTGGAAGTACCAAAATGTATCGTGATCTTCGACATACATTTTAGTGGAACAATATGAAGAGAGAGATTGCAAAGTTTATCTCAATGTATTTAACTTGTCAACGTGTAAAGGCGGAGCATCTAGTACCTAAGGGTCCGTTGCAACCACTTGAGATTCCGAAATGGAAGTGGGAACATATTACCATGGATTTCAATTCACGGGTCTTCCTACGGTTTCTCAAGGCATCAATGCTATTTGGGTTATTGTTGATAGATTAACCAAGTCTCGCTTTCATTTCTTGCCGACACGGAGACTTATTCACTTGAGCGTCTTGCTAGTATATGCGTGAATGAGATTGTGAGGTTGCATGGCATGCTGTATCTATACTTTCGGATCGTGACCCAAGATTCACTTCAAGATTTTGGGTTAGCTTGCAAAAAGCTATGGGCACGGATTTGCGATTTAGTTCTAAGCATACCATCCCCAAACAGACGGACAATCGAGAGAGACTATTCAAACTCTTGAAGATATATTAAGACTCGTGTCCTGAACTTCAAGGCGGTTGGGATAAGTATTTACCATTGGTGGAATTCTCCTACAACAACAGATTATCGAGCAAGTATAGGTGTGGCTCCATTCAAGCATTATATGGGCGAAAATGTCGTTCTCCAATATGTTGGGATGAGGTGGGTGAAGCAACATTGTTGGGACCCGAAGTTAAGACGTATGACTCACCGAAAAAGATCTAAATGATTCGACAACGATACAAACCGGCACAAGATCGACAAAAGAGTTATGCGGATCTTCATTGAAAGGACGCGAATTTAGTGTAAGGGGATCATGTATATTATGAAGTTGCTCCATGGAAGGGAGTTACAAGATTTGGGAAGAGAGGAAAGCTCAATCCAAGATTTATTGGTCCATTTCAAATTCTTGATCGAGTAGGAAATGTAGCCTATAGACTTGCGTTACCTCCAAGTATGTCTCGTGTTCATAATGTGTTTCACATATCTCATGCTTCGTAAATATGTGAAAGACCCGAACCACGTTATAGAGTTAGAATCGACGAGATAGCCAAGACTTAACGTATGAGGAGGTACTGTCAAGATTTTGGATAGGAAGGAGCATGTCCTACGCTAAGAAAGGTCATACCACAAGTTAAAGTTTTGTGGAGGAATCATGCTATAGAAAATGACACGAATTGGAAAGCGGAAATGAAAGCGAGGTATCCTCACCTTTTCAAACACCAGTACGTCACGTCAATTTCGAGGATGAGAAATTTCATAAGGAGGGAGGTTGTAAGACCAAAATTTTTTTAAATAAAAGAAATTTCCTTTATTTATTATTTTGAAATAGTAAGGGTTGATTTGATTAATGTGGATAGTTAAGGGTAAAATACGCAAATATTTCAAAATAAGCAAGTGGTTATAAAATATTCATTGTTGTTTGGGAATATTCGTTTGGTCGTGGAATATTCGTATCGCTTCAGGGAATATTAATTTACTACAAGCGACCATGTGTGGGCCCCATAACTGAAAGCGATTGGATGAGGAAAACGACAAATATAAGTTGTTTAAAAATAACGGCGTAATTGTTACCAAGTATCTTTGTTGGAATACCCGGTGGTTAAAACACACTAATACGCCAGAAGACACTGGTATTACATCATCAATTATCGATCCTTACGTAAAAGCGCACTACTCAATAATTGTTATAGTAATTATTGCTCAAGATTTTATTTTATTGATTCAATAATTCTTTGCTTTGGTATTTTATATTATTCTTTGTTTGAATAATTGTCACTTTGCTGATTTCCCATTATCGGATCAATAATTCATATTATTTGAATAATATTATTAGATAACATTATTGCAATGTCTAAAAGTTCATCTAAGGAGAGGTTTGGTCACCTAATTGCCCGCCAAGAAGAGAGATCCTTATTGAAAGCCCCTCTTCCTGAACCGCTTAGTTATTATAATTGTGATTACGTAATATTATTTGGGAATAATTAATTATTTATTTATATGATAAGAAAATATTTATTTGATATGGATATAAATGATGGATTTATTTATTATATGTGGTTATAATTGAAGGATTTAATGTTGAGGTGTTTTATCGATATTTTTGTTTGAATGGAGGTATTAAAAATCAAATCAAGATTTTTTACGATATATTAAGTGAGTTATAATTTTTAATCGTGATTGCTGGATCGTTATGATTTTTGGATATGTTATACATATATAAGTTGAGTATATCTACAAATTTTGAACCGTTAAAAATGAACGAATGATTTGTTATAAATTTTAAGAGGTGTTTTGATTCTTAAAGTAGGGTTATAATTGATTTTGGTGGAAAATTCTAGAATTGAGTGGGCCCCACTTGTGGTTGGTGAAAAAAATGTCTGAATTTTATTTCAAATGTGGTGGGTGGCAATAGTAGCAGGTAAAGCCATCGGTGTGAAGTCAAGTCCGCTTCTACGGCTAACATTTTCCTATAAATAGAGGGCTAAGTTAGAATTGAAAATCACACCGTAAACAAAGTTTTCTCTCTTTCTCTCTCTATATTATCGAGCGTATTTTATGAGTATTTAGATACTTTGAGAGTCATTGTTCAAAGATAAGTTTCATTCAAAGATCACTTCCGATCTTTCCTTCCGGCAATTGATTCTTTGAGGTAAGGGATGTTATTTTCTTCTCAAATGATATTATTTCTTCAATATCATTATCTTTGAAATATTGGTTGAACTTTTTATCAAATTTGGAACTTTTTCATGTCTCAAGTTACTATTCATGAGTTACTATTCATGAGTTACTATTCACGAAGTTACTATTCACGAAGTACTATTCATGAAGCGTGAAAATGTTTTTTTGTGGAATTTCTATCTTTTGGTGTCTTGAATTACAATTCACGATATTTGACACTTATTCACGATACTTGACACTATTTACGTGATATCTGCACTTATTCATCGAAAAATAAAATTTCTTCTTTTCGTCTAAAATATCTATTCGGATACTAGCTTTGATTGTATCCATGTTTTGATCATTCTTGAATTTTACACCATCGTGATTATTTTTGAGTTATTTTTGGACGTGGATAAAATAAAGTACTAATCCTTAATCCTTAATCCTTGTCATTTTGTTTCACTTTGGATTCGCTTTCTTTAAATATTTTTCATCATCCTCCTCCTTTAAATGATGATATTATTGAATATCTTTGGCTCAGTAGTAAAAGATGAATGATTTCTGAGAATATCTTTGGCCCGTAGTGCAAAATGAACAGTGTCGAGATGAACATGACCGATCGATGAATATCTTTGGCCATAGTGCAAAGATGAACAGTGTTTAAATGAACATGACCAATCGATGAATATCTTTGCACAGTGTGCAAAAGATGAATATTTGATTCCGGATGTATATTGATTGATGTTACAGGATAAAAGATAGACGATGAACTTTTAAATTCATACATGAAGATAGTAGTTTGCATTCTCTACTTAACTCTTCTAGTGAATTATTATTTCATTGCGAATATTGATTTAAAATTTGTTGTCTATTGTATTCTATTAGATTTTTTTCCTGTTGAAGACTAACGATAATTTGTTGTATATTATCTTAGTCATAATATTCTTTACTGGGCTAGTTGAGCTCACCCTTTTCCTTGTTGTTCCATTTTTCTTCTCAGGAGGCGAGAATGTAGCGAGTACTAGTCGGGTATGGAATGAAGGTTCTAGAGAGAGTTGTTTAGTAGTCCTCACCATTTTTGTAAAATAATGTATCAATAATTATGATGGGGATTTATTTGCGTGTGGATATTGTCTAGAAGACAATATTATATTTAAACTCACAGTATATATTGTCGTATTTCACACGACATTTGTATTATTGAAGTTGTAGTTTGCTTCTTGTACCATGTATTTGGCGACTCAGAATGGGTGTTGTGTATACCTATTTTGGGGGCGTCACAATTGTCATCATCCTCATGTTTATCATATGTTGAAAGTCATCTGTGACCTGTAGTGCATAGATGGACTTGGTATGATTATGACCAGGGATTATTCGGTATAATCATGACTGTAATGTTACAAATGATGTGGTAAAAGTCCTCCTTGTTCGTAGTGAATTGATGGACAGTTGTTGGCATGATCATGACCATTGATGAATACACGAATATCCTTGGCCCGTAGTGCATGGAAAATTTGTGGTCGTGATACTAATGAATATCCTTGGCCGTAGTGCAGGGATGATGTGGTTTATTTATTAAGCTGAGTCTCAGCGATAAAAGTGATGAAAAACCTTTTAAATCATAGAAGATAGTAGACTTTATTCTCAACTTGACTCTTCTAATGGATTGCTTGTTCATTGCAGATTAAACTTGATGTTTGTTATATTTTATCGGTTTAACAACTTTGTTGAAGGCTAATGATAAATTATTACGCATTATCTTAGTCATAATATTTTTTTTTGGGCTAGTTGAGCTCACCCTTTTGCTTTCATTGTTCTCTTGAAAATGAGAACGTGGTATTTGGGACTAGTCGGGGAGAGAGGGTGGCGGTCGATGATCGCATTAGTAGTCCTCACTATTCTATGAAATAGTGTGATAATAAATGTAATGAGGACTCCATTGAGTGTGGATATTGTCTAGATGACAATATTTATATTAAAACTCATAGCTTATGTTTTGTCGTATTTTACACGACAGTTGTATTATTAAGTTGTATTTGAATTTTATACCATGTATTTGGCGACTCAAGATGGGTGATGTATATCTATTTTGGGGCCGTCACAGTTGGTATCAAAGCTTAGGGATATTATCTCTGGCTAAGATGTGAGACTAGAACTAGGAGAGAAGATACGGGGAATTCCTTCGCTAGTATGACCTACCTAAGTTTATTTGGTATTTAATTGGTCGGTCAGATTTTAAGGATAATATGTTGCATGTCAATTAACCCTTGTTTTGTGGCAGTATCTGAAAATGACATCCGAGAATGTTGAGAATAGCAATGGAGCACAGGAGACCGTTGAGTCTCCACAGATCAATAATTAGGATAATATGCATCAGGAAGGCGACAATCCTCATGCAAACAACAACACTGACCAAATTATGAACGATGGAATGTTCAGAGGCTTTATGCAATTCATGCAACATCAGGCGAGAGCGGCTCTTGTCCAAAATGTAGGTGAAAACACTGGAAACTCTCGGACGGTCACCGCTAAACTGTTCAAGGAGCTGGGACCACCAGAGTTTATTGGAGAGCTAAAACCACTTAAGGCGAAAGTGTGGATAAAGTAGATCACCAAGATATTTGATGTCTTTGGATGCTCCGAGGAGCAAAAGGTTCCCTTTGCCACCTTTATGTTACGAGGAGAGGCAGATTACTTGTGGGAATCGGTAAAGCGTACTCAACCTACCGCACTGAAGATGTCTTGGGAGAAGTTCCAAGAACTATTCAAAGACAAGTACTTTCCCAAAAGTATTCATCACATAAAAGAGGTAGAGTTCATCAAGTTGGAGCAGAACAATATAACCGTGTCGCAGTACGAAGCTAAGTTTGCCGAGTTGTCCCGATTTGCGTCTCACTTGGTTGACAATGAGGAGAGAATGACGCAGATGTTTCTAAGAGGTTTGAAACCCGAGATACGTCAATATCTAATTTCTCATAAACTGTGTTTGTATTCAGATGTTGTAAATTGGGCTCAATTATTAAAGCACGATAACGAGTCAACCCAACTAAGAGAAAGCAGCCGGCAAAATGATAATACCAGTGGTAGCAGTCATCGAAGCGGTGACAACAAACGTGGAGGGAATCAACATGCCAGAAATGGTAACCACTTCGGTGGTAATCATGACCAAGACAATAAGAATGGACATTTCAAGAAGTGGAGATTCAACAATGATGGAAAGACGTCGGCCTGACACCGTTGTTAAGGAAGGAGAAACGACCACCTATTATATGCTTCAAATGCGGAGGGAGGGACACATCGGTCAAAGCTGCGCGATGCGATCCAAAGCGTGTTATAATTGTGGAAGAGAAGGTCACCTAGCCCGATTTTTATGTGTGCAATCAAGACAAGTTCAAATTTGGATGGAGGCACCAAAGACCGTCCCAGAAAAGTCAAAGTCGGTAGTTCAAGGGAGAGCGTTTGTTGTGACCTCCCAAAAAGCAAGGAACCCGAATGAGGTCATCACGGGTAAGCTTATCGTAAACTCTAGCGAAGTCTATACCTTATTTGATACCGGTTTTACTCATTCGTTTATTTCTCCTACTTGCACTCAACGTTTAAATTTGACTCTGGAGAAGTTAGACTTTGACTTATCGGTTGAAACTCCGTTCAGAGAAACCTTCATTACATCCACTGTTTATCAGTCTTGTTTGATTCAAATCGGTAACCGCACGTTACCTGTCGATTTTGTTTCTTTAAAAATACTTGCGTTTGACGTAATTCTAGGAATTGATTGGTTAACTACTCATCATGCTAAAATTGATTGTTTTCGTAAGGTTGTTAGCTTTCATGTAAGACCCCAAATTATTAATAAATAAAATTAATTTCCTCTATTCATTATTTTGAAATAGTAAGGGTTGATTTGATTAATGTGGTTAGTTATGGGTAAAATGCGCAAATATTTCAAATAAGCAAGTGGTTATAAAATATTCATTTTTATCGGAGAATATTCGTTTGGTCGTGGAATATTCTTACTGCGTAGAATATTCATTTACGACTGACGGTAGCGACCTTGTGTGGGCCCCATAACTGAAAGCAATTGGATGAAGAAAACGACATAGTATAAGTTGTTTATAAATAACTACGTAGTTGTTACAGTAAATCTTGTTGGAATACCCAAATGGTTAAAACACAAGAATCGCATTGTTGCATAAGTAGCTTACCAGTATTGCACCAATTATTGATTCTTACGTGAAGAAGACACTACTCAATAATTGTTACAGATAATTACTGCTCAAGATTTTATTTTATTGATTCAATAATTCTTTGCGTTGATATTTTATATTATTGTTGTTTCAATAATTGTCACTACACGATTTTCCATTATCGAGCAATAATTCATAGTATCTGAATAATATTATTAGATAACATTATTGGCAATGTCTAGAAAGTTCTGTCTAAGGAGAGGATTGGTCACCTAATTGCTACCAAGAGTGGAGAAATCCTTATTGAAAGCCCTCATTTCTGAGGAACGGCCTTGGTTGTCGATGATTGTGATTCTGTAATATTATTTATGAATAATTAATTATTGATTTATATGATTAGAAAAATATTGATTTTATGTGGATATAGATGGAGAAAATTTTTAAAGTGACAATTGTTGAAAATCGATATTTTATCTTTTCTGATAAAATAATATTTTATTATATTATTATAATATAATAATGATGATATTTTTACAATGAATGTGGGATATATGAGTATATGAGGAGGAAGATTATTTTTGTTGTAATAAATATTAAAAACATGTTAAACATGTCGGTGGACCCCATTTCTTGACTGAAATTTGATTATAGCCTGTAAAATCGTCCGTTTGTTGATTTCGGTCAATTTTTGTTTGGAATTTAGAAAAACTTTTTTTGCAAAGTTGTAGATAATGAAATTTCCTATGAAAAAGACATTTGGTTTGAATTTTTCTGACAAAAGGGTTATTTATTATGAATTATTGAAGTTTTGAAGTTTTGAAAATAATTGATTTTTGGAAGTTTTATTTATTTTTATTAATAAAAACGATTTTTACATTTTGTGGCCTCATTAAACATGTGCAAAGTGCTGAAGCTAGAGAATTCAAAGTGGGCGTAAGAAAATTTAATTATATATTAATATTTTATTAAATTTTCTGCTTTGGTGTTCTAAGCATTTTCCTATAAATAGGGTACTTAGGTTAGAATTAAAAATCACACCAGAAACTGAAATCTTTCTCTCTCTATATTATTGAGCGTATTCTTGTGAGTATTTTAAGATTATGAGTGTTGCTATACGGTGCAAGTTCCCTTCAGCACTATATTCAGTATTCCAGCCAGAAGTACTATTCTTTCGAGGTAAGGGATGTTGTTTTCTTCTTAAATGATATTATTTTCTTCAATATCATTATGCTGAAATATTGGTCTGAACTTTTTATCAAATTTGGAACTTTTTGTGCCGGGGTTACTATTTACGTATACGACACTATTCACGAATACGGCACTATTCACCGAAAAAATGAAATTTTCTTCTTTTTGTCCAAAATATCTATTATGGATACTAGCTTTGAGTGTATCCATGTTTTGATCATTCTTGAATTTTACTCCACTATGATTACTTATGAGGTATTTTTGGACATGGATAAACCGAAATACGAATCCTTAATATTTGTTATTTTGTTTCACTGGATTCGTTTCCTTTAAAATATTTTTAATCATCCTCAGTCCTAAATGATGATATTACTGAATATCTTTGGCCTGTAGTGCAAAGATGAATGATTTCTGATGAATATCTTTGGCCCATAGTGCAAAGATGAACAGCTGTTTAAATGAACATGACCAACTGGTGAATATCTTTGGCATGTAGTGAAAAGATGAATATTTGATTTATGATGTATATTGATTGATGTTAAAGGGATAAAATATTGATGATGGACTTTTAAATTCATAGATAATAGTAGACTTCATTCTCTACGTAACTCTTCTATGAATTATTGTTTTCGCTGTGAATATTGATCTGAAACTTGTTGTCTATTGTATTTTATCAGATTTTTCCCTGTTGAAGACTAACGATAATTTGTTCTAAATTATCTTAGTCATAATATTCTTTACTGGGCTAGTTGAGCTCAGCATTTTCCTTTTTGTTCCATTTTTCTTCTCAGGAGGCAGACCGTATGGCAGTACTTAGTGGGGTATGGAATGAAGGTTCTATGAAGTCGTTTTAGTAGTCCTCACTATTTTTGTAAAATAATGTATCAATAATTGTAATGAGGACTTGTTTGGGTATGAATATTATCTAGATGGCAATATTTGTATTTAAACTCATAGTTTTTATGTTGTATTATTAAAGTTGTAGTTGTTTCTGTACCATGTATTTTGACAACTCAGAATGGGTGTTGTATACCTATTTTGGGGGCATCACAGTTGGTATCAGAGCTTAGGGATATGATCTCTGGTGGAGATCGGGGAATAGAACTAGGAGGGGAGAGACGAGTAAATCCTTCGCTAGTGTGTCCTACCTAAGCTTATTTGTTGGTCGGTCATAATATAGGGGTATTATATGATTTGTTAATTTGTTTAATTAACCCTTGTTTTATGGAAGTATTTAAGAATGGAAACTGAGAATGTTAACAGTGGAGTAAATGAAACCGTGGAGACGCCTGTATTCACCAACGAGGAGAACGTGCAACATGTTGGCAATGTTCCTCCTGCGAACAACACCACTGAGCAGATGATGAACGATGGGATGTTTAGAAGCTTTTTGCAGTTCATGCAAAATCAGACGAGGGAGACTCGTGTTCAAAATACAGGAGGAAATGATAGTAATTCACAGTTTGTCACAGCCAAGCAGTTCAAGGAGTTGGGACCACCAGAATTCAGGGGAAAGTCGAATCCGATTAAGGCGGAGACATGGGTCAAACAAATTACCATGATATTTGATGTCTTGGGATGCACGAAGGAACAGAAGGTTCCATTCACCACCTTTATGTTCCGTAATGAGGCGATTCTTGGTGGGAATCACAAGAGTACCCATCCAAATTAGCACTTAGTATGTCTTGGGAAACGTTTCAGAAACTGTTCAATGACAAGTACTTTCCTGAAAGTATTCGTCATATGAAGGAGGTAAAATTTATTAGACTAGAGCAGAATAACATGACGGTGTCCCGCTACGAGGCGAAGTTTTCAGAGTTATCCAGGTTTGCACCTCATTTGGTTGAAAATGAGGAACGTATGACGCGGATGTTTCTGAGAGGTTTGAAACCCGGCATACGTCAATATCTCATTTCACATAAATTTTCCCTCTATTCAGATGTTGTCAACAGGGCTCAATTATTAGAGCGAGATGATAACGTAGTACGTTCAATCGAGGACCACAACCAGATCATACCGGTGACAACGATCCATCGTAACAACGATAACCACGGAGAAAGAAAAATACTGGACAGAGCTGCAACCACTCTGGTGGTAATCATGGCCATGAGAATAGAAGAAGCGAGTCGGGAGGAGATTTTAAAAGAGGAGATTCAACAATGACAATACGAAGACGTTAAAGCACCAAAGAAGAATCGGGTTCCAAGGAGGAGAACGATCACCCATTATATGCTATAAGTCACGGAAAAGAAGGACATATCACCATTAAGCGCCTAGCAGCTTTAAGGTATGTTATAATCGTGGAAAGGAAAGACATATCGCCGAGATTGCACTATAAGCGAAACCAAGTCCAAATGGGATGGTGACTCAAAAGGTCATCCCGAAAAAGTCAAAGTCAACGGTTCTCGAAGAAGCGTTTGTCGTGGATCGTCAACATGCGAGGAACCCAAACGAGGTGATCACGGGTAAGCTAATCATAAATTCATGCAAAGTTTATACCTTACTAGATACCTGGTGCTACCCATTCATTTATTTCTCCTGCTTGTGCTCAACGTTTAAACTTGACTCCGGAGAAATTAGACTTTAATTTATCTGTGGAGACTCTGTTAGGAGAAACTTTCATCACATCAACTGTTTATAAATCTTGTTTGATCCAAGTTGGCACCATCACCTTACCTGTTGACCTTATCTCTTTAAAGATACTTGCATTTGACGTGATTTTAGGGATTGATTAGTTAACTACTCATCATGCCAAAATTTATTGTTTTTGTAAGGTTGTTAGTTTTCATATTCCTAACCAACCTGTTGTGCGAATTCAAGCAACTAAGCCATTAAAATCAATCACTGTTATATCAAGTCATAAAGCTATTCGTTTATTAAAAAAATGGATGTCAAGCTTTCTTAGCCCATGTTATGGATTTGAATAAAGACACGTCAGATTTGAATAATATTCCTGTTCTTATTGACTTTCGACGATTTTTCAAAGAACTTCCCGCCCACCCCGTAACGTGAAGTTGAATTCTTTATTGTTCTTGAACCTGGTACAAATCCCATTTCTAAAACCCCATATCAAATGGCTCCTATTGAACTTCAGGAGTTAAAGGTCCAACTACAGGAGTTATTGGACATCGGTTTTATTCGTCCTAGTACATCTCCTTGGGGTGCTCCTATTTTATTTGTAAAGAAGAAAGACGGGAGTATGCGACTTTGTATCGATTACCGAGAATTAAACCATGTCACTATCAAGAATAGGTATCCGCTACCTCGTATTGATGACCTGTTTGACCCGATTCAAGAGGAGCACAATTCTTTTCAAAAATTGATCTTCGCTTACGGATATCATCACCAAGATTAGGCGAGGATATTCCAAAGATTGCCTTGAACTTCGATGCGAGGCATTATGAATTCTTAGTCATGTCTTTTGGATTGACTAATGATCCTGCTGCTTTCATGGATATGATGAACCAAGTATTCAAGGATTATTTGGATCAGATTCGTTGTTGTCTTTATTGATTTATATCCTCATATATTCAAAAGCCACGAAGATCATGAGCACCATTTGGCCGGTACTCCAAAGGCTTCGTGAAAACAAGCTTTATGCTAAGCTGAAGAAATGCGAGTTCTGGCTTGAGGAAGTAGCATTCCTTGGGCACGTTGTGTCAAAACATGGAGTATCTGTTGACCCGATGAAGATTGAAGCAATACAAAGTTGGGAACAACCGAAGTCGGTGACCGAAGTACGTAACTTTCTGGGCTTAGCAGGTTATTATCGGAGATTCGTGGAAGGATTTTCTCAAATCACTAATCCATTAACTCAGCTGACTCGGAAAGATATAAAATTCGTATGGAGCGAGGAATGCGAGGAGAGTTTCCAAGAGCTTAAGAGGAGACTCATTTCGGCACCTGTTCTGACAATACCATCTGGTTTGGATGGATTTGTTATCTACAGCGATGCTTCAGGCAAAAGGTTAGGATGTGTTCTCATGCAACGTGGGAAAGTCATAGCCTATGCCTCACTACAACTTAAAGAATATGAGAGGAATTATCCTACTCATGATCTAGAGTTGGCAGCAGTCGTTTTCGTGCTAAAGATCTGGAGGCACTATCTATATGGGGATAAAGTGGAGATTTATTCAGACCATAAAAGCCTCAAATATTTCTTCACCCAAAAAGAACTCAACATGCGGCAACGACGTTGGCTCGAGCTGTAGAAAGATTACGACCACACTATTCAATACCATCTTGGAAAGGCGAACGTGGTAGCCGACGCATTGAGTAGAAGATCATACGCAGGAACGAGGCGATGTTTTCAACACAAAGGCCCATTTGGTGTGATTTACAAAAGATGAAGATTGAATTCAAGACTCCGGGGATCCATGCAATGATGTCAAGTATACGTATAGAACCAACTTTAATCGAAAAAGTTAAAGTTGCTCAAGCCACAGACCCGGAGCTGATGCGTATAAAGAAGAAAGTACAAGAAGGTGTTATTCCAGATGCAAGAATCGATGAAGAAGGAATACTTCGAGTCCACTCCAGACTTTGTGTTCCTAACGATTCTGATTTGAAGTACAAGATCATGATGGAGGCACACAATACACCATTTGCAATCCATCCTGGAAGTACCAAAATGTATCGTGATCTTCGACATACATTTTGGTGGAACAATATGAAGAGAGAGATTGCAAAGTTTATCTCGATGTGTTTTACTTGTCAACATGTAAAGGCGGAGCATCAAGTGCCTAAGGGTCCATTGCAACCACTGGAGATTCCGAAATGGAAGTGGGAACACATTACCATGGATTTTGTTATGGGTCTTCCCACGGTTTCTCAAGGCATAAATGCTATTTGGGTTATTATTGATAGATTAACCAAGTCTGCTCATTTCTTGCCGATACGGGAAATTTATTCCCTTGAATGTCTTGTTCGTATGTACGTAGATGAGATTATGAGATTGTGAGATTGCATGGCATGCCAGTATCCATAGTTTTGGATCGTGACCCAAGATTCACTTCAAGATTTTGGGTTAGCTTGCAAAAAGCTATGGGCAAGGATTTACGATTCAGTTCGACATACCATCCTCAAACGGACGGACAATCAGAGAGGACTATTCAAACTCTTGAAGATCTATTATGACTCTGTGTCCTAGACTTCAAAGGGAGTTGGGATAAGTATTTATCGTTGGTGGAATTCTCTTACAACAACAGTTATCAGGCAAGTATAGGTGTGGCTCCATTTGAAGCATTATATGGACGAAAGTGTCGCTCTCCAATATGTTGGGATGAGGTGGGTGAAGCAACATTGTTGGGACCCGAGTTGGTATGTATGATTACAGAAAAAATCCAAATGATTCGACAACGTATACAAACGGCACAGGATCGACAAAAGAGTTATGCGGATCTTCATCGAAAGGACGTGGAATTTGGTATTGGGGATCATGTATTGTTGCGAGTTGCTCCATGGAAAGGAGTTACAAGATTTGGGGGGAGAGTAAAGCTCAATCCACGATTTATTGGTCCATTTTAGATTCTTGACCGAGTAGGAAATGTGGCCTATAGACTCGCGTTACCTCAAAGTATGTCTCGTGTTCATAATGTTTTTCATATATCTGTGTTTCGTAAATATGTGAAAGACCCAAACCACGTCATTGAGTTAGAACCGGACGAGATAGCTGAAGACTTAACGTACGAGGAAGTACCTGTCAAGATCTTGGATAGGAAAGAGCATGTCTTACGCACGAAGGTCATACCACAAGTTAAAGTTTTGTGGAGGAACCATGGTATTGAGGAAATGACCTGGGAGTTGGAAACGGAAATGAAAGCGCGGTATCCTCATCTTTTCGAAACACCAGGTACGCACGTCAATTTCGAGGAAGAAATTTCATAAGGAGGGGAGGTTGTAAGAACCCAAATTATTAATAAATGAAATTTAATTTCCTCTATTCATTATTTTGAAATAGTAAGGGTTGATTTGATTAATGTGGTTAGTTATGGGTAAAATGCGCAAATATTTCAAATAAGCAAGTGGTTATAAAATATTCATTTTTATCGGAGAATATTCGTTTGGTCGTGAAATATTCTTACTGTCGGGGAATATTCGTATGCACGGTAGCGACCTTTTGTGGGCCCCATAACGAAAGTGATTGGATGAAGAAAATGACAAGTATAAGTTGTTTATAAATAACTGCGTGGTTTATTCTGAAGTTATCTTTGTTGGAATACCCGGTGGTTAAAACATAAGAATGTCTGCGTTCGCGCACATTAAGCACACCAGTATTGCACCAATTGTTGATTCTTACGTAATAAGGCACTACTCAATAATTGTTACAGAATTACCGCTCAAAGATTTTATTTTATTGATTCAATAATTCTTTGCGTTGATATTTTATATTATCGTTGTTTCAATAATTGTCACTACACGCATTTTCCATTATCTACAATAATTCATATTATCTAAATAATATTATTAGATAACATTATTGGCAATGTCTAGAAAGTTCTGTCTAAGGAGAGGTTTGGTCACCTAATTGCGCGCCAGTAAGGAGAAATCCTTATTGGAAAGCCCTCTCTTTCTTGGGAACGACCTGGTTGTCAGTATTGTGATTCTGTAATATTATTTATGAATAATTAATTATTGATTTATATGATGAGGAAGATATTGATTTTATGTGGATATAGATGGAAAAAAATTTTAAAGTGACAATTGTTGAAAATCGATATTTTATCTTTTCTGATAAAATAATATTTTATTATATTATTATAATATAATAATGATGATATTTTTACAATGAATGTGGGATATATGAGTATATGAGGAGGAAAAGTATTTTTGTTGCAATAAATATTAAAAACATGTTAAACATGTCGGTGGACCCCATTTCTTGACTGAAATTTGATTATAGCCTGTAAAATCGCCCGTTTGTGGATTCCGGTCAATTTTTGTTTGGAATTTGGAAAAACTTTCTTCTGTAAAGTTGTAGATAATGAAATTTCCTATGGAAAAGACATGTGATTTGAATTTTTCTGACAAAAGGGCTATTTATTATGAATTATTGAAGTTCTAAAGTTCCGAAATAATTAATTTTTGGAAGTTTTATTTGTTTTTATTAATAAAAACGTTTTTTACATTTTGTGGCCTCATTAAACATGTGCAAAGTGCTGAAGCTAGAGAATTCAAAGTGGGCGTAAGAAAATTTAATTATATATTAATATTTAATTTATGATGTATATTGATTGATATTATAGGGATAAAATATTGATGATGGACTTTTAAATTCATAGATTATAGTAGACTTCATTCTCTACGTAACTCTTCTATGAATTATTGTTTTCGCTGCGAATATTGATCTGAAACTTATTGTCTATTGTATTTTATCAGATATTTCCCTGTTGAAGACTAACAATAATTTGTTCTATATTATCTTAGTCATAATATTCTTTACTGGGCTAGTTGAGCTCACCCTTTTCCTTTTGGTTCCATTTTTCTTCTCAGGAGGCGAGAATGTAGCGAGTACTAGTCCGGGCATGGAATGAAGGTTCTAGGAAGTCGTTTTAGTAGTCCTCACTATTTTTGTAAAATAATGTATCAATAATTGTAATGAGGACTTATTTGTGTATGAATATTGTCTAGATGGCAATATTTGTATTTAAACTCATAGTTTTTATGTTGTATTATTAAATATGTAGTTGTTTCTGTACCATGTATTTTGACGACTCAGAATGGGTGTTGTATACCTATTTTGGGGGCGTCACATTTCATATTCCTAATCAACCTACTATGCGAATTCAAGCGACCAAACCATTAAAATCAATCACGGTCATCTCAAGCCATAAAGCTATTCGTTTATTAAAAACGGATGTCAAGCTTTCTTAGCTCATGTCACGATTTAAACAAAATACGTCGATTTGAATGATATTTCTATTGTTAATAAATTTCCGACGATTCCTCTCAAGAACTTTCTCGCCTACCCCCGGAGCGTGAAATCGAGTTTGGTATCGATCTTGAACCCGGTACAAAACCCATTTCCAAAGTCCCATATCGAATGGCTCCTATTGAACTTCAAGAGTTAAAAACCCAACTGTAAGAATTGTTAGACATCGGTTTCATTCGACCTAGTACGTCTTCTTGGGGTGCTCCTGTTCTATTAGTGAAGAAGAAAGATGGAAGTATGCGACTTTTTATTGATTATCGGGAGTTGAATCATGTCACCATAAAAAATAGGTACCCGTTGCCTCGCATTGATGACCTGTTTGATCAGTTGCAAGGCGCCAAATTCTTTTCAAAGATTGATCTTTGTTCCAGATATCATCAGTTGAAGATTAAAATCGATGACATTCCTAAGTCTGCTTTCAGAACTTGGTACGGGCATTATGAATTCGTAGTCATGTCTTTTGGATTGACTAATGCTCCTGCTGCCTTCATGGATATGATGAAACGAGTATTCAAGGAATATTTGGATCACTTTGTGGTCGTCTTTATTGATGACATCCTCATATACTCCAAAACCTGTGAAGACCATGAGCAACACTTGAGGTTGATACTCTAAAAGTTTCGTGAAAGCAAGCTATATGCCAAGTTGAAGAAATGCGAGTTCTGGCTTGAGGAAGTTGCATTCCTTGGGCACGTAATATCAAATCATGGAATATCTGTTGACCCGGTAAAGATTGAAGCAATTCAAAGCTGGGAGCAACCTAAGTCAGTGACCGAAGTACGTATCATTCTCGGCTTAGCTGATTATTATCGGAGATTCGTAGAAGGGTTTTCTCGAATCGCTACTCCATTAACTCAGCTGACTCGAAAAGATACAAAGTTTGGTTGGAGCGAGGAATGTGAGAAGAGTTTTCAAGAACTCAAGAGAAGACTCATTTCAGCACCTGTTCTGAAAATACCATCTGACTAGGAGGGATTTGTCATCTACAGTGATGCTTTAGGCAAAGGGTTAGGATGTGTTCTCATGCAACATGGAAAAGTCATAGTCTATGCCTCACGACAACTCAAAGAATATGAGAAAAATTATCCTACTCATGATAAAGAGTTGGCAGCAGTCGTTTTTACACTTAAGATTTGGAGGCATTACCTCTATGGAGAGAAGGTGGAAATCTATACGGATCATAAAAGCCTCAAATATTTTTTCACCCAAAAGGAACTCAACATGCGGCAACGACGATGGCTTGAGTTGTTGAAAGATTACGATCATACCATTCAATAACATCCTGGAAAAGCGAACGTAGTAGCTGATGGATTGAGTAGAAGATCATATGCGGATACGAGTGCATTATTGTCATTGCAAAGGCCCGTTTTATATGACTTACAAAGGATGGAGATAGAGTTAAAGACTCCAGGGACCCATGTGATGATGGCGAATATACGAGTAGAATCGACTTTAATCGATAAAGTTAAAGTTGCTCAAGCTACAGACATGGAGCTGATGCGTATGAGGAAGAAATTGCAAGAAGGTGCTATTTCGGAAGCAAGAATCGATGAAGAAGGAATACTTCGAGTCAACTCCAGACTTTGTGTTCCTAACAACCCTGATTTAAAGTATAAAATCATGGTCAGTCGTATATAACACACCGCTTTGCAATCCATCACGGAGTACCAAAATGTATCGTGATCTTCGACATACATTTTGGTGGAGCAATATGAAGAGAGAGATCGCGGAGTTTATCTCAAGGTGTCTAACTTTTCAACGAGTCAAGGCAGAGCATCGAGTGCCAAAAGGTCCATTGCAACCACTTGAAATTCCAGAATGGAAGTGGGAGTACATTACCATGGATTTTGTTACTGGTCTTCCCAAGGTTTCTCAAGGCATAGATGCGATTTGGGTCATTGTTGATAGATTAACCAAGTCTGCTCATTTCTTACCTATACGAGAAACTTATACACTTGAATGTCTTACTCGTATGTATATAAATGAGATTGTAAGATTGCATGGTATACCAGTATCCATAGTTTCTGATCGAGACCCAAGATTCACTTCATGATTTTGGGTTAGTTTGCAAAAAGCTATGGGCACGGTTTTACGATTTAGCTCAAAGATATCATCCTCAAACCAGACGAAAGCGATCGAAAAGGACTATTCAAACTCTTGAAGATTTATTAAGACTCGTGTCCTTGACTTCAAGGAAGTTGGGACAAGTTTTTACCATTGGTGGAGTTTTCCTACAACAATGTTATCAAGCAAGTATTGGCATGGCTCCATTTGAGGCGCTTTTATGAAAGAAAGTGTCGTTCTCCAAAGATTATCTTTGGGATGAGGTGGGTGAAGCAACATTTTGGGACCAGAGTTGATACGTATGACTACGGAAAAGATTCAAACGATCCGACAACGTATAAAAACCTCACAAGATCGACAAAAGAGTTATGCTGATTTTCATCGAAAGGACGTGAAATTCGATATTGGAGATCATGTGTTGTTACGTGTTGCTCCATGGAAGGGAGTTATGAGATTTGGAAAGAGAGAAAAGCTCAACCCTTGATTCATTGGCCCATTTTTAATCCTCGATCGAGTCGAATCAGGCTCTATAGACTCGCGCTTTACCGCTTAGTATGTCTCGTGTTCATAACGTTTTCACATATCTATGTTACGTAAATATGTGAAAGACCCGAACCACATTACCGAATTAGAACCGGACGAGATAGAGGAAGATTTAATGTATGAAGAGTTACCTGTTAAAATCTTGGATAAGAAGGATCATATTCTACGCTCCAAGGTTATACCTCAAGTCAAAGTTTTGTGGAGAAACCACGATGTGGAAGAAATGACCTGGGAGTTAGAATCTGAGATGAAGCCAAGATATCCTCACCTCTTCGATATACCAGGTACATACCCTAATTTCGAGGACGAAATTTCATAAGAAAGGGAGGTTGTAAGACCCCAACTTTTATGAATAAAGATTAAATTCTCTCGAAATATATTTTTGAATATTATGGTGTGGATATGATATAATGTTATAGTTGTGGTAATATTTACAAATTTTGCAAAGTAAGCAAGTGGTTATATAATATTCGATTGGTCGGGGAATATTCGTTTTAACATGGAATATTCGTGACGGCGATTTGACAAATCATTAATGGATCCTACAACCAAAGTATTGTCGTAGTTAAAAAATGATGAAATTATCTTTTTATAAAAATAACTACGAAAGTGTTACCGTTAAAACTGTTGAACTACCCGGTAGTAAAAAGTAAATGCGATGTCTGGCGTGGTTGTTGCAAGAAGCACACGGATTGATTATTGATGCTTACGTGAGAAGTCACTCGATTATACTCAATTATTGCTACGATAATTCTTTGCATCATATCTCTCTCTCATATTATTGATTCGATTATTGTCACAAAGATCATCTCGCATTATATGATATATTATTAAATCATTAATTGAGACGACAAAGTTATTTATATTATTAAATTACAATATTTACAATGTCTAGAAGTTCTGTCAAGGAGAGGTTTGGTCTATGAGACCGCGAATTTTATGAAGTAAAAGTATTCAATTTTTCTATTTTGGTAAATAGTTAAATTTATAAAAGTTTAAAGTTAAGGGTAATATGTGAATTTTTTTTTGCAAAGTAAGAAAGTTGATATAAAATATTCGTTGTGTCGGGGAATATTCGATTAGTCGGAGAATATTCTTTTTGTCGGGGAATATCCATACAACGGTACAATTATTGGTGGACCCCACAATGGAATTATTGTCAGATTGAGAAAACGACAAAAATATTTTTATGAAAATAACGCATGGAAGTATTACAGTTAAGCTGTTGAAACACCCGGTGTTAAAAGTACGAATGTCTGCGTGGTTTCATAAGAAGACACCAGATTGATTATTGATACTTACGTGAGAAGTCACTCAGTTTTGTTTTATTAGTATTATTAATGTAGTAAATCGAAAAGCTTTTTATATAAAATAAAATACTTTTATAAAGTTATTCGCTTTATTAGGCTAATAGTAAAATCTTTTTATATAAAATGAATACTTTTATAAAGTTATATATTTTATTAGACAATAATTAGAATATATTATATTTTATTATGCATAGTGTTTGCATAAGACAAGACCCCAACTTTTGAATAAAGATGAATTTTCTATAATTATCATTTTTGAATATTATGGAATAAATTTAATATAATGTTATAGTTGTGGGTAGTATTTATAAATTCCGCAAAGTATGCAAGTTGTTATATGATATTCGATTGGTCTGAATATTCATTTTAGCGAGGAATATTAAATATAAATGGCCAGCAATCATTGGTGGACCCCACAATGAAATTATTGTCGGATTAAGAAAACGACAAAAAATACTTTATGAAAATAAAGGCGTAAGTTTTACTGTTATCATTGTTGAACTACTTTAAGTAAAGAAATGCAAGAATCTGCGTGGTGGTTGCATAGTAGCACACGGTATTGATTATTGATGCTTATGTGAGAAGTTACTCAGTTTTACTTATTTTATGGACCCCCATTTACCCATCTTTCAAAATAAGCGGTAGAAATTATTTAAAGGTGAGGCCCACATGTGGGGGCCACATGTGGGGCCCATATGTGTTGAATAATTGATTTTTAAAATAGGGGTGAAAGGAAGTTACGTAAAGGAGAGATAAAATATATTTATAAGTATGGTATTTGTATATATATAATGTGAGTGGAAGAATGATAATATGATAGTGATAGGTGTGTGTGTGTGTGATAGTGATGTTAGTGGAGGATGGTGGAAAAGATGGTAGTGGTTTTTCTTTGTTTCTTTATTGCATTATAACTTGTGTTGTATATTATATATATATATATATATATAACATTTGATTGCTTTGATCTGATTGGATGAAGGATTGACTTTTGTATCCTTAGGTTATAAGAATTTTATCCGTGAATTATTGCGTCTGTGATATTTCCTTACACAGTGCCCTTCCATTCTTCTATAAATAGAAACTCATTTCTTCATTATTTTTTATGAATTCACTGAAACTCTAGAGAGAGAAATTATAGAAAACTATAGAAAAGTATTCTGCTACTTCCCTACTCTTATATTCAGTTTCTTTTATGGTAAGGGATATTATTCTTTTGTATTTGAGAAGAGAACTTTCGTTATTCCATTTCTTTATTATTATGTTGGAATAACTTTTAGTATCATGCTGAGAATAACTTTATACGTGGTGACATTCTTCATTATTCGTCTTTATTATTCCGTTGGAACATCCTCATACATCTTATCTGTACGGACTGGTTCCGCTTTTATTATTATTCTGTCTTTATTTTCCGTTGGAACATCTTATCTGTGCTATACGCTTGAGACTCGGGTTCCGCTTTTATTATTACTCTTTTTATTATTCCGTTGGAACATCCTGCATACAGGCTTTACTGTGGGACACGGTTCCGCCTTTATTATTTCATTCTTTATTATTCTGTTGGAACATCCTGTCCGGAGTGATTTTCACGACTTTGGTTCCATTATTATTATTCTGTTGGAATAACTTTGCCACGATAAGCACCGCATGCATGGTGATTTCATTGTTATTCCATTCCTTATTATTCTCGGTTGGTTAAAATTTTGACTTCTATACTCCATGAAATTAGTGGAATATCCTTGATATTTAAGCTTCATCCAAAGATTTTCATGGAAATATTCTTCGAGAAATCTTGAATTTTACTTCTACAAAGCAAAGATCATGTTGACAATTTGGGCGTTATTAGTTCTGAATAACTTAATTCTTGAACCGCTTTTATTGAATTTTATATCATTGTCATCATCCTCATGTTTATATTTTTTGAAAGTCATTTGTGGCCTGTAAAGGATGGATGGACTTGGTATGATTATGACCAGGGATTATTCGGTGTAATCATGACCGTAATGTTACAAATGATGTGTAAAAAAAATTCTCATTGGCCCGTAGTGCATTGATGGACAGTTGTTGGCATGATCATGACCATTGATGAATACACAAATATCCTTGGCCCGTAGTGCATGGAATTTGTGGTCGTGACCACTAATGAATATCCTTGGTAGTAGTGCGGGGGATGATGTGGATTATTTATTAAGTCGTGTCTCGTTGATAAAAGTGATGAAAAACTTTTAAATCATAAAAGATAGTAGATTCTATTCTCTACTTGACTCTTTTAATGGATTGTTTGATCCGCTGCAGTTAAACTTGATGTTGTTATATTTTATCAATTTAACACTGTTGAAGGCTAATGATAATTTATTCTGCATTATCTTAGTCATAATATTTCTTACTGGGCTAGTTGAGCTCACCCTTTCTTTCACTGTTCTCTTCAGGAAATGAGAATATAGCTGGGACGAGTCGGGGAACAGAGTGATGGACCAGATGATAGTATTAGTAGTCCTCACTATTTTGTGAAATAGTGTGTTAACAATTGCAATGAGGACTCCTTTTGAGTTTGTATAATCTCTAGTAGACAATAATTGTATTCAAACTCACAGTTATGTTTTGTCGTATTATACCACGCATTGTTGTATTAGTAAGTTGTATTTAAATTTTGTACCATGTATCGACGACCCAAGATGGGTGATGTATACCTAATTTTGGGGCGTCACATAAAATCTTGCATAGTGTTTGCATAGTAAAATCTTTTTATATAAAATAGAAAACTTTTATAAAGTTATTCGTTTTATTAGATTATAAATAGAATATATTATATTTTATTGTAAACCAATCTGACCGTCTCGTTTAAAGTAAATCAATCTGGACCGTTCATAAATTAGTTACTATGATCCATTCTTCTATAAATAAAGCTCATTCCTTCATTATTTCTTACTTAATTCACTTGAAACTCTGAGAGAGAAACTATAGAGAGTTCTTCTTCAATAATCTTGAGCGTATTTCTTTAGAGTTTAAGAAAGCTTTGAGCGTAGTGCAAGTTTTCTTCAAGTATATTCTCGCCCTACCAGTCGGAATACTTTTCTTTTTAAGGTAGGGGATACAATTATCGTACTTGTAAAGGATATTATTATTATTATTATAGTAAGGGGTATTATTTCGTTCGTATTCATGAAGAGAACTTCTATTATTCCATTGTTTATTATTCTATTGGAATAACCTGTATACACGGACTACCGTATACATGGTGAAATTCTTCTGATATTACATTCTTTATTATTATGTTGGAATAACTTGTCTATGCGAAGTACTACATACATGGTGAAATTCTTCTATTATTCCATTCTTTATTATTACAGTTTATATCACATGCAAATGCGTTTACGCATGACACAGTTCCATTATTTATTATTCATTTGGAATAACTCGTCATGCGGCCTATCGCGTGCTCGGTGAATTCATATGTTATTTCATTATTTATTATTCTGTTGGAATATCCTGTCTGTGCATTTACGCATGACCTGGTTTCATTCTTTATTATTCTGTTGAAATAACCTGTCTATGTGGATTACCGCATGAATGGTAAATGATCATTCGTATTCATACGAATAGTATTTTTATTAAAAAGGGGTTTCTGCCAGGGGCAGATTCATAATTTTTCTAACCCTTAAAAATTCTGGAAAAATTTGAAATGATAATTTGATGAGTTTTCTAGATTGTGTCCAAAAATGGCGATTTTTGGATGTATAGATTAAGAGTTATGGATTTTATGGGAAAAGACTATTTTAAAAGTAAACTCTTATAACTCCTTGTGGTTAACTCCAAAATTGGTGAAATTTTTATTGGGAGTACATGTATATAACAGAGTATACCACCTAAATTTGAATTTTTTGGACAAAAGTACAATTTATGATAAATGTCTAAATATTCGCGCTTTTAGCCATATGAAAAATAGTAAATGAGTTTTAAAAATTCTGAGAAAAATATATGTTCAAGATGGGACTATATTCTGCTAAATCCTAGAAAAGAAATATTTTTGGGACTGATTTGGTATTTTTCATGAAAATGAACTAGTTATGAGTAAATGAATTAAATATGTTATGTGAAGTAATAAAATTGGAAAATAAGATTTTATGGCTTGGGAATCCTATATAGGGTATATGCTGATTTTTTATGAGGGATTTGATCATTGATGATGAAATCTTATGAGTATGACATTTTTGAATGATTAAATGCATTATTTGATAAAGTGTAAACAATTGAAATAAATTTTTTATAAGTTTAAGAAATGATTAAAATATTGTTATAATATTTATGATATTAGATTATGAGATTATTAAGTGATTGATAACATTTGGTTATTATTGAACGCTGGATAAATTGTATTATAAATGTTTAATATTTATCCTTTATCTCATTTGATTGATTCTTATATCATTGTCATCATCCTCATGCTTATATTGTGTTAAAAGTCATCTTTGGCCGTAATGCATAGATGGACTTGGTATGATTATGACCAGGGATTATTCGGTATAATCATGACCGTAATGTTATAAATGATGTGATTATGATTATGGCTATGGATTCTCTTCGGCCAAGGGTGCAAAGATGAATTGTTTTATGGCATGATCATGACCGTTGATAAAAACACGATTATCTTTAGCCCGTAGTGCATGGATAATTCGTGGTCGTGATATTAACGAATATCCTTAGCCATAGTGCATGGATAATTCAGTGATATGGATTTATTATCGAGCTGAGTCTCAACGATGAAATATAAATTCATGGATGTGATATTAACAAATATCCTTGGCCGTAGTACAGAGGTGATTCGATGATGTAGATTATTTATTAAGCTGAGTCTCAGCGAACCCAACTTTGGAAGGGTGTTTTGCCACTATCATACAAGATGTCTAATGACATACAACCTCGTGTTATCATAAAGATGGGGTTATGCGCATCCACTTCTTTGAGTATATCTACGGGCACTACCTATATGATCTTGGAGTTTATTTGAAATATAATATTCACTTGGAGACAAAGTGGAGATAGTTATATGTCGAGAAGACTCACCATTAGAAAGAAAGATGATAGTAATCTTCTCATTTTTCTTTCGGGGGTCTATTGGGTCAACCAAGGATAATTACGTGGACATATGATATCTATTATAACCTGGACGCATGGCCTCCCATGTAAAGAAGGTTTCTTGAGCACTTCCCAAAGATTTTAATTTCTAAAACAGTTTTGACTATACTTTTATGTAAAGTACCATTGTAAGGTTGTGGTCGAGGTACCATGAGAGTTACATACATTTGTATTAAAACTCACAGTTAACTGTGGTCGTATTCTATACGAAAGTTCAACAGTTGTATAAATGAAGTTATATTTGAATTTTGTACCATATATCTGGCGACTCATAATGGGTGATGTATACCTAATTTTGGGGGCGTCACATGGTCACATAATTGTGCGCCAATAAGGAGAAATCCTTATCGGAAACTCCCTCTTTCCTGGGAACGACCTGGTTGTTAAATATTGTGAGTTATAATATTAATGATGAATAAGTTCGTGTTGATTAAAGATGAATTTTATAGCTCCATTGTGTTGGAATTATTAGTGTTAATGGAAATCGACATCTATTCCGATGATAATTGATGTTTAGGGGTTATATTGATAAATCGGGTAATTTATCGGATAAATGAGCAATTAATTGCTACTAATTCACATGCTTATATAACTATTTGTTCACATGTGTGTACTATTGAATCACATTCTTGTACTATTAGGGGAGTTGGTGCAAGATTGATAATACTTGCATAACTAAGTTAAAAATGGAGGTATAGATGGAAGTACTATACTGTAATTCGTATTTTTCACATGATTATACTATTGATTCACATGATTGAACTATTGATTCACATTATTTACTATTAGGGGAGGTGGTGAAAGTTTGATAATACTTGCAGGACTAAATTAAAAATGAAAGAAAAGTTGGAGGTATTGTACTGTAATATTTTGAGCCCCAAAACGTGCAATTATCGAAACTATATTTTCCTATAAATAGAAGCTCATTCTTCCTTTATTTCTCACCAATTCACAAAAGCTTTAGAGCAATTGTTATAGAGAGAAAGAAGAAGAGAAGTCTGCTACCTCACTATTCCAGTATCTAGTTTTTTTTTACGGTAAGGGGTATTATTTCTTTTGTATTCATGAAGAAAACTTCTGTTATTCCATTCTTTATTATTCTCGCTGAATAACGTGTATCACGGACTACCCTATACTTGGTGAAATTCTTCTATTATTCCATTCTTTATCATTCATTTGAACATCCCATGCATCAGGCTTTTACGCATGACCTGGTTCCATTATTTATCATTTTGTTGGAACGTCCCCGTGCATGCTTTTATGCATGACTTCGGTTCCGTTAATTATTATTCGTTGGAATATCACGTCTGCGTGCGTTTATGCATGACCGGTTCCGTTATTTATTATTCATTGGAATAACTCGCCTATGCGCGGTCTATCGCTTGCATGGTAATTTCTTTTGTTATTCCATTCTTTATTATACTCAGTTGGTTAAATTTTTGGCTTTTATACTCCATGAAATTAGTGGAATATCCTTGATATTTGCGCTTCATCCAGTATCTTTTCATAGAAATATTCTTCTGAGCATTCTTGAGTTTTATCCCACAAAGCAGTATCATGTTGACAATTTGAACGTTATTGGTTCCTGGACAAATTAATTCTTGAACTTGTTTTATTGAATTCTTATATCATTGTCATCATCCTCATGTTTATCATATGTTGAAAGTCATCTGTGACTTGTAGTGCATAGATGGACTTGGTATGATTATGACTAGGGATTATTCGGTATAATCATGACCGTAATGTTACAAATGATGTGGTAAAAGTCCTCCTTGGCCATAGTGCATTGATGGACAGTTGTTGGCATGATCATGACCATTGATGAATACACGAATATCCTTGGCCCGTAGTGCATGGAAAATTTGTGGTCCTGATACTAATGAATATCCTCGGTCGTAAAGCGGGGATGATGTGGTTTATTTATTAAAGTCGAGTCTCAAATGATAAAGTGATGAAAAACCTTTTAAATCATAGAAGATAGTAGACTTTATTCTCTACTTGACTCTTCTAATGGATTGCTTGTTCCGCAGCAGTTAAACTTGATGTTTGTTATATTTTATCAGTTTAACATTGTTGAAGGCTAATGATTAATTATTCTGCATTATCTTAGTCATAATATTTCTTACTGGGCTAGTTGAGCTCATCCTTTTGCTTTCATTGTTCTCTTCAGAAAATGAGAACGTAGCTGGGACTAGTCAGGGAATGGAGTGACGGTCCAGATGATAGCATTAGTAGTCCTCACTATTCTATGAAATAGTGTGATAATAAATGTAATGAGGACTCCATTGAGTGTGGATATTGTCTAGATGACAATATTTGTATTAAAACTCATAGCTTATGTTTTGTCGTATTTTACACGACAGTTGTATTTAAATTTTATACCATGTATTTGGCGACTCAAGATGGGTGATGTATATCTATTTTGGGGGCGTCACAAGGTACATGTTGTTAAATATTGGTTTAGGCAAGGAATTTTGGGCAGAAGCAGTGAACACAACTTCTTTCTTGGTGAATCGTTCTCCTTGTATATCTATAGAATGTAAGACCCCTAAAGAGGTTTGGTTATGTAATCATGCAGATTATTCATTGGTTGTCCTGCATATGCACATGTGGAATAGGAAAAACTCAAACCTAGAGCCAAGAAATGCATCTTTCTTGGTTATGGTTCTGGTGTGAAGGGTTATAGACTTTGGTGTGAAGTCAGCAAAGGTCATCATTGGCAGAGATATTACTTTTGATGAGTCCGCTATGCTTCATAAGAACAAGGAATCCTCTATTCCTTGTATTGATAGTTTTAATAGTGTTGGTTAGAAGGTGGATCTTGAATTAATTTATTCTCAGGTTTAGAAATTACAACATAGTTCAGATCATGTGCCTACTACTATAAGGTTGTAGATGAGAATATAATTTTAGAGGAGGAACATGTGGACAATCAGTATAGTCTCACTAGAGACAGGGGAAAGAGGTCAGTGCGACCACCACAAAGATTTGGGTATTTTTTGGGTTCTTATGCCTTGTCAGCTGCCGAGGCATTTGAGTACAGTGACCCTTTGACTTATAAAGATGTCGTTTCCTCGAATAATTCAGAAAAATGGTTGTTTGCTATGAATGAAGAGATGGAATCTCTTCAGAAAAATCAGACTTGGGAGCTTGTGAAACCACCTAAAGGTAAGAAAATTTTGGGTTGCAAATGTATATTTAAGATAAAGGAAGGCATCCCAGGAGTTAAAGACGCTATGTACAAGGTTCGACTATTAGCTAAGGGATTTAGTCAAGTCGAGAGAATTGACTTCAATGATGTGTTTTCAATAGTTGTGAAACACAAATCTATTCGATTATTACTTGGTTTGGTTGCTATGGATGATTTGGAGCTGGAAAAACTCGATGTGAAAACAACTTTCTTGCATGGTGAACTTGACGAAAAGATTTATATGCTTTAAAACAATCTCCCAGACAGTGGTATAAATGATTTCATTCATTTATGGTTGGTATTGAATATAGCAGGAGTCAATATGATACTTGTGTGTACATCAGGAAACTTCATGATGGTTCATTTATTTATTTATTGCTTTATGTTGATGATATGTTGATTGCAGCAAAAGATAGTTCAGAGATTGGTAAACTGAAATCATAATTTAGCACTGAGTTTAAGATGAAAGATTTAGGGGCTGATAAGAAGATTCTTGGTATGGAGATTCAGCGAGATCGTGGAATTAAGAAATTGTACTTATCCCAGAAAGATTAAATCGCGAAGGTTTTAGATCATTTTGGTATGAAAAATGTCAAACCAGTAAGTACTCTTATTGCTGATCACTTTAAGTTATCAGCTGAATTATCTCCTCAGAAAGATGAGGAGGTTATGTATATGTTAAGTGTTTCCTACTCTAGTGTAGTCTGTAGCCTTATGTACACTATGATTTGTACTCGTCTAGATATTTAGCATGTCATTAGTGTGTTAAGTAGATACATATCAAATCCATGTAAAATTCATTGGGAAGTCGTGAAATGGATTTTAAGATACTTACGAGGTACCATTGATGTTGGTTTAGAGCTTTGAAGGAATGACGATACCCTTATAGGGTATGTTGATTCAGATTATGTTGGTGATCTTGATAGGAGAAGATTGTTGACTAGTTATATATTTACCCTTGGAGGTTGTGTGTAAGACCCCAACTTTTTATGAATAAAAACTTAATTTCTCTCATTATTATTTTGAATAAAATGGTGTTGATTTGATATAATACTATAGTTATGGGTGAAATGTGCAATTTTTGCAAAGTAAGCAAGTGGTTATAAAATATTCGTTTTTTCGTGGAATATTCTTTTTGTCGGGGAATATCCGTACGACGGTGCAATCATTGGTGGACACATAACAGAATAACTGACGGATATAGAAAGCGACAGAAATAACCTTTTTATTAAAAATAACGACAAAACTTTTACTGTCAACTATTGAAATACCCAGTGATAAAAAGTACAGCAATACGCGTGGTTGCACAGTAGCACACGGTATTGCACAATATTTTTAGATTATTGATTCTTACGTAAGAAGTCACTCAGTTTCATTCAATAATTGCCACATTAATTATTGCACAATTTCTTATATTATTGATTTAATTATTGTCACAGCATCATCTGCACATTATTTTACATTATTAAATCAATAATTGATATGACACAAGTATTTATATTATTATTTAGCATTATTGGCAATGTCTAGAAAATTCTGTCGAGGAAAGGGGTTTGGTCACCTAATTGCGCGCCAATAAGGAGAAATCTTTATCGGAAAGCCCCCTCTTTCTTGGGAATGATCTGGTTGTTGATATTGTGAGCTTATAATATTAATTATTATGTGGTGGATATTGGTTCAATTTTTATATAAATGAAGGAATTCAACATGAGATATTTGTTGAAAGTTTGGCAATTATTTTTTCCCGATAAAATATTCATTCAATTATATTATTATAATATATTATAATTGTTTAATAATAATATTATTATATACATATAATCATGTGATTAAAGGGAGGTTAACAACTTGAATTAGAAAACTTCCGTGCACTCCTCCTTTGCAAATGGGTGGAATAATTCTTCTGCTATCCTTTGTTTTTCCAAATAAGTGTGGGCCGTTAAATGTGAGTTATTTAAACTCTTCCTGCAAACTAAGTTTTCCAAATGGGTGGGTCCTCTCGCATAAGAAAATGGTAGGATTTAGGCATTGAAATGAAAAGGGTTAGGCGGAGGAAGTTTGGCAGAAGTTAGGCATAGTTATTTAAATTTTCTCCCACCGTTGCACTATAAATAGGGGGTAACCCCTCCTTCATAAATACACCTTCAATATCAGAAATTTTTATTCAATAGTATTGTGAATATTTTCCTTGAGTATAAGGATACTTTGAGTGTAGCTTTTTGTGCAATATTTTCTCAGAATAATATCTGATATTCCAGTCAAATCCAGCTTCTACTAAGGTAAAGGATATTATTTTATTGCAATACTCGTGAGAAATATTATTTTCTTTCATACTCCATATTATGAAGAGATATTATTTTATTTCGTATTCCTAAATTTAAACTTACTTTAGTAAGTATTGCTTCTATAATTCCTGTAATGATTAAAAATTTCTTAAATTTTGCGCTTCATCTAATATCATTTCACGGGAATATTTGTATGAAATTTCTTGATAAATTTCCATATTTTCATGTCGGGTTACTATTCACGAAGTACTGTTCACGGGGTACTATTCACCCAGGATACTATTCATGACAAAAATTAATTCCTTTTCTGTCCAAATTATTTTTGATACATGAATATTATTTTGAATTTTACTCCACAAAGCAGTTATCATGTTGACAATTTGGACATTTTTGAACGATGGATAAATTGAATTATAATTCTCTAATATTTATCTTTTATCTCACTTGATTGAATCTTTATATCATTATCATCATCCTCATGCTTATATTGTACCAGAAGTTATCTTTGGCCCGTAGTGCAAATATGGACCGTTGATTGGTATGATTATGAGCAGGAATTTTGTATTGGTATAATCATAACCTTTAATGTTACATATAAGGTTTGTGGTGAAAGTCCTCTTTGGCCCGTAGTACATAGATGGACAGGTGTTTGGCATGATCACAACCACTGGTGATACGAACGAATATCCTTGGCCTGTAGTGCATGGATAATTTGTTGATTTGAAATATTTATTGAATGATGTTACAGGGATAAAATAATTACGATGGACTTTTAAAACATAGAAGATAGTAGATTTCATGTTCTACTTGACTCTTCTAATGGATTGCTGTTTTCGCTGCAGTTGTTGATCTAAAACTTTTTGTCTACTATATTCTATCATCTTTTTCCCTGTTGAGGACTAAGGATAATTTGTTCTATATTATCTTAGTCATAATATTCTTTACTGGATTAGTTGAGCTCACCCTTTTCTTTTTTGTTCCATTATTCTTCTCAGGAGGCAAGAATATAGCTGGTACTAGTCGGGGTGTGGAGTGATGGTTCAAGACAGTTATTATAGCAGTCCTCACTATTTTGTAAAATAGTGTATCAATAATTGTAATGAGGACTTTATTGGAGTTTGGATATTGTCTACATGACAATATTTGTACTAAAACTCACAGCTCATGTGTTGTCGTATTTTGCACGACAATTGTATTAATGAAGTTTGTATTTGGTTTTTGTACCATGTATTTGGCGACTCAAAATGGGTTGTGTGGACCTATTTTGAGAGCGTCACATTGTACAATTAGTTGGAGAGCTACTTTACAACATACAATTGCTCTCTACTACAAAGGAAGAATATATGGCTATTACAGAGGTTGTAAAGGGAGCTATTTGGTTGCAAGGATTGTTTGTAGAGATCATCATGGATCATGGAGTTACAGTTGTCCATTGTGATAGTCAGTGCTATATACTTGACTAAAGATCAGATGTATAATGAGAGGACGAAGCATATTGATGTCAGATATCATTTTGTTCGAGACATTGTTGAAGATGGTGACATTAAGATCTTGAAGATCGGTACTACAGAAAATCCAGCTAACATGTTAACGAAGTCGTTACCACATACCAAGTTCAAACATTGCTTGGACCTGGTTAGTGTTCAATGCACTTAATTTGTGCATTTTGAGAAAAGGAGAAAGTTCATTGTTTGTGCTATATTTGGAGGATTCAAGTCAAGGTGGAGATTTGTTGGGTATAACATAAATCCTTATTGAATTTGGATTTAGGTATTACCTATAATCCTTTTTGGTTTAGGAAAGTTATCTTTTCTAGCTATACTCAATTTAGTATTTCTAATCCTATTTGATAATGGATTTTTCTATAGCCTATAAATATAGGTCCTAGCATTTTGGAGAAGAGACATTCAGAAGTATTCTAAGAATTCTCATAATTCTATCTCTTTATCTTGTACTCTTCAAATATTTATTTAGTGGATTTCTCCTAACCTTGTGTTATTGTCTTTATCTTTTTTTGCGTTGATTTATTGTGTTTTTCATAGTTTGTCATAACATTTGAGGTTCCTTATAATTGTAAGTCTCATAATTAAATAGGATTTGACTTCCTCAGAAATAGGAAGTCAATTAAAACAAGGGAAATATAAGTCAACTTGGACCGTGACCCTTTCACAAAGTCAAACTCCTTATTGTCAATGTAATATCAAGTCATATGGCATGGGTCTCCCTGAATCTCCCGGACTCATCAAACCACACTACAACAATATTGAAATAAAGGATTTATTTTAAACACATAATTTTTTGTGAATCATGCACTTAATATAATATAATTTGATTGATGAAATGTTATTAATGATGAAATGTTAAAACTGCTATTTATAAAATTAAATAGTGAAATGTGAAAGCTAATTGATGATGTTTGGTCCTTCGGAGTAGTTTTTTTTGGTTGTTCACAAGCTCCAACAGTCCTGAATAACACGTTCTCACGATGAACAATGGGGTTGTGTTGTCGTGGAACGCCTCTGTTAGAGTTTTCATATTTTAATTTGATGATGAATGAGCTTAATATATAATTTTATTAGTATGATTTGTACAGTCCTTATAAACAATTGCTCGATTGTACAAGGACTTAGAATACAAAGAAAAAATAATCTTAGGTTGATCTTTAAAGAAGCTGAATTGATGTATAGTTGATAGGATGTTATAAGATTGTAAGGTTACCCTTCTACTTGGATTACATGATCACAGAGGAAGCACAAGGTCACAAATACATCAAGAGGATCGCTGAACTACTTGGAGTAATCAAAACTGTGACTCCTTAAAATCTGGTCTATTTTTCCACCCAGACTCCGTACACCACGAATACATCTCATTCCAAACATACATAATTATATAGCTAAATATAACAACATACATTCTTAAATACCAAGTTCTAATACATTATAACATCGTTCATTATAAATAATGATAATTACATTATTCTTTACATCTTACAAAAGTGACTTTCATTTACCCCCAAGGATACATAACAGTTCATTAAACTATTCTATAGTTTAATTAAACTATTCTACATTACAAGTCTTGGCCTCATCTTCATGCTCATTCATATACTGAATTAAACTTCATCTAGGTACCGGTCAGCTTGATCTTTACGGGATCCTTAAGTTCTTTCTACCATCGTTTGCTAAATTTTTTTATATTTAAAACAAGAGTGAGCATTCAATTTCTCAGCAAGTTATAGCAGTTGAATAAAAAACATTAAGAATTTAAAATTTCCTTTAAAACTTCAATAACCGAACAAAGGTTATGAAGAAACTTGAATAATAGGAATAAATTCTGATTCCTATCATTTTAAAACATTAGTCACAATCACTTTGCAATACTTTCATGTTTCTACTTTTTTCATACACATTATGTCTGGCTAGAATCATTAGCACATACTTAACAATAACGGTTCATGAATAAACAAAACATTTTTATAGTGAACAGTTCAATCACAGAACAATTCATCCTATAGAAACATCGAAGTGTTAAAATTATGGCACAAGGCCTCATATATTCTACCACCTTGTACAAATATCACACATTTGCACATAGGTAAAACTTCTCAAGTTCAACATCTGAGAAAGTTTAAGAAACTAACATTCATATTAAACATGAATGAAGTTAGGAAACTTGCCTTAAGCACAGCTACAGCTTATAGTTTACGCTGAACTGTTCATTGAAATCCCTATATAACACATAAGGAAATAACATATACACCAATTAGTCATATATACTTGACTTACACATTGATTTAAGCTTAACTTTACTCCTTATGGTTCGTGTTTATAACCTAAGTTCACGTAACCATCCTTCTTTACCGTTTTACGGCGTTATGACATACAGATATGTCTTAACTAGTACGATCATCTTCTTTGATGATTTACATTCTTATCTTCTTCTTATAAATTTTCTAGGACTTAGCACACATCGAGTCTCTACTAGTATTCCATTGGTACTCTGAGTGGTTTCCCACAAATAATCAACAATCTAGTTTCTTGTCTCATCTACACTGTCTTTCACAGCAAGTTAAATCGGTTGCTAGTTCGTATTAACATTTGCTCTCTAAAGGAATTGTTTAGCCCAGCTCCCATATGTCAACCATTAAAGATTACGATTGTACCATAACTTAAACTTAACTTATCCGAACCATTAAAACTAATATGTTCGTTATGTTGATTTCACATTCCTTATGGCTTTCTGGAAACTAAATGCCATACCTCAAGATTTATTCCTTATTGTCTAAGTCATACAGTCTTTTGTATACCTAGAACGATCATTCAATGTTAATACTATGCGTTCATAATGTTGAGAATTTTACATTACCTTATTCATATCTTATAACGCCTGGTCCATTTGACTCAAAACGTCATCCAAGTTATAATCATTAACTCGGCTTTTTAACATTATATGTCATTGTCATTAATTCAATTTCTTCACCGTTCACAGGTTTAATCATTAGTCTTCATTACCTTACGGTCAAAACATACACGGTGTGTAGGTTCTGCCCGTTAATATTCGCGTAAACTCAACCCTCACGTCGGCTAAAATGTTTAACGTTTACGTTTCATTCTAACAATCTCTATCCGACTCACACTCTGACTTTCATTAATCTTTTTACCGTTCGCTATGGCTTTCTTGGTAATTTTATATCTTACTTACTACATTCGTCAACGTTTAAGTCATACAACCAATGTATACTTAGAACGTTCACCCGACACGAATACGATTCACGAGGATCATTTACGTATTATGCGTTCACGTTGTTCGTCTTTTAAACTCCCATTCAACCTTTACTTAAGGTTTTAATCACTTTCCTTAGCGATTTATTACATGAACACCACGTTCATCGTCATCCCTTCATTTCTAAGCCATACGATTCGTGGTATGCTAAGACCGATCATTCAACGCAATAACTTTGCGTTTATAGCGTCTATACGCTTTACACTTAACTCTCATTACGAAATCACAACATCGAAATGTTATAAATCAATCTCGTCACTCAACTTGTACGGAATCACAATCATAGAAATACCACACGTTCATTTTATCACGACTACGGTCCCCAAATATCGGTTACGTAATGTGCGTTCGTTGTTTTATAACCTTTATTCGATGTTTAATCGTCAAACTCAAGGTTTTAATCACCATTCTAGTTATTTTTCTTCATGAATAATACATTCATGCTTGCCCCTTAATTACCATCCAAAAAGTTTGCAATAAAAATATTCATTTGAAAAATTCCCTTAAAGAGTATTTGCACACGCCACTCTTTTTCTACAAAAACCTCGAGTCTGCGGCCACAAGTTAGCAATACATGGCTCACTGGGATGGCGCTGCGGCACAACTTCTCAAGGTATAACAGGCGTTGCGGTGCCAGTACTAAAACTCAGAAAAAATTTCAAAGTGTTGAACAAATTTGAGAAGCCTATTTTGAAATCTCATAACTTCTTCGTTATAACTCGGAACATGGTCGTTCTCAAGCCATTTTCTTTTTTATCTTATGTACTTCAACTTTCCTTTAATAGAATTTCATTCTGAATCCGTTAACATGCCATTTGATTGGCTTAAATTTCATCATTCGTTTGTTTTACGGTATTAACATTCTTCGTTCGTTCGTAATTCAGTCATCCAAACTCAGAATTTGTTCGTTCTTAAGTCCAAGACTCACGTTTTCTTACATTCTTATGAAACCTTACACATTTAGGTTCATTTACATAATTTTTACTTTTCGCTCGTTATTTACGAAATTTCGCCATAACTTTGTTATAGCTAAGTTCAATCCGTTCATCATGAACGTTTCTAGCATTCTTAACCAAGTAATAAGCAAATAACTTATACGCGATGGTTTTAAACTTGTCCATCAACAACAAGTTCTAATTACGATGGTTTTAATTTTGTCCATCAACAACGTTCTTCGCGTTCTTCGCGTTCTTCATTCTTAATCGATACTTTGATTATGATTTCAATTTTTCTTGGAATTCGTGTTATAAAACACCAATCCTTACTTATTTTACCGAATCGTTAATATTATTCATTCGGATCGTTCAAATTCATCAAGCAAATCATAGTTCCTATGAAAGCTTTTAAGAAATTTTTATAAACTAACTTCAAATTCTTATTTCTTCGTTTCCTCATGATTTCAACCATATGAAAATCATTCTTAACATCTCTTACTTTTATTTTCATTAATCTATGTATATTGACATAGAAAACTTAAACAAAATTTAGATTAAACTAGGTTTTAGGATTACTTCTCTTCTTTAATCTTCTTCCGTTGGATAAAGTTTGCACTCTAGCTAGCTTTTCCTCTTCCTTTCCCTCCTCATTCAACTTCTTTCTTTCTCTCTCTCTCTCTCTCTCTCTCTCTCTCTCTCTCTCTCAAGTGTTGGTGATTTTTCTAACCAAACAAATGAGCTTAAGGCTTGTTTATATAGAAAACCAAGGCTAGGGGCGTTTTGGTCGTTTGGCAAACCTCCTTACTATTCACACCTCCTTACTATTCACGAAGATTTTCCTGGAAGCTTCGTTGTCCAGTTTTTTGGGATTCGTCTGACAGTTCTATAACTTCGATTCTTGGAATCTAAATATTTTTGGATATTTCATCTTTCCTCTACAAATTTACTTTTACGCATTCTTCGAAACTTCGAAAAAATTGAATTTTTTTTTTTGATGATAATCATTTTCCTTTACTTTTTCCCCTAACGTAGTTAAACGAATGAAAAGTACATAACAGTACTTTTCGTCATTTTTATTTCGTCCGATTTCTGCAAGTTTTTTCAGAAAAAACTTTAATTGACTAACTTAACTTTTCACAACATCTTATTGTCAAATCTTTCGACAAAATGTCATTTTAACATATCGATCTATCGAACAGGATTAGGTTATTCAAACCCTAAACCTTAAGTTTCGTCGGGTGAATAGTGCCTATTTCATCTTTTTCCTCGAAAATATTTTTGTTCCCGATTTTTTTTTATTTTCGTCTTAAAAATTCTTACTCGTTCAGTCTAGCTCGTAGCTAGAAACCTCCCATTTTATAATCATCCTAGGTCCTAGAACGATTAATAAACACATAGCATAAAATATTATTAATTAAATTCATTTTATTAATAACTAATTCTTTAAACTTAAATTCTAGAAAATTCAATTTTTCGAGTTGTCACAAAAAACTCTCTGCTTCATAAAGTCACCTCAGATCGTTAAGTGATCAACAAGTGATAAAAGCGATCGTTGATAAAAACTCGATCGTAGAGTAGTTAAGTCTGACAAACTGACTAACATTGGAGCGTTGCAAGTTGAAGGTCCCAAGGCACTCTCAAAATATCCTTGGCAAAAATCAAAGATCAGATTATCTGCCTGCTAACTAGTTGGTGACAGTGACACGCCAAGGATGTCAAGTGAGAAAGCAGACTGATGTGACATGTAAGGAAAAAGGAATTTTCTCGTAGATTTAAAATGTCAACATCAAGGATCCTAGTATATCTGAACATTAAATGCATAAACGAGCATTTTGCAACGGGAAAATTTATCAACAGAGTATAAAGGGCTACAAGGATTCAACTTTTTAAAGAACGAGCATTGATCAAAAGCCAAAAACTATGCAAACGTCAAAGAACGAACTCAACGATCCAATATACAAAGTTCGAGCTGTTAAGTACATGAGAAGAAAAGCTTAACGCAAATTTAGCAGCACCTCACAACAAACGTCAATCATCAGAGCATCTGAGGGCTAAGATTCCTTGTCTTTGTGACTGAATATTCAAGTTTGTTTGGCTTGAAGAGGACACAGTTTTCTTGTCTGTGTGACTAAACCTTTAGTAGATTTTCTACTCGAGGAGTAGAAGAGTGGAGTAGAAGTTATTCAGTCTACGGACCACTTAAAATTGCATGTCTCTTTACGTGCTGATTTTGTTTCTTACCTGATTATTTATTTATTTTTCAATCTGTCAAAACTGATAGTTATTTTTAGATCTTCAAGGGTTTTTCAAAAAACTTATTTCGTTGTGCTTAATTAATCAAAGTAACAAGTATTTGGTAATACTACTTTAATTATTGAAATTTTAAATGACTCATTCAACCACCTTCTAGATCTACAAAGTGCTTTTGATAAATAACAACCTTCAATGTGGATGTTAATGTATTGTGTAAAAAGACAAAATATCAACCGGTAATAAGAATGTGTGTGACTGTCTATAGCCTTCTCATCATTACAAGAGCACTCTTTCTATAGGTCCCTATGACACTCCTACACATAAATTATTATAATTATTTTTTAATGTTTTTCAATATTAAACTTAAAAATTATGGTTTATTGTTTAAAACAAAATTGATGTTTAACATATTGAAATACTTCTCTAATTCTATTAAGAAAAAATATTATATATCATAAAACAGAAGTCTTATTTTTAATAGTATTATTATTTTGGAAATAAATTTATTTATAGTAGGAGTTTTTTTTGAAAGTGTCATATATCTTCAATAGGAATATTTATTCAATGCTAGAGTCCTATTTATAAGTTGGTACTCTATAAACATAGTATTGTTTTTAGTTGTTGAAATGTAGCATAATCAAAAGTCATATATTGTCTTATGAGTTGAGAGATGATGTGAGTGAGTTTTATATTCCGTACAAAAAAGTAATATTAGAGAGTTTTTCAGCTTTTATTCCATGAAAAAGTTGTGTCATGGATATTATAATATTGTGTAATCTCATGTTTTAGGACGTAAAATTTAATAGCAATAATGTAAATCAATTTATTATTAATTATTGATGTTAATTAATTAAATGAAAACTAACATTTATACTAAGCACATAAACTTACATATGAATTTGTTAGTATCCATAAAGCGAAAGCCGTTGAACCGGAATGTCAAATCTACAAGCAATCCTATGAATGCAGCTTCTCATCAAAACGAAGTTGTTAGTAGCAATGATACAAACGAAGTCAGGTGTTCAATCAAGTACACCCAAATCTATTGATAAAAACTTGAAAAATACTAAAAAGAATATTTAGAGAGAAAACTGTATGGAAAAAAATAATACATTAATTTTTTTTATTTTTATTTTATGCAATATACATGAATCAATTATTTAACGATAAATCCCAATAGATATGGGATAAGTTTATAACTGAGTAAATCAGAATACATATTTCATAAAGAGTCGTGACCATATTAAGTATTATCTAAAATACTTCCAAGTGATATGACTTTCTTAATTAATCCCATATTCGTATTCAAGTGGATGTTCATGATCCACGCATCTGACTTGAATTAATTACTAACAATTGATATAGTGAATATTTGGAATTCGACTCGTAATTTTTCTTTTTATTTTATTATTTAGTTTACGTTGACTTAATTCCCAACATAATATTCTAGCAAGCCAATAAGAATTCAAAAATAAAATGAAGTAATTAAAACTCTCTTGTTTAATTGCATAGAGGGGGTGTCCACGACCAATACCAAGACAGTGAATTACCATTTTATTATTGACATGTTATTCTCTTGTAGAAACCATGTCATGCAGCTGTAGTAATTAAGCTGCCCAAATATAAGGTCTAGTCTAGTGTCTTCTATAAGTACATGCATGCATGGAGACTGGCATGGAGTATCATGCATGTACTTGTAGAAGACTACTAGACTAGACATGCATGATACTCGATCCATTAATATATAGTACTGTAGGTCTAACAAAGAAGATGGAACTAAAAGGAACCCTCAGGAGATTTTGCATACAACACGCATGGGTCCTCATTGTCCATATAATGCCCTACAGTTTTTATCTATCTTATTAAATAACTGAGTAAGCATGGCCAACCACAATAGCAGAAATTATAATCATCATGAAAAGTTGTCAAATATGGTTAATTTCCCCAATAATTTCATCATGCAGTTTATATATATTAATATTAATTGTGAGTTGTAATCAACGATTCGTCAAACAGCTATCGTTCATAAAATAAATGAGACTAATCTTTTTCATATTTTTTTATTAGAAAGAGTATAAACTGCCAAATCAGTTACCTAGACTAATATTGTCCAGTAATTATCATCTTAGTAGTATGATAATGGCCAATAGGGTCATGTGTGTCTCTTTTTCTCTTAGGTCAAATATGGCTTAACCCACCTAACAGGAATAAATCAAGTAAAATTTAATTATATTGTTGCCTTTTTCTTCAAACATAAAGCAAATCCACTACATACCAAATCAATAATTAATGTACAAATGGAAATCAAGATATTAATATATATATATATATATATATATATATATATGGAATAAATGTATATACACAAATACAGAAGAAGATATGCAATGACTACGATGACGTTTTTTTTTGGGTTATGGCCACAGTGTACTATATAATGACGGGTGAACCGTCGCTATAAATTTCAAAAAAACTATCATTAAAAGCATGATCATATACATTTTTCCTATATATATATATATATATATATATATATATATATGTATATATATATATATATATATATATATATATATGAAAATTTTCTCCAACGAACCAACAAAACAAATCAAAGACTAACCGAGGTATAACGAAGGTTTTCAGGGCTATAGCGATAATTTGAACCGTCACCTTAGACATAGCCGTCTATAACAACAATTTTCTATATATGTATTTGTATAATATAATCATGCATGATCAGGGATTCCAATTCATAATTACATAAATAAATAGGAGAGGACTAACCGTACGTCAACCGACTCAATCATCAGTTAAAAAAATGAAAAATGGTCTACTATTAAATTCACTCTTTGACATCAGATAGATTGGATAAAGATGTTGCTTGCCCCAAGACGTACGTTTTATAAGAAAAATAAGAGCAAAATGTGACAAGTTTATAAGAATTTTTATTTTTTTAACAAACGAAAAAAAAACATATTACTGAAAAATCCATAACCAAAAGATCGACTTGGATCATAATCATTTCCATACAAAAACATTATTGATGCTAAAAAGCCTTTGAAGGAACTTGGAGATTAAGAGGACTTAATTTAGTAATGAATTCTGAGTGATGAATAATGATGATTCAGTTAGTACGATTAGATGGCCACGAAAAAAGAGATTAATATAACCATAATTTACATGAATCTACACACTGATCGGTGCAAATTTCCTTCAGAAAAGATTACATGTTTAGTAATAAAATTGTGAATCTTTTTGTATGCACGTGACATCATAGAGAATCACACCTTTATTTTCATTTCATTTCATTTTTTAATTTAATTTTCTTTCTAGTAAAAAATAATGGCAGGTAATTAGATAAAATAGAAATTCATGAGTCGTACAACCATCAATACATGTCTAAAATCTAGATGTATCTAAAAAGAGAAATCTAATTAAGTTACACACAGCATTTGTTTAGTAGAGGGATGTTACGTAATTAGATAAAAAAAAAAAAACTGTCTAAATCAAATAAAGGTGATTAGGACTATAAGGAAATTTACTAATGTTCCCCTGAAAAAAGTAAAGCAATCAGATGGAACAGTTGAGTGACTTAGTAGTTGTATAATCTGGTGGTTAATTCAGTCTCATTAACAATTAGTACCAATAAAATAGAATGATCAGGTACATTAATTTTTAAACCAAGAATTAATATTGATTGATGTTAATTAAATGGCTTAAAACATAACTTAATTCTTAATTAACCATGGTTATCTCCTCTCCTTAGCAAAATCAAAGTCAGTGAATCAATAGTTTCATGCATAAAAAGTCCCTGTGCTCCAATCATATTATTAAAGCACCTAATTGCATATAATAAAATGATAATATAATGTAAACGCTCTATTTGGTCCGTGGAGTTTAGAATTGCATAAAGTAACAAATCAGTGATCCAACGGTAATTTTTGTTATTAGGGCACGTGTACGTATTATGGTACATGGACGGGTCTATTGATCAGAAAACTAAAATCGGTCTTATAGTAACACTAGTTCTTGTGATATTATTTCCCAACATATAATTAGTTTATAATAATAATAATAATAATAATAATAATAATAATAATAATAATAATAATACACCCCAACTAATTTAGAATAAAAGGTTTTGTTAATTTGAGTTGATTTTAATTGTCATAATTTACAATTAAGCTGCAGATTTATTAGGTGTGGCGGTCTCATTGTATTCCTCTAATTTAGGTTTTATTATCAAGATTCAAGAAGATTTACATAAGATATTGTCTAGACCATACAAGGATTGATGTGATTCAGTTGACACTGAAAGCTAGTAATTTGATGCACGACAGTTGTTTTTAGAGTTTGAGAAAGAGTTAGATAAGAAACGAAGAAGGAGGTCTGATTCGTCAAAACGATTATAATTCCAGAAGAACTAAAGTTGTTTTCAAAGAGTTGGATTCGATTGGCTTCGGGAGAGGACTTCAGGTTCGGAAATGGCGTAATGGTTTCGGGAAGACTGAATTAGTTTTTATTCTTAGTTTAGGTAGGATTCGTTTATGGTAATAGTGTTTTAATTGGAAACAAATTTTTTATATTATTTTGTAATTAAGTTGTTTCCTATTAGGACTTGATACCATAATAGGTAGTTACCTATTAGGAGTTTATTTTCATAGTTATAGGGATCCGGCTTGTGGGTCTAGGGTTTGGACGAGTAATTTATAATTTATTATCTTTTACGATTGATATTGTTTGTTTCTGTGGTGGATTCCAATTTATGTTCTAAGAATTTACGTTGGTAAATTCTTTCTGTTTTTCGTTCTGCGTCAATTGGTTTCAAAGCCGTGAATTTTGCCTTGTCAATGGCCAACAACGAAGGCGGGAGAGATAACCTTGACGACGTTGGTCGTAGGGATTTCGAATTATGGGCGGAGATTGATGAGCAACGTCAGTCGATGGCGAGGGTGGAAACCATGTTGCAACAATTGTTGGTTTGACAACCCAGACCCAACGATCTTATCAATAACAGAGACAGAGGCAAGGGTGTTAGTTCCCGGAGGCACACAATAGATCTAGAAAGGGGGGAGGGGGTGAATAGATCCTTTTTAAAACTTTTTTTTATCTTGTTAAGTGATTAACAGATAATGAATAGAGGAATCAATTCATGCACAACGGAATAGATTAAGATACCCTTCAGAAATATAGCATTAAACACACTTCTAATGTAGAGTTAATTGAAAGCAGATATAGCAGTTATAGTACTGAATGTAAATGATATAAAGTAAATGACACCAGATGTTTTAAGTGGTTCAGAGACTGAATGCTCCTAATCCACTCTTTTGCTTCAACAAGCAGGGATTCCACTAAGGATTTGTTCAACTTTGAATCACTGAGATTCCTTCAAGACCATCAGACTTGGAACACTAGTTCACCAAGAACTCTTCAAAACCAGCAGCCTTGAAAACTGTAGACTAAGCCTAGCAGACTTAGAATTTCTTGTACCCTCTGGTACTCAGCAAGTCCAGCAGACTTGACTTTGGTTTAGTCACTAAGACAAGGACCCTGCAAGCCCTGGTTGTGTGACAACCCGAGAATTTGGATATTTATAAAATATTAAAATATTGAATTAAGGTTAAATAATAAACTTAGACAGAAAATAAGTGAATGGATTTGAGATTTCTGAGAAGGAATTTTGAAAATTTAAAATTTCTGTGGTGAATTATTCAGGATTAAGTATATAAGTGATTATGTTCTGTGTATATGGTATTATATGTGTACAGTATGTGATTAAGGGTCAAGGGTTGACCAGATAACCTATGAGACCCCAGATTTTATGAATAAAGATTTAATTTTCTCGAAATATTTTTTTAATATTATGGTGTGGATTTGAGATAATGTTATAGTTGTGGGTAATATTTATAAATTTTGAAAAGTATGCAAGTTGTTGTATAATATTCGATTGGTCGGGGAATATTCTTTTTGTTTGGGAATATCCATACGACTAAGACAATCATTGGTGGACCCCACAATGTAATTATTGTCGATTGAGAAAACAACAAAAATATTTTATGAAAATAACGGTAAGTTTTACCGTTAAAACCGTTGAACTACTTTCGGAGTAAAAGAAATAAAGAATACGCGCTGGTCGCATAAGTAGCACACAAAGATTGATTATTGATGCTTACGTGAGAAATCACCGATTTTGTTCAATTATTGCTATAGTAATTATCGCATAAGATCTCACGTTATTTGATTCAATTATCATTTATATTTTATATATTATTAAATCAATAATTGAGACGAAAAAGTTATTAATATTATTATTTGCAATATTAATGATGCCTGTAAGTTACATCGAGGAGAGATAAAATATATTTATATATATATATGTATAAGATGTGTGTATATATATATATATATATATATAATGTTAAGGAGGATGGTGAAAAGATGGAGTGTATTATATATATATATATATATATATATATATATATATATATATATAATGTGTGTGTGTAAGAGAATGTGTTATATATATATGATGATGATGAAAAGGGACCATATATGGTGGAAATTGAAGAATGGGGTGGGGAAGGAGACGATTATGGAGGAAATATATATATATATATATATATATATATATATATATATATATATATATAACATGTGTGTGTTGGATGTATATATATATAATATTGAGTGAGTGGAATTATATGGAGATGTTTGTATGATAATAGTAATGTGTGAGTGTATGAAAGTGATGGGTTTGAGTGGGTTGCATTGAAAAATCACCATGTGTTTCTTCTTAATACATCCGTGAAATCATCACTCAAAGGCAATTACCTGATCAAACAAGACCCTTCAATTCTCCTATAAATAAAGTTCATTCCTTCATTATTTCTTACAAATTCAATTGAAACTCTGAGAGAGAAAAGAAGAAAAGTATTCTGCTACTTCCTACTCTTATATTCAGCTTTTTTATGGTAAGGGATATTATTTGTTGTACTCGTAAGGGTATTATTTCTTTTGTATTCATGAAGAGAACTTCATTATTCCATTATTTATTATTCATTGAATAACTCAGATACGCTGCTACCCTATACTTGGTGAAATTCTTCATTATTCCATTCGTTATTATTCATTGAATATCCGTCACATGCGTTTTACGCCGGGACCGGTTCCGTGTTTAGAATACCCTATCTCACATGCATTTTACGCCGACCGTTCCGCTCTTTTATTATTATTATTCGTTGGAATATCCTCGTTTATGCGCTTTTACGCCGGATCCGATCCGCTTTTTATTATTCTGTTTGAACATCCTCGCTTGGCATGCAATTTCACCGACCGGTTCCGTTATTTATTATTCATTGGAATAACTTTGCCTATGTGAAGTACCGCATGCATGGTGATTTCTTTTGTTATTCCATTCTTTATTATACTCATTGGTTAAAGTTTTGACTTCTACTCTATGAAATTGGTGAAATATCCTTTATATTTAAGCGCTTCATCCAAAGATCTTTTATGGAAATATTCTTCCGAGCATTCTTGAATTTTACTCTGAAAAAGAAGTATCATGTTGATAATTTGGACGTTATTAGTTCTGAATAAATTAATTCTTGAACTTGTTTTATTGAATTATTATATCATTGTCATCATCCTCATGTTTATATTATGTTGAAAGTCATCCGTGGCAGTGGTGCATAGATGGACTTGGTATGATTATGACTGTGGATTATTTGGTATAATCATGACCGTAATGTTACAAAATGATGTGGAAAAAGTCATCATTGGCCCGTAGTGCATTATCGACGCTTTTGGTATGATTATGGCTATAGATTCTCTTCTACCAAGGTGCAAAGATGAATTGTTTTATGGCATGATCAGGGATCGTTGATGAAAACACGATTATCTTTGGCCCGTAGAGCATGGATAATTCGTGGTCGTGATACTAAAGAATATCCTCGGCACGTAGTGCGGGATGATTTAATGATGTGGATTATTTATTGTCGAGTCTCAAATGATAAAATGATGAAAAACCTTTTAAATCATAAAAGATAGTAGATTTTATTCTCTACTTGACTATTTTAATGGATTGTTTGTTCCGCTGCAGTTAAACTTGATATTTGTTATATTGTATCAGTTTAACACTGTTTAAGGCTAATGATAATTTATTCTGCATTATCTTAGTCATAATATTTCTTACTGGGCTAGTTGAGCTCACCCTTCTTTCACTGTTCTCTTTAGGAAATGAGAACGTAGCTGGGACTAGTCGGGGAACAGAGTGATGGTCCTAGATGTTTGCATTAGTAGTCCTTACTATTCTGTGAAATAGTGTGATAATAATTGTAATGAGGACTCCTTTTGAGTTTATATACTCTCTAGTAGACAATATTTGTTTTTAAACTCATAGTTTATGTTTTGTCGTATTGTACACGACTATTGTATATTAAAGATTGTATTTGTATTCTGTACCATATATTTGGCGACTCGAGATGGGTGATGTATACCTGTTTTGGGGGCGTCACATAACCTATATCAGTGGCCAACCCTAATATTATATTAAGAACATCAACGTTCAGTTAGAAAATTCTTACGAATTATAAGAAATCCTAAAATCGGTTCAGGAAACCCTAATTTCTGTTCCGGGAATCTGAAACCCTACTTCGGAAGTTGAAAACCCTAATTTGGGAATGCAAATGCTAGTATAAGGTTTAAACGTTATTAATTATAACTAATTAGGGAAAACCCTAATGATTTACTTGAAACCCTAATTGATTATTAGAAAACCCTAATTGTTCAGCTCGAAACCCTAATGCACGATTATGGACTAATTGTTAATTTAGAAATTTTAATTAGGATAAATTAATCCTAATTAGCAAGCTTGAGTTATGATTAAGAAATCTTAATATAATTATAGAATCCTAATTATAATTTAGAAATATTACTTTTCTACTTTCAGAAACCTAATTTAGAAATCCTAGAAAATTGAATTATGGAAACCTTAGATTTTAACCTTAAGGGTTAAACCCTAAGCGTGTGGACCAAATGACAACTTTAAAATTAAAATTGTATGGAAAATGACCATTTTACCCTTTTATCACATTCTTTAATTGGTGGAGTGCAAATCTTGCCAAGATCTTGGGTTGGTGATTAACCCTAGCCCTAGCCCTAGCCCTAGCCCTAGCCCTAGCCCTAGCTATGTGTCAATTACCAGCCATCAATTGCCACTAAATACATTGAATCAAGTCATTTATATAGATTAAGAGAGAGAAAATGGTTACTTTCAATTTCATTTTTCTCCAAGCACTTCTCTCTCTAAAATTCGGGAATGGGGAGTGTGAGAGAGTGAGGAGATAAGCCATGATCATATCTTAACTCTCAAAGATCAGATCATCAAGGATCAATTCAAGAATCAAAGCCTAATAGGTATAAAAACCCTAAATCTTCAAAATCTTATGATCTGATGTTAGATGTTGTTGTTTGTTGGTTAAATATGTGTAATAAGATGTCATTTAGTGATCTGGGTTGTTAGATCACAGATCTATAACATCAAAGTGCTCGAAATTTAATATTTCTTAAATCTAGAAAAAAATTTATAACATCGTCTGACAAGAAAATGTCAGACTTCATAAATCGATGTCTATTAATGATTTATTCTGTTTTATGTTATGGATCTGTTCTTTGTTGTGACGCCCACAAAATAGGTATACATTGTGACGCCCCCAAAATAGGTATACATCACCCATTCTCGAGTTGTCAATACATGGTATGTAAACAACTACAACTTTATTATTACAACAAGAAATCGTGAGTTTAAATACAAATATTATCTTCTGTATAATATTTATACTCACATAAATCCTCATCACATTTATTGATACATTATTTTACAAAATGGTGAGGACTACTAAACAATCCTTTTCTAAAACCTTCATTCCATACCCCACTGCACTCGCTATATTCTCGCCTCGAGAAGAAGAATGGAACAAAAGGAAAAGGGTGAGCTCAACTAGCTCAAGAAAAGAATATTATGACTAAGATAATATACAACAAATTATCGTTAGTCTTCAACAGGAAAAATTTAATAGAATACAATAGACAACAAATTTTCAATCAATATTCGCAGCTTGAAATAATAATTCATTAGAAGAGTTAAGTAGAGAATGCAAACTACTATCTTCTATGTATGAATTTAAAAGTTCATCGCTCATCTTTTATCCCCTCAGTAATAACAATCAATATACATCTGAATCAAATATTCATCTTTGCACTACAAAGCCAAAGATATTCATCACCGTCATGTTCATTTAAACACTGCTCATCTTTGCACTACAGCCAAAAAGATATTAATCACCATTATGTTCATCTCAACACTGCTCATCTTTGCACTACAAAGCCAAAGATATTCTTCAGAAATCATTCATCTCACTACTGTGCCAAAGATATTCTTCAGAAATCATTCATCTTTGCACTACGTGCCAAAGATATTCAATAATATCATCATTTAAGACCGAGGATGATGAAAATATTTTTAAAGAACGAATCCAAAGAAAACAAAATGACAAGGATTAAGGATTAAGGATTCGTACTTTGTTTTATCCATGTCCAACAATACCCCAAAAATAATCACAAAGGTGTAAAAAATTCAAGAATGATCAAAACATGGATACAATCAAAGCTAGTATCCAAAATAGATGTTTTGGACAAAAGAAGAAATTTTATTTTTGGTGAATAGTGTCGTGATACGTGAATAGTGCCAGATACGTGAATAAGGCAGACCGAATAAGACCGTGAATAATAGTAAATCCGACACCAAAAGATAGAAATTCCACAAAAAAACATCTTCACGCTTTCATTAATAGTACTCGTGAATAAGAACTCGTGAATAGTAAACTCATGAATAAGAACTCGTGAATAAGAACTCATGAATAGTAACCCCGACATGAAAAAAGTTCCAAATTTGATAAAACTTCAGATCAACATTTCAACATAATGATATCAAGAAATAATATCATTACGAAAAAAAATAATATCCCTTACCTCAAAGAATCAAGATTTCTAAGGAAAGGCTCAAGTGATGCCGAATGAAACTTGTACCGAATAAAGAACTCTCAAAGTATCTAAATACTCACAAAATACGCTCAATAATATAGAGAGAGAGAGAGAGAAAACTTTGTTTCGTGTGATTTTCAATTCTAACTTAGCCCTCTATTTATAGAAAATGTTAGCCCTACCAAGCGGACATTGACCACACCGATGGCTTTTACTCGCTACTATTGCCACCCACCACATTTGAAATAAAATTCAGCACATTTCTTCACCAACCACAAGTGGGGCCCACTCAATTCTAGAATTTTCCACCAAAATCAATTATAACCCTAATTTCCTAATCGACACCTCTTAAAATTCATAACAAATCATTCGTGCATTTTTAATTGCTCAAAATTTGTGGACATATACTCAACTTATGTATGTATAACATACCCAAAAATTACCATTAATCCAACTATTTGATTAAAAATTATAATCCCCGCAATATATCTCAAAACCCCGATTTAATTTTTAATACCTCCAACTGTAAAATATATCGATAAAACACCTCAACAATAATTTCTTCATTTATAACCACATAAATAAATCCATCATTTATATCCACATAAAATAAATATTTCTTTATCATATGAATCAATAATTAATTATTCACAAATAATATTATAGAATCACAATTATGACAACCAAAGCCGCTCCTGTGAAAGAGGGGCTTTCCGATAAGGATTTCTCCTTCATGCGCCGCAATTAGGTGACCAAACCTCTCCTCGATGTAACTTTCTAGACATTGCCAATAATGCTATCTAATAATATTATTTAAATAATATGAATTATTGATCCGATAATGGAGATAATGTGCAAAGGACAATTATCGAACAACAATAATATAAAATATCAACGCAAAGAATTATCAATCAATAAAATAAAATATCAATAAGAATTACATCGTAAAAATTATTGAGTAGTGCCTTCACGTAAGGATCAATAATTCAACAATATCGCAATAATACCGCAAAGTGCTATCGCGGCAACCACGCCAGACATCGTATTTTAACCACCGGGTATTCCAACAGCCTTAAATTCAGAATAACTACGCCAAGTATTTTTTTAACCAACTTATATTTGTCGCTTTCTTCATCCAATCGCTTCCGCTATGGGCCCACACATATCATCATACTGTCGCATTTAATATTCCCCGACAAAGATTTAATATTCCACCACCAAACTAATATTCCCCACAAAATGAATATTTTATAACCACTTGCTTATTTTGAAATATTTATGATTTAACCCTTAACTATCCACATTAATCAAATCAACCCTTACTATTTCAAAATAATAAATAAAGGAAATTCCTTTTATTTAAAAAAATTTCGGGTCTTACAACCTCCCTCCTTATGAAATTTCATCCTCTCTAAATCGACGACGACGACTGTGTTTCAAAAGGTGAGGATACCTCGCTTTCATTTCCGCTTTCCAATTCCCGTGTCATTTCTCTATAAAGATGATTCCTCCACAAAACTTTAACTTGTGGTATGACCTTTCATGCGTAGGACATGCTCCTTCCTATCCAAGATCTTGATAGTACCTCCTCATACGCTAAGTCTTCTACTATCTCGTCCCGGTTCTAACTCAATAACGTGGTTCGGTCTTTCACATATTTACGAAGTACGAGATATGTGAAACACATTATGAACACGAGACATACTTTGAGGTAACGCAAGTCTATAGGCTACATTTCCTACTCGGGCCAAGAATTTGAAATGGACCAATAAATCGTGGATCGAGCTTTCCTCTCTCCCCAAATCTTGTAACTCCTTCCATGGAGCAACTCGCAACAATACATGATCCCCTACATTAAATTCCACGCCCTTTCGATGAAGATCCGCATAACTCTTTTGTCGATCTTGAGCCGCTTTGTATACGCTGTCGAATTATTTGGATCTTTTCGGTGAGTCATATCGTACTTAACTCCTCGGGTCCCAACAATGTTGCTTCACCCACCTCATCCCAACATATCGAGAACGACATTTTCGGCCCATATAATGCTTCAATGGAGCCACACCTATACTTGCTCGATAACTGCTTGTTGTAGGAGAATTCCACCAATGGTAAATACTTATCCTAACTACCCTTGAAGTCTAGGACACGTAGTCTTAATAAATCTTCAAGAGTTTGAATAGTCCTCTCTCGATTGTCCGTCTGCTTGGGGATGGTATGCCAACTAAATCGCAAAACTGCGCTCATAGCTTTTTGCAAGCTAACCCAAAATCTTGAAGTGAATCTTGGGTCACGATCCAAACTATGGATATAGGCATGCCATGCAACCTCACAATCTCATTTACGCATATACTAGCAAGACGCTCAAGGAATAAGTCTCCGTATCGGCAAGAAAAATGAGCGTACTTGGTTAATCTATCAACAATAACCCAAATAGCATTGATGCCTTGAGAAACCGTAGGAAGACCCGTGAACGAAATCCATGGTAATGTGTTCCCACTTCCATTCCTAATCTCAAGTGGTTGCAACGGACCCTTAGGTACTAGATGCTCCGCTTTTACACGCTAAGTGTTAAACACATCGAGATAAACTTTGCAATCTCTCTCTCATATTATTCCACCAAAATGTATGTCAAGATCACGATACATTTTAGTACTTCCGATGGATTGCAAATGGTGTATCAGTGCCTCCATCATAATCTTGTACTTCAAATCGTAGTCGTTAGAACACAAAGTCTAGAGTGGACTCAAGTATTCCTTCTTCATCAATTCTCGCCCTAATAGCTCCTTCTTGTACTTTCTTCTTCATAATGACGTTCCCCGGCCTGCGGCTTGAGCAACCTTAACTTTTTCTATTAAAGTTGGCTCTATGCGATACTTGACATCATCGCACTCGCTCCCCGCAGATATGATCTTCTACTCAATGCGCACCACCACGCTCGCTTTACCAGATGGTATCAATAGTGTGGTCGTAGTCTTCAATAGCTCGAGCCAACGTCACGCCAAGATGTTGAGTTCTTTTTGAGTGAAGAAATATTTAAGGCTTTTATGGTCCTAATATATCTCCACTTTCTCCCCATATAGATAGTGCCTCCATATCTTTAATATGAAACGATCACGCTAACTCTAGATCATGAGTAGGATAATTCCTCTCATACTCTTTTAAGTTGTCATGAGGCATAAAGCTATGACTTTCCCACGCTGCATGAGAACACATCCTAACCCTTTGCCTCAAGCATCATCAGAGATAACAAATCCATCCGAACCAGATGGTATTGTTAGAACAGTCCAAATAAGTCTCCTCTAAGCTCTTGAAACTTTTCTCGCATTCTTCGCCTAAACGAATTTCTCAGATCCTTTCGAAAGTTAGAAGTTAATGGAGTAGCGATTCGAGAAAACCTTTCCACGAATCTCCGATAATAACCAAACTAAGCCCAAAAGCTACGTGATTTCAACACCGACTTTTGCTGTCTCTAACTTCAGATTGCTTCAATCTTCACGGATCAACAGATACTCCATGTTTTGACACCACATGCCCAAGAAAGGCTACTTCCTCGCCGTAACTCGCATTTCTTCAATTTGGCATATAGTTGGTTTTCACGGGCCTTTGAGTACCAAATTTCAAATGGTGCTCATGATCTTCACGACTTTTGAATATATAAGGATGTCATCAATAAAGACAACAACGAACCGATCCAAATATTCCTTGAATACTCTGTTCATCATATCCATGAAAGCCGCAGAGCATTAGTTAGTCCGAAAGACATGACTAAGAATTCATAATGCCCATACCGAAGTTCAAGGCGCCGCCTTTGAATATCCTCGCCTAATTTTCAAATTGATGATATCCGTAATCTAAGATCGATTTTTGAAAAGAATTGTGCCCTCAGAATCGGGTCAAACAAGTCATCAATACGAGGTAGAGGATACCTATTCTTGATGGTGACATGGTTCAATTCCCCGATAGTCAATACAAAGTCGCATACTCCCGCCTTTCTTTTTACAAATAAAACAGAGCACCCCAAGGAGATGTACTAGATTTAATGAAACCGATGTCCAACAATTCTCGTAGTTGGACCTTTAACTCCTCAAGTTCAATAGAGCCATTCGATATGGGGTTTTAGAAATGGGCTTTGTACTGTGTTCAAGATCAATAAAGAATTCAACTTCACGCTCGGGGTAGACCGGAAGTTCTTCTGAAATACGTCAGAAAGTCAATAACAACAGAATATTATTCAAATTTGACGTGTCTTTATTCAAATCCATAACATGGGCTAAGAAAGCTTGACATCCGCTTTTTCAATAAACGAATAGCTTTATGATTAGATATGATAGTGATTGATTTTAATGGTTTAGTTGCTTGAATTGCATAACAGTTGGTTAGAATATGAAAACTAACAACCTTACGAAAAACAATCAATTTTGGTAATGATGAGTAGTTAACCAATCAATCCCTAAAATCACATCAAAAGCAAGTATCTTTAAAGAGATAAGGTCAACAAAAAGGTGATGGTGCCAACTTGAATCAAACAAGATTTATAAATAATGGATGTGATGAAAGTTTCTCCTAACGGAGTTTCCACAGATAGGTCAAAGTCTAATTTCTCCTGAGTCAAGTTTAAACGCTGAGCACATGCAGAGAGATAAATGAATGGGTAAAGACCCAGATCAAGTAAGGTATAAACTTCGCAAGAATTTATAAATAGCTTACCCGTGATCACCTCGTTTGGGTTCCTCGATTATGACCATCCACAACAAACGCTTCTTCCTAATCGCTGACTTTGACTTTTTTCTCGGGATGTTTTTTGAGTCACCGTCCTCACATTAACTAGGTTTCGCTACTCATAATCTCGAGCGATATGTCCTTCCTTTCCACAACTATAGCATACCTTGAACTGTTGTAGGCGCTTGACCGATATGTCCTCTTTTCCGCATTTGTAGCAGATATTGGGTGGTCGTTTCTCTCCCTTAGAACCAACCGGGCACGCAAGACTGCTGCCTTCACATAGTCGTTGTTAAATCTCCTCTTTTAAAATCTCCTCCCGACTCGCTTCTTCGCTTTTCATGACCATGATTACCACCAGAGTGGTTACCATTTCGTCCCATTCTGCTTTTTTCTCCGCAGTTATCATTATTCTGCTGATCGCCATCTCTCGTACGATCCTCGGTTATGGTCCTCGCCGACCGTACTCGTTATCTCGCCTAATAATTGAGCCTCGCTTACAACATCTCGAATAAAGAGAAAGTTTATGAGAAATGAGATACCGACGTACGCCGGGTTTCAAACCTCTAAGAAACATCCGCGTCATAATGCTCCTCATTCTCCACCAAATGAGGTGCAAACTCGATAACTCGCAAACTTTGCCTCGCATCGAGACACCGCCATGTTGTTTTGCTCTAATCTGATGAACTCCACTTCCTTCATACGACGAACACTTTCGTGAAAGTATTTGTCATTAAATAGTCTCTCAAACGCCTCCCAAGATACGCCGAAAAGTGCGGCCGGATGGGTACGCTTCACGACTTCCCACCAAAGAGTCTCGCCACCACTAACATAAAGGTGGCGAATGGAACCTTCTGTTCCTCCGCATCCCAAGACATCGAATATCTTGGTAATTTGTTTGACCCATGTTTCCGCCATGATCGGATCTGGCTTTCCTTAAATTCGTGGTCCCAACTCTTTGAATCGCTTGGCATTGGTGATAACCCGTGAATTGCTATCATTTCCCTCGTATTTTGAACACGAAGTCTCCTCGTCGATTTTGCATGAACGCAAAAAGCTTCTAAACATCCCTCGCTCATCATCTCGCCAAAGGGGTGTTGTTCACAGAGGAACATTGCCACTGCTTGCACGCTCTCTTCGCTGGTAAGTACAGCATCTCCACGGTCTCATTTACTCCAATCATTAATATTCTCAATCGACATTCTCAAATACTTTTATAAAACAAGGGTTAATTAAGGAAATCAATATATCACATAATATCCCTATATATCACGACTAACTAACAAATAAGCTTAGGTAGACACACTAGCGAAGGATTTACTCGCCTCTCCTCCTAGTTCTATTCCCCGATCTCCGCCAGAGATCATATCCCTAAGCTCGATACAAACCGTGACGCCCCCAAATAGTATACATCACCCATTCCGAGTTGTCAATACATGGTATGTAAACAACTACAACTTTATTATTACAACAAGAAATCTGTGAGTTTAAATACAAATATTATCTTCTGTATAATATTTATACTCACATAAATCCTCATCACATTTATTGATACATTATTTTACAAAATGGTGAGGACTACTAAACAATCCTTTCTAAAACCTTCATTCCATACCCCCACTGCACTCGCTATATTCTCGCCTCCCGAGAAGAATGGAACAAAAGGAAAAGGTGAGCTCAACTAGCTCAAGAAAAGAATATTATGACTAAGATAATATACAACAAATTATCGTTAGTCTTCAACAGGAAAAAATTTAATAGAATACAATAGACAACAAATTTTCAATCAATATTCATAGCTGAAATAATAATTCATTAGAAGAGTTAAGTAGAGAATGCAAACTACTATCTTCTATGTATGAATTTAAAAGTTCATCGCTCATCTTTTATCCCCGAATAACAATCAATATACACATCTGAATCAAATATTCATCTTTGCACTACAGTGCCAAAGATATTCATCACCGGTCATGTTCATTTAAACACTGCTCATCTTTGCACTACAAAGCCAAAGATATTAATCGACCACCATGTTCATCTCAACACTGCTCATCTTTGCACTATTCTGTGCCAAAGATATTCTTCAGAAATCATTCATCTTTGCACTACAGCCAAAGATATTCTTCAAATCATTCATCTTTGCACTACACAAAGCCAAAGATATTCAATAATATCATCATTTAAGACCGAGGATGATGAAAAATGTTTTTAAAGAACGAATCCAAAGAAACAAAATGATAAGGATTAAGGATTAAGGATTCGTACTTTGTTTTATCCATGTCCAACAATACCCCAAAATAATCACAAAGGTGTAAAATTCAATAATGATCAAAACATGGATACAATCAAAGCTAGTATCCAAAATAGATGTTTTGGACAAAAGAAGAAATTTTATTTTTTGTGAATAGTGTCGATACGTGAATAGTGCCAGATATCGTGAATAAAGTCAGATATCGTGAATAAGACCGTATACATGAATAGTAAATCCGACACCAAAAGATAGAAATTCCACAAAAATCTCTTCACGTTTAATGAATAGTACTGTGAAATAAGAATCGTGAATAGTAACTCATGAATAGTAACTCGTGAATAAGTAACTCATGAATAGTAACCCCATATGAAAAAGTTCCAAATTTGATAAAAACTTCAGATCAACATTTCAACATAATGATATTGAAGAAATAATATCATTACGAAAAAAAATAATATCCCTTACCTCAAAGAATCAAGATTTCTAAGGAAAGGTCTCAAGTGATCTTTGAATGAAACTTGTCTTGAGCAAGAACTCTCTCAAAGTATCTAAATACTCACAAAATACGCCAATAATATAGAGAGAAAGAGAAAAACTTTGTTTCGGTGTGATTTTCAATTCTAACTTAGCCCTCTATTTATAGGAAAATGTTAGCCACCGAAGCGACTTGACCACCACCCGATGGCTTTACTTCGCTACTATTGCCACCCACCACATTTGAAATAAAATTCAAAGACATTTTCACCAACCACAAGTGGGGCCCACTCAATTCTAGAATTTTCCACCAAAATCAATTATAACCCTAATTTTCGAATCAGACACCTCTTAAAATAATATTACGAATCACAATTATGACAACCAGTAGCTCCCAGAAAGAGGGGCTTTCCGATAAGGATTTCTCCTTCTTGCGCGCAATTAGGTGACCAAACCTCTCCTCGATGTAACTTTCTAGACATTGCCAATAATGCTATCTAATAATATTATTTAAATAATATGAATTATTGATCCGATAATGGAGATAATGTGCAAAGTGACAATTATTGAACAACAATAATATAAAATATCAACGCAAAGAATTATTGAATCAATAAAATAAAATATTTAACAAGAATTCATCGTAAAAATTATCGAGTAGTGCCTTCTTACGTAAGGATCAATAATTCAACAATACTTGCATGTAATACCGCAAGGCTATCTTTGTCAACTAACGCCAGACATCGTATTTTTTAACCACCGGTATTCCAATGATCTTAATTCAGTAACAACTACGCCGTTATTTTTTAACCAACTTATATTTGTCGCTTTCTTCATCCAATCGCTTTCAGTTATGGGGCCCACACATGGTCAACTTGGTCGCATTTAATATTCCCCGACGCATTTAATATTATTCCACGACCAAACTAATATTCCCAAACAAAATGAATATTTTATAACCACTTGCTTATTTTGAAATATTTATGTATTTAACCCTTAACTATCCACATTAATCAAATCAACCCTTACTATTTCAAAATAATAAATAAAGGAAATTCCTTTTTATTTAAAAAAAATTTCGGGGTCTTACATACATCACCCTTCTTGAGTCACCAAATACATGGTACAAAATTCAAATACAACTTAATAATACGACTGTCGTGTAAAATACAACAAAACATAAACTGAGAGTATTAATACGAATATTGTCTTCTAGACAGAATTTAACTCAAATGGAGTCCTCAATACATTTATTATCACACTATTTCATAGAATAGTGAGGACTACTAATGCTATCATCTGGACCGTCACTCCGTTCCTCGACTAGTCCCGGCTACGTTCTCATTTCTTGAAGAGAACAATGAAAGCAAAAGGGTGAAAGTAGTATGCACACAAGCCAATCATGTTTGATGATAAAGCATATACTTTGTAACAATCTTATTCATTTATTAATAAAAAGTATTAATTTATTAAAGGCTTTTTAATTATCTACATTGTGACGCCCCCAAAATAGGTATACATCACCCATTCTGAGTTGTCAATACATGGTACAGAAACAACTACAACTTTATTATTACAACAGTAAAACTGTGAGTTTAAATACAAATATTATCTTCTAGACAATATCTATACTCAAATAAATCCTCATCACATTTATTGATACATTATTTTACAAAAATGGTGAGGACTACTAAACAACTCTCTCTAGAACCTTCATTCCATACCCCACTGTACTCGCTTATATTCTCGCCTCCCGAGAAAATGGAACAAAAAGGAAAAGGGTGAGCTCAACTAGCTCAAGAAAGAATATTATGACTAAGATAATATACAACAAATTATCGTTAGTCTTCAACAGGAAAAATCTAATAGAATACAATAGACAACAAATTTTAAATCAATATTCGCAATGAAATAATAATTCATTAGAAGAGTTAAGTAGAGAATGCAAACTACTATCTTCTATGTATGAATTTAAAAGTTCATCGCTCATCTTTTATCCCCAGTAACATCAATCCATAAACATCCTGAATCAAATATTCATCTTTGCACTACAGCCAAAGATATTCATCACTTAGTCATGTTCATTTAAATACTGTTCATCTTTGCACTACTACCAAAGATATTCTTCAGAAATCATTCATCTTTACTTACTACAGCCAAAGATATTCAATAATATCATCATTTAAGACCGAGGATGATGAAAATATTTTTTTTTAAAGAAACGAATCCAAAGAAACAAAATGACAAGGATTAAGGATTAAGGATTCGTACTTTGTTTTATCCATGTTCAAAAATACCTCCAAAAATAATCATAGTGGTGTAAAATTCAAGAATGATCAAAACATGGATACAATCAAAGCTAGTATCCGAATAGATATTTTGACTTTAAAGAAGAAATTTTATTTTTCGATGAATAAAGCAGAGATCGTGAATAGTGCCGATATCGTGAATAGTAACTCCTACATCAAAAAGATAGAAATTCCACAAAAAAATATCTTCACGCTTCATTAATAAGTACTCGTGAATAAGAATCTCGTGAATAAGAACTCATGAATAAGAACTCGTGAATAAGAACTCATGAATAGTAACCCCCGACATGAAAAAGTTCCAAATTTGATAAAAAGTTCCAACCAATATTTCAAAGATAATGATATTGAAGAAATAATATCATTTGAGAAGAAAATAACATCCCTTACCTCGAAAGATTAGTACTTCTAAATTGAAACAATCAATATAGGCTATGACTTGAACTTGCACCAGATAAAGCAATACTCAAAGTATACTCAAAATACTCACAAGAATACGCTTCGATAATATAGAGAGAGAAATAGAGAAAACTTCAGCTTCGTGTGATTTTCAATTCTAACCTAAGCACCTATTTATAGAAAATGCTTAGAACGCAAAGAGAGAGACTAAATTAATAAATTATTATTAATATTATTCTACGCCTCCTTGAAAAATCAATGACCAATGACCCTCCATTCTTGAAAAAAACAATTCAAAGACATTTTCAATTACCAACCAAAAAGTGGGGCCCACTTTCATTTAAAAATTATTTTATTTTCTCGAAACTTCAACAATTCATAGAAAATAAACCTAAGTATCGAAAAAATACTGAATTCTATATCCATTCTTATCAAATCGAATTCTCTACAACTTTACGTAAGAAATTTTTTCCAAATTCCAAACGAAAAATGACCAAAAATCTGCATACTGGATAAGTTTTCTAATTTCCTTCTCTTCCCTTTCTTTTCTTCCTATCCCATAATTCTCCACTAACTCTCTCTCTCCCCCACTTTCTTCTCTTACCCCACCACTTCTTTCCACACACACACACACAAATACGTACATATATATATATATATATATATATATATATATTAAAATATTTACAATTATTAAATAATTCCAATTCTATCTTCTCTTCCACCTCATCTATTTATAAACCATGAATTTATTGTAAAATATCACCATCAATATATTATTAAAATAATATATTTAAATAAATTATTTTATCGTAAAAAGATAAAATATTAATTTTCAACAATTGTCATTTTAAAATTTTTCTCTATCTATACCCATATAAAATCAATATTTTCCTCATCATATGAATCAATAATTAATTATTCACAAATAATATTACAGATCGCAATATTGACAACCGTGCGCTTCTCGAGAAAGAGGGCTTTCCAATAAGGATCTCTCTTACTGGCCAATTATTAGGTGACCAAACCTCTCCTTGTATGTAACTTTCTAGACATTGCGCAATAATGTTTTCTAATAATATTATTCAGATAATATGAATTATTGTCTCGATAATGGAAAATACTGTGTAATGACAATTATTGAAACAACAAAGAATATAAAATATCAACGCAACAATTATTGAATCAATAAAATAAAATATCGAATAAGAATTATCGTAAAATTATTATCGAGTAGTGCCTTCTTACGTAGAATCAATAATTGGTGCAATACCGTGCAATCTTCTTGCTCAACAACGCGATTAGTGTGTTTTAACCAATTCGTATTCCAACAAGATTAATTGTGATAACTACTTCTGCCAAGTTATTTTTAAACAACTTATATTTGTCGCTTTCCTCATCCAATCGCTTTTTAGTTATGGGCCCACACATGGTCAGCTACTGCCGCATTTAATATTCCCCACAAAGATTTAATATTCCACGACCAAACGAATATTCCCCGACAACAATGAATATTTTATAACCACTTGCTTATTTTGAAATATTTGCGTATTTAACCCCTAACTATCCACATTAATCAAATCAACCCTTACTATTTCAAAATAATAAATAGAGAAAATTAAATTTCATTAATAATAAGTTGGGGTCTTACAACCTCCCCTCCTTATGAAATTTCGTCCTCGAAATTGACGTGCGACTCAGTGTTTCGAAAGGTGAGGATACCTCGCTTTCATTTCCGCTTCCAATTCCTGTGTCATTTCTCTATAGATGATTTCTCCACAAAACTTTAACTTGTGGTATGACCTTTCATGGCGTAGAACATGCTCCTTCCTATCCAAAATCTTGACAGTACCTCCTCACATGCTAAGTCTTCACTATCTCGTCCTGGTTCTAACTCTATAACGTGGTTCGGGTCTTTCACATATTTACTGAAGCACCGATATGTGAAACACATTATGAACACGAGACATACTTGGAGGTAACGCAAGTCTATAGGCTACATTTCCTACTCGGTCAAGAATTTGAAATGGACCAATAAATCGTGGATTGAGCTTTCCTCTCTTCCCAAATCTTGTAACTCCTTCCATGGAACAACTCAACAACAATACATGATCCCCTACACTAAATTCCACGCCCTTTCGATGAAGATCCGCATAACTCTTTTGTCGATCTTGTGTCGTTTGTATACGTTGTCGAATCATTTGAATCTTTTCGGTAGTCATATCGTATTTACTCGGGTCCCAACAATGTTGCTTCACCCACCTCATCCCAACATATTGGAGAACGACATTTTCGTCCATATAATGCTTCAATGGAGCCACACCTATACTTGCCTCGATAATCATTGTCAGTAGGAGAATTCCACCAATGTTAAATACTTATCCCAACCGCCTCAAGTCTAGGACACGTAGTCTTAATAGATCTTCAAGAGTTTGAATAGTCCTCTCTCGATTGTCCGTCTGCTTGGGGATAGTATGCCAACTAAATCGCAAATCCGTGCCCATAGCTTTTTGCAAGCTAACCCAAAATCTTGAAGTGAATCTTGGGTCACGATCCGAAACTATGGATACAGTACATGCCATGCAACCTCACAATCTCATTCACGTATATACTAGCAAGACGTTCAAGGAATAAGTCTCCGTGACGGCAAGAAATGAGCGACTTGGTTAATCTATCAACAATAACCCAAATAGCATTGATGCCTTGAGAAACCGTAGGGAAGACCCAGAACGAAATCCATGGTAATGTGTTCCCACTTCCATTCCGGAATCTCAAGTGGTTGCAACGGACCCTTAGGTACTAGATGCTCTACCTTTACACGTTGACAAGGTAAACACATTGAGATAAACTTTGCAATCTCTCTCTTCATATTGTTCCACCAAAATGTATGTCAAGATCACGATACATTTTAGTACTTCCGTGATGGATTGCAAATGGTGTATTGTGTGCCTCCATCATAATCTTGTACTTCAAATCATAGTCGTTAGAAACACAAAGTCTAGAGTGGACTCAAGTATTCCTTCTTCATCAATTCTCGCCTCCAATAGCTCCTTCTTGTACTTTCTTCTTCATACGCATCACCTCAAGGTGGTGGCTTGAGCAACCTTAACTTTTTCTATTAAAGTTGGCTCTACGCGTATACTTGACATCATCGCACTCGCTCGTTCGTGCATATGATCTTCTACTCAACGCGTCACCTACCACGCTCGCTTTTCCAGATGGTATTGAATAGTGTGGTCGTAGTCTTTCAATAGTTCGAGCCAACGTCACCGCCAAGCAAGTTGAGTTCTTTTTGAGTGAAGAAATATTTAAGGCTTTTATGGTCCGAATATATCTCCACTTTCTCCCCATATAGATAGTGCCTCCATATCTTTAAGCGCTGAACGATCGCTAACTCTAGATCATGAGTAGGATAATTCCTCTCATACTCTTTTAAGTTGTCGCGAGGCATAGGCTATGACTTTCCCACGCTGCATGAGAACACATCCTAACCCTTTGCACCAAGCATCATTGAGATAACAAATCCATCCAAACCAGGATGGTATTGTTAGAACACAGTGCCGAAATGAGTCTCCTTTAAGCTCTTGGAAACTCTCCTCGCATTCCTCGCTCCATACGAATTTTGTATCCTTCCGAAAGTTAGTGAAGTTAATGGAGTAGCGATTCGAGAAAACCCTTCCACGAATCTCCGATAATAACCAAATTAAGCCCAAAAGCTACGTACTTCATCCACCGACTTTGCTGCTTCTCAACTTTTGTATTGCTTCAATTTTCACGGTCCACGGATACTCCATGTTTCGACACCATTGCCCAAGGAATGCTACTTCCTCAAGCCGTAACTCGCATTTCTTCAATTTGGCATATAGTTTGTTTTCACGAAGCCTTTGGAGTACCAAATTTTCAAATGTTGCTCATGATCTTCACGACTTTTGGAATATATAAGGATGTCATCAATAAAGACAAACAACGAATCGATCCAAATATTCCTTGAATACTTTGGTTCATCATATCCATGAAAGCCATAGGAGCATTAGTCAATCCGAAAGACATGACTAAGAATTCATAATGCCCGCATCGAGTTCTAAAGGCGCTCTTTGGAATATCCTCGCCTAATCTTCACCGATGATATCCGTAATCGAAGATCGATTTTTGAAAAGAATTGTGCCCTTCTTGCAATCGGTCAAACAAGTCATCAATACGAGGTAGAGGATACCTATTCTTGATGGTGACATGGTTCAATTCTCGATAGTCAATACAAAAGTCGCATACTCCGCCTCTTCTTCTTTACAAATAAAACAGAGCACCCCAAGGATATGTACTAGATCGAATGAAACCGATGTCCAACAATTCACTGTAGTTGGACCTTTAACTCTCAAGTTCAATAGAGCCATTCGATATGGGTTTTAGAAATGGGCTTTGTACCGTGTTCAAGATCAATAAAGAATTCAACTTCACGCTCGGGGTAGACCGGGAAGTTCTTCAGAAATACGTCAGAAAGTCAATAACAACAGAATATTATTCAAATTTGACGTGTCTTTATTCAAATCCATAACATGGGCTAAGAAATCTTGACATCCGCTTTTCAATAAACGAATAGCTTTATGATTAGATATATGACAAATGATTGATTTTAATGGTTTAGTTGCTTGAATTGCATAACAGTTGGTTAGGAATATGAAAACTAACAACCTTACGAAAAACAATCAATTTTGGCATGATGAGTAGTTAACCAATCAATCCCTAAAATCACATCAAAAGCAAGTATCTTTAAAGAGATAAGGTCAATAGGTAAGGTGATGGTGCCAACTTGAATCAAACAAGATTTATAAACAAAGGGATGTGATGAAAGTTTCTCCTAACGGAGTTTCCACAGAGATAGGTCAAAGTCTAATTTCTCCGAGTCAAGTTTAAACGTTGAGCACATGCAGAGAGATAAATGAATGGGTAGCACCCAGATCAAGAAAGGTATAAACTTCGCAAGAATTTATAAATAGCTTACCCGTGATCACCTCGTTTGGGTTCCTCGCATTATGACCAATCCACAACAAACGCTTTTCCCTAATCGCTGACTTTGACTTTTCTCGGGATACTTTTCGAGTCACCGTCCCCACTGAACTAGGTTTCACTATCGCACAATCTCGAGCGATATGTCCTTCCTTTCCATAATTATAGCATACCTTGAACTGTTGTGGACGCTTGACCGATATTTCTCTTCCCGATTTATAACATATGACCGGTGGTCGCTTCTCCTCCCTTAGAACCAGCTTCTCACTTAAAAGACCGCTGCCTTCACATGGTCGTTGTTAAATCTCCTCTTTTAAAATCTCCTCCTACTCGCTTCTTCTGTTTTCATGACCATGATTACCACCAGAGTGGTAACCATTTTTGTCCGTCTGTTTCTTTCTCCGCTGGTTATCATTATTCTGTTGACTGCTATCTCTGGTACGATCCTGGTTGTGGTCCCTCAGTTGACCGTACTCGTTATCTCGCTCTAATAATTGAGCCCTGTTTACAACATCTGAATAGAGAGAAAATTTATGAGAAATGAGATACTGACGTATGCCGGGTTTCAAACCTCTAAGAAACATCCGCGTCATACGTTCCTCATTCTCCACCAAATGAGGTGCAAACTCGATAACTCGCAAACTTTGCCTCGTCGAGACACCGCCATGTTGTTTTTGTTCCAATCGATGAACTCCACTTCCTTCATATAGACGAACACTTTCGTGAAAGTATTTGTCATTAAATAGCTTCAAACATCTCCTCCCAAGACATGCCGAAAAGCGGCCGATGGGTACGCTTCACGCATTCCCACCAAGAGAGTCCGCCTTCGCCACGGAACATAAAGGTAGCGAATAGAACCTTCTTTCTCCGTGCATCCCAAGACATCGAATATCTTGGTAATTTACTTGACCCATGTTTCCGCCATGATCGGATCGGCTTTCCTTAAATTCGTGGTCCCAACTCTTTGAATCGCTTTGGGTCAGACAACCCGTGAATTGCTATCATTTCCTCCTCAGATTTTGAACACGAGTCTCCTCGTCGATTTTGCATGAACTGCAAAAAGCTTCTAAACATCCCCTCATTCATCATCTCGCTTTCAATGGTGTTGTTCACAGGGAGGAACATTGCCACTGCTGTTGCGCTCTCCTCGTTGGTGAGTACAAAGCGTCTCCACTGCCTCATTTCCATCATTAATATTCTCAAATACATTCTCAAATACCGCCATAAAACAAGGGTTAATTAAGGAAATCAATATATCACATAATATCCCTATATACTCGACCAACTAACAAATAAGCTTAGGTAGGACACACTAGCGAAGGATTTACTCGCCTCCCTCCTAGTTCTATTCCCCGATCTCCGCCAGAGATCATATCCCTAAGCTCGATACCAACCGTGACGCCCCAAAATAGTATACATCACCCATTCTGAGTTGTCAATACGCAGTACGTAAACAACTACAACTTTATTATTACAACAAGAAAAAAGCTGTGAGTTTAAATACAAATATTATCTTCTAAACAATATCTATACTCAAATAAATCCTCATCACATTTATTGATACATTATTTTACAAAAATGGTGAGGACTACTAAACAACTCTCTCTAGAACCTTCATTCCATACCCCACTCGTACTCGCTTATTCTCTCGCCTCCCGAGAAAAAATGGAACAAAAAGGAAAAGGGTGAGCTCAACTAGCTCAAGAAAAAGAATATTATGACTAAGATAATATACAACAAATTATCGTTAGTCTTCAACAGGAAAAATCTAATAGAATACAATAGACAACAAATTTTAAATCAATATTCGCAATGAAAATAATAATTCATTAGAAGAGTTAAGTAGAGAATGCAAACTACTATCTTCTATGTATGAATTTAAAAGTTCATCGTCTAACTTTTATCCCTGTAACATCAATCCATAAACATCTGGAATCAAATATTCATCTTTGCACTACAGGCCAAAGATATTCATCAGTTGGTCATGTTCATTTAAAGACCTGTTCATCTTTGCACTACGGCCAAAGATATTCTTCAGAAATCATTCATCTTTGCACTACAGGCCAAAGATATTCAATAATATCATCATTTAAGACTGAGGATGATGAAAAATATTTTTTTTTAAAGAAACGAATCTAGTGAAACAAAATGACAAGGATTAAGGATTAAGGATTCGTACTTTATTTTATCCATGTTCAAAAATACCTCCAAAAATAATCATAGTGGTGTAAAATTCAAGAATGATCAAAACATGGATACAATCAAAGCTAGTATCCGCATAGATATTTTGACGAAAAGAAGAAATTTTATTTTTCGATGAATAATTATCGATACGTGAATAATAGTCTTAAATATACGTGAACAGTAACTCTCACATCAAAAGATAGAAATTCCATAAAAAATATCTTCACGCTTCATGAATAGTACTCGTGAATAAGAACTCGTGAATAAGAACTCATGAATAAGAACTCGTGAATAAGAACTCATGAATAGTAACCCCGACATGAAAAAGTTCCAAATTTGATAAAAAGTTCCAACCAATATTTCAAAGATAATGATATTGAAGAAATAATATCATTTGAGAAGAAAATAACATCCCTTACCTCGAAAGATTAAGACTTCTAAATTTGAAACACCTAATATAAAGCTATGACTTGAACTTGCACCGTATAGCAATACTCAAAGTATACTCAAAATACTCACAAGAATACGCCGATAATATAGAGAGAAATAGAGAAAACTTCAGCTTCGGTGTGATTTTCAATTCTAACCTAAGCACCTATTTATAGGAAAATGCTTAGAACGCCAAAGGAGACTAAATTAATAAATTATTATTAATATTATTCTACGCCTCCTCCTTGAAAATCAAAGAATTTCAAGAAATTTCTCCATTCTTGAAAAAAAACAATTCAAACACATGCATTCAATTACCAACCAAAAAGTGGGGCCTACTTTCATTTAAAAAATTATTTTATTTTCTCAAAACTTCAACAATTCATAGAAAATAAACCTATTATCGAAAAATATCTGAATTCTATATCCATTCTATAGAAATCAATTCTCTACAACTTTACTGAAGAAATTTTTCCAAATTCCAAACGAAAAATGACCAAAATCTGCATACGGATAAGTTTTCTAATTTCCTTCTCTTCCTTTCTCTTTCTTCCTATGCCATAATTCTCCACTAACTCTCTCTCTTCCCCCACTTTCTTCTCTCTTACCCCACCACTTCTTCCACACACACACACAAATACGTATATATATATATATATATATATATATATATATATATATATATATATATTAAAATATTTACAATTATTAAATAATTCCAATTCTATCTTCTCTCTTCCACCTCATCTATTTATAAACCATGAATTTATTGTAAAATATCACCATCAATATATTATTAAAATAATATATTTAAATGAATTATTTTATCGTAAAAAGATAAAATATTAATTTTCAACAATTGTCATTTTAAAATTTTTCTCTATCTATACCCATATAAAATCAATATTTTCCTCATCATATGAATCAATAATTAATTATTCACAAATAATATTACAGATCGCAATATCGACAACCGTGCGCTTCCTGTGAGAAGGGGGCTTTCCAATAAGGATCTCTCCTCTTCATCAAGCAATTAGGTGACCAAACCTCTCCTTATGTAAACTTTCTAGACATTGCCAATAATGTTTTCTAATAATATTATTCAGATAATATGAATTATTGCTCATATAATGGAAAATCTTGTGTAATGACAATTATTGAAACAACAAAGAATATAAAATATCAACGCAACAATTATTGAATCAATAAAATAAAATATCGAATAAGAATTATCGTAACAATTATTGAGTAGTGCCTTCACGTAAGAATCAATAATTGGTGCAATACTGCGTAGCATCTGCTCAACAACGCCAGTATTAGTGTGTTTTAACCACCGGTATTCCAACAAAGATAATCTGTTCATAACTACGCCAAGTTATTTTTAAACAACTTATATTTTTCGCTTTCCTTATCCAATCGCTTTTACCGTTATGGGGCCCCACACATGGTCATATAGCATTTAATATTCCCAAGCGATTTAATATTCCACGAACAAACGAATATTCCCAAACAACAATGAATATTTTATAACCACTTGCTTATTTTGAAATATTTGCATGATTTAACCCCTAACTATCCACATTAATCAAATCAACCCTTACTATTTCAAAATAATAAATAGAGAAAATTAAATTTCATTAATAATAAGTTGGGGTCTTACATACATGATCTTTGTTTTATAATATGTGATAAACCCATAGTTTTAAGCAATGCTTTTAGAATAATGATGATGATCATTTTAATGAGATCTAAATTCTTAGAAAGCTTAAAACTAAAATAGTTCCCAATCATTGGATTACTAAATTGGGGATTAGTGAATCCTGATAGATTGGTACATATGTTGCTTTGCTTTCATTGGATGAGGATGATTGATCTCACGATCATTTGTGTGGAGACACTAAAGCAAGTATGTAGGTGCTTATTAGAGAATAAGTTCACCGAAAGCGTGGCTCGCTAAGGAATACCTAATGGAGTTTTATTTGTCTCATCAATAGAATTCTCAGTAGTGATAGTAGTACAAGTAATCCTTGGACTTGAGATCATCATAGTATCTTGTGTATGATGAGTTATACTTTGACTTATTCCTTAAGACCCTTAGGGTATATCAAAGGGTATGCTTGGGTATAATAAGTTGTACATGGAGATAATGTATGATCAATAAAGAATCTACCACTTCTAATAAAAGAAGAGAAATGTCCTATGTGATTCGATAAATGACAACCCAGAGTCCTCCTTGGCGAAGGCGTAATGAAATTAGAAAGGAGTTTCTAATTTGCATTATTTGAGTTGTGCATTTAAGGATCGAAATACATATGATTAAATAAAATAAGACTTGACAAAAATTCCATGTCTTATATTTAATTGGGACATTGTATGGTGGAAGGATTGAATTGTATTTAACTATTTACTCAAAGGTTCTTTTATGATTAATGTTGAAATCTATATTATCCGGAAAGTCGTTGATCGCTAGGGAGGCTTATCCCTATTGTAGAATAAATATTATTTATTTAAATAAATTAATTGTTTAATTTATTTATTTAAATAAGATTAGAATTATTCTAATTGATTTATTCACAACCTATTTAATATGGAGAACCTAAAGGGTCACACCATAAAAGGAAGAATAATTATTTAAGAAGTTAATGGCATAATCGTAATAATATAGTTAAGTATATTTAATTTAATCTATGGTGATAGAATAAATTAAATAGCTTAATTTTTATTATTTAATATTTTAGAAATATTAAATATAAATTAATAAGAGGAGTCTTATTAATATTATTACAATTATTATTATTTTAATTTCTAAAAGAGTTTAGGAATTAATTTAATATAAGTACTCTCATTTATTCCTAATTAGATTAGGAAGGAAAATTAGTTAAAGGAGTTTAATTAATTATCCCTAATAAGATTAGGGAGCTTAATTAATTAAAAGAATTTAATTAATTAAATAAAACCCAATTCCTTAATTGTTAAGGTGGGTTGCCCACATCTATTAATAAGAGGAGTCTTATTATGGGTGAGGGGTTGTTGACTTTTACAACGACATAATTCCAATTTGTTGGAGAGTACCCTTTTCTATAGAGATAGAAAACTAGGGTTTGAGCCAAAAATACACCATCTTCTTGAATTCTTTATTTTTCCTTGGTGGATCACCTCTAGAGGCCAAACACTTGGGTGGCTAACGTTGATCAAAGAAAGGAACCAAACTCGGTGGATTCAAGTTGAACGCGAAAAGGATTTGGAGGTGAACTTGTACCTGAGGAAGCTCGGATCTTCAAGGGTATGATTCTTATTCATATCTTTTCGTTTAATTAATAATTGTGCATAAAGGGTGATCCGGGTATATGGTTTGTAAATTTTTTTAAACTCTGATTTTACACGCTTCCGCATTATTTTGCAATTTGATTGCATACATGAATATTACAAACCCTAATAAAGGCATCGAGCCAAACCTTTATGCTAATTATTAATTGTTTTAATTTGATATGTATATTGATATGTGTTTAGAACAATTTAATTGGGCATAATTTAATTGTATAAAATTTAAAAAAAAAAAAGGACCTAAATTTTTTTAAGGCAACAGAGCATTCAATTGTTAGTTTGCCTCGAAATCATGTAAAAGACTTTTAAAAAAAAAACCGAAGTCAAGAAAAAAGAATTCCATGTAATCAATTTGACCCCATTTTGCACGCTTTTTTTATATATATATATATATATATATAGTATATATATATATATATATATATATATATATATATATATATATATAAATATTCTCATATTGATAAATTTTTAACAAGGGATGCAGTATATCATTATATATTTTGGGTATCTTTATATATATATATATATATATATTCTTAATAATTTTAATTTTAAAATAAAAGTTTATTTTAATCTTAAAATAAAAGTTTATTTTAATATTAAAATAAAAAGATTTATTTTAATTTTAAAATTAGAATTTCATGCTAACTAATTAGAGTTGGAATTGGATTCCATAATAAGTAATTGGAGTTGAAATTGGATTTTATTTTTCCTAAAATAAAGGAGTTTATTTGTGAATAAGGAAGTAAATCCATCTTTCCTTAAATAAAGGAGTTTGTTTAGATATGAAATAAGATTTCATATTATTCAAAATAAAAGAGTTTATTTGTGAATTGGAAAGAGAATCCTAATTTTCTTAAATAAAGGAGTTTATTTAGATATGAAATAAGATTTCATATTATTCAAAATAAAGGAGTTTATTTGTGAATAGGAAAGAATATTCGTGTTTCCTTTAATAAAGATTTTTTTTTTACATGAAATTGGATTCCATAATTAATTAAAATAAAAAAGTTTATTTTAATTAAATTTTTTTAATATATATATATATATATATATATGGAATTGATTCCATAATTAATTAAAATAAAGGAGTTTATTTTGATTAAAATTTTGATTAAAATAAAATAGTTTATTTTATTCAAAATTGGATAAATTAAAATAAAATAGTTTTATTTTTAATTTAAATTTGGATTAAAATAAAGGAGTTTATTTTGATTCAAAAATAGATTTTATACTAACTAAATTTGCCCATTAAATGATATCAATATATATATTAAATGTTTATTGTTCATAAGATGAATATTATTTATTGATGCATATGGTGATGTATATGATAATAAATGGGATTGATTATGGACTATCAATTAATATGATTGATTTTATTTTAGTTGGATGCATGAATGTATGGGTTTTATTAAATGGGGTTCACAGACTTGTCTTCTCTAATTTTTCTTAATGTAAATTCTATCTCCTCCTATGTACTTCCCTCGATCACGATCAAGGTTTCTATTTATTTTAAATAGTTTTGTAATAGGAATAGTTAGAATTAATTTTGAAAAATTGGAGATCAAGGAGCAAGGAGCGCCAAGACCCGTTTGTAATGGAGCCCGGTTTAAATGTAATAGTTATATTTAAATATTATTTTTTGCATCCCTAGGGGTTTGACCTTTTGGTTCACTTGGTGGCTCTAGTGAACCAAACTAGAATAAAAGTCCATAATCAATCCGGGTAGAATATAGTATTCTATATGTGCATGCTTATACTATATATATTATATATTATGCAAACATGCTTCGCATGTTCATTAATATGACGCGTATTTTATATATATATATGTAATGCATGCGCTTAAACAAGATGAGACAAATTAATAACAAACCCCTCAATTTTTTTATATTAAGTCCTAAGCGTTCAAAGATATTTGGAATATCGAACGTCGCCTTTTAGCATGATAAAATTAATAGAGTATTAAATATTTAATATGAGTTTGTTGTGTCACCACAAGGCAAGTATTAAGTATTTAAGATGTTAATTTATCACATTTGATGCTTATAAAGAAAATTGAACAATATTGTTTTGTTGTGTCACCACAAGGATGATATTTTTCCTTTTTGAATATATGGAGTGCTAGGTCGGACTTAACTTGGATAATTTTGATTCGGATGTGCCACCACTTAATCAAAATAATCTAAGAGGCAAAATACAAGGAATTGCATAGTTGATGTAATTGACAAAAGTTGTCTACCTATTTATTTATATATAGTTTGTTGTGTCACCACAAGGCTATATACATTTGAAATGGGATCCTTATTCTCACTAGCAAATCTTTAATTAGATTTTGCCGAACTATATAAGTGAGGGTAATATAGTTTGAAGAAAATAGTGGGAGATACCAATTTAAAACAAGACCTAATTTATTTTGGTAATTAATAAAAGAATGTATGTTAAAATGTTGTTAATTACAAATTCATTTACAGAATTTTACAATGTCTAAAATTACTATCACTGCGAAGCATATTAGATGCTAAATTAACCAGATCGAATTAAACGGATTGGTTAAGGAATTTGAGAATAGTTCTTATAGCTGAAAAGCTATCTTATGTCCTTAATACGCCTATCCCTGCAATGGTTGCAGACAATGCCTCTGAGGAAGAGATTGCTACTTTTAGAAAGTGGCAAGATGATGTACAGTTGGCTCAATGCATCATGCTCGCATCCATGAGTAACGAGCTTCAGCGTCAGCATGAAACTATGGATGCTCCTACTATATTCCTGCACATCAAGTAGTTGATGGTGAGGAAAGTAGGACTGATAGATATCGATATCTAAGTAGCTCTTCCGATCTAGAATGGCCAATGGCACTATAGTACAGACAAAAAGTTCTTAACATAATCAATTTGTTTGATCAATTAGGACAACTGGTTTTGTCATGGATGGAGAGTTGAGCCAAGATTTGATCTTGCCTCACTCCCGGACTCCTTTCACAATTGTTGTGAATTTTTCATATGAACAAGCTAGATATCAGTCTCGCTGATTTGCTTAACATGTTGAAAGATGATGAGAGTCACTTTCCAACCAAGAAAGACCATGTCTTACTGGTAGGGGCAAAAGGATCTTCTAAAAAGAAGAACGATTCAAAGAAGGTAAACAGAAAGGCGTAAACAAAGGATAATAAGAACAAAACTGATACGGATAGCAAAAGAGCTTGCTTCCACTGCAATAAGCCTGGACACTGGAAAGAAACTGTGAGAAGCATCTTGCAGAGGCTAACCAAAGAAGCTTAGTGAAGTTTCGGTTACAATACAAATTTGTTCATGATTTAAAATAAATTTTTCTTTAAGTCAAGGTTCTACTTGGATATTGGATACCGACTTTGGTTATCATAAATATAGATTTATGAAGGGACCAAACAGAAGTAGAAAGCTAAACAAATATAAGTAATCCTATATGTGGAAATGAAGCAAAGGTTGCTACATTAGCCATAGAAACTTATAGTTTAGCAATACCTATGGGAAAAATCTATTAAGTCAATAAGTTGTTATTGTATTTCAGTTCTTGTTAGAAATATTATTTCCATTTTATTGTTGGACAATAAAATTTTTGGTATTATAATTAAGAACAATTGTTGTTCTATTTATAATAATAATGTTTTGTATAGAACTGGAATATTACTTAATAAATTTTGTATACTTGACTTACATGAAAATAATTTTGCATATTGAACAAATTAGTATAAGAAAAGGAGATGATCATTCAAAGAGTTGAATGTGTGTATTTGCTAAAATACAAGTGTGAATTATTTGAAAGGTTCAAAGAATTCAGAAGTGAAACAAATTGGCAAAGTATTAAGATTCTTTGATTAGATCAAGGAATAAATACTTGTGCAATAAGTTTCTAGATCATCTCAAATGGTTTTTCTCATAATGGACACCTCATGATACGTAATAATTGATTGATGTATCTGAAAGGAAAAATCATACCTTGTTGAACATGGTACGGTCCAAAATGATTTTACCGACATTCCAGTATCCTTCTAGGATCATGTCCTAGAAATGGTCGACATATCTACGAAAAGGTAACCTCAAAATCCAAATTTCAAGACTCCATAAAAGTTATGGACAGGGAGGATTCCTAATCTTAAGTATGTTAAGGTAAGGGGTTGTCCAACTTATGTGAAAAAGGTTTCAAAAGATAAGCTTGGGACAAGATTTGACCAGTACAATTTGTGGGACATCCTAAAGTAAGTTTAGGGTATATGTTCTATAATTCTACTTAGCAAAAGGTGTTTGTTACGAAACACGCTGCCTTCTAAGATAAAGGTGTTTATCATTAAAAGGGGCTAGTGGGAGGATAATAGATCTTGAAGAGTTCAAGAACCACAAAACACTATAAGTCAAATAAGAGGAACCTATAGATAGACCTATTGTACCACAACCGAATCGTAAATCTGGAATAGTACCGTAGATACCTAGGAGGTATGGATTCATCATAGATGATGATGATGAGGTACACATCATAGAAGATGATGTTCCAGTTATATACGATGAGGTAAGTGTTGTAGACACTCAGAGAAATGGATTGAAGCAAGTTTCTCAAATATGGAACATTCGTTTTGATGAGGCAATCAAAAGAGTTTGATTTTATCAAAAATAAGAATGAACCTAGTGTGTACAAAAGGAATTGATTGGGCGCGCCATGACATTCCTAATATTATATGTTGATATACTACGAATAAGGAATGACATACCAATGCTACAATCAGTAAAGATAAAGTCGTCTAAACATTCCTCCATGAATGGTTTGGGAAGAGTATCTTAATTGGGGATAAAATCTATATAGATAGATACAAAAGGATGCTCGACTTAACCCAAGGAACGTATATTCATTTGATGCTAAAGACGTTTAGCATGGCAAACTCCAAGAGATGTCTCATGTTGATGAGCTATGAAGTGTATCTCTCTTAATAGTCCCCACAGACTCCTGAAAAGAGAGGTCGCATGAGTGACTATCATGTATGCAATGAAATATACGAGACCTGATGTTGATCACTCATATTCTGGAGAAGTTCACTATGAGTCAGTGAAAAACATCTTAAAGTGCTTAACCGGCACTAAGGATGTGATCATATTCATGGTGGGTCTTAATTAAAACTAGAGGGCTTAATGCACTCAAGTTTTTCGCATGCACCAAGATGATGTAAAAATCCACTTTAAGGTAAAGTGTTACCTTGAATCAAGTGGTGTAGTGAATTAGAAAGGTTCCAAACAAAGAAAGAGTTCTTTGGTTTAGTGATAAAGACAAAGTATATAGCTATAAATGAAGTCTGCAAGATGATTGATTGGATTAAAAGTTCATTACGTAAACTAGGAATAGTTCCCAAGTCTCATCTTGGATCTAAACATGTGTTGTGGCACTTTCATTTGATTATTAGAATCATTGAAAGATGGGAAATCACTATAGAGATAGTGGACTCTCAAGAACAACATTACATATCCATTAACTAAAGCTTATCCAACGTTAGCAGGGATAATCGCCACTCAGAGAAGAAGAGTATAAGATACCATGACGATTGGCTTTAGTGCAAGTGGGAGAGATGAAAGTAGTATGCACACAAGCCAATCATGTTTGATGATAAAGCATATACTTTGTAACAATCTTATTCATTTATTAATAAAAAGTATTAATTTATTAAAGGCTTTTTAATTATCTACATGATGTTTGTTTATAATATGTGATAAACCCATAGTTTTAAGCAATGCTTTTAGAATAATGATGATGATCATTCTAATGAGATCTAAATTCTTAGAAAGCTTAAAACTAAAATAGTTCCCAATCATTGGATTACTAAATTGGGGATTAGTGAATCCGGATAGATTGGTACATACGTTGCTTGCTTTCATTGGATGAGGATGATTGATCTCATGATCATTTGTGTGGAGACACTAAAGCAAGTATGTAGGTGCTTATTAGAGAATAAGTTCACCGAACGTGGCTCGCTAAGGAATACCTAATGGAGTTTTATTTGTGTCATCATCAATAGAATTCCTCAGAAGTGATAGTAGTACAAGTAATCCTTGACTTGAGATCATCATAGTATCTTGTGTATGATGAGTTATACTTTGACTTATTCCTTAAGACCCTTAGGGTATATCAAAGGGTATGCTTGGGTATAATAAGTTGTACATGGAGATAATGTATGATCAATAAAGAATCTACCACTTAAATAAAAGAAGAGAAATGTCCTATGTGATTCGATAAATGACAACCCAAAGAGTCCTCGGCAAAGGCGTAATGAAATTAGAAAGGAGTTTCTAATTTGCATTATTTGAGTTGTGCATTTAAGGATCGAAATACATATGATTAAATAAAATAAGACTTGACAAATTCCATGTCTTATATTTAATTGGGACATCAGATGGTGGAAGGATTGAATTGTACTAAGTAACTATTTACTCAAAGGTTCTTTTATGATTAATGTTGAAATCTATATTATCCGGAAAGTCGCTGATCGCTAGGAAGGCTTATCCTATCATTGTAGAATAAATATTATTTATTTAAATAAATTAATTGTTTAATTTATTTATTTAAATAAGATTAGAATTGTTCTAATTGATTTATTCACAACCTAGCTTAATATGGAGAACCTAAAGGGTCACACCATAAAAGGAAGAATAATTATTTAAGAAGTTAATGGCATAATCGTAATAATATATTAAGTATATTTAATTTAATCTATGGTGATAGAATAAATTAAATAGCTTAATTTTATTATTTAATATTTTAGAAATATTAAATATAAATTAATAAGAGGAGTCTTATTAATATTATTACAATTATTATTATTTTAATTTCTAAAAGAGTTTAGGAATTAATTTAATATAAGTACTCTCATTTATTCCTAATTAGATTAGGAAGAAAAATTAGTTAAAGGAGTTTAATTAATTATCCCTAATAAGATTAGGGAGCTTAATTAATTAAAAGAATTTAATTAATTAAATAAAACCCAATTCCTTAATTGTTAAGGTGGGTTGCCCACATCTATTAATAAGAGGAGTCTTATTATGGGTGAGGGGTTGTTGACTTTTACAACGACATAATTCCAATTTGTTGGAGAGTACCCTTTTCTATAGAGATAGAAAACTAGGGTTTGAGCCAAAAATACACCATCTTCTTGAATTCTTTATTTTTCCTTGGTGGATCACCTCTAGAGGCCAAACACTTGGGTGGCTAACGTTGATCAAAGAAAGGAACCAAACTCGATGGATTCAAGTTGAACGAAAAGGATTTGGAGGTGAACTTGTACCTGAGGAAGCTCGGATCTTCAAGGGTATGATTCTTATTCATATCTTTTCGTTTAATTAATAATTGTGCATAAAGGGTGATCCGGGTATATGGTTTGTAATTTTTTTTAAACTCTGATTTTACACGCTTCCGCATTATTTTGCAATTTGATTGCGCACATGAATATTACAAACCTAACAAAGGGTGAGCTCAACTAGCCCAGTAAGAAATATTATGACTAAGATAATGCAGAATAATTTATCGTTAGCCTTCAACAGTGTTAAACTGATAAAATATAACAAACATCAAGTTTAATTGCAGCGGAACAAGCAATCCATTAGAAGAGTCAAGTAGAGAATAAAATCTACTATCTTCTATGATTTAAAAGGTTTTTCACCACTTTTATCGCTGAGACTCGGCTTAATAAATAATCCACATTATCCCTGCACTACGGCCAAGGATATTCATTAGTATCACGACCACAAATTATCCATGCACTACGGGACAAGGATATTCGTGTATTCATCAATGGTCATGATCATGCCAACAACTGTCCATCAATGCACTACGGGCCAATGAGGACTTTTACCACATCATTTGTAACATTACGGTCATGATTTCCAATAATTAATAATTAATTATTCATAAATAATATTACAGAATCACAATACTGACAACTAGGCTGTTCCCAGGAAAGAGGGGACTTTCCAATAAGGATTTCTCCTTACTAGCGCACAATTAGGTGACCAAACCTCTCATTAGACAGAACTTTCTAGACATTGTCAATAATGTTATCTAGTAATATTATTAAAATAATATAAATTATTGATCTGATAATGAGAAATACTGTGTAGTGACAATTATTGAAACAATAATAATATAGAATATCAACGTAGCAATTATTAATTCAATAAAATAAAATATTGAGCAAAGAATTCTTTGTAATAATTAATGAGTAGTGCCCTTTCACGTACGTAAGAATCAATAATTGGTGCAATACCGTGCCATCAGTGCAACACCGCTTGCAGACTCTCGTGTTTTAACCAACGGTATTCCAACAATTGTTAATTGGTAACAATTACGTCGTTATTTATAAAAACTTCGGACTTGTCGTTTTCTTCATCCGAATAGCTTTTTGTTATGGGACCCACAATTGGTCGCTACCGGCAAATCATTTAATATTCCCCGACGTAAAAGAATATTCCACGACAATATGAATATTTTCTAACCACTTGCTTATTTTATAAAATTTATAAATATTATCCACAACTATAATATTATATCAAATTAATTTACTCCTTAATATTCAAAAAAATATTTCGAGAAAATTAAATCTTTATTCATAAAATTCGGGGTCTCACATTTGTCATGTCAACTATGATCTGAAACTGAAAACAGGGTCAGATCACGTGTAGATTAAAAGATATGATCGGTCGAAGAAAAGGCGCTGACCAAGATTAACTAGTCAAGCTTCAAGCAAATTTCAGATTTGCTTTGTAACGCGCTGACAACGTTTTTGCAGGGCTTGGATCTTGCTATTGTTTGTGTTTTAATCTCTGTTAGTGATTTGATCTTGTAATTTGACATGAGGACTACACAATCAAACCTTTACGTCACCTAGAAAGTACATAGAATCAAAGATAATTAAGGTCAAATAAGCATTGACTGATTACCTTATGAAGAAATCTGGGAAACCCATATTTCTCAAGAACAGCTTTTGACCACTAGTTTGACCAGCCTAGATTTTATTGTTACGAGGTTGTTGTTATGATCTGATGATATAGAATTGTACTATAACATAAAGACTACGAGTGTGAACATTTATATCACACAAACAAGACATATACTGCAAACTAAACAGATCCAAAGTAGGCACCATGAACTGCCTGGGTTTCTGGGTTACCTAGAAAACCCAGAACAACCTCTGACAAGTAGTTTGAGAGCTTAGATCTCTCAGTTGTGTTATTGTTTGGCCATGCAATCAAATTTTAGTTGTAGTATTACACTTATACTACATGATTAGCAACATTAGCAGCCCAAAAAACCTTATGAACACAGATCTACGTACGGTCAAACCTAACACATTTAACACTGTCATGCAATTCTAGAAAATGCTCAAGAACACCTATAGCGGATTTTGCCTGTCTATATAGGCCCTTTTAGTGATGAGATAATTTTAAAAATCAATTATGTTATTTAATAAATTGAAAAAATGGTTTTAAATTATTAAAAATACAAAATAAATTTCTAAAAATTATTTTAAAGTCCAAAAATTAGTTTTTAATTATTTTGAGTATACTTTATAAATATTTAATATTTTTGGAATATAAAAGGTATTTAATTTATTTAATTATAATATTAAATAAATTATTTAAAAATGATTTTAATACATAAAAAATCATGAAAAATTATATTATGGTATAAGAAAATATTTGAAGTTATTTTTAGTGACTTTTAATATTTTGTGAGGAATTTCATTAATAAATTAATATTAATGGTAATTAATTTATTTACAAAATATATTAAATAATTTATGGAAAGTAGAATTAATGATTTATAAATCATATAAAAATGATTTTAAGTGTTATAAAATATTTTTAAGTTATAAAATATAACTTTTGATATTTTTCCATGAAAATATTAATATTTTAATATTAATAGCGATTATCGAATAATGAATTTAATCTGTTTAAAAATCATATAAATATGATTTTAAGGTATTAAAAATACTTTGATATATTATAAATATATTATCATATTATGTTATGATTTTTATTAATATTTGATATTAAATAAATATTAATGATAAAGGAATTATGCGGTATTTAATTCTTATAAATGCGTTATTAATAATGGAAAAATTCATGATAAATATTAATAATTATTTAAAAATTATTACGAGCTTACGAAAAATATTTTGACTGTTAATAAATTATCTAAGATAATGGTTAAGTCTTTAGTCAGAGTTTAATTGAACTTAAACTCGATATTTATCCAACTAGACCGTCGGGATGTCAGAATTGTGCTGATTTCAATTCAGACTGAAATAGTTTGACTTGAGGTTAGGTCGTATGTGCTGTATAGACTGATAGGGTTATGTGATAATGTGTTTAGGTTATTTTAAATACTGTGATGATATTATTCTAACTTAGTAATAAATATTATTAATATTAGGTCTTCAGACAAAGCTTATTAAATTGCTTAGCGGTAATCAACGGTTCATGCAAGTTTTTCTTAACTCGACCTCGAGTTGTATTATTCAATTATACCTGTGGTTAATCATTTCTGATTGCCATGTCTAAGAATTATGAAATCGCACTCTGTGCATATTGCATGTATTTATCAGGTATAAAAGGCTGATCACCTTCATTACCATTCGGTCCAAATATATATATATATATATATATATATATATATGTTCATGTTTAATGTTGTTCAGCTATGTAAAAATTTGTTCCTGCTAGTTCGCAATTATATTGTAGAACTTTAGCCAGCTTATTGTTCAAATCTTTCTATCATGATATATCCTTAAATTATTTGAACTTCAACTTGCTGGGTAAACCTATTGCTCACCCTTGCTATATCATGATTAAAATTAGAGATTAAAACGAATACTTCGGATACAGGAAATGACAAAGCCAAGTTCAACTTGAGATTATGTGTGAAATTTAATTGTAATAGTATAATATGATAATAACGTTACATGTTAGATAGTTTATGCAATTTGTATTAAGTGAAGGTTACTCGACCTTGGGGAAAAGTGTGTAAAGTTTATTGTATAAAAAATTTATGTTTATATATTTCGCAATAGTTATAGAATGATTGTACCAGATCCGTGGTGATTTGGGACCCGAATTTGGGGATGCTACAGGTTGCTTAGTTGTTTTTTTTTGTTGTTTGTTGTTGTTGAGCTGCTAAGATGACATTCAGCTTGTTCATCTTCTGGTACTTAGCAGCTTCTTGTGATCAATAGGCATTCAACATTGGTATTTGATCACATCTAATGGACTGCTAAGATGTACGTTCAGCTTGACATCTTGTTAGTACTTAGCAAGTTTGACTCACCCTTAGTGCGATTTTTCTTTGTTTTTGATGCTTGTCTTCATCTGATATTCAGCACTGCACACTATCATCGTTGATGTAATGTTAAGTTTTTGCATATTGGCTTAACTTCTTTGGGTACTTAACAGTTCTTGAACACTGTTTGACTTGTGAACATATTCTGTTCTGCAACTCTTGTTGTTGTCTTCTTGGCCTTCCAGCCCTCAGTACATATTCCACCTCGTTGTCATACTCCTTTGTATTGAGTGAAGCTTTTCCATTGTAGGACTCTCATTAGTTGTGCTTCACTCTTCTGTGGTGGTCTCACTCTCACTAAAACCTTTTCTCTATTAAGCTCTATATGACTTTCATTTTCTCAAGTCAACAACTTTCTTTTTTTGAAGCCTCGGCTCTTATATAGATCCATCTAACATCTTCCTGTTGGAACATAGTCGTTGGGGGTCTTTCATTGACAAGCTCCATTTTAATCTCTGTCTTATTTGCTTGTCAAGGAGCCTTTAAAATGTTTCAGCTGAAGGCATCCATTATAGCATTTAATGCTCCAAACTTTTCTGAGCACTGATGAAGACATGCAGAGTTGATGTGACAACTTTTTTTTGACTTACCTGACATATCAGCCTGCTTTATCACCTAACACATCAGAGAAGTTACTTTCAGCAGGCTAGTAGGTTGTCACCTTTTTCTCTTATTTCCTCGATTTACATCAAGGATGTTTGGAGAGTATATCGGGATTCCCAATTCACAACGTTCAAATGTCAGTCTTCTTTGTTTGGACATTCTCACTCTTCAGATGAATGCCCTCTACGATTCTGATGTTGACCTTTATGAACTCTACGATTGTTTGTTTGTGGAAATCGTAGGGTGACTTGATATTGACACATTTTATGATTCCTAGAGTTCTCAACGTTGTACCATCTTGTACTTTTCTCTCACAGTCTATTTTACGATCGTGATTGTCTTGCCTTGCTTCAAGAACTAATAAGTTGATTGACAGCTTTAACACTTCGGTTTGCATAACCCTTTTATTTTTTCATGCTCAGCTTCCTTAACTTTCTGCCTTGTGATCTCTTGATCATACTCCATGGTAAGACTGAGCATTGATATCCTCTTTGTTTGTCATATGCTCACTTTGAGGCAGGTTTACCATTATCTTTGTATCACCTTTATCAAATTCTTCTCTCTTTGGTAAGCACTAAGATCATTGTCTTCTGATTAGTACTTGTAGGAGATTCCTTCTAAATAGATTTTCACCTCTCAATTAACCTTGCTGATAGAGTTGGTGCTTTGATCTTCTACTTGCTTACAGATCGTTCAGAGAATGTTTTCTAATATTCTTCTAGTAGACTGAATTCTTAAACTTGACTGTTCTTTCCAGAGAAAGCGATCTATATATGCATTTACTTCAGGTTTGCTTCTGTAGAGAATCGTAGAGTGCTCCACGATTATGCCTTGGCTATGTAAGTATCAGGCTGACTATGACTTTGGCTCTAGTTTTGCAAACTGTGAATCTGATAGGTGACAACATGTAGACTTTACGATTCAGAGTCAAGTCTACGATTCTAGCTTGGCATATGCTCAGTAGGCATCTTCTACGATTACGAGTGCATACTACGATTCTGAAGCAACTTCTTTGATACTCTACGATTCTGCCTTGACTTCTACAATCTCTCGACTTGCTCGACAGTCTACGGTTCTGCTTCAATAGATTAAGATTCTGCCTTATTTTCTTAGCATACATAAATGACTTGTGCAGAGCTCTACGATCAGACATGCCTATCTATTACACTTCAAAATAGATCAACCTAACAGATTTGATCTTTTCTTTTATACATTCATTTACAGAATGAAAAACATTAAGTATAGATGAACCTAACAATTTTGATCATATCAATCTAAGTCCTTGTCCATATTGTCTATCATCTATTAAGGAATTTACCACTTCTATCAATGAAGACATGTTTGCATATTCATTCATTAACATCATCATCAAATAATACGAATAAAGGAATAACGTTTACATGCATATTCCTAACAAATGGATTTGCCCTTGGCGTTATTGGAGGTGAACGTCCGCATGGAGCAGCGAGACGTGAACAGTTCAAAGGCCTTAGTGATGAGGATTCTGACGAAGTGGTTGCATGATACCAAAGAAACCTTTATCAACACCAAAACCAAAACCAAAATCAATATGACTATCGAATACGAGCGGATAAACCATTGTTTCATGGTAAGTTTCAGATTGAAGAGTTCTTAGATTAACTTTCTGAGGTCTAAAGATTTTTTAAGTTGACAGAGGTCGCAGCAGATCGTCAAGTTAACCAGTTGGTAGCATACAAGTTGAGAAGCAAGGCTGCCGTTTGGTGGGAAAAGTTACAGATAGATCGATGACGACAAGGAAAAAATATTATTTGATCTTGGAGGCGAATGAAACAACTCATGATGAATAGATTTTTACCCCCAGATTATGAATAATTTATTTTTCAGAGTTATCAAAACTGTGCATAGGGTAATAGAACTGTGTCCGAATATACAAAGTAGTGGTTTAGGCTGTTAGTGCATAACAACTTGAATGAGACCGAGGCACAACATGTTTCTAGGTATCTGGAGGGATTGAAGCCTTCTATTTGAGACAAATTTGGACTAAAAGTCGTTTAGACAGTGGATGAAGCGTATAACATGGAATTGAAAGAAGATTTAATGGAGAAGAAATCCAATCGATTCACTTATCACAAGAAGGATATAGTAGAGACTTCCAATGCAATCGCAAATAGAAACAGATTTTCGGTGGGTGCATGATGGAAAGAATCAATCTAAAACTATGGTTGATCAGTCACAAAGAAGTTCAGGACAACCTAATATTAACGTTGAGACTCTAGCGACCACATCGGCAACAAAGGAAACCCCACGGGCGCCCAAACCATATGCTAAATCTGGTGGTTCTAAGTGCTACAGGTGCGGCCAACCAGGTCATCGTTCAAATGAGTGTCCAATGAGGAAACTGATGAATTTTGCGGAAGTTGGAGAGGACGAGAAGGACGCCGAAGAATAAACAGATATGGGCGAATTTTTGAATGATGTAGAAATAGCCGAGGATCATAGAGAGCATGTAAATTGTGTGATTCAGCGAGTCATCTGCTCGACAAAGTTAGAATATTCCTCACAAAGAAAAAATATTTTTAAGGCATGCTGCAATGATTAAGAGAAAGTGTGTGACCTAATTGTAGACAGTGGGAGCTGCGAGAATTTTATGTCGAAGAAGTTGGTAGAACACCTGAAACTGTGGGTAGAGAAACAACCGAAGCCTTATGTAATTGGGTGGATTCAGAAAGGACCCAAGGTGAACTTGATCGTAGTGTGAAAAGTCCCTATCTCGATCGGACAACACTACCGAGACAAAGTGGTCTGCGACGTAGTCGACGTGGTTGCTAGTCACTAGTTATTAGGCCGACCATGGCATTTTGATGTGGTTGTCACTTACAAAGGGTGCGACAATATATTTGTTTTCAATTGGGGTGGTCGGAAGATTGCAATGGTTCTAAAACAAAATTTAGGTGGTGGCATAACTAAGAACTAGAAAAAAAAAACAACCATTACTATCGGTAATCACGTCAGCAGCTGATTTGGAGTCAAAAATTAAAGAGGCATAAGAGGTATATGTTGTGGTGGTGCGAGTTTTAGTGGTAGAAGGGAAGGAAGAGCCAAAATTTGTGATACCCGATAAGGTACAGTCCCTTTTAGGCAAATTCAGTGAGTTGGTTTTTGATGATTTTCCAAATGAATTTCCACCACTGAGGGATATTCAACATCACATCGATCTAATTCCGGGAGCAAGCTTACTTAATTTGCCAAATTATTTCTTGTGGTTTGGACATTTAATTCTTACGTTGCATCTAAACACATTCACATAAAAGCTGATAGATAAAGTATACTAATCCAGACACTATAGCAAAAGTAAAATTTACTCTAAAGCAAACACTTTCATTTATCTATTTTAAGTTCAGTAACAGAAAATTTAAAATTAGTCATTGTTAATCATTTTGTAGCTCAAACACCTATTCATCCTCACTCTAGGTGTGACGCCCCCAAAATAGGTATACAACACCCATTCTGAGTCGTCAAAATACATGGTATAGAAACAACTACAACTTTAATAATACAACATAAAAACTGTGAGTTTAAATACAAATATTTCCATCTAGACAATATTCATACCCAAATAAGTCCTCATTATAATTATTAAAATATTATTTTTCAAAAATGGTGAGGACTACTAAAACGACTTCCTAGAACCTTCTTTCCATACCCCGACTAGTACTCGCTACATTCTCGCCTCCTGAGAAGAAAAATGGAACAAAAAGGAAAAGGGTGAGCTCAACTAGCCCAATAAATAATATTATGACTAAGATAATATAGAAAAAATTATCGTTAGTCTTCAACAGGGAAAAATCTGATAAAATATAATAGACAACAAGTTTCAGATCAATATTCGCAGCAGAAATAATAATTCATAGAAGAGTTACGTAGAGAATGAAGTCTACTATTATATATGAATTTAAAAGTCCATCATCAATATTTTATCCCTGTAACATCAATCAATATACATCATAAATCAAATATTCATCTTTGCACTACAGGCCAAAGATATTCACCAGTTGGTCATGTTCATCTAAACATATGTTCATCTTTGCACTATGGGCCAAAGATATTCATCAGAAATCATTCATCTTTGCACTACAGGCCAAAGATATTCAGTAATATCATCATTTATGACTGAGGATGATGAAAAATATTTTAAAGGAAACGAATCCAGTGAAACAAAATAACAAATATTAAGGATTCGTATTTCGGTTTATCCATATCCAAAAATACCTCATAAGTAATCATAGTGGAGTAAAATTCAAGAATGATCAAAACATGGATACAATCAAAGCTAGTATCTATAATAGATATTTTAGACAAAAAGAAGAAAATTTCATTTTTTCTATGAATAAGTCAGTATTCGTGAATAGTCACCAGTATCGTGAATAAGAACTCCCACAAAAAGTTCCAAAATTGATAAAAAGTTCATACCAATATTTCGGCATAATGATATTGAAGAAAATAATATCATTTAAGAAGAAAACAACATCCCTTACCTCGAAAGAATAGTACTTCTGGCAAGAATACTGAATATAGTGTTGAAGGGAACTTCCACCGTATAGCAACAATCAAAGTCTTAAAATACTCACAAGAATACGCTCGATAATATAGAGAGATAAAGATTTCAGTTTTTGGTGTGATTTTCAATTCTAACCTATGCACCCTATTTATAGGAAAATGCTTAGAACACCAAAGTAGAAAATTTAATAAAATAATAATATATAATTAACTTTTCTTACGCCCACTTTGAATTCTCTAGCTTCAGCACTTTGCACATGTTTAATGAGGCCACAAAATGTAAAAAACATTTTTATTAATAAAAATAAATAAAACTTCCAAAAATTAATTATTTCAGAACTTCAGAACTTCAATAATTCATAATAAATAGCCCTTTTGTTAGAAAAATTCGAACCTCATGTCTTTTTCATAGGAAATTTTATTATCTACAACTTTGCAGAAGAAAGTTTTTCCAAATTCCAAACAGAAATTGACCAAAATCCACAAACGGGCGATTTTACAAGCTATAATCAAATTTCAGTCAAGAAATGGGGTCCACCGACATGTTTAACGTGTTTTTAATATTTATTTCAATAAAAATACTCTTCCTCCTCATATACTCATATATCCCACATTCATTGTAAAAATATCATCATTATTATATTATAATAATATAATAAAATATTATTTTATCAGAAAAGATAAAATATTGATTTTCAACAATAGTCACTTTAAAAATTTTCTCCATCTATATCCACATAAAATCAATATTTTTCTCATCATATAAATCAATAATTAATTATTCATAAATAATATTACAAAATCACAATCTCGATGACCGGTAGTTCCCCTGGAAAGAGGGGCTTTCCAATAAGGATTTCTCCTTACTGGCGCGCAATTTGGTGACCAAACCTCTCCTTAGACATAACTTTCTAGACATTGCCAATAATGTTATCTAATAATATTATTCAGATAATATGAATTATTGCTCCGATAGTGGAAAATATTGTGTAGTGATAATTATTGAAACAACAAGAATATAAAATATCAACGCAGATTTATTGAATCAATAAAATAAAATATTTGAACAATAATTACCGTAATAATTATTATTGAGTAGTGCCTTCACGTAAGAATCAATAATTGGTGCAATACCGTATCTTCGCGGTAACAACGCCAGACATCGTGTTTTTAACCACCGGTATTCCAACAATATAATCTGTGAAATAACTACTACCGTTATTTAAAAACAACTTATACTTGTCATTTTCTTCATCCAATCGCTTTCCATTATGGGGCCCACACAAAGGTCAAGCTACTGTCGCATTTAATATTCCCCGACGGTAAAAATATTCCACGACCAAACTAATATTCTCCGATAAAAATGAATATTTTATAACCACTTGCTTATTTGAAATATTTGCGCATTTTACCCATAACTAACCACATTAATCAAATCAACCCTTACTATTTCAAAATAATGAATAGAGGAAATTAAATTTCATTTATTAATAATTTGGGGTCTTACAACCTCCCCTCCTTATGAAATTTCGTCCTCGAAATTGACATACGTACCTGGTGTTTCGAAAAGATAAAGATACCTCGCTTTTATTTTTGTTTCCAACTCCCATGTAATTTCCTCAATAGCATGGTTCCTCCACAAAACTTTAACTTGTGGTATGACCTTCGTGCGTAGGACATGTTCTTTCCTATCCAAGATCTTGACAGGTAGTTCCTCATACGTTAAGTCTTCAGCTATCTCGTCCGGTTCTAACTCAATGACGTGGTTTGGGTCTTTCACATATTTACGAAGCACAGATATATGAAAAACATTATGAACACGAGACATACTTGGAGGTAACGCGAGTCTATAGGCCACATTTCCTACTCGGTCAAGAATCTGAAATGGACCAATAAATCGTGGATCGAGCTTTCCTCTCTTCCCAAATCTTGTAACTCCCTTCCATGGAGCAACTCGCAACAATATATGATCCCCAATACAAAATTCCACGTCCTTTCGATAAAGATCCGCATAACTCTTTTGTCGATCCTGTGCCATTTTTATACGTTATCGAATTATTTGGATCTTTTCTGTAGTCATACGTACCAACTCAGGTCCCAACAATGTTGCCTCACCCACCTCATCCCAACATATTGGAGAGCGACACTTTCGTCCATATAATGCTTCAAATGGAGCCACACCTATACTTGCCTGATAATTGTTGTTGTAAGAGAATTCCACCAACGATAAATACTTACCCCAACTCCCTTTGAAGTCTAGGACACAAAGTCTTAATAGATCTTCAAGAGTTTGAATAGTCCTTTCTGATTGTCCGTCTGTTTGAGGATGGTATGCTGAACTGAATCGTAAATCCGTGCCCATAGCTTTTTGTAAGCTAACCCAAAATCTTGAAGTGAATCTTGGGTCACGATCTGAAACTATGGATACTGGCATGCCATGCAATCTCACAATCTCATCTACATACATACGAGCAAGACGTTCAAGGAATAAGTCTCCGTGACGGCAAGAAATGAGCGGAGACTTGGTTAATCTATCAAGAACAACCCAAATAGCATTTATGCCTTGAGAAACCGTGGGAAGACCCATAACAAAATTCATGGTAATGTGTTCCCACTTCCATTTTGGAATCTCCAGTGGTTGCAATGGACCTTTAGGCACTTGATACTCCGCCTTTACACGTTGACAAGTTAAACACATCGAGATAAACTTTGCAATCTCTCTCTTCATATTGTTCCACCAAAATGTATGTCGAAGATCACGATATATTTTGGTACTTCCAGGATGGATTGCAAATGGTGTATTGTGTGCCTCCATCATGATCTTGTACTTCAAATCAGAATCGTTAGGAACACAAATTCTGGAGTGAACTCGAAGTATTTCTTCTTCATCGATTCTTGCCTCTGGAATAACACCTTCTTGTACTTTCTTCTTCATACGCATCAGCTCCGAGTTTGTGGCTTGAACAACTTTAACTTTTTTGATTAAAGTTGGTTCTATACGTATACTTGACATCATTGCATGGGTCCCCGGAGTCTTGAATTCTATCTTCATCTTTTGTAAATCACACCAAATGGGCCTTTGTGTTGACAACATCGCATTCGTTCCTGCGTATGATCTTCTACTCAATGCGTCGGCTACCACGTTCGCTTTTCCAAGATGGTATTGAATAGTGTGGTCGTAATCAACATCTCGAGCCAACGTCGTTGCCGCATATTGAGTTATTTTTGGGTGAAGAAATATTTAAGGCTTTTATGGTCTAAATATATCTCCACTTTCTCCCCATATAGATAGTGCCTCCAGGATCTTTCTGGCAAAAACGATCGCCGCTAACTCTAGATCATGAGTAGGATAATTCCTCTCATATTCTTTAAGTTGTTGCGAGGCATAGGCTATGACTTTCCCACGTTGCATGAGAACACATCCTAACCCTTTGCCTGAAGCATTGCTGTAGATAACAAATCCATCCGAACCAGATGGTAATCTCAGAACAAGTGTCGAAATGAGTCTCCTCTTAAGTTCTTGGAAACTCTCCTCGCATTCCTCGCTCCATACGAATTTTATATCTTTCCGAGTCAGCTGAGTTAATGGATTAGCGATTCGAGAAAATCCTTCCATGAATCTCCGATAATATCCATCTAAGCCCAGAAAGCTACGTATTTCGGTCACCGACTTCGGTTGTTCCCAACTTTGTATTGCTTTAATCTTCGCCGGGTCAACAGATACTCCATGTTTTGACACAACGTGCCCAAGGAATACTACTTCCTCAAGCCAGAACTCGTATTTCTTCAGCTTAGCATAAAGCTTATTTTCACGAAGCCTTTGGAGTACCAGCTTCAAATGGTGCTCATGATCTTCACGGCTTTTGGAATATATAAGGATGTCATTAATAAAGATAACAACGAACTGATCCAAATAATCCTTGAATACTCGGTTCATCATATCCATAAAAGCCGCAGGAGCATTAGTCAATCCAAAAGACATGACTAAGAATTCATAATGCCCGCATCGAGTTCTCAAGGCGCCTTTGAATATCCTCGCCTCTAATCTTCACCGATGATATCCGTAATCGAAGATCGATTTTTGAAAAGAATTGTGCTCCTTGCAATCGGGTCAAACAGTCATCAATACGAGGTAGCGGATACCTATTCTTGATAGTGACATGGTTTAATTCCGGTAGTCGATACAAAAGTCGCATACTCCCGCTTTTCTTCTTTACAAATAAAACAGGAGCACCCAAGGAGTTTGTACTAGGCGAATAAAATTGATGTCCAATAACTCCTCGTAGTTGGACCTTTAACTCCCGAAGTTCAATAGAGCCATTCGATATGGGGTTTTAGAAATGGGCTTTGTACGGTGTTCAAAGATCAATAAAAATTCAACTTCACGCTCGGGGTAGACCGGAAGTTCTTCAGAAATACGTCAGGAAAGTCAATAACAACAGGAATATTATTCAAATCTAACGTGTCTTTATTCAAATCCATAACATGGGCTAAGAAAGCTTGACATCCGTTTTTCAATAAACGAATAGCTTTATGACTTGATATAACAGTGATTGATTTTAATGGCTTAGTTGCTTGAATTCGCACAACAAGTTGGTTAGGAATATGAAAACTAACAACCTTATAAAAATAATCAATTTTGGCATGATGAGTAGTTAACCAATAAAACCCTAAAATCACATCAAATGCAAGTATCTTTAAAGAGATAAGGTCAACAGGTAAGGTGATGGTGCCAACTTGGATCAAACAAGATTTATAAACAGTGGATGTGATGAAAGTTTCTCCTAACGGAGTCTCCACAGATAAATTAAAGTCTAATTTCTCCTGAGTCAAGTGTAAACGTTGAGCATAAGCGGAGAAATAAATGAATAGGTAGCACCCCAGATTCAGTAAGGTATAAACTTCACATGAATTTATGATTAGCTTACCCGTGATCACCTCGTTTGGGTTCCTCGCATGTTGACCACCACGACAAACGCTTCTTCTAGAATCATCGACTTTGACTTTTCGGGACAACCTTTTGAGTCACCATCCCACTGGACTTGGTTTCGCTTCTGGTCTGCAATCTCGAGCGATATGTCCTTCATTTCCACAGTTATAACATACCTTAAACCGTGGGCGGTTTGGGTGATATGTTCTTCTTTTCCGCACTTATAAGCATATAATGGGTGATCGTTCTCCTCCCTCGAACCGATTCTTCTTTGGTCCGACGCTTCAGATTGTCATTGTTGAATATCTTCTTTTTAAAATCTCCTCCCGACTCGCTTCTTCTATTCTCATGGCCATGATTACCACCAGAGTGGTTGCCGCTCTTGTCCGTATTTTTCTTTCTCCGCTGGTTATCGTTGTTCACGATGGCTACACATCCTGCAATGATCCTAGTTGTGGTCCCTCAGTTGAACGTACTTGTTATCTCGCTCTAATAATTAAGCCATGTTAACAACATCTGAATAGAGAAAAAATTTATTTGAAATGAGATATTGACGTATGCTGGGTTTCAAACCTCTCAGAAACATCTGTGTCATACGTTCCTCATTCTCCACCAAATGAGGTGCAAACCTGGACAACTCTGCAAACTTCGCCTCGTACTAGGACACCATCATGTTATTCTGCTCTAGTCTAATAAACTCTACCTCCTTCATATGACGAATACTTTTAGGAAAGTACTTGTCATTGAACAGTTTCTGAAATGTTTCCCAAGACATGCTAAGTGCGGCTGGATGGGTACGCTTCACAGATTTCCACCAGTAATTTGCCTCATTACGAAACATAAAGGTGGCGAATGGAACCTTCTGTTCCTCCGTGCATCCCAAGACATCGAATATCTTGGTAATTTGTTTGACCCACGTCTCCGCCTTTAATCGGATCCGCTTTCCCACTCGTGGTCCCAACTCCTCGAACTACTTGGTGTGAAAAACCGTGAATTGCTATCATTTCCTCATCGTATTTTGAACACGAGTCTCCTCGCTCGATTTTTGTATGAACTCGCAAAAGCTTCTAAACATCCCATCGCTCATCATCTCGCTCAGGTGGTGTTGTTCACGGGAGGAACATTGCCACTGTGTACGTTCTCCTCGTTGGTGAGTACAGCGTCTCCACGGTTTCATTTACTCCATCATTAACATTCTCGGTTGTCATTCTTAAATCACCGCCATAAAACAAGGGTTTATTAAACAAATTAACAAATCACATAATACCCCTATATTATGATGACCAACAAATAAGCTTAGGTAGGACACACTAGCGAAGGATTTACTCGCCTCTCCCTCCTAGTTCTATTCCCCGATCTCCGCCAGAGATCATATCCTAAGCTCGATATTAACCGTGACGCCCCCAAAATAGGTATACAACACCCATTCTGAGTCGTCAAAATACATGGTACAAAAACAACTACAACTTTAATAATACAACATAAAAACTGTGAGTTTAAATACAAATATTGCCATCTAGACAATATTCATACCCAAATAAGTCCTCATTATAATTATTGATACATTATTTGACAAAAATGGTGAGGACTACTAAAACGCCTTCCTAGAACCTTCATTCCATACCCCGACTAGTACTCGCTACATTCTCGCCTCCTGAGAAGAAAAATGGAACAAAAAGGAAAAGGGTGAGCTCAACTAGCCCAGTAAAGAATATTATGACTAAGATAATATAGAACAAATTATCATTAGTCTTCAACAAGGAAAAATCAAATAAAATACAATAGACAACAAGTTTCAAATAAATATTCGCAGCGGAAACAATAATTCATAGAAGAGTTACGTGGAGAATGAACTCTACTATTATCTATGCATTCAAAAGTCTATCATCAATATTTTATCCCTGTAACATCAATCAATATACATCATAAATCAAATATTCATCTATGCACTACAGGCCAAAGATATTCACCAGTTGGTCATGTTCATCTAAACACATGTTCATCTTTGCACTACGGGCCAAAGATATTCATCAGAAATCATTCATCTCTGCACTACAGGCCAAAGATATTCAGTAATATCATCATTTAGGACTGAGGATGATGAAAAATATTTTAAGGAAACGAATCCAGTGAAACAAAATAACAAATATTAAGGATTCGTATTTCGGTTTATCCATGTCCAAAAATACCTCATAAGTAATCATAATGGAGTAAAATTCAAGAATGATCAAAACATGGATACAATTAAAGTTAGTATCCATAATAGATATTTTGGACAAAAAGAAGAAAATTTCATTTTTTCGGTGAATAGTGCCGTATTCGTGAATAATGTCGTATCGTGAATAAGATCAAAGTATCGTGAATAAGAACCCCATACAAAAAGATCCAAATTTGATAAAAAGTTCAGACCAATATTTCGGCATAATGATATTGAAGAAAATAATATCATTTAAGAAGAAAACAATATCCCTTACCTCGAAAGAATAAGACTTACGGCCGAATATCAATAATATAGTGCGAGAAGGAACTTTGTCAGAGATATAGCAACACTCAAAGTCTTAAAATACTTACAAGAATACGCTCGATAATATATAGAGAGAAAGATTTTAGTTTCTGGTGTGATTTTCAATTCTAACCTAAGCACCCTATTTATAGGAAAATGCTTAGAACACCAAAGTAGAAAATTTAATAAAATATTAATATATAATTAAATTTTCTTACGCCCACTTTGAATTCTCTAGCTTCAGCACTTTGCACATGTTTAATGAGGCCACAAAATGTAAAAAGCGTTTTTATTAATAAAAATAAATAAAACTTCCAAAAATCAATTATTTCGGAACTTCAGAACTTTAATAATTCATAATAAATAGCCTTTTGTCAGAAAAATTTGAACCACATGTCTTTTCTATATGAAATTTCATTATCTACAACTTTGCAGAAGAAAGTTTTTCCAAATTCCAAACAAAAATTGACCGAAATCAATAAACGGACGATTTTACAAGCTATAATCAAATTTCAGTCAAGAAATGGGGTCCACCGACATGTTTAACATGTTTTTAATATTTATTGCAACAAAAATACTCTTCCTCCTCATATACTTATATATCACACATTCATTGTAAAAATAACATCATTATTATATTATAATAATATAATAAAATATTATTTTATCAGAAAAGATAAAATATTGATTTTCAACAATTGTCACTTTAAAAATTTTCTCCATCTATATCCATATAAAATCAATATTTTCCTAATCATATAAATCAATAATTAATTATTCATAAATAATATTACAGAATCACAATACTGACAATCAGGCTATTCCCAGGAAAGAGGGGGCTTTCCAATAAGGATTTCTCCTTACTAAATACAAGATTAGGTGACCAAACCTCTCCTTAGACGTAACTTTCTAGACATTGCCAATAATGTTATCTAATAATATTATTCAGATAATATGAATTATTGCTCCGATAATAGAAAATATTGTGTAGTGACAATTATTGAAACAACAGTAATATAAAATATCAACGCAAAGAATTATTGAATCAATAAAATAAAATAATTGAAAAGTAATTACTGTAATAATTATTGAGTATTGCCTTCTTCGTAAGAATCAATCATTGGTGCAATACTGGTGTAGCATCTTGTGGAACAACGCCAGACATCGTGTTTTAACCACCGGGTATTCCAACAAGATTAATTGAGAATAACTACTACTGCTTATTTATAAACAACTTATACTTGTCATTTTTTTCATCCAATCATTTTTTTTAGTTATGGGGCCCACACAAGGTCGCTACTGTCATTTAAATATTCCCCACACGGTAAGAATATTCCACGACCAAACGAATATTCTCCGATAAAAACGAATATTTTATAACCACTTGCTTATTTAAAAAATTTGCGCATTTTACCCATAACTAACCACATTAATCAAATCAACCCTTACTATTTCAAAATAATGAATAGAGGAAATTAAATTTCATTTATTAATAATTTGGGGTCTTACACTAGGTGTGCAAATACACGAAATTACATTTGGTATCAAAGTTTGGCTCTACTAATGTTGATATTAGTAGGTCGTAGGGAAAAATCCTATGGCACACCTCAACTTTCAAGAAGATCAATCCACAAGCAGGCCTTCCTCTATCGGTCGGAAGTGAGAACTTCAACTTTTGGAAGTTCAGAATGAAGATATATCTTAACTGAGGCCCATGGGAATGGTGGGTAGTTGAAAATGGCCCTGTTATCCTGAGGCATGATGATGGTAAACCCAAGAATCTCATTGAAATGGATTCAAATGAGTCTTATATTGTATCCTATGACTCTAAAGCCATGAACACGCTGCTAAGTGGTATGGTTCAGTCCAAAATAGATAAAGTTTCTACATGCAACACTGCAAAAGAAATATAGGACACAGTTGTTATGAGCCATGAAGGAACCACTGAAGTGAAGGAAGTCAAGTTGAGTATGTTGATGCAAGAATATGAACTCTTCAAATTAGAAAAGGATGAAACAATCAATGAAGCTCAAACGAGGTTTCTCACACTAATAAACTCGCTCAGCATGCTTGGTCAAAAAATTGTTCAAAATCAAATCAATAGAAAGTTGTTAAGAATCATTCCAAAGAGATTTGCTCCAAAAGTTACCACTTTACAAGACTCATCAACAATCACCACCATGGAAACACTCACCCTCTTTAGTGAACTTAAAGAGTTTGAAAATCAACTCATGAGGTATGATGATGAAGTTGAGGCACCAATAAAGAAGACATTGGCACTTCAAGTCAAGAGCAACAATGAAAGTGATCATGAATATTTTGATGAAGAAATTGAATTGCTCTCAAGAAAACTCGAGAGATTACTTCAAAGAAATAAACAAAAGAAAAATAAAAAAAGGTAGCTTAACTTCAATGATTAAGTCTAAAACAGAACAAGATGAAGAAATTGGCCAACTCTGTTTCATAGGACTAGAAGGTGATGACCAACTTGAGGTAAAAAAAATTCATGAAGCTTTTGAAATATTTACATCTGATTATCTTGCTTTACAAAGTGAAAATCAAAAGCTCAGAAAGAAAACTGCTTATTTTTATAATTGCGTAAATGAGCTAATGAATGAATGAAGTTAAGTCGCTTTTTAAAGAGAGAAAAGAAAATGAATATCTTAAAAATGAAAATGAAGTTTTAAAAGAAAATTTGAAAATGAGAGATGCATGTATAGATGCTTTTAATGATAGAAAAATGATGAATCTGCAACATGATGATAATGTAACAAATGCAGAAGTAACATATTTAAAAAATGATCTTGCTAAATTTGTGCAAGGAGAAAATAACTTAAATGGTATGCTAGGGGCACAAAGGTCAAGTCTTGATAAATAAGTAATTGGGTATAATCATATTAAAAATGTGAAAAATAAAACTAATGATAATATTAGAATGATTAATAGTAAACCAAGGTTTAAGCCACTTTATTGTTCACCATTTGTTACTTGTAAAAAATGTGGTTTTAAAAGTCATTTTGATTATAATTGTAATAAAATTAGAGTAACGAAAATTTGGGTAAAGAAATGTGATTTATATGCTACTAACCCAAAAGGACCCAAGAAAATTTGGGTGCCAAAAAGGTAGAGACTATTTGTTTATTTTATAGATGTCTCAAGGTCAAAATGGAGACGAATAGTACTTTACTTTGCGAGATTAAGTTACCTATACATTATTTGGTGAAATCTATAAGTACCTCATGTTTTTTAAATAGAGTTTTAATTAGATTTATGGATTTTGTAGCACAAGGGTACATAATATTATTTATTCTAAAGTTTTTATTGTGTTAAATGCTCTATATTTAATACAAATGACAATCTTGATAAGGAATCTGTTCATATAATATTTGATGAATTTAACCATGATATGTCAAAAGATGAGAATTCTGCAGGAAATGAAAATCTGAATCGTGTAACCCAAACAGCTCAATTCAAACAGCCTAAGATGTCTGCATCAGAAGGAAAAATAGATGAACCAGGAAAACAAACATATGAAATCAGATAGCCTGACCCGTCTATTTTAGAAGAAAACTCAGACATGCAGACACCTAAATCCAGACTGCTCAAACCTTCTGTTTTTAAAAACAAATCAGACGAACGTTCAGAAACAGAAACTGACATTCTAGAAAGCGAACCAGAAAAACAAGTAACAAATGTTAGGCTTCCAAGAACTTCTAGAACTGTGGGAAATCATCCTCCAATTCTGATCATCGAAAATCTCAACATTAGGATGTCCACAAGAAGAGGTTTTGAAGAAATTTGTTTACTACACTAAGAAGCACATCTAGTAAGCTTACTATTGGTAATAAAATGTTGATATATAGGTAACAAATCACAAAAGTATGATAATTTTGTTTACCTGCTATATGTTTTATTGTTATAAGCTTGCCCTAGTGTCATTTTTTTAATCATTGCACTTAGTTCTTTTAATGGGGAGAGATATAACTAAACTGATATGTTATAATTTACTTGTGCTTAATGATTAATATGCATGGCTTCATTTATCCCTTTTTGATAATGATAAAGGGGGGAGAGATATTTTGGAATTTAATTTGTTTATATATTTTGATATTTTATGATACTTGTTATGAATGTTAAGGTTTATCAATTTGCATATTATTATTTTTCATAACAGGTTGAATGATTCTCTTTATAGGCATAAATTTAGGGGGAGACATAAATTTAGGGGGAGCATGTTAATTAAATAATTTAATATATTTTCATTATCAAAAGGGGAGAATATATTTTATAATTTTAATGATGACAATATTATTGGGTTTATATTTAGTAATGGATTTTATTTTAATTGTTTGGGTTGTTTAAAATTTTTAATTTGATTTTATGTAACAGCTTTATGAGATCATGTTTATTTGCTTGGGCTGGTTTATATATAGTTAATTCTTGATTGGCCCAAGTTGGTTAAATAGGTCATTAATTAGATTTATATCTACAGGACTTGGGAAATAATTAGATTGAAAAATATTTTTGCTGAAATATTTCCTTGATAGATATACATATATATCTTGTTTTGAATTATAGTTAGATATGTTATTTGATTAGGAGTCCATTAAATAAATACATTTTGACTTGGCAAAATTTGTTGGATTCTTACTGTTGGACTCTTATCCTTTGTTCCAACAACTTAGTTTGTTTTGGTTGAATAACTGATAAATATTATATTTGTTGCTCATGACTCCTTCCAAATATGATTGAGATTTTTATGTGTATATATATATATATTACTCCTCAGCTAAAACGAGGACAGACATACTGGAAGCTCTCATCAATTTAGAAACCTTTAAGCTAATATCAAGGTTGATAACTTCATAGAGAGAGATTAAAAAGTCTATTTCCAACAAGTCATGTTCCATTGTAAATTCTTTGTTGACTGAAAAATAAGAATTCATTGTAATCCAAATTCTTTGTATTGAGTTCTGAGTTCAAGCGTAGTGTGACTTGATCGATCCAGTAGTGGATATGTTTTGTTCAAATGAAACTTTCAAGGTTGCAGAGGTGCAAAGATCTCAGTGGTAAGAAAGGTTGCAGTGGTGCAAAGGGGCAGAGGTGCCCATCGCAGTGGAAAACCTTATTTGAACAGAGAGTTCTTTTTATTTTATTTAATTGAGTCTTAAAATTAATAAAACAAGTCTCCAATACCGGCTAGTATTGGACGTGGATTAGACTATTAGACTAGAGGATAGAGGCTGAAGCACGTAAAAATCCTTATGTCTGTGGTTTGTTATTTCTTGTGGTTTGGACATTTAATTCTCACGTTGCATCTAAACACATTCACATAAAAGTTGATAGATAAATTATACTAATCCAGGCACTCAATACAAGAAAAAAGCTTAAGTCTGACGGAATATTCCCTCAGAAATAAGCTTATTCAGTCACAAGTAGGATATTTCGATTTTAATTTTGCATCTGGACATTCTGGTCAGAGCATAAGCGCGTCGAAGATAAGATTCGTCAAAAACTCCGTCGGAGTTTTCTTATCTTCGACGAACTTATCTCCGACGAAAATGCGTCACAAATAAGATATTTACGACTGAATAAGTAGGATGAAACTTTTCGTCGAGTATAATATTTCTTATGTTCGACGGAGCTATTCCCTCGAAAGTAAGTTATTTTCGACTGAATATTAAAATGAACCTGTATTTATTTAAATTGGCTAATTATTAATTCCGACATAATTTGCGTCGGAGATAGCCTAGTTCCGACGGCTACATTCCGTTGGAATTAACTTATTTCTGACTGAAAATTAAAATATAACAGTGTTTATTAAAAATTATGTTCTTATTAACACCGACGGAATATCCGTCGAAAACACCTTATTCCGTCGTAAATAACAGTATTTTTTTAACACAGATTTGAAAGTTCAGTTTCTAGGTGTTTAAACCCATTTATGTACATGTAACCTGTCACAACCCAATACACAGTAATATAAACATGTATCTCACATTCAAATATTCAACGTAACGCTAAAACGTAATATCCAACTCATTATGCGATATCCAACTCATTATCATTCACATACATTCACATTCACATTCAAATATCCACCAAAATGTAATCTTCAACTTATTATCATCAATACTACTGAGTTAACCAATTAAAAATATAAGCTAATGTTCCATAAATGATAAACAATATAATTTATAATACTTGTACAGACGCAATTAGACACTACAATATATACAAATTTTCTACAATAACATGAATACAAATGAACTATAAACTAATAAAAGTACAATCATCGGGCGGAAGTGAACGACGCTGCTCTGGTGTATGGAAATCAGAGTCGTGCGCTCGCTCGTCATCGCCACCCTGTTGATAGAATCAAAAATATAAATCATTAGTCCGTATATATATATATATATATATATATATATATATATATATATATATATATATATGAAATTAACAAGCTAGCTAGCCTTAATTAAAAAAACATAAACAATAAGAATACCTGAGTAGGTGGGGGCGGACGAAAAACCTCCTCCAAGAGGGTAATCACCATCCGGAGCATCTCGGCGCTCCAAGCGTCGAACTGCTTCCGTGGTAATCTCGTACTCTCTGCAGAGGCCCCTACTATAATATCCTGAGTAATCTGGTGAAGACGAGAACTGAAAGGCAACTACTAACACTGAAAGATCGAGTCGATACGGAACTTATCCGACACGGCCCCTATCAGCCGCCAAAAGATATCTTCATCCAAGACAGCGCCCGAATGAGATGGTCCAACATGTGTTCTCGGACGCTGGTGCTGACTGGAGCCTATAAAGAGATACAAATTCAATTACTAATAATAATTTATATAATGTGATAAATTCGGATAATTTCGTGAAACATAATAAAATATTACCTCCAGGAAGTGTATATGCGGGTATCCTCGGCAGACCCAACACTCGATATCTGCCGATACTGCTAGTAGGGGGATACTGAGACGCGACCCATAGTCTCAACTCCTCATCCCGATCTAATACTATATTGGGAAGAGGTGTGGCAGAATCTAACGGCTCAGAACCCCTCCTAATAGCCTCCAGCTCAGCTATACGCTCGTCCTGAAGCCTCTGAAATCGGTCATGTAATGTATTCCGTATATGTATAGTATATTATATTATCTTATTTTAAAATTTATTTTTTAATTTTTTATAATTTTAAAATTTTATTTAATTTAATTAAATTTAATATACTTTAATTTAATTTATTAAATTAAATTTGATTTATTTTTTTCAATTTATTTTATTATTATTTTTAATTTTATATTATATTATATTAAATAATTTTTAACATTTATTTTGTCTAATAAACTAAATTAAATTAAATTTATTTCATTTTATATTAAAATAATTAAATAATACATAAATATATTTGTAGGGGCCACAAATTTTTCAATTGCAGATTTCTAACAGATATTTCGTTGGGAATTCAGTGGGAAATATCAAATATCACATTCTTATACACTGACATACATATATGTTATGATCTAAACACTGTAATTGTTATGACCCAAACACTGTAATTACACAAATAAATTGTATACTGTAAGACCCCAAATTTTATGAATAAAGATTAATTTCTCTCGAAATATATTTTTGAATATTATGGTGTGGATATGATATAATGTTATAGTTGTGGATAATATTTATAAATTTTGCAAAGTAAGCAGTGGTTATATAATATTCGATTGGTGGGGAATATTACGCTTTTAACGAGGAATATTAAATGCGGCAACACTATCATTAGTGGACCCCATAATGAAGTATTATCGTAGTAAAGAAAACGCAGAATTATCTTTTTATAAAAATAACTACGAAAGTGTTATCGTTAAAGCGCTGAACTACCCATTAGTAAAAGTAATGAATGTCTGGCATTAGTTGCGTAGTAGCTCACGATATTGATTATTGATCTTTACGTGAGAAGTCACTTTCGATTTATACTCAATTATTGCTACGATAATTGATGCATCATATCTCTCATATTATTGATTCGATTATTGTCAAGATTATCATCGCATTATATGATATATTATTAAATATATAATTGAGATGACAAAGTTATTCATATTATTAAATTCCAATATTTACAATGTCTAGAAGTTCTGTCAAGGAGAGGTTTGGTCACCTAATTGCGCGCCAATAAGGAGAAATCCTTATCGGAAAGCCCCTTCTCACGGAAGCGACACGGTTGTTAAATATTGTGAGTTATAATATTAATGATGAATAAGTTCGTTTTGATTAAAGATGAATTTGATAGTTCCATTGTGTTGGAATTATTAGTGTTAATGAAAATCGACATCTATTCCGATGATAATTGATGTTTGGGGGTTATATTGATAAATCGGGTAATTTATCGGATAAATGAGTAATTAATTGCTACTAATTCACATGCTTATATAACTATTTGTTCACATGTGTGTACTATTGAATCACATTCTTGTACTATTAGGGGAGTTGGTGCAAGATTGATAATACTTGCATAACTAAGTTAAAAATGGAGGTATAGATGGAGGTCTTATCTTGTAAATTCATATTTTTACATGGTTATACTATTGATTCACATGATTGAACTATTGATTCACATTATTTACTATTAGGGGAGGTGGTGCAAGTTTGATAATACTTGCGGGGACTAAATTAAAAATGAAAGAAAAGTTGGAGGTATTGTCTTTGTAATATTTTGAGCCCCAAAGCGTGCGATTATCGAAACTATATTTTCCTATAAATAAAGCTCATTCTTCCTTCATTTCTCACCAATTCACAAAAGCTTTAGAGCAATTATTATAGAGAGAATAGTAGAGAGAAGAAGAAGAGAAGTCTGCTACCTCACTTTATTCCAAATCCGCTTTTTTCTACTATAGAGGGTATTATTTCTTTTGTATTCATGAAGAGAACTTCTGTTATTCCATTCTTTATTATTCTGTTGGAATAACGTGTATACGCGGACTACCCTATACTTGGTGAAATTCTTCTATTATTCCATTCTTTATCATTTTGTTGGAACATCCGTCATGCGTAGCTTTCTGCGCACTTACCGGTTCCATTATTTATCATTCATTGGAACATCCTGTCTGTGCTTTACGCATGACCTGGTTCCGTTAATTATTATTCTGTTGGAATATCCTGTCTGTGCATTTACGCATGACTTGGTTCCGTTATTTATTATTCTATTGGAATAATCTGTCTGTGATTTCTTTTGTTATTATACTCAGTTGGTTAAAGTTTTGACTTCTATACTCCATGAAATTAGTGGAATATCCTTGATATTTGTGCTTCATCCAGTATCTTTTCATGAAAATATTCTTCTGAGCATTCTTGAATTTTACTCTATAAAGCAGTATCATGTTGACATTTTAGACGTTATTGGTTCCTGGACAAATTAATTCTTGAACTTGTTTTATTGAATTCTTATATCATTGTCATCATCCTCATGTTTATATTATGTTGAAATTCATCTGTAGCCTGTAGTGCATAGATGGACTTGGTATGATTATGACCAGGGATTATTCGGTATAATCATGACCGTAATATTACAAATGATATGGTAAAAGTCCTCATTGGCCCGTAGTGCATTGATGGACAGATGTTGGCATGATCAGGACCATTGATGAATACACGAATATCCTTGGCCCGTAGTGCATGGAGAATTTGTGGTCGTGATACTAATGAATATCCTTGGCCAGAGTAGTGCGAGGGATGATGTGGTTTATTTATTAAGCTGAGTCTCGGCGATTAAAGTGATGAAAAACCTTTTAAATCATAGAAGATAGTAGATTTTATTCTCTACTTGACTCTTCTAATGGATTGATTGTTCCGTTGCAGTTAAACTTGATGTTTGTTATATTTTATCAGTTTAACATTGTTGAAGGCAAATAATAAATTATTATGCATTATCTTAGTCATAATATTTCTTACTGGGCTAGTTGAGCTCACCCCTTTCTTTCACTGTTCTCTTCAGGAAATGAGAACGTAGCCGGGACTAGTCGGGGAACGGAGTGACGGTCCAGCTGATTGCATTAGTAGTCCTTACTTTTCTGTTAAATAGTGTAACAATAAATGTAATGAGGACTCTATTGAGTTTATATATTGTCTAGATGACAATATTCTTATTAAAAACTCTTAGATTATATTTTATCGTATTTTACACGACTGTTGTATATTTAAGTTGTATTTGAATTTTGTACCATGTATTTGGCGACCCAAGATGGGTGATGTATACCTATTTTGGGGGTGTCACATATACACTAATAGAAATTTTAATTGCACAAAATAAATCACAATTTCAGTAATATGCAACAATTTGCAGAATTGAAGTCAAATAATCCCAATTTGCAAAACAGTTTACAGCATGAACAACTTTCGCAAAATCAACAACTCTATCAAAATAAATTTCATAACAGAAATGAACCCAATTTCTGATACAACAATAACTCCAAAATTATTCTCAGCAACACATGAACAACTTTAGCAAAATCAACAACACAAATCTGCAAACTATATTTAATAATCTCAAATCATCATTTAGGAGTTTTTACCTTGAATTAAAGGAGGAGAAACGAGGAAGAGAAAGGAGGAGCTAGGAGCTACCCCAATAGGAATCAGTGGCGCGATGGTAGAAAAAAAGCGCAAGGCTAAAAAAAGCTGGCGAAGGTAGGCAATAGGGAGATGAGAGGGAGTGGGGGGTACCTGGGAGTGGGAGTGGGTGGGGTGGGGTACCAGGACAGGGCTGGGGTGGGGGGACCGGGGGAGAGGGGTGGGGGTACCGGGGCAGGGAGTGGGGGACCGGGGGGAGGGAGAGGGTGCTTGGGGTGAGTGGGGAGACTTGGGGAGGCAAGGGGGGGGATGGGTGACCGAATGGGTGGGGGCGGGGGGATGAGAGAGGGAAGGAGAGTGAGAGAGAATGAGAGATAAAGATGAGCATCTGAAATGAAAAGGCAGAAGCTGTAAAGTTTATATTTGTTATCTCCGACGGAATATTCGTCGGCCATAAGTCTCTCGGAAATAACTTAAATTCGATGAAACGTCCCTCGGAATTAACGTTTGTTCGTCGAAATTACTTTTCACGGTGGCGCGAAACTTGGCGCCAACTAGAGAGGTCTACGTTCGACGGAACTTCGTCAGAATTATGTTAGTTTCGAGGGACTTATATTCGACGCATTATTCCCTCGGAATTAATCATATTTCGACCGAATTTAATCCGTCGATGATACGTCTGTCGGAAATAGCCGATTTTCTTGTAGTGACTATCTTCTGTTTACATTATAACAAAAGTAAAATTTACTATAAAGCAGATACTTTCATTTGTCTGTTTTAAGTTTAGCAGCATAAAAATTAAGATTAGTCATTGTTAATCACATTGTAGCTCAAACACATATTCACCCCCTCTAGGTGTGCACATACACGAAATTAAACTCTAGAGTAAAAAATTACCTTTCCACATCGCAAATGGTAATACATCACAGTACTTTTATGTGCACTAACAGTTATACACTAAAATAGAGAAAATAGTACACGAGTCCATTCAAATAATAGTACCCCACGTACTTTCTCTCTTTATTAGTGCACAACTGTTTATACAAAGTTATTGCACTAATAAAGAGAAAATAATATGTGGGTTCATTCAAATAGTAGCACATATATAACACCCCCTTTCCGAAATAGAAAGAGAGGTTACACAAAACTCAACAAAACTAATGAAATTATAAAAAGACTCTAAGCCACAAAAAAATAGTCTCATAATGGTTAAATATCACAAGACAAACTATAATAAATGTCACACTGGTTCAAACCACAATCTAAGATAATTATTACAACTCTGAACAACTAATGTATCACAACCTAAACAAAATATATCTAAATTATTTGGATAAAATGGAGCTCTCGTCACACTTGCCCTTGATCCCCCTAATTACCTGTTGGAAGAAAAACACAGCATGAGCCAAATGCCCAGTAAGGATAAAGAATACAAGAATAATGAAATGAAATAACAAACTCAATTGAATGAACTGAACTGAAATGAACAAAACTAACATAACGAAATAATAGGCTGAATCAAATGGTTGGGTGTTATTTCATATTGAGCTCAAAATAAACAGAAATATACATCGCCACACAAGTTGTCATGGGCACTATTTGAACAACCGAACGTTTGTCTGTTGATCAATATAATAAATGGTTCAAATTTGTTAAAATAAAGGCCATGCCGCTACAAGTTATAACGGTAGTCAATAATTCTCAATAAATGATTTTAAATTACATGATTGCCCCCGTTTCATTACAACACAAATCATTTAAAATTCCTTGGTTGCCGCTAATGGATATTGCGGCAGTGCAAGTCATGAAATATCTTTTGTCTTGTCCTATAACACTAGTCACTTGGGTAATATTTTATTTGATTATTTATTCTTTAATCAAATAATTTTATTTAATTATAAAATAAATAATCAAATAGAAGATTCTATCAAATAAAATTATAAAATAAAAATATTTTATTTGATATAAAATAAATATCAAATACAATCTTCTTATCTTTTTAAATAAATATCAAATAGAATCTTCTATTTGATTATATATTTTATAATTAAATAAAATATTTGATTAAAAATAAATAATCAAATAAAATCTTACCCAAGTGACTAGTGTTATGGGATAAGACAAAGGATCATGACTTGATGCTTGATGCATTATGACAGAACCAAGGAATTTTAAATGATTTGTGTTGTAATGAAGCGGGGCAATCATGTAATTTAAAATCATTTATTGAAATTGATCGATTGCCACTGACTATCAGTGGCCATGATGACCTTTATTCTAACAAATATGAACCATTTATTATACTGATCAACGGATAAAAGTTTGGTTGTTCAAATATGTCCATATATATATATACGGTCCGAATTTTAAATTCACCCCTTATCTAGCTCACCTTACTCACCTCCCTTTAGCGACGGATAGAAATGACGATTAGTTACGTCATTATATGTTCGATCCGTCGCTAAAAGCTAAGGCAGCGGTTCTATATATAGCAATAGAATGCGTCATGCCCCTATCTGGCATATAAAAGGGATGAGTTTAAAATCCTAATATATATATATATATATATATATATATATATATATATATATATATATATATATATATATATATATAATGATCTGATTACTAACATATATATTATATGCAATCATATATATGTATAGGTGATACTACTAATAATTATATAATATACCTTACCTAAAATCACAAGTCACAATCCAATATTCTTTTATCCTTTGCGAGAATAATTTGATTTCTCTTTTTGAGCGCCGTCTCGCATCTGTTTCGTTCTTCTCTTTAATTAGTTTGTATCAAATATAGTTATTATTATTAATTAATATATTTTATTAACTCTCCAAATTTTAATAAGATTTAAAATTACATAATATAAATTAAACTTAATTAATTTAAAGGCCCAAATTAAAGTAGGTCCACAATAATTAAATACAATTTGACTCAAATATAAAAAAACCTAATTAAAATATTTAAAAATATAAAATTAAATATCATTTATTTATTTATTTATTTTCCTGATATTACAACATGTGTACTGTTTTCTCTTTATTAGTGTACAACTTATAGCGCACAGTTATTGCACATAATATTATTCATTTTGTCATATGTAAATATGTGATGAATAAAACTATATATGAATGAAGAAAATATAAAATGTATTCTCTTTACTTGCACTCCTTAGGCCAAAACTCAAGAGCATCTGAATTATGAATAATGTTAATTACACCAACTATTCTATAAATATTTTACAAACTGATGATGTGTCATACTCCACCTCAACATATTGTGTGGGGCCAAAAATTATATTGAAACAATTTGTTGATCAATATATTGAGGTAGAGTATGCCACATCAACAGTTTGTAAAATATTTGTAAAATAGTTTGTGTCTGTAGTATTACTCCTGAATTATTGGTATAAACCATGCTTATATAGTCCTTCCACTCCAAAGCCTGCTCTTTTTCTGGGACAAAGCTAGTCCCATACTTGACAAAAGGGCTAGGACTCACCCCTTTGAGATAAACAGCCTTATTTTCAGGGGGTTGGCCAAAAAATTTGTGCGCCGCATCTTTAAGTGAGTCAAGTAGTTCCACAGGCACATCATGGTTCACTACTTGAAAAAATCCAAGTTTTTCTGCAGCTCTAGCAATATCATTCACCACTTGATCGTGGTTAGGTCCATCGAGTTTCGATAAATGAATGGGTGAATTTTGATGAGAGGATGAATTTAATTTGTCAATCCGATGGTGAGGCGATTGAATGTACGTCTCTGGCACCTTGGTTAGGCCGGAATCCACCCGGCCTTTGACACCGTTACCTTCTCGGACAACAAAGTTGAACAAAGTATTTGCATTATCAAAACTTGGAGCCATTTGTGTATGTTGAAGATTGTTTTTTTCTTCTTCTCTAAAATGAATCAATGATGCAATGCAAGTAAGGAACAATGACCAAAATATATAGAACTTAGCTAATGTGATTTGTTTATAGTCAATTGTGTTAATTATATTGCAAATTAAATCAACCAATATAGGTTGATCTCTAACTTAATATTGAATAAGTTGTGTTTTGTGGCACTATTCTAACCTTATAAGTTGGTGACCACACCACATATAGTTTTTATTACTTTAATTTGATTCTCAGAGCATGACTGAGGGCCGTCATAGTACGTACTGATCAAAATCTTTTTCTTTTTGGCGCCAAGGGGATCAAATTGAGAAGTCAATAGGTGCATTTGCATGCCGTGGAATCTTTTTAGCATGCATGATCAATGAGTATTTGTACTTCAAAGTCAAAAGGTTGGTTGAGCCGTGCTTTGTGCCATGGAAAAATATATATGGATGGCAGGCAGCTTGATCTTGCAGCCATTTTGTTCCTAACCTTTCCATGCTGATTTTCCTTTTAACGGTTAGGCTGCAGGCCATGGCATGCATGTGGGTTTATTTATACCACAAGCAATAGAATGGCAAACATTGACTCATATTTCTCCTCCTTTTTCATAAGTCAGTCCATCGCTATGATGCCTGCTGGTATATCAAAGACTCAGTTCTCTCATTGTCAACAACCTAATATTATTAACTCTACTATTTATTATTTCTAATCTTTGAAGAATCGACTCAATTTTGAGTTTAAAAATATTTAAAATTGACTTTTAATAATCTTATAATTCGAAAGAAATTCAGTATAAATTTGGATTTTAGACCGATCCATATATCAAATTGGGCAGTCCTTTTGATCAGTCGTATAAAAATGAGTAGTAACCATAACTTTTGTATTTACCACATTTATATTATTCTTGATTTTAACAAAAAGTTGTTTTAATTTGTTAATAAAAAAATAAAAATAAAATAAGGTGTATTTTTATAATGGGTTCAAATGAAGGGCTCATTTTAAACTGATTGGAATCAATCAATTCCAAAGAGAGAGAGGGATGTTACATTGTTCGGTTGCCTAATAAAAACAGTAGAGTGATCACATTAACCCAGGAAAAGGAAAATAAAGGTAGGTGATTAGGATTAAAGAATGACAGAAAGCATCCAAATTGTCCCCTCTATACTCCAGCCTACATTATATTTCACAAGAAATTAGGCATCTAAGTACTGAACGTGCTACAACAGACCACCAACAAACTATTTTTCCTTTTGCACCTTTTTCACCCTCAGACCAGGACAATTGGATGGTGTGGTGTGACAGCAACTAGGGACAAACAACAACCATGGTTTGTGCACCGGTTAGTATTGTTTCGAATGGTACGAGAACAAACTACTTTATATATTTTGTACTAACGTTTGTAGAAAATGTAGCTTCGATTTTGAGCAAAACAATTAAAGTATAGCTTGTTTGCTAAGTATATTTCAATCATAAACTTAATAATAATGTTTATGTGAACAAATAATTAGCATTCACAATCAATTAATCAAAAGTAGTCATTCTTAATGATGTTACTTGTCTACACATTCATTTTTCTCCCACCGCCCAGGAATTTTAATGTCAAATCGAGCTTTTCTTTTCCAAGTACTTTGTTTACAGCAATCTAATAACCCCGAATTAATTGCACTTAATTCAATTGCTCCATATATATAGATTTCAATATGTGGGACCAGGTGCAAAATTATGGTTCACATGACCTAATTAAATTAAATGCATAATTAGAGTTTCACGACCTCATTAAATGCGCAAATTAGAGTTCGCATAACCTAATTGAATGAAGACAGAGAAGTCAGAAATAAAGGTGCTAGACCTGGGAGAAGCCTCCACGGGTCCCGAGGCAAAAGGCTCGTGGAGGCGGCTCGTTTTGAGAATTGATTGAGGGATTGGATTGGTGGCTAGAAGGACAGGGCAATATGAGCATTATTCTAATGACTAAAAGGTATTTCTAGAATTTCCCTAAAAGCATGTGCCTTGCACATGACTACTTTCCAGAGAACCCTATAAATACCCCTTCCATTCCATTGGGAAGGGGACCTCTCTTCAGACTCAGGACTTGGACTCTTGGACGATCAAAGGACTTAGACATTCTCTCTCAACACTCAGGAAGACTCTTGGAATCCCAATAACCCTAATAAGGTTTCCAGATTCTAAGAGTGGAAGGACTCAAGAAGAAGGCTCTTGGAATCCCAATAACCCTAATAAGGTTTCCGGATTCTAGGGGTTCTGCCACGCGTTGTTGGAGTAATAGTCCACCTGTCGTTCTCCCCTCTTCAATCAATCAATTGATTCCGTGCTCTTCGTGGATTTCTCTCCTCCTCAGCCAACACGAAACCCTAACTAGCAAGGCACGATTTCCTTACCCACATTTATTTGGCGACTCTGCTGGTGAGGTGTAGAATTCATGAAGGGTATGCCCACAACTCGAAGTGGGAGAACAACATGAAGAGCTTCACCAATAAATAGCATTACCTCACCGGGTCCAGTTCCAAGGCAAACAAGTCAAGCTTTCCAAGGCGTGAATCTAGATCTCGATCAACCCATCCTTGAAGACGCCTCAGAAGGAAGTTCAACATCACCATACATGACTAATCAACAACTAAAGAGTGTCAGACAGAAAGGCGCGGGAAGGCAAGGCGAGGAAGAAAGTGGAGAGCATGCAAATGTCGTGCAACTGGATATGCTCAAGGCATTGAAGGAAGCACGTGAAAGACAAGGGATGATGATGGCCATGATGCTGGACATGCAGATGAAGCAAGAGGAAATGGAAAATTTTCGTCAGCAGTTGATGCAGATTCTCGCTTTCAAAGCCAAGTTCCCAGACAATTCACATGAAGAACCGACAGGAGTGGAGGACAACAATAACGATAACAACAATAAGGAGAATCAGACTGCACCTCCATTGACGGAGAATCAGTCCGTTCCAATCATCCACTTGGAACCTCAGAACAGTGGTGACGTGCCACAACCCAGACTGGAAGTTAGCCAACCTCAGACAAACATCAATCCGATTACTATCCCCGCATTTTCACAAGTGCAGATACCAACCATCCCAAGCCTCGTTCAACGAACCAGCCCACAAGCATAACTGATACATAATTTACATGATGCCAGTATACATCAGCCAATTTCTGTACCACAGAGAGTCCATACCACGAGCCAATATGTGACAAAGGATGATATGATCGATGTGATCAATCAACTTCACAGGCAAACATCCCGACCTTCGAAGTTAGACTTTACTCCACCTTACCCAACACATATTCGGAGACAACCCTACCCGGCAGGGTATATCGAGCATCCCCCGCAATTTCCAAAATACAATGGGGAGAAAGAAAATGCCAGGGAACACATCGCCAGGTTCGTGGAGTCGATGTCTCCATGGTTAGGATATGATGAAAGGAAAAATTTGTTGATGAGGGAATTCAACAAGACTTTGATGGATAATGCCTTCAGCTGGTACTACAACTTGGAGAAGGGATCAGTCCATGATTGGGATGATCTAAAATTGTTATTTTTTAAGAAATTTTTCTATGTGCAGAAACAGGTAACCATCGTAGAGCTAATGCTATTCAAGCAGAAGCCAAATGAGGAGTTGTCAGATTACGTGGATAGGTACAGGGTCCAAGCATAGAATTGTGTAGAACAAATTGAAGAAAAGAACTTGGTTAGCATATGCAATAATGGTGCTTTAGACGCCTTCAAGCCCCACCTCATTACCAAGGCATGTGATTCATTTGCGACCCTCTCATCTTTTGCACAAGACTTGGGGGGAATCATGACATTTCCCACCAGTCATGTGATGGATACATGGAAGAGCAAGAGGACAACAACTGTGGCTTTTGTGGATTCTTAGTCAAAACCACAAGGGGGCAAGAGGGAAAAAATGAAATTTGAACGAAGCAGAGAAAAGTATGGGGACAAGTATACTAGAATGCCAGTTTCGGAGGCTATCACATGCAACGAGAAGGCGTTCAGGAGCCTGTACGAACAATGGATCGAGCACGGAGTTGTGAAACCTCCAAGGCCCCGGTTGGTTGTAACGGAAGAAATGAAAAGAAGACCAGACTTCTGTGTATACCACCAATACGCAGGGCATTCCACTATAGACTGTTACAATCTGTAGAGGATATACCATGAGAAACTGGCTGCCGGGGAGATTGCACTAGGAGAAGAAACGTGCAACACTATCACCCATGGTGCAGTCCCGGAAGTCAAGAACGCAAATACTGGCTCTATGTACCATCGAAAAAACTCTGAACTACAGACGAATTAAAAATCCTCCCAAGATGGTGGTCCATCAAAAAATGGTGGTTTAATCCCTCAGGAGTATCCCTTGCCAAGCAATGGAATGACCAAGGGAGGAGGCACAAGAATTGACAAAAAAAAAAAACCCAAGATGGTGGTCCACTCTAAATGGTGGTCAAGTCCTCGTGAATCGCACTTGCGAAAAGTTAGATTTACCCAGTGACGAGGCACCCGATTTCAAGTCCTCGTAGACTGCACTTGCCAAGAAATTGGACGGCCCAAGTAATGAGGCATCCAATTTCAAGTTCTCATAGACTTCACTTGCCAAGAAATTGCACGACCCAAGTGATGAGGTACCCGATTTTAAGTCCTCGAAGACTGCACTTGCCAAGAAATTGGACGACCCAAGTGACGAGGCACCCGAATAAATGTTACACTTTATCATCAAAAGTGAATGAGGCACCTGACTATAAGTCCTCAGACCCAAATTGTTATACTTTCAACTTTAATAAAAGTAATTGAGGCCCCTGAGTATAAGCCCTCAACCTTGAAAAAGTTAAACTTTATCTCTAAAAGTGATGAATGTTATACTTTCGCCGACAAAAGTAAAATTTATTATATGAAACGTTATGCTTTTCATTAAAACCAATTTGATTATTAATAAATTTGTCAAGCTTTCACTTATACTTGATTATTTCTTTTGATTTATAAAAAAAAAAAAGAGGAAAGTATAGATTCAAGTGTTAGTTTGTATGAAATATATGCACATGATTTTCTGATACATGAAATGAAAAGAAAAACTACGAAAGTTCATGATCTAAATGCTATGACCTGTCAAATTGAAGAGAGGGGAATACCTAAAGCTTGGTCTTCGTGGCTATCAGGCCTTCGAGGTTATCAGCAAGTCTACGAAGCTATCAGCAGGTCTTCAAGGCTATCTTCCGGTCTTTAAGGCTATCAGGTCTTCGATGCTATCAGACCTTCGAAGCTATCAGCATGTCTTCGAGGCTATCAGCAGGTCTTCAAGGCTATCAGGTCCTTTGATGCTATCAGGCCTTCGAAACTATCAGGCCTTCGAAGCTATCAGGCCTTCGAAGCTATCAGCAAGTCTTCGAGGATATTAGCAGGTCTTCGAGGCTATCAAGCCTTCGAGGCTTTCAGGCCTTTATGGACTTCTTGGTTCTCCATGACTTCTTGATTCTAAAGAAAAGAGAAATTCCAAGAGAAGGTAAAAAACAGATTAGATCGAGGATTTTCAAAATATCCCAGGAGAGCTCCTCTAAGGTTCGCCCTTCTAGGGTTTGCTCCCCTAGAGGTTCCCTCTCCTAGGACTTTCGTTTTTGAGGCTTGCAAAACATCAACCCCCGCGAAATGCTCAGACACTGGAATCAAGACTTCAATACTTACAATATTTTGCCCGATCATCTCACCAAAGGCGTGACTCACGCGCAGGGGGCAAATGCTTACTGATAGATGACATAGACATCCTCCAGAGTAAAGGTGCATTCACCCCAAGCAGTGTTGAATGTGCATATAGAAGAACACTATGGTCCTATTGGATACGAATGTTCCTACATATCTGGATGCAAGAAGAATGTCAGTTATCCACATAATCAGCATTCCTAAGTAACTCGTCGATCCAATGTTGCTATTCTTGAAGGTGATTATATAAACAAGACAAGAAGTCATCCCAACCACCACAAGCCACTGCATATAGAAACAAGCTTTCCTTCTCTTGTGGAGGAAAAGTTGTATGGTCATAAGTCTGAACTTACTTCCAAAAGACGCCAAAAAAACCAAAGGAGGGGAGCCCTTCCCCAATCATTGAGAAACGGGGCCTCCTTGGTTGTTCCCAAGTCTGCAGAATATTCAACGGGGAGGGCCTGCAAGAAAAAGAATTCAGCATAAGGGATCTAAAGAAGCAAGGAAGGGACGTCAAATAAAGTGCTTGAGCTCGAAATGTTCACCATGGCAAAAAGAACAGCCTGAGAGTTAAGCTTCAAAACACCTAAAAAGAAGAAGAAACAATGTCAAAAAGTGTTAGAAGTCACAATTATGGAAGAAAGAATTTCCTGAAAATTTTCAAAAAAACTTTGGACGGCCAAAAGGCATCCTTCGGAGCCTTTTTTGGACTTATAATGATATACATCATAGCCATTGGCAATGACTTTTGTAGGGCTCGTCGATACGGTCGTTTTGATATATTATGGGCCCCGAAACTCCAAACGAGTCAAAAGTTATGATCAAAATAGTAAGTGCTCCTCCAAAACTTCATTTTTTTTTCATTTAAACTTCAAATTCCTCCATAGGGTTCGACTATGTTGTCTTCATCCACCTAGGGGTTGTTCCTTTCTCCCTTAAAAAAATAAAAATAAAATAATACATGTTGGCCTAGGACCCCTAGGGTTCGGCCATGTTGGCTTCGGCCACCTAGGGGTTGTTCCTTTCTCCCTTTAAAAAAATAAAAATAAAAAAGTACATGTTGTCCTAGGACCCCTAGGGTTCGGCCATGTTGGCTTCGGCCACCTAGGGGTTGTTCCTTTTCCCCTTTAAAAAAAATAAAAAATAAAAAAATTACATGTTGCCCTAGGACCCCTAGGGTTCTACCACGTCATTACTAGGATCCCTAGGTTGGCTATGTATGTTGGCTTCTTTACCACAGGGGATGTTCCCTCTCTTAATTCCTTTGATGAGGTCCTGTTACTTCACAAATCAACTGCTTGGAACGAGTTCTCCTTCGCCGCGAAAATTATAGCCTTCTTTGATGAATTCTGAGGGAAAAAACCAAGATATGATCAAGGTGATGGGGCTCAGAAACAAAGAAAGACTACAATTGCCTGAAACAAAAAAGAGAAATAGAGGAAGTAAGTCAAGAGAAATTCGAGAAGAAGGAATGGAGCCCCAAGGGTTCGGGTCCCCCATAGGGTTCGACCCTATAGGATTCAACCCCTAGGGTTTGGCCCTATAAGGAGGAATCCTCTTTATTACCTCTCGCTCGAATTGAGGAATGTCCTCTTGCTGCTCCCTTGAGGATCTTCCTGGCTCGTAGGATTCAAGCTGATTTCCAAAAGATAAATATCATTGAATTTATTTCTAAATAGAAATATATAAAGATATTATTTTCAAAATATGAAGAAAAAAAACATTGATTTTATCCCACTAAAGGGAAATTTTGAAAATTGAGTTTTTCCTTCTAAATATTAATATTGATAAGGAAAGATATTATCTTCAAAATCAAATAAAGAAAAATTTTATTTTCAAAATAAAATTAAGATTTATTTTGATTTGATAAAAAGGAAATATTTAGTTTACCAAAAGAAAGATTTTATTAGATTGAATTTTATTTTGTAATATTTGATGATCTTCCTTGTCTTAATTTCCAGAAAATAAGGAAATAAATATTGGCCAAACTATGGAAAGATTTTCAGAAGATTTTTCAGTATGTTCACGGAAGAGCCCTGCTAGGTTCTGCCTCCCGAGGATTTAACCCTAAGGGTTTGGTTCCCTAGGGGTTCCCTCTTCTGGGATCCTTGTCTTCAAGACCTGTAAAGTAAAATCCCGTAAAAAATCGTTCAAAGGCTTGAAGTATTCTTGCACGATCGTCTATTTGGGAATGCGACTGCCTCTTCACGCAACATGAAGGTGGCGAAGGGAACTTTTTATTCCTCGGAGCATCCCAAGACATCAAATATCTTGGTGATCTGCTTTATTCACGCTTCTGCCTTAAGTGGTTTTGGCTCTCCAATAAACTCGGGTGGTCCACGCTCCTTGAACTGTTTAACGGTGACCGTTCGAGAGTTTCTAGAGTTTCCACCTGCATTTTGAACAGGAGCCGGTCTCGCCTGATGTTGCATGAATTGCATAAAGCCTCTGAACATTCCATCGTTCATCATTTGGTCAGTGTTGTTGTTTGCATGAGGATTGTCGCCTTCCTGATGCACATTATTCCGATTGTTGATCTGTGGAGACTCAACGGTCTCTTGTGCCCCATTGTTATTCTCAATATTCTCAGATGCCATTTTCAAATACTGCCACAAAACAAGGGTTAATTGACATGCAACAAATTATCTCTATACTCTGACCAACCAATTAAATACCAAAAAAAAAAAATTTAGGTAGGTCATACTAGTGAAGGATTCCCCGTCTCTCCCCTCCTAGTTCTAGTCTCACATCTTAGCTAGGGATCATATCCTTAAGCTTTGATACCAACTGTGACGCCCCCAAAACAGGTATACATCACCTATTCTGAGTCGCCAAATACATGGTACAGAATACAAATACAACTTAATTATACAACTGCCGTGAAAAGTACGACAAAACATAAGCTGTGAGTTTTAATACAAATATTATCGTCTAGACAATATACAAACTCAAATTCAATATTATTACATTTATTTTCTCACTATTTCACTAAATAGTGAGAACTACTAATCTTATCATGCTATTATCCGTCCGCTCCCGTTCCCCGACTAGTCCCTCGCTACGTTCTCATTTCTGAAGAGAACAATGAAAGTAAAAGGTGAGCTCAACTAGGCCAGTAGGAAATATTATGACTAAACTAATCCAGAATATATTATCGTTAGCCTTCAACAGTGTTAAACTGATATAATATAAAAATCATCAAGTTTAACTACAGCGGAACAAGCAATCCATTAAAAGAGTCAAGTAGAGAATAAAATCTACTATATTTTATGATTTAAAAGGTTTATCATCACTTTTATCGGCGGGACTCGACAAATAAAAATCCACATCATCGAATCACCACTGCACTACGGCCAAGGATATTCTTTAGTATCACGACCACAATTATCCATGCACTACGGGCCAAGAATATTTGTGTATTCATTAATGGTCATGATCATGCCAACAACAGCATCCATCAATAGACTACGGGCCAATGAGGACTTTTACCACATCATTTGTAACATTACGGTTAAGTGATTACAATCGAATAATTCTCGTCATAATCATACCAAGTCCATCTATGCACTACAAAAACACGAGATGACTTTCAAAAAAATATAAACATGAGGATGATGACAATGATATAAGAATTCAATAAAACAAGTTCAAGAATTAATTTATACGAGAACTAATAATGTCCAAATTGTCAACATGATCTTTGCTTTGTAGAGTAAAATTCAAGAATGCTCGTAAGAATATTTCCATGAAAAGATACTTGATGAAGTGCAAATATCAAGGATATTCCACTAATTTCATGGAGTATAAAGTCAAAACTTTAACCAACCGAGTATAACAAGGAATGAAATAACAAAAGAAATCACCGGGCATGCGATAGAGCATTGCATGTGGGTTATTCCAACGAGAATAATAAATAGCGGAATCCGTCCAGAAAACGCCGCAGACATGATATTCAGCGGATATATTAAACGAATAATAATAAAGATTTTAACCAGTCCGGCATAGAATGCCTGCATGTAATGTTCCAATGAATGATAAATAATGGAACCGGTCCCACAGAACGCACGACATGGGATGTTCCAATGAGAATGATAAAGAATGGAATAACGAAAGAATTTCACCAAGTATAGGGTAGCTCACATGATCTGAGTTATTCCAATAGAATAATAAAGAATGGAATAATGAAGTTCTCTTCATGGATAAGAAAGAAATAATACTCCCTACCTTGGAAAAAAAAGCGGATCTTTGGAATAGTGAGGTAGCAGACTTCTCTTCTTCTTTCTCTCTATAATTTCTCTATAATAATCGTTCTAAAGCTTTTGTGAATTGGTGAGAAATGAAGGAAGAATGAGCTTCTATTTATAGAAAAATATAGTTTCGATAATTGCATGTTTTGGAGCTCGAAAAATTACAGTACAATACCTCCAACTTTTCTTTCATTTTTAATTTAGTCCTGCAAGTATTATCAAACTTGCACCACCTCCCCTAATAGTAAATAATGTGAATCAATAGTTCAATCATGTGAATCAATAGTATAATCATGTGAAAAATACGAAATACAGTATAGTACCTCCATCTATACCTCCATTTTTAACTTAGTCATGCAAGTATTATCAATCTTGCACCAACTCCCCTAATAGTAAATAATGTGATTCAATAGTACACACATATGAACAAATAGTTATATAAGCATGTGAATTAGTAGCAATTAATTGCTCATTTATCCGATAAATTACCCGATTTATCAATATAACCCCTAGACATCAATTATCATCGGAATAGATGTCGATTTCCACTAACACTAATAATCCCTACATAATGGAACTATCAAAATTCATTTTTAATCAACACAACTTATTCATCATTAATATTTTAACTCATAATATTTAACAACCAGGTCGTTCCCAGGAAAGAGGGGGCTTTCCGATAAGGATTTCTCCTTATTGGCGCGCAATTAGGTGACCAACCCTCTCCTTGACAGAACTTCTAGACATTGTCAATATTGTAAATAATAATATGAATAACTTTGTCGTCTCAACTATTGATTTAATAATATAAAATATTATGAAAATTATACTATGACAATAATTGAATCAATAATATAGCGGATATGATCTGACAATTCTTGTAGCAATAATTGAGTATAACCGGTGACTTCTCACATAAACATCAATAATCAATACCGTGCTACTATGCGTACTATGCAACTATGCCACACATCATTCTTGTCTTTAACACTTAAGGTGTTTTCATAATAGTTAGTGGTAAAACTATTCCCTGTTGTGGGGGTCCACCAATGATTGTGCCGTTGTACGAATATTCCCTGTTAAAATGAATATTCCCCGACCAATCGAATATTATATAACAACTTGCGTACTTTGCAAAATTTGTAAATATTACCCACAACTATAACATTATATCAAATCCACACCATAATATTCAAAAATATTTTTCAAGAAAATTTAATCTTTATTCAAAAAGTTGGGGTTTTACAACATCCCTTTCTTATGAAATTTCATCCTCGAAATTAGGGTGCGTACCTGGTATGTCGAAGAGGTAAGGATATCTTGATTTCATCTTATATTCTAACTCCCAGGTCATTTCTTCCATATCATGGTTTCTCCACAAAACTTTGACTTGAGGTATAACCTTGGAGCGTAGAATATGATCCTTTTTATCCAAGATTTTAACAGGAACCTCTTCATACGTTAAATCTTTCTCTATCTCATCTGGTTCTAATTCAATAATGTGGTTCGGGTCTTTCACATATTTACGTAACATAGATATGTGAAAAACGTTATGAACACGAGACATACATGGCGGTAAAGCGAGTCTATACACCACAGTTCTTACTCGATCGAGGATTAAAAATGGGCCAATGAATCGAGGGTTGAGCTTTCCTCTCTTTCCAAATCTCGTAACTCCTTTCCATGGAGCAACACATAATAACACATGATCTCCAATATCGAATTCCACGTCCTTTCGATGAGGATCAACATAACTTTTTTGTCGATCTTGTGAGGTTTTTATACGTTGTCGGATCGTTTAAATCTTGTCCGTAGTCATACGTACCAACTCCGATCCCAACAATGTTGCTTCACCCACCTCATCCCAGCATACTGGAGAACGACACTTTCTTCCATACAACGCCTCAAATGGAGCTATGCCAATACTTGCTTGATAATTGTTGTTGTAGGAAAACTCCACCAATAGTTGGAACTTATCCCAACTTCTCTTGAAGTCAAGGACACAGAGTCTTAATAGATCTTCAAGAGTTTGAATGGTCCTCTCTGACTGTCCGTCCGTCTGAGGATGATATGCCGAGCTAAATCGTAAATCCGTGCCCCTAGCTTTTTGTAAACTAACCCAAGATCTTGAAGTGAATCTTGGGTCTCGATCAGAAACTATGGATACTGGCATACCATGCAGTCTTACAATCTCGTTTATGTATATACAAGCAAGATGTTCAAGTGTATAATTTTCTCGTATAGGTAGGAAATGAGCAGACTTGGTTAATCTATCAATAATGACCCAAATTGCATCTATGCCTTGAGAACCTTGGGAAGACTAGTAACAAAATCCATGGTAATGTGTTCCCACTTCCATTCTGAAATTTCAAGTGGTTTCAATGGACCTTTTGGTACTTAATGCTCCGCCTTGACTCGTTGACAAGTTAAACACCTTGAGATAAATTCTGTTATCTCTCTCTTCATATTGCTCCACCAAAATGTATGTCGAAGATCACGATACATTTTGGTACTCCCAGGATGGATTGCAAACGGTGTGTTGTGCGCCTCCATCATGATTTTATACTTTAAATCGGGGTTTTAGGAACACTGAAAGTGCGGAGTTGACTCAAGTATTCCTTTTCATCGATTCTCGCTTCCCAAGCATAGCACCTTCTTGTACTTTCTTCCTCATACGTGTCGGCTCCGTGTCGTAGCTTGAAAGCGACTTTAACTTTATCGATTAAAGTCGGTTCTACTCGTATATTCGCCATCATCACATGGGTCCTGAGTCTTTATCTCTAACTCCATCCTTTGCAAGTCATACAAAATGGGCCTTTGTGTTGACAATATTACACTAAATGCCGCATATGATCTTCTACTCAACAGCATCGGCTTTACGTTTGCTTTTCCATGATGGTATTGAATAGTATGATCATAATCTTTCAACAGATTCAAGCCAACGTCGTTCTGCATGTTAAGTTCCTTTTGAGTGAAGAAATATTTGAGGCTTTTATGATCCGTATATAGATCTCCACTTTCTCCCCATACAGTAATGCCTCCAAATTTTAAGCGCTAGAACGACATTTGCCAAACTCTAGATCATGAGTAGGATAATTCCTCTCATATTCTTTGAGTTCTTGGTGAGGCATAAAAATATGACTTTCCCATGTTGCATGAGAACACATCCTAACCCTTTGCCCGAAGCATCACTATAGATGACAAATCCCTCCAAGAGCAGATGGTATTGTCGAGCAGAGTCTTTGAAATGAGTCTCCTCTTGAGTTCTTAAAACTCTTCTCACATTCCAAGCTCCAACCGAATTTTGTATCTTTTTGAGTCAATGAGTTAATGGAGTAGCGATTAGAGAAAACTTTTCTCTGAATCTCGATAATAACCAATTAAGCGAAAAGCTACGTATTTGATCCAGCGATTTAAGTTGCTCCCGACTTTGAATTGCTTCAATCTTTCTTAGGGTCAACGGATATCCCATGATTTGATATCACGTGCCCAAGGAATGCAAATTCCTCGAAGCGAAACTCGCATTTCTTCAACTTGGCATATAGCTTATTTTCACGAAGCTTTTGGAGTATCAGCCTCAAGTGTTGCTCATGATCTTCAACGCTTTTGGAATGTATGAGGATGTCATCAATAAAGACGACCACAAAATGATCCAAATATTCCTTGAATACTCGGTTCATCATATCCATGAAAGGCGGCGGGAGCATTAGTCAATCCAAAGGACATGACTAGGAATTCATAATGCCGTCTGGAGAGTCTGGCCGTCTTTGGAATGTCACCGGTTCTAATCTTCAATTGATGATATCCTGAGCGAAGATCAATCTTTGAAAAGAATTTGGCACCTTACAACCGGTTAAACAGTCATCAATACGTGGCAATGGGTACCTATTTTTGATGGTGACATGATTCACTCCCGATAATCAATACAAAGTCGCATACTCCTCCCATCTTTCTTCTTCACGAATAGAAAGAGAGCACCCCGAGGAGACGTCTAGGGGCGAATGAAACCAATGTCTAACAATTCCTGTGAATCGGGTCTTTAACTCCTCGAAGTTCAATAGGAGCCATTCGATATGGGGCTTTGGAAATGGGTTTTGTCTGGGGTTCAAGGTCGATACAAAATTCAATTTCACGCTCTGGGGGGTAGACCGGAAGTTCTTGAGGGAATACGTCGGAAATTTATTAACAATGAAATATCATTCAAAATCGACGTATTTTTGTTTAGATCCGTGACATGAGCTAAGAAAGCTTAACATCCGTTTTTCAATAAACGAATAGCTTTATGGCTTGAAATGACATTGATTGATTTTAATGGTTTAGTTGTTTGAATTCGCATAATAGGTTGGTTAGGAATATGAAAGCTCACAAACTTACGAAAATAATCAATTTTTGCATGATGAGTAGTTAACCAATCAATCCCTAAAATCACGTCAAATGCAAGTATTTTCTATGAAATAAGATCGACAGGTAATTTGAGGGTACCAATTTGAACCAAACAAGACTTATAAACAGTGGATGTAATGAAGGTTTCTCCCAACGGAGTTTCAATAGATAAGTCAAAGTCTAATTTCTCTGAAGTCAAATTTAATCGTTGAGCGCAAGTAGGAGAAATAAAAGAATGCGTAGAACCGGTATCAAATAAGGTATAGACTTCGCTAGAGTTTATGATAAGCTTACCCGTGATGACCTCGTTCGGGTTCCTTGCTTTCTGGGAGGTCACAACAAAGGCTCTCCCTTGCACCACCGGATTTGACTTTTCTGGGACATCCTTTGGTGCCTTCATCCTAGCTGAACTTATTTTCGGTGAACGACAAAATTGGGCTAGGTGACCTTCTCTTCCACAATTATAACATGCTTTGGATGGCATCGCGCAGTTTGGACTGATATGTCCCTCCCCTCCGCATTTGAAGCATATGATAGGTGGTCATTCCCCTTCCTTAACCACGGTTGCTGGTGCTGACGTCTTTCCATCATTATTGAATCTCCTTTTCTTGAAATATCCATTTTTACTGTCTTGTCTATGATTACCACAAAGTGGTTACCATTTTACGCATGTTGATTCCTCCACGTTTGTTATCACCGCTTCGATGGTGATACCACTTGGTATTTTTTATGTTTGTAGGTTTGCTTTCTCTTAGTTAAGTTGACTCATTATCGCTCCCAATAAGCGAGCCCTATTTACAACATCCGAGTACAAACCGGTTTATGAGAAATAAGATATTGACGTATCTCCAGTTTCAAACCTCTTAAAAACATTCGTATCATTCGCTCCTCATTATCGACCAAATGGGATGCAAACCGGATAACTCCGCAAATTTAGCCTCGTATTGCGACACGGTCATATTGTTTTGCTCCAACTTGATAAACTCCACCTCTTTCATGTGACGAATACTTTCGAGAAAGTACTTGTCGTTGAATAGCTCTTGGAACTTCTCCCAAGACATCTTGAGTGCGTCAGGCTGGGTACGTTTTACAGATTCCCACCAAGATGTCGCCTCTTCACGCACGCAACATAAAGGTGGCGAAGGAACCTTTTGCTCCTCGGAGCATCCCAAGACATCAAATATCTTGGTGATCTGCTTTATCCACGCTTCCGCCTTAAGTGGTTTTGGCTCTCCAATAAACTCGGGTGGTCCCAGCTCCTTGAACTATTTAGTGGTGACCGTTCGAGAGTTTCCAGAGTTTCCACCTGCATTTTGAACAGGAGCCGCTCTCGCCTGATGTTGCATGAATTGCATAAAGCCTCTGAACATTCCATCGTTCATCATTTGGTCAGTGTTGTTGTTTGCATGAGGATTGTCGCCTTCCTGATGCACATTATTCTGATTGTTGATTTGTGGAGACTCAACGGTCTCTTGTGCCCCATTGCTATTCTCAATATTCTCGGATGCCATTTTCAAATACTGCCACAAAACAAGGGTTAATTGACATGCAACATATTATCTCTATACTCTGACCAACCAATTAAATACCAAAAAAAAAAAATTAGGTAGGTCATACTAGTGATGGATTCCCAGTCTCTCCCCTCCTAGTTCTAGTCTCACATCTTAGCCAGGGATCATATCCCTAAGCTTTGATACCAACTGTGACGCCCCCAAAACAGGTATACATCACCTATTCTGAGTCACCAAATACATGGTACAGAATACAAATACAACTTAATTATACAACTGCTGTGAAAAGTACGACAAAACATAAGCTGTGAGTTTTAATACAAATATTATCGTCTAGACAATATACAAACTCAAATTTAATATTATTACATTTATTTTCTCACTATTTCACTGAATAGTGAGAACTACTAATCTTATCATCCGTCCGTCACTCCTTTCCCACTAGTCTACTAGCTTACGTTCTCATTTCCTGAAGAGAACAATGAAAGTAAAAGGGTGAGCTCAACTAGCCAGTAGGAAATATTATGACTAAGCTAATGCAGAATATATTATCTTTAGCCTTCAATAGTGTTAAACTGATATAATATAACAACCATCAAGTTTAACTGCAGTGGAACAAGCAATCCATTAAAAGAATCAGTAGAGAATAAAATCTACTATCTTTTATGATTTAAAAGGTTTTCATCACTTTTATCATTTGGGACTCGACAATAAATAATCCACATCATCGAATCACCCCTGCACTACGGCCAAGAATATTCTTTAGTATCACGACCATAATTATCCATGCACTACGGGCCAAGAATATTTGTGTATTCATTAATGGTCATGATCATGCCAACAACTTTCCATCAATGCACTACGGGCCAATGAGGATTTTTACCACATCATTTGTAACATTACGGTCATGATTACACCGAATAATCCCTAGTCATAATCATATCAAGTCCATCTATGCACTACAGGCCATAGATGACTTTCAAAAAAATATAAACATGAGGATGATGACAATGATATAAGAATTCAATAAAATAAGTTCAAGAATTAATTTATACAGGAACTAATAATGTCCAAATTGTCAACATGATACTGCTTTGTAGAGTAAAATTCAAGAATGCTCAGAAGAATATTTTCATGAAAAGATACTTGATGAAGCGCAAATATCAAGGATATTTCACTAATTTCATGGAGTATAGAAGTCAAAACTTTAACCAACTGAGTATAACAAGGAATGAACTAACAAAAGAAATCACCAGGCATGTGATAGACCGCACAGGTAGGTTATTCCAACAGAATAATAAATAACGGAATCAGGTCCGGCGTAAAATGCATAGACAGGATATTCCAACAGAATAATAAAGACGAAATCAGGTCCGGCGTAAAATGCACAGACAGGATATTCCAACAGAATAATAAAGATGGAACCAGGTTCGGCGTAGAATGCACAGACATGATGTTCCAACATAATGATAAATAATGGAACCAGGTCCAGCGTAGTAACGCATTGCATGGATGTTCCAACAAAATGATAAAGAATGGAATAACAGATGAATTTCACCAAGTATAGGGTAGCTCACGTATCTGAGTTATTCCAATAGAATAATAAAGAATGGAATAACAGAAGTTCTCTTCATGGATAAGAAAGAAATAATACTCCCTACCTTGGAAAAACTGGATACTGGAATAGTGAGGTAGCAGACTTCTCTTCTTCTTTCTCTCTATAATTTCTCTATAATAATCGTTCTAAAGCTTTTGTGAATTGGTGAGAAATGAAGGAAGAATGAGCTTCTATTTATAGGAAAATATAGTTTCGATAATTGCATGTTTTGGGGCTCGAAAAATTACAGATCTGATACCTCCAACTTTTCTTTCATTTTTAATTTAGTCCTGCAAGTATTATCAAACTTGCACCACCTCCTCTAATAGTAAATAATGTGAATCAATAGTTCAATCATGTGAATCAATAGTATAATCATGTGAAAAATATGAAATACTGTATAGTACCTCCATCTATACCTCCATTTTTAACTTTGTCATGCAAGTATTATCAATCTTGCACCAACTCCCCTAATAGTAAATAATGTGATTCAATAGTACACACATGTGAACAAATAGTTATATAAGCATGTGAATTAGTAGCAATTAATTGCTCATTTATCCGATAAATTACCCGATTTATCAATATAACCCCTAGACATCAATTATCATTGGAATAGATGTCGATTTCCACTAACACTAATAATCCCAACATAATGGAACTATCAAAATTCATTTTTAATCAACACAACTTATTCATCATTAATATTATAACTTATAATATTTAACAACCGTCGCTCCCGGAAAGAGGGGCTTTTCGATAAGATTTCTCCTTATTAAGCGCATGATTAGGTGACCAAACCTCTCCTTGTGAACTTCTAGACATTGTCGATATTACAAATAATAATATGAATAACTTTGTCGTCTCAATTATTGATTTAATAATATAAAATATTATGCAAATGATACTATGACAATAATTGAATCAATAATATGAGAGATATGATCAAAGAATTCATCAGTAGCAATAATTGAGTATAAGCGAGTGACTTCTCACGTAAGCATCAATAATCAATCTGCAGTGTCTTACTACGCTGACTACGCGTATTCTTTATTTTTAACACCGGGTGTTTCAACAGTTAACTGTAAAACTTCCGCCGTTATTTTCATAAAGTATTTTTGTCGTTTTCTCAATTCGACAATAATTTCGTTGTGGGGGTCCACCAATGATTGTGCCGTTGTACGAATATTCCCTGTTAAAATGAATATTCCCCTACCAATCGAATATTATATAACAACTTGCGTACTTTGCAAAATTTGTAAATATTACCCACAACTATAACATTATATCAAATCCACACCATAATATTCAAAAATATATTTCGAGAAAATTTAATCTTTATTCAAAAAGTTGGGGTCTTACATTAGGGTTCGCATAACCTAATTGAATGAAGACAGAGAAGTCAGAAATAAAGGTGCTAGACCCGGGAGAAGCCTCCACGGGTCCCGAGACAGAAGGCTTGTGGAGGCGGCTCGTTTTGGGAATTGATTGAGGGATTGGATTGGTGGCTAGAAGGACAGCGCAATATGGGCATTATTCTAATGACTAAAAGGTATTTCTGAAATTTCCCTGAAAGCATGTGCCTTGCACATGACTACTTTCCAGAGAACCCTATAAATACCCATTCCATTCTATTGGGAAGGGGACCTCTCTTCAGACTCAGGACATGGACTCTTGGACGATCAAAGAACTTAGACATTCTCTCTCAACACTCAGGAAGACTCTTGGAATCCCAATAACCCTAATAAGGTTTCCGGATTCTAGGGGTTCTGCCACGCGTCGTTGGAGTAATAGCCCACCTGTCGTTCTCCCCTCTTCAATCAATCAATCGATTCCGTGCTCTTCGTGGATTTCTCTCCTCCTCAGCCAACACGAAACCCTAACTAGAAAGGAACGATTTCCTTGCCCACACAATATATTCAGGAAATTTTATTCTTATATTTTTTTAGTTCAGACAATTTTACTCTTTAATTTTTATAAACATTTTTTTAATGTTAATTATAGGTGTTTGAGGGAACATAGAACCTTATGTCAATTCTACAAGAAGCAGACCATTACAGCCTCTATTGGAGATATCTTCAACAAGAAAATGTTCAAGTTTGATTACACAAAATTTAAAAATTTAAATATATTTGAAAACCTTGTTATTTAACTCACAAACACTTATTTAACTCACGAACACAATATTAGTGTATATTATTGTCACAAACGCTAAATGTTGCAGCTGTAAAGGCTACATTTGTCACCGCAAACGCTATGAAAGCTAATAACCGAACAAACCCCATATATTTTTCATTGAGTTCCTAACTGTTAGAATTTAAAAACGAATAATATTACAATCACACAGATATAATATGAAAGACGGAAAAATAAGAACAAACAATATATTCAGGTTCACCAATTTAGCTAGTCATGTTGGTCTGATATATTCATAAGATACCTCACACACTCTCTACAATGATCCACACACCAAATAATATTTTTATAGTAACTATAAAACCTTAACTATTATAACATGAGTTCAAACTCATGAGACCCAATACATCAATAAACCCCAAGATCGGGCTACTAATAAATCATCAAGCCCAATTGCACTTTGCGCTTAGCTTTCAAAGGGCGTTGTCCCCTTACAACCCCTGCCAATTCACTGATGAGCTGGGCAGCCGCTTGCTCACCGATGAGGGAGCCGGACAGCCGTTCGCTCACTGGGAAGCGAGACCCCTGACTACCTTATAGCAGTGACCATTAATCGAACTCGTAGAAGTATGAGTCAATCTCAATACTAACAAAAATTGATCTCTGCACCTCCTCACTAAAAAAGAGAAGAACGTAGTTAGACCTCATTAATGGCAAGACAATTTTACTCAATTTGCCACTATTCATCTTAACATTCAAGATATATAAACCCATTGGACTTCGTGGTTATAATTTCTTAGGGATATGATTTGGGGTCAATGAATTTGGTCCATAATCATGTCATATAATGAATGGCAAGTGAAATGTAATCCTCAGAGCTAAAGAAAAATATGTACATTGCATAGTAGTACTTCCTTTTAATCCTCTTCTGCAAGTATGACACAAAACATAAAATGGAAAGAATTTACCAGCATAAATTCCTCGAACATAAACTGGAATCCACCAGAGAAACAAACGATATCAATCGTAAAAGATAATAAATTATGAATTAACCATCCAAACCCTAAACCCACAAACCGGGTTTTATAGCTAAAGAATCCCTATAACTATGGAAATAAACTCCTAATAGGTAACTAAATATTATGGTATCTAATAGTCCTAATAGGGAACAACTTAATTACAAAATATTATAAAAGATTTTTTTCTAATTAAACACTATTACCATAAACGAATCCTACTTAAACTAAGAATAAAAACTAATACAGTCTTCTTAAAATCATGACGCCATTTTCGAACCCGAAGTCCTCTCCTGAAGCCGATCAAACCTAACTCTTCGAAAACAACTTTAGTTCTTCAGGAATTATGATCGTTTCCTCGGACCAGACCTCATTTCCCGTTTCCTATCTAACTCTTCCTTAATCTACAAAGCCGGATGTCCTACATCAGTCCTAGCTACCCACCTGCGAAGAACTCGACCTCGAGTTATAATCTGGATAAAGCGAAACATCTTCACAAAACTTATAAAGATCATCAGATATATTAAAAGTACGAGAGACGTTCATTTCTACAGGCAAGTCGATCACGTAGGCATTATCATTGATCTTCTTGATTACCTTGTACGGACCATACATTCGTGGCTTCAACTTATTATAGGAACCGACTGGAAACCTTTCCTTATGCAAAAATACCATAACTTGATCACCCTCTTCAAACAAATTCAAACGCCAGTTGGCATCGGCTACGAATTTATACTTCACATTCTTCTCCTCCAACTTAGCTTTCACTTCGGCCTGAATATCTTGAACTTGCTCAGCTAGGTTTTTAGCAGCAACACTGTTTCCAGCAACCTTGGGAAGACGTGCCAAGTCTAACGCATGTTTAAGAGACTGCTGATACACTAAAGCAAAAGGAGATTGACACGTAGCAGTGTGAATAACATTATTATATGCGAACTTAGCTTGTGCCAACGCCACATCCCACTGCTTCGGCTTATCACCACAAATATTCCTAATCAAATTTCCTAGCATTCGGTTAAGATTTTCAGTTTGTCCATCCGTCTGAGGATGTCCAGTGCTACTTAAATTCAAAGTAATATCCATCTGTCGCCATAGTGTGATCCAAAAATGGCTAAGGTCGAACTTCGAATATCTATCAGAAGAGATATAGTGAGGAACTCCATGTAGACGAACCATTTCCCTAAAGAACAACTGAGCCATGTGGGACGCATCAGAGGTCTTCCGACAAGGGATGAAATATCCCATCTTAGAGAACCGTGTTAGTTCCTAGTTGGCACAATACTTATCTAGAAGGGGGGGTTGAATAGATATATAAAAAATCTTTTCAATTTAAACTTGTTCTTTAATGATGATTAAAACAAGAGTTGGTCTTGCTTGACTCTACGATTCTTCGAGGTTAGTGAGTAGAGGTTAGGTTACTCTTCTCTTTTATGAATCCCAGATCAGCATGAGATCCTTTAGTCCTTTGAGTATGAATGGAGACAGTAGGACAAGGTTGAACTTGTTCTTCCTTCTATGAGTATTTCACAAAGGTAATGCTTCTACTAAAACTTGAGGCATTACTAGTGCTAGTTTTCTTTGTCTTTTCCACACACAGCTCTGAAATGAATTCCTCAAAGCCTAAGCCTGTTCTGTCGAATGTGCTCCTCTGACTAGAGAGCAAGGAGTCCATGGATGATGAGGATTTGTTCCATGCAGAGATAGTCTTTTCTAGTTCCTTAATTTTAGAGGTTAGATTAGACTCTCTTTGTGCATTGAGTGTGTTTGTCTGTTTTAAGGTCTCATTCTCAGCCTCAAGCTTAGAGAGAAGGTTAGTACTTAGAAAGGCTGTTTCAAGCTCTTCTTGAACTTTCTTCTTCTCTTCTTGAAGAAGTGAATGATCCTTAGACAAAACTCTGAACCACTTCATGTATTGATATAGATCAGTGGTTATGCCATACAGTGCAGTTCTTAAATTATTTATGTCTACATCAGGTGAGTTGAAGTCAAATACCTCATCAAAACTTACATCATGAATGTTTAGGTTTTGTTTGTCCTTTGCATGTTTGGCCATTAAGCACAGATTAGCCATTTGTGGTTCTTCATCATCTTCTCGAGTCGAGATTGAGTCATTGTGCAATCGCTCCATGATCCTCCAGCTACCAAGCCTTTGTCTCTCTTCTGAGGCCTTTTGTTTCCTTTGTATTCCTTCTTTGCATGCTGTTTCTTCTTTAGTTCTTCTCTTAAGGGTTTATTTCTGTTGGCAATAACGCGGCCAGGCTTCTTGCAGTTGTAGCATAGATCATTTATTTGCTCTTGGTTACTGTAGTTGCTAACCTTCTTTGGCTTGCTGGTTTTGCCTTGACGCATGAATCTTCTCAGTCTTTTTACCAGCATGGTAAGATCTTCATCATCGTCTTCATCATAATCAAAGTCAATCTCAGTGTTGACCTTTAATGCACTTTCAGTTGCTTTGAGAGCAATACCCTTATCCTTCCTTCTTCCTTCTGATAGAGTTTCAGCTCGTTGAGTCAGCTCCAGTTCGTATGTCAGGAGATTTCCATATAGTTGTTGAACTGTCATCTCGTGAAGATTCTTTGACTCTCTTATAGTAGTGGTTTTGGCATCCCACTTGCTCGGTAGGGCTCTCATGAACTTTATGATCAGATCTTTGTTAGGATAGATTGTCCAATATGCTCGTAGAGAGTTGAGCAGAATGTTGAATCTCTCATAGGTGGCAGTCACGTTCTCTCCTTGAACATGAGCGAACATCTCATACTGCTGTGTCAGGAGAGATTGTTTGTTTTATCTGACTTCTTCAGTTCCTTCGTGCATGATTAACAATGCTTCCCAAACCTCATCAGCTGTTTTGCTGTTGACAATGTTTTCAAACAGATCGTCTTCTAAGTATTGGAACAGGATGTTCTTGGCCTTTTTTTCAAGTTGGACAGCTCTCTTCTCGTTGTCTGTCCACTCCTCTTTAACCTTGATTTGTATTTTGTTTGGATCGTCAGTGGTTGGTGCAAGCTTCATTGGAATATAGGGCCCATTTTGAATGGTCTCAAATAGATCTTCATCTATTGAGTCCATTTAAGCTTGCATCATGACTTTCCAGTTCGTAAATTTATCCTTGTTGCACATTGGTGGCTTGTTGCCTCCTCCAGTTCTAGATTCGCTTGGTACGTATGCCATTGGATCTACTAAAGCTTGTAAGCTGTATAATAGAACCTACTTTGATACCAATTGTTAGTTCCTAGTTGGCACAATAGTTATTTAGAAGGGGGGTTGAATAGATATATAAAAAATCTTTTCGTTTTAAACTTGTTCTTTAATGATGATTAAAACTTAGCGGAATTTATGTTTGTTTTAATCTTCTTTACAAAGCAGTGGAGTTATGAGAATGAGGCAGTTATAGCAGTTATAGCAAATATAGCAGTTATAGTATGAATGTAAAAGACACAGCCGTTTTTAAGTGGTTCAGAGCACTTAAAGCTCTTAGTCCACTCTTCTACTCAACGAGTAGGATATCCACTAAGGATGTTTTTTACAACTTCTGAATCACATAGATTTCTTTTAAACCAGCAGTCTAGGAACTTCTTAGTTCACTCTTGAACTCTTCAAGTCCAGCAGACTTGGCTCTCTTATAGTTCACTTAGAACTCTTCAAGTCCAGCAGACTTGGTACTCTTCTTCAGTTGATTGATAGATGTTGAGTTCTTGATGGTTGCTACTCAGTTGTTGTTTAAGCACTTGTTCGGAAGAACTAAGTAGCTGAGCAAGCTTTGTAAATTCTCAGATCGTAGAGTTGAGCTTGAGAGTTGTTCACGTTGTTTGTTCAATGCTTGCTTTATCCTCTCTCATCTGTCTGATTTGCATATATGTGATCTTAAAAACTATCCGTTGGATCCATCCGTTGAGGCATTAAATGCATTTGACTTTTCTAATCTTTGATGGAGACATTTCTGCACATCTGCTGAAACTGCATTCTGGCCCACTGACACAGCGGACTACTTTCTCACCTAACACCTGAAAAGGTGTTTTGCCCCCTTATCAATGGTACTTTCCATAGCTTCTTCAATACGCTTCTTTGTTGCATACTAAGGATATTTCATATTACTTTGGGACTGATGAGTACTGCAACGTCTAGAATCCATTCCTCATATGTTGGAATCTGTCTTCACATATATCATGAGGCTCAACGTTTTCTGACATAAGACAGATGATGCTCGACAATTTTTATATCGTGATACTCTACGATTTAGATCGTAGTGACTTGTCGCCTTGGTGCTTGATCTGATGTTATCAACCGAGAGCACTACGATTTCTCTTAAACCTTTGCACACTACGATCTTTGCTTGCTAGGTTCTAACTCTACGTTTTCGAGAGCACACTACGATCGTTGACTTGTAAACTCTACGTTTCCTTCAGTATGCTACGATCGTTGAGTTGGCTCGGCAAACGTTGGGACCACTCTATAATTTCTGAAGAGGTCCTTCAAGGCATGCACACTACGATCTTTGAACTCTACGTTTCTGCCTTGACTTCTACAATGTTGATCAGATGATACACTACGATTTCTTCGAAGCCTATCTATTACATCTCAAGATCAACCTAACAGCTTTGATCTTTCTATCTATACATTCTATTACAGAATGATACACGTTAAGAGCTTAGATCAACCTAACAAATTTGATCTATCACTAAGTCCTTATACATATCTTACTTGAAGGACTTTACAAATAATCATGAGCATATACATTAAAACATCAAATCATAATATGCATTCTCCCAACAATCTCCCCCTATTTGATGTTGACATAACCAAGGAGATTTGTTGTCATGATTATTAGTGTCTAGATGCATTTGCAGGAAATTTAAACATGACTTAGTATTTCAGTGAGCAGTTGAAATTTCTAGAGAATAAGCATGAATTTATTGATTTTCAAGAAATATTGGAGTTTATCTTTACATCAATAAGAATTTAAAGTTTCAACTTATCTCTATTTCTTTGCCCTTTTCCTTGGAGGATTAGCATACTCCTCACCCTTCTTTTTTCGCTAGCTTCATCTCTTCTAGCTAACTCTTCCAAATTTCACTCTTGACTTACTATCCGGTTGTGATCATGCCTATTCATGAATACTGGATCTCCAATTGGCATTCTTAGGCCTGTGGTGGTCACATTTGATGAGCTGGTAATTGGCCCTTGATTTCTTAGAGGCTGAGCCATTAAGACTTCCTGCTGATCAGATCGTTGAGTCTGATTTCTTGATCGTGCAGTCTGTTGGTGGAACTGTCTTGCAGGAGAGCTTCATGAAAATTGTCCTCTTCCCCTTTCTTGGTTTCCTTGACCTCCTCTGCCTCTGCCCTAATCTCCCTGTGCTCCTTGAACTCCTTTCCCTTTATTTTCCCCCTTTATGTCAGCTTCAAGGGTTCGAATGTCTGCGGAGAGTCGATTCACTCCTTGGACAAGCTCGTTCAGTTGGCTTTGGTTCTGAGCAATGTCCTCTCGACTTTCCTTGATCTGTTTTTCAGATCTAGCTTCTTTGTTTCGGAGGGCAGTAAGAATAATGTCATTCTGTCATTCCTGATTGACATAAGATTTTTGGAATTCTTGACCGAGGCTTTCAAGTTGATGATGTTCTCCAAAGATAAGTTTATTTTGAACTTCTTGATTTTTTCTCGCATTTCAAGAACGACCTCTCTTTGCTTGGCAGCTATCTGGAAGTGAAGCTCATCTCAGTCCTTCATGCTCTTAAGAATTTCTTGAATAATTTCCCTCAGCTTCTTTGTAAGCTCAGCATTCTTAGTGCCAGGAAAATTATTTACAGCTGTGATCATTTGATTCAGCCGGATATGAATGAGGTCGGAGTGAGATTCCAGGCTTTCTTCTATGTTTTTGACCATGTTCTTGGATGCTTCCTTCAAGTCATCCTTCGTGGGTAGATTTTGGAGAGTAGCATTGGTTTGAGGATTGTTGAATGGAGGGGTTGGTTTTTGGGATTTATCTTGAAGTGAGTAGAGAGCAAGATCAAGACTAAAATAGTAATTGGAGGAGGAGGATGGTATGTTTGATGGAGGGGAATGAGTGTCGATGTCTGGAATATATGGCTCTACGATTTTAATTTGGGACTCTACGATGGGGCTAGAGTCAGGAATCGTAGAGGTGGTGGTTTGTGGGAGCAAAGTGAGGTTGACTGCATTTGGTTCCTCGATTCATGAAATTTTAGGATTCTGCAACCGGAAATTGATTCTTCGATTAAGAATCACTTCCAACCATCGAGGGAATTCATAGAATTGACTAAATGAGGATGATGGCAAGTGATTAATTCTGAATTGGGTAGGGATAGACGACAGTACCTCAAGTTTATCTTTTGAGGAAGAGTTGTTGGTAATCAACTTCTTGGCAAAGTTGAATCTCCCTGGGAAACCATGAGCCAACACTAAGATGGTTGGATACTCTTTGAAACTCCAGAACATGTGATCCCAAGAGTTTAGGATTTGGGCTTGATGGTATGGCATCATGGGTACGTATAAGAACATCTGATTGTAGAGATAGCTTCTATACCCATCTCTGCCCACACCAGTGATTTGAAGATCATCATATTCTTCCTCTTCCCTGTCTTCGTTTGAGGACTCCATTATCTCAATGGGCTCTTGATGATCTTTTACAGGTTCCTCTTCATTTCTGGCAAGAACATCTTCTTCTGCCATGGAGATATCTTGAGGCTCCCCCTCAACTTAATCAACTTCTTGTAAGATCAATAGCTCCCCCTCAAGTGGAGAATCTTCTTGAGCTTCAGGCATCTCCCCCTCAGCTGGTGTATTCTCTATTATGAGAATTCCAGGGATCTCCCCCTCAGCTGGAGCATTGTCCTCTTGACTTGCTCTTGACAGTTCCTTCTTGGCAACCATACTCTTTGCTTCCTTCTTGAGCACTTTTTCATTTCAAGAATGTACTTCTTGACCAGCTTTCTCCTTGACTTGCTAGGCATAGCCACAACTTCATGACTTTCTTGAACCTCAGTGTTGTCCTTTTCAATAGCCACTAGGCTTGAAGTAGATACCTCCTTGTCTGCCATGCTTGGTCTGGTCTCTACGAACAGTAGAGACTCTACGATTGAGGTGACTGCTGGCCTTTTGGACTTATGACCAACTTTGTTTTTCTTCAGGATCTGGGATATGGTAGCCTGATCCACATCTGCTTCATCTTACTGCTGCTTTCTTCTTAGCATCCTCAGAGTCTCTATATCAGAGGACTCTATAGGTATATCAGTGGTAGATCCTTAAGGCTCTTCCACCAGTCTAGCCCTTAGCTTCCTCTTGCCCTTGCTTTTTCTGGTAAGGACAGAGGGTTCTTCTTTGTTAATTTCTTCTTCTCCTTCGATCTCCCTGACCACAGACATGTTTCCTAGAAAGCCTGAGTCTTTCTGATCCCCAGTTCTTCCACTGGATTCTGTCATCATTCGAACATACTCAGCTGGGTTCCTCTTCTAATTTTC